>OX439431.1:2898809-4348214 GCA_949319885.1 Mecyna flavalis | reverse complement strand
ATTTCTTATTACCTTGAGAATGATCGTGATTTGTTATGACCATAAGGTCAGAAACATCGGCTGTGGTAACGGCTTTCAGCGGACAGTGATGGATTCCCGCTCCGTAATAGACTTGAACCGGTAATTAAACGCCTTAATTACCACAACGACAGTTTTACTTTAATTTTATATTTAGTAGCGATCATACTTGGGAACCTTGTGGTCCCCTCTCAGTATTTAGTTTAAAAAACGACATTTGTTCCAAATTTAAGGGGGGGTGGGAGTACATAAAAGAGGCATAGACCGACAAACTTATCTGTTCCGGTGGCGGCGTCGCTACTGTCTATTTAGAACTGTCATTAAATATCGTTTTTGCATTGTATTTCACGTAGTTCCAATTTTGGCCACCGGAACAGATAAGTTTGTAGGTCTGTATTATGCGACGTCCAAATATGGCGCCGCGCTCGCACATTTCGTAGTTTTTTAAACATAGTAAACGAGACACTAATTTTATCAAGTCAAACTCTGCGAATTTATCTGTAAATATTTAGTGGCTATAATTGAGTGAAAATTCAAATGTTAATTGGCAGGAGCTTAGACATAAAATACGAAAATCGTTAAAAAAAGGGGTAACTTTGGGATTTTTTTCTATCGAGTGAAGTTTATAAAAACATGTAATTGAATGCGATTTTAACTAGATCAGATCCTTAACTGATACATATATTTTTTTTAGAATTGAAAACACTGATTTGTATGTCTCAGGTGGCTTTTAAAAACCATACGCGCGGCATCTGCGGAACTACACAGCCGTCGCGCTTACTGTAATGGTAACAACATAAAAATATCGAAACATAAAAACACAGACTAAACGTAATACAATTGAAAAGCTATTTATGTAAGTATAGAATTCGTCTGATTCCAACCGGTACTGAATCAATGATAAATTACTTTAGTCGAGGCAAACTTTGCTGAAAAATATTTTTGCCGTTTCCAAATGTTAGTTTGAAAATTCGGTCATTAAAGTGGTTTGTCTTTTTATACTTATCTAAGGGTGCATATAAACAAAATTTACTACCTAAACTTTGTACCGTTTCGAAAACATAGATATGACATTACCTATTATTGGTGACCGTCTTAAAGGTGTTTGTAAGCGAAAAGTGATTGATGCTCAGAATAACTTGGCACTTCACTTTATCCTAAAATGGACAAGCGTAACTAACTTTATTATTTTTATTGGATACGGTAACCATTTCTGCAATTAACGATGCATCTAAGCAAAATTTGCCGTCATTAAGACCGGCAAAAGTGACTTAACAACGTTTTGCCGTTTCCAAATGTTAGTTTGACACCCGGGCATTGTTGTTCGTCTTGCGTTAATCACGCGGTAGGTATAATTGGCTGCGGGGACGCATGTCAGCGGACAGTGATCGATGCCCGCGCCACGTGGCGCTTGACTTCAACCAGTAATTAACCGCTGTAATTAGTTACTTGGGGACGAGAGCAATAGAATTGTGCAATATGTTTATGGTTTCGCCTCTGTTGTATTTTTGGCTACTAACCTTTTGGCCGTTTACGTCCTACTATTAATCATTGGAGGAGTGACATCGCCACAATGATAGGTAGTTATGGGCTTAATTACTAAAGTTGATGGGTGATTGCCTAAACTCTGTTAAAAGACCGGAGCTTGCATATTGTAGATTTTACCCCACCTGGTAACTAATCATTATGATTTGATTGCTGACCGATTACTTCATACGGTACGGTTTTTTTTTTATTAATTTGACGTATTTTAGTATTAGTTGGATAGAGAATGGCTTGAATCAATAGTGTTCGTGACTGTGTAGCGACCTCTTACTTGATCAGAAAGTATCAAATTCCCGCTCGCCACTAACAGTTCTACGGGCTGGTGACAGATGGCGCCCACAAATTCGAAATTACCATAAGATCCTGCATTGCGTAAGCAAAGTATGTAATTATCGCCCCCTAACATACAAATCACATGATCTATCTATCGATCGAACTCAGACAGAGCTTAGTGAAATTAGATTCCTAGAGTAAACAAGAATCGTGTGAAAGATTTATTTCTATTATATCTACAGATTACACAATCTTATGTTTCTCATTATTTTAATAGCACTTGTGTGAAAATCGTTATAAAAATGGCTTCAACATTCAATGTCTGCAAATACCCATAGGTGATACAGCTACAAGACGTCCAAAGGGAATTATTACATAAAGCAAACAGCTTTCCCGAGAACCGCTAAATCCCCCCGGACACATAAACAGCTCTCACCCCATTAGAGCGGCAAAGACGGGAAATGGACGCAATCTATCGCGGCATAATTATTTGCCGCAGAGCGATTAGTGAGCGGACAACAAAATTCAATTACCAAGTGTACTAGTATGTGGGAGAAGAATCGAGAGTCGAGATACATCGATTAAAATGGTTAATCGATTTCTGATTGAGATTTTAGTGTTACAGCTCTACTCGTATGAAGGGGCCACGGGTTCGATCTAGGTGTTGTGTTGTTGTTGTCTAGATTGTCGGTCTAGGTGTTTTTATGTATAAATAAGTACACTTGAAATTAAAGACTCGAAGATCAGATGAGCCTACAGTCTGGCAGCACATTGAGCGACGCGTCCTGATGAAGTGTCCCTCAATGGAATCCCGCAGTGACCGCTTACCATCAGGTGGGCTGCGTGTCTGTCTGCCAACTGATGTGGTAAAAAAAAATAAGTATAATTATATGTATTTTTCTGCAGTATAATCATTAGTCTAACAAAAAAAATATTTAGAAGGCCGCAGCATTTTATTTCGACGAAACCATCATATACCGACATTCATCTTCACTTCACTTAACGATAAAAAGAACCTCTTTTACCCTTTGAATATCACATAAGTTGTGAGACCACGTTTTTCACCTGGTTCAAGTTAACTAAAATTTACATGACTCGCACGAACGATGACTATTTTCCGTTTTTTGATAACTCAATATGTCACAGGTCTTGAAGAATACACTTGCGTAAGTTTTGGAGTTTGTTTCCACGAACGTTTCAAAAACGTCAAGTTTTTTAATGAACTAATCCTTCTGTAGAATTATAATGCAGGCCGTTTATCGCCGCTTTATGAAAATGTTAACTTTACTATAGATAGGAAAAACAAATTGCAATACTCAACGCAATTACTACCCAACCCATTTCTTCTATACTAGAAGTGTCGTAGAACTCACATTTGCATGCACGTTTCTATGAAAATAATGTATAACATATTACTTATTATCTTACAAAAAAGGATAAATGTCTTTATTTTAAGCTACAAACTGTAGTCCAGGCAAAGCAAAATAAACACTATTTGTATAAAGCGCGATAAAAGTTAAGCAAAATCTCATAGGAGAATGGAAGCATGATTTTTCATCTGTGCGCGTTCAGTTTTTACCCGATAATATATGACCATAAATCATTAAATCTTACCCCCTTGTTTTCAATGCCGGCATATGCTACCAACCAACCAACTACCCGGGTGGTAGTTAGATCGTTAGCAGCATTATTGTCGCTTGCAAATGGAAACGCACTTGTCAAGCAGCGTCACCGGATATTCAATGTTCCGTCCGACCTCGCGACAGATATTGCGGGCGTGACGCGAAACATCGATGCGATACACGCGTCGAATTATCAAACAACAGCCCTATTCTGATGGATTATCGTAAGATTTTGGTGTAATCATAACAGGGTAATATGATTTTCTTATACAAGCTCTATTGGCCTACTAACGGCAATGGCAAACCTTTATGTCTGAGGAGGTACTTTGCCTACCTCTGCATGTGCTACTGTTTATTAATAAAGTCCGTTCTAGAAAATCGTTTGATGTGATGTCCTAAGTAAAGTTCTATCACCGCACTGCTGTGGTGTTGCCCGTCCATAGTTTAACTCTTAAACACCCGACCGAAAGCCGGGTGTCGCGTAAACAATAGATTTTCTATTGTGTCTGGTTTTCTGGGGCTTGATGGATTAAATAGCATCCTTTGGTATGAAAAAAATGGCAAAGCAGCTTTTTCCTTCTTTCTTTAAGTGTTTGTTTTACTGTTATCATTCAAATTCGTTGGTAGCAATCGTCCATCCAGACGTCCTTTCAAACTTGTTGTATTTGTCATGTTTATAAATATATTATGCTCTGTAAATCATAAAAATGCGATACCGTTTCTACATAGTCTTTTTTATATTAGATATCGGTGTAGAAATCAAGTGGAGTACATTCCTTTTACAAGTGGCACCATCGATATTCTCAGTAACGCGATCCGTTGAAGGGGAACTGTGATCTCCAATAAACAGGAAACGTATATTTATATAGCTAATAATAAAACGATCATCTACTATTACATGCTCTTTGAGATTTAATGTTATCAGCCTATAAAATAAATATTCTATGATACTACGCATACTACTATACTATAAAACTCTTCAAAGCATGCTTCTGTTTACTTGAAATCTAAGGCTTTAAGATCTGAAGCCTGTAAGTTAGGTAACATTTTCTGGATAAGTGTCACTAAATGGAAAAGGCTGCAAAGAGTACTTACCATCAGGTGGGCTGCGTAGTTGTCGTCCAAACGATTGACATAAATACATAGGATGCCCATATCATACCAGGTGTTTCTTGCTACTACTATGACCAAATACAAAACACTCCTTGCTCATAGTGGCAAATATAAAGTATGCATAATATCGTCAAATAAACATTTCTTGCTGTTTCAAAATACAGTCACGAGACGACAGTAATGCGGCACTAAATCGCTTCTAAGAGAACAAAGACTGGAATAAAATTCGCGATAGTGCTGAAACTTTCTGTTGTCTTATCGTATCCATTATAATACTTCACCTAGCAGACATAGGAGTAACTTGTCTGTTAGAAAAGAAGTGTTTAAAAAAAGAGTGGATTTCCTTCCTTTAAGACCGGCAGCGCATTTGTGATTCCACCTGATTTGCAGATGTATATGAGCGGCGGTAGTCACTTTCCATCAGGAATGCTGCAAACTCGTCTGCCCGCTATACCATAAAAAAAGAAATAAAATAAAACAACATTATTTTAACAACTCAAACGGGAACGCCACCGTCACACGGCCATATCTCCTGAATCCCCCAAAAGCTCCTAATTACATCTCGCGCCATCACGTGTTGCCAGCGAAAAAACATCGCAAGACGCTCGTTAATTTAATGCGGGGCACAATATAATTTGCCGGGCAGGTAAAAGTATTACCCCTAAACAATATTACGTACGTGAGTGGAATCCTTCACAAATTGACTTTACGAGTATTGCTTTGCGCCTGGAAGATTAACTGTCTTCAATGTTTTATTGTTGCCGATGTCTTTGGGTGATGTTGGTTGGCATGTGACAGAGATTAAATAAATAAGCAGCTAGGATATTGGATTGCGTGGGTTTATTGGGGTTGCAATGCCGGTCGTGATTCAGTTTGGAGCGATTTAAGGCCGATAAAATGATACATATTGAAGCGTGATTGTCGCAGGGGGCAGTATCATTTTCAACGTTAGATGTCGCAAGTTCGACACTTGATTGTATTAAGTGTGAGTACACGATAAAGAGTTATACACGAAGAAAATATATGAGTGAACAAATTAATGTGACTGAGTCAGACAACAAATAAACTGGTACACTGACGTTTTCAACTAAGGGATGGTAGTCAATAGAACTTTGAGAAAGACCACCAACCTAAATTAAGATAAGCAAAATCCATCAGTATGACAACACATTGGCGAATACTACACACTCGATATTTTATCGTGATATTTGGATCGAAATCCAGGATCACGATATTTATCGAGTGTGTAGTATAGCGTATCACATATCGTAATACGTGATACGCTATACTACACACTCGATAAATATCGTGATCCTGGATTTCGATCTAAATATCACGATAAATATCAAGCGTGTAGCATTCGCCATTTAGAGATTCTCTTATGCACCATAAACAAGAACAAAAAAAATAATTCACATACTATGTACATATCCATAACGAAAATTGGATAGACAGTGGGACAGTAACATAGAAGCTTGTTGGTACCCTCGTGTATAGAAACCCTAAAAATAGTATAGTATGTAAGCAAGCATTGTTTCGTGGACAAAGTTCAGTGTGACGACAACATCATGTGTATAGACGGCCCCTAGGGAAATTTGCATCTTACAACTCCCGACAAATTAATGTACAGGATAAATAAGACTGGTAATTTTGTTTGTCCCTTAGATGTTACTAAATATTTATTTTCCCTTATTATGTATTGGATATGAGTGATACTTTTTTAGTAAAACGGGATGACATTTATTCAGTACTGGTTAGTACGAGTAGAGGGTTAAATCTAATTTCTACCTAATTCCAATTTTTTTGTATAGATCCAACTTTCCCCATAAAACCACTTCTTGATTATTTAATTTAAAATGTTTTCAAGCCCTGGCTTCCTAGACCGAACGGCGAGAAGCCATAGCTTAAAAACATTTATAAATCTTGAATTGACTTTAGAAATTGCATTAGAAATGGAAAAACAGGGTGTTCCTTTTCCATTACGTATCTAAAGCTGCAGGACTGCGAGAAACGATTTCCAATTTCCAGTGCACTTCCAGGACGTGTTTACATAGAGAATCCTTTTTATTATTTTAAGGAGAAATCAGACAGGGCAAGTTTATACGATGTATATAATCTGAGGATCCTATAGGATTCAAGAGGCGAAAAAAATTATCTGTGGATCCCATAAGAGCGAAGCATGGGATCCAAGTGGACGGAGCGGATTAGTACCACACCGACTTTAAATGCAATTTAATCTAAATCACAAAGTATTATTATACTAGCATTTACAACTGATCAAGATTAATATAACACCTGTTTTAAAAATTTAACAAGCGCTATTTTATGACAATTACCGTGAATTGGCCAAGTCAATGAGTTTATGTTATTATTTTTAATGATTTGATGTAACGGCTTAAAAGTTGACTATTACACCAATAATCGAAGATTTATCCGCACGGTAAAAAAAAATTGGTGTCTTTTTGTGGAGTCATTTCACTTTTGCTTTCTTACCGACACAATTAAATTCCTCCCTTAATTAAAAAATATTATATCAAACACTAGCTGACCCGGTGAACCTCGTATCACCATAGATTACTAAATAGTTACTAACGGTATCATTTCTTAAACGGTAACAACAGTTTGTATGGGAAAATAAAATTATCGGTTTTAGTGTTTTCCTCGCAATTTCTCCATATTTTCTCATGGTTTAAACCTGGACTTCCGTGGATATTTCAATACTAAAATTAGTCAAACCAGTTCAGCCGTTCTCGAGTTTTAGCGAGACTAACGATCAGCAATTCATTCTTATTTATATAGATTTAATTTATTACCATGTAATCAAATTACCCACAGAAAAAAAAAACACGAAACACAACTCGTTCACGCAAGTCACGGCGGAAAGAAAGTGTTCGCATCGCAAACGGCGCCGTCGGCAGACGTTACAGGCAATATCTCGGGATGTATCCCAATATTACAATCACGTATTCAATATTTAGCCGCGATGCGTTGCGAGGGATCAAAGGGCGAGCGACTCTGCACTCGGCTGCGTACGCGTTTGTACAGGGCTGGCACAAGGGTCTTGGCATTTGATTCATCTAATTTAATTGTTATAGCATGGCAAGATCGGTTAACTGGCATGAGGCCTCGGTTAACTATAGACTGAAGGGTAAGGTCTAGTTCGAGATTGGCCCAAAAATTTGTTGGTAACTTTAATACTCACAAATGGTTTTATTCTTTTTTTTCACACTACGAGTAGTTAATTTTAACGTTTTATCCTAGTTGACAAAAATAAGATCACAAAATTAGATATGTATTCTTTACACACTTTACGAAGATCAAAGAAGGTATTCAGGAAATGATTAAACTGCAATTTGTTTAACGAACTTTAATAAATCACTACATCAATCCGCAACAAACAACGTCAAACCAAACCACCTTCACCAGTTATAAAGCAAACGTTGTATTCTGCGAGAAAGTAGTGCTTTCCCTATCGAGCCAGCCCATTTAAAACTGACCAATAGGAACCTAATACTCTACTACACACAAAAAATTTCGCTTTGGTCTCTCACTTACTTAAAACGACCGGTTCTCCAGGAATTGTATCAAAAAATCTATTCGAATCGCGACTGACAACCTTGTTTTTTACCAATTCTTATTCATGGATGTGATGTGCGCCCTTTGAAATCTGATATGGCCCTTCCACGTCGGATGGAAGTGCTTCTCAGCCTAATAATAATATTACTTTGATGGATTGTGGATATTAGGAATTCATATTATTAGGAAATCCAGCAAAAATCTATTCTCGAAACTCAAACCAAATACGTTTGATAACACAAATGCTCATCATGTTAATATGACTTGAACCGAATACACAAATAAATATGTTTACTTAGCTATTTAATCGTTGGAACAGACAGCTATTTTAGTATTAACTAGCGAGCGCCCGCGGTTTCACTCGCGTGGTTCCCGTTCCCGTGGGAATATCGAGATATCCTTTCTTAGCGGATGCCTACGTCATAACATCTACCTGCATGCCAAATTTCAGCCCGATCCGTCCAGTAGTTTGGGCTGTGCGTTGATAGATATCTATGTCAGTCAATCAGTCAGTCTGTCAGTCAGTCAGTCAGTCAGTCAGTCAGTCAGTCACCTTTGAGTTTTATATATATAGATAATACAGAAGGATAGCGCCAAATAGACTAGAATGCCTTTTCTTAAGCTCATTTAGCTCTGCTTTATTAATTAACAGACAACATGACAACTCAACGCGGCTCTAAAAGCTATTTCAAACAGCCAGACTGACAATCTCAGAGTACATCTTAGAGGCGATAGTCTGAATAGCGCAATTATTATGTAAATGTCTCGAATATCTGATTTAATTAAACGCGCACCTTTAGCGCACGAATTAGAGTCTCGTAATATTTGCTTGACCTGAGTGGGGTCACCATACGATATGTATTTAAAGGATTATTAAGGATTACACTTCTAATAAATGTTTAAACTTTTTGACGAACTGAAAACGCACAATCTGACAATGTGTGCAGTTTATAATAATACTACACAACAACTCATTTTCAAGAAAATTATTTTTTCTTAGTTACCGTGCAAAGACGGAGCAAGGTACTATTTTGAATTAAAACGAATAGAATACTTTACATATGATTGCCACAGATTCCTAAGAACAACCAATTCAAAACATTTTGAATAGAAATAGCAATTCGTAACAAACTCTCGTAGAAAATTGGCACTTAAAACTTCGTACAAACTACCTGTGTCTAGATTGTGACAGAAACAAAATCGAGTTTCCCCGCTATTTCAGTGTCAAATGTGTTAGAAATTTTACTGTGAAATCTCTTTACATTTTATAATTGAATTTTACCCCTACTTTATACAAATAGCATTTTTTTAAATAAATATGGCACAACGATCTTTAGAAGGAGACAATCAGTAAATTCATAACTCAATACAAAATATTAACAGTTCAAAGCTACATAATATTACCAATAATAGTATTTAGGTACGCTTTACAAAACCTAAAATAATCCAATAAATATTCTCACACATTATAAACACACGTTGTCTAACCGAGTTCGTTTAGATTTTAATCCGAATACATACCTTAAATATTTATATAATTGGGATCTAAAATCATATTTTCTATTGGTTTGACAGCCGCCAAATCGGTTATCAACTAATAAAATCACTCAGCGGTCAGACTTTAGTCCTTTTTAGGGTTCCGTAGCCAAATGGCAAAAAACGGAACCCTTATGGATTCGTCATGTCTGTCTGTCTGTCTGTCTGTCCGTCCGTATGTCACAGCCACTTTTTACCGAAACTATAAGAGCTATACTGTTGAAAATTAGTAAGTAGATGTATTCTGTGAACCGCATTAAGATTTTCATACAAAAATAGAAAAATAATAATAAATTTTGGAGGCTCTCCATACTTAGAACTGAAACTCAAAATTTTTTTTTTCATCCAACCCTTACGTGTTGGGTATCTATGGATAGGTCTTTAAAAATGATAATAAGGTTTCTTATATCATTTTTTTCTAAACTGAATAGTTTGCGCGAGAGACACTTCCAAAGTGGTAAAATGTTGGTCCCCCCCCCCCTGTAACTTCTAAAATAAGAGAACGATAAATCTAAAAAAAATATATGATGTACATAATTATGCAAACTTCCATTGAAAATTGGTTTGAACGAGATCAAGTAATTAGTTTATAAATTTTTGGGGCTTCCCATACTTAGAACTAAAACTTAAAAAAGTTTTTTTCTTCAAACCCTTACGTGTGGGGTATCTATAGATAGGTCTTTAAAAATGATAATAAGGTTTCTTATATAATTTTTTTCTAAACGGAATAGTTTGCGCGAGAGACACTTCCAAAGTGGTAAAATGTTGGTCACCCCCCTCTAACTTCTAAAATAAGAGAACGATAAAACTAAAAAAATATATGATGTACATTATTATGCAAACTTCCATTGAAAATTGGTTTGAACGAGATCAAGTAATTAGTTTTTTTTTAAAACGTCATAAATCGTAAACCGCAATTTTCCTCTCATTCAATCAACTCAAATATAAAAACGTCGATCAAACTTACAAAGAACTACAAGAACTTTTATATTATGATGATACTTGCTGCTACGGAACCCTTCATGGGCGAGTCCGACTCGCACTTGGCCGGTTTTAAATATTAAGATCAAAATGCGCTAGTCTTCAAAAAAATCTAACATTTCCGCAATTAATACTAAAAATCGTGACGACAAAATGACCATTAAGTTTATCGATTCATTTATATCAGTTACGTACGGTATTATCCCGCCTTTAAGAGCCATCGTCTGGCTCCACTAGTGTCCTTTGACGTCTATAATTAGTATTCCGCACTCCGCCCGCCGCAAACAATACGAGTGACTTGTGAATCATTAATACGCCGCCCTGTGACTGTGCCGGAGCCCTGTTTGACAGTTCACGGAACATTGTTTGAGGGACGGGATGGATCTGAGGTACTACGACTAGTTTAGTAATCGGAGTGAATGAACTTTAGTTTGTGATGAATGGCCTTTCGTAGGTGCGAATGTTATAAAACATTTTACATGGTTATTATTTTATAGAAAGGCCGACTTCGACGTTTTTTAACGCATTAGACTCAAAGTCCCTTGATTTGAAAATGGCAGCAGTTTGAGCTTCGCTCGTCCAATTAAAAATGTTATTTATATGATCGAATACCTAAGATCCAATGGAAAAGGATGGATTCTATCCGTCATCCAATCATGTGCGTTGCTTACTGGTATCGCTGAACTACATAGACGCCTAGCGTATTGTCTTTCGCTCGTCGCCATAGAAGCCAGCAGAGATAAAGCATCCGAGCGAACGAAAACAAAGCGCTTCGTGCGACTACAGATAACAATCGATTGTGTTTGGAGAGCTAGAGTGGGCCACAGTGTAGGAGACACCTAACCTATAACTGACCTATAAACTAAAAGTAATCATCTGACAAGCCTATATAATAATATGTACGATCACACTGCTGGGACACAGGCCTTACCTCAATTGTGAGATAGTGTGGGCCATACTCCACCACGCGGGCCCAGTGCGGGTTGGTGGAGGGGACATATTATTAACGTGACGAAAAATATTGACGACAGATTTTGCGAAGACTGCATCGTCACTTTGACAGGCACGGGCTTAAAACAACCAACTTGCCAAATGCGGATTGGTTCGGCATAAATTCGGCACAAATTTCTCATGACCAGCGAATACTACCCAGGACCACAAGATCACGGCCCAGTGTGTAGACACATAGACCATCATGTGACGTAGCTCCCAGTTTACACAAACAATTATATAGGTGATCCTTTATAATTGTTGACGACTAACATGAAGTTACAGTTGAAAGTAAGTTAACATTGATCAAAAAGGCGACTGTCGTATCTAGTGATTTTGATGTCTCTATCATGATGTTTATGAAACAAAGTAATTTCTTAGTACATAAGACTATTGGTGTTTCGTATAATATAATGAAAATTTAAAGTCTGCAAAGATTCCTTACTCTTCTTTATTCCAGTATAGCGGACCGGGGAAAAGTGCCGTGTGTTTTGCATTCACGACAGAGAGCTGTTGTCGTTATGACGCTGCACTTGTTGCGAAAACAACGAACAAAACAGAGTGGCCATTGGAAATTAGATTTCACTGGAACATTAACAATACTCGGAAAATGAGCTGAAGAGTTCCTACCTAGCCTATCAGAATCCAGAATTTAGCAAGTCTAGTTATTACGCCTCGACGCCAAAATCTCGGGGTCCTGGGTTCAATTCTCAGGTCGAGCTAATTTTATGTCGGTTTTCTCGGACACAACTCGGCATTTGGCAAGCAATAAGGGCGGTACCCATCATCGTAACGATGACTTGTTTTCAAAGATGGAGACCTTTGCCCTGCAGTGAAACATTAATAGGCTAATACTACTGGTTATTACATTATAGCGATTGCCGTTTGACCTTCATAACTCTTGTCAGGGGAACTTCAAACATGACGAATCTCTTGGGAAAATACGTTCAAAAATGTCCCCCAGCCAACTTCCAGTCGATCACCATTAAAAAATAAACGCTTCGATGGTGGACTCATTTGTTCTGCAATGGACCTTAATAGACCAATATTTACTTCCCTTCTTTACTCAGATCGATATCAAAGGTAGGAGCGCGGCTTCAAGTACAAACGCGATCGCGTGCTGCACTTTTAATGCATTTAAATGCACCGTAGGGATTACTGCATGCCGCTGTTGCTGCTCCTGTCATCTAATGTAGTGAATGGGTAAAATTGTATATCTTTGCTGTATCCATTTTTATTGTTTTGTTAATTAGGAACTCTTACCTAACAAGCGGGGCCAAAGAAATCTACAAAGTAATACGAAATAAAAGTTGATGAAATGTGCTTGAAATTGTATATAATTAAATTATATAGCTGGCTAAAAACGACCAGCCCTTATCTTAAAAATAAAATGAATAGATAAAAGAAACTAACTTCCCTGGTAGTCCTTATTGTAACAAAAACACTAATGAACTTTACATTATTAAATCAATGAAAAGATTTGATAAATCGATGTTTGATGATTGGTCAAAGAAGCTTACACAAAAAAAAATGTGTACAAAAAAAAATAGCATAATTATATTTTATTTTATGAATAAAAGATTAAGAAATTCCGTTACCTCGATTTAAATACTACCTTAAACCCATGAGAGACATGAATATGATATAGATTGGTTGATTTACAACGGCTTCGGCGGAACAAACTGCGGTGAAGTGAGGAATGCTATAACTCAGATTGCGGCGCTGTGCAGTGCATTCCAGGTAGCATCAACTTGACACGGCTCCTAGGTGCAATGCAAACTAAGGAATGTTTATCCATCGTTTTTAACTCCTCGGAGGCAAACTTTTGAAAACTGAAAATTTGTGTCCAGATGGTTTTGGAGGGACCAGTGTTACCTACATAATAATAATAATGTCCTCCTAGCCGAGTTTTTGGCTACGGCGGCCAATGTTTTACGATCAGCCAACTACGCAGGATATATGAATGTGCTGCCAAACTGTAGGCTCATCTGGTCTTCGACCCTTAGATTTCAAGTGTACTGGCTCCCACATAAATACTGCCGGAACACAGCCAAAGCTGTTATGGCGGCACCGGCGGATTTCACCTGTGGGGTTGGTAGCTAGCCAGTCGGACTGTGAAACAACTCTACCACCAACCAGACCAAAGGCGGGAATCGAACCCACGACCTCCGGGTTTTTATACCCGAGCGGCTTAGCCACTGTTCCACGGAAAAAGTTTAAATGGAGCTCGAAAATTTTTCAGAAATAAAAAATATTTTTAACGCATTTTACTGTTCGAGGAAAAGCCGTGAGGCGTTTTTTAATGTTCAATATAAGATTGAGAAACCCTGTAACAGACCATTGAAACACTACATAAATTCCTGGAGTGACATAAATTCCCTATAAATTCGTTGATTTACAATGGCGTCGGATAAACTGCGGTGGAGCGGGGAGCGCTATAACTCAGACGGTTGGTTCGCTTTCATGCGAGGTACATAGACCAGGTAAGATTACAATTTTAGTACTAACTCTTGTAAGAAGTGCCAGCAGTCATATAATCATAAATCATATGACTGGTGTTGCAGAATTATTATTTTTTTGTTTCACTTTCTGGTGAGCTATTTCCAGAATATTCTTATCTAGCCGGCGCCCGCGGTTTCACCCGCGTGGTTCCCGTTCCCGTGGGAATTGATCAAAATCCTTTCTTAACGGATGCCTACGTCATAACATCTACCTGCATGCCAAATTTCAGCCCGATCCGTCCAGTGGTTTGGGCTGTTTGTTGATAGATATCTATGTCAGTCAGTCAGTCACCTTTGAGTTTTATATATACAGATAAGGCCAATGGAGGATGAATAAAAGAGGCGTTTGTATTGGTGGTGCAGGAGGTTTAACCTGTTGCTATTTGATACATAATCATTTGTTGTATTGACAGTAACATTTACTGGCGGCTAATAGTTTGTTGGTTCCCCTATTTGTACAGATGACAGGTACTCCATGGTAAACATGTTATCATTAGATAACAGATTTATATCAACCGATACCGAGAATAATTTTATTCAAATCGTGTTCAAATAAAAAAAAATCTGGACATAATTCACTCAGCCTCAAACTAAGCTTATGCTTAGTGATTATTAAACATACAACAACTATTTACATTGTTTATGTTAACGGTAACGTAAATTAGTAAATTTCATTTATTTTTATCAATCAGGCTCTCATAAAAGCTTCTTTTTAACATAAAGAAAAACAGCTTTCAAAAAATAATGAATCAAAATGGCCCATCTCAAAATATGTCCTTAAGGTAAAGGCGCCTATGGCCGCGGTACGCTAAATCGGCGCCTATTACCGAGGTATTCGATATTTTCGCATTTTATATTAATAGCAGCAACTTTAGTAAAATACCGTTTGAGACAAGTTGTAACTTGTAGTATTTTGCATTGAACTTACGGGTGCCAGTGAGCATGCCTACAAGCAAACGGATAAAAAAAATCAGTTTGTGCGACGGGAGCGCAGGAGCAGGCGGTTTCCATACAAAAACGGAGCAATTCATGCTAGTGCACTCATATTTTTGTTACGTAATTATAAATGTTATACACTGTCTAACTGACTTCGAGTTTTGTTTACTTGTTTATATGTTTAATAAGCGTATTGTCTTATACTTTTCATGGTGAAATCATATCTAAATACATAGTAATATGAATTTTAAAAACCCGCGGTAATAGGTGCCTAAAATTGAGGGTGGCATCTATCACCGAGGGTACCATCGGTAATAGAAAATATTAAGGGTCTAGATATTTGATAATTAAGTATATTTAAAATCATTATCTTAGTGAACTTTGAAATATTTCTCATTCCTCATATTCTCTAGAAACTAAAAATCTAATTCCGATGTATATAAAGTCCAGTAGAAACCTTTATATTTTTATAAAAACTATCGTATTGAAAGACTACTTTTGTAGCGAGTGTCCAAAATGACGTGAAAAAATTGCAATATTAATTCGTCAAAAAATGGATGATACGGGATATCTAGTGATGTAAAATACTGTTATCCTTAAAGATTGAAATCTCTTTTTGCGAACTGGCACCAAGTATTTATAAATTTATTAGTTTTTTATGGGTCGGAATTACATTTTAGAACATTCTATTCTTCTCCTATTACCGCGGCATACATCGGTAATAGATTCTATGGGGATCTAATTCCGAGGGTCAAGGGCTCGGAGTAAGAGTTTTCATAATTAATCTATTACCGAGTGATAACCAAGTAAAATTAATTATTTAGAGTTCCGTTACTGTATAGATAAACTTACTTTTTACTAGGTAACTAAAGAACTAATTATGTATACATTTTTTTTTGGTTTGCCCGATGGTGCATTTTGTAGGACCCTGACCTATGTGTTAGGGGTCGTGGGTTCGAATCCCACCAAAGACAAACACTTATATGATGAACATTATATTTGTGTTTGTTCTGTGTCTGGATGTTTATTTGTACTACAGGATACAGGGTGACTTCTATCTAAACCATCGGGATATCTAGCCCCAAACTAAGCATTAGCTTGTGCTATGGGTGCTAGACAACGGATAAACATTACTTAAATACTTTTTTTGTAAAAACATACAGATTATACATAGAAACACTCAGACCGATACAAACAGACATGTTCATGGGCACAAATGTTTGTACTGTGCGGGGATCGAACCCGCAACCTCTGGTGTAATAGCCGACTTCTCGACCATTACACCAAATGGCTCGTCTATTATATTTAATAAGTTATATTAAGTATTGTATTTTAGTATTATAATTATTAAGTTTAATTTTTTTCCTACCCTCGGTAATAGGCGCCACCATACCGCGGTAATAGATTCAATACCTCGGTAATAGAGGACGCAGCAGCCCTGACTAAAAACAATTAAAATAAATATAACGCTTCAAACTTAATTCATGAAAAGTGCAAAAGTATGGAGTTAAAAGTCTATAGAACGCTACATAAAATCCCTATTAGACAAGGACAGTTCTTATTCCACAATATTGTACTCTAAAGTCAAATTTCCTCGAAATAACGCGGTAATAGACGCCTTTACCTTATATTCATTACCTTAATAAAGGGGACAAATCTTTTGTCTGCTGTAATATGCCCTTGCGTTTGATACGCCAGATAATGGCCTTAAAAGAGTCCGCTACGGATTACAGGCCGGCGCGTAATGTGTTTTGTGGCTTTTATGCGATAGCTCGAGACCGCGGCTTGGTTCGCCTTATGGGAATCACTGCTGGTAAGAATCGGTAGAATAAAAACAATTTGCTAAGAAAGGTTTGCTCTTTTGATCTCAAATTTTAAGAGGAATCGATTAAAAAAAGGTTAATCTCTTTACCCTTTTCAAAATCTGTTAATTATAATAATTCGTAAAAGTACCCAAAAATAACAATTTCACATCAAACTTAAACATTTTTCCAGTCCAGGCCCAGTTCCACCTCAGTCAGATTTATGTATGAACAACATATGATTGATCTGTCAGATATCAGCTCTTTTGTCAATTTTGAAATTCATCATTGATATTGATTGATATCTCAGAGATTCAAGCGATTTCTTGTACGATTTATGTTTAGAAATTTTCAAAGTAATAAAATACGATTGGGGAACTTTATTGACTCAAAAAATGAATTATCTCATTAAGTCTCAGTTTTAGGACGGCAAGTTTGGGACGCATGATTTGGGCAATCAAACCAGGACCCTATGCATCGCAATAAAATAAGACCTTTACGAGTATGTCATAGTCATCATCATCAAGATTTGATGCCATTTACTTAACCTTATGACACCAACTGATAAAATGGTTATGCAAATTATGCATTATTCCGAATGAATGTGGTAAAAATTACAGAACGAGGTAGAAAAAGTACATTTAACTGAGGAAGCCCTTCCAAATAAAATATGCGAGTCTCAGGTAGAGGCTACTTATTACAGTCCTGTATAGAGATTATCCTTTCACGGCGCTTCATGCCCCTAACGAACTGCCCGAGATTATAAAAGAATATGCAGACTTACTTCACGAGTTTTGCAGGTTTTCGGGTTCCGCATTTGAAAAGGAAAATGTCTACATTTTGGATAGATTGGAAGACATTTTATTTACTACTATGACGTTGGAATAGAACTAATTATAGCCTATTCTATGGACACTTTACCAGGAAGCATTGCTCAATGTGCTGCCACACTGTAGGTTCCTAAAACCTACCACCAACCAGTACCTAAGCGGTAATCGAATCTACGAACTCATAGTTGTATACCTGAGTGGCTTAGCCACTGTTCCACGGAGGCGGTATTACTCACAACCCACGAATTCACCCGCCCGCCCGCGGTTATCACCTCCGTCAGTCTCGCTTACGCCGTGCTTATGTCCAAGGGCTGATCTACGAAAAGGCCCTCTTTTTCTTTTTTTTTCGGAGGAGAATGCGTTTATGCACCATAACCGCAGGCTAGCTAGACCCGCGGCCGTGTGTGGGACTCAAGACTTAAATGTCCACTACCCACTAAACTCCCCCGGTTTCCCCTTCACACCCAATTGGGAAGAGCCGGTGCCAGCCTTGTGGCTATTGACCAGCCCTAACGAAAAGGCCCTCTGTTTTTTAAGAGTAAATAGAAATTATTTATGCATTATCCAGCCTCGAAGGGGACTCTAGAGTTCCCTTTAATTATATTCCTTTTTGCCCTAGATATGGGTTCTAATTGATTCTTGATGTAAGCGTACATAGCAGAAACCTCTTGTCAACTAGACTGTGTGCATGCTTTTTATTCTCGTTGTAGCATAAAAAGGGTCCAATTAGACCCTTTGATGTTTTACATTTTCAAAAGCTTCTAAGCCCCTCAACGGTTACCAGTGGCAAACGCCTACGTAAATTTTTGTGAAGTATCGGACACCTCGTTAAGCGCAGGGCAGCTCTGGACGTGAAAGGTTAATCTCCATACAAAACTGTAACGAGTAGCTTATATTATCTTGACTTTATGACTAAATTCCAGAAAATATAAAATATAATAATTTCTCAACTGAATGGTAACGAAAAATCTATGAGTATGGAGGTTGCAGATAAAAGTTATCTAAAGTATGTAAAAGTGACGAAAGTAGTAGTAAAATCACTTTATTACAAGATATATAATTATATATAACAAGCAAGAGTGAAACATGATGGTAAGTTGTCACTACCGAACATTGACATCTACCAATAGGGTCTCAGATGCGTTTTGACATAAGAGGAAAAGAATTTGAGGGAGAGCCTTCAGCACTCCCATTCACCAAACTAAGCATAATAGTTAAGCAACTATGGAGATGTCAATCTTTTAGACAGCAAAATATCCATTGACAGACAGTACCTGCCCGCTGGATGGCTTACCCACGACATGGTAAGATTATCACGGGCTAACATCCTACTTTCTTGGATGGCTTATTAAGTTTGCAAAACTCTGGCTCACACTCCATCTTCTGAAGATCAGGTGGACACCCCTTCTGAGCGTTTGTCAGCGCCTAGACATCTAAATGCAATCCAGTGCAGCATTCGTCTCAAAGGAAATATGAACACAAGCATAAAATAACGAAAAATGAAAGAAATATTCCTAAAATTTCCAAGCCCTGATCCTAAAATTAGCTCGTGAAATTGAGCCTCGCACAGCTCGTTAGCCGAAGCATTATAAACGTAAAGGGATAATCTCTATGGTATAATGAAAGAAGCATAACGAGATAATAGGGTTCATGGTTTATTACGTAGGTATCATGCTTGTCAAATACATAATGGTACTTTCGTCATACTAGGACAAACTTATTTGATTTTATAAAAACGAATGTACGAGAACACCCTTCATGCTTCCTTATTGTGTATTATATTTAATTGGAAAACAGAGTTATTATTATGACGGAAATCCTCTACCTCCTCTCTAACCTCTCTGGAGGTTTGCCGTCCTAATAACTTTGTTATAATAACTCCAGTAGAACTGAAAAAAGTTTACCACCAGACTGGGCACTTGACGTTTCCGAGAACTAGTGAATTTAGGTGGCCGAACTTAAGGGAACATGATGCAGCCATGAATCCTAGCTCGGAACGTACAGAATATACTAATGAGCTCTCTCAAAACTGTTCAACCTAGCACACTATGCAAGTATGCATATCCGCCAACATAGCTTACCCAGTGTGACAGTTATGACACACGAGGGAAGATACACATTGATTTGTGCTTCCACGCGGCGTCGCATTGACGCAATCTTCGTGCACAGATCACGCAGTACGCACAGCATATTCCCAGCTATTACACATGAGTGTTCTCATAAAAACCATGCAAATTGCCGGCGTCCAACAGTGATACAAACAGGGCTCGTAAATCACAAGCGCCACTCCGCCACGCCACAAACAAAGGCTGACAAAATGGAAATTGTCAGTAAATTTTAAACTCATGATTGCACCATATTCGTTCGATAATCCATCATTGAGATAGGGCGGGAGGGGGGAGAGGACAAAAAGTGATTTATTGCGGACGTCGTTAGCGATTTTAACTTTTAAACAGACGGTGGTCTGCGCTTCTTTGTAGATTAGCAGTTGTTTAATGTGTCTCCGCTGGTCACTAACATTACTGTGATAATGCACCCGACGATACATCTCAAAGCATAAATGCTGTCGGTACCGGATAAGTACAACTAAAAGCAACTAAATCCTCAAATACGAACCTTGTGGAATACAGTCAATGTGTCTATTTTATAGCATGCGACAGATACACCAGAAGCTAGCACATTTGAAATTAAAGGATCAGCGATCGTGCCTCCTGCTAAAACACTCAATGCCAATGTGGATGCTTACCATCAGATTGGCGAGCCTGAGTGCCTACTGAAGTAGGATAGAAAATTGGTGCAGCTTTTTCCTTTAGGATCACGATATATGTGATCTTATCTAACTTTTACTTCTTGAAGTAACAATAAGGAACAATTTCCGATGGCCATACGTCTAACATGCAGTTCTGCAAGCGCTGATGCGTCGTAGGCACGCGCGCGAGATTGCGCTTTTAACGAGTCTATGGCTATGGGACTTGGACATGCAAAACTTCTCGAATCAATAATATGGTTAACGCATAATGCCCACAATGATAGCCGTTTTTTACCTTTTTTTTGCCTTGTTCTGCTGTGATGAGGAGATTTTGAGATGATGATTTTTTTTATGATTATACAACCCAGATGACGAATTTTCCATCATGTCACTCTTAGACAGAAACCAATTGATTAAAATATAAACATAGAGTCACAATACAATTACACAAAAATATTTTTTATTGTTACCAACACTAGTCAAAAGTTTAAGTTACTTTACAAAGTAAAATTACGCATTACTTTCATGCCTTTGTAACTTAAACAGTTAATAGACTTAAAAGTCTACAGGAGTACTATTTAATAAATATCGACGCAGACGCGTCGTGTCCAAATTGAAGTTATTGAAGAAAAGTAGATGCAAAACACGAATAATGAAGTCATCTTTTTCTAGCTTGAATTTTTATCTTAAAATTCTATAACTTTCAAATATTAAAAAGCAAAATAAAAAGTAACATAGTTCCCAAGCATAGAAGACTGTACTTAAATAATTTAAAATATTCCTTTAAAACTAATAGCCCAGTGAATGAAGCTGATAAAGAAAGTTAGAAGTAAGCTTCACCACGGCCGAAGTTGCTGGGAGATTTTTAAACTTTCGTCATAAAGGATTCTGTAACACTTTATGAATATGAAAATGTTATCCGCGAAATTTATTCAACGATTTCGAGACGATAAAAAGTTTTAAAGTCGAGATCAACATCGAAATTGGATGCTAACTCGTAACATTCTTTTGAATAAAACAATAGGATAGTCTAGATTAAGAGAGATGTAAGTGGTAAATTCAAGGGTTGAAATGAAGGGTCCGAGATTTCTTATGGGCTTTTTAGAGCCCGACATCGCTGTCCACTAGCAATCTAGCACATAACATGTCCATCATTAAACCCTTTCATTTTATTGGCCTATTTTGTTGTAAGCCTTCCATTAAGATATATGAACTAGAAATTGACTTCCAGCTTTTAATGTTTTGTACAAATTAAGATTATTTTTTAAATTAATTGGGAACATAGCAGAAGCATCACAAAAATATTTATCTCAAGTTAATGTTTTGGTGCAAGATTATGTTAATATTTATTACAAAGTTTTGTTCTATTAAATTAGCAATTAAAAATATTATTAATTTAAAAATAAGCACTACAATTTTCACTTGCTTTTGAGCATTTTGTTCCAAAAAACTGATCATTTAATTTACTTCACCTTCAACAATATTCTAATTACCAATTGTGTAATTTACCGCCTTCACTAAAAAACAATTACATGCTGCTGAATTATGTGCATGTCTGTACTGTAATTGTAATGTAAAAAACCTCTTTATTTTATAAAATAAAGCTATTGTAGGCAGACAGGTTCGCAATTTACTATTAAGCAAATAACCACAACATATTCCATTAAAAGCATCGCACTATGTGCTGCCAAACCCTTCTCTTAGTTTTAGGCCATTTTCAAGTGTATTATCGTACCTACATAAGTGTTGTGTTTAACAAAAAAAAACAAAGAAAAAAAAACCTAAAAACACTGAAAAGCAAAAAATAATTTTAATAAGACATTCATCAAATGCGCTTATTGTCTAAGCCTATTAATAACATTAAATTGTATTTACGTGCTAGGTAGGTACCTACTAATCTGTTTGAAGTCGGTGCCAAGCCAAATAGTAGGTACCCAGACTACGTACCTACGTCCGCGGATTATTTGTAACCCTGTATAATACATAAATTATTAGGTATGTATCATTTTTCATTACCTTTGGCTTGGCACCGACTTCAAACAGATTAGTAGGTACCTACCTAGCACGTAAATACAATTTAATGTTATTAATAGGCTTAGACAATAAGCGCATTTGATGAATGTCTTATTAAAATTATTTTTTGCTTTTCAGTGTTTTTAGGTTTTTTTTTTTTTTGTTTTTTTTTTGAAGTCGGTTTAATTTTTTTTTAAAAAAGTTTGTTTATTTTTCTATTTTTAGTGTGAATAATACGTAGGAGTGAGTAAAACTCTCTCATAATATTGATAACAAAAATACGAGTAAAATAGTAGAATTGTATTATTTGACAATATTAGGTATTCATTAAGTGTCCAGCACTATTCAGTAGACCAACTAAAGATGCAGCCCGCAAGAGGGACATAAGAATTAAGAAGTCGTACCCTTTAGCTTCCATCATCATAGTTGTACCTTCCATCATCAGCTTAGCTGCAAAAGTACATGAAATACAACTAACGGTCCACATATTCCTACAACACTGAAATAATTATCCCCTAACTCCTAACCGTTAAGGAGTTGTACCTTCCATCATCAGCTTAGCTGCAAAAGTACATGAAATACAAATAACGGTCCACATATTCTTACAATACTGAAAGAATTATCCCCTAACTCCTAACCGTTAAGGAGTTGTACCTTCCATCATCAGCTAATCAACATAAAGTGATGTCTATAGGACGCAAAAACTTAAATGGCTTCAGAAAAAACAAGTAACGCGTAGTGTGCGCCTATAAAATTTGAGGTTTGCCCTTGATTTTCCCGGGATCCCATCATCAGATCCTGACATGGTGACAATGGGACCACCTCGGAACTATGCACTTTCAAATAAAAAAAAAATTATTTAAATCGGTCCACAATTGACGGAGAAATCGACGGACATACATAAAAAAAAAAAAAAAAAAAAAAAAAAAAAATACATACAGTCGAACATAGAACCTCCTCCTTTTTTGAAGTCGGTTAAAAAAGTGAAAGAACGAAGCCTTTTGTAACGCAGGTAACATTGCATTACGCATCCTAAATCTGTCTTAGGGACTGGACAAAGTGTGTGAAGCTTCCTTGTATTCCCAGTATTTTATTCTTTTTTCAAAATTAGTTTTTTTTTTATACCACACCAGTTGGCAGACAGATTCGCAGCCCACCTGATGGTAAGCGGCCACTGCGACCTATTCCATTAAGATACACTTTATTAGGAAGCGTCGCTCAATGTCTGTCAGACTGTAGAATCCTCTGATCTTCGAGCCTTTAATTTCTTGTATACTGGCTCCCACATTGATATTGCCGGAACACAGCCAGCGCTGTTATGGCGGCAGATTTTACCTGTGGGGGCAGCTAGCCAGTCAGACTCTAAAAAAGTCCTTTGAAAAGTTTGTACGGGTTTGCGGTCACCATCCAGCACTTGACAAGAGTGGTGATTTAGTCAATAAATAGCTGTAGCTATTGGCTATGATGGCACTGTAAGAGATCACTTGATTTCAATATTGAAGCCTTTGATCTCCAGTAGGTAATTAACAGGCGACTATCCCAACAATAGATTATACAGGAGTGGATTAATTCGATATCGACATAATCCATTAACCAAAGCCTGAAAAGAGAAAGAAGTTCACCTACTAGATATAGTTAAAAATTGTGTTGATAGATAAAATATCTACACCAATATTATAAAGAGGAAAGATTTGATTGTTTGCTTGTTTGATTGTTTGTTGGTATTGGAACTGATTTGAATAATTCTTTCACTGTTGAAAAGCTACACTATCCCCGGGTTACATAGGGTACATATTTGAAAAAAATAAATTACGCGAGGGTGACACCGCGGGCGGAAGGCTGTACTAAATAAATAGCTTATCTAACCTCAAACTACAACATAGAAACACTCAGACCGATTCAAACAGAAAAGTTCATGTATGTACATCAACGAATTTAAATATCGTTGATGTAATAAACAAAAATGTTTGTGTCGTGCGGCGATCACCAAATCGTCAAATGATTCTGATTATTGTCTCCTATTAGCCGCAAACCATGCAAAAAATGTTTAAAGCTCCTAGAAACCTCCGTACGAAATCCTTCAAAGTTCGTTTTAGCACGATTGTTCTTTTGCTATCAGATCGTATGTGATTTGTTAGTTCGGGCACTCGGTTAGCATCTGAAACGCTTGTTTAAGTTCGCAGCTCGCATCCGCCAATAGCCAACTTGTAACCTTTGCCACCACAAAATATTGGAACTTGGACTTTTTAAGTTTCAATGCTTTTCAAGAGGGGTAATACAGCCATTTCGCTATCGATCTGACAAAATGAGTTCTTTAAAGTTAGGTTAGTCACCAACTACTACTAGGTACATGAGATTGGACATACGTGTCGTTGGTGAATAAATCGAAGTCTTTTTTTTTTATTCTCTAATTATATTAGCTCAATATTTCTCTTTAAGTTGGCAGTATTTTTTCTAACAACAATTATTACGAGAGATTAAAGTATATTTGAAAGAGATTAAAGTATATTTTAAAGCCAATAATTTCGACATAATAACCCGTAATCAACTTAACGAATTCTTCTCCAAAATCTTTTTTCTTAGAATAGAATAGAATAGAACTTTATTTCGTATCAAAAGATTTTAGTACACAAACTTAATTCATAAATGTATGCTAATAAATAATGTTATGTTACTATTAAGTTAAATATACAATGCAATTTCACTCGTAAAGTAGCACTACACAATACAAATATATGCACGACGCCTCTTGCCGGCTGTGACGCCGTGCACATTAATAGGATACGGGGTGCTGGGATTGTCGTCTACCCAACGGTACGAAGCTGCTCTGTCCCCCGTTCTACAGGGAAGAATCGTGGAAGAGAAATGAAACGCCGAAATATGCCGTAATGATGCGTCCTTTCCTACTGTATGCCAGCCTAGCCTAGCCAGTCTGTTCTTCAGGGTTTCTTCTGGTAGGCCTTGTTGCTTCTTGAGAGTAGTTTCCTCGGAGAGAGCTCGGATCGGAGTGCATGCTGCGAGCTTTTCCGGGCCTATGTTTATTCTGTCCGGTTTGCTCCCAACTAGCGACTATGTAAGTGAGCAAAAACCGGTTTACACGTGCCACTGTTAGACAGTGACGTAACTATTGTGCGAGCGAGACAGACTGGTGCATACCGTAGGAGAGCCGCGTTATCTATTTATTTATTATTTTCATAATAACATTTACAATATCGAAAAAACATGTCCTAAAGCTAAAGTATATACAATAGAGACATGAAACTATTCAATTCAAATAAAGCAAAAATAAAACTATTAGGAACACAAAACTATACACTTACATACTATGAAATAACAGAGAAATAAAGGTAAATCTAAAACTATTTTTACGCACGTCTTATACTAAAATGAAACGACACTTGTGCATAACTTTATTTACCTTACTATCTATATACTATTGCTATTTACATAGTGGCTATGCCGGCTGTCCCGTACATTTCTCCCGCCGTGCGTCGTCTGCGGCTTCCTCGGCGCAGGTCGACGCATCCACAGCTGGGAGGGCGGCCGGCTCCGTGGGCAGGATCACCAGCTTCTTGGTCGGTCTGCGTAGGGTCCCTCCTCTGGTCTTCACGTCCACTGTTCTGGTCACGTTGTCTGGCCCGGGGTACACGGCGGTGACGAGGCCTCGCGGCCAGGTGTTGCGAGGCAGCGTGCCGTCGGCGATCAGCACGACGTCGCCGATCTTGATGGGTGGGCCCCTCCCGTGGGGCTCCCGCCGGTGTTGCAGGTCAGGGAGGTACTCCCGGACCCATCTGGCCCAGAACAGGTCAGCCAGGCGTTGTGAGGCGCGCCAGTGAGTGCGCCCGATGAGGTCGGCGTCGTCGAAGGTCCCCGGTGGTGCTGTCATCGATGAGCCGCCGAGCAGGAAGTGATTCGGCGTGAGTGACTCGGGGTCCTCCGGGCTGACGGAGACGTGAGTGAGGGGGCGGCTGTTGACGGTGAACTCGGCCTCGGCGAGCAGCGTGCCGAGGACCTCTTCCGACGGGTGGCGCTCATGCAGCACTGTGGCCAGCGCTACCTTGACGCTGCGGACGAGGCGCTCCCAGGCCCCTCCCATGAACGGGGCACCGGGCGGTATGTACCGCCAGCTGATGGCCCGCTTGCTCGCCTCCTCTTCTGTGGCTTGATCCAAGGCTTGTCGGAGTTCTCTGTCAGCTCCTTGCAGATTGGTGCCGTTGTCTGACCAGATCTCGCTGGGGCACCCTCTTCTGGCGATCATTCTTCTGAGTGCCATCACTGCGGAATCTGTTGTGAGGGACCCCGCGATTTCGAGGTGCACGGCGCGTGTTGTCAGGCAGGTGAATAGCGCGACGTATCTTTTCTGTACCGCCCGGCCGACGGTGACTGTGAGGGGGCCGAAGTAGTCGACCCCGGTGTAAGTGAACGGCCGGCGGTGATGAGCTAGTCGGCTGCGCGGGTGGTTGCCGGTCGGTGGCACCGGCGGCGTGCTCCTCCTGATGCGGCACGGGAGGCATCGGCTGACGACCGCCCTGGCCGTCGGCCGCAGGCGCAGGATCCAGTAGCGCTGTCGACACTCGTTGATGGTCGCCTCTACACCAGCGTGATGCAGCCGGCGGTGGACGAACTCCATGTAGAGGCGCGCGATGTGATGATTACCGTCGATTATAGGCGGCCTCTTTATTCTGTCTGTTACGTCGTCCGCCGCGTCGATTCTTGTAACTAACGTTATAACGCCGTTAGTTATCTCTGTTGCTAGGGAGCGCAGCCGGCTATTGTTTGATACTGACTTGCCGTGACTCAGGTCTCGTCTCTCTTCGGGAAATGAGTCTTCCTGACTCGCTCGGATGAGCAAGTCCTCGGCCGCGCGCAGGTACCCAGCTTCAATTGTTCTATATCGCCTATTTTCAGTGGTTGACTGCTTCATTGTAGGCTTCCTTACTATTTTGTTTTTCTGTTTAATAAGCCGCCACGCGGGGTCGCTCTCTGCATTTTTTCTATTTCGCTTGTAATGGACTGTATCTATTTTTCGTTTGCAGAGGTCGATGAACTGTAGCACCCGCGCCGTCGCCCTGAGAAGTTTCTCCCACCTGGAAAATCTGGAGCTGTCTGGGAGGCTATTCTTCAGCGCGGCGTGTGGCTTCTGTACTGTCACTGTGTGTGTCTTTTCTTCGCCCGTCTGTGGCACGGGGGCTGGCTTCTCCGATGGCCACGCAGATGGATCTTCATAGAGGAACGGTGGGCCTTGGAACCAGCGATGAGAGTGGTTTAGGCCGTGCGGGACGTCTCGCGTGGCGTCGTCTGCCACGTTCAGCTTCGTGGGCACCCATCTCCATTCGCTCAGGTTGCTGTTTTCTTCGATTGCTGCTATTCGGTGAGCGACGAAAGGACGATAGGAGCTGGCGCCTGTCTTCAGCCACGTTAGCACTGTCCTGCTGTCTGTCCAGAATATCTTCTGGTCTGGCTTCATGTCGTGTTCCTCGATGACCGCAGTGGCCATCCTGCTGCCCATCACGGCGGCCTGGAGCTCGAGGCGTGGGATGGAGGTGACTTTTAATGGGGCCACCCTTGCCTTGGCGACCACGAAGGAGATGTTCACGCTGCTGTCGGGGTTGGTGATGCACCAGTAGAGGGCTGCGGCGTATGCGGCTTCGCTGGCGTCCACGAAGATGTGCAGCTCTCTCGATTGGGCGGTGCTGTAGCCCGAGAGACATCGCGGGATCGCGACGTCCCTCAGGGCTCGCAGGTGATGTGTCCACTCCCTCCATTCGTCTGCCATGTCTGGGTCTATACTGTCGTCCCAGCCTGTGCCGCGCCGCCATACTTCTTGAAGTATTTGCTTCGCTCGTGTTGTAACTGGCGATGCGAAGCCTAGTGGGTCGAAGAGAGACATTACGACTTTGAGGATTTCTCTCTTAGTCGGCTGTGGTTTATCGATGACGTCGGGTGGTAGCCGCGCCAGGTCCAGGTTGAAGGCGAACACGTCTCTGTCCGGCTTCCAGATGAGGCCTAGGACTCGCTCTATCTTTTCTTTTCCATCGAGGTCGATAGGCGTCTGTTCTGTGTTTTCTATACCGAGGCCTTCCATGACCGCGGGCGAGTTGGACGTCCATTGTCGTAACTCGTAGTGGGCTTCCCTGTGTATCTTCCTGACGTCATTAGCTGTCTTCACCGCCTCTTCCACTGTTTTGAAGCTTTGTAGATAGTCGTCGACGTAGTGGTTTCTGACTATCGCGTCGCACGCCGCCGGGTGTGTGTCTTCGTACCTCTGTGCATTGATGTTCTTGACGAAGATCGCTGTTGCCGGGGATGACGTCGCGCCGAATATGAGTGACGTCATTCTGTACTCCTCAGGCTGATAATCACCTCTGTTCCCTCCCCGCCACAGGTACCGGAGGGCGTCCCTGTCTTCCGCTTTGATCTTCACTTGCATGAACATCTCGGCTATGTCGGCGGTGACGGCGATCGGATGCTGGCGGAACCGCATTAGCACCCCCGGTAGAGACTGCAGCAGGTCAGGCCCGGTGAGCAGGTGGTCGTTGAGGGACACCCCTCTTGTCTTGGCCGCGGCGTCGTGGACGATTCTTACTTTTCCAGGCTTCATGGCGTTGAGGACGGGAAAGTGTGGTAGGTACCACGTTCTATTTTTCTTCGTTTCTGTAGGCGCGCGCTCCGCGTAGCCCTTTTCGATGAGCGCGTCCATCTGTTGTTCGTACTTCTGCTTGAGTTCTGGATTCCTGTCGATTTTCTTTTCTGTACTCAGCAGCCTGTTGTACGCGTTATCGTAATTATTCGGCATTACGACATTTTCATTTTTCCACAGAAGCCCCGTTTCGTAGCGGCCGTCTTCCCGTTGGCGCGTGTTTTTCTTTAACATGTCGAGTGCGCGTTGCTCTGGGTCGCTGCGAGGTAGCTTCGGCTGTATGATGAGACTGTCTATTGCGAAGTGATGTCTCAGCTGTTCGTCCATGTGGTCATCTGCTTCTGTGACGTGATGCACGAAGTTAACACGTTGTCCGAGCATGCGCGTGTGCGCGCCGTGTAGCACCCAGCCCAAGGGTGTTAGCGAGGCGACCGGTTGATGTCGCTGTCCCCTCCGCACCTCAGTAGCGAGCAGCAGGGGCCAGTTGTCTTGGCCGATGAGCAGCTTCGGCTTCGCATCTTGATATGTCAGCTGTTCGGCGATGTCTGCGATGTGCTGGCACCCGGCTACGTCTTTGGTTGTAATACGTTGGGCTGAAAGCTGCAGGCTGTCGAGTGTTCGCGCTCGTATCTTGTGACTTGCTGTTGCACCTCGTAGCGTGAGAGTCACTCTTCTTGACTTCGTGGCTTCGACTTCTGTATTTGAGATTGCTTCTATGTGAAGAGGGTCGACGGGTCCCCGGGCGCCGGTCTGTTTCGCTATTTCGGCGTCGATGAGGGTGACGGTTGACCCGTCGTCGAGGAGGGCGAAGGTGTTGACGTCGCCCCGCGGCCCCGAGACGCAGACAGGAACTATCTTCAAAAAGGCTTGCGTCTTAGCGGGGGCCCAGGTGGAAGCGACCACCTCGGCGCTCTCTTCAGTCTTCTTTTTTTCATAATGTAGCAACTCATGATGTCGTCTGGTGCAGTTGTCGACCGGACACGGCTTACCGCGGCAGGTGTGGTTCTTGCTGCGGTGTCTGAGGCATCGGAAGCAAAGGTACTTGGCCTTCGCTATGTCCCATCTTCCATTGACGTCTGCTTCTGTAAACTGGCGACAGTCTGCCATGGAGTGGGCAGACTTACCGCAGACGGGGCAGGCGTTCGCTTCTGTCTTCTGTTCTGTTGCCGCTGCGAACGTCTTCTGTTTTCTAGGTGCACTGCTTGACACCTCGTTGATCTGTTCAGGCTGTGCGTAAGGGCTGCATCTGTCTGCCTCCCTGTTCAGGAAGCGCTCCAGCTTGATTAGATCGGCCTCCTCTTCTATTTGTTCAGCCGCGAAGTCGTACCATCTGTATCTCATCGCGGGCGTCAGCTTCTCTGTGATGGCCTTCGTTACCTCTGGGTTGTAGAGGTACTGGATCTTATTGAGGACTCGGAGGGTAGCCACGATGTTGGTGACTTTAGTGGCGAAGATGCAGACGTCTCTCGGCGCGTCGGTGGTGCGCGGCAGGGCGCGCAGTCGCTCTAACTCGGAGAGTGCGATAGCGTCTGGGCGACCGAAGCGTGATTCTAAAGTCTTCATTACCTCGTCGGGCTTCACGTTGTAGATAAGTAACTTTTCTACTACCTCCTTGGCTCTTCCTCGAAGACACTTGCGAAGGCGCGCGATGTTTTCTGAATCTGTGTAGAAGCTGGCTGTCTCGATGTAGGCGGCTCGGAAAGAGAGCCATTCTTGGTATGACCCGCTGTAGACTGGTAGCTCGTTGAATAGGCGCGGCGTGCTTCGCTGTCGGGCCGCTGTAGCTATGGCCGATGCGAGTTCGGTGAGGTCGATCTTCTGTTGCGGATCTCCCGCCGGTGCTGGAGTGGGCTTCTGTGTAAGCGTATGCGGCGGCGGCGGCGGCGGCGCGTACGCTTCTGTCGGTGCCACGAAGACGGCTGTGGCCGGCCTATAGTGCCGGCGGGCGTCGCCTCCTGAGAGGCGCGACGCGGTGTCTTCGTGTCTGTTGTCTTGCTTGGCGGCTGGCGGAGGGTTGTATGGCTGGTCGGCTATGGCCAGCGGATGAGGCTCGCTCTCATCGAGCCACTGGCTGACCCGTCGTTCTGTTTCTTGCTTCGTGGTGACGGAGTCTTCATCTGTGTCGCTGTCTGTTTCTTCCTCGAGGGCAGCGACGCGGGCGGCGGCGAGCTTGATCTGTAGCTGTATCAACTCCTCCTTCGCTTTTGCAAGCTTCTGTAATCGAATGGACTTCTGGCTTGACCTCTTCGATTTTCTATCGCGGTGCGAGAGGGCGCCCCGCTCAGCCGGCGTGGCCGGAGCGGGCGCCGCTCTCATATGTTGACTGTTGTCGGGTTGCGGGGGGGCTCCCCCCGCTACTGTAGCTCCGACGTGGTGCGGGGGTGGAGCCCTCGCTTCTGTCTGTGGGCGCGAGACGGCTGTCTCAACGCTCTGCTGTTCCAGTGTGGTACCCGCAGACGTGGTACACACACTGGTATCCCAGGTGTTCGTGCCGCTGCTCGTGGTAGCCACGCCAGGCGAGGCTATTACACCCGGCGTGGCGCTGTGTGCCGGGGTCCCTCGTGGCGCAGCTTCTGTAAGAGAAGCAGCGGCGCTCTGTTCGGCGCCAGCCTGCTCTGGCGCAGGCCGGTCTGTATTCGGCGATTGCCCCTGGCCAGACACTTGCGAGGTCGGCCTGGAGCTGTTCTTCATGATTCTTGAACGTGTGACGGGCATCTTGTATTGCAGCTTCGTTCTTCGACGAGGATCCGGCTCCGAATGGACCAGAAATATGCACGACGCCTCTTGCCGGCTGTGACGCCGTGCACATTAATAGGATACGGGGTGCTGGGATTGTCGTCTACCCAACGGTACGAAGCTGCTCTGTCCCCCGTTCTACAGGGAAGAATCGTGGAAGAGAAATGAAACGCCGAAATATGCCGTAATGATGCGTCCTTTCCTACTGTATGCCAGCCAAGCCTAGCCAGTCTGTTCTTCAGGGTTTCTTCTGGTAGGCCTTGTTGCTTCTTGAGAGTAGTTTCCTCGGAGAGAGCTCGGATCGGAGTGCATGCTGCGAGCTTTTCCGGGCCTATGTTTATTCTGTCCGGTTTGCTCCCAACTAGCGACTATGTAAGTGAGCAAAAACCGGTTTACACGTGCCACTGTTAGACAGTGACGTAACTATTGTGCGAGCGAGACAGACTGGTGCATACCGTAGGAGAGCCGCGTTATCTATTTATTTATTATTTTCATAATAACATTTACAATATCGAAAAAACATGTCCTAAAGCTAAAGTATATACAATAGAGACATGAAACTATTCAATTCAAATAAAGCAAAAATAAAACTATTAGGAACACAAAACTATACACTTACATACTATGAAATAACAGAGAAATAAAGGTAAATCTAAAACTATTTTTACGCACGTCTTATACTAAAATGAAACGACACTTGTGCATAACTTTATTTACCTTACTATCTATATACTATTGCTATTTACATAGTGGCTATGCCGGCTGTCCCGTACAAATAAATTGTTAGCAAATTGGCGGTATACTAAAATATGACAATCTTTACCTCCCGTACTAGTCGAGACTGTGCTACGGCAAGGTAAGATCCTCGTGCCAGTAATATCAACCATAACATAAACAATATAAGGGTGCTTTTTAATTGAGGTAGTTGCTGCGTAGACAAACAAAAGACATTTATGGACTTATCGTAAACAAGTAGTATATGCAAAATAATAACACAATGCAGATCACATCAACTAACACTGAGCAAATTATGATTTGCTTAATTTTGACCCGAATATGTTTGGTATTTTATATATCAAAGAGAACAACGAGAAAAAAAAAAAAAAAAACTGTATTTTGTAAGAAAACAACATTACCAAGTATTTTAGACTTAATATCTATTTTGATCAATATTATTCAAATAAAACGGAGTATGATAATACAATTTATATAGTATAAATTAAATAAAAGTTACTGCTATTACAATTATGACCACATATTATAAATAAATAAATATTACAATGTACAATACGTAAATTATATAATGTTACAATAGCTCAGACTATGTGTATGGTGTAGTTTTATTTTTAACAAGAAAGGTTTATAAAAAGATACTTTTTGTATATAAATACATTTATAATATGCATATATGCTGTCACGACATATAATAACAATAAATACAACTTTACGTAATTTTTATGTGTATGTATTTAGATATATTTATATACGTGAATGTAACTATGGTATTTATTTGTTAAAATAAAATAAAATAAAATACGCAAAAAGAAATTCATATACCTATTTGTATAAGGTTTTCAGTCCGCTCATAATTCAACTTACTCAGAAATTCATCCAGAGTCCTTCTACAAGAAAATCTTGTGAGTTCTCTCAGAGGTACAATTTTGCTGATCCGATTATAAAGTAGTGGGGCCAAAAAGTAGGAAAAACATTGCGCAAATGAGGTTTTACATTTTGGAACATCATACACTTCATGTGATCTTCGCCTTGAGGCGTTTTTACGATTTCCAAGTGAATGTTGTTCCAACACAACAGACTTTATAAAAAGCTGTCTTATGTTTAAAACTTTGAACTCGTCGTAAAGTTTAGTAGTAGGATACATGAACCGTTTGTAGTTAATTATTTTTATTATAGCTCTTTGTGTTCTCTCCATATTAAGAATGATACTCTTTCTGGCACCACCCCAAACAGAGACACCATAGGTAGCCACTGATTGATACAAAGTTAAGTAAACAGTTTTGTTAGTCCTTTCACATTTAAGATTTCTAACCCTCTTAATTTTTATAATATAAATTTTTGCATTCACCGAATTTATAATCGCAAAAGGCGCAAATAAGTAGCGTTATTTCCAGAGTTATAATCTTAGGTATGAAGAAAAGCACATTAGTGTCGGTAGATAAAAACGTAGATGAAAATAACCCTGAAATGAACCGAATTTTAACAAATTTCGGCAATGGCGGCCGCAGGAAGCGAGCACCGGCAATTCGTGGCATGCGGCGACCGCTCGCGACAACCGTATTCGGAAAGTTCATATAAAATGTATGAAAACTGCAGTCTGCGTCTCGTTTGCGGCTTTTAGCGGCTGTCACGAGTGGTCCGTGTGCGGTGAGGCTTAATTTGTCTCCGTAATAAAGATCGGAGAGGTCAGTTCACCGTCTGGTCACATCCATTGTTCTGCATGTTCTCTTCATACGACCATCTTAAACTGTGAATTTGTCATTCTATGTGAATTTGCCCGATAAAGCTGTGCTTTATTATAAGTTCTCCTGGACGCAGTATTGAAGCGCCCAAGGTGAAGACTTTATCATCCTATTCTTCTTCTGGGTCACAGTCAGGCTGTATATCTTTATCCGATGACGCATTCGGTACTAACCATGCCCCATGCGCTAGCGTTTGTAGGTTTGAATCCAGCCTAAGAAAAGCATAGTGGTACCTTCGTTGTTTCTGACACCCATAACACAAGTGCTTCAGCATACTTACTTACTGGGTCAGATCAGTCCTTGCAGAGAATCAGAAGCACGTTTACGCTCAATTAGGTTTTCTTGCAAAGAAACAAAAGCATTAGTTCTCTTGGATGCCGCCAAATGCCCAGCAGAGAACACTTGATTTGTCATCTCATTCTTTTTCTGCCTTTTTATTTTAGTCCTTCTTTTTTTGGAGGATAATGCTTTTAGGCACCATAACCGCAAGTTAGCTAGACCTGTGGCCATGTGTGGGACTAGAGAATAAAGCATGCTACTACCGACTTAACTCCCCCGGTTTCTTCTTTGCACCCGAATGGGACGAGCTTTATGGCTATTAAGCCCTTTAATTTTAGTCCTAACTAAAGTCCGGAGTCTGAAGTTTTCTCTACCGTCCGTCCGGTCCGGCGCGCGTGCCGCGACTGCGACGCGAATCTAATTTCCCGAAGCATTGTCTCCGCTATCGCCCCACCTGGGACACTTTAAACCCGCTCCGTCCAGAGACTCACTCCATTACTATCGACTTTGAGCGTGATCAGTCCGAGGCTTTCGAAGTTCGCGTGAAATCGCTACGATGCAGTCGTGAACTGAATGCTGCAAAAAAAGTTGTTTGCTGATTTAGATCCTTAAAGCCTCTTTCTAACACAAAAAGAAACTCTGAATAATTATAATCTTATGAGTCACTGTATCCACCTATATATATGTATATGACCGCCTCCGTAGAATAGTGGCTAAGCCGCTCGGATATAAAAACCGGAGGTTGTGGGTTTGAGTCCCGCCTTGGGTCTGGTTGATGGTACGGCTTTTTTACAAGCTAGCCACCACCACCACAGGTGAAATCTGCCGCCATAACAGCTCCTACTGTGTTCGGCTCCAGCAAATCCTATAACTCCCACAGGCCTTCAAGACAAATTATGCTTTCTTTCTTGCACCACTTCCGTGCATCTTCTTAAAATGATTTTTAAGCTTTTACCCCGCCTCTTTCAAAACTTATTCTATGTATTACAGAAAGTAACGCTGCTAAATCTTCGCAAAATCTCGATCACGAATACAATTACAGCGAACGAAAGAAATACACGCTTGCAAATTCATTCGTTCGTACATATATCCTCTCGCATGTTTTAGGGAGCAATTCGCGCCTGTCCCCCGCAGTTAGGAAGACGCGAGCCGAACACTGTTGTAAATTGAATCGAACGGTTGTCACCCGCAGATGTACACTGCCCCGTTGCCACCTGTTCAAATGGTACGGCTTTAGCGGAGTGACAGTTTGCTCGTTCGATTTTTAAATATTTTGTTTCTTTTTTTGTACCTATATAATGGATTAGTTTTTTTTTCTATGATTTCTTGGCTTGCATTGCACGACTGGATTGGATCAGCCATTGTCATTTGACTCATTTGTTATGGATTTGTTCCCTGACTTCTTTTCCTTTTGGGCTTGTAAGTAACCAAGAACTATTTTTAAATGCTTTTTCTTTTTTATTCATATTATGCAATCAACTCTGCCTAATAAACAATTTATATGTTTAAAATAGTGTATACGAATATGTAGCTATGAAATATTTTTGAGACATTTAATATCCTCCAAAGATCTTATATTTGTTTACAGATTAAAAAAATATCTACTATGAACTTAAATCACTTCGTCTGCAGAAACTTTGCGCATTATTTCTCGTCGCAAGGATAATATTTGCATGTGACAGCGTATTTGTTAGTGCCAGATATTTTTTATTAACCGTTTATATTTAACTGTTTAAAATTCTAGGTACAATTGTTATCTTGTATTTGGTTACAAAGTTTATAAAGATCCAATCTTAACTATATTTTTACTAGCGGTCGCCCCCGCGGTTTCACCCGCGCGTAATTTCCTTTTTCAACTATCCCCCCTTCCCCCCACTTTTCCGGGATAAAAAATATCATATGTTCTAATCCCGGTTATAAACTATACGTGTGCCAAATTTCATCTAAATCCGTTCATCCGTTCTCGAGTTATAAGTGTTGTAACAAACACGACTTTCTTTTATATATATAGATCATCTGTGCTAATATAATACCTAAATGTGAAAGTTATTCTGTTTGTATATTTGTTTGTCTACAAAGCCTAAACCACTAAACTGATGATTTTTGGCAAAGGCATAGACCAGATCTAAGCAAAGGATAGGCTTTTTATTCCAGTTTAACAACAGAAATAGAAATATTTTTGTTCGTCCCTCTTTCACGAGTGTATGTAAAATGTATGTATATTTGACATAGAAAAATAAGACCCAGACTGGTCACACAGACCGTGTCCATACAAATGTTTGTATGGTGCGGCCCGGGGATCGAACCCACGACTTCTATAAATTCTATAATAGTCTAAATCTCAACCATCATTCCAAATCGGTCGTCAAGTATAGTTTAAATTCGTATACCAACTCTTATTTTAGATTATTCAAACTAACGCACAAGCCGATTTAAAATCATTTTAAACTCAGTCCGTAAGATTAAAGACCTCCCCCAAGCAAGCTCCTTTATCACCTCATTGAATAAAAACAGGGAAAATAACATCCCCACCTCTGCAAATAGCAGTTTAACAATGAAATCACGATTCCGCTTCAACTTAAGACTGAAATAAGTATTCGTATGCATAAATGGACCCCATTCGGGTGTTGTAACAATGGGAATCTTCTCCGTCCCACGTCCTTTATTTTTCTCGTCTCCGAAATTCATTTTACTTGCAAATATTTCATTCTTTATGAATTTACCGCGAGTAAGGGAAAAAGGTTTTCCCCGAATCAAAGTCCTGCAAATATTTGAAGTGGCAAGTTTTTAGCGTGTGTTGGTGTTTTATTTAAAGGCAATTAGAAGGTTTTTTTAACAGTAGGTACGAACTGTTCATTTAAATAAACGGACATAACCAGAGAAAACCGATCGGCTTATTAAATGTCCTGCTGCAGAAACTAAGTCACAATGACTGGTACTGGCTCCATCATACTCGCCAAATGTGGTTTGGATTACCAATCACCACCCGAGCCATGGAGACATGTCCATGTCTAATTTTGGGTTCTCAAAATCAGACATGGAGACAGAAATGGGAAGGAGGAAAGAGAAAGGGAGGATTTTAGGTCTCCGGCTCTTTCCCACTCATCAGACAAAGCGCAATTTGACTTCTTCTTCTATCTATGAGATTATAGTACCATCCCCGTTCGCGGAAAGAACTGTCTGCAACGTGGCTTTACCACATATTAAGCATTGTTATGTAGTCTAACCCTTTATAAAGCAGTGGCCAAATAGTGACCACATAATATATACTTACTATAATTTGAACCTTATGTAAGTAGTTGTGATCTTGTGATACGGGCGAAAACCAATGAAAAATTTCAACTGCCTGTGCCTTTAAAAGGGCTAAGCAAGCTTCATATTTTTTTATAAATAACTTCACTTTTCGTATCTGTTATATAATCGAAACGGATGCTATTGAACCCGAGATCGAACAGCCCGTAAAGCGTTTAAACCACCATAAACCACGCGTAACGACAAGTTTCACTTAACACCCATTTTATATTTACGCTGGACGCATTTACTTTTTAATGTTTCATAACATTTTACACGTTAATACTATGATATTATAATACATAATATAGTTCTTCTGGACATGTCTGTATCGTTTTGTACGCAGAACCGATTAAGTTGGAATTTTGTTTATCTCAATGGGTTCCTGAATGATTAGAAATCATCGGTACCGGCATTGCTGATGTCTGGTCAGTTAGTTAAAATATATTTTTTTTGACATAATTATATTTATTTATTAGATCACCAACAATATTGCATGATTCATTTTAAATGAAATCTTGATAACGGCATGCAAAGATTGACAACATTGAGAACAAAGAAAAAAAGGAGTACAAAATAGACAAAAAAAAGAACAAATCCCAGATATTTTGCGTTAGACATAATCTTAAACACATAAGCTTAGAAATAAAAAAATAAAGTTATTTGATCATAAAGTTGTCCGTAGCTGAAACTCAGACAGGACATTAATTACTATAAGTGTAATCGGACAGCAGGGCCACAGAACATTGGCAGGGCTAGATTGGCCAGAGAGTAAAACGTTTAACCCATCGTAAACCGCGCGCTAACGCCACGTTTCAATTAACACCGCAAAGCGCCAGCTCATTTTTAAATTACGCTGGACGTTTTAAGTTTTCATATTATTTCACATATTTCTTTGTACTTTGATGTTATAATACAATCTACTTACTGCTGTTATAATAATATGTGGATATGGATGTTTGTACATATTAAAAGTGACTTGGTGATTTTTTATACAACTTGAAACTGAGTAAAGCTTCATCATTTAAAGCTAAGCCATTTCTGCGGTGAAAATGCATGCGTTTTAAACTTTTGTTGGAATTGAAAAGTCAAGCAGTAAAATTAGTATAGCCAGTATCTATTTGTATAACTTGATTTCAATGATGAAGGCCTTTTTCCCTGCAGTGGGACATTAATATATTGATAACTACTCTGGTTAAATTGGACAACGCGTAAAACGATTAACCCATCGTAAACCAGCGCCAAGTTTCACTTAACCTCGCCCAGCTCATTCTGTAATAACGCTGGACCCATTAAGTTTTTATTAAAGTTTCAGCGAACATTTTACACGTTAGCACTGACCTAATAAAATGTGCTAATTTATGATACTTAAGCAAAGTTCGTCTTGAAGATTGCTTTTTGAGCTTTTTTTCTCTAGTTTTCTAAGTCGCTTTAGAGTCCAATGACTAAAAATATTATTCTAATTCTAATAGAGTTCAAAACAAAATTCAGACTTTGAATGTTCTAATAAGCATCAATCATTGAAATTAAGTCATCATTACAATAACCACACACCCGAACCAAATTTTATCCAACCTGAAATTGAACTGCAAAGTATTTGAAAAAGGATCTTATTAAAACTTAGTTGTTGGTGTTATAACCAGCAGTCAACATTTTTCGCAGCTATATGAAACAACAGTGACACCTGATGGTAAGTGAACACTGCATCCTATGGATTGGACATTTTGTTTTCGGAGGGGAAATGCTAGTCTCGCTCGCTAGTCCTGCTAGTCTGTATGGGACGGGACTAAAAACGTCCCAGTTTCCAGTACCTACCCACTAACTTCGCCGATTTTCCCTTCACACCTAAAAGGTAACAAGTCAATTCCTGCCTTGTGGTATTATCTGGGGATTATTCCCGACTAGACTGCCCCTACCAAATCTGCCCCCAGTAGGGGCAGTCGAAACTTTTTAGTCGCATCTGCCCCTACTGGGGGCAGATTTGGTAGGGGCAGTCGGGAATAATCCTTATCTGGCCTTGGATTAGATACGAGGGACTAGGGTCTTAGTTGCGTTGAGTGTATCACAAACATTAATCAGCTGAACACACCATCTAACGATGCATCGTTAGCTCTTATAAAAGCGCAATCATTTAAGTACAAGTTTAATACAGACCATATATTTATTATGGTTCCCTATTTTTTCGCATAAGTTTTTTTGTCATAATTTAACATGGCATACTTTTATTTATCCTAATAATAGTTACGCATAATATTCTTTTGGCATAACTTTATAGGCATAATTTTTTTAGGCATAACTTCTTTAAGCATAATAAATTGTTAAGCATAATATTCTAAAGCCATACTTTTCCTATATAAATAAACATGTCCGCCGCACCTTAACCTACTGTTACACTATAATAACTCTTGGACAAATAAACAATATGTCTAACAATTTTATGCGAATCAAAATTGGGGCAAAAAACATTAGTCTAAACGATATTTATGCTTACTGAAACAGTATGCGAAAAGACAATTATGACAAAATATTATTATGATAAAAAGAATATGCCAAACTCGTTATGCCAAATTAAATTAGGACTAAAAAAGTTATGCGTAAAAAAGGGATCCCATTTATTATGCGTGTGGTAAATCTGTCCCTTAGCTGTAAATAGAGATATTGTAGTGTGCATCAATAGCGGAATCCAGGCGTTATGGCGAATGAGACACCTCAAATATACATTACGACGCACCGCCGGCGATCCGTTGTCGGACGATAGGATATCCGGCTATATGTACCGTCGGCAAAAAAACAATGTTGCACAGAAATATAGTTAATTTTAAGATAAATTTGTTTTAAATCAATTCTTTACTTACGGTGTACATTTTACACAGAAGTACATTAAATTTTAAAATAAAAATTGCCTATTTGCCATCCCATGCCTGTTTATGAAATATTTTATAACAATTTTTTAATGAGCCAGTAATCGACCTCAAAAGGAAAGTGGACAAGTCCATTTCAAAAGTGTGAAATTTATTGCAAAATCATACTTGCTTATTCATAGACGCACCATTAACGAGGCACGGGAAGAGAGCAGGCAGCGAACACATTTTCTGCTTCCCCTGCGGCCCTGTGACGAAGGCAAAGCATGTCTATCGATGATGAGTCAATCTTGATATTCTTATTCAATTATCAAGTATAAGTTTAGTGTACCTGTTAGCACACTTGACGAGCCATTTGGTGTAATGGTCAAGAAGTCGGCTATTACACCAGAGGTCGCGGGTTCGATCCCCGCATGGTACAAACATTTGTGTGCATGAACATGTCTGTTTGTATCGGTCTGGGTGTTTATATGTATAATATGTATTTATTTACAAAAAAAAAGTATTTAAGTAATGTTTATCCGTTGTCTGGCATCCATAGCACAAGCTAATGCTTAGTTTTGGTCTAGATGGCGCGGTGTGAATAATGTCCAGAGATATATATTTATTTATTATTTATTTACACTTGTAATAGAATTTTAATAATAAATAATGATGATACAATTTTATATTTTTCCAACGACTTTCTTACATTTCAAAATCAAACGTCAACCCTTTTCCTCGCGTCGGCCAATCGCGTGGCAGTGCTGCAGAGCGCTGCCGCAGTCTATGGTATTAACGCGCTGCGATTGGCCGACGCGGCACGGTGCGAGCGTGGCACGCTGCGATTGGTCGAGGAGTCGCGCCAGGTCTCGAGTCCCTATATAGCGTGCGTTACAGACTCCCCCTCTAGTCCAAATAACGCGCCCTCGCATTTGGAGTAGCAGAACTAATGTACACTAATAACTGATGTGATGTCCTCCACGACGTGTCCGTCGACGGCGACACCTTGTCAGTCTCTGGCATGAGCTCGGAGGTGACTTGCAAACCCGAACTTGGTCTTGAACGTGCGACTGCATAAGCTGCACTGCAACTGTCCACTTGTGTTGTAGGTGTAGTTGTAGGAGACCTTGGGGCGCGTCTTTCGAGCATGGCGCCTGGCGTCGAGTTCATTGAGACGGGCTGCTTCAAACTTCTCAATTCCATTTTTGACTGCATTACGCCACTCCGGCCTCATCAATGCGTCTTTCTCCCACGTATTATGCGACATGCCGCAGGATGTTAGATGTCGTTTCAGGACGTCCTTGTATCGAAGAAACTGTCCTCCAGACTTCCGCTTACCACTGGAAAGTTCCGCATAGAAAATGCATTTAGGCAAACGAGCGGCGTCCATGCGTACTAGGTGCCCACACCATCTTAACTGCCCCCTCATCAGGAGACATTCCATGCCGGAGATATTGGCACGACGTAAAACCTCGGAGTTTGGGACCCGATCCTGCCATTTCACCCGTAATATTGCACGAAGACATTTTAAGTGAAAGGTGTCCAGACGCTTAATATCAGCTTTATATAGACACCATGACTCCGAAGCATACAGCAAAAGGGGCAGTATAATTGCCTTATACACGGAAAGCTTCGTTCGTAGATGGAGGTCGTGGGATTTCCAAACCCTCTGGTTGAGTTTACCAAAGGCCGCGGCAGCACTAGCGATCCTGGCAGCTATCTCGGACTCAAGGCGGTTATCGTCTCGTATCAGCGTTCCGAGGTACCGGAACTTTCGTACCTCTTCCAGCGGCTTTCCGCCTAGGTAAACAGCAGTGTCGGGCGCAGATGTTCTTCTTGCGGGCTGCTTTAAGGTTACGGTTTTAGACACGCTGATCACCAGGCCGAATTTGCGACATGATTCGTCGAGGTTGTCCATGTATTGCTGCAGCGCCTCAATACTGTCAGCCATAAGGCAGACATCGTCGGCATATAAAACTTCGAGCAAGGTCATCGTCTGAGTCTTACGTTTTGATCTGGAGCGACTTAAATCAAAAACACTCTTATCGGACCTGACATTGATTTCGATCTGTCCCTTGCAGTTTTTCGAAGCATCCGTCATGACTGCAGCGAAATAGAGGGCAAAGAGCGTCGGGGCCATGACACAGCCCTGCTTAACACCGCTGGTAACCGGAAACTGTTCCGTAAATTCAGCTTCATGTCGAACCCGTGCCATCATTCCCTCATGGAACTGACGCACAAGATTTGTGAATTTTTTGGGACATCCGGTCTTCTTCAGTATTGTCCACAGGGCAGCCCTTGGAACCCTATCGAACGCCTTCTCTAGATCTACAAAGCACATGTAGAGACCACAGTGTTGCTCAAGGCTTTTTTCTTGCATCTGCTTAACAACAAAAATGGCGTCAACCGTGCCTCGATTGGGACGAAAACCACACTGACTCTCGGGAAGAATGCGCTCAGCTAATACACCGAGACGCCCATTAATTATGTGGTATAATATCTTGCCAGCTACAGAGAGAAGTGATATGCCTCTATAAGAGCCGCATTCTGATAGGTCTCCTTTTCCCTTGTATAGTTTGCAGATGGAGGCATCTTTCCAGTCCTGAGGTATGACTTCCGTTTCCCAGATGTGCGCTACCAGTTCAAACAGTCTGTTCTTGATGTTGGGTCCTCCGTACTTAAACACTTCCGAGGGTAGACTATCTGAGCCGGGAGACTTGCCATTCTTCAGCCGCTGGATAGCTTTTTCAAACTCGCTAAAGGACGGCGGGTCGTCAAGTTCCGACACTATGGGCAGGTCTTCTAATGTGTCTATATATGCCAGATCAGCTCCTTGTGCACCGGAATTCAGTACATCTTTGAAATGTTCTGCCCAACGAAGAAGCACTTCCGAAGGATCTGTCAGTCGCGTGGATTTGTCTTTTGAAAGAACCGGTGCAGTTTTCTTGGTTCTGGGTCCGAAAATGCTTTTGAGACCTTCAAAGAATTTTGCAGTCTGATTGCTGTCGGCAAGAATTTGCAGCTCTTCAGATTTCGCGGTCCACCACCGGTTCTTCAGTTCACGCAGTCTAGCTTTCAGTTCCTGCTGTACGGCCCTGCGATGTTCCGCACTGGATGGGCTTTGTAAGGCACGTCTCGAATCTTCAACAAGTTTCCGTATTAGTGCATCGGAATCATCGAACCAGTCTACCAGTTCCCTACTACTTGCTGAGAGATTTCGTAAAGATTTTTGGCATATTGTCGCCATCTTACATCAATTGACGCTCCCCCCTCCGTACAACAGTTCACTTTACCAAACTCAGCATCGAGTTTAAGCTGCATTTCCTTATTGTGCACGAGTTTGGCAAATCCCAATCTCGTTGGGATCTTGTGTTGGTTTCTGCGTGGAGGCTTGATGTTCAGCCTCATCTTGGATCTTATCAGACGATGATCAGTCCACCCTTCAGCTCCCCGCATAGCTCTTGTTATCAGTACATCTTTCAGATCTTCTCTTCGAACAATGATGTAATCTAGAAGATGCCAATGCTTGGAGCGCGGATGCATCCAGGACGTCCTATATTTTTCAGGGAGTCGGAAAAATGTATTGGTGATGCTTAGGTTGAATTCAGCACACAGAGTTAGCAGTGCGGTACCATTGGTGTTGCACTTCCCAATGCCATGCCGCCCCAATACATTCCTCCAGGCATCACTCTCCGTGCCAACACGCGCATTGAAGTCGCCGAGCAGAATGAGTTTATCACATGACGGAACAGATTGTAGAACGCGCCGCAGGTCTTCGTAAAATTGCTCCTTGTCGTCTTCAGGTGAGGTCAGAGTAGGGGCGTACACGCTAACCAAATGCAGGTACTTTCGATGAGCCAGGTGAAGCCGCAGTGTCATGAGCCTGTCATTGATTGCTTTTGGAGGCTCCACCATTGATCGCGCTAGAGCATTCTTTATAGCAAAGCCCACGCCGCTAGAGGCTTTCTCGGCTGCGGGTTTCCCTACCCAGTAGTAAGTGTAGCCACCCAGTGGCTCACAGAGCTCTCCACTGTCCGACAGATGCGTCTCACTAATTGCAGCTATGTCTACATTGTAGCGGGCCAATTCGCGGGCTATAAGCGCAGTCTTCCTTTCGGGACACAAGCTTTGGTCACTATCCAAAAGGGTTCTGACATTCCAGGCAGCTACTATAAAATTATCAAATGTGTTTCTATGTGTTTTCCGACCGCGATTAGATGGTGCCCGGATGACCGCGGTTTGCCACCTGGGTGAAATGTGAGACGGACTATGTATAGGCCACCTTTTCTAGGCCCCTCCCCGGATTGGGGAAAGCAGAGCGATCCTAAATAGGGCTGCTTTGTCGTCTGGCGTGCTGCCGAACCTGTCCTCCCGCCTCCCGCCGAGTCCAGGAGCGACCACTCTCGCCAGACCGCCTACGTGCAGAGAGTCAGCTAGAAACCGAAGTCACCAGTCCGAGTTCCTCCCACCAACGCTCCATCGCCGTAGGGCTTGTAGTTTCATGTCCAGTTACTGCCAGGCGTCATCAGCGCGTGAAATTTATTATAGTGGGTGAACATGTGCGCAAGTGCAAACCCACTCCCTCGTCTGCCACTCCCGGGCGCCAGCGGATTGGAGAACCAATACAGCCAGCAGAGAATGGAAGATGCAGTGAATAGCCGCAGATCACTAGGTGGATCCTGACATGCGCCCTTTGAGGCATTCCACAATGCCTTGCTATGCCGCTACAGTTGCCGGAACATTTGCCATATCTGACAGCGCCCGCCTCCCGTACCGGTGTAGTCTTCTACTGTGCGAGGGATCGCCCGCGTAATACCCCTAATGCCCCTTCCGCCTGATCCACCGTACCGATGTATTACATCTCCGCCTTCTCAGCCGTTGAGGTCTTCACCCGTAACCCTGGGCACGGGCTCCGCGTTATACCCCGCAGAACTGGGTCCTTGCCGAACTTAGCCACCGTCCCACTCCGGCCTACTAGAGTGAGGGGTGCCCACCCCCGCGACTGGGACGCGCCGGACAAGAATTACCCTGGTGGGTGATAGAGAAGGTGACTCTATCTCCCCCAGGGCCGGGTTAATGGTCTTGTGTGATTCCAAGGCCAAGGGCAAACTAATAACTAATGTACAGTTGGCCCACAGGCTCCCCCTAAACTGAACGACAACAGCTTGGCGCAGGTCATACTTGACCTCGTCTGCGCAAGCCGGCGTGAGAGCGTGTCGACTACTAAATAGGACTTACCTAGGGACTCGAAGCGGTCGGCTCTCGTCGCGATCAGCTCATTCAACTGGGTACGCTGGTTCACTGACGGGTTCGCTCCTTTCTTAGCGGTGTCGATACGAGAGGTACCCACACCGCTTATAGAAGAAGCTTGATCACCCGATTGGACCAATTCATACTCACGGTTGAGGTCATCTGCAAAGCTCCACGTGGCTCGTGGTAGGTTGAGCACGACGCCGGCCTTCATGATGAAATCGCGCCCGAGAAGGGTCTTCGTATCCGCCCCCGGGATCACCAAAAATGTAGTCATGACCTCTCGGCCTTGCAACTGTACGTTGACATTGTGGCTCGATTTCACGCGGGTTCGAAAAATCGTGTTTTTGAAAGACTGTCGTGTTTTGACTGACTGATGGCCTAAAACGGTTTCTTTTGTGAAATTATACACCCCTAATGATAAATTCCGAAGGGGTTAGTGCTCAAAGTAGGAAAAAAGCAACATTGGTGTTACACGAATGAGTTGGGTGATTACACTAATGAAAATTTATTAAACACAAATGGTGTTTAATAACCCTAATGATGTCTTGATTAAATTATAAAAAATGTGTAACTTTTGAATGAGTAATTAAAATACGAAGACCCGGATCTAAGCAGTAGTATTTATACCTAAATATTTTTTAACACAAAAACACTTTCTTTAGTTCTCACTAATGTAAGAATATCCTTAAATTACCGACCACAGTAAGGCCATTGCTGTCCTTGGACATATCAAAGGCATTTAACAAGGTCTGGCACCAAGCCCTTGTTAGCAAACTTCCTTCCTATGGGATCCCCGCTCCAGTTTATGTTTAAATAAAACATTTTGTGACTGGACGTCGCATCAGAATAGTTGTTGAGTTCACCTCCGATTTACTTGAAATAAATGCTGGCTCCTACCAGAATTCTAGGCTATGCCAACTATAGCACGGTAGTCGAGAAGTACTTGTCCAGTGCATGTACAAGAAGTGGTGAAACTGAGACCTTTAGAGCTGGCATGGTGGACGAACTAAATGATTCTCTTCAAATTGTCTCAGTCTGGGTAGATGCCAATTAGGTCAGCTTTAACCATCAAAACACAGACATTATTTTAATCATTTTACAGAAGATATATTCCACCAAAAGGAGTGCTTTTGAGCTAACTACAACTTTTCGTGGTATATCCATCCTTCTGGCTGTCTTCAGGTCCTTGGTATGAAAGTATCGAGAGACTCTTTATAGAATCTGTAACAATAAATCTGCTTCTAAAAAGCTCGGCAAACTATTCAGGATCCTAAAACTTTCAGAGCTTAAGTCCGTTAGTGCTTAGAGTATTGCTGCCATCTTTGAGATGGTTTTCTCGACGCCAGCTGGCTGCCTTGGACTCTATTGAGCAGAGTGTAAAGAGGCTTATCGGCGACAATGCTTTGTTTAAGAGCTTGCAGAGTCTCGATCATCGTGGAAATATTGCTTGCCCCTCCATCTTTTACAGGCTCCACTTTGATCATTGTGCTTCTTAGATGCATGATATTAATTCTACCAGCTACAATACATTACCGAACGACTAGCCTCGGACAGAGGCCCCATCTTTGAGACTTTGGTACTCTGTCGGGTCACCTCATCTCAGATTCGCTCCCTCAGAAAAACGCTAAGCCTAGCTCTCTTCAAAGCTCGCTGAGCGACTTTAATCTAATGGACCAGCCGTGCCGTAAGTGTCCGCGTATCTGCTCCGTATTTCATGACATGAGACGCAGGTGCTATGCATAGTTTTCATGTAATATTAAAGTACCCATGAGAAACAATTTCATTCGTATAAAAATGAATTTCATTAGTGTTACATAAAAATTGACACGAATGAAGCGACACAAATGACATTTTTAACGAAATCTTTAAGTTTTGTTTAAGGAATTGTTCCAGACACCAACAGAAAGTATATCGAAACATGCGTGTTTATGTGGCTAACCATCAGGCAATGAATTGAATTTTTAGCTAAAATACTTTTAATATAGTAATAATAAACACGAATGAATTTTTTTTTGTCTAAACACTGAAATCAAAACTAATGTTGATATCCTAGCAAAATGAAGCGCGTGGCGCGTACCGTCACCTAGGTGTCTTCGAATGCGACTGATGCTGTACTAGGTTGCATGGAAGGTTCCACAGAAAACCAACAGGAATGTTTGTAAATGGACAGTTATGTATGGTCTACACTAATGAGTGAAAAAACGGGGTCGCACATTCAAGCCCCGGGAAATTATATTTCTAGATTGTGCTTATTAAAACTACAGATGCTGTCTGACTATACGTTTATCAAAGTGTTAGGGGAAAACAAAAAACTAAGATTTCCCCGAGGAATTAATTTAAAAAAAATATGTTTTGATGAACAACCCGAAATGGAACCACGTACCACAAATGAAATTATGGACTTTTTTGCAATATTGTTTGAAATGTTTAACAGATAATGTAATATTACTGCTTGCGTCATATAAATAATTAGCCTAAGTACTTAATGAAACAAAAACATGGCAATTCAATGGCATATTTTTGAAGTTATTTCACGGAACATGTTTTTCGAACCCGCGTGAAAACGAGCCTTGTACGAAAACACAGTACCCACCTTTATTGTCCCGTCGGCTAAACGAATCGAACGTCGCGCCTCCGTGAACTTTGTGTCGCAGTCTTGCAATATGCGGTGAAGCTTCGGGCTAGCGATGCAGTGACTAGCACCGGTGTCAATCATGGCGACCCCTGCACGGCCCTTAACCATAACCCTCATCGACGGACACTGGTCGTGGTCAATATCAACACCATGAACAATAATTGTGTCCATGCTAATATTACAATATTTATCAGCAAAAACGTTCGCGCCAGAACGCGAACTCGGCTCGCGTTCGCTAAAGTTCGGCCTCGGCTCACGTTCGGGCCGCGATCGGCTCGAATGCGACGCTTGTGACTGCGTCGGGTAGCGACTGACAGTCGCTCTGACAGCGCTCATGGCAGACCGTTTGTCGATGACATGTTTAAAATGCACGGAATTAAATTCAGCACTATTACTACTACTATTATTAGCAGGAGTCTTACCGCTACAAGTCTCGCAACGTGTCTTAGTGACTCCTACCTGCCCGCAACCATAGCAGCGTAACGTTTCCCTACTATCTGTTGTCGCTTGTTTAGGTTTCCTGTCGACGTTTCTACACTCCTCGACAGAATGGCCATAATATCTACAATATGTACAACGCAACCTAGGCTGTTTAGGCGTGACATTTGGACTAGAAGGGCTAACGTACGGGACGGTATTACCCGAGGTCAATGACCTGCTATTGGTTCTATTTACTACCGTACTTACGGTTTTTGTGTCATTGCCGTATGCTTTGGGTACTAACACCTCTGACAAGGACTCCTCGACGTCTAGCAACCTGTCCACTAACTCGTCTAAACACGATACGGACTCGCGCGATACACGTTCACGTGTTCTGCGGTCTAGGAGACCGTATGCTATATCTACCTGCGCCGCTTTACACAGTTCATATGGCAATTTACATAGGAGGGCCCTAATTTTACACACGAAAACATCACTACGTTGTTCACATTGTTCGTTTGCAAATATTTCGCGGAAAATCTTGTAGCCGGGCTTCACCGCGCCGTACATCCCGCGTAAGCGCGATATAGCCTCTTCCCAGCTACGCACGGTCTTCTTCACCCCCTGCCACCAGACAGCGGCGTCACCGACGAGTAGCATTGGCAATCCCCGTAGAGCGTGCTCGTCGCTTACGACTGAGCACTCCTTGAAGACCTGGACGGCGTCGATGAATGCTTCGAGCGTCTCGGCGTCTCGTGTCTCACCGTCGAACCGCGCCGTGCACGTCGTGAAATTGCTACCATGAGCGGCGCTGGTACCCGTTGCCGTCGTTGGTTGTGATCCGTGCTGCATCGGCGAAGACGATCGAAGCGTCTGTCCCATGGGGAGAGATGCGCATAAGGTCTCTATCAAGGCTCGATTAGCTTCGGCCTGGGACCTGGCAAACGCTTCTAAAAATGTAGTCATGTCGTTGAGATTCTGGGCAGGCGGCAATTCACGTTGCGACGGCCCGGCCTGGGGCTCGACGACGGTAATGTTGTCCGCTTGATCCGAGTCATCGGTGGCTGTTTGGTCTTCCGCCCGCTCGCGCTCTGCCAAGGGGCGAGTTCTAACTCGTCGCGGCGGCATGATAGGCAGGGGCAGTTTTTTCAAACGCCGGGTGAAAATTTTTGACGACGCAAAATAACTTCCGACCTGGCTTCGGTCGTGTATCGGCCCCACGTTGGGCGCCAGTGTAATAGAATTTTAATAATAAATAATGATGATACAATTTTATATTTTTCCAATGACTTTCTTACATTTCAAAATCAAACGTCAACCCTTTTCCTCGCGTCGGCCAATCGCGTGGCAGTGCTGCAGAGCGCTGCCGCAGTCTATGGTATTAACGCGCTGCGATTGGCCGACGCGGCACGGTGCGAGCGTGGCACGCTGCGATTGGTCGAGGAGTCGCGCCAGGTCTCGAGTCCCTATATAGCGTGCGTTACACACTTATATTTAGTTGTGTGCTTTTGCCATCGGTACTGGAACAAACAAAAAGGCGTCACGCTTCAACCGTCGTATGAGATCGTTCCCATCGGCTTTGCTCGCGTCATACGACACGGACGGGCTGCCGGGCACACAAATTGAAGACTTGCAATTAAGCTTGTTTCGACTAATTAAACACATTTCGTGTTTTGATATGAACAGTGGCATCGCTTGAGAAGCATTGTTTGGGAATTCAATAAGTCGCAAATATTTACTTTAGTGAAATAGGTGGTCCTACCAATCAAGAAATTAGCGATAAACTGAAGATATATTTTTATTAGTTTATTTAATTAAAAAGCAAAGTTCCAGCAATAAAGGTATACTCTTATTAAACTACATGTTCGTCTTCCCATGAGATGAGGTGATAAACTGAATACACGTATTTATTACGAATCTCAATGCCCAAAAAATTCCAAAACTAAATATTTCATCTGTTTTAAAGTTACATATTTATTATTTTTAGATTTTTGTAGTGAAGAAAATGACCGCATACATGAACCTTTATTACGAAAAATTGCTGAAATCGAACAACTTTAAAAAAATAAAAGTTATTTTTGGAAACGCTGATTACTCGTATATGGTGCGTCCAGGCAAAACCTGTGCAGCCTTTAGGGAAATTATTACAAAAAAAATCTTTCTGATGAAAGTAAGTGAGCCCGTTTTCATAAAATACACTGAGCGGTAATAAAACCGGCTCACTGGCCTTTTTTCATACAAACGTGGTCACTTTAGCGTCTCATAGATACAAAACTATTTGCAGCTGTGCAATGATTAATTTTTGAAACTGTGATTTGACAATTGGGCGTTTGGCCTCTCTATTGACGTATAATAATCACTGCACAGCTGCAAATAGTTTTCTATCTATAAGACGCTAAAGTGACCACGTTTGTATGAAAAAAAGCCCAGTGGGCTGGTTTTATTGCCGCTCAGTGTATAAAGTATTTGGTGTTAAATTGTCATTTTCCTATTACAAAACAAACAATTCGTTTATATTTATAGATACTCCAATTTTTGTGCCGGATAGCTACGGGCGTGGATGACACCACAGCCATCGGGCGAGATTGGATCGGCCGCTATTAGAAATATTGAAGTAATAACGATTTTACGCGCACACGCCGATCGATCCATACACGCCCATACTACGCGATACTCGATAGACAGGCACAACATACATGACTGGCACTTCTATTATGAGTCAGCTTTAAATTTTTAATTAATAAACTGCCAATACGTGGTATTTGGATCCAAATTCAAATAAAAAAAAGGTGCGGACGAATTAGTACAATACCACGCGGCAATGCCACGAATCCCATCCATTGTGTTTGTTCTGTGTCTGAAATTATATGTGAATATTTTATTTCTTTTTTGTCTACTAAATCAGTTAGCAGACAGACACGCAGTCCACTTGATAGTTAGCGGCCATTGCGGCCTATTCCACTGAGAAAAACTTAACCAGGAAGCTTCGCTCGATGTGCTGCAAACTGTAGGCTCATCTGATCTTTTGCCTTTGATTTCAAGTGTACTGGCTCCCACATTAATACTACCGGAATATATCCAGAGCTGTTAACGCGGCAGATTTTACATGTGGTGGTAGCTAGCCAGTCGGACTCGGAAAAAAGTCCTACCACCAACCAGACCCAAGGCGGGAATCTAACCCACAACTTTCGAGTTTTATACCCGAGCGGCTTAGCCACTGTTCCACGGAGGCGGTCAAATAAGTATACTTTTTGTTAGACAGACAGGCCCATCTGATGGTCACGGCAATTGCAGCCATTGTTTAAATCTTCTCTGTTTATATGATAACTAGCGGCCGCCCGCGGTTTCACCCGCGTGGTTCCCGTTCCCGTGGGAATTGATCAAAATCCTTTCTTAACGGATGCCTACGTCATAACATCTACCTGCATGCCAAATTTCAGCCCGATCCGTAATCCACTAAACCGATCACGGATCTATGTCAGTCAGTCAGTCAGTCACCTTTGAGTTTTATGTTTATAGATTCGAGCAGAAATTTTAAGTTGTTTAGACTCATTTACAAAATGTTGTGAAACGCTCCCTGCTCTACAAGCTACTACAGCTGTTAGTAACAAATATCAAACATATTTTGTACGATAAAAATACACATTAATCATGGATGAAACATTGATGAAAGGTATCAGTACGAATAGATTCCCTGCGCTCTGTGTAACGGGTCCGGTTGTGTGTCGGCTTAATGAAAACGCACAGTTGATTGAGCCAGCCGATTCCAAGCATGATTGATACATTCGTGAACCTTAAGTGCAGTTTGAATTTGAATACTCAGAAAAGCAATGTTGGAAGACTAAATGATGGTTGCACACATGCTTGGTAATGGTGCTCCTAATATATATATTTTTTTATTGTAATGTGTAACAAAACGAGCAGATCGTACACCTGATGGAAAGCGCCACGTCTGCCCTTAGACAGTTCAGTGCCAAAAAGTATCTAAGCAGTTACTGAATGGCACCGCCCTGCGCCTGCTACACCAAGACGACAGTTATTAGATCTCATATACCCAGTAATTTCACTAGCATCAGTGCCTTTTCCCCGAAACACAGAAGTGCTTGACACATTTCTATTTCACGGGAAAATATCTGGCACTGCGGTACCCACCTAGACGGCCCAGTAGGTACTAATTCTAATGTCTTTACCTTTTTACTAACTTTCTGATTTATTGAAGCGCCATTACTACCTCATGGTCTGTGTGTGGGACTCAGGACTGCTCACTTAACTCCTCCGGTTTTTCATCACATCCGAAGAGAACGTCCGGCAAAATTAATGTGGGAGCCAGTTTACTTAAAATTAAAGGCTCGAAGATCAGATGAGCCTACAGTCTGGCAGCACATTGAGCGACGCTTCCTAAAGACGTGTCCCACAATGGCATAGCAGTGACCGCTTACCGTCAGGTGGGCTGCGTGTCTGTCTGCCAACTCACGTGGTATAAAAAAAGACGAAACGCTGCCGACTTTGTGGCGATTGATATCCCCACCATTTTTCAGACTTCATTCAGAATGTTATTTACATAATATATTCATAAGGTAAATTATAAATAAATAAAAGGGTAAGCGTATTCATAGGAGGTAAAATAGCAACATGAAAATACATTTTATGTAGTACAGGTAACTTGTAAGATATGACTGTACCAAATTTTACAATTTCATTGAATATTAGTAACAGAACCAAACGATATAATAATTATGTAATACAAATACTGTTTGAGTTCGTTTGAGGCTACAATTTTACACAATGTGAACGTCAAGCAGAAAGTAGTATACTTATACTACATAATGAATACCGCGTTTTGACCCGTCTCTACTACAATGAAGTAATTTGGGACCATAAGATCTCACTTAATAATGAAATTTAATAATTTATTAAGTGCCTTTACATTCAAAGCCCGCCTGAGTACGAATGGTACACAAAACGTAGAATTCGTACCCAATTCAACATTGATACTAGACGTAGGGTAAATACTTGGGTGGTTTGAAAATCCATACATTCACTGTTCCCTTGTGGATATAAGATTGCTGGAAGACGCTGACTGTTACGCTGAAATGTACCCTTCTCTACAAATCGCTCAAAGATTACCAATGTTGCCAGGTAAGGAGATTGTACTATTTTGTTAGATTTCTAAACGGTAAAAATGTCACACCGTTCTGCTTACAATACTGAATAATGACATTATGATATTATGAAGTAATATTTTCTTCTATATCTATTTCATTAACATAGACGCGTAGGTACATACGCGGATAACTTCAGTCTCCCCCCCCCCCCCCCCCAACTATCTAATTTAATTTTTTTTTATAAATAAATGCGAAAGTCTGGATGTTTGGATGTTTAGATGTTTGGATGTTTGTTACTCAATCACGCCTAAACGGCTGAACTGATTTAAATTAAATTTGGCACACGTATAGTTTATAACCCGGATTAGGACATATGCTAAGAAATTCCAACGGGAAACGTCTCATTCCCGCGGGATATTTGAAAAAATAAATTACGCGCGGGTGAAACCGCGGGCGGAAAGCTATATATTACCTATATAGTATACGGTTATACTAAACATATTGTCATTTAATGGAGATATTTAATGTCCAGGGATACCGAAATTTATTTATTTATATCCCTTCTTTTGATTAAAAATTTCAAGTTAACTAAGAAGTAAGTTAAATCTAGTTCCAAGCTCTGGCAGCACTAGAGATACGCGTAAGGAAGATCATCCTACTACAAGTACGCTGTACATTTTTATCCTAAATGCTACTTCAATCGAACAGGGTTATAGGACTTATAGGTATCATAAGGGAATACTGTTCTGTTCAAGCTTAAAATAAAAAGGATGATATTATTATCCATAGTGTATTATATGTTTTTAGAATACACGATAGTTGCGTCTTAAAGCAATATACGTACCTATCATCGGTGCTTTACGATCAACCAGCTACTCAGGATATTAGTGCACAAGTGAGTGCGCAAGCACAGTTGCACTCCCTATTCTCTCACTCTCATAACACAGTGAAACAGCAGATACCAACAAAGAGAGATCAGGTGTAGAATAAAGGTTCGTTAAACCGTTATTCCACTGTCACACCTGATCCCTCTTCGTTTCTGGGACATATGGATAAACCGCCAAATTCCGCAATTTGATTGAAACCACTTCCAATAGCGTGTTAAAGTCTGTGTCGTGTTAAAGTGCGGCCTACAAGCCTGCCCATAATCAACTTTTCGATAAATGGTATAAATATTATGTGCTATTTTTATACCATTTTTAGTGATCAGGTAACTTTAGGTTTATAAGGGGTTATTTCGCCTGTGCCTACCTAAATCACTTTCGCCTCATTACGTCGTCCCGACGCCGCTAAAATTGAAAAGCTTACACCAACATACCAATAGTTACGAGCTACTCAATATCAAAAGGCCGTCCCATTGGTCGGATCCATGATACCTACTCGTTGGCAATTAACTTCTCTTCCTTCGCCCGAGGCTACCGACAAATCACTTTTCAGACTATCCCCATAATATAAACTCGATAACCACAGTGTACGAAAACTGCACCAAAAAGTAAGAGTATCTATAATCCAAAAATGTGTCTAACTATAGTTTAGTTAGACACATTTTTAGACTGTGGTGTTGAGGGTATTATGTCCAAAATTGGTACAGCAAACGCCCCTGTTGTGTAACAAGCATAAAATTACGCGTAAGGGGGCGGCGATGGCCAGTTATCGAATCAATTCGGAATGCATAGGATATTTTGCGCTTGCCCGGACCGGCTGAATCAATTTTACGGTAATTGGTCAGGGTAGAAAAATAAAAATGCAAAGTTGAAAAATAGTGTGGGGTACAAACGCTTACGCAACTTGAGTTTTACTTACTTGCAGATATTTGCATAATGAAGTTTGGTGATATGGTAATGTACTCGATTGAAAATTGGCCATCAAGCACCCTTCGACACCACCCGCAGAATAATTAAAAGGTTATCTCAATTTTCATTCCTGTTACGTTGGAATTAAACTCGTTCGTAGCCTTCAGAAGAAAAGCCAAGTTCTTAGGTATGCGACTAGAACCAATACTAGTTTAAAGACCCCAAGATCACGGCCTGGTTAACAACCACAAGACCAACGATGCGAGGATGGGCTGGTCAATAGCTACAAGGCTGGCACCGGCTCGTCCCAATCGGGTGTGAAGGAGAAACCGGGAGAGTTTAGTGGGTAGTGGGACTTGTCTCGAGCCCCACACACGGCCGCAGGAGTGGCTAGCCTGCGGTTATGGCGAGTAATACGTTCTCCTCCGATAAAAAAAAGACCATTAATTTGATCCAATCATAGAATAAGTAAAGACCCATGACCCAACAAAGCTAATCATGCTAGTTAATACATAATATTGTATATCGGACTATCCGGTTCATTGAGTATTCTATCATCTAATTTAGTATCAATACGCAGATAAATTAAGCAATCCTGTTACAGGTATACATTAACCATAATCATACGGTCAGACGCATGCCGTACGTTACGAACTCTGTGTGCAGCGCGCCGAGTACTGTGAACGCAGCCTCAGGTCAGGTCAGCCTTATACCTATGCTGCGTTTAACATAGCGCCCGTGGTGACATAAATTGTTGCAGCTCAAGCAGACACATGCCTCTCGTGTGATGCAACACACCTTCTCTGTTTCATATACATACATAGAAACAACACAACAATGGGAATGCAGTTTGCCCCATAGAAAAACTTGACAACAGTCAAAAGTGTAACATTATGTAACTTCAAATGTAGTTCAAAGATCTATTGATGGATCTTATTGCACTTTCATGTCCACTTTAATCCTTGCTATAGAAGTGGATTTTTTTGGTCTTACGCCTGTCTGAAAATCCATTAAGTTATGTATGATAAAAGAAGATTACATGTGTCAGCTGTTTCTTAATGGATTTTCAGACACGCATTAGTTCAAAAAAATCCACTTTGCTGTGATTCTATTTCAAGGAGAGTAGACATGAAAGTGCAAAAAGATCTATTAATGGATATTTACAAGGGAGTGATTGGTGTTGCAGGGCAAAGGTATGTGTTGCGTCATTTCGTTACTTGTCCTTTATTACGTTTCATATATTTTTTTGACTGTGTGGGGAAAATAATCTGAAAGCACTTCAACCCTTTGGCTGACTTGATTAAGTAAGTATTCATTACTATTTCGCTAACCATTGTGGGCTTGAATCCCACCTAGGACAAACATTCATGTGATGAACATTTGTGTTTTTTTATGTCTTGATGTTTATTTGTATTAGGCCTTAATATATTTATGGTATTTTCATTAATTTTCATACAAGTTACCTTTTATTTATTTAGTGGTTAGGAAAAGTCACTGAAAAGTATCAGAATAGGGATGCGCCGATCCGATCCAATCCTTTGAAAGATCGGATGGGCAGGCATACGATCCGGCGATTTTCGGATCGGATCGAGGTCATACGATTTTTGGCCGGATCGATACAAAAGTTGAAAGATCGGATCGCTTTGATCGTATGAATTAAAACGCGGTTTGTTTACTATAAATTGGGTACTTACTTAGGTTTATTTGTTACGAACTTTATCTTTGTTTACATTTTGAACTTGTCGGCATCCTTTACGGGTAGATCTGTTAATCTTAAACATTATATTATTTATTATAAACGAATGTTGTGGGTAGGTAAGCATATAATCTGTGGATTTACTAGTTTGTTTGTTACCCTCCCTCACTTGTTACTAAGTCTAACCCTCAAAGTACTTGTTTACAAGTTTTACATTATGGCAATAGGGCATTGGGTCCTTGTTTACAAGTTTTACATATTTTGAGGGGTTTTCCTAATAAAGATCTAAAATTAATTGTGTCTCACTTATTTGCATCCGATCCGGATCGATTTCATGAAGATCGGATCGACGGCATGCGATCCGATCCGCGGATCGGATCGTGGCATTACGATCCATTACGATCTGAAAAATCGGATCGACGACCCGGATCGCGCATCCCTATATCAGAAAGGATGTCATATTTTTATCTATATTTCCTCAAAACGTGCATTGTGATTTTGGGTAGAAGACGAAAGTTTTTTGTTTAATTACTAACAATACTAACATTTATTAAGATAAACCAAGCTTGTCACCAGTAACCATAGCGTAAAGTCAAACGCATGCCGCACGCTGCGGAGTCGGTGAGGGGTAATTGCCGACATCGTATCGTATGTAAACTGAGAACGTAACCTTAGGTCAGGTCAGGCCAACCTCGAGTATACCTACACTGTTAAACAAACACAGTGGGCATCGAGTATGCCCACTGTGACATGAATCATTGGTATTCTAAGGCATGTGTTACATCCATGTTACATCGTTCACTATCTCTGCTAATGCTGCATAGAAACTAGACTACTAGACACCCCTGCAAGAGGAATCTGCCTATTGAAGCCTGTATGTAGCCTACAATAAGTTATAGAGTAGAGGATTTACACCATTGCTTATTTTTATAACACACTAGCGGCCGCCCGCGGTTTCACCTGCGTGGTTCCCGTTTCCGTGGGAATTGATCAAAATCCTTTCTTAGCGGATGCCTACGTCATAACATCTACCTTCATGCCAAATTTCAGCCAGTGGTTTGGGCTGTGCGTTGATAAATATCTATGTCAGTCAGTCAGTCAGTCAGTCAGTCAGTCACCTTTGAGTTTTTTGTGTTTGCATATAGATATTCTGAGAGTGACCCTTATTGTAAACTCTGTTCGCCGATGCAACAAAAAAAAAGGATACCTAACATGCCAAAAGTCGTTAATTATGTAGTAATTTAAAATCTTTCATATTCATAAAATTATCGTCAAAAGCAGTCATAAATTAAGCCGGAATATTTTTTCCCAAATACCAGGTGTAACCAGCGAATAATTTATAAATATTTGGGATATAAATAAAATAATCTAACAAAAGGTGTGTCAGCGCAGACTCCGTGCGTTTTTATTTATCGCTCCCACTGTCAGGCACAGGCAAGGGAACATTACGAATGAGCAGACTTGGAAGCCTCACTTATGTGCTATGGCCGCGAAAAAATAAGATCTGATTATTTTAAGTCCCGTTTTTGCAATGTGCGCAAGATAAAGAAATCGTTAAATCCAGCAGTCAAGCAATTCTACTCGTACTGTATTAATTAATTGCGTCTGCACACTTGAATGCGTTTTTGTTTTCAGTGAAGTTTCGTATATATTTACTTAAAACGATGTAACAACGAAACAATAGAAAATAAGCCTAAGAAAATAAATTCTCAAATAATAACTTGCCAACCCAGAGTTGGTATAAAACATTTGTTTACATGAATACTCGTACATAATATTGGGTGTTTTCTATGTATAATAAGAATGTATGTGTTACGGGCCATTTGATAAGGGCCGGTCTGTATTAATAATGCCCGACTCAATTGGGCCATGTGATTAAAACAGCATAATTTATCACTTTTCCCGGCCATTATGAATAATGCCTACCCTATCTTGGGCCAAGTAATAAAATAGGTGAACAGTAGTGTTTTTGTTTATTAAAAGACAAAAAACTTACAATTTTTTCATGAAAAGTTACCAAAAAATACGCGGCATGTTTATATTACCGGCCGAAGCCGATTTCAGGACCAACTAGTTTGGCCTAGGCTAAACAAGTTCTTACTAAGGGGGAAATCGACTCGGATGGATATAGGTTAGAAGGCTAAGGGCGGGAGCGAAGCGAAGCGGAGCTTCCGCCTTAGCCTTCGTGGTTATTTTTTTTTAAACCCTGAAAACCTTTTTTGTTTTTACTATAATAATATATTCTATGTTGACTTAAATTACTTTAGCCTAGGCCAAACTTGTTTTGTCGTTAAGTCGTTAAATCGTTAATTTGGGGAATAGGTGTTAAAAAAAAATAACCACGAAGGCTAAGGCAGGAGCTCCGCTACTCTCCGCTCCCGCCTTAGCCTTCTAACCTATATCCATCCGAGTCGCTTTCCGCCGCACGTAAGGCACGGCCGCGGTCCAATTTATCATATTGCCCGGTTCAAGTAGGGAAATATTCATACTGCCCGGTCCAAGTGATAAATCCAAGCTATCTTAAACACTGATTTGTTACATGGACCACGGGCCGTCGGGCATTATTAATAAGGGCCGGTCAAAGTGATAAATTAATCACTTTGCCCGTCTCTCTCGGGCATTATTAATAATGGCCGGTCCTTATTAATAATGCCCAGTTAATCACGTTGCCCGTAACATATGTATAATTGTATATAAAGGATGCCGCGTACAGATGCTATACTGGCTACTTAAAATCAGACTTACGTTTCTACGAACTGATGTTTTGTAGCTGAAGACGTAACGGTTAAAGCCCTATAATTTTATTAACACGTTATATTATTTTTAACAAACGCACACCTATATCTTGCATCAACACAGACCAAAACATCGAGGCAATCAAAGTAGGTATAATGCGTCCGAGCGGTGCTCAATCAGCGGGCATGTCGCGATCGCTTTGTCCTCATATTCATTAACCGCCCCAGGGAATAGTTGCCAATCTCCGGCGCGACGTGCCACTGTTGACAGCGACAACGCGGGACTTGTTTAACAGACTATATTATAATATTGTAATGGAAACAATTTTAATTTAACGTAGATGTTATATTTAAAAATACTTGCACGACTGACAGGAATGATGTTAATTTACATGTCATTTGCAAGGCTTCAGCAACTACTGGCTTTAGTTTACTGCGTGATTTTTTGTATGAATCAATGATAATAGAAAAGAAAATCAACAAAAAGTGATAAAATAATATCTTTTTGGCTTAATTTTATTCCTATTTTGAAGTTGTATGTTAAGGCATTAAGAAGGGCTAAGATAATTTAAAATTTTAAAAGATACATCACTTTACAATGATTCGTACCTATATTAATTTGTTCTCTCGACTAAAATTAAGCTGTTTATTACAATATATTCATCATTTGTCTCCTTCTTACACAGTGCCCTTACACCATTAGAAATGTCACCAACATAATTATGGTTAGATAAATGGTTTACTCATAAGTCTTTTTTAATTAATACATCTCCAATAATAAATAATAATAATGTTGCCCTAGTACATTGTAAATTATCCTTTGGTTTCAACCTGTTTTTATTTGACTGTACTTTATATAGATGCGCGAGTTGACGACAAAAAAAGGAGGTAAAATCGAAAGGTGCCAACTCGCGGGCGTCCGCGAGTTTCGCGCTCGCGAGTTGACGACTAATAAATCCATTAAAAACAATATTTCGCTCTAATTCCCATTGAACTGAACATTTCATAATGATGCACAGTTCGGGTTTCGTGGAGGACTATCTACAGAAAGCGCAATATTGAGCCTCAAGCATACTGTCCAACATTATACGAGCCGAAAAACGCCGGTTTATGCCTGTTTTCTGGATCTCTCCAAGGCCTTTGATCTCGTTTCTTATGATGTGCTTTGGAGAAAGATGGAGGATAGGGGTATTCCGGTGGAAATGCTGAATATATTCCGGTATTGGTATGCCAATCAATCGAACCTCGTCAGGTGGTCTAACAGTCTCTCCGAAGCGTACCGGTTGGAATGCGGCGTGAGACAAGGGGGTCTATCATCTCCAAAGCTCTTCAGCTTGTACGTCAACGACCTCATAGTGGAGCTCAGCAGTATGCGTGTCGGATGCAAGGTCGGGGGTGTTAGTGTAAACAACATCAGCTACGCGGATGACATGGTACTGCTGGGTCCCACTGTGAATGCGATCCGAGAGATGTTAAAAGTATGTGAGAGGTATGCCGCGTCACACGGTCTGGTCTACAATGTAAAGAAAAGTGAATACATCGTGTTTGGGGCCGCCGGTAAGTGTCCCGAAACAATACCTCCAATCTACCTGAGCGGAGTGAAACTTAATCGGGTTTATAAATTCAAATACCTTGGGCACATACTTACCGACGACCTTAAGGACGATCTAGACATAGAGAGGGAGAGAAGAGCGTTGGCGGTCCGAGGCAACATGCTCGCCCGTAGATTCGCCCGATGTTCTGACCAAGTCAAAGTAACGCTGTTCAAGGCATACTGTCAGAACCTGTACACGGGTGGCCTGTGGATGAGCTTTGCTAAGAGGACGCTAAACGCTCTTCGAATCCAGTACAATAACATCTTCAGGATGATGCTGGGACTTCCCCGCTTCTGCAGTGCGTCTGAAATGTTTGCGCAGGCACGCACTGACGGCTTTCATGCGCTCGTGCGGAAGAAAGTGGCGTCACTGATGAGACGGGTGCGGGGGAGTGACAACAGCATCCTGAGGATGGTGTATGAGGAGGCTCCGTATGCGCCCATATTGCGACACTTCGTGCGAACGATGACCGAAGTCGTTATCGACACCTCCTCCGGTTCGCGTTCGCACGGAGTGCCGCTGAGGTACATGACATATTAATAATATTATATTACCTACAAACTGTCTACTTTTTATTACTAACACTTAATTTTAAGCATTTACTAACCCATGGATCATGTTGTCCGAAATAAAGAAAATTTGAATTTGAATTTGAATTTGAATAACATTTTTGACACAAACTTATTTGTAATAACGCTCTCAATAGATGTATGCCGATATTGAATAAACACGCACGCATTCACATCCCATTTAACGTGTAAACATCAATCCAGGCTATCGGAATACGCACTCAATCCGAAACTAATCAAATCTACACGCAGCGTTAGTTCATTCTCCAAACCTTTACTCTATTAGATTTCTGTTGGGCTAAAATGCAAAATAAATGAAACCAGACAGAGACCGGCGCGGGGCCAATCCCATCGGGCACTCTCAAAAAATATCGAATTCCGACATCGGACTAAAACTGAATGGAACAGTGAGCACTTCCCAGTTAGATAAAAGTATCGATGTTTACATATTTGAAGAGTTGTAACACAGTGTAGAATATTTAACGGTAAAGCGCAGTCTATAGGTACCAAATGCAGCGTGTGCTTACAAATGGTCCACGACTAACAAGGCGGGTACTTCGTCCCTTGCGCATATGAAGGGGAAACTAGGGAAGTTTAGATATTGGAGACGAACGTCTTTTAGCCCTAAGCTCCATCACACACGGCCGGTCTTACTGATTCAAATTAATCTGCGGTTATGGATGGTGTTGTAAATGCATTCTCTTGGAAAAAATACTTAGGGACATAGTTATTCGGCCCATAATGATATAATTTTTATCAACTTATTGTATTGGTTTGATATACACAGAAAGTAAGTATATCAATCATTATGCCAATATAGTCCTTTCCATTAAAGTCCATTAGTTGGCTGTACTTGGTACGTTTAAACCAATGAACTCAACGAAGGCTTGTTAATAAATCCAAGCCAAGCCTTCTATAATATCAGTGAACAAGAGTGTTTCGGTAATTCCAGCGTGAGTCTGACGGCTTAATCCAGAGAGTGCGTTGTCCGCTCCAATTCCGGCCAATGACAGACTAATCCTCATCCTTGCACATGCGAGTCATTGGGCTTACTGTTGCTGCATTCGATGATATTGTTTTACTATTGAATTTATACAGAAGATTATCACGAAAAGTTTTTGGTGGTGATCATATATGCGCCAAGAGTTTAGTTCTAATCCAACCATAGCCAGTCAATCGTCACAAGAAGACGGGCACTAACTCGTTCCTTTCGGATGTGAAGGGGAAATGTGCGAAGTTTATGGCATTAGCCTATAATTTCGCGGCAGCAGGGCGGGAACGGCAGCGGCGAGATGTTTTGTATGGAAACCCATAGACCCGTTCTCGAACACAGCGGGGCGGGAGCGGGAGCGGCAGCGCACGCAGGAGCACTGCGGATCGCCCCTTGACAACATCGTACCGCTAATGACGGCCCGCGTCAACCGGTGTCCGCGCGGTGCGTCTGCGTGCGCCCCGCTCCCGCTGCAATTCGAGGCCGAGGCCTAATTGGTAATCGGACAAACTTTTTTATTCCCGAGCCCCCCATTTTGTATGTCCACAGTTGTATGTCTCACTAGCCTGCGGTTATGATGTTAAGAAGCATTCCTTTCGGGAAAAAGGTTCTAATCTTACGATAAAAATAGGTACATATTCAGTGTCTGGAGAAGACATACACTATGCAATAGATGTTCTTATTGTACGTCGTGTTACGTATATGTTTAATATACGTAAATGAAGAGTACGTATATAAAACATGATACGAGTTCTTACGAGTTGGACCCCCCAAAATATATTTATTTGATTATATAGGTTAATAATAAAGAAGAGGATAATGGTTCGTTACTAATTTTCGTTTTCCTGATTCCAGACGCATTGCTCGTCCTACTATCTCAAATAGGTCATAAATCGCGTCTACGTGATCCGATTATAGTCACCAAGAATAACTCTTGTTTCTAGATCAATAAGCTCAAAATAAACCTACTTGTCTACGAATTCGCAGCGTTATATTTGCACCGCACAATCTTCAATTCAGTCAATCTCCATTGTGAATCTTCAAAGCTTTGGAAACTCTCCGCAAACATTATTACCTTTCTCAATTAGTTACCGGTCAAAGGATACAAATAGCGGCATTGTTTACCCGCGCTGGTCGAAATAATGTGATTTATGCCGCTCAGAATTTTCTGTTCCACTAAAAAGTTACTGAAAATGTATCGCGAACTGTCAAATTAGATGGCTAACCCTCTTTACTGTCAATGCTTTGATATTTCTTCGATTTCCGACTCTATTCAGAAGAGGTTAAGGTCGGTAAGGAGTTTGTCGGATGAGATAGAATTGTTAGCGGGAGGAAATCAGTTGTGGAAGAAAGTTGAAACAATGGCATCAAGTTTGAAAGCAACAGATGTTGGGCGAAGGCTTAATGAAATAAGGAGAGCCGGCCGTGGCTAAACACCGCTCTAATTTTTGAACAAAGGACGTAAATTTGATTCTGTAAACGCAAGGCCGAGTTACGTTTAAAAATAAACGATGTTTTCTGTTGAAAATAAAGATAAATATCCGCATAAATTATGGCGGTGAATAAGTATGCAAAACGTGTTTGTGAAATTGTAATAAAAATAGTATTCAAACTCACACAAAAAAAAGCTTTTAGTGAAACCTTGTTTATAGACAATGTGATTTCGAAAAAATCACCAGTCGGCTTTCGAATATATTATGACACGATAGAATAAACTTATTTGGTTAATTTCATATAATTATAAAGGAGCCAACGAGGAAACGGATCACCTGATGTTAAGTGATCACCATTGTTTTTTTTTTGTATTCCCCTTCTAGAATAAAATTTATATAATGTATCCACTTGTCTGAATACAAATAAGGCAATCTAACAGAATATTTAACGCTCCAAAAAGACAATTGCCTCTCAAACCAAACAGAAAGATTCTATCTGCGAAAGCGTAAAGTTGCACAGTTGTGCCCACCGCTTATAAATTCGGTGCGTTTGCCTGAAGCGCCACGTGAACGCGACAAAGAATTACGCGAAAATGGATCTTAAGTGGTAGGTATTAGAGTGTGGTTGTGTGCTGTAGGTAAATGTGTAGTTTTGTAAGTAAACATCGAGTTGGTCCCAAATTGTTGCGGTCTGCGGTACGTATGTTTGTTGGCGGCAAACACGCCGGAGACATGTTTGCGTCGATAGGCGTGATTGTCTCCGCGCCGGACGCCTCATAACCATAGAAATATTATGTACTGACGCTCATAACCAAACTTGTATGGACGGTGTGGGTGAGAGAATTCATGTGGACACGTCAAAATATATTTGGAAGAACGCAGGTGGATTGCTAGTTATTTATCAGGGAAGGTTATGAGAGAAAAAAACAAAGGTATGAGGATGGAGAAACTAGTAAATTTCTCTAGGAAGTTATATAAAAGAAAAGAAAGTATGGGATGCGACCCTTTTGTGTGCTGTAATGTATTCTGTTGATAAATCGCAAAATTAACTGCCGTAAACGAAAAAATCAAGTCTTACAATGTATGATACTAGCTTGATCAACACGCTTGCTAAGTGCGGATTAGAGCCCACCCAAACAATGTTCGAAAAATCCGACAAAAATTTTTCCAAACCCGGGAATCGAACCCAGGAACGCGAAGTCATAACAAGATAATTAAACTTCTAGACCAACGAGGCGTTGACTTCGCCCAAGATTACAGTAAAATATTTTTATCCTATCCTGAAAAAAAAACTGTCAACAAATTAATATCCATGCGGGCAAAAGTTTCCAACATTTAAATCGAATTAAAAAATATGAACAAACGACGCAGATGCTCTTATTTCATAGAATTACGGTAAAAATAAAGTTGAGAATACTGTCACTTAAAATGATTTATTGAATTTATGCGAAAACCGCTACGTTAAAATCGGCCCGTTTTTATGAGCAACTGAAATCACATCTATAAAATAATACGCTTCTTCGGTATATTTTAATCCTGGATTAACCAAAAGTCCTTTAAAAGGTTCTGGGAATAATCTCTTTAACGTCACTTCCAGCAAAAAGTGTGTTAAATCAATTATGCAATGTTTTAGGTGCATTTTTACCGTGAATTCTAGTGTAGGTACTCTGTAGGTGTTTTGTTGGGTGGCATGACCAGTTGTCAATAAACCGTACATGTCAACTTGTATTTTCCTGGCATAAAACCTATAATTTCATTATATTATTATTAAACGCCTCGATGGTCTAGCGGTTTAAGTACCGGGCCGAGAACTAGGGGTCCTGGGTTCAATTCCCGGGTCGAGCTAACTTTGTGTCGGTTTTTTCGGACACAGCTCGGGTTTGTGATCACCAATCCGCATTTGGCAAGCGTGGTGATTAAGCCAATACCCATCATTGTAGTGATAACTTGATTTCAAGGATGGAGGCCTTTGCCCTGCAGTGGGACATTAGTAGGCTGATACTTTTATTATTAAATTACAACATTTATGGAAAGTCTGTATAAAACTGGCGGAGAAGAATGCTTAACCAGCATAACCGCAAGCTACTGAGAACTGTAGCCGTGTGTGGGAGCCGGGACAATAGACGGTCGTCCCATTGGTCACTAAACCCTAGAGTTTCCCACTCACATCCCAGTAAGTGACAGCAAGCACAGCGATCTCCATGAAAAAACCCGTATTGAGCGCTTATTTTCAGTTGAACTGCGAGCTACCCAGGGGCCTACACAAAGAAACATTTTGACAGCAATAGCGAAATTCGCTAAGTTCAAATTGTATGGATTTGACAGGTATCTTAGGAAAGGGCTGGTCAATAGCCACAAGGCTGGCACCGGCTCGTCCCAATCGGGTGTGAAGGGGAAACCGGGGGAGTTTAGTGGGTAGTGGACGCTTAAGTCTCGAGTCCCACACACGCATTCTCCTCCGAGAAAAAAAGAAAGATATCTTAGAAAAGTCACGTGGTCAATCGATATTGGAAGTACGGGTTTTGACATTCACTATCGCAAACTGAGCGATAACGATCGTCATAAGTGCCGCTTGTCTAGGGCCTCTGTAAACTGAAACCGTTAAAAAAAGAAGCGGGTTGCTTATTTTTTAAATTGGTGATCACAATTCATGTTAACCCGCCATTATACATGATTCGCGATCGTAACGAGGTATATTCGGTGAGTCACTGCGTATCTCGTTACTGCTATCAAGATATCAAGTTACTTGTCACTTATTAAATCTTGCGTAACCGTACCAGGACGAACCGACGGCACCGAGGCGTTAACGTTTTACGATCACAGTTACGTTTAGTATTTTGGTTGATTTATACGAGGAACATAGTACTAAACACGCAATTGGAGACGCATGAAACTCAAATGTATGGTAATGCGACTGATCTGAATAAGTATGTATACCGAAGTATGGAACCAGTCTGTCTGGTGGATATAAAAAGGATATTATTCCTCGAGTTTGCAATCACAACATGCATTTGACAACCGTGGTGATTAAGTCGGTAGCTATTATTGTAACGATGACTGGATTTCAACGGTAGAAGCCTTTTTCTTACAATGGTATATTATTAAGTTAATAATTTACTCTCAAATTTTAATTTAAAGTATACTAATTTGAATAATCTAGCTAATAAATAAAACGGCGTTTAGTACATTGTTCGTGAACAAATTAACTCAATTGCCAATAACAATGAATCACTTAAAGTAAAACGGGCTCTAAAACGTAGAAAATCATTAATAAAAGCAATATAAAATTCAAGTGACCGAATCAAGGGAACGAAAAATTAACAGAATGGGCGATTCTAGCATGAAAAACGATTGTGAACGAGTTAGATTATTGTTAATAACTCGCAAAAAAACCAGCAGAAAATATAAAAAGGCAATTTATTTTATCCGCTACACGTGTCTCGAATTACGGCTTAACGGCTAATATAAACGATTTATATAATAACTATGAAGGTCGTATTGTTGCACGGCCTAGGATTGGTGGCCTTATTACCACGCTACCGTACTCCCTGGGTGGGGTATGAATCCCAATAATCTCAAAACGGGGACCTCAAAAATGTCAGTGCAGAGGAAAGGGGATAGAGTAAGCCTCCTCACATTGGCGCACATGTGTGGCGATATGTGGCGATTTGAATAATCGACATCAAGTGTGAATCGTCGAAAAAAAACACTCGGCTACTACTGCTAGAAAGCGAAGTCACTTGCACCATCAAACAATCTGAGCCCCTTAATAAAAATACCAGGTCGTAAGAATAGTTGAGTCCAAGTACAACCGCACCAGTCATACGAGCAAGTAACAAAATTCGAGGAGTGTCGACGCAGCAATAAAAGCAAATATGCTGGAATCAGTACCAAGGCAGCCCGCAGCCTCTGCCGGGACAATACCGGCTGTTTTACGACGACTACGTGACTCAAACACCCTCTATTAAGTTTTGAAGTACTTTCCTTTACGATTAAGGATAAAGTCTGGAAAATCTACATTCTCTATCAGTACCAAGATTGAAGCAATCCTCGTGATTTGGTGACCTTTTCTCGGCCAGGTTATGGACATTTATTTGTTTATTTTACTAGTCCAAATGGAAAAATATTTTCATGTATATCTCTATTCTTTTTTAAAATATTATAGCAACTACCAAACTTATACTACTCACGACAGCGGAATCAGGGTGACTCGACCAGTATTATCTGAAAAGTATCCTCACAATATTTTCCCTAAAGAACACTTAAGTGTTGCATTTATGAAGTTTGTAATTCGAAAAATGAAAACAAACAAAAATTAATGTTATAGTCGTTATATCTACCCACTATAAAATCGAATGTAAAATTATATTTTCGTGTGGTAAGTCTGCGGTGGCTGCCGCGGATACGCCAGCCATGCTCGATACGTTAATTAGATAATGAACCACTAACAAGGCTTGCTTATTAACTATAATGATTTTGCATGTTGTGTGTGATAGGAATTCTCATATCCACGAAAATCTACAGCGACGTAATTAGCGAAATGAAAGCATGCTCAGCCCATAGTTAAGACAAAACATTTCATTTAATATTTTTTTAATAACATAGCACTTGATGATAGCATTGCATAGATGTCTTAGTAATTGAGTGACGTACAACAAATAAAAGGGATTTGTTCTTAATTACTATACCAATTACCACCTACAAGAAGGCCATCGGGCCTTCTTGGTGTAGTTCTTACAAAAAGTACATGGTTGAGATGCCGGGTTGGACTAAAAATTGTTTGGTTTTTTCTGGTAGGTAAATAAATTCAGTCAAAACTCGTAATCTGAAATTTAGCGGTATTAAACGGATAAAATTTATTAAAAACTTTGCTGTCAGTGGTGAAACGTAAAGGGCTACTTGGTCTTGCATAATTATACTGTCTACCATTTTTTTTATTTCAATAGTAACTATTTTGCTCAAAGTCCGCTAGATATCAGACACTGCTGTTCTGCTATTATGCAGGTGGGGTTTACAATCTACCGTTATACGTATCGTATACAGCTCTTCCGTATACAAAACAGGTTTTATCACAAAGTGGAACACGTAGCGCCCTCTGGCGTTGCATGGAGCTAATTAAAATTCTATAGCGATTCCCTTACGCTCATCTCCGGCGTTTGATATTGTTATCGATATAGTTGAAGCTTAGTGTTAACTTACTCTTCTAAGTTAAGTTCGTTGTTGGGTTTTACATATTTTAAATATTTGACTACCTTCGTTGGAGCGAATGTGACAAGTGGCATAACACAAGTCAAGTACCTACATTTTTCAGTTACATCTGAAATGTTGCATTTAATGGATTGCAAGCTAAATACATTTTTGTTTCCGTAGGAGAATATGTTGAGAGTACTACTCAGTTACTCACTAAACTTCCCCAGTTTCCCTTCACAAGCGTAGAGGGACGATTTGGTGCTCTCCGTGTAGCGATTGACCAGCGGATTAAGTCGCAGGATCGATGCCCGCACGGCACAATTTGTGTGCATATTTATTTCATTTTTGCTAAGACATATTTTTTGAAGTGAAAACTTCTTTAGCGGCGTTGTGCACTTTTTTTTGTATGGGGAAAAAATGTTAAACTCGCGTCAGGATTTATGTGTCACGTGACCTGATCGAAAATCCATATAAAATTTGAAGTCCGGACACGTGTTTTCTACAAACTTATCTGTTCCGGTGGCCAAAATTGGAACTACGTGAAATGCAATGCAAAAACGATATTTAATGACAGTTTTAAATAGACAGTAGCGACGCCGCCACCAGGACAGATAAGTTTGTCGGTCTATAGACAATAATGGTTTTTTGTTCAATTTGACAGCTCATTTATGCAAAGAAAAGTGCTTCTTATCTACATCAGGAGTGGAGTAAATAATTGTATTAATAAGAACTGATGTTGTTTTCTTGAGTTTTATTCCTTTAGCGTATGTAAGGTATATATTTTTCTTTGCATAAATGAACTGTCAAGTGTGACCTCTTCTACTATTATAGCCGCAGTGCGGTCGCTTCCTATATGCTTCCTGTGCTACAAAGTGACCACAAAGACCTTAATTTGATATCCTGCAAAATTCAAAATTTAATTGCCGTACATAATAAAACATTTAAAAAGTTTGGAATATCTTTATTCGCCGGAATTATATAACAGTATTTTGTGGAAATTAACACCACTTCTCCGCAGTCTTTGGATCCGCTATGCTGCGGAGCATGCATCAGGTCGTATGAAGTTGGAAATGCTGTCCGATTTCCTGCGACAAGAGGCTCGTTCTCACACACAGTTTGGCTTGTTACCCCAAATTCCCAGTGAACATCCTCGAAAGCGACATGTTGATTACTGTAACACCACTCGTGTTATTAACGATTCAGGAGTCTGCGGATTCTGTAAAGGGAATCATTTCTTGGCCGATTGCTCCAAATTCAAAAGTTTATCCGCAGATTCCAGTATGCAATTAGTTGTAAATTCCAAACTTTGTTTTTGTTGTTTAGAAAATAAATAGTTGTCAATCAAAAAAGTATGACATTGACGGTTGTCAATCATTTTATCATCGTTTATTACATGGCGTTTCAGTGTCACAGCAAGGAGTTTCTGATAAGTCTGAAAAAGTTTCTGATTACATTAATTCTGAGAGATAAACTTTTTAATGTAATATAAAATTGTCATGTCTGTGTACGATAGCGCAATAAATAAATATTGTATTTTACCACATAAATGATAGTACTTTTATACCTCTACCAATCAATTAAATCCCTAACCATTCCAAAATACATATCAAAAATGCACAACGTTAATATTCAGGTTTTCACTTCTGCCGGCACTCCCGGAGTGCAACCCGTCTTTTTTTTATTCAATGAGGCAATAGGAACGTCCCTTGGCTTCTGTATTTGCTTTAAAACTGAGTTACAACTTTTTACAACTCGGTACATGCGAACTTACAGCATCACCATATCCGTAACTCAGCGCGACTGGGAAGCGTAACTGAGCGTAACGCGTAATCTTTATTGCCGTCAACTTTTAAGGGTTAATAGTCTCTGTGCTCTCGTTTAATGTAAAAATCTGTCGTCAAAATTGTAATAATAATATGTAACTTTTCTTTATCATGTGGTTCTTGACTTGGTTATTTTGTATTATATTTATGTGTGGTAGAGACATGCTGCAGACAGCTTATAGCTGTCACTTTAACGGGGTGGTAGCATGGAATGGTGGTAGTTTCCCCTCTCACAGAAGACCGATGTATTACGATGACCAACGTTGGGTCTGGTTGATGGTAGCACTTTTTCAAAATCCAACTATCAACCTAAGAGCGGTTACGCACTACGTCCGATCCGAATCCGATCTGAGTACTATCCTTCTCCGTGCATTGACGGCCCGGAGTAGCCGTAGAACTATTTCTAGGTGATTTACGCACTACATCCGCATCCGTCATCCGATGTTCTTTGTTATTTCGATTTCACGGAGACGGATCGGATTCGGATCGGACGTAGTGCGTAACCGCTCTTACAAGTAAAATCTACTGCCATAAAAACTATACCGTTCAAAAACCAAGAATCAAATTCATCTTTTCCATTTAGGAAACAAAAAGGGCACAAAATGTCAAAGATCAAAAAGTCTTGATAAACACCACTTCCTACTTGTTAATTTACAAAATTGGTTCATTAAAGTAAATAAAGGAGAAAACCTGCTTTTTCTCCTTTATTTACTTAACTGAAATATTAAAAAATAAAATATTAAAAACACGCTTCGCTATAAAGCAGTTATTTTATTCGGCAAAGTCGTTGATGTAAAGCTGCCGCGGTGCGTGCGTAATCTTCACAAGCCGGAACTTTTCGGCTTATTACTCCCCGCGCCCTAATTCCGCGCGACTCGGTGCAGCCGAGATGGAACAACTTCTCTTAATGGCACCACGAGTTCTGTACCACGACGAAAGAGTATTCACTTGTTTTACTCATTATTTTTCTTTGTTATACGTGACTCATGTAGTTGGGAATTGTAAAAAATCCGTCAGCCTATAAAGGTCCCACTGCAGAGCCTCCATTATTAATAAACAAGATTGTAAAATAACGATTAACGGTAAAATTGCGATCAATTTTTTATTATTATTATTTTACCTTATCGAGAAATGAGGCATGGACCTCGAGGCTTCGACCAGGCATTTAAACCACTATACCTACCACTAAGGCATTTTAAATTATAGGCAATTAACGTTCATGTAGCATTTATGTAAATCCAGTCTCAGGAATATATTTTTTTTCATTGCAATGTGAAAAGACGGGCAGATCGTACGTCATATGATAAGCACCACGTCTGCCCTTACACAGTACAGTGCCAAACAGTAACTAAGCAGTTACTGTCTGGCATCGTCCTGCGCCCGCTACACACCGAGACGACAGTTATTAGGTCTCATATACCCAGTAATTTCACAATTTCTTATCAAGTGAACAGTGAAACTGCTTTAAGTACAAAACGCATCAACTTGCAATCTACAGTCATTCGTTCAACGTTTGTGTGCAAACCGGGACGGCAGTTTGCAACGAGGCCTGTAGGCGAAGGCTGACGCTCGCTTTTATCTTTCGTGGCTGTACCCAATTTACCGATATCACTTTCTTTACGTGAACGCCAAATTGAAAAAGTCTGTTGTAGTCTCTAGCTAGGCTTTGAACGATAAACCTAAGGAAATGACTCGCTTGGTGTTCTTTCCCTAACCTTGCAGATATAGAGTATGAATATACATAATATGTACCGTATGTTTTTGACCATAATATGTTTTTGATCGCCTCCTTGGAACAGTGGCTAAGCCGCTCGGTCATAAAAACACGGAGGTCGTGGGTTCGATTCCCGCCTTGGGTCTGGTTGGTGGTAGGGCTTTTTCAGAGTCCGACTGGCTAGCTACCACCCCCATAGGTGAAATCTGCCGCCATAATAGCTCTGGCTGTGTTCCGGCAGTAATAATGTGGGAGCCAGTACACTTGAAATCAAAGGGTCGAAGACCAGATGAGCCTACAGTTTGGCAGCACATTCATATATCCTGCGTAGTTGGCTGATCGTAAAACATTGGCCGCCGTAGCCAAAAACTCGGCTAGGAGGACATTATTATTATTACGTAACACTGGTCCCTCCAAAACCATCTGGACACAAATTTTCAGTTTTCAAAAGTTTGCCTCCGAGGAGTTAAAAAAGATGGATAAACATTCCTTAGTTTGCATTGCACCTAGGAGCCGTGTCAAGTTGATGCTACCTGGAATGCACTGCACAGCGCCGCAATCTGAGTTATAGCATTCCTCACTTCACCGCAGTTTGTTCCGCCGAAGCCGTTGTAAATCAACCAATCTATATCATATTCATGTCTCTTAAATCAAGGTAACGGAGTTACTTAATCTTTAATTGATAAAATATAATATAATTATGCTATCTCTTTTTATAGACATTTTTTTTGTGTAAGCTTCTTTGACCAATCATCAAACATTCATTTATCAAATGTTTACATTGATTTAATAAATCAATGTAAAGTTCATTGGTGTTTTTGTTACAATAAGGAACACCAGGGAAGTTAGTTTCTTTTACCTATTCACTTAATTTTATTTTTAGGATAAGGCCTGGTCGTTCTTAGCCAGCTACATAATACAATATCAAGCACATTTCATCAACTATTATTTCGTATTTTTTGGCCCCGCTTGTTAGGTAAGAGTTCCTAATCAACAAAACAATAAAAATGAATACAGCAAAGATATACAATTTTACCCATTCACTACATTAGATGATCAGATGAGCCTACAGTCTGGTAGCACATTGAGCGACGCTTCCTGGTGAAGTGTCCCTCAATGGAATAGGCCGCAGTGGCCGCTTACCGTCAGGTGGCCTGCGTGTCTGTCTGCCAACTGACAAAGTATAAAAAAAAATGTGTTTAGGTAAGACGTTTACCGCCAATTAAATGTCTAGGACTTTATAGAAACTTAATAGAAAAGTTACTACTCATACGTCGGTCTTATGTGAAAAAACTCTCTTTTCGTAAATTAACAAAATGGGATTAAAATTTAATGTATGAAGTAAATAAAATGTTTACCAAACGTAACTTTTTAGTCTTCTGACCATGTACCTATCTCTATGTACTATCCATTTTAGAATGTAATGACCCGTAACTAATAAATAGACGCCACTAAGACATTTTATAATGAAACAGTGTACCTAATTAGAATATACATATTATGAGAACTTATGTCTCGTTTCAAATTTTACATAATCCCAGGCGACTTATCGGTCTAAAAGTTTATGCAAAATAACGCAATTCCTACATAAGTGTTTTATTTTATTTAATATACTATCGCCCCCGGAAATCTCAAAATCTATCTACATAATCTAAAACGTTTTTTTATAGTTTTCACTGAAAGACATTTGTTAGTTCTGTTGAAATCAAATAGCTCTAAAGAAATAAACAAAACCAAGCATGCCATACCATATTATTAACCTCAGGTGAAGCTCTTTGACGACAACCCCCCTTCTCCTTAATTAGTAAGGTCGAGTGTCAACTCTAAACTTCTGAGTAGCCTTACTGAGCTCTCGAGGTAAGTTATCACTTAGTACACAAGTTTACAGACTTCACAACTCTCTCAGTCTCGACGTTTTACTTCATTAGACCGAGTTGTGAGTTCCATGGTTTTAAGAACATGTTCGGGTCAACATATTAAGTAAATATCATTGTGTACTTTAAGGAGAACATTGTCTAGCCATGATCCAACTGGTCTGGTTCCCCTGTTAAAGGTTACGATATCAGATGGCAGCTGCTTCAATGTAATTACTGTACTGGACTATTCAATGTACTGGACTTGCCAAATCCTGGATCATGGTGCGATCCTACCCTGACTATTGCGGAACTAAATGCTCGAGGAAAGGAGATAAAGGGTGTTTCTGAATGTTTATCGTTTTTGTTAATTCTGACCGATTTTGCCATATGGTCCGGACTTTTTTGGCTACAGAAATGCAAAACTAGAAGAGCTACACCGCAACACCTTTTTCCATCAAGATGGAGCCACTTCTCATGATACAAATGACTCATTAGCTGGTCTTCACGATTTATTCCCTGGAAGAGTGAAAAGTCGCCGACGAGACATCAATTGGCCACCGAGGAGCCCTGATTTAACGCCTACTGATTTCTTCTTATGGGGCTACCTAAAAAGTAAAGTTTGCAATCCATTTCCACCCAACCTGAATGTTTTCAAGCAAAGAATCACTGAAGAGATCAACTCTATTCCAAGAGCGATGCTCGACAGCGAGTTATTGAAAATTTTAGCTCCAGGTTAAATGAGTGTAAACAAATGAATGGTGCGCATTTGCAAACGTTTTTCATAAATAAACTTCAAGAATTACTCTTGAATTTAACATTAAATAAAACGAGATTATTTTGATATTTTGTTTTTTATTTAATATCTAAAAACGAAAATCATTCTGAGACACCCTTTACTTTAAGGAGAACCATGCTACAGATAGTTTCTGACTATCAGTTAAAATGAGCTGGCCCGAATAGGGAAGTACCACCCTCTCATAGAAGATTGAGTCCGACTAGCTAGCTGCCACCCCTACAGGTGAAATCTGCCGCCATAAAAGCTCTGGCTGTGTTCCGGTAGTATAAATGTGGGAGCCAGTACACTTGGCTCGAATATCAGATGAGCCTACAGTCTGGCAGCACATTGAGCGACGCTTCCTGGTGAAGTGGCTCTCAATGGAATAGGCCGCAGTGGCCGTTAACCATCAGGTGGGCTGCGTGTCTGTCTGCCAATTGATGTTGTATGAAAAATAATAATTGACGTCTGAGTAGTTACGTATAGTAGGTAACTCTGCTATTGCGCGTCGTTCACACAGTTAAAAAACTGTGTAGCCATGATGCAATCGGTCTGATTCTCCAGATTAGGGAGGTCAATGTTATACTGGACTTGCTGACTGATAACCTAGATCATAGTATGAGAATTGGCCCAGTATTAGGCGTACCTGACCGTGATCACAGAGTCTTTTGTTAGGGTACTTTCAACGTATTCAATGAGTCGGAATAAACTCTTTTAATACATATAATTCGTCTGCACAGCGACCTGTACTTCTTGACTGTTCCGCCGGCAGACACTCGTGCCGCGCGCTTGATCGTTACAAACAATTAACCGAGGAAACATACGAACACATTTCTGTTTACGATCCGTCTTAATGTTTATACTCGTACTTAACCCATTTTTTTAGAGAGAGGGAAACGAGCATGTTGACTGACTCATGGTAGGTATGTGACCACCGCTGCCCAAGAACATTTGCATCACATGTGCGTTGCCAGCATTTAAGATAAGATACACACTCTACTGCGAATACTCAAAAATGTTCATGAATACTTATTTTACTACTTTTGATTATTTACCACTAAAATAGTCAGTTGTGCTATAAGAAATTTCATAGTGTGTGTGTGTGTGTGTGAATTAGTCTGAGCTGTTCAATCGCCACAAGGCTAGCAAAAGCTCTACATTTTCTGTATAAAGATGAAAAAAAGTGGGACTAGAGACTTTTATGGCATTAATGATAAAATGGATAGGCTACTTAAGCATTTTACGCAAAAAAATAAGTCTATTAAAGAGAGATATTCGTCTGTATTTGCCTATTAATGTCACGACGCCAGTGAGCATATGCATAACTGCCATACTTTACAAATGCGGATTGAAAATAAAACCACAAACACACACACATATATAAATTTAAAAAATCTGCAAGTGAATCTTTGTGTTCCTATAAATTTCTGTTTATAGAAACCCCAAGCGGTTGCAATTACAGACAACTTACAACCGATCGTTTTTCAAACGTAACGGGGACAATAAAAGTCCGGCCCCGTGTACTCTCGACGAGAGCTGCGCACTAAACTACAAAGTAGAAATAGAATAGGTTTTAAAATTAATTAGACCGTATTACCCCAGCGTACCGTTGTAGAAAATGCGTTCCTAGCGGGTTTACTACAGTTCAGCTTAGCCCGCTGTCTCTCAACGTTTTGTTACGCTATTTGCTTTTTAACCGACTTCAAAAAAGGAGGAGGTTATATGTTCGACTGTATGTATTTTTTTTTTTTTTTTTTTATGTATGTCCGTCGATTTCTCCGTCAATTGTGGACCGATTTAAATAATTCTTTTTTTATTTGAAAGTGCATAGTTCCGAGGTGGTCCCATTGTCACCATGTCAGGATCTGATGATGGGATCCCGGAAAAATCAAGGGAAAACCTCAAATTTTATAGGCTGCGCCTACCCGTTACTTGTTTTTTCTGAAGCCATTCAAGTTTTTGCGTCCGATAGACATCATTTTATGTTGATGAGCTGATGATGGAAGGTACAACTCCTTAACGGTTAGGAGTTAGGGGATAATTCTTTCAGTATTGTAGGAATATGTGGACCGTTAGTTGTATTTCATGTACTTTTGCAGCTAAGGTGATGATGGAAAGTACAACTCCTTAACGGTTAGGAGTTAGGGGATAATTCTTTCAGTGTTGTAGGAATATGTGGAACGTTAGTTGTATTTCATGTACTTTTGCAGCTAAGCTGATGATTACCCGGGGATGGGCTGGTCACTAGCCAATAAGGTTAGCACCGGCTCGTCCTAATCGGGTGTGAAGGAGAAACCGGGGGAGTGTAGTGGGTAGCGGACGCTTCGGTCTCGAGTCCCACACACGGCCGCGGGTCTAGCTAGCCTGCGGTTATGGTGCATAAACGCATTCTCCTCCTACCCATGGTGCTGAACACTTAATGAATACCTAATATTATTATCAAATAATACATTTCTACTCGTATTTTCGCTATCATTATTATGAAAGAGTTTTACTCACTACCTACGTGTTATTCACACTAAAAATAGAAAAATAAACAAACTTTTTTTAAAAAAAATTAAACCGACTTCAAAAAAAAAAGAAACAAAAAAAGCTACCTAAAAAACTGAAAAGCAAAAAATAATTTTAATAAGACATTCATCAAATGCGCTTATTGTCTAAGCCTATTAATTAAATTGTATTTTACGTGCTAGGTAGGTACCTACTAATCTGTTTGAAGTCGGTGCCAAGCCAAAGGTAATAAAAAATGATATATAATAATATTATGTATTATAAAGGGTTACTTATTAATCCGCGGACGTAGGTACGTAATCTGGGTACCTACTATTTGGCTTGGCACCGACTTCAAACAGATTAGTAGGTACCTACCTAGCACGTAAAATACAATTTAATTAATAGGCTTAGACAATAAGCGCATTTGATGAATGTCTTATTAAAATTATTTTTTGCTTTTCAGTTTTTTAGGTATCTTTTTTTGTTTCTTTTTTTTTTGAAGTCGGTTTAATTTTTTTTTAAAAAAGTTTTGTACCTTAGTGTTTTTTATCGGAACACATATGTAACAAACATCAATTTTATTTTATAGTGGGGAGAGCCATGCGGTTTTAAAGAACGAATGGGCGTCGAAGGAAGTACCACAACTTTTATTTACAACTTTTATTAAGCAACTTTTATTAGAAGCAACTGAGTTTGCTTAATAAGTCAAGGTGCCTTACGATTCCATCTCAAATCAATTTCAGGTTGGTTTAACAAAATCTTCATTAATTGGATCTCGAATTTCTAGACCCATTATATCAAAAATCCTTTGTCAAACCACACAAAGCAAAACGATTTCATTTCATTGTATTTTATGTGATACAATAAAAGCAGAGCTCATTAAGCTTTCCGAGTAAATGATACGGCTAATACCTATTGTGTTTCACTTGGATTGAAAATTATAAGAAGTGCCTGTCAGTAAAATGACTGGATTTTTATCAAATAAATCTTATTAGGTCTAAGAAATGAGGTACAATTTGAACTTGAAAAATTTTGTTAACATGGAATCCAGGCAATGTGATTTTTTTACAAAATAATTATCTGATATCAAGCGTAGCACAATAGCATCATGTTTTCTTATAAAATCTTAGTAGACGCTGAATTGGAGAAATCTGAATATTATACACGGTTTGCTTAGTTTGAGACTAGGTTAGGCTCTGTGTAAAATGGCAAAAAATGATTCTGTGATTTCCCTTAGGAATCTTTAAATTAAGCGACCGCCAATTTATTTTTCATGTTAAAATTTTATGTTAGCTGATTAAGACTATGCGTAGGTCTCTTCTAGGTACAGAGGCATCAAACTTCAACACTCCGGAACCTAATTAAGAGATTCCTAACAAAAAATAGTTGCACTAAAGAGGGCCTTGCTAGACAATTTGAAGCTTCTGTATAAATGTCATCATCAACATCATCTCGGCGTATTTCCGATTGAATCCAGTATGGAGCTCAGGGTCCGCTTCGACTATGATCCTAGATTTGACAAGCCTGGTTATTCCATATTCGGTACGGTAGATAGTGGGGCTCAATACATAGCGCCCACGAGCATCGCCCGAGTTGAAGGCGCCATTCGGGGTAAATTCTCTCCTTTCTGGACAGGGTCTAAAGCATTGCGCTGCGTGAAGAGATAGTAATCCATTGCTGGCATTTAAAACCTTAAGTCGCGCACGCCCTGTGCTAAACCCGCAATGTGTTACCATTCGCGCGCGGTTCTCGTCCGACGCAGCGCAGACCCTTAGGGCATTAGTCATACCTAGGCCCGCTAATAACACTACATCACGCTGCGGTCAGCCCGGTATCTGGCCCTCTGCCCTTGCCTCCTCACTGAATCATGCCCTGATGCACACATTTGTTCTTGCTGGTTGGAGGAAATTATTTACGGAAGTCCGAGATGGTCGGGTAGGCTGAGTTATGTGACTATTGTGGAGTTAGGGTTAAGGCTGAATTAGAGTACTAGGAAAGTTATTAATGTACAAAACCTACGACTAGGGCCTATCTGGAAGTCAAAGGTTTATCTTATATTCAATAGTATGTTCAGGAATTTAATTTAACTAATTGTAATAAAAGGCTAGGTAATAGAAAAAATAGTTATGTAATACAAGTACCATATCTTAACCTGTGTCTCAATAAATTCATTTTAAACAATACAAACTCAATTTAACAACAAGCCACTCGTTCTTAACAGTTTTTGATATAGAAACACTTATTCAACAAAATAATCCCAAAGACTTCAAGTATATTTATATTTTTTAAGATGAGGCAATGTGGCGTTGCTACTTGCTACCAAGCACATTAGCAATCATGGTAAATGGTGGTAAATGGTAATCATGGTTAATTCATCAAGTCTGATACCAAACCCATTACCTAACTCTTCGATCCCCGTCCGTCTTCTCACGCAAACCTTATGTATTTATGGCTGGCTACAAAACCAAATAGGCATCTAAAATGTGGCATCAGCCCCCAGCCAATGCTGTCCCATCCTCAAACGAAGTCACCTCCTAATCAGTGATCTGATGCCCCAGGCGACTGGTCGCCGACGAAATAATTTCCCCAAATGACATTTGCTGCGAAAACGACGGGAAGCGTCAGTAATTGCCCTCTTGCGATATAAATTGGCTGAGTGTGTGTGGGGCATCGACGCCTACCATTGGAATTTATGGGAAAAACATAATTACCAACGGATTGGGGTGCGCCGTCGAAAATTCACTGAGCACTTTACCATTGGGTTTGTTTACATTTTTTTTTTTTTATCGGTGATTTTTGTATGGAAGATTCTAAGTACCTATGTTTATATTATGGCAAAATATGAAAAATTGTAAAATGAACATATAAAAGTAGTAAACAAATAACATGACTACAAGTGATCGTAGTCGTCTATGGACATTAACAACACCAAAAGTAGGAAGAAATTCGCACTTTTCTTTCATCGAGTATGATATAAATATGAATATTAAAAGTTATATGATTTGTCCCATTAATCGGCCACCTGTAGCAAGTATCGCCAAGATGACCGCTAACCATTTGGCAGTCTACAGGCTTGAGCGTCTCCTTTTTCTTACAGATGCTCTAAAAATCCCATCGAAGTTCGTTACATGGCAGACTAACACGAGGACCAATATCATTTCGTTCTGTGAGGGCGTGATGGCACAGAAAGAGGCGGCGGAGTGGGAGCGAGCGAAAAGCCCTCTCGCTCCACTGCTCCGAAGAAGACGGACGGAGAGGAGAAGACGGGTCTATGATCAATCGTCTCTTCTCTCTAGCACTGGCTTGCGGGACGGAGGTGTGGGGACATTTCCTCCTGCATTGCACAGGCTACAGCTCCCGACGGGTGGACCAGGCGCTTTCGGCTGTTGCTGTCCAGCCTCCTCCCTCCGCCGGGGGGAGGCAAGCGGGGCTCGTCCTGTAAGAGGCGGGCAGATCGCGCTGCAGTGTCTCTGGTCGTCAGGGTCTGTCCTAGCTTAGAGACGCTGCCGACGGCGATGCAGGAGCGCGGGGGGGCTTAGTGTGTATTCTTCGTGCACCAATCTTTATAAAGACTGGGGCATGGATTGCACGAGTCCCACACACGGCTCGCCTACCCTATACGAGTTATGGTGCCTAAAAGCATTCCCCTCCACAAAAACCAATATCATTAGACAGTTAATATAAGAATAAAGTTTATATTTTACTGCACTAAAATAGTCTTTGATACGCCACCAACGATTACTAAACGCAATACCTATTGTAAATTCAATTGCTTCGATGCAATCAAAACGGATTAAAAATGTTTTGAACTCCGAACGAACCTCATATCCGTTCCAGTTGTCCGTAGTTTTATTTCAATGAAACAAACTACTCCAACGCATTCGGATAAAAAGAAAAGAAAGACCATTTTACAATTGGATCCGCTCAATGTACAGTGAAATACGAATCCATTTTTAGAATCAAATACCAAATATCCGATTATATGTAGGGAATTCAATCGTAGACGATCGATTTAGTGTTATGGTTAAGAAGTCGGCTTTTACACCATTGAACTACAATTACTTGTACCTCAATGTTTTACACCGGAGTTCGATCCCCCCATGTTAAAACATTTGTGTCCAAAACATGTCTGTTTGTATTGGGTCTGGGTGTTTCAAAAAAAGTTTATAAGTCATGTTTATCCATTGTCTGTCACCCATGCTACAAGCAATGCTTGGTTTACGCCTATCTAGGCCGTTGGATATCTAGGCCAAGGTGAATCCTTCATAAAACTGTCTACAGTAAAAATGAAAACAAACGTCTTTTTAATTTAAAATAGTTAATGACCTCTCCAGAAAAGCATTCTTCGCTCAGAGATCCTCCAAGTGACTATGATATCGCAAAATGTCTGCTCGACGTCCGACAATTCCTTTTCCAATTTGGTAGTGAGCTTCTTGTCTTGATTTCTCTCATAAACTTATTGAAATATATCTGTTAAAAACTTTGCCGTTACTAGGGTTTCGTGGGACTAAAATAATTCTTGTCTCGAAAACCCAGAAGTTAAAGTAGTAGTGACTATAGGTTAAATATTAAATATGGAGTAGCCAATAATCGAACCAATTGATACATTGGATGATGATGATGATGAGTGTGGATTTACCTAGAGACTGCGGCTGATGCTATAGTGAATAGATATAAGGAAAGTGTTGCTCCGAAGTCAAGTTGGACCTGTCAGGTCAGGTGGTCAGGACAACAGTGGTATTGTTACCGACAATCTTATGACCATCGGTTGATGTAGTGGGGGAAATTTCGCGCATGTGCACTTGCGCATGACCAATAGCGCGCGCTAATCTTCCGTCGACCGCGCGCGCTACCTATTGGTCAGAGATTTATGCTTCTGACCAATAGCGCACAGGCATGTCAAAATTTGTTTTCTGTGCAATCCCCACCCGATAGTCGAGAAGTTTGCCGGAGCCTGTACTATTGTTACCACTGGCGACTTACTTTCGAGTCGTACCAAGGAAATAGTAGCAAAAGAGGTTTGGTACAATTACGCGGCGTCCTGGGGCGTAGGAATTTATGGACGGTGCGTGTTGCAAGCACCCCGCCCGGAGATAACGACTAGACGTATGTATTATTGCGGGAAAAGTTTACTCATGAGACGGAAATTGCTTTCAATTGCTCAGGAAACGGGCCACTTTCGAGTTTTTTCTTTGTAATTGTTACTTTATTTATTGTTATTGATATCTCATTCGGAAGAAGGTAAGTTTGATAACGAAGGCGTATTTCTGAAACCATTAAAATCTACTATGATTTAAATACTTACGTTTTGCTTCTGCAGTGAAAATGGACTTAATTTAACAGGAAGAAGAAACTAAAGCACTTGTGTTGTAGATATTAAAATCAAAAAACACAGGACAAATCCACATAATATAATGTAAATTTATTAATTTTTGGATTTCTCATATAGTCGGATCATTGTCAAATAGTTCAGTAATGATGAGAAACATTATAAGGAATCAGGCTACATTGTTATCACGATCTACTTAATCTGGTAATTCTTTCAAGCGTTGTGGAATGCTATATCAATTTTATTAAAAAATACAGATCCTGTTTGTGTTCAAAATAACGCTACATTCCACATTTCGCGAGAAAACAGTCCAAACATTCATGAACACAGTTCCTATCGTCATACGACTCTCGAGTCAACAGACACATTAAATTAATATTTATATTTCGCACTCAGGAACTCCACACCGTTACAGAAGTTGCGATATCCACAATAAATCATGTGCTGAGTCGGCAAGTTTGTCTGTCCGCACTGGTAACGGTCGACAAATAAGTTAAAATCGAATACGTGACAATATGAGAACTTCGATAGTACTAGTGACACCATGCGACTATAGTAGAAATGGAATGACCCGTTCTATTTTCAGGATAATATTATTTTGTATATAGCTTTAGGTGGGACAGGCACGTAGCTTGCTTGGTGGTAAGCGGTCACTGCGGTCTATTTCATTGATATTATTGATATGCTGCAAACATAGCTCAATGTCTTGTTACACTTTATTCTTCTCTGTGCTTCGAGCCTTACATTTTAAGTATACCTCACATTAATATTACTTAAGTTACCAATACAAAAAACACATGGTCTAGTTACTAGAACACATAACTTGATCTCCTTTTTAATTTTCCTCTAAAAGTAAGGAGATGTATAAAACTATGTACTAAAGATTCGGGAAACATATTTTGTAAGTGAAACTATGTAAATCTTTAACCCATTGAATGCCGAAATTATGTTGAAGCCAAAGTTGGTGGCCACCATACATTCGTAAGTTTACGTATATATACGTATAAGGCACCTGTGAAAAATCAGTTACCGGAGGGGCCAGCTACGTATACGTATATATACGTACACTAGGCATCACACATTAATCAATCATCCCGGGTGCCGACTACGTATCAATACGCATGTGGCTTACGAAGATAATTTCTACAATTCTGTAGATTTGACTAGGAGACTTGGGCAAAAAAATACGTATATCTGTGTGGTACTTTGCGAAGTAACCGAAAAGGAAATCACTCAAATTTGACTTCGGCAAAACTGAAAAAAGGTGAGCTGGCCTTTCAGTCGCGTGATGACATTATGCAAGTGGAAGGACAAGTGCGACGTTTTCGTTATTAAAAATAAACATATTCTGTAAATTTTAAACGTAAGAAACCAGAATAGAAAAATTTCACGTAAGCCTAATATTATAGTCGCTGATTATAATTTAGGCATGTCTGGAGTCAATCTAGGTGACCAAGTGGTCTCTTACTATTCCTGCCTAAGAAAAACGAGTGTCGAGTTTGCACTAAAGAAAAAAAAAAACAAAAAGAAAGCACTTATTTTTGCTCTGTTTGCTCAGAAAAACCAGCATTATGTGTTGTCAATTGCTTCAAAATGCTGATTTTATATTTATTTTTTAGATGATAAGTTTAGTGCCAAAATTGAGACTGATAAAAAGAATTAATTCTCAGTTAGAAACAATTATAACTGATTTTATTTCGTTTGGACAATAAATACATATTTTTTTGTTGCTAATAATATTATTATGTTTGTTAGTACTTTCATTCAATTACTTTCTTATTAAAAATTAGGGTTTAGAATGCAAAAGGCGGCAACTTACAGTACGTTAAAAAATTGTCGAAGACTTCTGGATACTACAATTTTTTTTTGTTACTTAGAGTCAATAAAGTAACTTTTTTATAAATGCTTGTTTTATTTGAGATGCCAATCTACAAATAAAAATTCACCTGAGGAGGCCAGATAACGTATATTTCATATAAATTCTCACAAGAGTCCTACGTACATATCCGTAGTCGGCGTCCTACAAAGCAAAGAGATACGTATATATACGTATTTGGCATTCAATGGGTTAATAAGACGGTAAGAAAAACCACCCCAAGCATATAGATCTGTAAACAAATCTAAGATCAAAACCTTTCTTTAAATTTGGGCTCGTACCCAAATTCCAAATGATTAGCGAACTGTACAAATCTCTTAAGATCCTCAAGTTTCGTCTTCGGAAAATTTCTGAGCTGGAAAACTTTGGGCCCGCTGACCGTAAATCGATTCAAAGAATTTATTAAAAACCTTGCTTCGCAATCCGTTTTGCTTAACATGAATTTCGATATATCCGTAAAATATAAATAAGGTACATTTAATAAGTAACAAGAAACAGGAAGACATTAAAGAAAATGTAAGAACAATAGTTAATATACTGGGCCTAATCTAGGCATACCATTACCTTATAAAACGGACAGTCATTACTTACATGTATACTATTTAGTAAACAATTATAAATAGAAACACCCAGACCGATACAACGTGTTCATGCACACAAATTTATGTACCGTATGTAGATCGCACTCGCCACCTATCGTTTATTTATTAATCGACTTTATAACCTATCAGTCGAATATAAATTTTCTTCAGATAGAAATATAGTCCAGTGTCCTCTGGAAGTACTGAAGACCTACGGTTTTTATAAATACTCCGTTTTACAGTTCTGTAACTGCCCTAATGGATGTTTATCAAACAACACCTTTCCAATACCGAAAACTCTCGCAATAAAATTCAAACATTGCCTAATGGAACGCCGAGCGCTGAACGCAATTTCCGCTACCAAACGTGTGGCCACACTATCGAGGCGAGATGTTTGTCGCCAGAAGTTTAATATCACCTGCGGTGGGTTACGCTGACGACACGTTTCTAGAACGGGTGACCAAAGCTTGGCGTGAAGGACTGTACTCCTATTGTACTGATAGACAAAGGCTTAGGGGAACGCGGCCAGAATGAGTCGAGAGATATGAAATCGCTACTTACTGATGTGGATTTATAATATTCTTTATTTGATTGTCATCGTGCTTAGGTTAAGCCAATCGGTTTTAAAAGAAGGTTGTTCAGTTAACTTTAGGTTTGGTTGAGGATATCGCACACCTAGGTAAAGAGTACCACAACTCGAAATAATTCAAGAGCATTATTGCAAGAGTTATTGCAAAATTAGGAATCAGCGTAATAAACTACGTTAACTCCAAATACACCTGTGTAAAAATCTTCATAGTTAACATACACAGGTGACTTTGGAGTTAACGTAGTTCATTACGCTGATTCCCAATTTTACAATAACTCTATTTTGGATTATTTCGAGTTGTGCTACTCTTTATCTAGGTGTGCGATATCTGTTTCAGGGTCCGACGCTACTAGCCATCTCCCAAATAAGAAATACCTACTCCCAATAGCTCTGGAAGTGGCATTGTTCTGGTAATTAGGGGTTATCGAGGTTGCTTCCAAGTCTTCCAACACTCTCACTCTTAGACCTCGGCCTCGAATTTTGCAGCAGCGGGGCGGGAGCGGCAGCGGCGAGATGTTTAGTATGGAATCCCATAGACCCGTTCTCGAACACAGCGAGGCGGGAGCGGGAGCGGCAGCGCACGCAGGCGCACTGCGGTTCACCGCTTGACAGCATCGTACCGCTCTTGACGGCCCGTGACCGCAAAATTCGAGGCCGAGGCCTAAAAGTAGAAAGTAAAGCTAAGTAGCAAAGCATCCGCCTTATGTGAGAGGGTAGTATTTTCCCATTAAGACTGAGACATATGAACCATCTGCAATATAGCTCTACCACTCGAATTTATTTACTAACTTCAATTAATTAATCTTATCAAAGCCTATCAAAGAATACCAACCAATCGGTTTCCTCGCAAACAGAACTTTGCATAAGATTCCTTCCCCAGTAATCGAATTACTCCATCCCACAATAGAGGGTTACATAACTACAACAGTGGTTCAAGGGTTTTAAGCATCCATCCTCGGAATTCCGAACGTAGTTATTTACCATAATCAAATCAGCCCCATCGCTAATACCGAAACAACCATTAATCTAAATACCAAAACTAATAAGATAACCTCTGTCTTACCGATATTCAATATGGTTTACGTTGGAATACGCACTGTGTTTGTTAGACGCGACGTTTACTGAGCAAATAAACACTGGTTTATGTATTAACGACCTAGTTGACAGTTGATGGAATGTTTGATTCCTGCTGCGGACTGATGTTTACAAAGCAAATATGGTCTGCCTGTTTTATAAATGTGATTAAAGCTAGCTACCTAATGTGAATTAAACAAGCCAGATTGTATTGTCAGAATTCTTGTTACATCATACACACGGAATAGTGTATGGGCTTTATTTTGCGTAAAAAAAAACTACCGTTTCTTTTAAATAACAAAAAAACTTTTCATTTTCATGTGTTCTGTCGGGGGTCGTGGATTTAATGTTTGCCTTAAGTTTTGTTGGTGGAACACCTTTTTAGAGGGCTACCGTCCCCACATTGTCATGGTTAAGGCATTGCCTGAGTACCTGCACTATTAAGTGGGAGTACCTACTACTACTACTGATTTACAGTCTATTTTCATTTTTATTTTGACTATTTATTATAAACAACATACATCATCACATCTCAACTCAATATTACAAACGGAAACGCACCAAAGTACAGCTATCAGCGACGTCTCCCGCACCCAGTGCGCATTCAACTAATGGGTGTTAATTATAGGAACCAATTTGTTATTCATAAAGCCGCGCACCTGCGCCGCAACAAATCAGCTGATCAATTAGTCGCGGCGCGTCCCGTGTTGCCGCCGCCTCGTTAGCTAATACAATTTCTATTTGTACATTGTCACGGATACTGCTTAGTTCGTTATGCAGAAAGGGTACAGCGACATCTATACGCTTTCCGTAGTAGCTGCTATGGATAATGTTACATACTCAAATTTCTATTACTATCCTGTTTACGTATAAAAACAAAAAAAAAACGAAATTTGGCGCCCAACGTGGGGCATTCAAAAGTGTGTACAGAATATTAGTTCTTTCACAAAGAGCACACGTTAGCAACAATAACAAATTTAAAAAGCATTCACGAAAGAAAAGGCATAGTCAACTCGAAAATAAACTATATTTAATCTTAAGACGATATAATGTCATACACCAAAAGCATCTAATGTTTATTTTATCACCCAATTTATATTACAAAATTTACTCCACACATAATCTACAAAACAACACTTCTGAGAATTTTAATGAAGCCACGTAACTTCCAATAGATTTAACTTAGTCTGTTAATCTAATAGCTTCTTCAATCTCATTATAGAATAACAACAAAAATCCAATTTTATTCCGGAAAAGCTAGCTTAATGCGCAATTTATTACAGAGAGTGCAGTTTCTTGAAGATTTATTGAATCTAGCCTACCTAGCCTCGCTCATAATAGTCGCCTGCTCACCTACTTCTCATGATAAAACTTTGCGCGAAATTACGCTTGCCTAAGAATTTGTGCTTCCTTTCAATTTTTACCTTCTAGGCTAGAAAACATTTATCATCATTTTCCTGTCTTCCTCATTTTAGACTTGCCCATTTTAAGCATATTGTTTTTTTATTTAAATATTATTTACACTTTTGTTTTCAACCAGTCTTATTAATCTAACTTTACTCTTACATGTGTATCTTTTATTCTTTTGCTTTAGATTCCCTATTACTATTGATAAAATAATTAAAAACATTTGTTGAAATATCTTTCATTTATGGCAGGAAAAAAATCAAGTTAACAACAAAAATGTTAACAACTTAAATGAACTTATCTAATTTTCGTTTTACCATGCTTGTATCAGCAAAATAATAGTAAATGTTATAAAATTTTGCGTATTGATGATGAATATAAAGTCGGCTTATTATTAAATAGTCGCATTTTTCCCCGGATCTTTCCAGGACTGAAATTTCAACTTGGCCGCCAATTTGAAATAAAAAGTCTAAATTATTGCAGAATAGAAACTGACTGTCTGGCTGAGTGGAGGAAGAATATTGTCTTCTCTTCGAAAGGAAAATTTCCCTTAAAATAACAAACAGTACTGGGCACTTACGTAAGCTACCTATCCAGTAAGCAAGGTAAACATAAACGTAACTTCAGTTACATAACATTAAAGAATAAAGCATTATATCTTTGAAGGGAATGTTTGTTCCGAAACGAGCGCCGACTTTTCGGCCTCCCGTTGAGTTTTCACTTCAAAGTTCAATGAATAGGAAATTATGAATGGCTCCTACAACTCGCCCCGGGCGTCCAAGTTGTTTCCGAGAGAAACTAACTTATCGAGAGGATTTTACAAATATTTTATTTAACTTGACCTCTAAAATAAAACAGCTAACAAATCTTCCACTGCAGAGTAAATCCAAAATTTTGAAAAACGAATCTAACATAGGTACAAATAGAATGAATAAAGTTAAAAAAATTACTTGTTCAATTAACAGTACACTTGTATTCAACGCGCGAGATTAAACGATTTAATTAAATCGGCCGAAGAATGTCAGTCAGCGGGTATTTTTAATTTTTGTCCGGAAAAATTTCGAGTCCACTCCAAGGGCTCCAGGATAACTGACATTCCGGGGTTTATTTACGGTAATATTTCCGGGGTGTTACGGCGTCCTAAAATACCACACATGGAAAGCGGTTTAAATATTTTTACATATCTCTTGCTCTGTAAGTAGTCACTTAGTACTTCCCTGAATGCCGGGGTGTATGGATATCATTACAGCATAGGTTTTTGAATTTGAAAAAAGAACTGTCATACTCATACTGCAAGAAGAATATTTTTAAAAAGTTAGGTAATTTTTTTTTCTCTCGAATCGGAATCAAGACAATTAATTATATAAGAATTTATGAAGATTTTAATTTAAATATCGAACGATTTGTTTCGCAGTCACATTGTATGTTATTAAAAATCAAACTGGCCAGCACGATTTGACGCGCTTGCGTGCCATAAAATCGTGAAGAGTAAAAAAGGCAGTCGACTAACTAGGCGCGAAAGTAAATTTTTTTCGTGTTTTGGAGTTCTTTCTTAAAAGTTGAGTTTTTTTACTTACCTCACAATCGATATGTAAAGCAGAGTGTTTACCTCGGATGTATGCATCAATTGCATACTCGGGCTAATTAGCGCCCTCGCTACGCTCGGGCGCCAAAAACCTCGTATGCAATTGATGTCATACAGCCCTTTGTTAACAATCTACTATTAACGATCATGTAGAGGGTGTAAACATTTAGGGCTAGGCTCACCGCTTTCTGATGAGGACGTAATTATGTATTCAATTTTTTTTGGAAATGGACAAAGAGACGGATGTCTTGAAAGACGAGTTGTTACGAACTCATCTGACAATGGCGAAATCAGCCCCTAATTTTTTTTTTACTATAGACACACATGTACGTAATCCACCTGATCTTGACAGATCTCAACAGACTATTCCGTGGACCCCTTCATGATGATCCCTCATTATCCTCCCCTTAGTCAAAATCCTATCATCAATTTGCAACCTACGGGTTAATTTAATTAGCAACCAATCACGCGAAATGAATTATGCGTATTTTAAAAAGTAAGTAAACAACCAAAAGTTTTGATGGCTATTTAAGTACTGTTAAGTTAGGCTGTAGGCTACCTTTGTAATTATTTTAAAAGTTGTTCATAACATATTTTGCTCGGTAGATTTCCATTACACAAGACCCTTAAAGATAGAGTAGGGTTACTAATGAATGTATCGTCGAACTTGATGCCGAAACCAATAAATGATTTTCACCAAACTAAACATACATCCTGTATATAGAGCCTATATAATACTACATGATAGAATATTGAGAGGTGTGTAGAAACCGCGATGTTTGGCTAAGGTCGATGCAAACTGTCCATAACTTCATTTGCCGCAGTCGGCTCAGTTGGTTGATTAAAATTTATCGAACCCTACCCCATGCCCCCACTGGAACCTTATTACGTAACACCATACCGCCCTCCCTTCTCACATGATACATCACCATACCGCCCTCCCTTCTCACATGATACATAGAGCGTACTGTTTAACTGGTACATTAAGACACTAATTGAGACTGGCTGGCTACAGACAGCGCTCGTGAAATCTGTCGCCATGTTTTTTTGACGGCGCATTTGTGGTGACCCTGCAACACGACAAACTTAATGTGACTACTATGAGTGTTTGTTTTGTTTTGACTTGTTTAAAAAGATTACATGTATTTCATCCGTTTTATCCTGGTATTGGTATTAAATGTAAGAAAACGAAGTCATAAGCTACTTTTGAATGAATATAGTGACATGATTCCTGAGAAAAGCAGTGATATAATAGAAACCTTTAATTTATTAAGAAATATTTAAAACACTTTTATTTAAGGACTTCCAAAGGTTTGCCAAAGTATAATTTTTAACCAAATTTTTTTCTTGTTCACAACAGTTATCGCCAGAAAGAGTAGATGTCATGGTTATAATAATAGTTGTTATGAATCACAACAGAACATACTCACTCAACCCATGCTATCAATTTATGTTTGTTACATATGTTTTTGATATTTTGCTCATTCGCTCGGGAAATTGAAATACCCAAAACATTTATTTTTAAAAACATTCGTGTATAAGCAAGACCTTAGAAACGAATGCTGAGAATTCCAGTCTTCTGCAGTCAACATGAAAAATAATGAAAAATATTTTATGATGAAAAATTTCTTAAAATACCTGCTTAGTAAAAGCGTTCAAACAAAGGTACAGAATAAATATAAAACTTTAATATTGAAGCTATAGAATTAAATGTTTGTTCCTGATTCCACTCTAGAAAACGTGTGATAGAAATCAGAAGGGAAATCTACAAGTATATACGAGTAAACCATTTACGACAGAAAACAGGAAAAACATTAGTTTTATTTTATCTTTACGTCAAAGATAATGAAGGAAATGTTTGAACTCCGCCAAGCGTTGATATAGATTTGATAAACGACACAGGAACAAACAACCACACAAATGTACAGATCAAAAGCGATATAAGTTTCGACCGTATGCCAATAATTCAAAGACCGGTATTCCGGCAACAATATTACAAGTGAAGGGGTAGACTGACTGTACACCAAAATAAACAGTGGAATGGAAGTTCAATAACTGTTGGTCAATATCACCTGTACTCAAGTACGTGAGGTTTATTGATGGACTCCTTAGCATAAAGTTAGCTTAATCTATGCAAATGGTTATTTCACCAGTTCAATTGTTTATACGTGCATTTGATGGACCCTAAAAGTGTTGTTTAGATCTAACGCTAGAAGTAAATGTAGAAGATTCTGTATTTTCTTGTGTTTGGCTATTTGTTGTTTTCTCTCCTTTTTTTTACTGTTTAGGTATTAATTTACTTCCCAGAATATATCCTTTGAGGACATGAGAAAATTTTCAAAGAAATCGTCGTCTATTAAACTAGTCCGACACGATCAAACGTTTCAGATCACAATGAAATACTCTCAACATTTGTCCGTCTCTATATAAACATGGTACGTGGCGGTCTGTCCGGCTGTTCGTGCACACGGTATGCTAATTCAATGTTTGCTAAATGTACTGTTCCAATTGGATTCGAATAGGGTTATCTCTTGCTCTCACTAAAATTGACCTTTGTAGGTTCATCTCATTACATTAAATAGGGTAAAACCGTAAAAGGTGGTAGTTTTGTTTCGAATAGATTACAAAGAATACGCCGTTTTATAAGTTACGCCCGGTTCACACATGATCCGTTTTACTGTTCCGGTTTATCGTGTACGTCTTTTTTCGTCGATGGCGTATGTATTACTGTATACAGAATACTGTGCCATGTGTGAAGTCGCTCATACAACTACATACGCCATCGATGAAAAAAAACGTATACGATAAAACGGAACAGTAAAACGGAGCATGTGTGAACCGGGCGGTAGTTGTTACGCACCATACACTCAACCAATTGAATTCAGAATGAAATGAAAAGGATTCAATTTGGACTCTTCTAGCAAGTCCAGAAAAACAAAGACAGTATCATACCATTCGGACATAGTGTATGAGGTGACTTCTAACATGATAAACGCATCCATTAAACGATTTAGAGTCATCGTCATAGCCTTTGGGCTTTGCCTTTAATGGCAAGGCACATTGCGAGGAGGCTTGACAGCCGCCGTTGACAGTAAGATGGTTACCAAGTGCAACGCACAGGGAGACGTAGCCGTGGCAAACCTCGGATAAAGTGCACTAGATGTGGGTGGTGCAGGAGCGTTTGGACAGATGGACAGATCCTTGGGAGGTTAATATCCATCAGTTTCTAGAAGTCTTTCAGCTGAACTGATGACGACTAATGTTAAATTATTTCTTTTAATTGTTCTAATATATGGACCTGTAATCGTATCGGTGCGAACCCTGTTTCCGTCTCTTCGTTCCCGAACTTCGACATGTGCGCTCTCACAGCTACAGACGAGAGTCCGAGACCCAGCACTGTTGTTACACACTCGTTATGCGCCAGTACATTATTATAACATGACCTCTAGTCTATAGTGCACACCAATTATAGACAGAACAGCTTCTCATTATAGAGACAATAGACTCGATAACTGAAACTGCTACTGCTGCAGAGTTACTATATTGTAGAATAGCATAAGGACAAAATACCCAAAAATTCATACTTATTGCACACTCAGTATAATGGAAGCTTGTACAGATTCTTAAATTCCTAAACCAATACTTTAGAGTCATCGGAAAGTTGTGATTGATTCGGGATCGTCGCTTAGTTTGAAGTTGAAACTGATGATTTTCTATTCACCGGTTAAATACAAGAAAGCGCCGACATCATTATTTCCTATCCACAAAAAGTGCAAAGCTCAGTATTTCTTGTCTCGGCAACTCAGTAAAACCGTCTCAATCAACAAAGGTTGTTTACCAAACGCGTTTCATGCCGAGTTTTGCGATGAAGACATTATAGAACATTAGATATATCTCATATATTCAAGTTTAATTGAAAGGGCACAGTTTTCTGATCGCTGTTTACTCCGCCCGCATCGCTGCAATCAAGAATTGCCGCGCAAACATCCTTTTGTGACGTCATGAGTCTCAGCAAAATACAATATTCACTGAAACGCTAGGCTTTGATCTAAAGGCTATGTATGCTACGCACAAGAACTAGGGTTGGGAACGACGGGACTTCATCACCGGACTTCACGTTTCGCTTTTCACAATCCGCCATAAGTTTCGTTGCCCACTATAAGGCTAGGCCCACACTTGACGGAAATTCCGCCGCGGATCGTCCGCGACGCAAAATAATTTCATATAAAACCGTCCACGACGCCGGAGCGACCGATCTTCCGCGTAGTGTGCCCGCTATTTGCAATTTATATTCAATTACATGTATTGGCGTTCCGTTGCGGAAGATCCGCGACGGACTTTCCGTCAAGTGTGGCAAAGGTCTAATTGTCAAAAAAGCAATAACTTTAACATGAATCACGTCTTTTTTTAAAAAGTATTTATAGGTAAAAATCCAGACGCTGTGGATTCCCACGTTTTATGTTTTCTTGATTTCCACATTGAGTCTCGTTAGTGAAAGGATTTTTTTAGAGTCCGACTTCCTAGCTACCACCCCTATAACAGCTCTGACTGTATTCTGGAAACATAATCTTAAAATTTAAGGCTCGAAGATCAGAGGTGGATACACTCTGGAAGCCTTATGAGCATCCTACAGGTCAAATAAACCTCAATATAGTAGGCGGCAGTGGCTTACTACCACAGGAGTACCAGCAGAGCGTACCTGTCTGCCAACGAAAGTTAGATGAAAAAATATGAAGTCTAACAAAAGTTTAGTTGAAATTAAGGTTTGATCCATAAGTTATAGTCCCATCACTAGCTCGGGGGGTCTCCGTTCATCGAACAAACTTCCTCGCTACCCTTTACGGCCGTATTTACGAACGTCGCGAGATTGTCAAAAGAAGCTCACAAACACGCGAGTCAACGGAATAAATACACTTTTGTCTTGAACCTATGGAAATGTGAGAGGAAATTGTTAAAACTTGCGAAGCCCTATTTATAATTAATTGCGAACCTTTCAAATGAGTTTGTTTATTAAACAACGTTGATTTTAATTATATATTTACGACTGTGCTTGTGTAAGCGCTCGTTTCTCGCAAGTTCTATTTGTGATTCGTTTTGTTTTGCTTTTTGTTTGTAATATGAATATGCTATTAGAGTGGCTTCGTTTTGAGTACGGGGCTTTGTGCATTACATCGCGTGTGGAATAAATATGGTCTCCGTCTTATCCGTCCGTACTAATAATATTATTGCAAAAGTAATTCTGTCCATCTGTGTGTTACGCTATCACGCTTAAACTATTGAACCGAATCTTTGACAAATGATTTAACCACTAGACTCTTTAGTTTATTATAGGTTTCAGAACGCACACATTCGTAATATGCCTGACGACTTCATCAAGAGAGAGAGAGAGACCTGGAGCTCTGTAATATAGGCTTCTTGCCTAGTACAGACTCCAGTCTCTCACAATTCGTGTTTTCCTCTGTGCACATCTATTTACATCTATTTATACATGAGTATATTACGATTACGTACGTTCTACTTTGTAAGTATGTGAATATCTACTAATGGAACTATTTTAAGATAAAGTGATTATGCTTATCGATGTCTTTACGTGACATACGTACATACATGAATATGGACTAAGCTAAAAAAAATATTCTTTCCATTGAATAAAATATTTACATACACATTTTGAAGATGATTATATTTTCAAGCTTAAATGTAAAATGATCAAAAGGCAGCAGTTTCGCTTTGGCCAAATAGCCGACCATATATCTTAACAACGAGAGCACTATAGCTGGATCTACAGCGGGCTCAAAGGGTCCAAACCACCCCGGGCACCAAATCATATGCCGCGCTATTAATATTAGATTAAAACCCCATAACGCCCCATTATTCTCCATCCAAGCCACTGGCTCACTAGTTTGCGGGAAACTATTTATTATTTACGCCGACGCGTAACTTTTACGTAGGTACAATCGCGGTCAGAATGTGTACACCAACTTAAAACAATGCCAATAGTTTATTTGTACAGGAACCTTTTTGAGTGCTTTCGTGGTTCGCACTATGCAAGGCTTACATTACACTTGAAGCATACGATGAATTTATTGGTAAAACACATACGATGCAGCTTGTATAACCAAATTTAAAATAAGAATTGCAATTTGGGGGTACTTTTTACCCCTTCTTCTGTGACATGCAAAAATTCTCCGGGAGCAAACAGCGACCACAAATTTTTCCTACCATCCCAGACAGAACGTCTGAACTGGCAGTCTGCCCACTTGGCCACTCTTAGTTCACCGGAAAGAAATTCAATGCTACAACGCGGCTTCTAAGTCCCGCCCCAAATTTAAGTACAACAACTTATCCTCAGATCAAATCGATGCATGTGATACTGTCCGATTTTTATTTAAACTCACTTGTGATTTATTAACTAATCCCCAGATCAAACAATTTATTGAAGTTATCCGATATTTATTTCGTTTTGTTTATTTAAAGTCTCGTGCCCGCGACCGTACAAAATGTATTAACCAGTCTCCGGTGGCATTAACTTTTGCAGTAAGTGGATTAATATTTCAGATGGCGCTAGTGAAGCATCGCCGAAGTAGGGCTTTTGAGGATGTTCCACATCGTCAAACACAACGCCTTCCTGCTTAATATTTGAAAGGTACGTTGTTCCGATTTTACTTTCTTTATGTTATTTGACGTATAAAAGATCATCAAGGTTGGAATAACAAAAATTGTTACGTTCAACGGTAAAACTTCTGAATTCAATCGAACTAATATTTTAGCCAGTAAACGACAGGACATTGAAGACGTTAATTCAACCTCAAAGTAAGTTTTTTTAAGCACGTGTATTATTGTTTTTTAAATCTGTCCAAATACAAATGTATTTAAGGAGTTGAGTGGAGGAGGAGGATTCACCTAAAGCATTTGCGTTATTCTTATTCTTTTTAATGAACCATAAGAAATTTCAAGTTCCTTGATCTTGTAGTTTAGGCTGGGCGTTGACTCTCAGTCAGGCAGTTTTTTCTTTTAAGTTCTGCCGACAGTGTCTATAAAATTCTAAAATTTCACAAATAAAACTTACACAGTAGTACCCTAATGAGTTAGGCGAGTGGGTAATTATTTTCGAAGATGGCGAAGCGGTCCTACTGTAATTCTTTCTACTTTGTGGTTCTGATCGACAAGTATGTATTTCCCGTTCACTTCTCCTTGCGTTTAAACATGATAACCGGGACAATTCGTGGAACCTGAGCGGCTACTTCAATCGTCTCAATTCGGCAAGTGCAAGTACGACGAAAGTGTGACGAGATTCCCTCCGCACAGTGCATTAGTGCGAGAGGCGACGACAAATGTTGTGACAATCGCAGAAATCCACTTGGATTCTATATGCTCGTCCTTGGAGCTTATTATTCGAAATTTCAAGTAGCTTCGATCAATAGAAATCAAGAGCCCAATGGCTAGCTGTTTTCCACAACATCTAGTTTGCTATTTTAGCATTAGCTCAGACTTTGTATCTGGCGCTCATAATAATCTAGGAGTCAAACTAGGATAATAAGTCCCGTCTCAAACTATCTCTATTAAACATTTCATCTGAATTATTTAATCATAAAATTAATGATTTAAAGCGTAAAAAGATTACTTTTGCATTTATTTCTGCAAGAAGTGTTAAATAAACAAAAAGAAAATAAACACTCGAAAATAAATCCTTGAGCAAGAAAGAAAGCCGAAGAATATGCCATATAGGCTATACTGTCAGCTTTACCAATCTACGGTGCGAAGGAAAAACCGAAGAAGTTTAGTAGAGTAGTGGGTTATTATTAATTTGGTCCCGCGTCCCACACACGGCAGCGGGTCTCGCAAACCCGCGGTAATAGTGCGAATTCTTCTCCGCATGAAATCGTCACTGCATCACGTGGGTAAATCCGTGACTGTGGGCAAACCCGTCGCGCGCTCCCGCGCTACACTGTCCGCGCTATCTGGGCAACTTTTCTCGTTTAAACTTATTTCCTTTTATCTAGCTCGCCGCAAGGGAGCGGACGCCGTTCGACTTATCGCCGGCTTTATTAAATTACTTGATAATTTCAATCCCAGACGTCTCGCGTGGCGCCTTGTTTATTCTTCAAGAACTTTCCACCAAAAGTCCCGGATTAAATTTCCTTTTTTTCACTTTTTTTTGCATTAACGGCCAGACTATGTTTGAGCAAGTGGCAAAAAGTGATTACAAAATTGTTTTTGGAACGAAATTTTAATTATGTTCCGCTACTTTGACAAGGAAATATTGTTAGGGGACAAGGAAAAGTCACAAACTCTGCCTTAAGAGGAGATGGATAGGCTATTTATTCGTGGTGTCACTATAACAAATGAAGATAATGTTATGCGTGCGTGCAAGCTCTGGACTAATTTAATTATGTTTTTTTCCCTAATATGTCTAAAACTTTCAATTGGAATTAAAGTCTGTGCTATGGGAATTAAGCTGAGAATTCTTTGTAGAAATTTGACAGATAAGTGTTGGTTGATGTGCTGTTTACTGTACATAAAACACCGGAATACATTAAAATTGTATTTAGTGCTAGGTGGTGCATAAATAAAGCAGCAAACTTCCATTAATATCTGCATAATCTCTTCTGTTCCGGGTGGCTGAAGTACACTCGTTAAAAATGTGGAATAATTTATTTCAATTTTTCCCAGGTCAAAGAGTATGGATCAATGCAATTCTCGCACCGGAGTTCACGCCGAAAATAAACATACATTTAAAATGTTACTTCAGAGGCAAGAGTCAATGTAAAACCATCAGTAACGCCCAAAAAATCAATCTGCAAAGTATTCAATCCGTCATTACCGCGCTTCGAGATTGATAGAGCCAATTAATATCCAGTTTGTAACATTAATCTCGCAGTTCGATCGCAGTAAATCCCGGTGATGTCGAGATATTGAAATTAAATTTTATCTTGGTCTCTTAAAGACTTTATAATGGATCTGGAAGTTTGTCGGACGTCGACGGAACTAATTGTAGGAACGTCCCAGAGCAATTATAGCGTGGACAAACTTTAGGATATCGGCAGTTGGACATAGACTATCTAACTTTATTCTTTGCGACGTGACAGAATAACTCCGCCTAAGTTTCGCACGGTTGGTTTTTTTTTCAGTAAGATAGAAATGTGATATGATCATTGATGCACTGGATCGTAATACGATTGACGTTCCTCAATATTTCGTAAGTCTAGTTATTACATCAGAACTCCTGAATGAGAAAGCAGACCAAGTAGTTCATGGTGTGCAAATTTATTTGAATGGTTTTAAATATAAAAAGATAAACGCATAGGTATTCCCTGCACATTAAACACACAGACAATATCGCAGTTTTGAAGGCAAGTTCGGTAAAATTTCCTGCCATCTAAAGCCTAATTTCTTGGGATAGCTTAAGAACTTTTACGTTAGGTAATTTAACCTTACCCCAAGAACAATGGATTAATAGTCAAAATATTGAAAAAAGTCTTCATAAGCACGAAACCCTATATCTGAAAACCACAATTAAATCTCACACAAACAAGCCCGCCGTCTGAAACGTGGTGTGGGTGAGAAAAACAACCCACAACCGATAATTCGATCAAAAGCTTATTTTTTATCAGGTTCGTCAGTTTACGAGTATAAAATCCCGTCAGCCATCAAAAACAACGAAAAATATAATAACGTCCATTTTGATTTTATACGAAGACTGCTAAAATTGCGAAATAAAGCTTTGCATCCAAGCAATTCCGTGTTCATGTTAGTGTTCACACACTAACTTTTGTAACAAATTAGAAATTATATTGTGTAAGTAATTGTTATAGTTTTAGAACAAAAAAAATTGATTTATTATTATTTTTTGTATGCTGCTTATATACAAACATAAAATTGAAATATGTATCTTAGTACTATATTCTTCGTAAACTATGTCATGATCCGTATTCTTTTTGTAAAAAAACCGCTATTTCCTTAACACCACAACGATAGATATCAAATCAGGTAGATGCAGATTTCGACAGCTACTAGCACGAACTACATGTTAGGTTAGGTATTCCCCATCGACTGAGAATTATTAGCCGACTGTCGTGTAGTAGTAATACTGTGAGATTATATTGAGCGTCGTTTATCTTGGAGACTACACGCGCTCAGATTAGGATCCCCGGTCGGAGCTCGCATTCGGCTGCAGATTACCAGAGGACGAATAATATTAGTCTACGTTACCAGCCGAAGATATCACTTGAATGTAAGGAAAACAGTGGGACGAAATGAACTGGCTAATTGACTTACAGCGTTGACAAGCGTACTTATAGTTTCTAGGTCAAATAATACTGATGAAGTCTTATGTCCGACCGATTTCAGTCATGGCGACTATTTCGACTCCTAATACTTCGAATTATTACTTTACTTTTAAATCTATCTTCTATATATATAAAACTCAAAGGTGACTGACTGACTGACTGACTGACATAGATAGCTATCAACGCACAGCCCAAACTACTGGACGAATCGGGCTGAAATTTGGCATGCAGGTAGATGTTATGACGTAGGCATCCGCTAAGAAAGGATTTTGATTAATTCCCAAGGGAACTAGAACCACGCGGGTGAAACCGCGGGCGGCCGCTAGACAGTATATAAACGTCCAAAAGAAGTAACTACATTGTGTTTTTGTTCTTCCTTAAGAGTCGTTCCCCGTATGAGGTCTGATTGGTGGTAGGACTTTATCAGATTCGGTCTGGTCTCAGGAGAAATCTGACACAGAATAGGACTAGCTGGATTCTAGCAATGTTAGCTTGAACACTTAAAATGATATACTATGGTAGCATATTGTGCAACGCTTCTTAGAAAATTCTCCATCAAAAATAGAGTTTAGTAGCAGCTAAATAACAGACTATCAGTCATCAGAAGCTGTATGAATAAAAAAGTTAAAATTTTAATTCGCTCTAAAAGGTTAACTAGAAAAAGATTTTTATATGGCATGGTATCGCTCGCAAGATGCAATGAACGTTACAACGAAATAATGTTAAATTCTATTTCCTAATAACATTATTTTAATTGCACTGTAGAATAGATTGTCAGTAGCGAATTCCTAATGATGACTGTCACTATCAAATTCGGAGAGCAATTAACCAAGTACAGTCGGCTAAATGAATATGAACTAAATATTGAAGAAATTTATAAACTGTTTGGCACAAATCTTGTGATCAGGTGCCATATTTGTCGACAGTAAGATGCCTGCCACCCAGTCTAATCTTAATATTTTCATTCTTTATTTCACTCAGAAAACTGTATGATTTAGTATTCAAATGAAGATTGTATTGATAATAATCATCGTAAAAATTAAAAACAGTATCTTTCGAGTTTCTCACCGGTTCTTCTCGATATCAGATACCTATTCCGAAGGTAGACTTATTCTGTAACGTTGATATTTTAAGATTTATAAGTGCATTTTCTACCTACCAACCTACATGAATTTGTGTATTTTATGTCTTGTGTCGGATAAAAAATCGAAATCAGCCCATTAGAACCATCTCTTATTTACTTTTTCATGTTAATAACAAACTCACCAAGAAATATATTATTTGTTGCAAGTTATGATCGTATCATTCTAAAGTCAAATTTTCCGAAAGACATGCGTGTACAGATATTTCAAATAAAAAAAATATATAACACCTTTATCCACGACAATGGGATAGGCTATGGTTATGGGTTATTTTGTGGGAGCCAGTACACTTGAAATCAGAGACTCGACGATCAGATGAGTCTACAGTCTGGTAGCACATTGAGGGACGCTTCCAGGTGAAGCGTCCCTCAATGAAATAGGCCGCAGTGGCCGCTTACTATCAGGTGGGTTGCGTGCATGACAGCCAAATGACCTAGTATAAAAAAATAAAGGCAGAGTAAATTCCGTTTTATTGTCTAACAAATAAATTAAATTGTACCAGGATGTATTTACATATTCGTACGTGACTGACTGTATTCCAATGCAACTGAAACTATGCTTTGGCTTAATAATTTGGTTCATTGTGTTTATAATTGATCCATTAATTAGTCCGTTTGACTATGCTCAAAGTGTATCTACATACCTACTATATTCCTAATAGAAATATACTAGACTATTCGGATGATGGAAGGACTTTCTTTAAGTTCGACTGGCTAGCTGTCACCCACCCACCACCCGAATTTCATTAAAATCGTTGAGTGGTTTTTACGCGAAAGGGTAGCAAACATCCTCCTTCCAAACTTTCGTCTTTAAAATAGAACGATAGCAGGATCCTTAATTAACCAACATTTTAAAAGCCTTTAGAAAAGTGCAAAATTTGATTCGCCAATTTCTCCATTTGTGTGCGAGGAACATGTGCCGTTGAACTCAAAAACTTTATCCCATCAATCGAATTACCGAGTCAGCGTCGAATTTTTCATCCCGTCCGTCAAGCGTCAGATAGTAAAATTAGAATGTCCTCGTAATTGTTTGAAACGAACTCCCTTGTTGCAACCCTGGCATTCAGGTCACGCAGATTTCAACCTTATTTTCATTAGTGTAAAAGCGGGATTGTGCGATGCTGTAAGTTTGTGTGTGTAAACGAAATTAGAACAAAGGGTTGTCACCGGTAGGACGGCGCTCAATAAACTTTAATCAGGCCCGAGTGTAAGTTACTCTGTACTAGTGCTGGTATAGACTCGAGTCCCCGTATTCTTCAAATTAACTTGAAATTACGACGCATTCGCGGAGTTCGTGCTCGAGTCCAATTCTCTATAAGAGGGAAGTCGCTTAGTGCTTATAATATTTTGGCCAGGTGTACAGTCACGTGCAATGAAATGTATTACGTGAAGTCTTGTGCGGTTATTTTTAATAGTACGTGACTGGAAGTTTATAAAGCAATTATGTTTGGTGAACCACAAATTGTGACAAAGAGAGTTGCTTTCGCATGTACACAATACATGCAAATCTCTTTGTCTTTGTTTTTAGTGAATAGATTTAGAACCTAAGAAGTACCTACATAATTATTTAATGTTTATGTATGTATATGGATCCACCGTCCACGGAATAGTGATAAAGAATTCCAGTAACACAATTTAGGGGCCAGCAAGTCTAACTCAAAAATCTTAGTCATGCTACTACTACTAAAATAATTGGGATAAAAATTTAAAACGCATTTTTGTTTTAATTCTATACTTGCATGATATTATATTGTGCTCTTCTATAGCACATAATTTAAGTACAAACATTCTTAAGCAAAAAACTTTAATAAATAATAGTTATGGAAGAAATATCGACGCGAAGGCTCGAGATGCGGACATCACTATTCCATACGAGATAATACGTTCCTGTACTCGTAAGCTAATGGGAATAAAGGTCAGAATTAAGGGTCTGTCGGTGAAATTGGCTGTGCGTACACCATGAATATTTATTATTTAACATTTTACGCACAAATTGTTAGATTTACTGCTCGTGTGCTTCGTACGTGATTTACAATGATTCTCCAAAGACGTTGAACTGTAGGTAAAGAGGCTTTTCTATGGAATAAACAGGTGTAAATTGGACCGAGAATTGATAAGGATAGAATCGTATTTTATTATTAATCACACTCATTTATCATACAATTACAGAATATATTAACTTATTCTTGCAAATTCTAAGAACTCGTGTTAGGATAAGCCTTTATTACAGGCTATTCCACTTATCCCACCTAGCCACCCCACCTAGGTGGGAGAAGTGGAATTTTTTATTACTAAAATTTAAATATACAGTTTGAAAATATGAAGTAAATTCTATTATGTGTGTTGTCTCAATAATACTTCAACATGGATCTAATACAACTAACGAGGAAATGTTTTTTTTAACTAATGATAAAATGTAATCGTTATTTTTTTGAAAATGCTTGTTTCTGTCAACAACAACCGTGGCGTGCAGCGTATCTGTAGGTGTACACTATCTATCGGTGTCTTATAATCGTATTGCTTTCAATGCCAAATCTTATTCTGTTCCCTTAAATTTAATAAATGCAAACAAATATTTACTCCCGAGTTCGAGTCCCGCCTGATACCTGGACACATTGAATTTTTTCTAATATATTTGTATTAATATCGCCATTAAGCAGGCAATATGCTTTAAAAAATATAATAAAAAATAATGTAAAAATAATCTCTTCTCAAGGATTGGTAAATACTTGTAAAAGTATTCCATTCGGATGTTGTAAGTAGTAATTACTGCAACGTTGAAGAGATGGCGCTGCCGTAGCGTAAATCAATACTAGAAGAAATTCAACGGGTCCACTAAGGTCTCGGTAGCATAGTTGGTAGTGCACTCGCCCGGACAGCGAGGGACGTGGGTTCGAGTCCCGCCTGATACCTGGACACATTGAATTTTTTCTAATATATTTGTATAAATATTTACTGTTTTCCTTCAAAGCGCGTTTAATGCCCCGCACTCTTCGATCACTGTTCTTTATTAGTGATCGATGCCCGCACTAAATCACAATTGAAAAGTTCTTCAAATCGATAAAGTGCAAGTTGCTTGTGGGACTTGAAATCGGTGATCGGCCGACGTGAACTGCACCCAAACAACAGACAAAGGACCGAAGCTATGTCAAACGGCATTCGCAATGAGATTCCGTGGGAATGAAATACCTGTAACAATGTACCAGTTTGAACTGTAGAGATGTTGTAACTAGTGGGGTTGTAAGATAGCGTGTGTTTTTTGCCCACATTTGAATTTTGTCCGACCCATTCCTTGATAGATAGTAATTGTAGTTCATTGTGGTCTAAGTACCGGGCCGTGATCAAGGGGCCCTGTGTACTATTACAACCCTTGTGTTTTTTGATTCTTTTATTAGCAATGCTCAGTGCTACTTTAAAAGCAGAATCGCTTTTTGAATTCGAATACAGTTCAGAAATCGCTTCCGAAATATGATGTCGTCCTGCGCAAATACTCCGATTCTTGATTACATATTTAAAATCCATTTTCTTACGTCGTCAACTCTCAAAGGAGTGCGTAATCTCTGATGAACGATCATTTCACGGGGCATGCACTCGTTATATGATTTTTAATCTAAATTCCTGTCCCTTTGTCTGATCGATGCGTGCATTATATTGGATCGGTGAAACCTTTCCGCGCGACCGACTTTGAGGCTAAAGCCTTGAGCTCTATACGAACTGGGAAATAAGCGAGACAAAGATTACTTTCCTAGAACAGTAGGTATCTATAATATAGACATTATATTATAATGTCTAGCACCGTAAAAGCTATGCTTCTTAGTATTGGACTAGATGGAGATGCCTCATTCGGGATATTTATTTATTTTAATTTTAATAAATCGCTGAAATGCATGTGGGCTCATAACTTTAGAACGGTTGCACCTTTTTTTTAGAAAAATCCTAATTTTTCTATTTGGTAGGTACACAACGGGCTGGTCAATAGCCACAAGGCTGGCACCGGCTCCTTCCAATCGGGTGTAAAGGGGAAACCGGGGAAGTTTAGTGAGTAGTGAACGCTTTAGTCTCGAGTCCCACACACGACCGCAGGTCTAATTAGCCTGCGGTTATGGTGCATAAACGCTTTCTCCTCCGAAAAAAAAAGGTAGGTACACAACAGAACAGTTATCTAGTCAATCTACCTACTACTACAAATATATTCAAGACATTTAACGTCCTACAGATCAAAATAAATGTTCAATGTTCATTACATCCAATTTTGTCCCGAATAGAATTATAGAATCCATAACCCTTTTGCTGCAAAATGAGTTATCGAACGTATTACATTTCACTATTTATGCAAATAGTGTAATGCTATAACAAATGAAGAGCTAGAGAGCTACAAATATTAAATCGAAAATAAAATTTACCTTTTCAAAATAATCAAATAATAACCGTAAATTGTGCGTACCTTTTCCCTTACTCGAGTCCTCACAAAGCGTTCGAGAATAAACAAAACAAACACGCTCGCAATTTCAAGTAAAAATATAAGAAGATAAGACAAGACTCCATGAATTTAGATTCCCTCGCCGGTCCCGGAGTCAGAGTAGAATAACAACTTTTGATATTCGTACATAGTTTTATAGCGAACGGAGCGTTTTTATCAGGTGCGAGGATAACAGGAATAGGGCCCACCGCTTATGGCGCCATTTTGTTGCAAGGAAATATGCGAAGGCGGGAATTCAAATATCCCTATCGCACTTGTCAGTGAAGTCATAGTACAAGAGAGAAAGTATTCACTCAATGTTTTTAACAAAATATTACTACTAATTTACATACTATAAGAAATCTTAGTGGCTCTCAGCACTGTTGTGTTCAATCTATAGACCCTCGTACAATTATAAGGTGTGGCAAACTTGATAGAGTTGTCCTACGCGCCAGGGGTAAGATGACAGGAGAATACCAACCAGGACAAACGTCCAAAAGAAAACACTTCAAGAAGAAAAAAAAAATTGTTACTATAAACAAATTTCTATTAGGGCTAGTTTCACCGCTGTTTGTTGATTTCGTGTTTTTCATTAATATATGCTATCATGAACAAAGCCTGAAATTACTATTAGTATTGAATCTTGCTTTCTTAAATGTAAAAGAAATCCTCGAATCGATTTTCAATATAGGCACAGGATTAATTATTGTCCATGTATTTTCAAGTAGGCAGTAAGGTAGCTAGCTTTTCTCTAAAATTCCATTTTGCAAATAATAAAATCCTCCACTACTTTCCTCAATGTTTACTATGACAGCATGTCCCGAAATGTAAATAACCAGAGGAAGTATTTTGTAGTACGCGGAAAAAATGTTTGGCGGTCTCCCGCGCATACCTGTCGCGATGTCGGTCGCGTCCCTGCCTGCTATGCGTATGGAGAATGGTTCGCATATGTCCCTATCAGCCGGGATCTGTGTCACAAAGGACACTGCAGGGCGATACATTTGAATCGCTGTAGGTTAGGCAACGCATTGTAGAGCTTTGAATAGGAAGTTAGAAATGGTTTCTGATACAAAATTAAAGTTGTGGCAACGCCTAGGTTTTCTGGTGGTAACTACCATGACGTCGGGGTCCTGGGTTCGATTCGAAGTTTAGTCAAAATTTGTATCGCATTTTTCGAACGCAGCTGAGGTCTTTGATCACTAATCCGCATTTGGCAAGTGTGGTAATGATGACTTGATTCAATGATAGAGGCCTTTGCTATGCAGTTGATCAGAGGTTCAATTTCCGGATCGGGAAAAATTGTGTCGCGGTTTTCGAACACAGCTCGGGTATATTTTTAGGCTTGACCAATCATACCCTAAATGTAATAATTAGTTCACCAATCCGCATTTGGCAAGCGTTGTGATTAAGTCAATACTCATCATTGTAACAACCTGATTGCAATGTTAAAAGCCTTTCCACTGCAGTGAGACAATCTGAAACTTTACTTTGAAATATGTTTTGAAGTAAGCTTTTCTATCTTTCTCTCTCTCATCTGACCCAGTTCCTCTTTTTTTAGGCCAGTCAAAATGTTTCGCACTGTGTTGGTTGGCGCCTGCAAACTGTATCTCTACACAATTCCGCTCGTCCCAACGCGAACGTTGCTCACAACAAACAAAGATGCCCGGGAGACTTTTTTATGAAATTACTCACGTGTCTGCATTCAGCAAAGTATATTGTAGGCTTGTGCGACCCGAGAGGAGAAATTGTCCCGTTTCCTCGTCTCTACTATCATTGGGCTAAGCCGTAAATCATTGTGACGTCATGACAAGGACAGGAATAATTTAGATGAGTATCTAAAATAATATTATCAAGTCAGTCTTTACATTTGTTTTTTTTTTTTGTTTTTGTAAAGGGGTTTTAGCTGCACCATTTTGAGCAACGCTTTCTTGGTGAATCTCCCCTCAATGATATAGGTCGATTGCCAACTGATTTGTTTTATAAAAATAATGTCCTTCTAACCGAGATGGCGTCTTATCTTTAATCTGAAAGATGGACGAAGAGAGATCAGGCGCAAGACCAACGGCTTTACGTGTTTTTTAAGGCACGCCTGTGTTTAAAGTGCAATCTTCTACTACTACTACTGCGTATGAACTATCCAGCGTTGCCAGAAGGTTACTTTTGTAACCTTTTAGGTGATTTTTTGACTCTGTCAAAACTTTTAGGTTACACGAGACAAAAGTTACATTAAAGTGATTTTTAGGCATTGGCGTGCGGAAAGCATTTTTCAACTAACAACTCTCTTTCACACCAATGCCTAATTGAACCGTCCGTCTCGCTCGCCCGGTCAATCGGTTCGTATCCTGTCAAACGTTTTATATTTTTTGCTCACCTAAAAAATATAAAAGGCTACTTTTCCTGCAAAAAGTACATCCTTTTTTGTACATCTCAGGTGACTTTTGACTAGACCTCGCTGGCAACACTGGAACTATCAGAATGTTAAGTTAAATCTGTGCTTAAATTAGATACCAACAGCCAACAGATATCGGAGTCCGACTAATTCTGCCGTCACCCAATATCTTCGTTTAAGTTGTGACTTTGTACGAGCTCCCAGCAACAGGCGTCTCGTTTCGTCTACAAATACCTTACACAAAGTCTTCACTTTTTGCTAACACTTAAGACTTTGAGTTTGTTAGAGTCTAATTAGTTTCGGCTATTAGCATTGAGTTACAAGTTAGTAATTGTAGTTTAATGGCTATTAGAAGTAAAATGTAAATAGGTACTAAAGAAATCTTAGAATAAAATACTAGGGGTAAGGTTATAAGTATTTTAATCAAAGGTTATATTAAACTATTGTTCTGAAATTGGTCTGAGCATAAAGTTTTTATGTGCCCTTACAGATGTTAAGTCTAAGCCTAATCGTCAAAAGTACACTAATTTTTCTGAATACTTACTCGTACAATCCCGATTGATCTGAGACACTGCACATACATATTTATGAACAACAAATAGTAAACAAATTTTTATACTAGTTCAATTGGCAGACAGGCACTCAGCCCACTTGATGGCAAGCGGTCACCGCGGCCTATTCCATTGAGGGACACTTCACCAGGAAGCGTCGCTCAATGTGCTGCCAGACTGTAGGCTGATCTGATCTGGATTTCAAGTGTACTGGCTCCCACATTAATACTGCCGGAACACAGCCAGAGCTGTTATGGCAGCAGATTTCACCTATGGGGATGAAAGCTAGCCAGTCGGACTCTGAAAAAGCGCTACCACCAACCAGACCCAAGGCGGGAATCGAACCCACGACCTCCGGGTTTTATACCCAAACGGCTTAGCCACTGTTTCACGGAGGCGGTCAAATTAATCCTTCACTAAATAATGTATGTTACATCGAATTTCTTCTATCTTGTTTGACTGTGTTTTGATCTGGAAAAAGAACTTTATTGCGCGCCCATATAAAAACACCTTATCTAACACCGTGAAGAAATTACAGTAATTCATCGTTTGACCGATGACAGTCCCTGTATCACACTGCCCTAAAATATGTTTTTCGAAAGTACATTTTATAAGTAGAAATAAGGGAAAAAAAGTCCCATTAGTCCTACAGTAGAACTGTTCAGTAGAACTAAACCTTAGCTCATGTGTATAATTTCATGAAAACACTGTATTTTGCGTGATGTATTTCACCGCAAATAATTTATTCGGCAATTTTCTAGAATCGTTGAATAGTTTCTAGAATTTTATTTTTTGACTGTTTATTTGATGACAAATAAGTAAATTCGTAGAATAAAAAAGTCGTGTGAAAGACGGAGGAAAAAAAGTAAGGAACTAAGCGAAAAATGTTCAATATAGAATAGCTATAGGTAAAGATTATCTTATAAATCCCGGTAGAAGAATCTTATCTTAAAGGAAGCATCACAAGGAAAAAGCACGTGGATTCCATTTGAAATTACAAAAGACTTTTTATCGGTTGCTAAGTGACTTGGCTTCTTTTCTCCCTACCCTCCGCCTAAATGAAGCCATAATGCTCAGTCAATTTAAAATATTAAATCTAATTATACGTATGAATCATAATTATTTTTGTTGTAAAATGATTCCGCGTACAATTTATTTACACTACAGAATACAAGACAGATGCTGTAATCCTGTCTCCGTGTTTTGTGATAATGTAATCGAATTCTCCTAAATACTAAACTTGTTTCATCTTAAGTAATTTTATTGATTTAGGCTTTACTTCCTTTTTGACAACTTACCACCTCGTAAAGAGTTAACAAAATATTTTTTTTTTCAAAATAGGTAATGAAATTTATAGTCGCTAAATAGGTTAATTACTTATTAACAGATATTGCATCGACCTCAATCAAACGCGTACAGGGCAACTAATGATACATTAACATACTTAACGGTAATAAATAATGTAACAGAATCATACAAAATTGGAAACTGATGTACATTTTCAAATCAGTGAAGTTCAAATGAGTAGGTACATTAGAGGTAACATGAAAGTGACGACTTTATTAACACATTTAATGTTACCCCAATCAGATTCGGTGCGCGCGTGCCGAATTACATTGAGCCACGAAATTGGTTTCGGATTTTCCAAAGACGTATAATTTAAAGTTCATTAAATCCTGTCTGTGTAGGTTGAACCACGTAAATACAGGGTGACGTTTGCGATTAGATGATTAAGACCAATTTATTTACTTATTTTGTAAATTTATTCTAAATATTTATGCTTTTATTCGTCGAAAAAAAATTAACATTCGTTTATTAATAGGTAAAGCTTTATGATTTATGTAAAATATTGACCTGTTTAGCATTATAATAAATGTTAATTTAAAGTATGACAGCGGATTTATTATCATTTCGAAACCAAATGTAAGGTATTTCCTAACATAAAAAGGAATGTGTATAATAATATTTATTAGATATAGATAGAAATTTTCCATAGAAAAAGATCAAAATTAAGTTAGTCAATTGCAACAGGTAGATCGTCATAATTCCACCCTGTATCACGAGGTTGCGGGCTGTGCGTGTATTTGCGAAGCAATCAAATACTGATTTCGTTCAAACAATGAGTGAAAATTAGAAATGCAGTGGAGCGAGTAATGTCCACCGCTCCAGCTGCGACGGTCTATCCTCGTGGCGCCCAGAGATTTTTTGGCTCTTCCTTGACTACGGCCCGACTGTCCTTCATAAAGGACATAATTGTTATAGTCCTATCCGCCCAAGGTTTTGAGTTGAAAATTGTATGTGTTATAGTTATCGGTTTGAAATGAAACTTTCAGGGTATAGTTATGATTATATTAGCAAATGTTTTTAATTTCAATTGCTCGTTTATCTTTTGTCCTTTACAAAGGTCTCTGGGCCACAGTTACTATACCAAAATAAATGATTAAATGATGTAAAATAATACAAAATTAGTAACATTAATATTATTATGTTTATTTCAGTTCTTTTTAATGGAATAAAATTAATTTCCTTACATCTATTACAGTTTTTTTTATAATCAGTCATCAATATAAAGAGGAAAGATTTAATTGTTGTTTGTTTGTATTGAATAGGCTCCGTAACTACTGAACCGATTTGAATAATTCTTTCACTGTTGGAAAGCTACATTATTCCCGGGTGATATAGGGTACTTTGATCCCGGAAATTTGGGGGAAAGGGGGGATATTTGAAAAAAGAAATTACACGCGGTTGAAACCGCGGCGGGCGTAAGGTTAGTTCATAATATACATTTTCTTCTTTATATTAACTTCTCCTCATTAAATTCTTTCATTCTTTTAATTTTTATTAATATTTCACGAACCAACCAAACATAAAAACAAATTAAACCATAAGGTATTTTTTTTTTCATACTAACTTCGGCCCAATGGGCTTTACAAAGGTCATAATATTTCAACACAAGATTTCGCCGAATTAAAGCTCTGAAAATGCTATGTAATTGATTTCATATATGTGTTACTTAATAATTATCAACTTTTTGCACAAAAACAAACCTAATAGTCACGGATTTATCATAAAAAGTACGATTTACTTACACGTCCTCGTGAGCCAGCCATAGCGCTGTCCATTTCCTTAGAAATGACGTCTGTCAACTGTTACAGCCAATGGTAGCATACCGGAATTTGTTCCATAGTGTTTCGTTTACAAATTTAATAAAATTGTTTCGACAGCCCGCGTAATTTCAAAAATCTACACAGACTTTTTTAATATGTCCTTCTGAAAGGCGCGTGGGCGGTTATTAATAGATTGTGGAAAAAATGTCTGGGCCGGAGTCGCCATGTTTATTTTGTCCTTTCAAAAGGCTCGTGGGCGCCACGAGGCTATAGATACGCCGCGATAAAATTAATGAGAAAATGCCTCAAGATAATTTCGAACATTTTCAATTTTTGTACCTTGAGGATATGATTGGGAAGATAAGCCTACCCATCAAATCAGTAATATTAACTTCGCAGGCGGGCACGTCGGATGAAAATACTTGTTTTATTCTTGAGTTCGAGTTTAAATAAAGTGATATTAAAAAAATCTAATTCATCAAATCAAAATTCCTCGGACAATTTTCACATATAATAGCCATTTATTCCTAATATATCAAAGACACATACGTGCAAACGAACCTGCCAACCCTGGTGTAAAAGTTAATGAAATCTCAGAAGCTATTACATCAAATCGATCTATCTATACAAAGACTCACGAAAGATGCAGAATCTGGTTAGGCGAAAGAAGGATTCGTGCCAATATGAAAAAATACAATCTTTGAATTTCGTAAATTAAACTTTGGTTTTTCCCATCACGTCTGTCACCAGCATCTGGAAATGCCCTTTCTAAGGCCTGGAAGACGACAGAGGATGACGTTGGCATAAAAAACGACGGTGTAGTACAACGGTACGTAACGTATTCCCTAGGTAAAAGAAACAACCTTTATTCACCAAGTTTACACCATTAAGACACTGCAATCACATTTTCGCAATTGGTAGCGCATTTGTAACTCTTCTGGTGTTACAGATGTCTTTGTAGACTGAGGACACAAATCAGTGGCTAAATTGGAGAGGAGCATAGAAAACGCCGGTGTACGGGGATGCCGCAACTATTTGATAAGGTTGATGTGAAATGATAGAAAACTGTTTGTAAAATAGGATAAACTTGTATTATGAAATTGTTTAAGCTAGATGGATTTTGATGGTAAGGTGAGAACGCGCGACTTAATTGATTGGCTAATGCGAACGAACTGATTTGTACATTCTGTAAAATAACTAAAGAGCGTTTACTAAACTAGGTCGAAATAATGCTGATGTGCAATGTACGTGCTTGCTCGTACAGCCGGAGAGTGACCGTAGTAACGTATTGTCTAAAAAATGTGGTTCACAAAATGCAAACCATTCAGACATAAATTGGAGAGGAGTATTGTCTAGAAAAAAAATGTGGTTCACAAAATGCAAACCATTCAAAAACTGCAATCCCATTTTCGCAATTCTATTCCATTAAAGGAATCAGTGCGAAGTAGTCGCCGCTTATTTAAAGTAGCTGGAGTCCCGTGTCAAAGAGCGACGGCATCCAATCTTAAACTCCGGGCAGTTGGAAGCTCAAAATATCAAGAAGTCTCGAAGTCGGGAACAAACATCCAGCGCAGATGAACTTCACCTGTCTGCGTACACTTTGGGAATTCCTCGCGAGACTGCGCTATGGCGGCATAGTATACTTTGAAAGTAGTTTATCTTCATTTGACACTTTAGAGGGTTAAACAGCCATCTTAATAAATTTTAAATATATTACCTACATTGTGCAGCATCGTTTGCCCACTATTTTATAAAAAATATCGTGATAAAAACATCGGTAACTTGCAAAATCTAGTACAGACTTAGGACAAAATATGTTGAGCACTACAAAATTTAAGCTTAGTAGAGCCTTCTGAAAATGTGAGTGCGGTGCAGCCCCTTCAACAGTGGCACGTCTTTAGTGTAGCCCCATGTACCCTGTACACACGGAGATCGAACTCGGCTACGCATTAATAAAGTGCTGTAACCAAATACAATTACATACTAATCCATATAAATCCAAAAGTCATCAGACATTGCATTTGTCTAAGCGATTAGAAAAACAGAGTCATTGATTTTTTACAAGCACATATTCAAATTCAATGATCATACATTTTTATGCAATCTTGCAAAAGGAAAACTGCTTTTCCTAATTTTAAATTATAAATAGTTCATACAGCGCCCTACTGCAAAGATCGTCAACTCGATTATCTGTATTTTTATTCAATACTAATAGCGGCCGCCTCCGCGGTTTCACGCGTAATTTCTTTTGTCCAATATCCCCCCCGTTCCCCCGTCCCTCCACATTTCCGGGATAAAAAGTACCCCATGTCACCCGGGGATAGTGTAGCTTTCCAACAGTGAAAGAATTTTTCAAATCGGTTCAGTAGTTTCGGAGCATGTTCAATACAAACAAACAAACAAGCATACAAACATACAAACAAACAAACAATCAAATCTTTCCTCCTTTTAATATTAGTATAGTATAGATAATTCCAAACAGTCATACTATTCTCAAATGTACTGTATCTGTGTACACTTCCACTAGGTAACAGTATGCTTGACACTTCATGCGCTTCCTGGCACGAAGTTAGAATAACAGTACACAGGCGCGCCGGAAACGATTAAACCTTACCGGAGCCTTTTATGCATCATTTGAGATTCTACAAATAAACGCAACAGTTGGCTGAAGATGAAGTTGAGCAATAAATATTCTGCATCAACATTTACATATTGAGGACAGGCAAAATAACCTTTCCAACTGTCCAATTTGGCCTTTCCCCAATTAATTCATGATAAGATCAAGAACGAGTTGCTATCCCTTGAATTGTAATACCAAGGTATAATCAAAAATACGGGTCCCCCATGACATAACACCAACACCATTCTAGGAGGCTAAACCCGCAGTTTGTGAGTGTGTTGAACCTCCCTTTTTGGGGTGGGGGAGTCCCTCAGACACCATCTCGGCCCCATACGGAGGATGATCGACGGCACCACTATTTATAACATAATTGCATAAATCATGGTCGAGGACATATCACAGTCAAGCACATAAAATGCCATCAGTTTTAGTATAAATGTAATATTCAATTCCCATTCCAATCCCCTGTGGTTCCATCACAAACGCATTACATACCGGTTGCATTCCACCGTCCACTTTTAAACCGTAAACTCGCCATTTCAAAAATATTTTTTCATTCGCTTAAAACATTCCATTATTCATTTCAATGTCTATTTTCCTTTGATATATTCCGTATTATTTTTACGACAAACAAACTGCAGATTGAATCAGTGAAGCGCACAATAAAAATGAAATTGGTAATGAAATAGAATAACAATGAACAGCTGGGACGCAAATTTGCTGCTAAAATCATCGCTCAAACACGAACGAACGCATGTATTGGAGTTACACTGGTGATGCAGGGACGGTGCAAGGGTTAAAAGTATTAAAACGGTAAATAAAATACTTTTGTGACTATTATAATATAATACCGACCTTTAAAGGTCGAGAAGGTGCAAACCTATGTAACTAATATAATATATTATACAACTTTGCTTATCAGTGTAGTCAGTAAAGTAAATCAGAAAAAAATTAGTAAATATTGAAAGAGCCAAAAGCTTAATACCCAAAAAGTAATAAGGACTACTACGAGGTGGTTACTTCTGTGACCTCTTCATCAGTGAAATATTTGATATTCATTCAACCATTAGTGTCCTACCGTAGCATCAAAATCAATGTTGTAGCGAATATTTCGTAGCAGCTAGCATACAAAGCTAATCTGTGCTACGAAACGCTATTTGCGTAGCACTTAAACATTGCGTAAATCCAACTGGGGGCTTAGACAAGATGACATCGCTTTATAGCTGGCGAATTTCGCTAAGTCCAATTTGTATGGATTTGACAGATGCCATAGAAAAGTCACGTGTTGAAAGTATGGGATTTGACATTCGTTATCGCAAATTGAGCTATAACGAACGTCATAAATGCCGCTTGTCTAGGGGGGCTGGACAGTTTTCGTAGCATGTTGAATATTTCGGCCGTACCGAGTTTTCCAATATGAACCAATTTCATTCAAGTAAGGACATGGGAAACGTATTGTCATGTGTTCATCACATCACATTATATCATATTTTCGGGATTCATTATACTCGTATTATACATTCAATTATAATCGATGAGCTATTCCTAGGAGTCGCTAGATGTTAACCTGTAATTGCAAATTAGCATCTTCATTATTACGTTTACGCGGTCCTTTCGACGGCATGTGAAGCAATTACTTTTGATGAATTTGAATATACACTTTGTAAACGCTTTAACACGACATTAACTTACTCAGATTATTTTGGTCGCATAATAAGAGTGCTTTTGAGATAACTTTGATTAAAAATTCCCTGTATAGGGTTGGTCAACATTTTGCAAAATCGGCATTTACAAGTATGTTATTTTTTTATGAAATATACTATTTTTTTTATACTAGGTTAGTTGGCAGGAGGTACGCAGCTGATGGTAAGCGGTCACTGCGGCCTATTCCATTGAGGGCGCTTCACCTGAAAACGTCCCTCAATGTGCTGCCAGACTGTAGACTAAGTTCTTATTAATATAACGTATAAAGGATAGCTACCGCCAATGTACACCTGCGACTAAGGTTTCAGATGCGTTGCCCGCCTTTGAGTAAGAATATGAAGGTGGGTGGTGGTGGCTGGGTAAAGCTGAAAGTTTATGGAGGATTGGGGTTTAGGGCTTCCGGCACTTTCACTTACCAAATCAAATAGCGCATAGCTACCACCTGGATCTTTTGTTAGACTACTCTATATTTTGGAGGCCTTTAAGAAATTTATGTGGATCTATAATTTTTTTGTGAAAAATTTAAGGGTCATTTTAATAATGCCGTCCAGATAGGATCCCAAGCCCGGCCCTGTCCAGAATGCATATTACAGAACATCCACAGCCGAATGCGCCCGCCGGACGACCCACGGCTCAATACTCTGAATAATTAACTCAAGCTGCGTTTTTAAGCTCGCGCGAAATAATACCGGTATCGGAACGAATCGCAGCATTAACTTTGAATCATTTAATAAAACGTGCAGCGCGAAACGGCTCGTTTTGTTTTCTGGATGCGCTGCTCTTGTTATTGAACTTGTTTTGTTATGTAACGTCCTTGAATTTCGTTATGTTTTAAATTCTTACCCATGTAATAATGTAAGTTGAAGTTCGAAGGTTTTAAAATGTACGCACATCACTTGCTTGTGACGCAAGCGGACTGATTGTACTCGACAAATACCTGTAACGTGAATTTATACACGTCCATGTTCTGAAAGACTTGACACCGACCCCAAAGTGGAATTCATACTCATTTTTATAATTTCTGCCGAAGGACGGCCACTGCTAGACTTTGGCCTCCCCCAAGGACCTCCAAACAGCTCGTCATTCGCATCCTGTGCATTCCCGCGATCAAGAGATCCTCTTGTGTGTGAGGAGAGACCAAAATATAGCAACAGTGAGCTATGCCTTCCGATGCAATAACCCTTATTCGCCTTCAATAGCATAGCCCATGGTTGTGGCCAGCTAACTAAAAACAGGTGATAGTTGCGTGGAAAAATTGTGTTTCGTTTAAGCATGAAGAAATGAAGTACACATAAACACAACGCAGAATAAAACGGAATAAGTTTTATTCTGTTTTTACATAATAATGTAGCCTCCGTCCACTTGGCTCCCAAGCTTCGCTCCCATGGGATCCAAAAATAATTTTTTCCGCCTCTTGAACACCACAAGCATACTCATATCCATTTTATTTCACTTAGAAAATATACGAAGCAGGTGTCCCGATTAGCGTAAGAGGGCATGGTTACGAAGCATCGGGCGAAATTAAATTTAATTCGGCGATTAGAGATGGGTGCCGTGTCACGTGATACAGGAGCGCGCGGAATACTGATTGCGAATATCATTTTAGTAACGAAGAGCAGACGCTCGACTACAGAGTATGATATGAAGTGCTAGCTTTAGCTTGCGACTTCGTCCGGGTTCACTGTGTTACGTAGTAGGAAGAAGTTAGCAAATGTGTTATTCGAGGTCATATAAAATATTTCCTAAGGTATTCTCTTTTATAAGTTTTTGGGTGAGAAAGTAGCAAACAAACAAATTAGAAATTGTAATTAGCAGACATTATTGAAATACTAAGCCCCGCCAGGGGCTTCGCTTTGCGAATTAACTGTAGCCTCCGTGTTACTCTGAAAAGTATCAGCTAAATGTAATCGATAAAAATTTTGCACGGAAGAGTAAAAATATCGGTACATACTCAGAAACTTGTGTGTGAAAGCATTCATTCAGAAATCGTGCAATATGACAATAGGACTGTAGTAACCAGAACTCAGCAATAGAACATTAGCTATAACATTGAATCGACAAAAATCAATAAATATCTTTTGTAGTCATAGAAATATTATGTACTGTACTACGTAGTAATAGTAGCTCAATGTTTGTATTATACGTTGTCAGTCGTCAAATTAAACAGCTTTTGACAAACTTTGCCAAAAAAGGATGCACTCAAATATTGTTCGATCGTGTTACTCGAAGATATAAAAGTGAAAAATTGTAAAGAAAACTGTTTTACATGTTCTCGAAGCTGACGCGAGGCGCATTTGCATCAGGTGGTCTGCAGTGGCTCATGGAACAAATTGATGTGTCCTTCGGGAAATTGGTTCCATCTCACAGCACGGAGATACCACCTGCATCCTTATTTATCCCGATTACAATATTGCTTGGGAGCAAATACACAACATTGTCTTCAGAAGCTATATCATTTATTACATCTTAGCTTGAAGGTTGAACGTAAGGTAAAGTTTGAAGATATTAGATTAATTTCTCAGGTCAAGCAAATAAAGGGCTGGTCAATAGCCACAAGGCTGGCACCGGCTCGTCCCAATCGGGTGTTAAGGGGAAACCGGGGGAGTTTAGTGGGTAGTGGACGCTTAAGTCTCGAGTCCCACACACGGCCGCGGGTCTAGCTAGCCTGCGGTTATGGTGCATAAACGCATTCTCCTCCGGGTCAAGCAAATAAAAAAATCTTAGGAATATCAATCAGAGTACAATACTATTCTTTAATTTCCCTTTGTATGTATGAATAATTATTGCCTTTTATAAAGCAATACACATTTTTTTAGTTGTCACTTGTCAGCCAAGCGAAATCCACTGATATACATATAGGGCTGCCCCAAGGGAACCAAACCCTCGACTTCCAGCCCATCCAGGCTCCACAGAGGCGTCCTAACAATGAGAAGATACATACCAGCAAGAAACTCCAATTTTGCGATCCAAATAACACTTGTGTCGTGCGTACTTGCCTGTGTATAAATAATGAACCATAGCTAAACTAAGTATCGAAGAAAATAAAATATTTACATTGCCGCTTGTAATTCCGCGGCACGACCACGGGCCCATCAATTGAGTTTCCTTTGCCTCATCCACAACTCGATGGCGGGGACATCTTCCCTGATCCGATTTGTGTCCGCCGTGATTATCGGAGTAACTTTCACATTGTTTAATTAGCTAATCGAGTTGGTTTGATTTACTTTGCCAAGTAAATAGGGTACTAAATGATGCTTTTCGCTAGGCGTATATTTTGGGGGGACTTTGTTTGTTGGCTTCCTCAAAGACGGTAATTACCCTCGCGGGGGTAAAAAGCTTTTTCGCGGAAGTTGGTGTACCTACAACAAAATATATATAATATAAATCATGCCTACCTACTAACACAGATAATACGCGAGTTTTTCTTGACATTCAATTCTTATTATTTAAAAAATTTAAAATACATTTTGTTGCCCCCAGATGTTGTCTATGTCCTAACAAAATGAATGTGCAAGCCAGTAGGTACTTGAAACAAAATATCGAAAATCAATGTAGCCTATCTGCTTCCATAAAAGCTTCTGTTTAAGTGTCCCTCAATGCAATATTATATCGCTAATTTTCTTAACGTAGGTAATCGTTTCTTATATTAGAAATATAGGTATATAATAAAGGATTTCTGTAATTATAATACGAAATTTCTAGAAACCGTTGAGGTTACCTTACCCACATGGGCAGGTTTTAATATTTATTACAATTAATACTAAAACCTAAAAAAAAAACAAAACGTATCCCTCAAATATTTCAATTACATATTTAATTACACATTTAAATCCGAAAAAGTCCTCGGTCGATTTTCACAAAACAAATTAACGAATACCTTTATCAGATATTTAATTAAACATCAGAACACCACCTACCCATTCTAAACAGTATTAATATGTAACAGAAACAAGATAACGGAATTACCTCCGTGAGTGTTTTAAAATCCTTCGAGCGGGCAAATATTTAACGTTTGTCGGAAAATTTCATTAAGCTGGTACTAATTAAAGAGCTGTATTGCGGGGAAATGTGATGTAGATAATGTGGTTGGGCGAATTACGAAGCGATATTCGCTGCTGCGTACAGTTTTATATCGAATTGTTCAGGCGTTCCGAACGAAACAGAATAAAGATGGTAAATTACAATAAATGACTGTGTGCATTGGTCATGTGCTTTGAATAAAGCGAGTTCAATGGGCGGTTTTTTTGTTTATTTGTATTAAAATAAAACTCATCCAAATCTGATTGTTCTTTGTTTATATAGGCTTGAGAGAAGCACTAATAAATCGTCACTTATTTTGGTAAACAATTACTCTACCACCTGCTTTGGAATGTTGAAAGAAACCGCAAAAACACCCAATAGATACTCTTTTGTTTAATCAATTATCAATTTATATATTTATATCAATTTATCAATACAGCCTCTTTTGAATACTCATTACAAAGTTTTACAGGTTTTTGATTAAAAGGCTAAGGACATTAAAAACATGCACATAACAGTCAGTTATAGCAAAAAAAGTTGATGTCCTGTGATGTAATACTATGCAATTAATGATCAAATACCATGATTGCTTTACGGTGATTACAAATGACACATTATCATCTCACAATTGAGATAACGCCTGTGTCCTAGCCGTGGGAACGTATATAGGCTGATGATGATGATGATGAATATTATTTTCAAACAGATTCTTAAGAGGAAATACTAAGGGTGAGAAAATTGAAAATTGGATTTTTGTAAAATCTATTGCTGTCGCGCAGTGCCCGAACAACCGAGCTATCAATGTGTAAGTGAGACTGTCAATGTTTGCGTGCCACGCCGCCTCCACGCCCCGCGCCCGCCTGCACACAGCTAAGAAGGAATAGAACAAAAGAAAATAGACTTCTGCATAATATTTTAAAACCGGTAAATGTTCACGGACAATGCAAAGGAAAAAACAGGTCACTAATTTCGACAGACAGTATTAAGTCTTGCTGGTACAGTGGCTACGTACTGCTCATCGACACCGATAAGTTCGTGGATCGGATCCGACGAGTACCCCTATTGCTTTTTGTGAATTTATTCGCATTTGTTATGTAATAGAAACTTTTTTTTTTGTTTTTTTTTTTTTCCACGAGTAAAGTTATATGGCTTTCTCTTGTGGCAAATGTAACACTCAAGCAAAGTTAAAATAAAACAACTTTAAACGGATGAAAACTCGCGTATATTCTACATTTTGAAATTTAAACCCGACGTTTCGACTACTTTTCAGTGGCCGTGATCACGGTATGACTCAGGTGTTATGCGTTAAAAATTGTTATTTCTACCTTCACTTTTATAATTATTTTAGAATAATCAGCAACTGTCGTCTTCACTATCATTCAATACGTTCCTATCCACGCAGTAGGAGCTGATGGTGTCTTGAAGCTGCACAGTATTGTGATGTCCATTGGAAACCATTAGATGTAATACTGGGTCCCAAGTAGGTGGTACATTCCAACCATCTTACATAATGAAATTAGGATGTTTTTTAATTTCAATGGCCTCGCGTAGCATTCTGGGTATATAGCGATTCTCTCTGGCAAGGACCTGGGATTTATCAAAGCGAATGTAATGGTTGGGCTTATCCAGTACATGTTCACACACTGCTGACTTCGTTGACCTCCGGTGTTTCATATCCGCGATAATGTTCTTTTATTTGCGTACTGATACTCCTTTTGGTGTGTCAAATGTAAGAGAGCCCACAGTTACAATCAAGCTTGTATACTCCTGCTGTTTGTAGGGGAACATTATACTAACCGTGTAAATATTAGAAATCATTAGGTACTCAAGCAAAGGTAAAGGACATGGTTTAATGCTCGGTCTGTGACAAAAGATATCAGACATCTTCGTGGGGCTAGTGGTTTTGCCAGTTTTTTTGCGAAATAAGTAAGTAAAACCTGAAATTTTCTATTTTCGAGAAATATTGGTCACCTTCGAAGTGCCATAGCTTGGCTTCTATGAAGTCAAATAGAGCTGCCTCCAGTTGTAGGTAGGTACTTTATTACAGTTTATTAGTGTAGTGTGTCGTTCACAAAAAAATCATAGTTTTGGCCCTGGAGAGCAAATAGTAAAAAAAGTCCCAAAATTTCGAAGATTTTCTCGATTTTCTCAGTTTCCACAGGTTTTTCGAAGTTGCAAATTTGAAATAACATTACTCTCACAGACCTATACAATATACTTAAAATGCAGAACTACATCACGCTTTGCGAATTTAGCTTCTTTTTTTTGTCTAAATCCGACGGCCTAGTCGAGGCGTTTTAGTATATAATTCATTAAAAACTGTCAATTCATAAAAAGTTTATCAGTTACATAATACCTTCCAACAATAAAACATCACAACAATCTGCTAAATGCACTTCACGCAAAATATTTTAAATGGAAATATCGATATCGATGAACAACACTAGGATATCGATATAACTATCGACTACGTCACGTCATAGAGAGTATACGTATAGTCCGCGTCTCCCCAACCTCAAGCCTCCCCCGCAGAGCGCGATAGAGACAACTGCAGCTTGGACCGAAAATACCTATTAAAAGTACGTAAAATCAACGTTTCGTAGTCCCCTGATTTCTCTTCCAAAACTTGACCGAATTAACTATTTTTTTCATCAAAAATTAAAGAAAGGCTTTGACCGTGTTCCTATGTTTTCCTTTTTTAAATTAAATCTAGTTAAATTTGTTTTCTGGATGTTTAAACACAGCGGAAAATCTGGCCATGTTTTAGGTTTTTGAAGGTTCATATCTCTCTTAATTATTAATTTATGAAAAAAAGGAAAACATAGGGACATGCAAATAGTGGTCATAGATTTTTGGAAAAAAAAAATATTTCACTAATGGCATTATCCAGGGAGAAAACAGGGGACAGCGTTTGTATGGAAAAATGGCTCCGTGCTTTCCTCTTAAGTTTGTGATCAAAATAAAAAATCGATTGTGTTTTACGATTGCTGTTACAAAATTGAAACTTTAAGCAATAAATATACCTACTTGTGTTATAAATTAAAATATAGTTAGCAGTAGTAAAAGTATGTAATTTAACTAAATATTCTATACTGTCAATAGATCTTAATGACTACGGATAGCCTTTGCTTATCATATAAGGTAGTTTCTAGGCCTGCTGCAAGCAACGAAGGCCAAAAAAAACAATCAGTTTTATTTTTTTTCCTTGTTTTTTTTTAAATTACATATAAAATAATATTAACTATGGCATAAACAAAAGTCGGCAACTTCCATTCGAAATTGCAAAGCGAGCACGCAGTTTAATAGAAAAAAAAATATAAATCGGAAAAAAGAACATTTTTATTTTGCGTTATCAACGCAAGCAATGCAAAACCTACGGCTGTAGTGAACTATTCATCACTATAGACACGAACTAACGAAAATGTTTTTCTATGCGCATCACTAATGAAAAATTTTTTCCCTCCCAGAGTGGGATAAATTAAAAATGGCCGCTGCAGTAACGAACGAATCTCTGGAGGCGCGGAATGCAAGTTTTCCGGTCAGTTAACTTTTACTACGGACGAAAGATATCCTCAAATAGAATAGAAACGTCCAAAAAATGGTTTAAGTAGATCACCTAAATTATAACATGCCTTCTTTTTTGGACTAGCGTCCAACATTAGCATGTTTAATGGCCCGGACACATATGTTATTTTAGTAAACTATTATATTCACAATTAAAGTATTGACAGAACGCAGTATTTTAATTTTTCTTCGCTGGACTAGTTGTTTAATTACCTGACCAAAGATTCCCGGGTTCAATCTCCAGTCGAACAAGACTTTATATTGGATGTTTCGAACATGACTCGGTTTTGTGATCACTAGGTACCCCGCACTTAGCAATCGTGTTGGTTAAGCCAGCAAGGTTCTAGCTAAAGTCATTGCAACAATACCTATGTAGTTCCAATGATTGAGGCCGTAACCCTCCTGGTAAAATATTAGGCTGAAACTTTCTTTACTCATGTAGCAAGACCCTTGCAATAAAAATCACAAATTGTGACAAGGTTTAACGCGCGAAGTTTCCTCATACAAACACAAAAGCAGTTAATCGAGGTGTTTAATTTCAAAGATGGCATATTTTTCGCAGCAGTTCTCAAGTAATAAAACTTTGAAGTAATTTCTCAGGTGGCGGCCGATGCGACTTGCCGCCAGCGAACAATGTTCAAGAGGAACCAACTTTGAAGAACATTATTACTTCAACTTGCAGCAGGGATGCACGGATTGATGAATCTGGAACTTTAGACCACTCCTGCATGTATTGGAGACAAGGATCTATTTGAGTGTATAGTACCAAATAGATTTAGTCCGTACATTTTCTTCGAAAAAATCAAAACAAAAAGATTATATTAGGTATTGTCGAGTAATATGCATAAACAAAAGCTCATCTATTAGAGTCTGACTAGTGACTAAATAGTAGCTATAGTAGTCTGTCACCGACTTTTTGTTTTAAGCTACACCTTTAGATTTGTATGGTTATACCAACATCAGTCGGTCGCCAAAACCTCGTTCGCAGCGTTCGCTATTCGGCAAGAGGCACAGCGAGCAGGAGAGGTTCGCTTGAAGCGAAATGATGATGGTTCAATGCCTTAAATCCCAGAAGTAATGTAAAATTTGATAACAGTTACATTTTGGCAACGGAGGCCTGGAGTATAAAACCATCATGAACCAGCCCTGTCGAAGTTGTCCGGCCGTTAATCCCGAGCCGTCGACAATGCGTGTTGAATTAAACGCGGCACTCGCGCCACGTTAGCTTGATGAAAAAACTTCCATCCTCCAGTATTGTACGCTGCTCAGAACGCCAAGTGTACCTTTTTAACTTTAAATCGACAAACGCTACTACTGCGTTAATCGACCTAACTCAACTTAATTCGTATCTTTAAAACTTGTGAGTGTAGGTTTCAACGTACTACTCAAAAAAAGTTTACGTTTATTCACTTGTTCGAAAGTTAAGTTTTTTTCTGTAAGTTACCTGCATGTTTCCGTTCTTGAGAGTCGAAGAAATATATACGACCAAATTAAATACGTTACTTCCCTGTACCCAAGTCTCTGTTACAAAAGTAATATTTATAATGGGCGGGTAATAAGTTCTTATCAGCGAGCATATTGCCATTTCATGTTTGGCTACACGAGTAAAAAGGGCAGACATCTTCGGTGTCAAATTGCGTTGGGATCGTATGAGTTGACGCGTTTTTGGTAAACAAACTTCGTGACAGAAAGAATACACTCATTTGTATTTCTCGTCACGAATAGAACTAGAAGCAATTCTCTTTAAATATTCTCTCTGAACCAAGAACAATGAAAACTAGTAGGTACTACACAATTCGAAGTGATAGTGAATTTCATGGAAGTGTAAGTATTTTGTGCTAAAGACAAAGAAACGGTATAGTTTACAGTGATTTGTTATTCAATTGTTATTAACACGGTGATCCCACGGAAGAAAGTAAACCAACAGATTAGTGAAAAGAGGTCAGTAAAACTGTTTGCTCCTAGGTAGTTTATAAGAACCCTACGCATAAATTGTGCATCCAGCAATCGCTAAAACCTATGGTTAAGACTAATAAAATAATACTAAAAGAATTTCTGGGTGTCATCTCTATCCATAGTTCTCTTTTGAATTTTACGTGTATTTATTTTATTAATTTATTAATATAAAAGATTTGATAAAATCTATCAAAATAGAATTAACTAGTTTCACTAACTATTGCATTAAAATTAAACTGAAACAAAGCTCTTTGTCGCCGAAGACGAATACGTTCATCTTGCTTGAGCTTTTCAGCAGCCACTAACATGTTCCAGGCAAAGAAATGACGTGCTGACATAGTTAAATTGTTTTAAACTATCCAAATCACAAAACAAACTCGGTTTGATATAAAGAATCTTATTGATTTTGCGCTCTCACCGACTCAATCCTAAGTGACTACTCAAACTACAAAGTTTACGTATCAATACTTTCGAATCTGTCAAAACTTCAAGTTACACTCGCAGAAACGACCAAAATCAGCTTAACGCGCTCGATGCGTTTGAATACGCATCGACAATAGTAAACGTTAAAAACCCACACTCGCTGTTTTTAGTTTCACGGTTCGCCACCAGAGGCGCTGTATTTTCTTCATACAAATTGTAGTTCAAACGCAAACGCAATGGTGACGTTTTTTTTACGTGAAAACTTACACTAGGCATTCTGTGCTCATTTTGTCCGAGCGCAGGCGATGGCAGATGATGTGGTACTGAGCTAAGAGTAACACATTCATCATTATCATGTGTCGAACGACGACAGTTTTGACTATACATACGAATATAGATAATTATACAAAAAAATGCTTCATAACGTGGATTGCTTATCGCCAGGTACCTATCTATACTGTATAGCTCTGTGTAGCTCGTAGTAAATTTTGGGTTCTGACCTATATCTATCAGTCATTGTCATAGTGCAAAAGTATAACAGAAATTCTTTTACGGTAAGAGCAGTTTGTATAGGAAAATAAAACTGTAGTTTTTAGTGTTTTCCTCGCAATTTTTCCATATTTTCTCATAGTTTAAGCCTTCCCTGGACTTTTACGAATCTATCAAGACTAAAATTAGTCAAGTCGGTTTAGCCGTTCTCGAGTTTTAGCGAGACTAACGAACAGCAATTCATTTTTATTTATATAGATTGTAAAGGAAAATAGTTGTCATTGTTTACCAGTTTGCAACAGATGCAAAACGAGTTACTTAATTTGCATAATTCACTTTTGAACTCACTTGTTTTGTAGACTCCAGGCTCCAGGTAGCCGGTACTTAACTGTGAGGAAGTCGTTACGTACTGTACCTACTAGTAATCCTATCTACTTCTAATTCTTTTTCTTTTGTGTTTTTAACAACTATCCGATTCAGATGCTATTAGGATAATACCTTTTGGAATTGAGCAAAAACTGACATCAACTGCGCCTGTCCGTAACGTTAGCAACGCATAATAATGTAAGTGTGTGTGTAAGTCATCACTGTCGCGTAACGCAACTCCAAAAGGTATTAATTACCCTTATAGCATCTGAACCGGATAGTACTGGTAAATTTTTTTAATGCGAGGAATTAATAACTTTACCTCTGTTCCGGAGACGGAACAAAGCTTTGTGTTGGATTTCCAGTGCGCTGAAAAAAGGATTGCTCCTGAGAACATGCCCAGGGGTTCTCCCTCATCGATCGCCCCAAATGACGGCCACGGGCAGTAGCAGAAGCTTCAGGATAAACGTGTTAGTGAATGCTACATGCTGCCAAAAAAATGCTTAGTGAGTTACTTATTGCGATCGTTTAAATGAATAGGCCGAATATAATATCTGCACTTAATGCGAAAGTAGGTATATGTATAAATTGCAACCTGTTTGTCTTTCTGATGTAATCATAACCAGCAGGTATAACTATTACTCTAAAGATTCATTAATACGTTCACTTGTTTTTTCGCGAATGATTCATCCTCACAAACCTTCCAGTTTATATTTTCAGGATTAAGTTTATCAACATGCATGCAAAGATAAATTTACCGACCTCAGAACGTATATTTGCGTTCCCTCCCATTCGACGACACGCAACAGAAATATTGAAAGGACCTGTCTCGATAACCTCTCCCCGCGGCCGTATTACCGCGGCGATCAAATAATGCTTTACGATCTGCTCCACTCGAGTCTCTGAGGCCGGATGAGTAAAATAAGGCCACGACAGACACAGTTTCACGACATTTTTGCGAGTGGAATTTGAAAACACTTAAAACGCGAAGCGTTGAATTCGCATAATAAAGTGCGTTTAGGCGTCTTTCAAGGCATTTAGGTCAAAGGCATTTGTTTGTTTCCAAGATATTTTATGATATTTATAAAGTAGTATAAAGTAAAGAGGAACATTCCGCAAAAGTGTTTCCTAATTTATGAAGAAGAAGAAGAAGACGTAGTATTGCTCTCATTTTGCACTTCGCTGTGCGGTACCTACTTACTAAATGGGCGCCATTTTGTTTATTTTGTCGCCATTTTTTCGTATTTTTTTTATGATCATTGCGTCCTACTTATCAGCAACTTATCAAGTTATCACATTGGCAAAACTAGCTCTAAATATCATGTATTAAAAATACTGAGCCAAACATTGCGAAATAAGTAAACGACTCGGTCCTTTAAACCTACGCGCACTTGTGTTCGGCTCAATTAATTTGAAATGCCATTTATGATGACCAAAAGGTCAATTAGTCACCCCGTGTCGAGTGTAATTTTGAAGGGAATAGCCATTAATTCATTTCGGGTGATGTGAGTTCCCCCTATCCTCGGCGTGTGTAGGCGCGAGATGACGATTACGTGGCCGGCGCCGCCTAAGGTACACTGCCATAGGGATACTAAATGAGCGTACGTATCCGAATTTTAACATATTAGTTTTGCAAATACAATACAAACTGGTATTTCTGAAAGAACGGGTCTACCAGAAGTCAGAAGGACCGGCTTCACAGATACTGTGACAGCCAATATTTATTAATGTCTTAACTGATTAATTTTTCTATATGTACATCTTAGTACTAGTTTCTATTCATAATAACCAGAGTAGGTATTATTTCAAGGTTTATTCTGAGGATTTACCTAACGATTACGTCTTTTACTATTAAAAGACGGAAGACTTATTATTTTTAGATACTCTTTGATAGAACGTGTTGGTAACTCCATCCTATTATTGTTACATCAGGAAGAAGATCCAAGCCGTAAACACGATGAAATTGATAAAAATAAAATAGATATTTGTTTCGTTGGACCCCGGAGAGGATAATGCACCGAACCTCTTTATCCCCGGCCGGAGTGACGCGATCGAACGAGCACGGTTATCGAATCGCCGAAGCCCCATCCCAACACCTAATTCCGTGGCGCCAATATCGCGCGACAACGCGCCGAATTTCCCCCGAGCGCTATCCACAACAAGCCACAAGAAGAATAACCGACGGAATGCAAAATGAAAATTATCATACAAATTCCCTTTCTTATATGAACCGAGGTATTACTGTCGCATTGTAAGTATGCAAAAGTATGGAACAACTCCTTTGCCTTTCAGATGTTAAAGCGAAGATACGCCTCTATATTGGCTACGTATTTCGCACGCGTAAATTTGGAGCGTCCTAATTTGCATTTGTTATGTAAATAATTTGTGGGGATGTGGAGCCTTTACTGCTAAGCCACTTTTTTCGCATCTCTATGGTTTTTAATAAATATTCGCTGGCTCTCTAGATTGGGGCTTAGAGCTTAGAATAAAACAACTGACAAACGAGCAATTTGTTTTTTGAGTCTACGTGATAACGTCGGGAATATTTATTTTCTAGGTTAATATGTGACAAAGGACTTGTGAGAACTAAGCAATATGCCTTTGGGGATAGGGATAGGCATTACGTATGTAGTTGTAAATTGATTAAATAAGACTTCTATCGTACGGCTAACCAACTGGTTTTCGGGGTTATTTGAGACAAATGGATTTTAATGGTAATATTTATTGAATTAGAAAATAACAACTTGTCTAGGTATTAGAAGGGGATCGAACTCGCGCCCCTCGCTTTCTGGGCTAGAGCACTAGACTAACCTAGATCATTGAACTACAATTACGGAACTCAATAACCTAGCTAGGTAAACAAGTTGATTATTTTATTTTCTAATATAATAATGGATTTATGAACTGATTTTACAGATATTATGAAGCCCAATCGAAGTAAACTGCTTGCAGAAGTTGCACATTTGATCATTTACGCTGATATAAGAAAAGAATTTCGGTAGCAGGTTCCTACAACCAATGTTCACTTCAAAGACCATCGCATAGTATACTACTTCAATTGAGACTTTTTGACAGATTAGGGTAGATGGATCTGCTGTCCCCACCAATAGGCGTGTTCCCAGTTCCCACCTGAATCGCCCGTCCAGAATCACGTCAAGAAGGCAGCGTGTTTATCGAATGCTTCCCGCTCGTTGACCGCGCTTCACGCCTCATCGCGCGGTGCACCCGTCACACGACAAACATCAATGTGCCTAGACAGGTAACCACTGAGCCACATTATTTGATCACTGACACTAACATTTATTCCTTTTTCAACCTTTACTACCATTTATTCATTGCTCAAAAATGTTTGAGTAGCGACTGTTGTGTTTGTAAATATACTACAAAAGTTTTGGCTTACAGCCTACCTACTCAACAAAGTTTGAAAAGTAATCTCGTTAGCGTCAATAATAATTTTGGACAAAAAAATATTTGTGGACATTACATAATTTTTGTTTTACCATTTTTTTTAGTTCATTGGTTGGCTTACAGTTTACATGATAAAGAAAACTCGATAAGGCAATTCGTACTGAGAAAAAACGGTTCGTCTGATCAATTTTGATAAATTCTTTTCATAAACTTACCTACTCAAGTTTGTCTTGACTCAAGTCATCGTTGAGCTCACTTACACTTATTTTGTTCACAATTTATTTAACGATAATGTCCGCTAAGGTAATGGAGATGAATAATAACAACATATTTGCTTTAGTATTTATTAATTTCCAACGAAAATAAAGATCTATGTACTTATATTTATTAGTATGTAGTTGTACTGAATAGTTAATTATTGCTACCATAATTGCTTATATACTGAAAACGTAATCAAAGCGAATATGAATAAGTACACTATTTTAGAAATTAAATGCAATACATTATGTATTAATAATAATAGGCATCGCTTTATATTGAAACGCATTCTCATCTTGGAATCTCATCAAATATCTTTTTGACTTTTGACCACATGCAAAGTAAAACGAAGACGACATGCGATGATGACTCACATACATTTATATAGTCGGTGTTTCAAATTGATTAGATCATATTTCAACAAAGTAAAATTAGAAAAAATATAGACATTTTATTTGGGATCACAGTATTTATGTAAGTTTTTGTAGTTTGATATTTTTAATGTACCAATTTTCTATATAATCTTCTAATGTTTTGAATTACTCCACTAATTACATCATTTTTGGCACACCTTTTTAATATCAGTTGGCAGACAGGCAAGCAGCCCCCTAATGGTAAGCGGCCACTGCTGCCCATTCCATTGAAGGACTGTTAGAAATAGTATAAACCAAACAATGTAAATTGTCATAGTTGTCTAAATAGCCCACCAGTTGGAGCTACTGTCTATGCCATGATATTGTCATTCTGTTCGGTCGGTTTATATTCACTTTCTCTTGTCAACTGTGTTGTACTGCTAACTGGATTACAAATCTCATAATATCAATATAATCCGTTTTATTTACCGCCCAATCCCATCAGGTTATGGGCCCAGGATACGCGATAAATAAGTGTGCGTAAAATTTTTGTTCTACAAATCGTAAAATACGAGAAACCCGATACCGATGACTCGTCACAACGCGGCGCCATCAGCGCCGGCGGCGGCGGCGGCGCCATCATCTTCAACAGCAACAAGTTCCGGAATTACAGTCAATTTCGAGAAGCTTAATGGAATATCTAACTACGGAAACTGGAAATTCATGATGCGGATGTATCTAGTTCATGAAGATTTATGGGATTGTATCGAAGAATCTGCACCGGGCGTTCCCAAGGTCAATGACAACCGCAAACAACTACGGGCGCTCGCGAAGATATGTTTGATGGTTCAACCCTCGTCTTTTTCCCACGTTAGAAATGCTGCCACTGGTTACGAGGCATGGAACAACCTAAAGACAGCCTATGAAGACAGGGGGCTGTGTCGTCGTCTTGGACTTTTACGCACGTTATTTGGATTAAAACTGGAACAATTTAGTGACATGGAAGCGTATATCTTGAGAATCACGGACTTAGATCAACAATTACGAGACATAAACGCTCCATTAGAAGATGATTTTCTATCAGTGTTAATGTTAAGCGGTCTACCCCCAGACTATGATCCGCTTATTATGGCTCTAGAAAATTCGAACATTAAATTGTGTAGTGAAACAGTGAAAAGTAAATTATTACAAGAAAATTTACGAAGAGATTTTGACAAGAGTGAAGGTGCAATGTTTACGAACAAGTCCTGTACAAAAGGTGTCAACCACAAACCAAGAAAAATTTGCTTTATTTGCAAGAAACCAAATCACTTTGCTAAAAACTGTCCAACTAAAATGAACAATAAAAATAATAATAAACAGGGTGAAAGTGAAAGGTGTGAGAAAGCGTGGAACGGAACATTATTGACAGCACTAGCTGTGAACATTAATTCGAATGCCTGGTATGTCGACTCCGGCGCTACTTGTCACATGACAAACAACAAAAATCTATTGAAAAACTATGTTGTGGACACTCCGCGGTTAGTTACAGTTGCCAATAATCAGAAAATGCATAGTGAAGGTCATGGTGAGGTGGAATTATTGTTGAAAGGACAAACTCAAGTTACAAAATTAAGTGAGGTTATTTTTGTACCAGGACTGTCAACAAACCTTATTTCCGTAGGGAAAATGGCTTCTAAGGGACTTGAAGTTCATTTTGACACTGAAAAGTGTAATGTTTATTATGGAAAAGTACCAGTTGCAAGTGCTACAAAGGTGAATGGTGTCTATGAACTGGACACAGTGAGTCAACAATCAATACATGGTCATGAGGTGGCTGGGACATGTCAAGCAGAGGCTTTAGTGGAGCCACAGATCCAGTACATGGATGAAGCTGTGAATTTGTGTGAAGCGAATCAATCACAGGAAATTTGGCATCGGAGACTCGGACACCTGAACAGGCGAAGTATGGATTTACTGAAACAAGACATTCCTTCAAGAGCATGGCATCGTGCACCAAACGACTATACCCTACTCCCCACAACAGAATGGAGTTGCGGAAAGGGCAAATCGCACAATTATGGAGGCCGGACGATGCATGCTACAAGATGCAGGAATGGACCAAAGATTCTGGGCTGAGGCGTTGAATACAGCAATCTTCATTAAGAATAAATCACCAAGTAAAGCGGTAAGAGGAACCACACCTGAAGAAAAATGGTCTGGTTGTAAGGTAAATTTATCAAATTTAAGAATATTTGGCTGTGTTGCTTATGCAATGATCCCTGATGAGAGGCGTAAGAAACTAGATGCAAAGAGTAAACAATACATTTTTGTAGGATATTGTAATGAGTCAAAAGGATACAGACTAATTGATCCTCTAAATCCTTCCAAATGTATTAAATCTAGAGATGTATGCTTCTTAGAAAGAATAATGTATAAAGACTTAAAAATAAATCAGAATAATACTACTACTGATTGACATATAAATTTTAATAATGAAATAGAAAATGTTGTAAGAACAAATGATGATAATGATGTCAATCCCTTGCCTACCGTAGAGTTATCTGGCTCAATTACACCTAATTCACCTGTTTCTGACTCCAGCTCTGTGGATGATCCCAATGATGTCACATGGAATCCAGACATGACTCAAGATCAAAATTCTAGTTATTACGAAGATATTGATGAAAGCATAAATACTGTAATTGCAATGACAGCAACAAGTCATGATGGAGAACCACAGACAATTGAGGAAGCATTATCAGGACCTGAAAAGGAACACTGGAGGGAAGCTATTGAAGATGAATATAGATCATTTGAGAAGAATAAGGCTTGGAGTTTGACATTACTACCTGAAGGCAAGAAAGCTGTGCGCTGTAAGTGGGTTTTCAAGAAGAAGCTGGGACCAGAAGGTCAGTTACTTCGCTATAAAGCACGGCTTGTAGCAAAAGGTTATACCCAGGAGTACGGGATTGATTACAAGGAAACCTACTCACCTGTGGTACGATATTCTACTATACGTACATTGATTGCCCTGGCAGTAAATCTAGACTTACACATTGATCATATGGATGTGAAGACCGCATTCTTAAACGGTGATTTGCAAGAGACTGTTAACATGGAGCAGCCAAATGGATACAAGATAAATGGTAAAGAAAACCATGTATTTAAACTTCATAAGGCTATATATGGGCTTAAGCAAGCCTCAAAGGCATGGTATGACAAGATAGACAATGCCTTGACAGATCTTCAGTTTAGAAAAACACTCACTGAGCCTTGTGTTTACATTAAATCAGACAACTCAGGAAATATTATTATATTAGCATTGTATGTCGATGACATTTTAATTTTATGTAAAGATACAGCAGAGAAGAAAGCACTCAAGGAGGAACTGATGAAAAGGTTTGAAACAAAGGATCTTGGCCGAGCTACACATGTATTAGGAATGAGAATAAATCAAAGACAAAATAAAATTACATTGGATCAGAAAAACTATATACAGAAGGTATTAGATCAATTTAATATGATTGACTGTAAGCCAGTAAGTACACCTCTGGAATGTGGCATGAAGCTTGAGAAAGGGGACCAAACAGATATGGATTCCAAGTATAGAAGTCTAGTTGGATGTATTATGTACATAGCCATTTGTACAAGACCAGACATTATGCATGCAGCAAGCTTACTCAGCCAATTTAATAACTGTCATTCTGATGCACACTGGAAAGCAGCCAAGCGTGTATTGCGCTATTTAAAAGGAACTATTAATTATAATATAGTATATGAAAAATCCTCATTATGTGTTACAGGGTATGTAGATGCTGATTGGGCGTCTGATAAGCTAGATCGTCGCTCATATACTGGCTATGTATTTAAATTAGGAAATTCAGCAGTGTCATGGGAAAGTCGAAAACAAAGAACTGTGGCCCTATCAAGCACCGAAGCTGAATACATGGCATTGTGTGAAGGAGCAAAGGAGGCTAAATTCCTTAGAAGCTTTCTTTATGAATGTTTAGGTAAACATTTATCAGTAACTTTGTTTAATGATAGTCAGTCAGCACAAAATATTTGTAAAAGTCATGTTAATCATAGCCGTAGTAAACACATTGATATAAAACATCATTTTGTACGACAAATTGTTGATGATAAAATTGTAATGTTGAAATACTTATCTACTGAAAATATGCCGGCAGATGTTCTAACTAAATGTTTAAGTAAAGATAAACATTTTAATTGTGTAACAAATCTTGGATTACAGATTGTTTAGTTTAAGGGCAGGTGTTAGAAATAGTATAAACCAAACAATGTAAATTGTCATAGTTGTCTAAATAGCCCACCAGTTGGAGCTACTGTCTATGCCATGATATTGTCATTCTGTTCGGTCGGTTTATATTCACTTTCTCTTGTCAACTGTGTTGTACTGCTAACTGGATTACAAATCTCATAATATCAATATAATCCGTTTTATTTACCGCCCAATCCCATCAAGGACACTAAGTAATAGGCGCTCAATGTGCTGCCACACTGTAAGCTCCTTGAGTCTTACGGTGCGTACAGATCATATAACATAACATGTTATATAAAAATGTTATATAACATGTTACTTATTCTGTACGCAGGGTGCGTACAGATTAGACTTTAGACTTTTCTACATACAGTCAGCGCAAAAAGGATCTGAGCGTTCAAGCCTCCCAAAAATATTTGAACATTTGACAAAAATCCCTCTTAGTACAATACTTTTAGGTGTCAATATCGCTTGTTGTCATTTGTTCTCAAACAACAAATGAAAATGCACCTTTACGACTTGAGGTGAGGTTGAATTTTGTCAAATGTGCAGATATTTTTGGTGGTTTTTGAACGCTCAGATCATTTTGACGCTGACTGTACGTTAGAATAATAATCCCTTTTTGAAAATGAATAATGCGTCTACAATATAAAGATCAATGCATCAAGGCCAATAAAGTTAAATAGTTTATACGTAATATTAGATCACATTTCGAATTAATGGAATAATTTCAATGTTTTCTTATCTTCTAAGCTGCTTACGGAATTATTTTAGTACTGGAAAATAGCTTTGGTATTGAGTTAACTAATTATACTTATATGTAAAGCAGTTTTATCATGAATGAGGGTTTTCGGAATAATATATGTATATGAAGTAATTAGCAAGGTTATGAAATATTTATGTTCATTGTTGTGTAAAAATATACATAAATATTATATTTGGACCGATCAGTTTATCTGCCACATGACACTTCATTTCGGAAAACCCCCATCAATTACAAAAAAAAATTTAACCGTATAGGAAAACTTTGCCGATTATAAAAATATATAAGTACATTACATAAATATATCTACGAGACTATTAGAAGGACAGCTTCTATTAGAGATTCTAAAAAAATATGGCAAGCCGTTGATTTTAAAACATTTGTAAAATATAAAATAAACTTTCAAAAAGCAATATTAAAATAAATGCGTAGAATACAAGATGTCGTCCATGACCATAAATATTAAATGAGGCTCAATGTTTTACAATATTGAATTTAGGCCTTACGAACTACACACACCACTCGAAATGAAGAATCTTACAATATCAAAATTAAATGGCTTCATACAATAAGGCGTGTGTGTGGAGTCCACACTTATTTAGATGCCACTCATATTCTATGTTAAACCTAACAAACTTAGAAGCTGATCTGAAAGAACTGATTCGCCAAAAACACCTTTTAGTAAATTAAGATCGTCAATCATTTATCCTAATTTAATGATTAAAAACTAACACACATTAAGTCTTTAAAATGAGATTAAAGATGTAACTCGGTACCTACCAACACGCGTTATTGTCTTGTTCTCACGAGTTGCCCAAAAGGAAGGGATCAGAACCTAGATGTTTTACGGGGATAAAATTACTATCTTGGAGGAGTGATATCTATAGGCAAAAATAGTAACTAATATTAAATATGTAGATAGCATTTTATCTTCATTGCCACAAGTGCTTGTAGTTCGTAAAGTTAGGCACCTTGTTTCACCGAATTTTGGCGTCACTATATTGCTACCACCGCAAAATTGGGTCACAAAACTATAGTTAGAAGTTAGTAAAGACTACACACTTTGACATTTGCTGAACGGGCGCCATTTTTTTCGTACGCCATTTTTTGTTGTCAATTTAAAACCATTATTAATACGTTTGACCTAAACCAAAACGTATTTTTAAAAAAATATTTCTAGTATTCTACGAGCCATTATTTGTTTAAAGTGAAAATGATCGAAAAATTACGCCAGCAATCTGAGTATCTAGCAATCATTTATGATTCCTAATATTCAGCAACACGAAACGCTCCCATTTTATCGTCATATCAGTTTAAAAAGTGTTTGCAGTAATTAATTTCTCTTTACAACAAAACTGATTACATGAACAATCCCTAACTTATAAAATGGACAAACCTCAAACCTTCCTCGACTCAGTCTCTCAAATCAGCTTCAGTTATATCCTAGAACTCGTCATGTCGTGCAAAAGCCTCGCCGAAGTCAGTAGCCTGCGACCCTACGAACAGGTCATACTTGTCGAGTACCTCGGGCTTGGTGAGGCGTTCGTCGGCGTCGGCGTCGGCTTCGAAGATGAGATGGCGCGCTTCGGCTTCGGCGTGGTCGAACTCGGGAGGGGCGATCCATTCCTTCACCTCCCCTTCGTCCATGTAGCCGTCCTTGTTTGTGTCCCTAGCGAGCATTTTTATAAATATTATAAATATTGGGTACCATCACTTAAATAGCTTATGCACGCGATATGGGCATTGAACTACAATTACTAGCGTATAGAACCGACACCGCAAACAAAATTTTTGCGCGATGCTTTGTTGCTGTTACCATGGTTACGGCAACAACTCATTCAAGATCTATGAGATAGGCATTTCGAACAAAACGCGTTGGTCGCCAGAAAAATATACTCTGTAAGCAATCTATACTCTGTAAGCAATCTAGCGCTGCAAGTTTAATAGTTTGGTTATAGTACGAGTCCTTAACGTGAAATACGGTACCATCCTGAAGAAAGCATGAAACTTGGCATGAATGTAGCTGTCATATATGTGCTTCAATGTAGATATGGAAGCATGTCGAAAAATCATTGTTTCCCCCCTTTCCCCCCCTTTTTATGTGCTAAATCGTGGTTTTTCTTATTTTTTATCAAAACGGGTACAGCTATCAGAAAACTGTCAAAGAACAATATGTTCTTCTTTAAATTCTCTACAATATTGTCTTTGGACGTATGTTGATAGAACTTATAGTTTACAAAATATTTACATAGGCCGTCGGAATGAGACAAAAAAAAGAGCGAGCGTAGTTCTGCATTTTTTGGTATGTTGTATGGGTCTGTTAAAGTAATGTGATTTCAAATTTGCAACATCGAAAAACCTGAGGAAACTGAGAAAATCGAGAAAATCTTCGAAATTTTGGGATTTTTTTCACTATTTGCTCTCCAGATTTTGAGATTGTGAGGGAACAGCTAGTCTCACAGACTTCGTTTTGTGCTCTAAAAAAAGTTAAATAAATGTACTACAAAATATTATCAGTGACCTTTCTTCATAGGCCAAGTGGGTTTGCCAATATTTCACGAGCCAGCTGACAAAATCGAGAAAATCTTCGAATTTTTTTCACTATTTGCTCTCCAGGGCCAAAACTATGCTTTTTTTGCGAATGACGTTTTCTACACTTATAAACTGTATTAAATTACTTTCAATTTGAGCCTAATAGCAGCGCTATTGACTCGATAGGAGCCAAGCTATGGCACTTTAAAGATGACCATATTTGTCGAAATAAGAAATTTCAGGATACTCCTACTTATTTCGTGAAATATTGGCAAAACCACTTGGCCTATTAAAGATTAATTTTTTGAGTCACTGAAAATATTTTGTAGTAAATTTATTTAACTTTTATTTGAGCCTTATAGCAGCGCTATTGACTCCATAGGAGCCAAACTATGGCACTTTGAAGATGACCAATATTTGTCGAAATAAGAAATTTTCGGGATACTCCCACTAATTTCGTGAAATATTGCACATCCACTTGACCTATGAAGAAAGGTCACTGATAATATTTTGTAGTACATTTATTTAACTTTTTTTCGAGCACAAAACGAAGTCTGTGAGACTAGCTGTTCCCTCACAATCTCAAAATCTGGAGAGCAAATAGTGAAAAAAATCCCAAAATTTCGAAGATTTTCTCGATTTTCTCAGTTTCCTCAGGTTTTTCGATGTTGCAAATTTGAAATCACATTACTTTAACAGACCCATACAACATACCAAAAAATGCAGAACTACGCTCACGCTCGATCACGCTTTGCGAATTTAGCCTCTTTTTTTTTGTCTCATTCCGACGGCCTATGTAAATATTTTGTAAACTATAAGTTCTATCAACATACGTCCAAAGACAATATTGTAGAGAATTTTAAGAAGAACATTTATTGTTCTTTGACAGTTTTCTGATAGCTGTACCCGTTTTGATAAAAAAATAAGAAAAACCACGATTTAGCACATAAAAAGGGGGGGAAAGGGGGGAAACAATGATTTTTCGACATGCTTCCATATCTACATTGAAGCACATATATGACAGCTACATTCATGCCAAGTTTCATGCTTTCTTCAGGATGGTACCATAAAAGTGATTTTTGTTAGGACAAGGAGCCGTACTATTAGACGACATCCGCTGTAACAAATACATCAGTCAGTCCAGTCATCATTTTGCGATACATTTTTTGTTCCGTATAGCCTCTCTATACGTAGTTATTGTAACTCAATGGATATGGGGTCAAAAAGTAAGAAATCATGGATATCATAAACAACGAAGGTCAAAATATACTAGTACGGCTATCCGTATCCAGACACAGAAAAACTAAATGTGTGTAAGGCCCAGGGACCAGGGGTCGCCAACATGTGGCTCTTTGGATGTGCAGCTGCGGCTCTTTACCAAAAGACTTAATTTATTGCAAGAAATATTTTTGTAGCTTTAAAAAAAATAGAATTTCGTTCATTAAAATTTTCCAGTCTTGACGCAAAAGGTTACCGACCCCTGTCCTAGGCGGGATTCAAATCCACGCCCGCTGGCGGGCAAGACAGGATCACTACCAAATACGCCGTCAGGGCAGTCAACATTTTACCGTAACTGTAAACTGAAGTAGGTACATCACTAATTTGACGCGCAAACATCATAAACTGGAGTTAAATTAAACAAAGCAATAACTAACCTGTATCCAGTAAACTGATCCCTCTCCTGCTTGACCCAGTCTGGCTCTTCTTCGTCATCGCCGTCTTCCGTCTTGTACAGGTCGCCGATGTATTCGTCCAGCGAGATTTTACCATCCTGGAATAAAGGGAACGTAGTAAGATAACGCTGGAACGATGTATTTGACGACTTTGTATAATGATTGAGATGTCGGCTATTACACGGTCGCCGTACAATCATTTGTGTTTTTTTAAAATATTTTTTATCCATTGCCTGGCACAACTCCAAATTAAGCATGGCTTAGTTTGGAGCTAAATGACACTGTAAAATTCAGGTAATGTTTATTCATGATGATGATGATGTGAATATATTTTATTCACATTTTTACTTTCTTTGGGAATTAAATAAGTGTACATGAAAGATATACTCAGATATTTTTTTAGTTTAATAGTGACCGATTTATTGTCTATTTTACACTTACTGCACGCTCGACAAGCCTCGTATTAGCGATAATTTTAACAGCCGTCGTAATATTCTTTCTTATCGTAGTATACATTTATACCTTGTCTTTATCGACGTCCTCCATGGTCTCGAGTACGACGATGTCCCGCATGCCGGTGTGCTCCTCCGGGTGGAGGAAGGCGGCGAACTCTGTGCGGTTTAATGCATCGTCCTGGTCGCCATCTGACGGAACAACGGAGAGATTGGTTTAAACATCATTGAGGCTAGACGTTTTTTCGCATAGACCACTTTCGAAATTTTGGGGGTGCGCAAAGACCCCTTTTTTGCCGGTGCGGCACACCATTGTGTCTAGTGTCTACGTCTGGTCCCTGGTAGTAGGCTGATGCAAAGCCCAGTAATGTCGCAGAAGGAGGCAGCGGAGCGGGAGCGCGAGGACGACCCCCTCGCTGCTCCCCTCCGGCGCAGACGGCCAGGCCGGAGAAGGCGAGCTCACTTAGCACGCCTCCTCCGGCCTGAGGGTTGACCTGCGGGCGGGGGTAGCTCCCCAACGTCCGCATTGCACAGGTCGCTCGAGCCAAGTCTGAGGGTCACCTTGTTTCTCGGGTGGCCCTCCCTAGGCGCCACCTCGACTTGAGGCCTCTCAAGTCGGGGTACCCGGGGATGGGCTGGTCAATAGCTAACGCTGGCACCGGCTCGTCCCAATCGGGTGTGAAGGGGAACCGGGGGAGTTTAGTGGATAGTGGACGCTTTAGTCTCGAGTCCCACACACGGCCGCAGGTTTAGCTACCCTGCGGTTATGGTGCATAAAAGCATTCTCCTCCGAAAAAAAAAAAAAAAAAAAAAAAAAAAAGGCTGATGCAAAGCCCAGTGACGCTGCCGACGGTAATGCAAGAGCGCGGGGGTTGTTAGTGGGTATTCATGTGAGTCCCACACACGGCTCGTCTTGTCTAGGCGAGTTACGGGACTTACGGGACGTAAATGCATTTCCCTCTACAAAAAAAATGTCTACGTCTGCGCAGAGACAGCTAATTTCAAATTCAATTATGGCTAGTATATTAGGTCTGCGCAGCGAATTAGCTACCTTTTTTAATTAATTTGTTGTTTGATATCGCGACTTAAAGTAGTTTTATTTCATTTTTTTGCAACGCTTTAACACAACACCAATGTACGGATATCAACGAAAATTCCGGCAAAGACGCTGGTGGAAACTAGTTAATTTTTTTTTTACAATTATTCGTTAGATAATCCAACAAGTACTAACCAGCATAGTGCCACCTCCTCCTGTCTCTCTTGAGCAGGCTGGCGTACGTGAATCCCTCGCTGTTGGGCATCCTCAGCTCCTTATCATCCATCTCGTCCATGAACCCATACACGTTCTTTCTGTATGTCTGAAAAGGAAACAAAAATATTCCTTAAATATTTTACCTTGATATACCGACTCACGCAGTGTCGCTGTCGCGTAGGTGGTTAGCCCCTCATCATACCGTGTATTGCACACGGCACTCAGGCCATGTCTGGGGATTACCCATTTTATCGCCGATATAAATTATATCTATACTAATATTATAGAGAGGAAAGATTTGATTGTTTGTTTGTATTGAATAGGCTCCGAAACTACTGAACTAATTTGGAAAATTCTTTCACTGTTGGAAAGCTACACTATGCCCGGGTGACATAGGGAACTTGAAACCGCGGGCGGAAGGCTGGTAGAATATAATTAAAAATAATTAATAATTCTTCTTTAACATAAGAAAACTGTTATTTGAAGAAGAGATTGGTACCCATTTTGCCTAAGAATACTCTCAAAGGGTTCCCAGCTAACTAGACATTTATGTGTTGTTATAAGGTGCATAGGTACAGTGGGCACTTAGTCTATCATATAAATTCTAATATAAAACCAAGACCACCTTGTTTATTCGTTCAAAGCACCAACAAAACAATCGTCCTAAATTCGATAATTATTAACGAGCGACCATTGCGCGAAGACCTAGAAATGTGCGTGACCTGAATTCAACAATTTTACGGCCGGCAAGCAAACATTACTGATTCATTCTCCTGAGATGCATGACACTGTTTTCTTCTTTAAGTTTAGCTTTTAAAAAGAATCTCTACTAAATGTAAAAAAATGTAAAGTAAAATAAAATCCACCAGCAAATTTAGTTCAAATAAGTTAGTGAGATAAATATTAGATGTATTTACTAGACAAAAGAAAAGAACTTTTTGGGTCAGGAATAAATCTTGGAATTAATTTCTAAGTATGTGTAATGTATTGCTATCGGCAAACTTGTTGAACATAGGTCGACAGAGAGAGGAAAAATTCGCGCATGTGCACTTGCGCGTGACTAATAGCGCGCGCATATCTCACGCGCCTGCGCACGCTATTGGTCAGAAGCATACCTCTGTCCAATAGCGCGCAGGCGTGTCAAGATTCGTGTTCTGCGCAATCTCCATTCCCCACCCACCCGATATTCAAGAAGTTTGGCGGGGCCTGTAATTATACTTTCAATGAAAGCTAAATAGGAATAAAAACAACCCTACTTAATGTGAAGTAACATTATTTCTGACTAGAATAATTTTACTAAGACTGTCAACATAGTATCAGCCTATTGATGTCCCGCTGCAGGGCAAAGGCCTCCTTAAAATCAAGAAATATGGAATAAAATACTTACTGTTGTGTTAACTGAAGTAATCACATCGAAACTTACCTCCCATGGCACAGCCTCTTCATTAGTGGGGTTGTGCTGCCTCCAGTGCCTCTCCACATCCTCATCGATGTACCGTTTCTGCGTGTATCGAATCCAATCTTTCAGCTCTACTAGGGTTATGAAGCCATCCTTGTCGGAGTCAATACGGTCTACAATGATTCTAGAAAAAAAATATAACAGTAAGTTGAGTTATGAATTATGAACTGATAAGCAAGGTCAGTCAACTTATGATAAGACATGACTAATGAGGGCCGCCTTTCGCCAAAATGTGCCAGTTCTATTTTTACGTCTGGAATTTTTGTAGTATGTTTAAGAAACCCAAATATACCTATTAAAGTAATTAAAAATAATTTAGATTATGAAACAATTTTTATTGTGAAAACTTTCGATATACTATTAGCAGAAAGCTTCAGAAATTAAACCATGCCTTATTTAATATATAAATAGTTATTTCTTAAGACTAATCAATTGCAAACAATATTAATTGATGATCATATTAAAACTAAAACCACAAACAGTGAAAATTTATAAAATCCAATCCTATACAATTGTGATTTTAAGGAGGTTGTGAATCTGTTGGTACAGATATTCCTAAATTCATCTATGGTTTTTAAACAAGAAACCAACCACATAATAATGGAAGCATTGCTGCACATGACTGTACTGACAAGATATATCAAACAAAGTTATCTAGCCCACATAATGTGTGGGTGAGATAATTTCTTAGATTAGCCGACTTAAAGAGGAAACTGGAATATTACTCCACAGATAACAGCATCTAAATAGATGGGTTGATGACTTAAATTGGTAAATTGTTTTTATTACATACTCACATTGTTCCAGATATTATATTTTCTAAGTAATATATTTTTTATTGGTAAAGCCATAACCTTATGATTGTAAATATGCAATTGTAGATATTTAATAAAGATATAAATATAATATACGCAAAAATCATCAAAACTTATTTTCATATCCACTCATACGACGCGCCGCGTTTCGCTAGGTTGCCAGGACAGTCCGCGAGTCACTTATGAAAACAGCTTATAACTATTAAAGAAGTGTATTCTATGTGATTTACAAAGTTCCAAATGTAACAAAACAATATTTCAAGACAGCCCAACAATGCATCCCTTTATAATAATGTGCCCTTACAGAATAAATTTTCTTGCTTGACTCATGCAGACTGATAAACAAGATTACTTTAAGCATAATTATAATAATTCAAGGTGCATCTATAAAAAGAATATTATCTCTATCACAAAACAGATGTTTTAGAAATAAATCTGTTATAAGATATGAAACAAATGAGTAATATTGCTTTAAAGTGTCCTTAAACCTTACATCATTTTCTATGTTTATTCAAGTGGTCTGGAAACTTTCATCTTTAATTTACTTTGATTGTTTTATGTTTGCCCAGTTGAATTTCTAATTAGACTATTGTATGGAAATTCTGATAAAATTCTTATACACCAAAGTACCTACATAAAATTTCTGAAAAACTATGGGCAAAACAGTGTGCATTATCACTGTTGGCTATAATTTTTTTTATGTTAATACTTAATAACAATAAAAATACATTATTGATGACCTATAAACCACAGAATATGATGAACATGCATTACCTTTCCCTATATTCAGCATAAAAACTCCACAAACTTACCCAAGTCTTCTTTTACTTTCATCAGGAGACAGCTGATCGAACGTTTTAGCCTGGTCTTCACCCAAGAAGGCGTCATGATCAAACTGCTTATTGTGGTGGTCATTTTTGAAATGCTCAGCGTCTGATAAATGGTCCACCAATCTCTTGGTCTCCTCTGGAGTGGGTACACCGGCGAACACCGCCGATATAGCCAAAGCGACAAATAAAGTTCTCAACATTGTGTCCTAAAAAGATTGTTCTCTTAATTACTAATTATAAAACCTCAGGTCTTCTTATCGTTCAAGCCTTGATGTTTCAGATTTTTCAGTACACGTACCTAATAAAACAGCCACGTCAACACAATACACGTAAACTTCCTTCTTCCCGAAAGAAAGATAAACCGGGAGATGCCGGAATCGAGTATGGAATCGAGAGAGAACACTGGGATAAATGTACGTTTAAAAACAAGTAGTGTGGAGTGGAAAAGTCAAACACTTGCAGTTTATTTCTTCATTTACATAAACGAACGTCCTACAACCTATGTGAATATATATAAAAGGTACTCTGTGATATTATGTTTATGTATAATTGCTCAATAGAAATAACTAAGAATAAGTCAAAGCTAGATGTGATACAAAATTAAACTGAAAAAGTTTCAGAACAAATCTGAGGAATTTGACAATTTGACAGCTCTATAGAAAAAGTAAATATAGACTTGCTCAAATCTATGGATTCTTAGGATAAATATTTAAATAAAGATTTAATTTAAATCTTAACTATGAGGTGTGTAATGAAACGTTTGTTTAAATATACAATTTAAAATGCGTATCTAGGAATCTCCAATAATTCTATTGAGCTATAACACGGCACACACGAAATACTCAAACAAAATCTTTGCATGACTAAAAATAAAATGACACAACTCATTCCTCTATGGTAGACGTCGACGAAATAATTCGGATGTTGTGCTTGCGAATTTTTCCCTGATTCAGAATTGAAAATAAAATATTATGTTTCTAAAAGTAATTGCAAACCGTTCATAGATACTAACCCCTCTTTAAAGATCGCGTATTTTGTATAAAAGTGGTTAAAAACAGATTGCAAATGTCAATATGTCAGGATCTCGGCCTTAATTTCCAACAGAGAATGGTGAGAATTGCATGCTAATTCGGTATTCACTGCTAATTGGAACTAAATAGTGTACTTAACTTTCCATGCATGTAACGAAGCCTCGGTGAAGTTGGAGACGGAAGATGTTTCAGAGCATTTCCAATATGATTGGGTGTCATCTAATCCAAGTCGGCATTTTTTACTTTATCAATTAATTTATAAACGTTATAAATTATTAAATAAAAACATTTTTAGGGCGCAAATATATCGCAGTTGGAAAGAGATATCGGGTCAGAGCAGTTCCCTCCAAATGAACATTATTTTGGTTTAGTCAATGTAAGTATTAACTAAAGTTACTTATGCTGTGTAACTTACTTTATTCAAACATATACCTCGTGCAGCAGGTGAGGAGTATTATGATTTCCCTCATCAATTTATTTTATTACTACTATTTCAAAGTTATTATAGGAATGGAAAGAAAGAAAGCTTAGCTTAGCTTCAGGGAACAATAATTGGAAAGTTTAATAATCATCATCAGCCTATATACGTTCCCACTGCTGGGACACAGGCCTTATCTCAAATGTGAGATAGTGTGGGCCATACTCCACCACGCTGGCCTAGTGCGGGTTGGTGGAGGGGTGTGTAAGGCAAGTGACCAACCTTAATGTCAGATGTTATTAAGCCGCCAAATGGCCTCTGACTAGGCTTGACGACTAATATTTACATTATAGTAAATATCAGCTGTGTTTAATAATAATGTCATTTAATTCCAAAATTGTGTCCCTTTTCCTTTACATTTAATCCTATACCTTACTTTTGGTACCTTTATTAGACTTGGTACAACAAGACTTATATTCAATTTAGTATCAACTATCAAACCTATGTTTCTAAAATACTTTAAATCCTGTATTAAACTTATATAGATTTGACGCCAAATTCAACGCTGAACATTTGTGGAATTATTGTTTATTCATCTTTATTTTTTATATTTATAATTTTGTAAGGTTGGGAGTTAAGATGAAATTTCTCTTTTTCAGTTTGGCAATACATGTTATAGCAATTCGGTGCTACAAGCCTTGTACTTCTGCCGTCCGTTCAGAGAGAAAGTCTTAGAGTACAAGGCAAAAAATAAAAGGACTAAAGAGACGCTTCTAACATGCCTTGCAGATTTGTTCTATAGTATTGCAACACAGAAGAAAAAAGTAGGCTCAATTGCACCTAAGAAGTTTATTGCTAGGCTGAGAAAAGAAAAAGGTAATTTATTTTTGTTTAGTCTTTCACATTCACCTGACAGAGAAAGAGAAGAAGATTGAGATAATATTTATTTAAAACATATTTACAGAAAATTGTTAATACTCAGGAACATTTCCCTGGTAGCATGAGTTTTACTTAAGCAGGTCCTCTTATATTAGAAAATACAAAGATATCCAATATATTTGCAGAATTTAGTGTATAGTTTATTTATCTCAAAAGGACACATTTGTTATCAATATTATATCTCTTGACAGTATCAGATTACTTTCACAACTATCCAAAGAAATAATATTTTTATCATGTAAATTGAAGTGTAATAAAATAAGAAAAACAATCTTTCTACATCTACTTAACATGTACCTTAATATGTTGTTACTTTTCAGAGGAATTTGATAACTATATGCAACAAGATGCCCATGAATTTTTGAATTTTCTCATAAATCATATTAATGAAATTATATTAGGTGAGTGCACAGTTATACATACTACTTTCACATCTCAAAATAAAACTTCTGGTTATGCATTGTATAGTGTCAGGATATTTTGTCTTGACCTATAAATGAATCAAAAAAAAGTATTTTGATACTCAAGTATAGTTTTTTTTTTTTTTTTTTTTCATAAAGTAGAAAAACATTGTCTTTAGTGTTAACTTTTATCAATCAAGTCAATCATTTATTTATTCGTAAACATAGTTACAAGGTTCATTATCTTATTGTTACTTATATTTGTAGCGGAAAGAAATCAAAGCACATTAAAAGTTCAAAAGAACACAACAGGGGAAAATGTTACGTGTAATGGTACACTGCCTCAGAACACAGAACCAACGTGGGTGCATGAGATATTTCAAGGCACACTGACCAGCGAAACAAGGTGCCTCAACTGTGAGACTGTTAGCAGCAAGGATGAACATTTTTTTGATCTCCAGGTAATATGACATGTGAACATTTGATAAGAATTCAATCCTGAAGAAAAAACAGAACACAAATATATTCAAAAACAGATTAGACAAATATTTAACTGGAAAGAGGTAGCCCATTAGTTGGAGCTAATAAGATACAGGCTATCATTAGTGTTTTAACTGCCTGCCTGTCAATCAATAAATAAATAAATAAAAACTAAACTATCATATTTCGCCAGTCCTGTTCCAACCGCTTCTCTTGCCGTTCTCCTTTGGTGTAGACGGCCGTGTCGGAGAAATCGTGCTTACTTCGCCTTACCTCCTGTAGCTTATAAGTAACCATTGAACAGGGTTAACCCCCCAACTTACGAGGCTAAAGATATCCTCCCCAAGAATATCCTCCTCTTCGTAGAAGAGGTTGGGCTTGGAGAGGAACTGTAATCTAAGTGGCGTTCACAATAGATCAGAATTGGTCGCAGTGACTGTGGAAACACGAAGCCGCTATTAATAATAATAAAAAAAAATAACCCCCCAACTTTGCACTGCACCGATCACTAAAGCCATGTCTGAGAATGACCTAGCTTCTGCAGTGGTCCTCCTTGATTGCAAATATTTCTGGAATGTAACACTGTCACAGACTCATGGCGGCAGATAAAATTATTTGATTTTACACTAAAAAGTTTTTAAGCTTAAAACAGTCCAGAATATGTTCATCTCTTGCGTTGATATCTAATGACTAACAGCAGCATGTCTCATCTGTGGGTAGTTTTGTATGTACTTGAGAATATACTAACATATGCTTTGTTAAATATTCGTACAGGTGGACGTAGGGCAGAACACCAGCATCACGCACTGTCTGAAGTGCTTCAGCGATACGGAGACGCTGTGCAACGACAACAAGTTCAAGTGCGACCACTGCAGCAGCTATCAGGAGGCACAGAAGCGCATGCGCGTCAAAAAACTGCCGCTCATACTCGCACTGCATCTCAAAAGGTAAAAACTTGTTCAGTGGTTATCTTAACATATCAAATAGCGCCACACAGTACTTGGGTGCCTGATACCGGATAAATATTTTTTTTTTTCTTTGTGATATCATGCAATCAGTCCCGGAACTATAAGCAAATAAGGAAAAATTAGCATTGTGGAGCTCTTTCCACATCTGAAATCACTCCAAAGGACATTAGCTGCTTAGTCCTGATCAGCCAGTTCTATAATGTTACGTCTTTTTAATCGTCGTGGACCAGGAGCAGCAAGCTGTGCTGCGACTTTTATTTATAAGTACATATTACATCTAAACCCGATAATTATGTTCATGCCCACAAAACACAGCGCCATCCAGCCCCAAAATAAGCATTAGCTGCCAGCTAGACAACCAGACAATGGATACTAACTAACGGCTTATTCCACAAATCCCCTTAGCTGATCCCCTGCGCAGGGGATTTGTGGACTTTTTGTCCAGAAATCCCCTTCGTATTTGTTTAAGGGGATTTCTAGACTAAAAGTCTACAAATCCCCTTAATATTTAAACTTAGTTTTTTAAATTAAATACAGTTTCTTTCATAATCACATTCTTTTTTATTTTGGAACATAAAGTACGAGTGATAAACCAAAACAGAATAAACACCTTCAATAATTTCCGGTGAACATAGAGTACTTCTGTTCCCGGAAATGTGGGGGGACGGGGAGGATATTTGAAAAAAAAAATTACGCGCGGGTGAAACCGCGGGCGGAAGGCTAATTATTATTGTAAGTAATAAGAAGGTATATTATTATTGTACAAACAATCTGTGATTAATGTGAAACCAGGACAGTTATGTTTGATGAAAGAAGATTGCATGTGTCAGCCATTCCGGATTCAGGATTTTCAGACATGCATTAGTTCAAAAAAATCCACTTTGCTAAGAATTCTGAATCAAGGATAAAAGTGGACATGAAAGTGCAAAAATATTCAATGGATTTAAGTGGACTTAAGGACCCAAGTTGTACCACCGGGGACAACCACAACAATCATAGAACCGTTTATTGCCCGTGTTGAAAAGTTAAAAACTACTAGGAGACCAGAAACGTACGAGAGGTTTCGCGCGAATCAAAATATTATAGTGAGTTAATAAAATACCAAAGTTTAATTGGAGTTTAAGTAGTTTAGTTGGAGAACTTAATAAACCTCTCGTTCGTTTCTGGTCTCCTAGTAGTTTTTAACTTTTCACTCAATATTCACTCTGGAACAGACATCTTACCCACCGTTGTCTATGTTCTCCTGGTACTTTGTACTGGTACGTAACAAAACAGTTCGAAATTGAAAATCTCGTTTTATTATTTTCTCCTAGTAGTAACACGAGCAATATTTTATTGCTGTTCTAACAACTACAGTAGTAAGACGGGTAAACACTTTACCGGTATTACTACTGGTAGTAAAAATGGTAGTAACACGGGCAATAAACGCATAGAACAAACAGTTGAACCATGGGTAACTTTACTTCCCCGTGGTACAAACAGTTGAACATCGCAGTTGTACCACGGGTCGGGAGCGAAAAAATGATTATCTGTATTGTTTTTATTATTGCAATTATTAAGAAGCTAGGTATATCATTATTGCAAACATTCTGTGATTAATGTGAAAATTTAATTATCTGTGATGTTTTAATTATTGCAAGTATTATTTTAAGAGAAAGTTATATTAGACTTCATTATAATTATGAAAATTATTGAAGATTTATTGTTTTAGTTTATCACTCGTACTTTATGTTCCAAAATAATAAAGAATGTGGTTATGAAACAAACTGTAATTAATTTAAAAAACTTATTTTTAAATATTGTTTAAGGGGATTTGTAGACTTTTAGTCTAGAAATCCCCTTAAACAAATACGAAGGGGATTTCTGGACAAAAAGTCCACAAATCCCCTGCGCAGGGGATCATCTAAGGGGATTTGTGGAATAAGCCTAACTAACAGACATGTTTATGCAGGCAGATGTCTGTACCGTGCGGGGATCGAACCCGCGACCTCTTTCTGTAATAGCCAAACTGGCCTGTAAATAATTTCGTCAGAAATTCTGCCCAACAGGGGAATTGAACCGAAGACCCCAAGATCATGGCCAGGCACTCAGACCAAATGGCATAATTTGGCATTTAGAATCAAAAGCCTGATTTCAGATGTTTTTGTCAGGTAATTGGGTCGATGGCAAAGCTAGCTACATATATGTAAATTCGTTGCCGATTTCCTGTCCAGGTTCAAATATATGGAGCAGTACAACCGGCACATCAAGGTGTCACACCGGGTCGTCTTCCCGCTAGAGCTGCGGCTATTCAACACTGTAAGTTAAAAATACAAAAAAATACAAAAATATTTCTTTCATAACAAGTCGGGTTAACAGAGTATGTATAGATCTCATCCTTTTAAGTTTTTAGAACTTTTGTTAGGATGAGACCGCTCTTCCTAGAAACAGTTTGTCATAAGCTATGACTTGTACAAAACTCGAATTTCTTGTATAGACAGCGTCAACTTAATTGCTTTGTCCGAAGTTAGCTGGTCGCGTCTTTTGCACAGGTGCGGGGCGCGGCTGCACCCCTCTGACACCTACATTTGTGTTCTGCGCAGGTTCTCGTACGATGTTCAGACAAGCCAATTAAGTTGAAGCGTAATAAATTATACTAAGCTGTCAAACGTAATGATATAATACGATTCAACTTAACTGGCCCGTCCGAACATCGTGCGAGAACCTGCGCAGAACACAAATGTAGGTGTCAGAGGGGTGCAGCCGCGCCCCGCACCTGCGCAAACGACGCGACCAGCTAACTTCGGACGGGCCAGTTAAGTTGAATCGTATTATACATTTCTGCAATTGAATTTGTAAAAAATTCTTTTGCATGCAGTGGCATAGCTATAGCAGGGCTAGCCAAGGACCCAAGACTTGGGAGGGCCCCAGCCCAAGAAGATACAGGAGGAAGGTACAGACCTAAGCAGCTACATAATTACATGAAATGCGATCCAAAAAAATCCATGGGCCTCAAATGGTAGAATATACTTTTGCACTGTTTGCACGTCAAGTCTTTTTTAACCTGCCAGCAATTCGACGTACAAACCCTGCTGAGAATAGCGCAACTTTTTTTTGTGCCTTACATGTTGGTAAAAAGTATAAGTAAAATATGAGCCTATTAATGTCCCACTGCTGGGCAAAGGCCTCTATCCTTAAAATCAAATTATCGCTACAATGATGGGTATTGGCTTAATCACCACGCTTGTCAAATGCGGATTGGTGATCACAAACCCGAGCTGTGTCCGAAAACACCGACACAAAGTTAGCTCGACCCGGGAATTGAACCCAGGACCCCGAGATCTCGGCCCGGTACTTAAACCACTTGACCAACGAGGCGTCACATGGAGGTTCATGTTGGTGTACCTAATAAATAAATAATTGCCTCTGTCGTGTGCGGAGATAACAACCAGTTGTAGACGTCTGCGTGCTTGCAGTCGGACGACGCGGTGAACCCGGACCGGCTGTACGACCTGGTGGCGGTGGTGGTGCACTGCGGGTCCGGGCCCAACCGCGGCCACTACATCAGCATCGTCAAGAGCCACGGCTTCTGGCTGCTCTTCGACGACGATATGGTCGACGTGAGTATATTCAACTGTATTTTCTTTCTTCGAGCGTTTTTATTTTTATTTATTTATTTATACTAAGTCAGTTGGCAGTCAGACACGCAGTCCACCTGATAGTAAGCGGCCACTGCGGCCTATTCCATTGATATAGGGATACTTTACCAGGAAGAGTCGCTTAATGTGCTGCCAGACTGTAGACTCATCTGATCTTCGAGCCTTTGATTTCAAGTGTACTGGCTCCCACATTAATGCAGATTTCACCTGTGGGGGTGGAAGCTAGCCAGTCGGACTCTGAAAAATCCCTACCACCAACCAGACCCTGGCGGGAATCGAACCCACGACCTCCTTGTTTTTATGCCCCAGCGGCTTAGCCACTGTTCCACGGAAGCGTTTGGTCCTGAACTAGTCAGGGTACGCTTGCACCATGATCCAGGATTTGGCACGTCCAGCTATTACATTGGAGCGACTGCCATTTGACCTCCGTTACCCTTGACAGGGGACCCAGACCCGACGGGATTATGCCTACACAGCCAATCGACTGTACCGGTTTCCTCACAATGAAACGTGTCAGTTTGCGCGTAACGCTGCAAACTGGCTACAGTGAGTGCAAAACTAGCAAACTGTGGACGGACACTCCATTTCTAATTTAAGGAAAGGCATACTAAATCGATGAACCGCAACAGTTTGCCTACTGGGGACGGACGCAGCCTTACTTTTAATAGTTTCATGTCATTGTTAAGAGCATTTTTTTATAAACTCCATATTCATAACAAACAAGTATTCAGAATCAGTGTTTAATTTTTGTTTTCTTATTTACAGAAAATCGACGCCTCAGCAATAGAAGACTTTTATGGCCTAACGTCAGATATACAAAAATCGTCTGAAACGGGATATATACTATTTTATCAATCTAGGGATGCTAGTTGTTAAGTTTCTTCATTAATTATTATATTATATAGTAATTTATATTATTTATAAGATAGTCACTATGGATAGATCATGTTAAATGAAAATGCCACATTTGTTAAAGTTGAAAAGGCATTTATATTATTGAAAAATTGTTTAATTCATTATTATTCAACTTTTAGAATTCAGTCAATTGTAAATAATATAAAAATATTTCTTTTCAAAATAAACCATTGTGATCTTTCTTCTGGATGAAGTTTTCGTTTCTTTTACTTCCTTTTGCAGCTCATTGATGCGTTTTATGCTTTTTCTTAGAGACTAGAGAGTGTCACCATAATTTGTTTTCCCGTTCTGCACAAGTTTTTGATTAATATTTGCTACAAGTTACAGCATAGGGTTTTATAAAAAAATAAGGAACAGGCAAAGGCGAGTTGATATTTGATATGACGACAGTGCCTTTCCAGAGTTTCTATCAAAGAATATAATGCTGTTGTAATAAATAATAATAATAAAATATTTAAAAAATTCAGTTCTTGTTCTTTAAATAGACTAGAGGAGTTTTGATGATACCAATACTTTTAACAGGTATACATTTCTACATTTCACGATTGACGGTTGTGGGTAGGTGGTAACCATGTAAAGTGAAAAATAAAACAGTAACTACTTAAAAATAATTTATTTTGTCATTATGCTACGAATTCGTAAGGAATAGGAGCCAATAGCATTGGTTTCTCCAATCCGCTGACAATGTGTGCAGACTTGGGTGGCGCAGGTTGTCTCTTCAGCTTAACGACTTTGCCGGCGGCCTTAGCTTCCTTCAGCAGCCTCTCGTTCTCCTTGACACGCTTGAGGAAGTCCTGTCTGCACTTGGAGTGCTTCACGTGCTCAATGCGGATGTTGATGCGCTTGGGGATGATTCTGCCGCGCACGCGTTTGTTGACAATCACGCCGAGAGCGTGAGCTGTGACGTTGTACACGCGACCGGTCTTGCCGTGGTACACCTTGTGTGGCATGCCCTTTTGCACTGCACCATTACCCTGTAAAAAAGAATTTGATTGTTACTTTTTCATTATCATATAAATGAAGAAATAAAATAAAGAAGTAATAAATCTCTCCAAAACTAAAATTTAGAATGTATAAAAACAAGGCTTTGGATCATAAAAATATTAGTGGTCAGTAACCATTTGAAGTAGCAGATAGTAACAGAAATATTGAATAATTTTCTAAATTAATACAATACTTCTATACTAATATTATAATTAGGAAAGATTTGATTGTTTTTTTTGTATTGAAATTGAATAGGCTACCAAAACTACTGAACCGATTAGAATAATTCTTTCACTGTTTGAAGTAGCAGATAGTAACAGAAATATTGAATAATTTTCTAAATTAATACAATACTTCTATACTAATATTATAATTAGGAAAGATTTGATTGTTTTTTTTTGTATTGAAATTGAATAGGCTACCAAAACTACTGAACCGATTAGAATAATTCTTTCACTGTTAGAAAGCTACACTATCCCCAGGTGACAAATAATGTATTTGAAAAAGGAAATTACGCGCAGGTGAAACGGTGGGCGAAAGGTTAGTTTTTAATAAAAAATTACAAAATGTGTACATTTGCATTTGGAGTGAACATGGAAATAAATTGGAAAATAAAAAAAAATATTTAGTGTAATTAAAATATTGTGTATTCTTCTACGGCTTGGCCACCACTTCAAAAGTTGTTCTCTTGTGGCTTATAAAGCTAATTTTGTATAAAATGTTATCTATACTAAATAGCCAAAGAAGACTAGTCTGAGAAAAAATTGGTCTTTACTGGAACACTAAGTTTTAGACTACCACAATGCCTTATAAGTATAATGAGACTGGTTGCCGATTTATGCACCGGATTTAGACCAGTTGCCGATTTATGCATGTTAAGAATATAAAGCTAAATATAACAGGAATCTCAGATCAGATGTTCATGAAGATAGCAGTTTACAAATGGCAAAAAAAAACTGCAATGATGTTTTTAAACATCCATGGTGTAAAGAGATTTACAGCCTGTTCCAATACCTATGAGTTTAGGTATGATGGCTGATAAGTAGTTCGTTACTAACCAAGCTAGCACAATACATTTTAGAACTCTTTTCATAACTAGAATGTACTCAATACCAAAGCATCACCTGGAGAAAAAAATACAAATAATATCTGTATAAAATTTGCCATAGAATCTGAATTGCCACTGAAATGAATATCAGGTCTTTAAAAACAAAAACTGAGTTCACTTCTGGGAGAACATTGATACGCACCCTAATGTCAACGATGTCTCCAATTTTGTACACTTTCATGTACGTGGACAGGGGGATGGTTCCATGTGTGCGGAACTTGCGGGCGAACAAGTCCCTAGTACCGCGGCGGTAACCTTTGGAGTTCGTCATCTTGGTGCCTGAAATAAGCCGGATTACTTTATCAAACTACTCTTCGTATACCCCGCCACACGTGGACAGTACAAAACAAGTAGGTAACAAGTTTCAATAACACAAGTAATTAAGTCTCAACTTATTATTTAAACTTGAGCATGATTTTCTCGTATATTACATAGTGTTTCACGAATTAATTTTATTTTAATTTAATATTTTTCGATAATCACCTTGCGATACAAAGCTTGACGGTTCAAGAAAGAGGTTATTTTTGTCTATGGTTCATTACTTCATTACAGAGAAAAACTTGCCAGTAATATGAATGAAGTTCACACTATGAATGATTGTATTTTTGTATTGAGTTTAGTTTATTATATTAATTTGAATTTATTTCAATAAAATAATTTAAGATACTGATGAATCACTGAGGTCCATTATAATACGCGCGGCGTATACTATAAATTTTAATAATCAATTTATGTCATTAATTTACAAAAAAATCAATCAATAATTTTGTTTTTTGTCGTTTTATTATGTCCACACTAAACGTTCGGAAACACCTCAGATGAAGTACAAAATCATACAAAATTAAATAATTAAGTAATGTATTATGTATTAAAAATAAACTTCATTTATTTTAACACATTGTTTCATAAAATAAGTTTAACATTTATTCTCTCTATAGGGATTGTGCTGGTTTTTTCCTTCACAAATAAACCAACCATTTTATTTTTACCCAACTAACCCAACTGAATTTACTTACTGAGTGTATGGTTTCCGAACAAATAAATATATGACAATTAATCAAGTCGGAGATATTTTTTGTATTTTTTGCCCAAATTTTTTTATCCAAATTTATTATTACTGCTTGATGAAATTGTGATGAATTATCAACTACAAATTGTTAAATAAGGAAGTATGAATACACAACAAGAAAATATCATAGTGGACTCTTGTCAATACACGCCTGTTTATCTGGTGCAAAATACTGGCGCCATTCAGGTAAATTGTTGTTTACGATAATAATACAACGACATTAATTTTTAATATTGTTGATAAACATCTTTTGGTTTACAGGGACGGCCATATATTGTGGCACAAACGGATGTTGAAGAAACAAAACCTGTCTCCGATAACCTGAAAAGATTTTACGAAAGTAGCGGTATTTTGGAAAACAGTTTTGTCAACAATGCACCGAGCATTTCGAAGCCTCGTATTCTGAAAAAGCAGGATAGTAAGCACATTGGCAACAATTTAAAGTTGGCTAGCTTCCTTCTACCTAAAAGTAGCCAGGATAATAACCTAAATAAACAATGTTTGCCTGTAAACAATGTCGTTCTGAAGCAAGTGGTCACTGGAAATGCATTAAATTCTGTGCCCAAAGTGGAAGTGGTCTCTGCAAATGTAGTGAACACAGCCCCAAAGATGGAAATTGTCCCTACAAATGTAGTAAACAATTCTCCTAAAGTTGAACTCCTTACTACAAATGTAATAAACAACACTCCGAAAGTGGAGATATTGTCCTCAAATGTAGCGAATAACATCCCTAAAGTTGAACTTGTTACTACAAATGTAGTGAGTAACATCCCTAAAGTTGAACTTGTTACTACAAATGTAGTGAGTAACATCCCTAAAGTAGAACTTGTTACTACAAATGTAGTAAACAATGCATCTAAAGTCGAATTAATCACTACAAATGTAGTAAACTGCAGCACAGTCCCTAAAGTGGAAGTAGATAGAAAGATTGTCAAGCTAAAGAACTTCCCGAATGCATTAAGAACACCGCCTCGTGACAATAAACCAAAGATGAAACCAAGAGAGGAGTAAGTAAATCAGAAATCTATATAATGGCTATTGAACTAATTTTGATGATTCTTTATTCTAATAATTTTCCCAAAGTATTCCTTTTTTCAGTACACCTAATACAAGTGCAAAAAAACATACTTCAGTGCAATTACTTAAGCTAGGAGAGACATACCATAGGTTTGTATCTATTAATATTTGACTAAGTTACTTTATTGGGTTTATTAATAATTTTTTTTCAATTTACACCTGAAACCAAGTGAATGGGATATTTTAGACAAATAATATATTATGGTAAGGAGGGTAGGTCGAAGCTACCCACTAACAATATCAAAGCTACTCACTTAATCCTTCTAGCCCCAGAAAACCAGACACAATAGAAAATCTATTGTTAAGCGGCACGCGAGTGCCGGTTCGGCTTTGAGTGGTTAAAAGTTAAAAACCAAAGTAAATATTAATTAGTGTATGTTCATACATATATTTTAATTAATGAAATAATAAGTAATTTAGTTTAATAATTTGCAATTTTTTTACTGTTAAATTATTTATTAAAATAAAACAACTTTAAACGGATGAAAACTCGCGTATATTCTACATTTTGAAATTTAAACCCGACGTTTCGACTACTTTTCAGTAGCCGTGATCACGGTATGACTCAGGTGTTATGCGTCAAACAGTTATTTAAATTGCTATTTCTACCTTCACTTTTATAATTATTTTAGAATAATCAGCAACCGTCGTCTTCACTATCATTCAATACGTTCCTATCCACGCAGTAGGAGCTGATGGTGTCTTGAAGCTGCACAGTATTGTGATGTCCATTGGAACCCATTAGATGTAATACTGGGTCCCAAGTAGGTGGTACATTCCAACCATCTTCCCTATTGAAATTAGGATGTTTTTTAATTTCAATGGCCTCGCGTAGCATCCTGGGTATATAGCGATTTCAAAATGTAGAATATACGCGAGTTTTCATCCGTTTAAAGTTGTTTTATTTTAATGAGTAGTAACCGTGTAAATATTAGAAATCATTAAATTATTTGTTGTTTTTTAGTCTTAATCAACTAAGTGAAGAGCAAATGAAGATGGTAAATCAAGCTTTGAAGATTTTCAGTAATCCTGAAAAAACATCCATGGAACCGACATATGACCCAGTTACCAATACGCGATTCATTTATAAGTATGGAGTATATTTTACTGTTGTATAATTATATAAAGCTTTTTTGTTTGAGTTTCTTGCATATTGCAATATGTCTATGAATCAACACAAAATAGAATCAAAACTGAATAAGATTCAATGCTGGAAACATGTGTTCCGGAACCCTATCCATTTAAATAATTTTTGCTCTATAATCACAACACGGACTACTCTACGTGAGTCAAAATGAAGTCTTTATATGTTTATGCTTACTCATCAAATGATCACACAAGTTAATACAGAATAAAAAAATAAAACCTGATTTTTTGTTTCAGGGTTGTGTCACCAAGAGATTTAACAGTTGTTGGCAAAAATAAAATAAAAAAAGAAGAATCATCACCAGTCACTGTCAAAAAAGAATCAAAGAAAGAACCAGTTGTAGAGGAGGAGGTAAATTGTTTTTGTTTAAGCATTATGTACCAGCTTTAGTATGGGTGTCAATAATATGCTTGTAGATATATTTAATTCTAGTTTGTATTTGTTGTTTTGTAAGTTTATATATAGCCAGTATGCATTTTAGTATTATGCTGTAAGTATGCTGTGTACGGAATAAATAAGACATGCAAACAAAACAGATGGGCACTTTAAACACCAATAGCCAGATAAAGTAAAAAAGGAAAGGGTATCCGCCAAAATTGCCCCAGTCCCGGCGCAAAAGAATTGTATCTCAGATTTTAGATAATTATTAGTAGAAACAATATCAGGTGTCGCTATTTCCTGATTCGGTGGCTAACATGTTTTTTTTGCCCAAAGAAGTTTCATAGGCGCTACATGCAAACATGACACTTTTTTAGGAAAAACTTAATTTTAATGTACTAATTGACATTGAATTGGCAAAAAATGAATAAAAACATGATATAAACACAGTATTACATATGTAATATAATGTTCCTATACAAAGGCAATTTTTTTGAAACACTTAATTTTACTTGTTTTAATTAACTCACTAACAACACAAACGTGTAGGTAATTGCAAAAAATGAATATAATGGTACATATGCGTACACACTGATATGTATAACATCATAATTATATACATTTTGTAGTTATCTTTTTTTTTATAAGGAAAAGATTATGCGCATACCTGCCGCCTTTAGTAACCGGTGTTTAACCTTTCTCTATAGCAGGACTTATTATTTTTTGTATTTTTATATACATTACATTCGATATAAACATGTCCCTCAAACAACACAGAAACACAACATAACAACAATAAACTCAATAACAACATTATGTACTAGGGTATGTGTGTGTTTTATTTTCTTTTTTTGCCAATTCAATGTCAATTAGTAAAGTAAAGTAGAAGTTTTTCCTAAAAAGTGTCATGTTTGTATGTAGCGCCTATGAAACTTCTCTGGGCAAAATAACCATGTTAGCCACCGAATCCGGAAATAGTGACACTTGATATTGTTTCTACTAATAATTATCTAAAATCTGGGATACAATTCTTTTGCGCCGGGACTGGGGTTTTTTTCTATGGGATTTGGCGGAAACCCTTTGTTATTGAAAAAATAATAACACCTGCATTTAATATCTGCTATCATTTACAGGTAAAAATAACAAGAAGTGGCCGGAAAGTTAAATTACCGAAACAAATTGTCCCAGAAAATACTCCACCACAACAGAAGCCAAGAAAGAAACAAAATGGATCAGTAGTCTCCTGCTTTCAGTGTTCCACTGTAAGTAACAGTAAATTTCTAGGAAATTTATTTAATAGTAAACTTTGTAACTGAATAACAATCTTGTTTAAAAGTATCCAATAAATAAATCTATACATATAATAAATTTGTAGAAAAGTGGTGTTTGTACAATGGAAATATATTAAAAAAAAGTAGCAGGGGTTGTTATTATATCGATACCAAACCCGAAATTATAATTAAAAAAATTTTTGTCTGTTTGTCTGTTTGTCTGTGTGTTTGTGCACGCTAATATCAGAAACGGCTTATTCGATTGAGATGCGGTTTTCACTAATATATTGTGGTAAGCTTCACTTAACATTTAGTGTTTATTTCATGTCAATCGGTTCATAAATAAAAAAGTTATGTCAATATAAAGGTACACGCCTCGCGCCTGAGCTGCGCGGCGCGTCCGTATATAAAGCGCGCTGAGAGTATGGCGAATAGGTAGTTGCATTCGATTATTGCGATTTACTTGAATACTGACAGTTTGGATATTTCATTTATTTATATTTAAGGGTTTGTATGTTAGGTTGTCTTTCTTAATTTTTTTTAAAAATTTGTAAATAAATATTGTAAGCATTTGTTATAGGTTAGGCATTTCTTTCCTTGATTTTTGGTATACTTATCTTAATTTTTTATTTAGGGTTTGTATATATGAATAATTTATAAGTATTTGGTATAGGTTAGGCAATTCTTTTCTTGATTTTCTTTATTTTAGTACAAGTTTATAAGCTCAGGTTATTAATTAATTTTTCTAGCAATTCTTTTGTTTCATGAAATTGTACGTTTAGTTTACACATCTTAACACTTTTTGCAGTCAGCCTATGTTTTGCGATGACAATTAATAAAGCCCAAGGTCAGACGATGAAAGTTGTGGGTGTAGATCTAAGTATCAGCTGTTTCTCGCACGGTCAGTTGTATGTGGCTCTGACACGGGTTAGCAATCCTAGGAGCCTGTATGCTTTCATTCCCGATGGCCATACGTCACATATCGTATACCTACAGAGAAGCATACTGTAAAGTAATTCATGGTTATAGAAATAAATATTCCTAAGAATGAATTTTTTTATTTGAAACTTTGTGTTTAACTGTTTTTATTTTCTATCGATAAAATCATAAGACCGGAAAGCAATCCCTGATGCAATGGAACCACGGGGAATGAAAATTACCCGTGGACCCGTTAATGGGTCGACCCAACGGGACCACGGGTAAACACTCAAATTTTTAGCTACCCAAAGAACGGTATTTGTTATTTAAAATAATTATGCTGCCCGAAAAGTCACTATTCCACGCGGACGAAGTCGCGGGCACAGCTAGTTAAGAATATAATGTAGGTAATCTAGTTGCCCAAACTACTAACCTTTTAAAATTTATTCCCAAATAGGTATGAACAATTCTTATATGCTTTTTTACAGGAATTTTGTAGTCTGTACCGTCTTCAGAAACATTACGAAAACCACCCCACCCATATACCAGCTAAAGTGCATTCAAATCTGTTTCACTGTTTACTGGCAATCATAAAAAGCGGTTCAGAAGAAGACAGAACAAACATATTTATTCAGCAACTGGAACAACTCATTGAGAAACTGAGATCACTACTGCCCTGTTTACTTAAGAAAATTGATGGAAGTGTTGGAAAGTCGTGCACTATTAACGATGACATCGGCCGGTAAGAATTTTAATGAACTTTCAATTGGTTATCATCAATTTTTGAAATAATAAATGTAAACATTAAGACTCATATTTTTTATTCATCATAATATACTAAGTAAAATCATCTTTAATTACAGGTTATTTGGTATGAATCCTGGAAAGTACAATCTTAATGCAGATGCACTTACATGTGTTAAAGACAAAGATGGCAATTGTAGGCATAATCCTCCCCCACCTAAAAATCAATTTAATTCAGACCTAAACAAGCCATCACAACTTTGGCTTTCTAAACATAATGAGGAAATTGCAAATATAGACAATGAGACTGAAGATTGTGCAAGAATCAATGCAGTTGATAAATGGCCAACTGCAAATAAAAGAATTAGGAATAGTAAGCAGCAGAAAACATTGAAATCAGGAGTGAAAGCTAAAAAAATGAGACTTGCATCTGAAAATAGTGAAGCTATCATTGATCTTGAAGATTTAGTTAACTTCAGCACACCAAATGAACAAAGTGCAATAACTGAGCCACCAAAATCATTATGTTTATTAGACAATATGGATATAGTTAGTAATAATTCCATTCAAGAACTAGTTAATGATAAACAAAACACTTCCAATGAACATTCAAAGAGTGCACCTACACTGTTTAACTTGAGCACATCAGATAATCAGTGTACAATAAGTGTACAACCAAAATCATTGGCAATTTTAGATGATGTAGATACATGTGTGGGAAGTAGTATACAGCCCATCGTAAGAGAAAATCAAAATACTATTAGTGACCCACCTAAAAAGGCGAAGGGTGCTCACACACAGTTTCACAGCGCGCACTTTGATATACGGTCATCGCCCATTAAATCATCATCGGCAGCGACGTTCCATAAATTCCAAATAAACCCTGGAAAACTTGGGAAATACGAAGTACAAATAATCGCACCACTAGACTTAGATAAAACTACTGAAGAGACTGAGAAAGAACCTGAGAAGCAAGCAAGTGCAATCGGAACGCCACCTGAGCCTGATGATGATCCTGAAGATCTCCATAGTATATTTAGAGATGATATTATAGCACTAACTTGTAAAGATCCAAATGAAATACCAAATGACTTGGCATTTGAAGCTACAAAAGATTGGATATGTAGTGGATTAAACGCAATTATTGAGAAGCCAGATGACAACTTTTTGAAGACTAATAGTTTAGAAGAGAGCTTTATTAGATCTAATAGTCTAATTGAACCAGCTTTATTAAACCTTAAAGAGGATACTTTAGATAAACTACCAATAATCAATAATCTTATTGCAAATGATCATTTGCCAGAGAGTGATAACCGCCTAATATCAAATCAGGGTTCTTCAGTATTGAACTTTTTGGACTCTTTAGGCAGTGAGTGCTTATCGTATCCTGAGACTGAAATTAGGAATAATACTGTTGATTTTCAGCTAGATTTATTTTCTTTTAGTAACACATAGTAAATAAGTAAAATTGATTATATGGAATAATAGATAATATGGATAACTATTTTTATTTTCAACGAAATTAAATCATTATTATACAGAAAATTTCGTTTTATTTAGAGCCATAGACAAAGTTGTAAAACATTTTATGTTCCTGTCTGTATACTTTTGAAAGAAATGAATAAAGCCTAAAAGTTACATAGGTAGGTCATCAGTAGGTCATATAAAAAGCCCATAAGTAGACTAGCTTTTAAGTTTTACTAGTCTTTTTTGACAGCGGACTTCTAAAGTCCGCGTCACAGACCAGAGGTTAATGCAACTGACTCGAACGATAAAATTATAAAAAGGAGTTCTTCAAGGGTCCGCTTTGTCTATTACATTTCTTTTCGACACACAAATGAACGTTACATTTTTCAATTTGTGTGTAGATTGCGTTGATGCACTTTATGGCTTTTCCAGAAAGGCGATTTTAACATGCGAATCGTCCCGATTTCGCCGCAAAACGCGCGTAGCTCGTGGACGCAATGAATTAGGACCTCGTACCTCCTCGCGTTTTGTGTTCGCGCGTATAGATTCGCGACGAATTCGCCTTCCTGGACAAGGCCTTAGCCGCAGGCTAGCTAGACCTGCGGCTGTGTGTGGGACTCGGGTTTAGTATATTATTATGTTCTGTGACTCGGGACTATTTCATCCCACTACCCACTAAACGTTCCCCCGTAGTTTCCCCTTTTCCTCGAATGGGACGAGCTGGTACCAGCCTTGTGGCTATTGAACAGTCAAAATGAATGTTACCTGCAATTTCTTGTAGCGAGCCGTACCTAAGTCACTATTTTTCTCTTGGGTCTAAACAAGCCTCGTCCCTCGATAATTGCCCTTGGTACACCTGGGTGAACTATGATGGTGGACCATGGGCAATGACTGGATCTGATCGATCTGTGACGTCGAAGATCGTGGATTGTATTCCCGCTCGGTGGTTAGACTTTATAGTTAGCTACGGTTTACATTTATAGCCACATCACGCCAAAATGTCGCCATTGTTTTGACCGCCTCCGTCGGTCGCGAGTTCGATTCCCGCCTTGGGTCTGGTTGGTGGTAGGGCTTTTTCACAGTCCGACTGGCTAGCTAGCTACCACCCCCACAGGTGAAATCTGCCGCCATAACAGCTCTAGCTGTGTTCCGGCCAGTATTAATGTGGGAGCCAGTACATGAAATCACAGATAATATAACTTGACATCAAAGGCTCGAAGATCTGATGAGCCTACAGTCTGGCAGCACATTGAACGATGCTTCCTGGTGAAGTGTCCCTCAATGGAATAGACCGCAGTGGCCGCTTACCATCAGGTGGGCTACGTGTCTGTCTGCCAACTGAATGTGGTACCTATAAAAAAACATGTATAGTTTATAATAACCCTGTATGTGTATTCGGCTATAAAATTCCTACGGAAACCATCATATTACCGCGGCATATTTGAAAATAATAACATCTCATTCCCGCGGGATATTTGAAAAAAGAAATTACGCGCGGGTGAAACCGTAGGCAGAAAGCTAGTATAATTATAATATAGGGTTATACACCTTGAAACCTGTAACGGCACACATGTAATTCTCTCTTAACTTTTACCTGTTGGTTCCAACTTAGTAAGCACATTTGATTTATAATCTTAATATAATTGGTTTATTATATAAAACTGTTGGGTTCTGTTACCTACCTTATCTGGCAAAATCTCTTAAATTATTCAAGCTCAGATTTGTAATTAGGTACCAACCTACATTTGAAAAGCATGGGCTAGTTATCCATTGTTGTTATAATGACTTAATTTCAATGAGTGCCATACTTTTGCAGTACAGCCCTATTTTGAAATATTTAAAAATAAAGCATTCATCTAACTAATATAAAAGAGCCAGAGATCCGAAAACTACAGTAATTTTTATCATGGGTAAAATTAAAAAAATTGTATTGTTACCTCTAGTAAATTTATTTACAAAATGTTATTAAATAACTACTACACTAAGCTTGCAAGACTGGCCTTTCATTCTTCCCTTCCAGATTCTGATTAGTGAGGGCATAGCCAGTTCCTCCCCTCTGCAGAGGGATGATGTCCTTCTCCTTCAGTTTGTCTCCAGTGAGGGGATGTAGCCAATCCTTTTTTATTATCTTTTCCACACACTCCATTGTCACCACATGTCCGGTGGTCCTGAAAAGATTATAATATAGTGGAAAAGATTATGTTTTTGAACATCATGGTGAGACATCAGGCTTTTTGTCTAACGGGGAAAATTGATTCCCCGTGGTACCTTCCAGGAACAGGGACAGGGACCACGGGGAATAAAGGTAATTTCCATCATTTCTTATTTTTACTCTTAATCCTTCTAGCCCCGGATTACTAGACACAATAGAAAATCTATTGTTATGCGGCACCCGAGTGCCGGTTCGGCGTTGAGTGGTTAAAGAAAAAATACAATGAACAAATAACATTAAAGTTCTAGTCTTTATTGTCCATATAAGCTCTATTTTAGACACATAGATATTATTTTTTGTACACCTATGTAATGAAAGTATTATTTTTATTTATAAGAATCTTGCACATGACCACAACAGTTGATGAGAGAGAGAGGGAAGGCCTATACTCAACAACAGTCAGTGCACACAGCATGAAAAGTACCCATAGGAAAGCAATAATCTCATCCTACCTGATAACAGCACATGGTACCGCATTACTTAAAATATCATGTGTGACAGGACACATGTATCTGTTCTCCTTTGCAATAAGAGACTTCTTGTCATCTGGGTCATTTACAAGGGTCCATTTGACCTCCACCAGATCCTTCATCTTCAGTGGCTTGCCACTTATTGGACAGTAAACAGTCGGGTCAGGTTTCTCCACCTTTGACACCTTAGCATCAGGTAATTGTGATGGCACCCAAAAACTAGGCAATTCCTTTGCTTTCCCATTGGCCAGGTTTGATACTGATGATGAAGTGGACGGACCAGCATCATTTTTAACAGTGCTCGATATATTTTTCTCCCTGTTCATGAACTTGATAAGGTTTGCTTCCTTCTCAGCAGCAGCAAGCTCTGCTTTCTCAGTTTCTTCCTTTTTAAGCTGTTTCTCGTACTGTTTTAGTTTGCGAGTATAGTCGTTCTTTTTAGTCACTATGTATTCTAGGATGGCTTCTTTGTCGAAAAGGTATCCTTCCTTGGTGACGACTGGCATCCTGCAAGGCTGCAAGGTCAGACTGCAGCAATCAAAGTCTTTGACCGAGTCCTTGCCTACCCTTTCGTTTTGTGTCCCATAGCCAGAGGCTGCAGCATCTTTCTTCTTCTCGTGATACGTGTAAACAGCTCCTGCAGTACAGTTTCTCGCGTGTCGCGTCATCTTTTATTTTGATGTTGAATAACTACTGATAAATCTAAAGACTGTTACTTCTTGGTACATCTATTTTTTAATATAGAAATGAAACCATTCCATTAAAGAAAATATTCAGTAAACTTGAACAAGTCGCACAAGAAAATAAAAATCAACAAAATTAATGTGTTGTGTGACGAAATGAAAAGCTTTCAGCTGTCAAATCAGTTAACATTGTACGTTTCGTTTTTCAAAAACTAATTTGTTACAGAAGATATAAGTGTAAACTTTAGTCATCAATATCTTTGCTGAAAACTGAGTGCTAAAAAAATAGATGACATTTTTAGTGATGTTACCTACATATTGTATTTATTTTCTCGATATATATTTTATATTTCACATGAATTGTTAAAAGACGCAGTCAAGAGTGCCATTTTTAAAGAGGCCGACTAGTTAGTATTAATCGCACCTCCGGTGCAATAACGTCACTTATGCATTTTTTGTCAAAATTTATAATGAGAAATTAACGCTAATTTACCTCTTTACCTGGTGCGTCATTGTCACTTTGTGTAGTGCTTAAACTTATGTACTTTAAATGTTACATATTCATTTCTTTAGACGACAAGAACTATATTTCATTATAGGATGTCGAACTTTCAAACACTTTTGCTGAAAAATTACATCATTTGCATAAGTGACGTTATTGCACCGAAAGTGCGTTTTCTTTCCACAAAATATACATTTAATTCGCACAAAATAACCCTTGCGTGGGTCGATAGGTATATGTATAGGGAAAAAATATAAGCGCTGCAGAAAAATCTAGCATAACTTGGTGGACAAATGTGGAGCACACTTGGCCACTGTCTGATAATCTTAAGTAAATTGATATGGTGATGATGAGGAATAATAACGATTATTTACCTTCTCCATAACATGTTCAAGAAAAGGGATTTGTAAAAAGATGGTTAAAAAATAAATGAGTATAATTCATTTATTGGTGATAAATAAATTATATTAGGTACCTTCTGTTAGTTTTGTAGAAAAAGGGTTCTAAGTAAGGATAAATAAAACATATTAATTGTTATGTAGTAAAATCATGAACTGAATATTATTGAAAACATATAAAAAAACAATTTAATTAATTTAAATGCCAAGTTCTATGTAAACCGGTTACTTTTTGCGTAAACACGCACTCTGTGCACGCACTTAGCTAATTGACCTTTCTTTAGTTCGATAAATTATCGACATTACGCATCATCGAATCATTACACAAACCTATAATCAACTTGACTTGACAGTTGGTTGATTGATTGATTTGATTAGAACAGCAGTTTTCTGTCAACTCGATTGAACAGTGGACGTGTATTGTGTATTTAGTTCACGTGAACGAGTATTATTCGTCGACAAGGAGCTTAGGTCTAATCTAAATAAGATTGCTGTTATCTAATCTCTCAATTTAATTTAATTATAAAGGTTACGAATCCTTCGTGAGTGTCAATTGTTTCGCTACATTGTGTCGTATTTATTATTTCGGAGTGCCTAGGAGCAGTGGATTATTTTGTTGACAACCAGTACATGTGATTAAGAATGAACTTGTCGTTTGCTGGTTGCGGTTTCCTTGGGATCTACCATGTCGGAGTAGCTGTTTGTTTTAAAAAGTATGCTCCACATTTACTTCTTGGCAAAATATCAGGAGCCTCTTTCGGGGCCCTGTCTGCCTGTTGTTTACTATGTGATTTGCCAATTGGTAAGTTTGAGACAATCTGTTTAACATCACAATTCCATAACTCATGTTTTTGTACAAAATTTCATAAAACCTCCTTTTTAGAAAAGCATAATTAATACTGTGTAGAAATGTTACTAAATTGATTATGTGCTTTAAAATACTTACCTTACCTTAATGTCCAAGGATTCATGGATGATAATCCAACATCCATGTGAATATTTCTTTTAGATAATAAATAACCATAACAAGTATACCTTAAAATTATCATCATATTAATTACCTATTATCTAGTTTAATTGAAGGTAGCATTATGATCATTTAGGTTTATAAGAATTTATCACTGTGAATGGATAACTTATGTAAATAATTGGATAAATGAGCAAATTGTTACATGTAACATCAAACAAGCCAAGTAATCTATTACAAATCACAATAAATTAATTTTATTATCTATAAGTGAATGGACTTAGTGGTTTAGGTTAGGTTAGGGTGATGAAGACAAACAATGATTATTTGTTGTTTTGACCTATAATGGCCATTGTAGATATAAGATAAAGTTGAGTTTGAATCAATATTATTTGTTTAAGTTTGACAAAGAAATAGTGGTTAATTAAATAGTAGGTACAAATTGATTTAACCTCCTGTGGAAATTTCAATTAAAAAGAGCTTAATCAATAATTTATAAATAATAATATTACATGAGATGATTGTCTTCTCGCCTACTTATTAATTGACATTTAATTTACAATTCATCATGAAATAATTACAGAATATATTAATTATTTCCCACAAATGCTGCCTAACATATTGAATAATAAATATCACTCAACATTATTTACGCAGCGCCAATGTAGCCCCAAATTAAGCATTTATGATTGCATGTTGCAGTTATTTTATTCCATTTATCATATTGAATCTCTAGTAAAGAGAAAAGATTTGGTTGTATATTTTGTTTTGTTTGTATCAAATAGGCTCCGAAAAGACTGAACTGATTTGAATAATTCTTTCACTGTTGGAAAGCTACAACAAGTGACATTTGAGAAAAGAAATTATGCGCGGGTAAAACTACGGGCGGAAGGCTAGTGGTATAATAAATAATAATTAACAAAATAAAACATAATTAAAATTATATAATATAATGAAAATATATTGATGGCCATCCTTTTCCTGATCAGGTTCTATTTAAAATCACTTTGTAAAATAAATATTTGAATATTTCCACAACTAAACCACAAATTATTTTATTGAACAAGTCATTTAATGGGATAAATATTATTATAAATAGTCTTACAAAGATATAACATTTATTCAAACATATTTTTTTATTCACTTAAAAAAACATGTTAACTTAATTACCTAGGTATATATTTGGTAGTGAACTTGCTGGTGAGCCAGGAGTTGTGGGTTTGAATACCACTCAGGATAAAAATGTATGTCCTTACTTACTAGGTAGAATAGCTCAGCAATTCAAACTGGATCTTGGCTTATGACACAAAATGTCACTACTGCTCTCTGTATTGTGCAGCCACTTGCAGGTTGACAGGCCCCTGCAGCTTGAACAAGTCCTGGACTACTACATCTTTGTGATGGTACTTAGGACGCCCAATCGGCTTTCGCCCATTGTGTACTTCAATGTACGCGCCCTTGAACGCCCCAATTCTTTTCCATGTTAGGTATATGTGGCCCAGCCAGCAAAGTCTATGATCTTCAGTGTCTTCACAATGTTTCCCGGCGCCATAAATGCATCAACATCGCAGTTCTTAAAATAATGAACATCGAATTCTCTTCCGCCCTCTTCCGTCATCTCTGTTAGCAGCAGATTGTTCTATTCTCTCAATTGCAACGTAGGTAAGCGTCCAAGTTTCGGATAAAAGCTTAAGCACAGAATAACTATTCTCTCACTCTGTTTTCTAGCATGCTTGCTCAGTGAGCGTGCTTGTATCACTTCATGAGAAGGTACTCAGTTTCTCGCGATTGATCTTGAAAACCAGTTTTCCAGCACTCTTGTCGCCATTCGTACTTGTTCACCTGTTTGTCGCGATAAGGCTAAGTCATCTGCGTAGCCGATCACCCTATTCTAAGTTCTAACCATTCAGTTGAACCCCTACATCGATCCGTATCGGTCTCTAGAACTTTGTGGACGCACCACTTTGTACTAGTAAAATACAAAATTAAACAACATAGGGGAAAGTACGTCGCCTTGCTTAAGACCAATTTTAAAAGGACTTTTTCGGTTACTTCATGCTCTACCCTGCCTGACTCTCTCATTTATGGCAACCTGGATCATCCGGACTAGCTTTTTGGGTGTCTTTAACTCACGAAGAATAACGTTATGTAAAGACTTCCTATCAACGTTGTTGTTTGCCTTGGTAAAGTCCACAAACGACTTTTTGTTTTAATTATCTGTCTATATATTGTTTTTGCTGATACCCATCACTGAACTATAGTGCTTACTGATTCAAAACAATATCAAATTGAACCTAAATGACAGAACGAAGAATGAGATCATACTGTGTCTCAATCCCATACCCAAATCATAATTATGTAATCATCGCACAGCAAATGACTTAATACAACATTACTCTTTTAGGTGAACTCACAAGTGATGTGTTGAGAGTAGTAGGAGAAGCGAGGGCTGGCTCCCTAGGCCCCTTTAGTCCATCATTCAATATCCAAAATGTCCTTCTTGAGGGCATGGAGAAGTACTTACCACATGATGTACACAAAATCGTCAGTGGAAAGCTACACATATCACTGACGAGGGTGTATGACGGACAAAATGTCATAGTGTCAGAATTCCCCACACGGGAGGACCTTTTACAAGTAAGTATCCTATTAGTTATTAATCGAACTTATTATGTAAGTTAAAGCTTGCAGTTTGGCATAATCGAAATCACGGTTACCATATTATTTAGAACTAAACCGTTAATGATTTGCAAAAGTATACACGTAACTGCCTTAGTGCCTATTCAGTAGGAATTCATTCAACAGAACTGTTTTGGGGGCGCCCTACTTCTGAATTGGGTTGAAATGTCATAATTCTCTTCAAAATTATCTATTGCTCAGTGGTTAGATTGCAGCAAGTATTCTTAATGACATGCGTACACTATTTATGGCGTGCGATTAGGTATTGCGTAAGTAGGTAACGCAGAATACGATGAGATGAGACGTTTGAGCTTTTTGCGTTTTCTACTTTTGCAATAAGAGACCTAAGCTGTAGCACCGATCGTTATATTGTTTTCAATTAATTGCAACAAGCTGATGCAAACAACTGTTTTTTTTAATATTGATTGCAACAAACAAAGATTATGTTTGTTATTGATTCGTCCTTACAATGCGTAAGCTTTGATTGCAGTGAGTTAATATTAGTACAGGATAACGTTTTGTTAATAGTACAAAAATTACATTTTGTAATATCAGTTTCTTTGCCCGTAACTCTGGGCATTGGGATTGGGACAAGTGTAAATAGTGTAAAATTACATCACAGAGCAATTAATTCATTATATTATCTGCTTCTGTAATTTGTCCCGCAATAGCTTCTGAACTCCTTAGGTCAGCGCAACCAAGCTTTTCCCTTCCCTACTTACTGGGTCAGCGCAACTAGCTTTTCCCATAACTAACTCCGACAGTTCTACTTTCTTCATGTCTATATCAATCACAGTGCATCCTTGAATGCTTGACTTGTGCAGGCACTGCTGGCGTCATGCTTCGTGCCAGTATTCTCGGGGCTGCTGCCCCCGCGCTTCCACGGCATCCGCTACATGGACGGCGGGTTCAGCGATAACCTGCCAGTGTTGGACGAGAACACCATTACAGTCAGCCCCTTCTGCGGCGAGAGTGATATCTGCCCGAGGGATCTCAGCTCGCAGCTGTTCCACGTAAGTTTTAATAACATCATAACAGCGACTTATCTTAGAAGTTAGGGTCATTGTCACTGTTTTGTCACGCGATGTTTGCGTTTCGATGGGGCAAAGCACTAAAATTTTGTTCAACGATTCGTCCCATTTAGAGATTGATTTCCCGGCTGTGTCTCGATCACTTAACAGTTGTGGTAAAATTTTAGTGGACGAATGGCTGTTAATAACACGAAATACAGGATGACCCAGAACTTGATTTCCCTTAAGTTTCATTTAACATTTCCCAGAAACTGTAAGTAAGAAGATTCTCTTTGTAGAAATAAATTGGTGATAAAGTCACCAGTACTCCGCCTCCTGTTATATAGTTAACGTCAGTTTACTCAACCATAACATTGCAACTTATTTATTTTTTAGCGGAATAGTGTCAAATTCTACTTAAGCATTTTTAAGTGGAAGCTATAAACATTATGGAGGTTCCTTGGTCAAGGCTTTATTATTTTTATTGCATTGACCTTACTAATTATGTAACTAACTGCTTACACATATAATAAAACACGTAATTAATGACTCCAAGTTTGTCTGCTTTACTGAAGGCCTCATGGGACTCGTGTGTTTTCATTTATTTTTAATTAGAGAAATTAGAGGCCAGTCATTAGATTACCTCAGCTCAGGGCTTAGGTCATGGAAGATTTAGTAAAACGCTGACGCACGTCTCATTAAGCGTCATAATTGCCCGTTAGGAAAACACGCAAAATAATTAAAAACTAATAAAAACATATTTGACACACCCATAATGTAGTGCAATTAGTACCGACAGCAGCGAAACCGGTTAACGAACACTTTCTGCAACCAATCTTGAAGTATAAACCGTATAAACGTATAGACCAACAGTTTAAAATGCTTTGAAGAAAAATTACAGCTTTGGTGTCCCGTTTCGCTGTTGTCAGTACTAAATGCACGCAAAATAATTAAAAGCATAGGTATTTGACACTGATAGGTGTTCCAAATATTATGTATTTATTTATTTTGCGTGTTTTCATGAGGGGGAAATTAATATGTCTCGTTGACAATGACTTTCAAATTAATATAGTTATCGTATGAGAACTTGTGGTGGAACTTCCTATTGAAATAAATTATGACACTTAATAGCTGGAGGTTTTAGTTGAAATTCCTCATTTGGTCGTTTATCAACCACGTAATAAATATGCTAGAGAAGACAACCAAGAAATCGGGTTGCAATAAAATACACTGCCTAACACCAAATTTATTGGACGTGCTAATAATGGACTCTAATAAAAATTATATCATTCTTGGAAGTATTAATTACGATGTGCATGCTGTTTTCAAGGTGTAATTTTGTTTAACGTGTTGGGAAATTAATTGTTTACAACGTCACGCCTAGTTTAATTTGTAAAAAAAAAATCACTGCATTCTTCGACGCGTTTACGCACATCACACAGAAAATGCCTTGAGCAAGTTTCTTCTTTATTTACAACGCAGTAGATAACAGTTTTGTTTGCGGTCAAATCTGGCATGCCTACAAAAGTTTGTAGTCGTTTTTGAATAGGTACATAATGTGAGGTAAACAACCGGACATCACTCGCCGCTTATCCTTTATGTAACATAGCTTGAAGTAGGTTGCTGGTTCAATGTGTAATTTATGCAATTAGTTAACTGCACTTATATGCAATTTCACGGTATACCTACTGTGGATTAACGAGGACTCAAAGCCTTTCGTTTCGTAGCTTCTACACTAGTTCCGTTTATTATAACGAAAAATCTTGTTTGGATAAAAAATTGATAATTGTTGATAGCAATTGTTCCTCATGTTATAAAATAAAAAATGACATTTATTTATTTAAACTTTAATGCACAATCAAGAGTACATAAGGCGGACCTAATGCCTAATGGCATTCTCTGCCAGTCAACCTTTGGGCCAAGCAGAAAAAAATAGTGGGTAGTGCTAACGGGCAAAAGAGAGAGACAAACAAAAACTAAATAAAATAACTAAAACCAAAACAAATTAAAATAACATTCACATACACAAGGTAATTATTACTAATCTTCCACATATAATATCACCTAACTAAAGTTATATTTAAAAATATTAGATTTATTATTAATAAGCATTTACTTATGTAAATAATAACTTTAACGTGACTACTACTATTATAATTATCAGTGACATGACTATTGTAAAAAATAAAAACAAATTCTAATTTAATGACCAAAGAAGCTAGGTACTATTAATTTAACTGTGAAAACAAAACACCTTAATCGCACCTTACACGTGATTTACCTATGAACGCTACGTTTATTTATTCAAGAATCAAATCAAAGGCCGTACGACGCATAATGTTATGATCGTGTTACACATCCGAGATCGTAGTTGCAATCACACCTATAAATATATATTCAGTTTAATTGGCTGGTGATTCATAGTTGCGGGATGTTTACCTATCAACGGTGCCCCGCTGTAAACTTACATGTTGTTTGTGATTTCGCCTAATTAGCTTCTGTTTAATATGCACTTACACGTGATATCGAGCATATCTGCTCCAGTATTTTATAAGACCATAAATAAAATTAGCACGTACTTAAAATAATCAATGTTATCTTGCAAAAATTGTATTGCGCATTAATTGCGATATATCGCCCTGAATGAAAAAGAAAGTTTAAAAAGAAGTTTGAACTGAACTGAAGGCCATTATATCCACACTGTTTTTCAGTTATGTCCATATCTTTATTCCAATTATTAATTCTGTTGCCATCTCAGTGTTGTATCTGCCCATCGGCCACATTGAGGAACCTTTATTTATAGTTTTTCGTCGGTTGGAGTAATGTCAATCTGCAATATGAATAAAACCTATTCTGTCCAATTTCTGGCTTTGTATCAATTTCTGGCCGCCGTATTTTCAAACCAATACGACATGTGATCCTCCATAAAGCGAGTGTATTCTTTTCTAAAAAGCCGGCTACTAACTGTTAATACTGTGATGCAGTTGTCTTTGGGCAGCGGCCAGTGGTGATTTCTCAAATTACCATCAGTTGGTCCATTTGCTCGTTTGCCTCCCTCTAACATAAAAACAATAATTACATAACAGTTTTCCGTCACCAGGTAAACCTAGCAAACACGAGCATAGAATTATCGAAGCAGAACATAAACCGGTTCGCTCGGATCCTGTTCCCGCCGAAGCCGGAGGTGCTCAGCAACATGTGCAAGCAGGGCTTCGATGACGCCCTGCGCTTCTTGCAGCGAAACAACATGATCTCGTGTACACGGTGCCTCGCGGTGCAGTCGACATTCCAACTCCAGGACGTTTTGGATGACACGACTAACGACTTCGATCCGGATTGCGAGGAATGCAAGACGCATAGACTTGTAAGTTTAGAATAAAAGTTTAAGGACTCTTTTAATCTGTCACTTTTGTTAAGTTAAAAAAAAGGGTCCTGGAATGTAAATGAGCGATTAATATATTTTGCCTTTGCTTTTATCGTATTTCTAGTAAAATGTTACGTTGCTAAATAGCTGTAATAGCTTTTCAAATACATACATAAATATGACAAAGTGTAGAAGGTAGAATTATTGATATGAGATTACCTTAGATTCGAATGTGCCTACAGAGATTAGCATAACACCCAAATTGTTTTTTTTAAATCTGTATTGATATGAACGAACGTATTTATTTTAGGATGCACTAGTAGATGATCTCCCAGACACAGTGATGACGATATTCCAAAACGCGATAGATTCAGCAAACAGTGGTATAGTGAACTGGGTGATGAGGCAAAGAGCGATGCGGTATCTATCGGTGATGACTCTCCCCTACAGAGTGCCCATTGATGTCATGTACGCTACATTCACCAAGTGAGTATTCCTAATTCAAAAAAGGCTTTTAGCTAATGTAGATGTAAGAGTATATTGCAGAATTGTTTGATTTTTTTTTATTTTAATCGTAAAGAACGAGTAAGGTGGAAAAAGCATATTTATTGAGTGTTTGAGTGTGCACGACTTCATGATATAGCTCAGAAGTTTCAGATGTGATCGGATAATTTGAAAATCGATTGAATATCAATAGCAACTGGTTTTTTTTGGCTTAGGTTTAAGCAACCACCAGATATAATGAAATATAACGCCCAAAAAATCCTAAGTACTTACCAGAATTTAATCCCCATTTTATTATGAAATGATCACCAATAAACGTTAAGTCTGCTAACCTAAAAAACCTAAGTATCGTCAGAATAATCGCTGAGCTACCCAAAAAGGCCACGCGTGCACCAAATTTGTACATTGTATTTAAAAATTTCATCCAAATATGTTACATATTTTTATCCTAATAAATTAAAGTAATGCGTACAAAAATCATTGTATACCCAAAAAATATAAATGAAGTTCTAAAGATTTACCGATACTATATACCCTATGACGATTGATAGTAAATAAACAAAATCTTTTTCTCTCTGTCCCGACCAAGTGAAATGGGTAGAATTCAGTTCTGGCAGTTCTGGCAGTTCTAACCTAACCTAACACAAATCTTATCAATCAATTAAATATACTTGGTTATATTAATACATTTTATGGCAAACGTAATGATATATTTGGGTAAGAAAGACACAAAACTTTGCTAGTTAAAATTTGGTGCACGCGTGGCCTTTTTGGGTTACGAAAAGTTTTTGTAGTGCAGGCATGACTTAAATAGCCCGAAATATTTTGGTACAGGTTTCGTTTATTTGTACATATTATATTTATTTTGGATGAGGCTGTTTGGGTAACGATTGTGTTTTTTGGTGGTCATTTAATTTGTTCCCGTTTTTTTTAGTAATAGTTTTTTTGTTAAATACAGTAGTCTTAGATACATTTACAAATGTTTACATTGTAATAGAATACATTTGAAATTTTATATTTTTCCCGTTGCATTGCCGAGCCGTTTCATACATTATTAATTACCAAGGCACAGTTTCCGTTTTATGCAAGAGTCATTGAAACAAATACCAGAAAAACTGCATAATGCACCCATTACGACGCTATGTTGCTTAAAAATGAGTGATGGACGCGACCACTGAAGCGATGCAATTGGAAATGCAATTTTTTATTAATTAGCAAGGCATTCTGATGAAATTAATGCACGAATGAATAAAGAAATAAATAACAGTGATATTGCTGTAAAATTAACAAATATGTTTCGTGCAATGAAGGCGACACGTGTTTAAATTATAATCTTTATTTAATAAACATCGAATATAAGGCAATGCAACTAAGTCGTGGGTACTTACTTCATAGTGTACCTAATACATAATATCGTAATGCTTCAAACAAACAAACAAACAAAACAGTAACAGCAACATGATATAAGCGGCGCTAGAATAGGTATAGGGGGTTTTTCTTGAAATATTTAATGAACTATTTGACTTTTGTTTCAAGACTTTCAAGACGGATTTAAGTTTTTTTGTGGTATTTTTGGTATGTTTCCGAACTAAATAAATTAGTCTCTACATTAATGTAAATTACATGTCACTGTAAAATCGCAAAATCCGTAAGATTGTATATCTCGGAGATAGTAACCTAACATAAAATAATTCCTGCGATAACACAAAATAATGAGTGCAATAAGTAGGTACTGACTGGTTTGTTCATAATATTAGGATGTGTTTCGCGGGTTTTTATAACCGCGGTTTCTTTCTGTTAGCACGCAGAAGCCGGTAATAATGATTTGCCCTTGGACTGGGCGTATTCATTACAATGTTTGCGTTCGTAACATTCATAGTTCATTTAGGTACGTTACGTTTCTACGTCATGCACGATACGCATTAAATGTTCATCATCAATTTTTTTTTTGAATTTTTTCTTTTGAATTTTTTTTGAATTTTTTTTTAAACATTTTGTGATTTTTTTTTAAAGTTTGATGGGAAAATGGAAAACAGATGTAAGTAAATAGTAAATAAATAATCATTTTTTTTATAAACGCGAAGGGCAATGTCCCCGGCCGGTGACCGTCCGTGCCGTGACGCAGCTAGTACTATTGGTTCGAGTTTCGTCTATCATAATCATAAAACTTTTGATTTCACTTAAAAAATAACTTTATTTATCTAGTTTACTACTAAGATAGAATCATTTTACTGCGGGAAAACAACGACTAAAATTGCACGCTGTATTTTAAGTTATTCATTTCTATCTGATTGACTGTTAATATTGCACAATACAATTATTTATTCATTACTTATTTAAACATGCAGATACGAAAATACGTACCTATTTTTTTCTGTATCGTTTGCAATAATTTGACACCGATTTCATATTTGTAAATAAATATTGTTTATTATAGTATTTGGGTCATGGCACCCATTTACGACATTTTTTATTAGAATATAACTTACGTATAAACTGAATGCATATTCTATATTCAATATTTACATTTGAGAACTTTCAGACAGAAAACTCGGCATGGTTTATTTATTAAACGGGTTAATTGTTATGAATTTTAGTATGCCGTAACACCGTTGCAAAGGCTTTTTATAACTTTTATGAGTTTTTAATTACCATAATAATGACTTTTCTGCTTGACTTCTTAATATTAAACTTGCCGAGAAAACCTCAGGCCACTGTGAACACAGACTGCAGACAGACGAAGCTCTAAGTTGGTGTGTGAACATATAAAAAAATCGAAACTTAACTTATCCTATTTTTGCTTCATTCCCTGTCTCGAAAATGAACGATATTTGTATGTTCGGAATAATTTTTAGATAGCTGACCTTTTGAGATAAGCCTTTAAAACAAAAATTTTATGGTACAAGAATAATGATGATAAAATTTGTGTTTAAAAAAATATGCGGTTTTAAAAATTAATTGACATTAAATGTGTTTATTGGTAACGGGCGCTATTTCCTCTGCGATTCGTGCTGTTAATAATTTCAATATGAAAGGCATATAATAAACGTTATTGATATTAACGATTGTTTAAGTAAGCAGTTTAAGTACCTTTAAGTAGCAATACTCGTATTACCAGTGCCATAATAGAATTATTAGATTTGTATTTAGATTAGTTATTTATGCTTAGTGTGGTCTATTAAAGGGCGTGATTGTTCTGTTAGTGTTGTGAGTGATATTTCGAATCTTTTATCTTGCTTAAACCTTACATCAAAACGAAAGTAGTATAATTTGATGCTTCACTGCATGGATATAGTTTCTATTTCCTGTTTTTGACTTTATTGTTGCTGATTTGATTGACCAGTCAAGTAGGTATGATATGATATACCCATTCTTTAAATATTGATTTTATTTGGCTTTTGTCACTCAAGTTACAGTTAGACTATAATAACACTTCCTTTATCTATGATTACTTGCACAAGCACGAATCCTTTTTCTGCCACACGCTTCCCGCCATGGGACCACGATGTTTAATGCTAATATTAACACACGCTTTTTTAGTTACGTTGGTGATAAAGTAGAGACGCATGCGCTGCAATTCAAAGTGGTTGGGAATATATTCGTGATTAGAAAGAGGTGTGTCCGCCACAACAACCTCATGACTAGGTTAGTCAATGATTTCGGTTGGTTTCTGTGTCGTGAATTGGGTGGTGAGAGTAATACATGTGAGAATAGTTTACCATCTTCGCATGTCATTTGTTTTTTGGCATGACAGAAAAGCCATCGATCAAGAGATTATTTTATTTGTTTACTTCAGAATTTTTAATTAGAACCGTTTCGAATCTGTAATCTGTATAGCCCGACCATTTAAGTAAAAAACGCGGAAAAATATTAGAACTAATTTCTACAAGTGGCAACAATCAAATAAAAAACAATAAGATGTCTGTCAAAGTGTCATGTCAATTGTCAACCGTGCCTTTTTACTATTGGTTAATGTGATTTATTTGTGAGTATAACCATAGTAACCAAGTGTTGCTATAACCATAGCTAATGTGGCGCCTCCAGAGCAGGTTTTTTTTATTTTCTTGGTCAGGCTACACCATCGGAGCTTATTGGCCCTTTTTTGTCAATCAAAGATGCTGAGAAAACATTAAGCTGTTAAGCATAATACAATTTATATTTTAACTATTAAAACAATTTAACATGAACTGCGATTGGTTGCGGTCCCATTGCTTACTAGAATGAAGATGGCCTACTATTCCTATTGTATTCTATTTTATAAGGTCTTCAAGGTTGGTCCTCTCATCGAAAGGACCAAGACTATTTTATCTTTAGTTGTACTGTTTGTTTTTGGTGGTGGGATTTTACGTCTAAAATAATATGTTATAGTATAACTTAATCCATCAAGCCCCGGAAAACCAGACACAATAGAAAATCTATTGTTTACGCGACACCCGGCTTTCGGTCGGGTGTTTAAGAGTTAAATAAAGATACTAAAATCATAAAAAATATGCCTACTTATCTTAAGTTTTGCTTAAAATTTTTATATTTATAAATATCTTCAAGTATTTAGGTATGTAAGTTGATAAGAATTTATTAAAATATCTTGGGTTTATATTGTAAAAAATTATCTTCAATGTTCATTTCCCTATCTCCTAGTTGACACATTACAATGTAATTTATTGGGTCAAGGTTTTGACGCAACTGTCAGTGTAAATATAACACAATAGACGTGTTGTATCTTTTGTTTCGTTTTCGATGTGGTTGCATGCCTATTTCATTTGTTTTGTTTTAGCCAGTACTATGTGGGCCTACGAGTTAAATTCGTTTGTTTAATTGTAAAACATTTCATAAATATTTGTTTTAAAAGTTTGAATGCTAAGTGTTATTAATATTTTTTGGTATGAAAAGTATTTTGAAATTCACAAATAAAAATGTAATATAATACTTAATCACGCGAGGTGGGGAGGAGGAAAAACGATTTATATCTCCAAACGATTATGAAAAGATCGAATCTTTACCTTCCTACTTAAATTGAGTATTTTGAGGCAATTAATTAATCGTATGCCATAAACATTACTTATTATTTTCATTTTTTGTAAATAATTAAAGAAACGGCTAGAACTGTACCGTGTGAGGATCGTCAATTCGTCATTGTACCCGCGACCTCTAGTGTAATAGCCGATTTTTAACCATTACACAAAATTGGTCGTCAATTGGGTGCACTGCCGACCGAGAGATATTTAATATCTCAAAAAAGGTTTATTAATAGGTAACTACTTTATTATCTTGTTGCATTCCATTAGAGCCCTTAATAGCCTACCTAAACAAGACAAAGAAAGATGTTTATGATCAATTAAAGTGTATTATGATCAGTTTTTGTCTTAGATAATTTTGTATTGTTATTCTATTATAGTATTACAAATCAAACATCCTCTTTGTAAAATGAATATTTCCTATTTATAAGATATCTCTTCAAACAGGATCTGTGACTTATCTTATCAATATTTAAACAATAATTTTTCCTATCGTATTTCTAATAGGCAGATATAAATGTTTCCTGATGACGTCAGATCATAATAATCTAGACAGAAAAAAGATTATCACTAAGAAAATAAATAATATTAAATAAACAAAATTATTCATTTGCTACAAAAGTTATAAACAAAATACCAAAGACACTTTATACTAGAAACAAAATTACATAATTATTATATTAAGTGCGCCTATTGGTATTATTAGTGCGAGAATCGTTTCGAACATTTTCTTGTTTTTCTCATGATAATGACTATGTTTACAGACACGCTACCTACTCATTTGTGTTGCGATGGAACAATGTGTCTACGTAATGTTTACAATTTTACATAGTGTGATCAAGTGTCCGTAACAATAATATTTTACATACACAATGTTAGACTTAAAACCATAATCTAATAGAGATAAATACATTTCTCTTCTTATTTTCTATTAAAATGCAATTTTTAATTAGTTGTACATTCTATGCCTACATACATCAACTGCGGTAATTCAATCTGTCAAAAACCCGGCTTGTGCGGGGAATGTCATAGACACACAGTAACCATAATGATGTGTAAATCGATTGAACGAATTATTCCTCTTACAATAATTATACACCATCTTCAATGGTATTTTATTTTAACAATAAAGACTTTTAGTAATTTAGACGTGAACTTACTTACTCGTGATTTTAAAATGCTATCTTTTCAATAAGTAATAGAAGCAATAAATTGAAATGAAGAGATTAAAATTAATTTATCAAAAAGCTTTTAGGACTTTATAAAATTCTCTACGAATTATTGTCTTATTAAAAGAAAATCCAACCAATATTTTTAAATGACTTTTTTTTCTAGAGTCAAGAGATAGCGAAATGAAAAAAAAAACGTGCAATAGGAATTTATGCGACGTTTTGTTAAGTTAATTCGACTAATATTCAATACGTGTAGTTTAAACAACATATTATGTATTTATTGTTTATTCACTATTCGTGGTTTGTTGGAAAGTTTCCAATTTTCTCGTATATTTTAGTTTAGGAATTATCTATGAAGGTCTGCATTCTTTAACGACGAACAAGTATTATGCTACATTTAAGAAACACAGTCATGTTGTTTTCGCGATGTTATCGATATTATAGCTTATAGCCCGCGACCATTAAAATAAAAAACCTGCCATATTGCGGAAAAATATAAGAACTAATTTCTTCAAGTGGCAACAATCAAATAAAAAAACAATAATGATTCCAGTCGCCTGAATCCTCATATTTCTGTCTGTCAAAGTGTGATGTCAATTGTCAACCGTGCCTTGTTACTATTGGATATTGTGAGTTATTTTTGAGTATTACCATAACGAACAAGAGTTGCTATAACCATAGTAATGGGCGCCTCCAGAGCAGGTTTTTTATTTTCTTGGCCAGGATATTTATCATGCTTGAGAATTATATAAATTCATGCACTGCTATGAGTATCAATTACATATCAAAATGGTCGCTAACTTTAGTAACAATAACAACAGTAAATAAAATGTTAATCGCTTTTGTGAGCTAACCTTATCTTATAAAAAGTAAATAGGTGTAAAAGGTACGCAATATGCAGTTTGAAAGAAGGAAGGCATGTGTCGCTTACCTACTTTGTTTTGACCTTGTATGTATACAGTTGGTAAATGTAATATCATCGTAAATAAAACATTAATGATACGTAATATACCTATTGTCACGTCCTCATCAGGTATTATTGTAATTCAAGTATAGACGGCTGTATTATAGTTGTTTACTTTAAATTTAACTATGCACTTGCGTTGTTCGCTGCATCCTTATCTTATTTGCTTTTTTACGCTTTAAATAATAAGTATGACAAACATTGTCGTAGTAAATACTCCGTAGGTACTTTATTCATGTTTCCGTCGTTTGTTTATTTTTCTCGGGTTTTACGCATTTGTTATTTTATCTCAATAATCCCGTAGTTATGTACAATACTACCTACACTAGTCAAAATTCTGTAGGATTCCTTACAATGAACATAATGAGTGATATCCATTTACAAAACTTATTTACTTTATTACTTATGAATTTATTTTAGTGTTGTACGATTGCAACTTCCTTGTTTTTTATTTATGAATACGAATACGATGTAACAATTTTTAATATGTGTCTTGCTTAGCGTCGTTCTAAATTCTAACCCATTAACTACCTTATCGTTTAACACAATTTTTCTTAATAATTTCATAGTCGAAAAATAACGCTATTATAATTATCACAATTTTTCGAATTTCCATTGAACTGTCCTTCATTTTCAGATTCGTATCATGCACGCCGAAGATGAGCAGATCACTGTGGAAGCTGAGCTGGACCATGCTGCAGCAACTACATGGATTCATCTACTCAGCACACGACAAGTCGGAGGCGGCGGCTAAGATATATTACAAACTGACCATGGACTCGAAGAGAGAGAGCGATGCTTATCAAATGGACAGAAGGTGAGTTCATCAAAATCAGACCACAGTTGTTTTTTTTTATTGCAATGTGTAACAAGACGAGCAGATCGTACACCTGATGGTAAGCGCCACATCTGCCCTTAGACAGTTCAGTGCCAAACAGTAACTAAGCAGTTACTGTATGGCACTGCCCTGCGCCCGCTACACCGAGACGACAGTTATTAGGTCACATATACCCAGTAATTTCACTAGCTTCAGTGCCCTTTCCCCGAAACCCAGAAGTGCTTGACACACTTCTATTTCACGGGAAAATATCTGGCTTTGCGGTGGTACCCACCTAGACGGCCCAGTACAGGTACCTACCACCTGGTAAACTTATCTTATCTGGCACGAGTTATTGTCCGATCAATAATTGCATTGACATGTGAGTTAGTTCTTTTATACGCAGTTGCATGATGATGTCATTTTCTTAGAATTTAATTGATTTTGAAACACATTGCAAAATATTCAAAATGTTGTTGTACTCGATGTTACTTAATATTGAATAGAGTATTTTAACCACGTTTTCTGGATTTTGTTTTGCCTTTTTTCATCATGTCCACTGTATTACGCTTGTTATATAAGAATTACGCATAATAACGACGTACCTATAAATAAACATCATCACAAGCACCAGAGAGGTACCATGTCGTACCCACTCCTTTAACAGTTGGGAACTCAACACTGGAAAGTTGTAGACGAGTACATTTACCTGGGACAAAAAGTCCAACTTGGTAAGTCCAACTTCCAGAAAGAGGCCGATCGACGAATGCAACTCGGCTGGGCTACTTTAGTATATATTCTGTGGCTGGGCAGCGTTCGGGAAGCTACGCAGCGTTTTCTCGGCCCGACTACCGCAGTGCCTCAAGGCGAAAGTCTTTGACACGTGTGTGTTGCCAGTGATGACATATGGAACGGAAACGTGGCCACTTACAATGGGCCGCATAAAAAGGCTCAAAATCGCGCAAAGGGCAATGGAGTGGGCTATGCTTGGAGTCTCCCTGCGTGATCGCATCATAAATGATGAGATCCGCAGGAGGACCAGGTCACCGACATTGCCCGATCAATTGCGTGCCTTAAGTGGCAGTGGGCAGGACACATTGCAAGGAGGACTGACGGCCGTTGGGGCGGAAAGGTCCACGAGTGGTGGCCACGTACCGGGAAACGCAGCCGTGGTAGGCCTCCCACAAGGTAGACCGATGATCTCATAAAGATCGCCGGAATCCACTGTATGCGGGTGGCGCAGGACCGATCGGTTTGGAGATCCTTGGGGGAGGCCTATGTCCAGCAGTGGACGTCGTTTGGCTGATATGATGATGATGATGATGATGACAAGCACCAGTATTATAATAAGTAAGCGATGTAAACAGAATATTTTTTTAGGGAATATTATTATCACTGGGTATTTTCCATGAATCTGCTAATCTAATTTGTTACTGGCAGTTTGGTCTATGGATGGATGCTCTGACTTACGGAACGGAAACGTGGCCACTTACAATGTGCCGCATAAAAAGACTCAAAATCGCGCAAAGGGCGGCCTCCCACAAGGTGGACCGATGATCTCATAAAGATCGCCGGAATCCACTGGATGCGGGTGGCGCAGGACCGATCGGTTTGGAGATCCTTGGGGGAGGCCTCTGTCCAGCAGTGGACGTCGTTTGGCTGAAATGATGATGAGTTTGGTCTCTTTCTTTCACCTTAACGATGGAAATGTAACTATTATTGTAATCGGCGAATGCACTTACTGATAACGCAAAACAGTGACCGATGACGTCACTAAACGTTTGGTGCGATAATGATCAACAGTATTAACTATAATGCACAGTCGTAAATTTGTCATATCGCCAGTTTGAGGTCAAGTTGAACAATGGCTCACGTTGTTTATGACATTGTTACCTTATTTATTATTTACTGCAATCACATGTTCAGGAATTTCAATAGCAGAAGAATTTTAGATAAGGCGCTTAGTCTCTCGTGTTAGTGCCGGAGAGGCCCGATTCCTCTGTATAGGTAGGCCTTCTCGTCCCCATCGGCCATAACCAAAAACCCTCCCCCCCTCACCTGTTTGTCCCTCCAACAACTTTTCAAATGCGGAAAACTCCACTCGCAGGAGATAATTATGCGGTAGTTATTGTTTACAAATAGCATTCAGTTAAGATTACCTCTTTCATAATAAAACCTTCTACACTCTTATTAGTATTTTTGCTCTCAGAATCCGTAAACGTTAAGTATACGCTTTTTTATTAATCTTATCAGTGTCGAAAGTGATCATCATACTAATTTAATCCCAACTGATTAAAAAAGAAATCTAATCTTGACGTTTATTGTTATCAACTTATTGACAACTAGTTTCTGCTCGTGTATGCGGTTTCATGCAATTAATAATGTTGTTATACGTTATTTCAATAACAATTAGAAATTATATCTAACAATCATTTTTAATAACTTGCCTGTATTCTTTCTGGAAGTGTTATAAACAGTTAAAAAAGTTTTTGTCAAGATGAAATAAAGCAATACAATAGTTTATTTTTCTAAGAAAAGTGTACGTACCTACTCTCTTGTTCCTAATAGCATTTGAATCGGATAGTACTGTCAATAACAATGACATAAAATACAATAAATTCAGTATATCGTAAAGGTATTCCACTGCAATGTAAATGCAAGTTTCTCACGCAGTAAACCTGTCTCGGAGAAAGGTATTCAATGACCGCTGCATACTTTCACTGGACACATTATAATTATGCAAATATCGATATTTGTTCGATCAAAGTAATATACAGGTGCAGTACATAACTAGTTTGATTTTATTATTTGTTGTTTGGTTTAGCCTAACACCTCGTTGTGGCTTGGCCGTCTTTTTGAAGTTCAATTACCGAGTCGAGCAACTTTTGTTATGGAGTTGTAATTATAGGCTCTTACGTCTCTTTGTCAAGCTTGGCGATTATGTCATATTAACGATGACTAAATTTCGGCGATGTTCCTTATCCCCTTTTTGACGACGCGGAGGTAAATGACTCTATTAGGGCGCAGGTATGTATGTGAGACTCCTGGCGCGCTATATAGGGCACTTCTCTGTCCCAGGCAGCAGGCAGGGTTTCCCTGGCTGTCATTAGTGGTGGTGCCGTGGGACTACATGGACAGCCAAGACACCATTAGCAACTCAGTTTTACACCCAATGCGGTCCCCTTCCAGAGGGGGCTTTGGAAATGCCAGGATTACCGATGTAGGCCTTCCTTACACCTACAGTCTGAAATTAATAGGTTCTTCTATGTATAATTTAGAAGTGAATGAAATCGGAAACCATTTCGCTGATCAACAATACCGACTTGTCCAAATTATAAAACTTACATTTTATATGTATTATGTATGTTGCCCTTTGATCTCAGCTTACCCTCTGAGTCCTCTGACGTAGCGGGACGATTATAAGTATTAAGTATTAATAGACAAATACAAACTTTAATGATCTAATCGATACCTATTGTCCTGACTTTATCATAATAATCATTAATGTACATTATCGAAGCCGGAGCGGGTGCAATCAGCTGGCAACAGCGGGTGACATTCAAAAGTTAGTCTTATCGTCTAACGACGTCGACTCACTATTGTATGGCACCAGGGCATCCGCACTCTGCTTTTATTAAGGTAAATACATACAAATACATTAAGTATATAAGTAACAAGAAATCTTTACCACATAAATGTTTGTCCTGGTTGGGATTAGATCCTTACGCCAAGGGGCAAGGGTTGTTTACTAGCAAATGCAGCATCAAGCCAGTCGCATAAGAAACGTATGAAACTATATAATCTTGTATTTGTATATGTCGCAGTAAGATAGTTAGAGCCGTATTATAGTTATATCCCAAGGGTTATAATTATATAACGTAAGATGGTTATAAGGAAGCGATTTATAACTATCTTACGGCCACAATCTAGTAATATGGTTATCTGACTAACTTAGTTAGATAACCATATTACTAGATTGTGGCCATAAGATAGTTATAAATCGCTTCCTTATAACTATCATACGTTATATTATTATAACCCTAGGGATATAGCTATATTACGGCTTTATCTATCTTACTGCGACATATATTTTAAATTAATAAATAAATGTAGAGCTTTATTAGTTTAAATAAAATGTCTAATTAAACAATAATGATTTAGCAGTTTAGACAATGTAATGACTTTAGGTCATAGACACGCCATTTATACATATTATCAATTCAATTTTGCAGTTAAATATCAGTTTATTTATATAAAACAATTCACAGATTTGTAGAAAAACAGATATCTATAGTGTGTTATCCTGTATTTCAATGTCGCACTGCAGGCCAAGGGCGCCTCAAATCATTGGAATAACACATCACAATGCGTTGTGATTGAGTTAGAGAATTGTGTTACAGTTCTCAAACACAACAGAAATAATTTTATTAGGGTATACAGTTTTTTAATTTCAATTTTGATTTCAGACTTGTAATTTCTACCGTTAAAAAAAAAACTTAAAAAAAAATACGCTTAATTTCTGCCCTTAATCAATAGTACTCGATCTTTTTTTGTCGTGATCATAAATTAAGCGTTTGGTGGCCCTACAGTTACACGGATGTATTGACGACGATTAGTCAGTAAATACACTCACCGGCAAAAATAATCGCCCACTTGGCTTTTTCCATACAAACGTGGTCACTTTAGCGTCTCATAGATAGAAAACTATTTGCAGCTGTGCAATGATTATTACGTCAATGGAGAGGCCAAACGCCCAATTGTCGAATCACAGTTTCAAAAATTGCCAAAAACCGCTCAATTTTCTCAAAAAGGAAAAAACACTAAAGTCAAGTCAAACTTCATGTTACGATGTATGGAGCGTTGAATTCGGTTTATTGTTTTTCCTTTTTGAGAAAATTGAGCGGTTTTTGGCAATTTTTGAAACTGTGATTCAAAAATTGGGCGTTTGGCCTCTCCGTTGACGTAATAATCATTGCACAGCTGCAAATAGTTTTCTATCTATGAGACGCTAAAGTGACCACGTTTGTATGGAAAAAGCCAAGTGGGCGATTATTTTTGCCGGTGAGTGTATGTTTGTTATTCCCACGTGAAAAAATATTATTAGAGATAGCTTACATAATACGTAAAGTGTTTTACTAGAATATTCCACGGATGCAAATAAAGTATAATTATCGAACCAATATTACCTATTGTTGTACCTATTTGTTTAACACTTGAACTGTGTTTTGGGCTACTTCCCATTTGGTAAACCTCAAACTGTACCTACTAAAAAGTTGGTTTGGTAAACATATTTTTTACTTCATACATTTAGTCCCATTTCGAAAACTAACATAGTTTACCAAAAAACTTTTTAGCTAGGTACCTACAGTTTGAGGTTTACCAAATGGGAAGTAGCCGTGTTTTGGCATACTGTTTGCTGTAAAAGTGCCTTATTTTGTTTCACACAGTTAATTGTCAAAAATGTAGAAGCATTATTAAAAAGGTAACTTAGTTTGCTTGCAATTATATCGTGATTTACGTATGGCGTAAAGTGTCTCACTGCTGACCGTATCATTGAAATAGGTACTGATAGTTAGTTAATAAAATTGTTGTTAATGAGACGTTTCAGTTCTAGGTTTTCAGCAATCGCATGAGCGTTGCTGTTCCTACTTTCGCGTAAAACATGTGACGTACATTTTTATTTACGACTAGCAGTCGCCTACCCGGTTTCACCCGCGCGTAATTTCTTTTCTCAAATATCCTTCCCGTCCCCCCACATTTCCGGGATCAAAATAACCCGAGAATAGTGTAGCGATCCAACAGTGAAAGAATTATTCATATCGGTTCAGTAGTTTAGGAGCCTATTCAATATAAACAAACAAACAAATCTTTCCACTCTATATTATTAGTATTGATATTCTCTTTAATAAACTTCTACGGTAATATAAAGACTAGTTTTCATTACAAATGTTCAAGAACAAAGAATATAAAATATAAATTTTAAATATTTTACCTATTGGAGACATAAAAATAATCAAATCAAAGTATTGTTCTCACGAACTGAGAAACTATTGAAATATTTAAAACATTCAAGAACGTAGGGTGAAAATACCAACTGCACGTGTGTCAATTGAAATAATGAGAATATTGTTCCTTTACTTATTTTCACTAGTTTGCAGGAAACGTCCTGTGTAAAGGCACAGCTGTTGTTATTGGGAACGTTGATAAAATAACAAAGGGCTTTAGCCAACTGTTCCATTTCTCATGCCATGACTTCGATACCAGGAACTCTGCTTATCACTTTAATGTAATACTAACTGAAGTACATTAAATACAAATGATATTATGATTAATTAGTAATTAATTACACAAGCAAAACTTTATTAAACTTTAATGTTCCATAAGTTTTACTATAAATAATTTTATTAATATCTCAACTAATGTCTAGATACACCTTAAAGTTAAAACTTCTTAATTAACTCAATATTTTATTGATTGGGAATTATTAGTATTATTATTTACAATCGAGTAAAAAAAAATATTCATCATTTAATGATCAATAGGATTAAAGATGGTACTTGATCTGATCCCCACACACGAACGAAAGAAGATTACTTACATAATTCTATTACTGATAGGTATGAAAATAATAATAGCAAACATTGTACGTTTCTATTATTTTATTATTACTATTATCGTCATCATATGCGCAGTTTGCATCGCGTGATAAGGTTAAACGTCAGATTTTTGCTACTTTTGCAAACAATGCGATAGTATGTTAATAGGTGATGTTTTTCCTGATAAATGTTAGATAATTATAAAATGTCTTTATCTTTTGCCCTTGGGGGGGTATTTTAGAGTGAAAACTAAATCTTTCACAGATTAAAGTATAAAACTTTTTGATAAATAATAATACCTATACGTATGTGACGTTTTAACTTAGGCATTCACGTGTTTTTAATCTTAAAACATCCATTCTTGCATTCACGTGCTTTAACACTTCCCTGCTTTAAAAGATAAAAAATACCTAATCTGTAGGTTTTTTTAGTTTAAGTATTGCAGGATTCCAACAAAGAGAAACAGACCCGAAATCACGAGACGGTCAAGTAAGGTCTGCATTTTTTGAACATAGTTAGGGTTACCAAACTGCGTTTACAAATGACCCAGCTGACACTTGATGCAACAGACAGCTGTGCCTGTACTCTACTTTTTAACAATTTGTTGATGTTTCACAGCCTTGGTTATTTAATTATATTCAGCCAAAAGAATATTTGTTTGTTTATTATTATTATTTTACGCAACTCGACTAAAGAAAAATGGATATTTGCTTGCAGAGCACTTTATCTAATTGTAAGTTAGCTCGGCAGTGTTGATGTTACGCCGACCCCGATTCAGATAACGCAACGTGCGCACGTCGTTTGACGTCACGGGCTTCGGCCGATAGCTACATTATTGGTTACTGACCCTATGCAGTTACGGGTCTATTGGATTCCATTATTAGTTATTTTATTACGTACAATAATATCGGTCGCTTCAACATCAAGTAGGTAGGTCATTTATGGTGTCCTTTCACCACCACACCACATTATTAGAAAAAAAAAACAATGTTTTGTGACAAGCGTTAATTAGTTCGGAAGCCATATAAAATTGTATTACTAGCATTGATATAGTGTGTAATAGATGATCTAATAAAAAACTTATTTACTCAATAATTATGTTACAATACTTACCTACACTTTTTTGTTAGAGTATGGTTATATCAGAATCAGAATAATTTATTTACTTAAAACTGAGTTACACGGTGGTAAGACAAAAAAGGAATATACATATGTATAACAGAATGGAAAATAATGTATGTAAATGTATTATTGTTTTAGGAGAGCAAGCGAATTCCGCATCACATACAGCGACGTGCGCGCCTACGATGAAGGGGACACATTCGAACACATCCTGAACGTGACGTCACACAACGATGCGCTGCTTGCGTACTACTATCTCGACAGCGACAACAAAGTAAGTAAACCTGTCACAACTTGCACCATTAGACAGGACAAAACTGGATTCACAATACAATTTATATGGTCCTTTGAGCAGGATATGGATCCTGCTCGATTTGCTCGAAGGACTACCATATTTAGAGTTGGAATATTTTTATCTCTTAATGTTCAGGATAAGGACATAATAATACAACTACAACTGATGCTGTGGCGTAATACTTATTGCTTTGCAGAAGATTCCTAAAATGCTTAATCGGCTGATTAACTTAGTCTTGTTTATTTTGTATGGTCAACGGTACGTGTGTGCGTCGAGCGTTATTAGGGCTGAGTTTCGTGACTTTATGTGCTATCAATAAACATTTTTGTTTTATTTCCTTGATCTCAACTTGACTCCATCAGTCTTTCTTGGGAACTTCGTAAGGCTCATTATTTACTTGTAACTTAATGAAATATATAAATATATTATGTGGTATCATCTTATTGTTGCTACAAGCAAATCTTATAATTAGTTGCTATCCTACGAACGACAATCTAGAATGATTTAGATTGTGACATACAATATGTCCAATTGTCCATGTCCATGCAATTGGCATTCTATTGATACGCGGTAAAATACTTGATTTGTACAGGGAAGGTTATGGATGTTTTAAACATACTTCCGAGTTTCCGATCCACTACACATACAAACTATGAATTTCCAAGTGGCATAGTTGGTCTGTTGACAGACTGCTTCTCAGATGGCGACTTTTTAATAAAATCATCTTGATGTTTTGGAGCTCCATCAGCAACAACTTCTGCCTTATTTATGTTTTAACATCCTTATAAAATCATTTAATTTTCTAGACGTTGACTTAGAATTCAAATGTCGTTTAAACAACAAAGTTATTTTTACAACTGTCTCCTAATTATTAACATTCTTTAGATATTTAAATCCTCATTTAAAAAATGCTTTCGGCTTTTTTAGAATTTGTTTTGATATGCGATTGGAAGTAGCGACTTTCAATAGCGTTATTGGACTTTTATTTATTGTTCAGGAAACGTGCGTCGGTCAGAAAACGTTCCGTCGTCTTCAATAGTACCTATTCCATACTTGACCTCTATTATCTGGCGCGAGTGATGCCGGGTCATGACGCGCATCGCGCCACCGCACCGTAGGGCGGGTTATCGTCATTTGTTTATTTACTGGACTACTTTTTATGAAACGTTCATATCAACATCTTTTTAATATCGCATGTTGAACTGGCTGGTTTTCTGACCGATAGGGACTGTTTTAATTGGAACAATTAAAATTGGGCGTTTGTTGCTATGCTGCTTTCCGGGTGGTCTGTAGAAAATATGAAAAATACTTTGATACAGACTCTCATTCATGCTTGGCATCTTTTGAAAATTCAGGCCTTTGCTTTTGGCAGATAGCATTCATAAAAACAAGCCATATCATCTCAAGAAGTTAAAGTAAATGGAAAACCGACATTATTTAACAAATCACAATATCTTCTTCTTTGATGAAGATAAATCTATTTGATTGCTAATGCATAAGTTTAAATAACAAAGAGGACTCTTTATATAAGCATAATATCATAAATCGATGTGTTATATACCTACCGGCTTGTTAGAATCTTAGTGCGTGGAAATGTACAAGGGATTGGGTGTTCAGTAAAAGCGAAAATGTTCCCTAAATATAATATTGTGCATACTCATCGAACTTCGAACCGTGAGTAACATGCAATACATTGCAGCTGCATCGATACGAAAGCGATAGAGGCCAGCGGTTCCTTTGTTAAATGTTATTGCGGCATCAGTTATGTTACATTTCAAAGAAAAAGATAATTGGCGCCAAGGCTTTGTTTTGATAGTACAATAATAAAAATAATTTAAATACAAATATATGCTTTTAGCGTCATAATAATGATAACAACAGCGCAAGGATTATTTATTATTTCCCTGACAATAAAATCCTATTTAGAAAATTACGTATGGCTACAGTCTAATAGTTGGCGGAGTAAAAACAACCCCATGTCTCGGGAAGCACGTAAAAGCCGTTGGTCCTGCGCCTGATCTCTCTTCGGTCGTGTCATACTGCCCGTCCCACCGTGTTACGCGAGTGAGGCAGATTAATAAATAAATAAAATAAAATAAATTTATTTCAGGCTTTGCCCATAACAATGTTAGTATACAAATGACTTAAGATCTATGTTAGTAAAAGTACAGTCAACTGTCAAGTATTGGAATAGAGAGTGCATCTGTAAGTGCGCACTCACTTGTGCAAATTGTGCACTATGTTAAGTAGCTGAAAACTCTGCTAGGACGGCATTAACAATTAACGCCATGGGTATGGGTCACCTCACCCCGGTTATCCCCAAACAATATATTTTACTCGGGGCCTGGAACTTTGACAGTCAGTGAGTGATAAATCGGGACTAAGCAAAGTACGGACGACAGATCAACCTACTCTAATCTGTCAAAACTTCTCAATTGAAAGAGAACTCTATGTGAAGTATATAAAGCCTAAAATTGGTTGTAGAAATTTGACAGTTTAGGGTAGTCTGATGTGCTGTCGACTGTACATCCGAATGAAACCAGCTAAACTTAGTGCACTTCTTCCTCAGATGAAGATGACTGAGATATACGACGTGACGGACGCCGACACGGAGGCGGTGCAGTCGCCGATGGAGCGCGATCTGAACAAGCAGCTCGAGTTCGACAACGACTGGTCCGCCGAATTCATAGCCGACAACGGTGAGTTAATATTTTTTACACCATCACACTATCGAGGGCAAAAGTTAGGTCAAAGGTGTCTAGGACTTCGCTCTGCTAAGAGTATTATCGACAAACGCCTAGCCCTAAATTGGGGTTGCCTTACACAGGTTTACGGAGGGACAACGGAAAGGATGAGGTAAATGTATAATTTATTTTTACAACATCATTTGGTACTCTTTAAAACCAATTATATTTAAATCTTAAGGAGTTTTAACCTGAATTTGTCACCTATAATCTTACTAAAGGTTATTACATTGAGGCACATTACCAGAGAAAATCGAACAATCTGCTGCTACTGGCTATAATATCAAGTGTAACGTTTTCCCTCAATTGAATTCTTGAGTTTCGTGGTTGAAACTCTTATCTAAACCTTACCTTTCCTGAGTAATTGTGACATAAATTCTTTCTCCTCTCTTGCAGACGACCTCGACCTCCAAGACCTAGACGATGACTCGCTAGCGGATAGAAACATCTTCTCTGACCCAGAAAGCGAGTGGGCGGAGTCAGGCCGCCGCAGTGCCTCCGACAGCGGAGAAGAGCAACCCGAAGCCGACCAGCGCCCCTGCCTCGTTTACGACTTACCCCGGTACGGATAACAACTAGTTACAAGTGTTGCCAGAGATGGAAAGTTTCAGGATTTGAACAAGTGTTGCCAGGGTAAAAATAAAAGTTGTACGATTTGTGCGTTACCAAAGGTTAACAAAGCTAAGATGTATGATTTTATTTTATACTGTATTGCTTTTTTATACCTTAATGGCTAAGCTAATAGGCGTTAATGATAAGTTTTGTCGACTTAATAGGACTGAGATATTAAAAAAGGTATAAAAAGATTAAAATTTAATATGTAAATGTTAAAAAAGACAAAAATAAAAAGTGGATTTATTGTTCGTTCACAAGAGCTATTTCCCGGTGGGCGGTATCGCAGCATGTGAGAAATCTCTCCTGTAAACACTCATGAGTCGAACATAGATTTTAATTAAAATAAACAGGGACCAATTAGTATGTAATTTGAAGAATTTATAATTCAACTGTCACTTATTAAAAGGAGTTCAGTTTTTGATCGGTCTGACATTTTTTGAAAATGGCTTTTTTTTAACTTTAGCCGACTATGCAAAAGTAACAATTAATCTAGTATTTTACACACTAGTTTGATATAATCTGTAGGCTTAGGCATAGACCGTTATATCAGAAATAAGTTAGCAAAATGCAGATAAAATGTATGTAATTTACTAGCTACCTCCGTTTTTATTGGACCGGAGTTTACAAAGGACTTTGCCTTGTAGTAGTAAGCAACCGATCGATAAATCATTTAAAGCATCATTTAATTTTTTTTTTATAGAGGCAGGATGGGTTGGGATATTTTTAAGTGTACATCAAAAAAATACTGAAATGTACATCAAAATAACTGATTGCACACCAAAGGTTAGGTTAGGTTAGCAATTCAGTATTTTTTTGATGCACAATCAGTACTTTTTGATGTGCAGTTAAATACAACCCGTTCTTAATTATTGAATGGTATAAAATTTAGGCCTTCGTTATAATAAGGCTGATAAACCGTATCTAAGTAGGTAATTTGATAATGATTCTATAGGTACTTGAACTAGAAAACGGTTATTCAACTTTCTAGGATTTAATGACGTCAAAGTCATTGAACCTGCATATGACAGCTGATTACGAATTACTAAAAAACATACTACATTTTTTTAATATTCACGGTGAATTTAATACAAAACTAATAGAGGTCGTATTTTCTAAAAATATATCAGCAAAAATCATGAAGACCTTGGCAACACTTTATTATGCAAATGTGATATCGGATTACTTATATTAATGATAAAACAAAATCTTTTGTAACATTGACTCATTATTCATTTAAGCCCAAGAAACGCCATGGCATTCGTTGAATAAAGCTGTGTTACTATACGCGCGTAAAGAACAATGCAAAAGACAGGGCCCAAAAAAATGTTGTGCAGATTTGGGACATACACTACGAAGTAGATCCAATAAACACCTTTAACTTTTATTATGGCGTCGACAAAATTGACCCTAGTGAAAAAAAAAAATGTTTATTATGTTAATTATTTATGTTTATATGAAAATAATAAATTATTATGGACGATAACTTTTCCCCCTGGGCCTATTATGGTGTCATCATAATAAAAGTTTATGGTGTGTTTGTGGTCTTTCACGTAGAATACATCTCATCTCTGCACAATTACTTAAATTTTTTGGGCCCAAGAACAATGGAAAGTTTTGCATTCTCCTTTACTTTAGTCTTTAACAAAATCATTCACATGCTTTGAAAAATAGGTATCCTTCGCACAGATTGCGACTGCAAAGTTATTAATCTGTATAACATATTGTCTTCGAGAATAATTTTATCTTTTTAATAGGTATGCAGAAATTTCCAGAGGCAATATGACGCCTAATCAGATACATTTATGTAATTTCTAAGTTATGTCAGTTTAACATAGAGATAGTACGTTCAAACTAATCACAATAAATGAACAGATATTTTTGCATACTTGATTGATCGATGAAAATTAATCCGAATGTTATGCGTTTCCATTAAAGATTCATATTTTTTTAACCACTTAAATATTACCGTAGATGTGTGTCTTAAGCATTCCATTACTCCTTCTAGCCCCGGATTACTAGACACAATAGAAAATCTATTGTTATGCGGCACCCGAGTGCCGGTTCGGCGTTGAGTGGTTAACTATTGAATAACTCCTTTCAATACTGGTGGCATAATTATGTATGAACAATCAAACATTGATTAACACTACATATCATCAGTTTTATATAATATATAGGTTTTATTTTTAGAAATGTATGCCAAAAAGTGATTATTATTTATCAATGCAATTATTTGTAAGCGCTGATTTCTGTGCGATTGGATGCGCGATCCGGGTCGTCGATCCGATTTTCCAGATCGTAATGGATCGTAATGCCACGATCCGATCCGCGGATCGGATCGCATGCCGTCGATCCGATCTTCAAGAAATCGATCCGGATCGGATGCAAATAAGTGAAACACAATTAATTTTAGATCTTTATTAGGTAAACCCCTCAAAGTATGTAAAACTTGTAATCAAGGACCCAATGGCCTATTGCCATAACGTAAAACGTGTAAACAAGTACTTTGAGGGTTAGTAACAAGTGAGGGAGGGTTTGAGGGTTACAAACTAGTAAATCCACAGATTTTATGCTTATCTACCCACAATATTCGTTTATAATAATATAATGTATAAGATTAACAGATCTACCCGTAAAGGATGCCGCCAAGTTAAAAATGTAAACAAAGATAAAGTTCGTAACAAATAAACCTAAGTAAGTACCCAATTTATAGTAAACAAACCGCGTTTTAATTCATACGATCAAAGCGATCCGATCTTTCAACTTTTGTATCGATCCGGATAAAAATCGTAAGACCTCGATCCGATCCGAAAATCGCCGGATCGTATGCCTGCCGATCCGATCTTTCAAAGGATCGGATCGGATCGGCGCATCCCTATGTGCGAATACAAAAGAAGTTATACTTCAAAATCTAGTTCGCGAAATAATTTTATTACCTTAGATACAAAATTGTTCGCTATAGAGTCAAATCCTCTTGTCCTACGGTTTATACCAGTATAACAGGAATGGATGATTTATGAAATATTTATCAATACTCATGAACACGTGTGTAAAATTGTCTAAGGTCAGGTCTTAAACAAAGTTTTACTTATTCAAAATGATATAGTTCAATGACAGACATGTTTTTTATTTTACCTGCATAATTTTAACCGAATTCAGTTTTGTAACTCTTGATGTGATATCACAATAATTTAAGGTAAGCGATTAAGTTATGTTACGATAAAGTGATAAATGCGGTTAATTTATTAATATCAATTACCCTCCAGTTCAGAAAATGCATATAATACCGCGTTTACATTCAGCCATTTCCGTTGCTGCTTGCCTTGCCGTACATATTTCCCCGTATCTTGATGTGGCAACGTCAGCGGAAATGAGTGTTTACATTGCCGCTTCATATGTATTTTAAATTCGACTCTGGGCCATGGATAACGTGGAAATTGTCGCAGCGTCGGCGCTCTGCCTTTTAAGTTTAATTAATTATTTAAATGTTTAAAAAAAAATAGAATTCAAAAGAGACGTCGTCGTCAGAGGAGATGGTGGATGATAGCAATTCATCGTAATAGAACAATAAGTATTTTTAAAGATATTAAACGACTGAACGAGAGAGCAACATGTAAACACACGTTGCCGCTCGCATTGCCGCGCTTTGATGTCCGCTAGAAAAACCGCCAAATGGGAGATAGCCGGGCAATGCGAACGGCAACGTCAAGGCAATGGAAATGACCTGTTTACATTCTCGCGTTTCCCAGTTTATTCCCCATGTTGCCGCGGCAATGGGCTGAATGTAAACGCGGTATTATACTTTGGTTGTGAACCAATGGATAAACTGAAAAGAGGATCTTCCAGAATAATACATAATAAACTGAGCTTTGATTCAACGTACAGTCAGAGACACACAAACCTACCCAATCTGTTAAATTCCCACAACAACTTGGCTTTATGCCCATTACATAGAATTCTATTTCAATTGAAGCATTTCAGATTAGGGTAGGTTGTGTTGCTTACTGTACCTACATACAATCATATGCAATGAAATACATACGTGTGAGGTCTAATGCGTTTTATGTTAAGCGATTTTTAAAATTTTGTTTATTTATCAAACCCCTGTCTTAGCTTGGCTTGCGACATGATCAGCCTTTAACAATGACTCATGATTACCATTATTCTTCTTCGCACGATTTACGAGTAAGTATATTGTTCAATAATATGTTGGATGTAGATACCTATTGAAAATAATGGCCGCATTAAGCACTGTTCGTGTGGTTATTATATTTGTCATAATTTTTCATAGTTTTTATTCTAAAAAAATACGAATGAAAATGTCGTTCTTTCTTAAAAGAAATTGTAGATTAATCGTTGTAAATTGGATTATGCTTGATGTAAAATAAGAGTCGGGACTGTGCTTGAACATGATTCGTTGTAGACATTTCATTGACCACTCGACATTGGTTGATGTAACGTGTTGCTTTGTTCTCATTGGCTGATTAGACTGAATGCCTTTCTACCCAACTTCAAGGAAATCTAATTTGCGGCGATTAATCTGTTTGTATACGTTTATTCCTTAAACATCATACCTAATCTATAAATTAGGTGTAATGTTTAAGTATAGCCTGACCAGGAAAATAAAAGCCTGCTCTGGAGACGCCACATTAGCTATGGTTATAGCAACACTTGGTTGCTATGGTTATACTCACAAATAACTCACAACGAGACACGGTTGACCATTGACATCACACTTTGACAGAATAATAACACTAGTTTACAGTACATTTGTTGTCGGAATTTTTTTAGCTGTTGTTGACTACTGGTGTTATACTATATTCAAAACTATTAGTAGTTTTTTTTTATCAGGTCTAGTTTTTGGGATTCAGCTACATGCGTTTCCAGCAGAAAAAAGCGTGTATCTGCCAAATATATTTTTTTCTAAACTTTGTTATTCGTTAAGTTCAACAAAAATTTGGCTTTGAATGTCTTCTTTAATTGTGAAGACTTTGAAAAAGGCGTATCAGAGACCAGCAATAGTCAGACATCGTATTTATAGCCCAGATAACGTTCCTCATGACACGTAAATACTGACGCATATGCTCTCCCTGCTCGTCGCTCATATTTCCTCAATTTTTCGGAATTCTGTCCAGGTGACCATAGAGGAATTGAAATTCTAGGCTCATTTGCATCCCATGTCTTTTAAATGTAAAGATGGTTCGAAAAATAACTACGAAATTTATTTTTTACTCGCGCGATAAAACGTTATTTTAGTTCTTGGAGAAAACTAGATTATTTTCTTTATAATCGATGCCAATAATTCTGAAGCTTGTTTAGAAATATTCAAATGTCCTTAAAAACCATTCAAATTATTTTGTGTAAAGCATTTTGGCTCACCTGACAGACTTTAGAAATCAGAATCAATGGGGGATGTGCTTAGTCCTTTACTGACTTTGTTCTAAGAGTCCAGCTATATTTTTGGGCACTAAAATTCAGGTGAATGTTGAACTGGACGATGTACACGTCATGTCGTACTTGGGTTCTGGCATTTACCTCGATTTTTAGTGATTTAAGCCGTCACAGTCGTAGCATGAACGTAGCGCTACCAAGGTAACAGCAGTCAAGATGATTTTTTTGTTCATTCCAAATATCTGGTGTTTTAAATATAAAAGAACCTTTATTTCTACTTTCCTTTAACCCTAAATATTTAATCCACGATTTACAAACGCAATCAGATGCCCGAAATTTGTTATTTTCCAAGCGCATTCCAAAATATTTAAAATTGGTATTTTGAAACATAATATTGATACAACTTTTAAAAAAATTGTCCGTCAAAGTAACAAAACAGATTGAGAATATTTAAAGTTAATCATATTTGTTACTTGTATCTCAGAAACAACATAATATTTAGAAAAACAGTCAAATACGCACGTTATCGACTAATATATGCATAGAAATATTAAAAATCAATAACAAAAAAACTGGACCTGCAAAAAAATATTTTACGCTTGATTTAACATAAACTAAACCTAAGTGAATGTTTTCAACCATTAAATCCACGGCAACAGACAAAACGTTGAATTTTGTAAACCAGTGTAATGAATGACATCTTATTGTTTTTTTATTCAATTGTTGCCACTTGAAGAAGCTAGTTCCAATATTTTTCCGCAATATGGTGAGGTTTTTTATTTTATTGGTCGGGCTATATAAGTACTTCTAAATAAAATAATTGTAAATATTTGTAAAATAAATAATGTTAAAAACAAGCTGATTTTGCATGTTTATGTAAAAAAAAACTTTGGTTGCGTGTTATGTTAATTTAATATTCGGTTTTAGGCTAAAAGCAGCCCTTTGTCATTATACATGTAATCTCGGACTAACGAATCCCATTCCTTTGATCATGTGCCTTTTTTAAAAACTGGTATTGCTATCGGCATACTTTTTGAACATCGGTCGACGGAGAGCCAACGATCGATCGATCGGTCGACCAATAGCGCGCGCGAATCTCCAGACCAACCACGCGCGCTATTGGTCAGAGTTATGTTTCTGACCAATAGCGCGCAGGCGTGTCAAAATTCGTGTTCTGCGCAATCCCCATCCGATATTCAAAAAGATTGCTGGGGCCTGTATCTTGTAGATATGTTGTTAACTCCTAAGAACAAGAATGTCTATCTTTGATAACGTTTTGGTGTAACTGGACCAACTTTTAATTTATTATGCAATTTATATACAAGTAGGTATTTTGTATCTGTACTCGGACATGACTTTTTAAAGACTTGATATTTTTATTTTTCGACCTCGCACAAAAATGTTACACCAATTCGTGGACGCTCTCTTTAAAAGTGTAACTTAATGTACCTTGTCGTTATGTTTTTAAAAATAAAAGGAAAAGAAATAAAAAAGTTGTTTCTATCGTGTTTGTATTTGATACTTTTATACATTTATAAAACAACATTATTTTGTTACCATGTGTTACCTGTGTATTCAAAATTATTTTTTTAATAAGGAAGGATTTATTGAAGTATTGTTTGTTATCGTAATTTTAAAGTTTCAATAATCTAGTTATGTATATTTGTTTTAGCGCAGCTCAGAGGCATGTCTTTTTGTACTTATTCGTTTTATTTTTTAATAAATACAAATAAGTATTTAGACTTTATGACTTTTGTTCTGGTTATTTCCACAGAGGCTATTTTCATAATGTTTTAAAGTCAAATAATATTAATTCCATGAGTCAAATTAGCTGCGCTAATAGTTTTAATTTTAAAGGAATGTCACAAATATTTTAATAAACGTTTATTTAAATTATTGTTTTGTTTCATTCGTTTATAAAAACTCCATCATTACCGAGCGAAATATAATGCAAAAAATGAATTTTTATTTCTACGAGTATAATAAGGAATTATCGAAAAAGCTATCCGCATTCTGGCGGGCGCCCAACGCGGGGTATGGTTTAGATAAGACCTGGTGCAGAAGAGCAAATTCACCACGAGTCTATCTACGCTCAAACTCAAGCTTTGGGAGGAATTCGCCTTTTTTTATTTATTTATTTATTTCTTAAAAAACATCTTCATCACAAGCTAACAGATGCTTTCATCTAATACGCTTACAAGTTTACTCTACTTTCGTGGATACTTTCGTCCAAGGTGTAATAAAAATAACTAAAGTTATATTTAATAAGAAAGATATATTGAATGTAAATTGATTTTTCCTGATTATTACACAGTTGTTATTACTTACGTATGTAGATACTTAATTCTGCGAGATATCCAAAAGAAAATATTGAAAGAAAAAAATAATTGAAAGCAAAACCATTGATCGACCATTTATGTACTTACCTATGTATGGTAAAACTACTTTAAAGAAAAATGAACTGGCCATTTGCAGTCACATTAAAAGAAATAAGTCGACAATCAGTCACTGTCAGTAATGGTTCCAATTTTAAACCCTGTCACTTTTTGAGTAAATATTCACTAAAATTATATTTTATTACCGAAAATTTTTTTCGCTGTCACTAGTAATCGACCGCGTTTTTGTAAGTGCAAGATTATCAAGACCGGGTAGTTTTTTGATGGTTTATATATTTTTTTGAACAAAATGGTTGGCAAAGGGGTCGAACCGAAGAGTAGCCGTATCTTTCACCAGTGCTACCTGAAGTGCTGTAAATTGCAGAACCTGACACCTTTGAACAATGCGATACCTTCTGGGAATGGAAAAGTGCTTGATTTCTGCGTGGATAGGATCAAATACGCAGATTGGCCGCCCATTCTCAATGCGCTCAGCTGTGACCTGAGCCTACACTCCGTCTCCATACGATGCCGGCAACAAGTCAAAACTGGTAACAAGTGAATTGATTAAAAGTGGTTTGATAAATTAATTTCAATTAAAGCAAAGCTAATTTGTAGCCAAAGTAAATTTGACTTGTTCCTGAGTTATATTTAAAAAGTTGTACAGTTATTTTTTTGTAGATTAAGTTTTTTTTTTCTTTTTTAAATAGTAAATAATTATGTAGGTACCGTCAGCAATATGCCTACTTTAATCTGTCAAATTTTTTAACAGAGATTAGGGTAGGTTGTCTGCAGCAGACTGTACCTACATGATGTTTACCAATGTTTTAAATACGGTAGGAACATGAAAGCAATAGAAGTAACCAAGAATTTCAATTTTTAATCACCTTTTTACTCTTAGTTAGCTCTTAGAAGCCCATTATTATACCTTTGTGGTTCTTCGGAGGCGATCAACGTTAACCTTTTCCGTTCAGTACTAGAACACATCGACTGCGAGCGGCTCGCGAAGACCGTAAACAAGCGCGCGGTAATCCTGACTAACTTCATGCTGACGAACGTGGTGGAGGCCATCTCCCAGCTGCTCTCCAACACCACGCTGCTACAGAACTTGTTGCTCGAGGGACTTCCGCTGAAGATTCCTTACCTGAACCCGCTGTGCGAGGTAGGTATACTATGCTATGCCTCCTGAGTAGGGAGAAGATTTTTTTTTATACTAGGTCAGTATAAAAAAAAAGTGGCAGACAGGCACGCAGTCCACCTGATGGTAAGCAGCCACTGCGGCCTATTCCATTGAGGGACGCTTCACCTGGAAACGTCCCTCACTGTGCTGCCAGACTGTAGACTCATCTGGTCTTCAAGCCTTTGATTTCAAGTGTGCTGGCTCCCACATTAATATTGCCGGAACACAGGACACACAAGGAGGACTGACGGCCGTTGGGGCGGAAAGGTCCTCGAGTGGTGGCCACGAGTACCGGGAAACGCAGCCGTGGTAGGCCTCCCACAAGGTGGACCGATGATCTCATAAAGATCGCCGGAATCCACTGGATGCGGGTGGCGCAGGACCGATCGGTTTGGAGATCCTTGGGGGAGGCCTATGTCCAGCAGTGGACGTCGTTTGGCTGAAATGATGATGATGATGAAAATTAAGTATCCAAACCAGTGGCGAGAGCTGCCAAAACGTATTTACCCGTTTATAAGATATCCAATTAAAGCCTGTTTACTAAAAAAAACATAATATTTCTATTTTATCACTTGTATTATACACTATTTATTTCAGGCTTTACTAGCAAACAACTCTCTCCAACACTTGTCCCTGCCGCGATGCCTGATCGGCGACGCAGGATGCCTGGCCATCTGCAAGGCTGTGAGATGCCTGCCCAACATCCTTACTCTTGACCTGTCAGGGTGTGAACTCACGCCTGTGGGGGCTGGCTACATAGCAGACTTAATAAAGGTACTTACTACTTTTAAATACATGAAATTACAACTTCAAATATCTTTAATAACAGCTTTCTGAAAGAAGTGACAGAAATGAACATCCAGTGGCACTTCACAGCTCGGTCTTGGCCAAGTTCAGATGGATTATGGGAAAGTGCAGTGATTAGTATTAAACATCTTAGAAAATCAAAAGACATTGCTGTGTTAGAGGATACCATAAGTGTTCGAAAAGGGAGGTTCCATAAAATAACTACTAGAAGATATACTTGTCTTCCAGATAATTTGGGAATTGGAAAATAAACTGTACAGTACAATAAGATCGCAAAAGAGCAACCCCTGTGGCTACAATTTATTTTCTTTGCGTAAAATTGCGTATTATTATTTTCCAGTATCAAAAGATTCACCGATACAGCGAAAATTGGATTCACACTCTCCGTTACCGAATGCCAGAACTCGATACGATGGCTGGCCTCCGGCGGATCACATTATGCGGCAATACGCAACTCACGGATGTTGGGACTGGGAAACTCTTCGACGTACTGGCTGACGACTTATGGATAAAAGGTGCTGCTTGAATTTTTTTCCCTTTTTTACGAAGCCTCGATGGTCTAGTGGTTTAAGTACCGGGTCAAGATCACGGGGTCCTGGGTTCAATTCCCGGGTCGAGCTAACTTTGAGTCGGTTTTTTCGGACACAGCTCGGGTTTTTGATCACCAATCCGCATTTGGCAAGCGTGGTGATTAAGCCAATACCCATCATTGTAGCGATAACTTGATTTCAAGGATGGAGGCCTTTGCCCTGCAGTGGGACATCAATAGGCTGATACTTTACTTTTTACTTTACTTTTCTTACGAAGCCACCAGTCTCCCTCTGAAAGGCGTATCTATAGAAGAAGCGTTTTCATACTCGTCTTAAATACAAATTTGGGATAGTCGGAAGTAGAAACTAAAAGTAAATGCGAGGCATGCCTTGATGAAACAGACGGATCAGCCCAAAAATAAATCACTACCAAACCTGATATGGCTTCCCGAAAGATAAACTGCATTATGTCTTAATATTTAAATTGAGGGTATCGCATTATTTGATTAAATCACATTGGATGAATAGAAAGCGAATAAAATCTTTTGTAGTAGGTATGTTCACTTACAGTTTGAATCGCGTCCTTGTCTGTAGATAATACTTTATTCTATCGAGCTTAAGTTAATATTTTTGTTTTTTAGCTGTGGATGTTCAAAACTGTGGTCTAACGGAACAAAGCGCGTCCAATGCACTCAAAATGATGGCATCAAACACGACCCTTGTAGTTCTGGACCTAAGGCACAATGCGGACATCTGCAGCGAAAATCTATCCAAAGTGAGAGCTGCACTGAGGGAAAACGAAAGAGGAGTCGGAGGGCAAGTTAGTCCTTTATTCACAGTGCATTTTATTGTACGGATATTTTTGAATTTTTTTTTTATATAAGTTATAAAATGCAATAAGTCGCGTAACGGCTTCCCCATTCTGATGTAGGTACACAGAAAACCGGGGAATAGTTGTTAATGGACCGAACGTCTAGTTAATTCCGTTTCTCATACATTACCGCAAACTTACTTGCTTGCGGGTATATTGTTTAAAACCATTCTCCAAAAAGGGCATAAATAGCACAATAGCCGAAGTAGAGCGTTGCCCTAATTCACACGAGCTTCATTTTCTTTTGTGCATCCCGTCATTACTCGAAGCCATAAGAAATACAGAGAGACTTCTATATTGACTTTTATGTATTATTTTTATTTCTTATTTCAGTATTCATGGCTTGGTAACGTTAGTGGATATTCCAGTGACGGCAGATCGGTTAAATCTGTTGCTTCGAAGTGGGTATTATTTTTCAAATATTAGTTATTTATTTCATCAATAACATTATTTATCAAAAATTTAAATTTTCAGGAACGGCATAATAAAGGACCGAATACCGTCGATTGGAAAGAATGTTTCAACTAAATTCGCTAATAAGTCAAGCGTTGTTAAGAAAGAGAAGTAAGTGGTTTAAAATATGATATTTTATAGTAATAAGTTAAATATCGATGAAGATATTTAAAATTTGTATATTTAAGGGACTACGCGGAAGTATTAGAAGAGCAACTTCAAGAAGAGATATCACATCGACAGCAACTTGAAGAACTGAATCTTCAGCTTGTTGATCAAATGAAACAGCTCAAGCAACAGCAAATACGACTGTGGGCGAACGGCGCTGCGTCATCAGGTAAAATACAAATTTCCATAACCATAGCGTTATTTCCTGATAGATACTGACCACCATTCACCATATTTTTACCTCCAAAAGCGCTTTTGCCTGTTGGATTTAAGTATTGACTTTTACCAGGTTCAGAGCAATCGCTTCAAGCTAGTTCGCGGTCCTGTGACATGTCCAGCAGCTCTGGTTCTACGAGCTCTGTGCCCATTGACCAGAATACACTTTCTTATATACAGCAAGCGTTTAAGGATATCTATGCATTCATAAAGAACAACCAGTGTCATGGGTGAGTATTTACTTGGACGATAGTTTGGTGTTTATGTTTGACTATGCATAAAATACTCTCTTGTTTGTTATAATATTTCCAATTTATATAATGTACTCATACCTGCTTTAATTCGTTTACATTTTAACTAGCACAATATTATCTATAAATCTTATATTCTGTGGTTTAGCAAACACATTCCAATCCCAGGTTTTATACTAATTTTGAGCATTGCAAGCAAAATTCCTAACCCATGATTGTACAACTCCAGCCAATGTCTGCACGAAACGATAAAAGAGAAAGAGATCGAACAGCCACCGGAGGAGATCGCAGAAGTAACAGAGATAGATGAGTATGTGGAGTCCAGCGAATTGCGCGTCAACATGATCCCGAAGAAGGCAGCTAGCGCACACATCAAGCTGATGGAGAACGTGAAGATGAATAAGACGACAAAATCAGCACACTTGCTTGGCAGCCCTCCATCGCAGCGTGTTGAGCGAGCGAGAGACAACGTTGAAATGGTAACACATTGAAAACTACTAAATTACATCGTGTAACATACCTGTGGATATTTTGATTTTTTGAATTTTCTACAATCTTAATTGATGTGTCATTAAAATCTATTTAAACGACACATTAAGTAAGATGAAAAGCGTTGTAAAGCATTTTAAATGAAAACGATAAACTTATTATGTCTTCAGAAACCGGAAATGTTCGAGAGGCATATGGGAGACACGAAAAATTCACACGGTGATGATCGGTGTATAGTAGCAGAAGATATGGTCACTGCGCAGGTCAAACTCAAAAAGGGGAAGAACAACATCGCACACAAGACGGTAAGATGAGTCAATGACACTCGGACAAAATACACCCAGTGGTTCACGATAGTGGCTCAAACAAAGTCTCTCTAAGACAGCAATCTGACAGAATCTGGATCAAAATTTTTGTCGAAGTTAAGAATCGCAGCCTAATAACCTAATATTCGACTCAACTAAACAATGAAGGCGAGATCTCATCTTGCTTACTTTGAGAACGGATTATATCCTAAATCGCAACTAAAAGTAGCAATAAAAGAAGTCTTATACCCTGTTGCAGAAAGCTCCATTAAAGTTAATGCTTCATTAAATCTAATGCTGTCACTTTTCGTTGTCATGAAATAAAAAGTGACAGCAATAGCTTTAATGAAACATTAACTTTAATGGACGTTTCTGCAACTGAGTGTTAGCAACTCAGCTCTAGAGATTAAACTACCCGCCTTAGCCGAATACTCAGCTGATTTCTTTTAGGGCGGGCAATCTTTACAAACAACAATAACAATTTGAAACTTCACGATTTTGTGTTTTGTCCTTGCACAGTACCCATCTTTGTAACCATAATTTGATTTCAAAAATGCGGCCTCTGCCTTTCAGTGGGCTTTTTTATTTCAAACATGGCGGCCTTTGTTTTGCAGTGGGACTAAAACTTTGCGCCTTTGCTTTGCAGTGGGATTAGAACTTTTTTTAGTGTCAAATAAAGATTGTTTTTTTTGTCTTCTTCAGCAGAACAGCATATCCGACAAGAGCGACAAGAGCGGCAGAAGCAGTCCGAGCAGCAGCAGCGCGGTGAGCGACTCGTCGGAGACGCTGGTGTGCTCGCCGGCGCGCGCGCTCAACCCCCGCACGGCGCTCTACTCCTCCTCCGACGAGGACAGCGCGTGACTTTTGTAAACATTTATTTATAGCCAACGTTTATGTATGAAGAATTAAAATGTTGGAGTTTACTTTTTGGATTTTTTATTTCTGATTAATATGAATACCCTTGTTTTGAAAGAAAGAAAGAAAGAAACATTTATTTTGCTGTGTACCCTTGGCTGTTCCCTTGGTGGTACAGTGGAAAATAAATTTTAACCGCTGTACCCTTGGCTGTAAAACCCAACTAACTCAAATTGTACACGTGACCAAAGAGGACTGTGGCTTTCCTTGATATGTGTAATAAAGATCACAAATGTGTGCAAATTCTGGAAAACTGATGAATGTCGGGAAAACAAGTGAATGTCGGCGACGTCGCCATGGCGTCCAAGTAAGTGCTCCCGCGCATTAGGCGGACAGGTCGCGCGGCCAGGACGCTGCGGCCAACTAATTCTTCCGTGACATATGCAAGTGCGCGCACTAGGCGACCAGCGACCACGTGTATTGGCCGCGCGGCCAGTAGAAGCATTGCGACTCAACACGCGGCCGCTACGTGGACGCAGATGAATCGCAGCTACCTACCGCGGCCAGGTCACGCGACTATGAATGAAAAAGCAATAGTTGTTATCACTATTTATTGTATTCTACATATTAAATTAATGTTAATTACCTAACTCTTCTCTGTATCTCCCATCTGGATATTCTTCTGTTGAAGCTTGGCAAGCATCATCTTTTCCTTGGCCTCCTTTCTGGCTAGTTTCTCCTGTTTCTTCTGTTCCTTCTCTCGTTTTGCCATCATTTCTTGGAACCTTTCATCTCTTGGATCCAATGTGAAGCCAAAATGCCTTCTTACCTCATCAACCAAGCGTTCTTTCTTTTGCTGAAAGTAAAAAATATTGGTAAAGATTATAATTTATCTATAGCAATACATTTTAATGTTTATTACAATTTAAATTACTTCTGTTTGTTTAATACTACAACTAAAAGTTATGAATTTCAGAATTTTGTGGTATATGAACTTATAATGAAAAAAAATCCATATAATAAATTCATGACAATCCAGAAGTGATCCAGAAGTGACCGTAAACTTATTTAGTAAATACCTTAGCTGCCTCTGCTTCAGCAACTTTCTTGTTAATTTTATCATTCAGCTCTTTCTTCCATTGCTCTAGCTTGGCAAACTTTGTAGCCAGGTCCTTCTCCCTAGTTACTATCCTCTGTTCAGCAGCTACTTTCTTCTCTGCCACAGCATCCATCATCTGCTTAATTGAGAAAGGAAATGCCACAGATTCAAAGTCCAATCTATCCTTGATGTCTTCTTTTGTTGGCCAACACAAACCTAAAACAAGATTAAGATTAAATTTAAAATGACTTCTTTTTTCTACATTAAGACTTCTTACATTGCATGCCCCAGTACTTAAACCATTAGACCATCAAGACTCCCATTGCGAAAAATTCAATGGCATTGAATTTGTAGTGGCATGGAATATGTAACAATTTATAGTGACAATGACATTTATAAAATGCTGCAGTTGGTAAAGATGAAACTTGTAATCTAAAACCGTACTTGGATTGACTCCGCTGGCACTGCCATATCTTCCATACATTTTTCTGTGGTACCTCACTGTCAAGTGAGCCAAGTGTTTAGGTTCCTCGTAAGGTCGCCGACCATTTACAAGGTTGAAATGCGCCTCCGATAAACCCGACTTGTTGCGTTTCTTCTCAATTTCTGCTTCTCTGGCTAAGGCTTCATCACTATCATCGATTAATACTTGCTCATTTTGTTCTATGGTTTCAGGCGGCGAACTAGCATAACGACACAAACTGGTTATAAAATTAGATCTAAAAATTTTAGATCTTACACATAAACTCATTTTAGTAAAAATTTTATATTTGTTTTGTAAATTTATATTTTCTGATTAGAGGTTATATTTTTGACAAATTGACAATGACTTTATTTTTTTTAAACCCTTTTTCTTAGTATTGCCATGCCTATTGCCTCTGATGTAGGCTTAATTTAATAAAAAATGCTTATTTTGAGGTTTTATTTCAACTAAAACTATCAAAATAAATCTTTTATTTAAATATCTTGTAAATTATGTAAAAATAGAAGTCTTTGAAACCCAAAGACAATTTCTTTAGGGTTACCAAGAAAAAAAAAGAAAAAAGATGACGTTTGCTTTTTTATTTATCGTTCACTCACTCACTCAAAAATTTCGTGTCGCTTCGCTACTCAACTCGCTCACTCCTATGCTCACTCCCTCCCTGTTTCTGTGTGTTATTTTGCTGCCAATTCATTGTTATTCCATCAAATTATCAAAAAATGGACGATTTCGGCGACAGTTTCGTTCAGCCCGAAGTTGATCCAGCGGCAGAGTTCCTAGCTCGCGAACAAAATCAATTAGCTGGCCTGGAGGATGAACTGGAAACCAGTGCTCCGCCCCCTGTTCTCAGCTCAAACTCTAATGGTTTAGTGGATGATTTTGTTGGTACGTCATAATTCCGTTTTTTATTATTAAGAGTTTTGAGTTTACTCTCTAAACTCAAAATAATACCGTATCTTTTACTATAACTACCTCCATTTGCGTCGTCAGAGGTTCCCAGTGCAGCAGCCTTCGAAGCAAATGGACACGGTCTCTTAGATGAAGAGCCTACAGTATCCGTATTCAAGCAAGAACGAGAAGAGCCAGAAAAGATCAGAATATGGAGAGAAGAACAGAAGTTGAGATTGGAAGAAAAAGGTCAGTATTATTTCATTGTATGACTCATTATTATGTTCATTTGTGATTGTGAATGTTTGTTCCAAGTCCACTATAATTGATTATTTTATCAATTATTTTCTACTGTACATTTTAGCAAGTTCCTGGTAAATCTTAAAAATTTTAAGTTGTGAAAAAAATTGTTTTTATTTCTGCACAAATTGATTTTCAGTATTAATAGAAGTTGAATAAGTGTCCAGTTAGTATCTTACTTTTTAAAATATTAACATGAAAAGGAGTTTCATACTCTTATATATTATCTTTCTAGCAATAAGACCGCCTATATTGTTCACATTTTTATTGTAATTTTTATTTGTTTTTGTGTGCAATAAAGAATATTTATGTTATGTTATTATTTAAAACAACTGAGTTGAGACCTTTATTTTACACAGATGCTGAAGAGGAGAAGAAGAAAGAGGAGATGCTTAAAATTGCAAAGAAAGAGTTAGACGATTGGTACAAGACTCATGAAGAGCAGATAGCCAAGACCAAAGCAGCTAACAGGTATAAACAAAATTATATTTTGCTTTGTTATTATCACCTTGGTACCAAACCTCCATCATTTCAAGATTGGAAGTTCTAAACTTTAACCACTCAACGCCGAACCGGCACTCGGGTGCTGCATAACAATAGATTTTCTATTGTGTCTAGTAATCCGGGGCTAGAAGGATTAATGATTGGTAGAATAGTTGAGTTTTTGAGTAGTGCAGGAAGAGAGATATACCAGCTCTTGTTATGTTTACTCAAATGCCCTTATAAATTTTAACTGTAATACCTATACTATTTGACCATAAGTTATGAAAACACATGTTATTCCACTTCTTGTATGTTTATTTTACCTTCTTTCTTTACTTACATGTGTTAACGATTAATGTTTGCGATAAAGTGCTTTGTAGTTTTTATGTACTTTAGTAAGTACAGTCGGCATGGTTGCCTATATACTAATAGTTTTTTTTCTTTCCAATGCGCTCAGGGAGTCTGCTAAGTGAGTAAACTGGTTAAGGCTAGTAATTATGTTAAAACTAACTTGTAATAATGTTTGGTGAAGGATATAATTGTTTAATTTTGTTATTCTGGTGGGTAAATGTATCCAAAAGTTGTTTTTTATGACTTATCTCAGGTATAAACATAGGAAATAATTGGTAAATGTTTAACTCTGTCTGGGTAATTTATGAAAAGTAACACCAGTTATTTGTCTCTGCATGAAGACTATTTCCAAATTATTTTGAGTTGGCTAAGCATGTAAAGATATAAATATATTATTAATCATGATTAGGTGTATATTTTCCAACTTGCAGTGGCCTGTCTCTGAGGCTGTCTGCCACCAACTGTCCTTGGGAACTTGAGCATGTGTAAATAGGCGAAATATATGGGTATTTTTTTCCATACAATTGATGAAGACATTATTGTCAAACATCAACATAATTTAGTTTGTCACATCTACTTGTAATTACATGTCTAAACAACATTGTTAATGTTCTGGGTCCACTATTAATACAATCATTCTTGCACTACATAATTAATTGGGTCATTAAAAACAATTTGTTCAGACTAATGATTCATGTCTACCATGGTTTGTCCATTGACACTTTTTAGTGTATTTTTTGTTATCTTACTATGATATAATATCATACATAATTAAATAATTATGTTTTTTAATAGAATTTTTAATAAAATGTTGTTTACCACTTGAAAAGTGCAATGAATTCTAGTCCATTTTAAAGGTCATTTAATTTTACTAATCAAGAGCTTTTTATTGGATTTTGTAGTGAATATTTTGTATGTAAATATATTTGTAACAATTAAAATCGTCAATATTATTGAGAGGCGGTTTCGTTGATGGGTTGTGTTGGGTTGTTCTTGTCAGCCAGAAATATCTTCTAGCTACTAATAATGGGTATTGACGAGCAGAAACGCGGAGCGTGCGCTGGCGCGTGGGTCGGAAGGCGCGGTGGAGGACGGCAACGAGTGGGCGCGCGTGGCGGAGCTGTGCGACTTCGGCCCGCGCCGCGGCCGCGACGTGGCGCGCCTGCGCTCCATCGTGCTGCAGCTCAAGCAGCAGGGCGTGCGCCCCAACCATCCTCCTCGCACCACCAAAGTGTAAACACCTTTTTTAATTTAGTGATTACCAATGAATGAGAAATAACATTTAAACTAAGTAGTAAGAGCTAAAATCCTTACATGGAGATTTGTCTTACAAAATAAGAAATTATAAATATTTCTACCAAAATATTATTGTTCCATTAGTGGTAAAATAAGCACGAATCTACATGTTTCTCTAGGTTCCATGATGTTTTTAGGAATAAAATTTCATACTTATATAGGTATATTTCTACTGATACTCTACTTCTTTTTATGTGTTAAGTCTAATTAGATTAGCCCAAATCTTATTAGACATGTAATACCAAAACACAAAACATGCATTTCCACAGGGTTTATTACATTATTTTCTTGTTATATAAAAATAAATTATTATTACAGGGCCTGAATCACAACCACAAGGCAGTATAATAAATAGAAATCTTGCAGTAAAATGATTACTAGGAATATCATAATGCGACACTATTATAAAGTATACAAATTATGGGAATGTATAAAAATCTGTTTAAGCTTATTTGTATATCACTGGAATGTCATGCTACATTATACTCATGTACAATGATAGTATTTATTTGAAAATAAACTTTATACAATGTTAAATAATAAGTCCTAACTATTGAAACATGTTAGATGTTTATGTTTATTTTGATCATAGTATTATAATAAAACCATTCCAAAATATATTTTTTTGTGTTTTAAAATTTCCTGTGTCCTATAATTTTAAATCCCTTGCTATATCAATGTGTTTCCTTTTGTGTATTCGCTCTGAAAGTTGTAACAATAAATACATTAAACTTATGACTAAAAGGAATGGCCACACACCGCTTGTAAGATAGCTTCGTAAAAGTAGACCCAGAGGCTTATTTTTGTTCAGAGTTATTTTGTCATACACAATTTCTGTCCTTCTTGATATGTCCGTCCAATTGTACATTTTTCTTACCATTCTATTGCATTCATATGGACATAGTATTCTTCCCTCCTTTAAATCTGTCATGGCTTGTTCAATACCCTCTACCAAACTTCTTACATTTGGTTCTGTCATATAGATCATATTAGCTGGGAGCACCTCTGGAATCCCACCAACTTTGGTCGAGACAACTTTTAACCCACATGATGCAGCTTCCACTATGGCCATGCAGTATGCTTCTGTCAAAGAGGTATTCAAAAATATGTCTCCTTTGACTAGAACATCTCTCACTTCAGCATGTTGCAGGCTTCCTAGTAAAGTTACAGAATCTTGGAAACCTTTCTCTCTAACCTCTTGTAGTAACCACATTTTAGGACCATCCCCTCCTATAATAAACCTTAAATTAGGATACTTTGGGCACATGTCTGCTATGACTGCTGCCATTAGATCTACACCTTTTCTATAAACAAGTCTTGATACAATTACTATAGTAACAACATTTGGGTCTCTTTGGCTTGGGTCTGGTACAAAGGTATAAGCATCAACAGCATTTGGTATGACAGAAACTTTGTGAGCTTTAACTTTAGCTCTAAGAACAGTGTTTTCTTTACCAGTATGAGAAACACAAATACAATGGTCACATTCACATAAACACATTTGGAGGTATTTATTAGTCAATACTGCAGACATATCAGCAAAACCAAACAGGCTGTGATCAGTGAATACTGTTTTTAATCCCATTAATTTACCTATAATTGACACTTCATGACCTATAACACTAAATGCTGAGTGGGCATGTATTATTTCTACACATTCTCGTATTAATATGTACCTCACCAGAGCTATGTTACAAATCATTGTAGGCAGTGCACACTGTGCATACATTACAGTTATTGGCAGGTAGTACACCTTGAGACCGGCCGTTAAATATCTAATTCCGACTCTTTTCCCATAAGAATGTGTGACTACGATAACTTTGTGACCTCTTTTGATGAGACATTGTGACAAATTAAAGATATGTTCTTCTACTCCACCCGTATTTGGATAAAAGAAATCCGACGCCATACATATAATATGACGCTTCTTTTTAGCTTTTGAGTGTTCCTGAAATAAACAAGTATTATTAATTAAGTATACATTTTGTAAAACAAAATATTTGCTTATTTCCTCGAAATGATTACTTACACCCTGCATATTGCTGTTTTAATAGGAAGACTATCTTAAATTGTTTTACTTAACGTATAAACATTAGGAATCTCACATATTTCCATTTATAATTCCATTTTATTGATAGTCAGGTCGAATTATTCAGAGAAATTAACCTAACCTAAAAATAACAAATTAACAATCTGACATTGACAATCCAGTAACATTTATCTTCTATCTAGTCTGTGCCAGTAACATTTCAGGCGCGTGCTCACGTGCTCAGAAAAAGTTGCGTGTTTCTTGTAAAGATTTCTTTTATATTTTTGTAGTTTACTACATAAAAATAAATCTCTACTCTATAAATTTAACATAATAACGGTTATTAATTTAAATACATATAATATTCGCTCAAAACTTGCTCAAAAAAGTATTTATCAAAAAATATTATTTTATAAATATTAAGTATATTGAAGTGTATTCGCGAATACACACTGTCAAATGCGGAAGAATGGCCAGGCGGATTCGGAATAACCTATCTGCCAAAAATTCCTACTTGAAATAGAACTCTATCACAGACTAGATAGATGAACTCTATGCGATGGATGTTATAGTTATTTAAATCTTTGATGATCTCTGCGACAGGTGTCGCAGTGACATTACTAGAGGCGTAGTCTTACCATAAACGAATGTTAAAACTTCGATTCGTAACTAATCGATTCTTCTATCGATCCACTCTGAACGATTGAGGACCTCTATAACTAAAGGACATCCTCATCTCATGGTTCGATAGCACATTTGGCATGCTCTATGACTATGACTATACGCAAAATTTTATGTGATAAAGATTTGTGTTTGTTCTGTGCTGTGTCTGAATGTTAATATGTAATTAAGTACCAATTTGTGGTAACTTCGTTATTTTTGATACTCGTAACACCATGTCATGTGCTCTTTTTACTAACTTTGGGATCAGCTCAATGTTTGTGATATAGTTTGGTTGTTTTTCGAAGATTCTCAAATTGTTATTTTCGAATTTCGGACTTCAATCATATTCAAATTGTTTTATCCAAACCGACTTACTTCTAATTAAATTAATTGGTTTTTGATTATAAAATTGTACGTTTAAAGAGATAAACAAAAAGAAAATTTTCCGATGTTTTAAAATTTCATAATCGATTATAACGTGTAAGCGAATGATAATAGCAATGAACATCTCTAAGTGGGCGGGAACCTACAATCATGAACGTTATTTCTCTTCATACATTTTTCAGTCAAAAATTGTGAAATTTAACAGCTGTCAAATCGATGACAGCTGTCGCAGAGATCATCTAAGATTTAATAATGTATAATCCGAAAATTGGTTGCAGGAATTTGACAGATTGGGGTATTATTAGGTTGGCTGATCTTTTGCTCTTGCTTGCTGTATTATTTTTGTTTTTGAGGTTAAGTTTCAAGTTGTAAATAAAAATATACAATAAAATAAAATTTTACAATGGATGAAAAGAAGAAAACTGAACGAAAGAAAAAAAGGTTCGCTTCGCGTCTTAAAAGCTCTAAAGGAATAATTATTACGGACAATTACGGACCTGTGAGTTGGATTTTTTAATTTGAAGACTAATCTTTAACACTTGGTTTTTATGGTATGCTGTAATATTGAAAGTAACTCAGATACAATAAAACTTGCCCTGCTATAAGTAATTGTTTTTAATTGGGCCCTATTTGTGTATTAACTATTACTGTACCGTTTTATTTTGTAGAATATAGTAATATGCAATGCAGGCCAAGCCACTGGATTAGAGAAAAAGATGATAAGTAAATTAATGACTGATCTTCCGAATGACATAGAACATCCTAAGCTTATTATTGAGAAAGGAGAGACTCATTCATTCTTAACTTTCAAGTCCACTGAAAGTGCTGTAAGTTTTTACCAAGCATATAACGGTAAAGCAACGATAAGTGAAAATGAGACAATTTATTTGAGTTTTGTAGATGCTGGTAAGTAATTTACTAAGTTAAATTCTTGTCGTATTTCCTTATAAGACTTTTTTTATGTGACTGAACTGTTTCCTTAGTGTAAAACCTATTTTTACATGTTCTCAACGTTAAGTTTATCAATTTGTTGAATGATATGCAATAAAGGATTTTGATATGGTTAGGATGTTGTTTTTTATATAAGTAATAAAATTTCAGTGCCAAACACAGAGATTATATACCCACATGAAAACCCTAAAGGCCTTATTCTCATCAATGATTTCATTACTCCTGAAGAAGAGGCCTTATTCTACAAGTTATTTGATATGACAGAGGACAAAGAATCCAACTTGAAAAACAGACAAGTAAAGCACTACGGTTATGAATTTAGATATGGCAGTAATGATGTTGACTTGAGCAATCCCTTGCGAGAAAAGATACCCGAAGAATGCAGTGTATTATGGAGCAGACTAAAAAAGCATGGACTAGAGTTGGCGGAGCCAGATCAATTGACTATAAATAAATATACTCCAGGTCAAGGTATGATTAAAAAACATTTTTCTCAATAATGGCTTCTTACCGCAAAGTTAGTCACTTACCATCAGAAGATCCACTTGCTTGCATGCCTACTTTTTATCAATAAAACCACAATAACCAAATGACGATAAATAGGTATTAATATTGTTAGTTTTTTTCTTTTTATGAAAAATTGTTCTTTTAAAAATAATATTTCCCATTGTAGGTATACCATCACATGTTGATAAACACAGCCCCTTTGGAGATACTATTCTCTCCCTATCCCTGGGATCATCAATAGTAATGGATTGGAAGCATCCAAGTGGAAAATATGTACCAGTTGAAGTGCAAGCAAGGTCTATACTGGTAATGCAAGATGAAGCTAGGTTAGTGAAAATGCCTAATTTATTTTCTTATTAAAAAGTCGCCTTTCATCTAAATCTGTTCTGTATATTTTACGTTAGAAACATCTATCAATATATCCTCAAAAACTTTTAATTCTATAATAACACTAGTTTACATGGTTTTTGTCCTTGAAATGAAAAGTGTTTTTTCATATCACTTGAGATGCACTGAGTTTAAAAAAAAAAATAAAAAAAATCCAACACGTCACGTTTCCAAAATATTAATTATTTTTGATTTACAAAAATGCCTACAAAAATATTAAAAAGGAAAATTTAAAATGAATTTCCTTAGCTTTATTGTATTTTTTTGAGTCTGTGTCTCTTATAACAGACCAGCAACAATCACCTAACATGGGTTAGTCCCAGTAACCTTGATAATTTTGTCAAATCCTGGTGAAAACGCTCTCCATGTTCGTCGCTCACTTCTCCGAGGGTTTCAGAGAAGAAATCAAGGTGCTAATGAAGGAAATAAATTTTCAGAGACATGCTGACACCCATTCGTTGAAAATTATGTAATAAATCAGCAATTAACTGTCTGTAATTTTCATATTTTTTTTGTTGCCCAAAAACTCCTAAAAACAGTATTCCGTTATGGGATATCCTTTCTTAGATATAATAAGTTCACCACAAACGTAACAAAAACGGTCAGGATGTACTTCACACAACCTATTTGACATGTTAAAAACAATATTTATTTAACTGAACACTACAATGCAGCAAAATTTTAGGATGAATTCAGAACCTACTTGCGGGTAGTCTTAAAATGAAATGTGTTGATAACTTGATTCTTTGACGTAATAAAAATAAAACAAATATATGTTCGCGTTTAGTTATTGTCACTAAATAAAACGATATGAAATTCACTGGAAGGACATGAAATTTTTTATATTTTGTAAACTAGTGTAATATAATTAATTACTGAGATTAGTAAGAGAACACATTTTTCAATATTGTGACAAGTTAGAGTTATAGTATTTATCTAGACACGCGGCAGCGTGTCAAGCCAAGTTCAAGCAAAAAGGAAAGGAACGGGTTAGCCAGCGCCAAGTGTATATTTACACGAACCATTTGGTGGCACTTTTGACCCTTCTATAACTTAATACCTATTTAACGTAAACACGTGAAACTACGTGAGTTTAATAAGGTCCATAAGGACACCTAGAAGCCCAAATTTCATGAAGCTAACTCAAACGGTTATAAAGATATGAAGGTCAAAAAGTCGTAAAAATTAGTATTGACTCACTGACTTATAGTAGCAAAACCTAACGTACTTTCAGATGACCTAGAAGGATTAAATTTGGAATCCAGCTTGGTAATTGTGTGTAACCGTAGGAAAAAATCTGAAAATAGAAAAAAGTTAAAAATTAGGGGGGGAAATCCCCCCCCCCCTCCCCCTATTTTTTAACTTTTTTCCATTTTCCGATTTTTTCCTACGGTCACACACAATTATCGATCTGAATTCCAAATTTCATCCTTCTAGGTCATCTGAAAGTAGGTTAGGTTTTGCTACTATAAGTCAGTCAGTCCTAAACGCGCGCTAAACAACCGGCCAACGCGACGGTGTGTCTTCGGCGGCGCGCGGCACCACATTAAATCTCAATACCTGCCTAGTTTTCTTTACAAAAAGTAATGATATCCCACCAAAAACATAAATGTGAAAAAGGAGAGCCAAGTTCAATACAAAAATTATGTTTGGCTGTGGGCTTCGCCGCAAAAAGAATGGAGATCTAATTGAGTGCCAAGTTCTATGATCTTAAAAGATTTGACTTGGCCAGTTTTTATCAGATTTAAAATAAATAAAATTATATAATATGTTGAATTACTTTATAAATGACTGATGTAATAAAAACTGGCCAAGTCAAATCTTTTAAGATCATAGAACTTGGCACTCAATTAGATCTCCATTCTTTTTGCGGCGAAGCCCACAGCCAAACATAATTTTTGTATTGAACTTGGCTCTCCTTTTTCACATTTATGTTTTTGGTGGGATCATATTTTAATTAACAGATATGACTGGCAACATGGCATCCAGCCTAGAACATGGGACCCGATCATCGAATACCGCACCGCCTCTGAAGGTACGCCCGTCAAAGTGATCACTAATGACACACAGCCGAGGGGAACCAGGATATCCCTTACATTCCGTTGGACGAGAAGCGGCCCTTGCGAGTGTGGTTACAAAATGTTGTGTGACAGTGTTACGAAGGAGGAGAACATTGAAGACCATGTTGCTTCAAATCTTGAGGAGATGCATGTTCATCAGGTAAGCGTAAGACTATTGTAGACTGGTTGTAGGGATTTGATACGAGCAAAGTTACTTGCGCGTATTTCACTTCATTTTTTATAAAAAGCAAGCAATGGGTTTTTTTATCATGGTAAATATGTTACTGACTATGCTGTTTGCGGAATTAGAGAACATGCTTCCTTCTTACGGTACAAACTAAGCACTAAACTTTTTTTATTTCATTATAAAATTACCTTCAGAGACCGCCGATTGGTACTTATGATGTTAATGAAGGGTTTTAGAGCCTTGCCTCTTTAGGACGCCATGGCGATGATGACGACGTAGTCGGCTACCGTATACAAAAAGATATTATTGAAATATTTGGGATGTACACACTTGGCAATGGTTTGGCGACATTGACATTTCCATACTATCTGACAAGATACGGTAGCCGGCGACGTCGCTATGACGTCCTAGCGAAGCAGAGCTCTAAGGCTTCTTGTACACGCTAAGAAACTTCACCGTGTCTGCCGCAGACAAGACGAAGTCAGTGCGCTTCCGCCGCGTGTCGTATCTAGCGCAGACAAGAATTATTTCTTGGTCAGCGCCGGAGCCATGTACACGGTTCGTGTGTAGACACGACACGAATGCTTGCGTAGGCCCGGCGACATTTCTTAGCATATACAAGTGGCCTTAGTAATATTATTAACCTAAAGTCTGTGACGTAGGTGTACGAGCAGATAGCCGATCACTTCAGCACGACGCGGCACAAGCCGTGGCCGCGCGTGGAGCGGTTCCTGGCGCGCGCGCCGCGCGGCGCCGTCGCGCTCGACCTCGGCGCCGGGAACGGCAAGAACGTGCTCGCCCGGACTGACATCCTGCAGGTAACGACACCATCAAGTCTGGTCTTGAGTCCTTTGAGACTTTATAGGGTATTTGACAGTAGTTGAAATTTTCATATTTTGTGACTGTATTCGATAAATGTACAACACAGAAGTATAATATCATTAAAAAATTATTTAAAATCGGTTAAAAATCAAGTGGGTTACAAAGCAATTTAATTCCATTATATCTGTCGCTTTATAAAACAACATTTTATATGACGCGTGTATGGTGCTACTGCTAATTAAGTGACGTCACATGCATGTAGCGCTCTCCTTGTCTAATCGTGAAGTTTACAACTCTCTAACTCCGAAAATAAAAAAGATATTTCAACATTTTAAAAAACTTAGTGCTGTTTATTATATAAACTATATAAAAAGCAAATAAAAAAATTGTTGTCAAATACCCTATTGTGATTGTAACCATTGCTGGCTTTACCACCATACAGTAGCTGGTTCCACGTACAAAACCCGCAATGGATTACTACCGGCAAGCAGATCTCGCCTTATAAACGTAGTTTAACCTTTAAGGTGCTAACAGATCGTTGACCATTTGTTGATCGACAGTCTACGTAGCATATACGTTGATGATTGCAAAACGGGGACTCCTACTATCCATACTATTCTCTCTATCCGTAAACTGTTGGATATATCTGATAGCAATGCTCAAGATTGCTGCCTCTCCTCATAAAATCCAACAAAAAGTTTATATTCGAACTTTGAAACCTTTGTGTCTAGATAGCAGGTGAACGAAGTAGCGGTTTACTAGCGGAGTGCAAGAGGCACGTTGGGGATCACGCAACTGCAGACTGTTTGCGTCTAGACCTGCTGACCACGCCGCTGCGGGACGCCTGCGCGGATATCGTCATCTGCATCGCCGTCATACACCACTTTAGCAGCCAGGTATGTTTTTTTTCATTTGGAACCGGCTATGGTCTTGCTGCCAAGGCATTAGTAATTATCATTTTTCAAATTGTTTATATCAAGATTTGATATAATCCAATCCAGTCTGTGTTTATTATATTTTTTTAATCTAATAATAATAACCTTGCTTAATCCTTCTAGCCCCGGATTACTAGACACAATAGAAAATCTATTGTTATGCGGCACCCGAGTGCCGGTTCGGCGTTGAGTGGTTAATCGTAAGAAATATCGAGTCGGAATTGTAAAATATTGTTATATTTATTACGTACTAGAACTAGATAACTACTCAATATTTTAAATGTCGTTCGATTTTTTGGTCCTTCGAGCCGGATACCTGGCATGATAATTGGCATGTTATTTTGTAGGCAAGAAGATTACAAGCCGTGTCGACAATATGTCGTCTGCTTCGTCCTGGAGGCCGAGCACTCATCACTGTATGGGCGAAAGACCAAACCAAGTCGAATTACCTCTGCAAGAATAAAAGCCAAGAATCTACCAAAGAGCAAAGATTGACTGTAGCTGGAGTAAATTTACCCGTTCACGAGAATAGAACGCAATTCCAACATAATGATTTGTTAGTGCCTTGGAAACTGAGAAAAAAAGTTGATAATAAACTCGCAAGCCAACCAGAGAATACTCTCTTGAGATACTACCATGTCTTCGAAGATGGTGAACTCGACGAGCTTTGCCGACAACTGCCATTAGAAATCGAAGAAAGTTTTTATGAAGAGGGTAATTGGTGTGTGATATGCAAAAAAATAAATGAATCAACGTAATTTCTTTGTACATTATTTTTTATTAATTAAAAATACAACTACAAAAATGCTATAAAAACACTATATAAAACAATATAACAATCAACGTTGTTCCTTGCACATGTATATCACTACCTGCTCTATATGAGATCAAAATCAAACTCCACTACAATCACAAATAAACCTTTTTTTTAATTGCATTTTCCCAAAACATGTATTAATAATTTTTGGTATAGGTACATTCCAACATTTACAGAGTCGTTACGTTATGTATTTTATATATTATGTTTTTTCTAATAATTCAATATCCAATTTAACATAGAACCATTAAACCTCTATAGGATCTTACCAAAATGGTCCTTCGAGTCGGATTTTTTCTTTTTTTATTATTTACGAAATCTACAATTAGGTCACCATTTCTACAGTGTAATGACAAACTAACGTGAACTATTCCATTATGGTGTAGACACTAGTGTCAACCATACTTTCCATCCATATAAATTACCAAAGTATGAAAAATTCTTTCGGCCGAGCGAATTGAGCTAATTCTAATTTGACTCGAAACATTTAGGAAAATAAAGGAATCGCTAGGTATGGTAACCTCACTGTGGCATGACTCACACATTTTTTTATAAGAAAGAAACGTTTTCTGTAGTTGGTTTATCAGCTTCAATTCTATCATCTATATATCCGCATTCTGCTTCCACTCTCTTATCTTTGTTTGCTTCGGACTACGCCTTCATCAATGCCAGCTGCAACAACGGTATCACGGAGACCGTCGACAGATCCGCCAACACAGCGTCCACATTTTGCAGAGTGTTTACTTGGAAAATATTTTCCTGAAAGTGCAAGTCCATTGTACATAATATGTATAGCGTTTCATCAAATATTTACTAAAATCAGTACTTTACAAGACTTAGTACACATTCCCGGGCCTCGCGGTCTCTTTCTAGCTTTAATAAATGGCAGTAGTTACTCATTAGTTGAAAAGGACATTTGCATATATGCATCTTATTGCGGCTATATTTCTTGATGGCCTAGATAATTCAAGCGGACTATTTTAGGTTTAAATATCTACATAAAAGGCTTGGACCGACCTTACGAAAGCTGAGTATCGCGAGGGCCAGTAGGGGCAGGATCTCTAAGCAATCGTATCCAAGTATGGCATCCCAAAGCAGGAGCAATTGATCTGGCGGCAGGTGGCCGCTGAATGCTCTCATCAGCCATTTGAAAACAACTCTTATTCTGGAAAATATAATGTAGTAAATCAGTTGTTTGGCTAAAACTCACGGCGCGGTTCCTAGTCGCACCCGCAGCGGTTGCAGGCTCGCAGCTTCCTGTGGTTTTATTTCAAAACTCACGAAACCGGTGATTTGTGCGATTCCGCAGTCGCCGCGGTTGTCATGCTTTATACGATTTTCATAAAAATCAACAAATTCTACAGAATAAATGCTGCGGGCGCGATTAAAAATCACGCCGTGAGTTCTTAACCTTAGAGTTTTTCCATGGTTTATCTGAACCAATTTAACTCAGTCAATTCAGTTCCTGAGGTATCAGAGCGGGGCAGGGATTGACGAAGGTTAAGTTGTACAGTCCTCATAACGGTTCCGGTGTAGGTTTAACAACTATGTCACGCCCGCCACATGTCACCTCTCCCGCACCGGTCTGTTACTTCACGAGCCGACTTAGTTAAGCACTACGCCTACGCGCCTGTAGGATACTTACGGATTTATGTTTATATTCCTAAAGTGTATCCAAAGAAGAGGTTCATTTGCTTCCAATAATCTTTCATATAAAAGGCACAAAGAAACAATACCCTGTAAAAAAAGGTAATGTACGGTAAGCAGCAAGTCAATCTTCCCTAATCAGCTAATATTCTTTTTTGAAATAGGAAACCTGTCCACATAATACGCTACTAATATACGTCTACTGCTATTTACCTGTGGATGTGTTGAAATATAGTGAAGCCTGTGCCAGTATCGAATGTAAAAGGCACGAAATGTATAATAAAGTTGGACTGGATCGTCGAACAGGTAGCAAAATGGTGTAGCTGAAAGGAGGATACGTATTTTATAAGTCTACTTAGTTGACTTTCAAAGTAATAATTAATAGGTAGGCAGATACACTACACGCTTGTCTCCATTATGAATATGCTTTGCTGAAAGAGTGGTTTTAGTTTATACGTACCATACATCGTAAATCCGTGGAAAGGGATAATCCCACTGGGCGGAAAAACTGTCACACTTTCCGCTGATGTCTGTTTGCCTTTGATGGTGACAGTGAGCGGGTTGCCGATGCTGCCTTTAAGCTGCTGCATCACTTCACAATCTCGAGAGAAGCATAGCATCACCTGTAAATATCAGAAAAAGCGGTAAATTGTAAACTGAACGGAGCTGCTTAGGAACTCTCCAATAAACAATGGATTAATCGCTCACAGATATTAAATTATATTAAATTAAACAGAAAGCTCAAGGCTAGAGGTGCCTTCGCCTAACTTCGACCCGTATGGCAATCACGGAAACTGACTCAAAGGATTAAAATCAAGATATTAGGGTCCAACGTCAAATCCGTGCTGCTCTATGGGTGCGAGACTTGGAAGGTCACCAAAGTCATCTCGCACAGGCTTCAGGACTTCGTCAACCGTTGTCTTCGCCAAATTCTCAGTGTGTACTGGCCGGAGAAAATATCCAACGAACAGCTGTTGGACCGCTGTCACGAAACCCCGATCGACCAACAGATCAACCGCTGCAAGTGGAACTGGATTGGCCACACTCTCCGAAGGGACTCCGATCACATCCCCAAGCAGGCTCTGGACTGGAATCCTCAAGGAAAACGAAAACGTGGCCGCCCTAAGCAAACATATTATGGCGGCGCAATGTAACAGACGAGGCCAAGAAAATCGGCAAGACGTGGAGCGAAGTCAAACGCGAAGCTCAAGACAGAACGAGATGGAGAACTACTGTGGACACCCTCTGCCCCACCTCGGGGTCATAGGACATTAAATCAAGTAAGTCAAGAAAGTTCAGAACTCAAATAAAAATAACAGTTTTTATACCTGGTATAACAGATCTTCGAATACGAAATATTGGTCGTCGTTGGAGGCGGTTAGTTGTACATCCTTGAATATTAGTTTGTCTATCATTAGATCTACTTCAAGCACGCTTTTCTTCAGTTGCGCGAAATAAGCTACTTGCTGCAAAAAAGTACATACATATTTAAATCATAGTAAGTAAGTAGGTAAGTTTCCTCCAGGATCACATTTTTACTATGCCAAATTTCTTTTAAATGCTTCAAGGAAGAATAAATCTAACATAATGTTTTTATATATTTTATATTTCAGGAACTACAAACGCGATCGGTAAAATATCTAAAGCAACTTCAAATAAGTACAGTCCTGTACAGTAAGTTAAACCAAAGTTACAAGAAAGTTACCTGCGACTTAACTTCAGCTCCTAAGACTTGCGACCACAGTTTCGCTCGTAGGCACTGCGGGCTACCCTTCTTCAGATACTCTTGAATGACGGGCGCGTAGCCCAGAGCCGCCACTCTTTCGCCCAGGCCGATACGCTCGGCTTCCAAGGTAGCGAATCCCGGCACTGAACTGGGCATGTTTGGATTCACCCCAAGGAGAGGTTCGCCGTTGTACCATTCTAAATAGACTTTTCGCTGTGGAGTTTTTATTTAATTTTTTCGATTTATAAAAACTAGTTATGTTTTTCGCTAAGCGGAGTTTAGGTATGTAAGGTCCATGCGAGATCTTAATAAGTATAATAAATAAATGAATGATTTATTTAATTAATTTTATATGCTGTGGTTAAACATATTATCATCATTATGGTCCTTCGAGCGGGATACCCGATTTGTTTCTTTAATAATATCTCAACAAAATATGTAAGTAAATATAAACAATACATACCAGCTGGTCTAGTGTCTTTACTTGTAGAGGCAAATGCGCAAACTCCCATTTGGGTTCATCCCTAAAAGGTTGCATCGCATTTAGTTTTTTATTTACAGAATGCATCTAAAATTATTAAAAGGTAAGTATACATACTCTCTTGTGAATGGAACGTAACCGGATAACGTTAGTAAAACCTCTAAAAAGTCTTTTGGCGCATAAACAGGTCTATATTTCGACAAATCTGTAAAGGAATAATTGCAGATGTTTAGTAAAACAGAGATTTTATTCCCTTGATTTATTTAGAAGTTGATGAAGCAAGGGCTCCGCTGATACGTGGCCCCTTCATGTTAAGGCGATGAGGGAGTACCCCGGGGTTTAGTGGGTAAACCCCATCCATGGGCCACTTCCATCTTCGGCCCAGGAACAATGCCCCTCTTTAGGGCATCAGGAGTCCCACACATGGCCCTGTCCCTCCCCCAGGACGGGGTTAAGGTGCGTAACGCATTCCCCGCGAAAAAAAAAGTAGATTTGTCCAAATTACAATAGTTTTTTAATAGACAGGTGGGATGGGACATGGGACTGGTCGGCGTCTTGTCCATGGTTTACCTAGCTTCCCTGTCCCACCGCGCCACGCTCATAATACCCCAGGAAGGTATTAATTAGCTTAGCACTTGCGAGCACACTATAGTAAGTACTTACCCAAATTGTAAGTACTTAATTCGTTCCATTTTTCGGATAGTTCCTCATGCTCACTCTGTGATCTAATTTTTGCCAGAGATGTCTCTAGGTCCGAACACATTGAATTAAGAGATTTATGTATTCGCTTTTCCCATTGTGCACTAGCTTTAAGAAGGGACGTCAGTGGGTCCAACTTCTGAAATAATTTGTATTTTTTCTTAGAAAAGTTACTTAACTTAAGTTACTTCGTTAAATAGAAACATTTGGGACTTACATTTTGCTTACTTTGCGTCCGTACCCAGTGAAAAACAGTGTTCCTAAGTTTAGTGTCCAGTCCCTTTTCTTTCATAGCCTGTTGTAGTGTTTGTTTAAAGTCTTCCTTTTTTACATTTGGCGAAGAAACTAGTTTCTGTTCAAATTAAGGGAAAAATGCTTTCAAAATTATGTAATTCGTTGAGCCGTATTGAGTTATTTGAGTTTAAGGAGTTTAGTAGTTATGTACCTGAACATCGCTGTAGAACGATTTGTAAATGGATAAATTTTTTATTTCTTCAGCCAATTTTAAAGCGGTATGGTGAATCGCCTCTTCTTTTATTGTCTCCATTTCTAGTGTGAATCACAATTTATATTTTAATTTTGTAAAATAAAGTAACAGACTTTAATGTTTACTTTTTTTGAGAAATCATACTTCAGAATTGAAAGACACGCAGTTGCTTTGGTAACCGATAAACAATAGCGGAGAGATTCCCAAAGGCACTCGGTTTAAAGCGGAACGAGTGGGAAATAAAAAGTTCCAATAGTCACCACTGGGGACGAACGAAACGTTTTTTTTCCACTCGTACCCAGTGGGGGGGGGGGGGGGACAGAGTGGGGACGACCGGGAATAAAACCACGTACTTAGTTAAGCAGTGGGTATGACCCCTCTGCTCAACTGTCGTAGTTGAGCAATGACCAGTTGAGCAGTGGGTGTTACCCACTGCTCAACTAAGTACGTGGGTTTATTCCCGGTCCCTCCCCCCACTGGGTACGAGTGGGAAAAAAAAACGTTTCGTTCGTCCCCAGTGGTGACTATTGGAACTTTATGAATTATTGTAATTTAATTATCTCACTCAACCTTTAGTTGCTTGCTTGACTACATAGATAATATTAATTCCATGGCTTGACTAAACTAAGGATGGTGCAAAGCTATATCAAGTTAAAAAAAAGTTGACTGACCTGACATGAGACATGACATTGACAATTGACATTTGTTTGACATAACGAAACGAAACGCCCGACCCGACGCCGACCGCTTTTTTTTCATCATCATTTCCCTTGGCTTGGTTTGGTTGGGCGTTGCATTTTTATTATTACTAAGAGCTCATTTTGTTTTATTCGCCACCACTTACCCTTGCTACAATCAAAATCAATAATCAAGACCCCGAGTCTCTGTTTCAACGTTATATTGCATTGGAAAGTCCGAGTGAAGACCAATAATGCCGGCCAGCAACATCGAACTGTACCACATGCAAGACGCTAGAAATAATTTTGACGCCATGCGACCTGCTCCTGTTTGCACTGATGCCAATCAATTTATGGGCCAATGTCAGAACGTACACATATCGACAAATTGTTATTATGGATACCACGATCCGAAGTCGTCAGAAAATGCCCACGTAACTACCGATTGCGAAATGTTGGAAGAACCGATTGATAATAATATAGCGGTACAACAGACTAATCCGAGAAAACGCAGCGCTGACGAGGACGAATCTCCACAGAATAAACGATTCCGCGAAGGTAAGATTCCTGTTAATTTTAATTACGGAAACTCACTGAATGTTTTGATAAAAATTATTTATGCTTATCTGCTAAAAAATGTAGATTTTAAATTAACTAATTTATAACATTCAGTTAGTTTTCTTTATGATAAAATTTTATTCAATTTTTTATTACAATACAGCAAGATTGCCTATAAAACAAAAGTAAAATCCCCATAATAGTTGTGGGAAGTCTCAAATTTGTAGGCCTGCCTTGCTAAATTTCTGCTTTGTCCTAAGAAACATGGATAGTTTTGTGAATCTTATGGTGCCATTTAATATGACGTAGTGATTTTTTTAAGTTCACAGTTTTGTTGCAGTTTCAATATTGCATTTATATGAAATAAATTAAAATTTGTGGCTTCCAACATTTGAGTAACTTAAGAATTGAGTCAATGTTAGCTTACAGAAAAAATGGCATTGTCATCTTTGGCTGAGTTATTAGTTATTATTTAACATTTAACCACTCAAAGCCGAACCGGCACTCGCGTGCCGCTTAACAGTAGATTTTCTATTGTGTCTGGTTTTCCGGGGCCAGAAGGATTAAGAGTAAACAATATTTTGTTTACTCTTAAATGTTAAACAATTTCAATTGTTAGTTTTAAAACTGAAGTGATATTATGATTTAGTCCCATTGATATCCCGTGATATGCAGTAATTCATGACCTGTCAGATTACTTTCAAGTAATTTGGATGATTTTGTTATTAATGATGGTTGGATGTCACAAATTACTTGTACAATTAGGCACTCTACTTGCTGGATTGTTCTGTATTTCCTGCAATTTCACTTTGCATAAATATTTGCTTTCTTAAACCTTTTACCCCTTGTGCATGGTTTTATTTCACTTTTTTTTTTAATAAAAATGTGAAGTCATTGAAATTACAATAGTGAGTGATACTTTGACCTAGTTTCAATATTGTAATGTGAATGACTTTCACATATCGCCGCTTCTCTCGAAGACTTTATAAAGTCGAAAAATTTGCGAAATTAAGTTAAATATACAGAAAAACTAAGCAAGTGATTAGTTTTTCTGTATATTTATCTTGATTTTGCAAATTTTTCAACTTTGTATAGCCTTCGAGAGAAGCAGCGATATGTTTATAGTTGTGTGTACAGGGTGCTAAATTATTTGATTAATTAACTTCTTTAAATTTCTGTAGTCACATATCTGAGGATTTGTTTAACACAGATTTCTGCATATTCATTGAAAAAATATAACATTGTAAAGATGTGATTACTGAAAATTTATTGATGTAAATAGTTTTGAGACAATTCAGCAAAGTAGAGCCATATCACCATAATATGTACCTATTGTAGTTTGATTATGAGACCTTTTAAATTTAGTTTCTTTTTTAAACTCTTCTTTCTATTTTTAGTTGTGATGTTCCTTACCAAAAATAGATTTTAAAATTAATACTTTATAATAGAATGGATGATAAATAATTTAAATTATGTTCAAAGTTGTAGTCTCAAAACTATAAAATGTACATGTTGGGTTTTAATTATATTTTTATTTATTTAGTTGTGTTATAATTATTCCATACTCTAATGAGTTTTATTGAAATGAATATAATATATTACCTAATAGTATTAAGATATTTTTAAGCACCTTTATTATTATCATTAATAGTTGTCTTACAACTGTATATTTTCATCAGGAAAATTATTTATTTTTTATTAGTGTTTTTATTCATAAAATGTATTAAAAAAATGACAAATCTTCTGATAGAAATGATTGAAGAAGTATTTACTCTACTTCTTGTTAACAATATTCATAAGTAACATTTTGTGGCATCAATGTTATACCGCGTTTACATTCAGCCATTTCCGTTGCTGCTTGCCTTGCCGTACATATTTCCCCGTATATTGATGTGGCAACGTCAGCGGAAATGAGTGTTTACATTGCCGCTTCCTATGTATTTTAAATTCGACTCTGGGCCATGGATAACGTGGAAATTGTCGCAGCGTCGGCGCTCTGCCTTTTAAGTTTTATTAATTATTTAAATGTTTTAAAAAAAATAGAATTCAAAAGAGACGTCGTCGTCAGAGGAGATGGTGGATGATAGCAATTCATCGTAATAGAACAATAAAAGTATTTTTAAAGATATTAAACGACTGAACGAGAGAGCAACATGTAAACACACGTTGCCGCTCGCATTGCCGCGCTTTGATGTCCGCTAGAAAAACCGCCAAATGGGGGATAGCCGGGCAATGCGAACGGCAACGTCAAGGCAATGGAAATGACCTGTTTACATTCTCGCGTTTCCCAGTATAATCCCCATGTCCCTGCTCGTTGCCGCGGCAATGGGCTGAATGTAAACGCGGTATTATGGTTTCCAGGAATATTTTTGAAGTAAGTCTTTGATGAAGTAGTGTTATTAAAAATACCTACAATATAAATTTTTTGATAATGTTAATTTTACATTGATTTTATATAATTTTATAGTTTCAGGTATTGTTAGTACTGGTGATAAATATTGCAGATTGGCAATTATCGCATTTCTGAATACAAATCAATGGTTATTACATGACCACCAACATGATGGCTTCTTAGAATAAAGTTATTATTAAATTAAGAAGTCTACATTAACAGATTGGGTCCTTTTAAAGTTTGATGTGTAATATTTATTGCCTACCAGATTTATATCAGTCATAAACATATGACTAGATGTTATATTTTGTCAAGGATCTATGTCAAGAATATGCTGTGAATGGTTTAATTTAAAATATCTCATTTTAAAAGTTTATTCACATGACAAGTTTTTTGTTTATTTTATTCATAAAATCAACGGCTTACATTAAAAATCACACCCAGTGTGCTATCAGAAGTGAGCCCAGTCAATTTAAGTTATATATTGTTTATAGTGGAGTCATTTTAATAGGTAACATTTGACAGTTCATTTATGCAAAGAAAAATATACCTTATGCTGAAGGAATTAAACTCAAGAAAACAACATCAGTTTTTATAATACATTTATTAATTTAGAAAATTAGACTCTACTCCTGATGTACATAAGTAGCACTTTTCTTTGCATAAATGAACAGTCAAATATAACCTATTAAAATAACTCCACTTTAGTTAAATGTTTCTATCATCACTTTTACCATGCACCTAGCCTGTAGATTTTAAGTCCAAATTCGAACTACAATCTATCAATATAGGATGGATAAGAAATACAATATTATTTTAAAATGTCATATGCCGTGTTATGAACTAAATGTCGCTCTAGCCATATGCTATAAAAGTGTAAACAAATTATGTAACAATTTTTGTAAATGAGGGATACTATGTATCACCTGATTTCGAAATATTTTGTACAATGTTTTAATAAAAAAAAAAGTTTTGCCATGCAGAAACGAAAAAAAAACGTCCACATTAATAATGCAAATATTGTTTCACTGTAGGTACATTTTGACTATCGTCAGTAATGTTTCTGCTTCCGGTGGATATACTTTGCATGGTTCAAGGGAAACGAAATATATTGACATGTGTTTCTTGAATGTGAAAAATTGTAGAGCAAGTCAAGCACTTGAGAACTGGCTTAAGAATATAATGTACTTGCGGCCGCTTGCGACTTCTACGCGTGGAGTCAGTTTTACCCCCTTACGTCCCATTCACACGGCAGTGCAGGATCCCGTTTGTGTTTATATGCCGCATGCGGGATGCTCGTGTGAACGCATAAACACATTCGCCATTAAAACAGGATCCTGCACTGTCGTGTAAAAGGGGCGTTATGCCTCTGCCTCGAATTTCGCGGAAGCGAGAGCGGGGCGGGCGTATCACGGGCGGTAACTGCTTGAAGCGGGCTCCCGCTTCCGCAAAATCCGAGGCAGTGGCCTTAGGGGTAGAATATCGTAAAATCCGTTCTTAGCGGATATCTACATCTATAAGGAAGCTACCTGCCAAATTTAAGTTTGTAGGTATATTAGCTTAAGAGATTTCGTGATAAATCAGTCAGTTAGGTATTTCGGTTTTATAAATATAGATTCAAACCTATTTATTGGATTACTACAGAGAATGAGGAGGAAGTATCTGTGTTCCCACCGAAAATCTTTAGCATAATATATAACAAGTAACAACCTGCATAAATTATTGCACTCAAAGTGATTGATTTTCTGATTTTATTGTTACCACATTATATCTTTAAAAAATTAATTGTAAATATTGTAATGTTTTATTTTGTTATGATAATTTTTCTAATATGGTAGGCCCTTATTGCAGCTAGTATTTTATTCCTTATCACTTAACGGTACGAAACAATATTTCTGCATTACCCAACACTGAACTGGTAAAGAGTACTATAATATGGTTTTAAATCAGCCAGTTGTCCTTTTATTTATACAATTAAGAATAAATAACTGTTCATGTACAGAAACTCATTCTACCTACTGAAACTAATATTTTTTTATATATGGCTAATCTTTTCTTTCAATAGCAGTAAGTCAAGTTACCACCCCCCTTGGGTCGTGGTCCACCTGCTTAATTCACATGGGTGGCACTTTACAGACCTAGACTGGTAATCTTATTACTACTACCCCCAGAAAATAAAATATTCTTGAGACATTTTCGGAAAACGGATTGTATCTTTGCTACAGCCAACCGTCGCAAGCATTCGGTAAACGGGCCATATTTAATTTTGTAATCTGTTTCAATCCAAATTATTTAATTTTTGAATGGTAAAAATATTGATTACCTACCGTTGCAGAATTTTCTCTGAGATTGTTTTCAGATCTCAATACCAGAGAGATTTTTTTAATTGGATTGCAACCGACAGTATCGTTTATTGTTAAGGTGACGCCGCGTTCAACTAAAAGTCTGAAATTCGGCGCGTGCCGCCCCCCCACCCCGCACATTTATGACGAGAGACGAGCACGGAGCAAAGAGATCCGCGCAATGATGTTTTATGCTATAGATATGTTACGTTCATATTTAAATCTGTTCCATTGCACACATTGACAAATATAACTGAAAGATAAGTGAGACAAAAGATACGAAATAGCACGCAAATGAAAGAGATAGGTATAATTTGACGTATGACGCATTGGATCCGCGCGTCCACTGAAACCACTGACCTCCATTATACAAGTACGCTGGACAGGCGATCGCTACCAAAATCAAAAAATCAAAATCAAAATATTCTTTATTCATGTAAACTTGTATCAAGTATTTATGAATCGTCAATTACAGAGTGACTCTACCACCGGTATCGGAATGCAGTCATCTGCCGAGAAGAACCGGCAAGAAACTCGACAGTTACTCTTTTTCATCGCCATGTTTGTTTACAATTTGTTTGTTACAATTACTGATTAGTTTTAGAATACCAAGCCATACAGTATAAAGTATAAGAATGAGACTATAATCGAGAAAAATCCGCGAGCCCTGGAAGACCAGTGCCCAAAGGTGGCACCTGCAGCACAAGTATGACGTATGTGCCAGCCATAATTTCACTCAACCATATTATAGGGAATGTAACCACCCGACACATAACGCCACCACCCCAAGCACATTTTAGCGAGCATGACCGCCAAGGTTACAAACTCTTCAGGATTTTTTGAATGAAAAATAAATTTAATTTTATTGAATTATAACATTTAATGTGTTACTGTATAGCAAAGTTAACATTGTTGATACTATCGGGATTCTATACAATGCAAAGGGGCCGTTCAAATATTACGTAAGCAGATTTATTGCAATTATTTACCCCCCCACCCCCCTTGTCAGCAAAAGTAAGCAAAGCTCTTACCCCCTCCCCCTATGCTTACGTAAACATTTTTCAATTATAATTTTTTTTATACTAAAATTATAATGTTATAAATATAATTTTATAAATAAGAAAATAGATTTAGGATAGAGATTAGATTTTACTGATACAGTATTCAACATAGAGTAAGGGACAAAAATATTATAATCTTACGAACATAACAAACTTATTTTAAAGTTTTGGTACACACATCATCATCATCATCATCATCAGCCTGTGATAGTCCACTGCTGGACATAGGCCTCTCCAAATGCTCGCTACGCTGATCGATCCTCGGCCACTCGCATCCAGCTGCTGCCAGCCATCTTGCGCAGATCATCGCTCCACCTGGCCTGAGGGCGTCCTACACTATTTACCGAGACGCGGTCTCCACTCTAGAACCCGTTTACCTCAACGGCTATCGGTTCTGCGGCTGATATGGCCAGCCCACTGTCACTTCTATAGACGTGGCTTAGAAGGGAAATGGGTCGACAGTTCTTCAACAGGCTTTTGTCACCCTTTTTAAAGAACAGGACGACCACGCTCCTACTCGCGTGGAGTAGGAGCGTGGTCGAAGGGAAATGGGTCGATAGTTCTTCAACAGGCTTTTGTCACCCTTTTTAAAGAACAGGACGACCACGCTCCTACTCCACGCCTTTGTAGTTCTCCCTTCGAACAGGACAGCGATAAAAAGCTTTTGGAGCTCCCTCAGTACGGGTTTACCTCCAGCCTTTAGCAGGTCTGTAGTAACGCCGACCTCTCCAGGGGCTTTTCCATTTTTAAGCTGCCCAAGAGCAATCTCGATTTTGCCAACGCTCACTTCTGGCAGGTCGTCAGTGTAATGGCGATTTAACGTGGCTCTAGAGTCTTCATTTTTGGGATCAGGTCAACATGCATGCGAAGCGTATAACCGGCCATAGAAGTCCTCTATCTCCGAACGGACTGCCGGCTTTGAGGTAACAACTTCTCCACTTGCTGTGGTCAGCTTCGTCAGGTGGCTTCTTCCGAGAGATTGTAAGAACACCTTAGACCCCCGATTTTGCTCTATAGCTCTTTCGATCGAAAGAGTATTAAAGCACCGGACGGACACATATTAAACATTGGTACCACAGAAATCGGAATAATTATTCAGATTTCGTGATTGGTACACATATTAAATTAAAATTAACAGTCTTCAGTCCATGAAATCCCAATCCATGATTCTAAGTTTTCGATGACATTGGATTGCTTAGATTGCTGCTTAGTGTTGTGAGTCTGCTAACATTCATCCGATTTTGGAATTTCTACGTCTTCTCACATCATGGTGCTCTAACTAAAATGTAAACTTGCTTTGCTATGCTTACAATACGTCTACTCGCTATAGTATCCAAACGAAACAATACACTGATAGAAGAAATTTAGACAACTGAGTAGCGCACGGTAATTCCCCTAATCGGTTCTAAAGCGAGTGCCTAAACGTATGCATTATTTGCCGGAATCCCCGAAAATGGGTTTCGTTTTCAAGCATAGGCAATGTGAGGGGGGTTGCTATTGGTGTAAAAAAGTAAATAACTACCGATGACGTAATCATCATCTAGACCCCCCTGCCCCCCATGTCATCCAAAATAAGCAAAACAAAGACCCCCCCACCCCCCCATAGTGCTTACGTAATACTTGAACGGCCCCAAAGGCGCGAGTCCAAGCTTCCTTGTCGTTGAGGTATGCTTATTAATACAATACAAAATAAATTTATGTCACTGAAAATATTAATGTCAATACAAAAGATCATGTCAATTATAACAAAGGCGCAGGCAGAGGAGCGGCAACAATACTACTCACTTCTACAGACTTTTATCATTTAGATAGTCTTCCACTTTATAATAACTCTTCTTGATGAGTTGGCATTTGATGTGTGACTTAAACTTGTGTATTGGTAAGTCAACAACATCTTGAGGTAATTTGTTAAATAACGTAACACTTAATCCAACAAACGAATTACCTATTTTATGAAGTCTTGTTTTCGGAACGGCTAGCTTATGTTTATTTCTAGTGTTTAGATCATGATGATGAGATTTTTTCGGAAATTCATGTAGGTTTTTTCGTACATACATAATACAATCTAAAACGTATTGAGATGGTACTGTTAATACACCAATTTCACTAAATACATTTCTTAGGGAATCACGCACTTTAAGGCCGTATATAGCTCGTATTGCCCTTTTCTGAAGTACAAAAATAGATTGTACGTCAGCAGCAGATCCCCATAGAAGTAACCCATATGACATGACGCTATGAAAATAGCTAAAATACACTAGTCTCGCCGTTTCCACGTCTGTTAAACGTCTTATTTTTCTAACAGCATATGCGGCTGAGCTGAGTCTCCCCGCGAGAGCAGTGATATTCGGACCCCATTGCAATTTCGAGTCTAGAGTTATGCCCAAAAAAACCGTTGAATTGACCATATCGATAGGTTCACCATTCACAGTGATATTGGGAACAACCTGCCTCACATTTGGCATGGTAAATTTTACACATTTGGTTTTTTTGGTATTTAACAACAAGTTGTTAATAGTAAACCAGTGCAAAATTTGTGAGACAGAATTACTCACGTCGACAAATGATTGTTCATATCTGTCAACTTTGAAAATCAACGAGGTGTCGTCTGCGAATAGCACAATCTCACATAAGTCTTTTGTAAAGTATGGGAGATCATTTATGTAGATCAGGAATAGTAGTGGCCCCAAAATTGATCCTTGGGGTACTCCCATAATAAGGGGAGCGCCGGAGGAGTCTACTCCATTTATATTTACTTTCTGAATCCTGTTCGTTAGATATGATTCTATCAGGCTCAGTGAGTTGGCTGAAAGACCATAATGCCGCAGTTTCATCAGCAATGTACGGTGATCAACACAATCAAAGGCTTTCGATAGATCACAGAATATGCCAATAGCATCTTGCTTATTCTCCCATGCATCAAATATATGCTTGATGAGCGCAACTCCAGCGTCTGTAGTAGATTTGCCTTTAGTAAACCCGTACTGTTTTTTATGCAATAACTTATTTTCATTGAAATGCGAGAGCAATTGATTAAATATAATTTTTTCAAATATTTTACTTAGTGCAGGCAAAATAGAAATCGGTCTAAAATTAGATGGGTCACTTTTTTCTCCCGATTTGAACAAGGGTATAATTTTACTATGTTTCATCAAATCTGGAAATTGACCATCATCTACACATTTATTAAATATGATTGCTAAATGAGGTGCTATATTATGAATAATATTTTTGATTATTATTACTGAAATTCCCCACAAATCCTCTGTGTTTTTCATGCTAAGTTCTTTAAAAGTTTTAATTATAGTTTCTGAATTTATTCTTGTAAAATTAAATGAAGAAGCGCACTCATCAACATGGCACTTGAGGAGAGACTCTGCAAGATGTGGGCTTGAGTTCAGTTTAGATGTTGTTTTCACAGGGATTTTAGCAAAGAACGACTCAAAAGCGTTTGCTAAGTCCGCATCCGACTCAATGCTATTGCCTTCAATGTTTAGAGAGAACTTGTTATTTTGAGTTTTATTTTTACAAGTCTCTTTGTTAATAATTTTCCATGTAGCCTTGCTTTTATTTGTGGCTTTCATTATCTTATTTCTAATGTAATTTGATTTGGCTTCAGCGCATACTTTTTTAAATAGCTTTGAGTACTTTCTAACATACTCAACCATAGCGGGGTCACTTGAATTGACTTTCATTTCGTACAATTCAAATAACCGCCTTCTACTTTTATATATTCCTGGGGTGGCCCATTCACTAAACTTGGTCTTTGAGCCATTAATATTTATCTGTTTTTTTGTAAATACCCCATTAAATGCTTTCTCAACAATGTTAAAAAGTTGTTGATATAATTCATGTCCATTTCTATTGTCAAAATTCGCAATGGACAGTTTATGATCTATTCGTTCCTTGAATTGTTCTATTCTGTTAGTAGTGATAGGTCTACAAATTATAGCTGATGTATGTCGGGCAAGATGGCATTCAAATACAGCCAGCTGTCCGCTATGGTCAGAATTAATAAAGTTAATTATGGCTTTATTAATTATATATATTAAAATTACAAAATATATTGTCTAAACAAGTAGCAGACGAAGGAGTAATTCGCGTTGGTTCTTTAAATAACTGGTACAAATCAAAGGACTGAAATAAATTGAGAAACCTAGTAGCGGTTTGTGAAATATCTAGAATATTTATATTGAAATCACCACATATGATGATTTTTTTATTGGATTTACATATTTTTTCTAATACTTCCTCCATGACAGATTCAAATTCAATGTAATTAGCAGAAGGAGGTCTATAGATGCAAGCAATAATGTGCCGCTGCAACTCCACACACGATATCTCAATAGTTCGTTCTACTGAGAGCGATACGACATCTTTACGTTCTCTAGACTCTACTGTATTTTTTAACAATATAAGTGACCCACCCCTTATAGCCATACCTCTTGTGAACGAACTACTGACACTGTACCCATCAATGTTAATCATCATTTCATGCTGTCTTAGCCAATGTTCAGTGATACATATACAATGGATATTTCTATCTTTCAAAAACAATTCTAATTCTAACTCTTTTCCAGAAACACCCTGTATATTTTGATGAACTATACAAAAACTTTCAGGTATTTCCATAGTCACTAAATTGCTAGAGTAGTCCTCTATTGTCTTATAATTAAATTTAAATTATTCTTTGGAACTACTTCCAAACCTTGTTCAATAATATTATTAATATTAAATGCTAACAAAGTAGCTAAATCAATCTTGATTTTAAAAGGCAAATAAAACATTTTGCCAGTCACATTAAACTTATGATTAATAAATTTATTTGTGTCAAAAAACACAAATTTGTCACTATGACAAGTACAATTAAATAAGGAAGTATTCAATATGTGAATACCAATTATTTGATCCGATTTGAAAATCGCCATATTGGCGCTAACTTTGCTGGAGAGCAGTAATTAGTGAGTGAGTGTACTTGGAACTAATACTAGTTCTATACAACGACTGAATTTTGTTATCGATAAAAACTTTTTTAGATAAAGTGCCCTCTTTGTGTAGCTAATCTAAGTACGGACGGCAGCAGATCAACCTACCCTAATTTGTCAAAAAATCTCAATTGAAAGAGAACTCTATGTGAAGTGAATAAAGCTGAAAATTGGTTGTAGAAATTTGACAGATTGGGGTAGTCTGATGTGCTGGCGACTGTACATAGGTATCTTATTATTAACTCTCTATGGGGAGGGATAGGTCCTTAAGAAAGTATTCTCAAGTCACTTATTATATTTAAACATAAACTTAATATATATAACTAGACTGTGCTCTCGTGGCTAAAAAACGAGCCGAGCGAAACCGTCAGACAGAGCAGCTTGTCCCTTTCTAATAGGGTGACAATAAGATTTGGATAAGTGAGACAAATTCAAACATGCAATCTGCGTATCTGCCTAATAATAGTATTTTTAAGTAATTCATGTTAAAATATTTGTGGTTAAAATTTTCCAACTTCTGAGAATGGGTATTATATTTCGAGTTTTTGCGTGTTTCCACTTATTTACACACACGTAAAATAAACATTATATTGTGTTTCAAGAAATAAGCCCTCTAACGTCAAGCTAATATGTAATAACGTAAAGCTAATATTATGCTAATATGTTTTTTACCATAGTGATAGAGAAATTGTCCATTTTTGGGGGTAAGGGTGAATCATAAAATAAATAATTTAAATATGTGGGACAAGTGGATTATTCCCGACTGCCCCTACCAAATCTACCCCAGTCGAAACTTTTTAGTTTCGAATCTAATTTAGGTTCCGTCTGTTGTTTGTTTGCCTATTGGTTTGAAATAAAAAAACAAGTGCAAGCGATTTCCAACCTTATTGACATTTAAATTTAAAATATCAAAAAAAAGACAATTTATATAAATTTATGCTTTTTTCAAATTTAAGAATACGTACATTGAACGAAAAAAAAACCAAATATAATTATAATTGTAGATTAATACATTGTAAAAATTATATTAAAATACAAGCGTTAAATTAAGTTTTTGGTCAGGCAAAATTGTTGCGCAAAAACACGAGGTACGCCTCCGTCCTTGCCATAGACCTAGAATTCATGGTCACTCTAACTATGAATGAACTGTCATTGCGTGTTGGCAATGTAAAAGAAAGAGACAAGCTACCCCGTATTGATATCTTTCTCGTCTCGGATTTGCCTCGCGTAAGGCACAAGCAAATATATACTTTAATGCGTTAGGATAGTGTTCATTTTCTAAAATGCAAATTTTTGAAGATATCATTCCGGTTACATAGATAATATTAATTCCATGTATTTAAATAAAAGAAAAAAGTTATTTCTAATTTTTTAAAGACCCCAAATAATGATTATAACTTTTAGATAATTCCAAATGTCATTGGCCCGTATTTATAGACAGGTCTCAACTATGAGATCGATCTTAAGATGACTCTTGAAATAGTGGTTTCTGATGTTTACGCGGTTACTACCACAGATAATAATATAAAAATAGTAGTTACTACTCATTAAATAAAACAACTTAAACGGATTAATCGCGAGTTTTATCCGTTTCAGTTGTTTTATTTAATGGCTCTTGAAATATTATTTTTAGATAAAACTACAACTACGGGCTTTAGTCTAAAAACAACGTTTCGAGATAATATGTGACAATGCTCCGAAATATTCTAGAATTAATGCACGAATAAAATTTCATTGTCTAGCCCAGATTATTTGCAGAGTCAAAAAATGTCTAACTTTCTCACCGGTCAACAATTGAAAGGTACTTAGCACGTGTTATTTTGGTAATCTTTTTTAATAATTATGGTTTAAAATCATCGGACTGGTTTAACATAATTATACACAATCATCACAAATCATTTTTTTTTCTATTTTGTTGTCATATCAAGTGTTTATTATTGTAAGAGATCACTATGTCCCTTTAATAATAAAATAAAATTATCGACTAAGAAATGACATAATATCGACATGAATTTAGACATCCCTAAACTAGTTCCTATGGTTTGTTAAATCTTGGATAATCTCTGCGACAGCTGTCATCGATTTGACAGTCAAAGTCAAAGTCAAAGTATTTATTTTGCAATTTGATTTACCAAGAAATTCTTTTGCACGTCATAAACTTTTTTTCCTACCAGCACTTCGACGTGAATGAATGGCCGGCTGTTGAGAAGAAGTGCCGCAAGAAACTCAACAGTTACATATGATAGCCTTTTTTAAATCATTTTGTGTTGTACAATAATAACTTAACACGTTCCGGCGCGGTAGCGGCATAGGCCGTAAAAGTAGAATTCACAAAATGACAGTACGGGTACCGCCGTTTTCACAAAAATCAATCTAAAAACCACTACGGTGACCGCCGTCCAATTTACATTAGAGTTTCATAGAAAGCAGACTTACTGTCATTCTGTAAAGGAGGCTTGTGTTTCTAGTGTCAAAAATGCGTGTACAGTAGAGCGTTTAAGCATAATTACGGCTACCACCGTACTCTCATATAAATTGACAGTACGGTGGTGGCCGTTGGGTTTGTATGAACGTTACTAGGACGTGCGAGTCAGTGACAATTTTTAAAGGACACAAAAAATGTATGAAGATTTTACTGTCATTCTGGAGAAAAGTACCGCGCCGGAACGTGTTAATAATAATATAATGTCAAATTAATAACAATATAAGGTCAACTTAATAATAATATATGTAATAAGTACAATAAATAAGCATAAGAGTAGATGTGCAGAGAAGCAAATGTGTTTCATGTCCACAGAGTCTTGTCATTTAACCACTCAACGCCGAACCGGCACTCGGGTGCCGCATAACAATAGATTTTCTATTGTGTCTAGTAATCCGGGGCTAGAAGGATTAAGTAATCTTCTACTTTATAGTAACCTTTCCTCATAAGGTAATCTTTAATTATGACTTTAAATTTATTTAAAGGTAATTCTACAAGACGTTGTGGTACTTTGTTAAATAGTCTAATGCTCAGTCCAACAAATGACTTTCCTGTTTTATGAAGCCTGACATTAGGAACGGCAAGCCTGTGCTTATTCCTTGTGTTAAATTTGTGACAGTCGGATTTTTTTAGAAAATTATTGTAATTCTTCCGAACATACATTAAACAATCAAAAATGTATTGTGAAGGAACGGTTAAAATGTTAATTTGTGTAAATAGATCTCTGAGCGAGTCACGAGGTCTAAGGTTGTAGATTGCACGAATAGCTCTTTTCTGTAATATAAATATAGACTCGATGTCAGCAGCAGAGCCCCACAACAGTAGACCATATGACATGACACTATGAAAATAACTAAAATAAACCAATCTCGCCGTTTCAACATCAGTGATATATCTTATTCTTCTTACTGCATAAGCAGCTGAGCTAAGTCTTGCTGCTAATGCAGTAATATGAGGACCCCATTGAAGTTTGGAATCAATATTAATTCCTAAAAACAAAGTATCATTAACTATTTCTAATTGCTCATCATTCATAGTAATGCATGTATCCATCTGTTTTACATTAGGCATCATAAATTTAACACATTTCGTTTTCTTTGCATTTAGTAATAAGTTGTTTGTGTTAAACCATTGTGACACTCGCGACAGAGCCCTGTTTACTTTGTCAAATGCTTTTTCATTTCTATCTGTTTTAAATATTAAAGAAGTATCATCAGCAAACAGAACTATCTCACAGAGGTCCCCGGTGTAGTATGGTAGATCGTTTATATAAATCAAAAATAGCAAAGGGCCCAGTATAGAGCCTTGTGGCACGCCCATTCTCAGTTTAGCACCACACGAATTAATATTGTTGATATTGACTCTTTGTATCCTGTCAGTGAGATACGATTCAATTAGTTTCATGGCAGCGTTGGAGACACCGTAATGTTTTAATTTATTAAGTAATATTGTATGGTCAACACAATCAAATGCCTTTGATAAATCACAAAAAATACCTATTGCGTTCTGTTTACCTTCCCAAGCATCAAGGATATGTTTAATAAGTTCAATTCCCGCATCGGTTGTACTTTTGTTCTTAGTAAAACCATATTGCTTTTTATGAAGTAAATGATTGATGTTGAAATGTTCAAGTAATTGATTAAACATAATTTTTTCAAAAATTTTACTTAAAGATGGTAAAATAGAAATTGGCCTGAAGTTGGATGGGTCACTTTTATTGCCCGATTTAAATAAAGGTATTATTTTACTGTACTTCATCAAATTGGGAAATTGACTTTCATCAATGCATTTGTTAAAAATGTGTGCTAAATGGGGTGAAATAACATCAATTACTGTTTTCATTATATCAGTAGAGATGCCCCATAAGTCTTCGGTTTTTTTCATGTTCAATTCTTTGAACGCATTCATAATTGTGTTTGGGTTTATATAATTAAATTTAAACGGAATCTGACATTCAGCTACACTCGAAGCTAATAAAATTTGAGCTTGGTGTGAGCTAGAATTTAATTGACTAGTTGTTATAATAGGTATATTTGAGAAAAAAGTTTCAAAGGCATTAGCGACTTCTATATCAGATTTAAGGACAGCTGTTAAATTTCACAATTTTTGACTGTCAAAATGTATGAAGAGAAATAACGTTCATGATTGTAGGGTCCCGCCCACTCAGAGATATTCATTGCTATTATCATTCTCTTACACTTATTAATCGATTATGAAATTGTAACACATCGGATTTTTTTTTGTATCTCTTTAAACGTACAATTTTATAATAAAAAATCAAATTGATTAGAAGTCGGTTTGGATATAACAATTTGAATATGATCAAAGTCCGAAATTCGTGTAAAAGAGCACATGACATGTGCTACGAGTATCAAAAATGACGAAGTTACCCCAAATTGGTACTTAATTAAATATTAACATCCAGACACAGGACAAACACAAATCTTTATCACCTAAATGTTTTCGCATAGTCATAGCGCATGCCAAACAAATGTGTCCTTTGTTTTAAATCACTTTTACTAGAGGTCCTCAATCGTTCAGTGTAGATCGATAGAGGAATCGATTACTTACGAATCGAAGTTTTAACATTCGTTTATGGTAAGACTACGCCTCTAGAAATGTCACTGCCACACCTGTCGCAGAGATCATCCAAAATTTAACAAACTATAGTACACTCACTGGCGGCGCTTCAAATCGACACAAAAAATAGCTGTCATTTTAATATCTACAGTTCCTTCAGAGTTATTTTACCTTTGACAGCTGTCAGAGTCTTATTCCATGCGGTCGTTTGACGAAGCTCCTCGCATTTTTCTATTTAAAAATAATAAATTTATCTTGTATTTTGCCAAAAAGGATTCAGAGTAGTGGTAATAATATTGTGTTATCAGTACGTGATTTTTGAAAGAGAAAAAGACATTATAGGCCGTTTAATCCCATTTGGAAATGTTCGCCATTTGAAAATGCCGCCATAACTGGTTAGCAAATAGGGTTACCTTACCAGTGTGCAACATTTTACCCCAATGTGATGGAGATAGAATGTTGTGATATATTAAAGACAAGACATAGGTATCGATTGTTCGAAGCTATAATTAACCCACTCAAATGAACGTTTTCCATTATTTTAGGTCTATCCAAAAAAAAAATAGCACCAGTTATCAATAAAAGAAAATTGTATTGGATGATTTTAATTTATGTGGAGTCTAGTAAAAAGGCGAGTTGAGAGTTAAAATGTGGTACAAGATGCAAACAATATTGTCAAATTAACAGAAGAAGCATTCCAATCGGTCACTCACTGTTACTACAGATGAATGGCAAAAACAATGTGAACATGTTATCCACATCGAAGACCAATTGTCCGAAAGAGAAGTAGGTACTTAATGGATGCTGAAATGTACAAGTTCATAAGAGAATTAAAAAATTAATCTGATACTGAATCAGACCAGACGGCATTTCTGAAGACTCGAGTTCAACGGATAGTGATTGTGCGTAGTCAGCTATCTTTTTAGATCATTCTTATTCACAATAAAAAATAATATTATAAACATGATGGTGAATCTTAGAAGCTAAATATGGCCACACATATTTCAGGTTGGGCAAACAGACTGTATAGCCAGTCCAGCGTACTATGTATATGATGGAGGTCAGTGGTTTGAATAAATATTCGAAAAACAAAAGCGAGCGTGGGCGGAGAGCAGTTGACATAGAACCGTCTCTGGCAATAGCCGGGAGCGTACTGCTGGGGCCGCGCGACGCAAGACGCTCTTAGAAAACCCGCTCTAAACGAAAAGAGCGTATGCGACAAAATGGTTTTATCCGTGTGATTTAAAAACTATAAATGTATTTTAAATAATATATGGCCCAATTATAGTGTATGGTTCCGTGATTATATTTAGTAATTTTGAAGGCTTAAGTCGCTTCCGATTGTCGTAAAAATGACAATCCCTGTTTTTATAGAGGTATTTTTGATTAATTATTCTGTGTTACAAAAGTTTACCAATCGTGTATTCAATTGGACTAAACAAAGTCAAAGACATGATGAATCCTACCAATTAATTTTATTTTCTTAGCTTAAGTCATTGCTGAGAAAAATCGATATCCTTGCAACACAAATATTCAATTCGTCGTCTTAAGTCCTCGTTGATCTGTAAGGTCTGTTTTGAAAAATTCTAGTGTTATGGGAAATTGATGTTTAGTTGTGTCTATGGTTAATCTTTTCTTCAGAACACTTAAGCCTTCTTGTCATTAAATAAATGGATGTTTCATTTCCAGTTGCACAGCTCTTTCAAACCGCCCTTTTAGATACGACTATAGTAATATTGTAGTATATGAATAAAAACAATTCTTTGTAATAAGCGAAATGAAACAGCAACAAAACTGATTGCAGAGGCTTCCCACTGTGTTGTTAAAGTCACAGTGTGATGAAGTCCGACTTTATTTCAGAGGGTATGGTGCCACCAACTTCGACCTACAATCCGTGTTTACTCCGTCCAACCCACAACAATCCAGATATATCTCGTTGTCTCATGGTCCATATGATATAATCTCTTATTAAACATTGGCGAAAGTATAATAAAGCAATGTCCATTATTTTTATCTGCAGAAGTACAAAAAGAGAAAAACAATGAACCTGAGACAAGTGAGATCGAGGATTCGGACAAGAACACTGAAGATTTACTGGAGTCCCTGTACTGGAACACGCATGGCGGAAACATGTTTCAGTTATTGCGGTGTCTATGACATAATATATATTTGTTTCATAGTTTATAAGAAAATATTGTGTGATAAATTGTTGTGCCGCTGATTAGAATTGGATACTTTGGGCCAGTATAACCACTGAAAGATAAATGCGTGATAATTTATCTCCTGGATAATTTAGATGCTGTTTTGTTAATTTCAAAAATTAAGACACATCACTGTTATCTGTCAGATAAAAGATCACGACCTTGCCTATCAATGGTGAAAGTGGCCCTTATTGACGTGAATGTATTGACTAACTACTAATAAGGCTAACATAGGTGTAGTTTAAGGGTTTTGTAATAAATAATTATATAGGAAACGGGCGGTTTTTTATTTGAAACAAACATATTTATCATAATATAATATTTTATTTATATTCAATAAATATTACATAAAGAAAGTACGCCATGTAAATAATGTTAAAGAGAATTATTAATAGTGGATTATGGTATTTAAACATTCACAAGAAATTATATTAATACTACAGGAATTCGTCAAACTTCTCGAGTTTAATCTGAAAAAAGAAGAAAAATATTAATTACTATTTATTTTGTTTGTCTGTTCCAGGTGGTGCTGAAGATCTAATAATGTGATTCTTTTTTTCAGTGTCCACTCAAACAATTGAATAGAGGAAGGAGTGTTTGAGTGTTTGCGACAACTCTTATGTAATATTAACATCACCTTTTTGTTTTTCAGATGATTCTCCCATGTGCAGCCTTGTTGGCACGCGGTCAAGCCCGAGCCATTCCGCTTCCGCCTTAAATGTAAACATGAAGTATTATATGATAAGTCTGAGATTAAAACTATACTTTACAGTAAACTTTTAGTAAATATTTTGTATTTGGATAACTTAACTGTGATATGTTCTACCTGACAAAATAATTGTAATAAACAATCACGAGATTCAAATTGTGTTTTCTTTCATATCGTCTTTCACGACAATAATATCGTTAAGCAACATGGAGGGATGGGTTACATGTTTTAATTATGTATTATAAATGATATATACATAATGGCTCCTCGTGAATATTTTAGATTCATAAAGTATTTTTTTATAATTTGAGCCTAAGGGGATTAATGGACTAAAAGTTTACAAATCCCCATTAATGGGGATTTCCGATGGGGATTTGTGGAATAACCCATTTTTATGGCGTTCAAAATGTGGGAAACCTTTACGGTACTTTAACGGTAAATACTTGACATTTTAAGATTGGAAATGAATGAGCGTCAGCAGATGATTGTTCTGTGAGTGTGCCCCAGATACAAAGTCTAAGCTGACGCTACAGATGATAATAATTTCTTCTTATCAACCAAATGTACCTAATTCAAATTCTTTTTTAAATTATGGCCATTAAATTTTTTCATTACTAGAACCCTCTATGCGGCAAAAAGATGAAACACGTTCATAATATGATATAGAAGCAAAGGATTGCAGAGTTGACATTAAGTGAAACTGCGTTTTATAATTTTTTTATTTTGTTATATTTGAATATTACAAAAATCGTGTATAAAATGTATTAAAACTATGGGATATAAGTTTGTAAAGTAACTGATGCTAATGGGTAAAGGGAAATATATCGCAAGCTCCCTGTTTTTGTATCTAAAAATGTTCGTCATTTATGAATATGCTTGCAATTTGGTTGAAAGTATCGTTATTCAGGTTTATTCCCGTTGTCCCCGAATGCCGTGTCCCCGTCATGGGGACATCGGCACGTGATTAAATTTCTTTCCCGTTGTCCCCGTAACGTAGATTCGGCTTACGGGGACAACGGGAAGTAAAAATTTCACGAGTCGCTGTCCCCTAAATCTGTATTCCTGTTTTAAGCTTAGTTTTCAACTTGGGAAAAAAAAGTGAAATATTTAACAAAATTGATTAATTTTTATTAGAATATTAATTAAAGGTAAATAAAAAAACCTAATTTTTATTAAACTTACAAAAATAACACAATTTGAACATAATAGACAGTATTAATCAACAAAAATTTTGTCGAATTCTGGAGTGGAATTTTGCATGAGCCAATGAGAGCTCTGCAAAAACAATGTTATCTGCGCTTTTGTTCCGTAGCTGCACAGGCGCGCACGCCACCGGCGACGCATCCTTTTCAAGGTCGCTCCGTTTATCATAGTTAGTAGAAAACATAACTTTGAATGTATCAATTAATATAATAGACATGTAATTAAATTCATTTATGATTGTATACTTACCTATTTTTTAAGCAAAATTGACAGCATTAGCATTCACAAAAATTCACTATTGCGATCAAATTCATTATATAAAAATTCAGATTAAAAACTTGAAAACAAGGTTAAAATTTCTTTTTATTAATCTACCGGGTGCTAAGACTAATCTAACAATATTCCTTAACTTTCTTAGCTTGGTAAAAAATGCCGACTCGTAATACTACTGAAAAAAGAAAAGACGGGGACAGCGGGCAATAATTTTTATTATTTTATTCAACTATATTCAGGGGACAGAATACGGGGACAACGGGAAGTATTTTTAAATATTTTACTAAAGTACCGCTGTCCCCGTTGGACGGGGACACGGCATTCGGGGACAACGGGAATAAACCGTTATTCAGCATCAAGTTAAAACTGTCCACTTGTAACATTATAAAAAAAGGTTTCATTGGTAAAATATAGGTTTCGGACAAGTTGATTGCAAGTGGACGGTTTTTATTTCATATATATGTATAGGTTATCGATTAAATTCACGTTAGTAGTAGGTCACACTAGAAATAAAAGCAAGCATTTAAAAAACACATCAGTGTGCCCTCCACTTAACAAGTTTGTGTAAGCGCATACATTTCGAGAACCTAAATAATAATACCTACTCCTCCAAAGTCTAGATAACAGATAATTCATAATGCAATGATTTTAGACAAAATGTGTGAAGCATAGTGGTAATGTTGCGCACATGTTTATTCAGATAGTGATTATGCAAGTATCGATTAAAGCTTTTAGACACCAAGCGAGCATTAATTTTTTTTATAATTTTAGGTTATGTAAACAATTTGTCAATTCCGAGATGTAGGATGTTCTTTTGCAAACAGATTTAATTCAGGCATCTAATTTAATGGTTACAAACCCTGTATGTATTCTAAACATACGTTAATTGTAGTGTACAAACGCAAAAGTTTCAATTATTTTAAGCTTGCATTTGTAATCTTTTATTTATTTATCCATGGGAAACAGATTAGGCGAATTTTCCACTAAAGCGAAGATGAACATTTGAAAAAGCTTAACACCATCAATTGTCACCAAGCGACTTCGGAATATATCTTCGAAGTTAACCTGGTTCCTATGATCCATTATTGAATGGCTCTATATAGTTTGCGAAGAAATCGAAATTGTACATACTATTTTTTGATACCTTGTGGCCTTAGTTCTTATCACCTAGACACCTTTTTGGACTTCCAAACATTTTCCACTTCCGCCTCGCGGAATTCTAACAGTACAATTTAAACCCTGATACACACGGACGGGTCACGGAACATGCCGATATATTTAATTTAATTAATTGATTAGGGAAAGTTGTATACATGGTTATTACAATAAAAATGGAATGAGTATAAAGAATTACGCCGAACTAGTATTGGAATATATAAATATGTATTATGAGTTTGCATGAACCTGTCTCAATACCAAGAACTAGTTTTTATTCCCCTGGCCGAGTGTAAGTTTAGCGAGCATGGGCGTAGCCACGGTCGGGCAGCAGGGTGAGGCACTTGCCCAAGCCTGTTGCGAGTAGTTTGCTAGTTACATACAATTTTCGACTGCTGCCCACCCTAGGCCCATGGCAGCCCCACCCTAGGCCTATGGCTGCCCCACCCTTGGCCCATGGCTGCGCTACCCTAGGCCCATGGCTGCGCTACCCTAGGCCCATGGCTGCCCCACCCTGAGCCCATGGTTGGCTACGCCCATGTTAGCGAGTGAGATGATTAGTGGATTAGATAGGAAGGAGCTACGAGTTAGTCTACTGATTTCGATTAGCACAGTTAATCAGCGGAAGACATCTACAGTAGAGATGTTGCATTACCTCAGTGGGGGTGACCTCGTCGGTGTCGACCACGTCGGGCAGCGCCTCGGCGGCGTCGGCCTCGTCGCTCGCGTCGGCGCGGCACGTCTGATCCGCTTCGGCTAAGTCGCCGTCGAGCATCTCCGAGCAGTCTAGCAGGTCCACCTTGCCCTCCTGGCTCGAGGGACTGGCGGCGTCCACGTCCACGTGGACGTGTCCCGGCCACACGTCGTACGGGCACGGCAGCCGGTGCAGCGGCCCGTCGGTGGATCCGAATAGGTTCAATGACCCCGCTACGTCCTGAAGCGCGCCCGCTTCCGCCCGCTCGGCGGCGGTCGACGTCCCCTCTTCCTCGGCGGCGCCGGCTATCATCAGCGGCAAGTTCTCGATGATGTCGCTCGACACGTCGCACACTCGGATCCCGTCGTACTTGGCCAGCAGGTCCAGGAGTCTCCGCCTCGCCTGCGGCGCCGGCCGGCCCTCCCCGCTGGCGAGGATCTGCGTCGCGAGCGCGTCGAGCAGGTCCATCGTGAACACCTCCTCGCTCTTGATCAGTAAAAAGCGAACTATCTTATTATCGACCGGCATCGTGGTCGAGGAGCACTCGCGGGAGGTGCTCGGCTCCTCGGTGGTGGTCGTGACGTCCTCCGCCCGCGGCTCCTCCGGGCCGGCGTCGGGCGGAGGGTCCGCCGCTGCGGGTCCGCCCTGCGCGAGGACGCCGCGGATCGACTGCAACACGCGCTGGCGGAGCGGGTCCGAGCTGATCAGCTGCAGCTCGCGGAACAGCTGGATCAGGAAGTCGGGATGGGACTCGTTGACGCCGATCAGCGCCGTCACCTCCGAGTAGACGTTCTCGCGCAGCAGGTCGAACAGCTTCGACGTCGCCTTGTCGTGGACGTCCCGACTCGCGGACGCCAAGTTCGGGTTCGGCGCCTCCGAGGTGCCGGCGATGTTGACGTTGCTCATCTGCGAGTAGTTGAGGGCGCAGGCGCGGCGGTCGGGCGAGTTCTTCGCGGGCAGCTTCGACGAGGACTTCCTCTTGGTCGGCGCGGAGTTGAGGTTGTTGGAGTGGGCCTGGATGATCTCGGGGATGGGGTCGGCTATGTTGAGGTTGCGGGCGTGCAGGTTGGACACGGCGAGGGCGGGGGCGGGGGCGGGGCAGGCGGGGGGCGGGTCGGGCTGGTTGACGTTGAGGACATCGGGCGCAGCGGGTGGTGGGCGGACGCGGCGCGGGCGGGCGCAGGCGTCGTTGCGCTTGGGCAGGGCGGGGGACACTGACGCGGCGGAGGGCGTGTGGCGCAGTGCGTTGTGCGAGCGCTCGGCCAGCGGCTGCGGGTGCGCCCACGCGCCGCCCAGGTGCCCGTCCGCGTTCGTCTTGCTGTTGGCCGACAGGAGGTTTTGACGGGAGTAGCTGGAAACAAATATTACGCTTTGATTACCCCACCTGCCGACCCATCGAGTAGCACGGTATATTATCCGGTTCATATGCTTTTAGGATAGTACCTTTTGGAATGGAGCGAAAAATGACGTCACCTGCGCTTCTCCGTAACGTTAGCGATCAGTAGCACCGCATAATAATATCTATGTGTGTGTAAGTCATCACTGTCGCGCAACACTACTCCAAAAGGTCCTATCCTAGTAACATTTGCACCAAATAGTACTCGGTTTATATTTTACAAGTAATCATATTGTGAATGATTATATAAAGGCACCCACGTGTTAGTAAGGATAGCAGAAAACCCAAAACAGGCATCTCTATATAAATAAACGTTAAGTAAAAACGTTATCTCTCTAGCAATAAAATAAACATAATAAAAATCAAAAAGCAGAACACGACTCTCACCATCATTTATCTGGTGTAATAAAATATGATTGATAAATTATATATAAATAAACTTTATATTAATATTATTATGTATCTACTATAAATATATCAGTCCTAATAGTATCTGAAAAAGAAATTATATTATTACATAAAATACTGATAATATGATTGCTTTTAAATAGATAATATACATAATTGGGTATTTGACTATTTTCATTGTCTTTATTTAAAAGTACGTTATCTGTAACCGAAAACCGAAACATTTTGGTAATCCCATCCCAGAAATATGTAAATGCGTGACATGTGACATCACGTAAAGTTCTCGAAAGAGATGAGAGGTATCCCCCACACGTACCTACTCTAACATCAATATTTAAAATACTACTTGTTTTCACTTAATAACTGAATAACATTGATTACTAAACTTTACTAAACTTTTTATCGACATTTTTATTTTGCATAAAATATCAAACACAGTCAAGTACCCAATCGCAAAGGCATGTATCAACGAAGTGTATAAGTTTGAGTACAATGTGTATATGCGTCATTTACCTTCGGAAGTTGTCCCAGTAGTTGTTGGCGCGGTTGCCGGGCGGCACCTGATTGTTCAGCGTGTGCGAAGCCGTCTCAGCCCGCCAGCGCTCCTCCAGCTAGAACGACCAATTTTTCCATTATGTTTTGGATAAAAGAATATTATTGGAAGGAAGTAATATAGCGTTGCTACTGCGTTGAGCCCTGCTTCATTAGGATGCTATGGCAAAGTCGCCGGCTTACGGCTACCAGCTACATTTCAATAATATTAGCAAGTAGTTATTGTTGAAATGTATTATTATCATCTTAAAATACCCTACGACAAATGTCATCGGAATGACAGGATTAATGTTTCACAATTTTTGACGTCAAAATGTATGAAGAGAAATAGCGATTATGATTGATGGCGCCGCCAACTTAGGGATGTTCATTGCGGTCATATTTCGCTTACAATTATTATCGATTGTAACCGAGTAAAATTTCAAAAAAAATTGTTTCGCTTTAAACGAAAAATCATATTATAATAAAAAATCTATCAATTTGATTAAAAGTACAACACCTTGGATAAAATATCTAAATGTGAATGCGATTCGAGAATAAGAATACTTCCTTTTCCGTTGTGTTATCCAACCTAAGGCTGGATGGGGCAGCGGGAGAGTCCGACATGGGTAGTGTAAGGCGGTTATCACACTGAGCCGCGCTCCGTCGCGGAGCGCGGGGCTGCACAGTAAAAATTCCACACGCGGGCGCGTTTTCAGTGTGTTGTGCCGCGCGTGTTTTCTATACAAACTGAAGTACTTGCATATAATGATTAAATCTGTCGTCCCGCGTACCGCGGCGGAGCGCGGTGCAGTGTGGTAACCGCCTAAATGCATTCCCCTAGTAAAAAATAAATAATGTATTATACTGACATGCGCGAGCTGGTCTTGCAGCGCGTGCATCTGGCGCTGCTGCAGGCCCAGCTGCTGCCAGCACCACGCGCCCCACGCGCCGCACGCGCAGCCGCAGCCGCCCACCACGCCTGGGACAACCATACACTTAGGCTACGTCCCCAGTAGGCAAACTGTTAGCGGCAGAGTTTGCGGCTTATCGATTTAGTACGCCTTTCCATATATAACAAATGAAGTTTCCGCAGCTTGCTAGTTTTGCGCTCACTGTGCGCAGTTTGAAGCGTTACGCGTGCCGACTATCTCAGTGAGCGGCCGACTCCCGTTTGCCTACTGGGGACGCAGCCTTATACACGAATGACCAACCAGAAGTTTTGACCAACATAATGTAAAAAACAAAAAAATTGTTAATAGATCATATTTCAGAAATCTGGAATGTTTACTATGGTAACTCAAACGATTTATCCAACAAGAATAAAGTAAAAACAACAAAGGGCTTAAAAATATTTGAAGAGACCCTTTGCCCCCAATATAAGGAAATTATGAACAATTTCTTTATTTCTAAAAACACAAACATAATTTGAATACCTACATAATATAAAGTAAATAACAATATCTATAACATAAGTTACTTTATCTACATCCATAGCATAATATGTCTATTTTATATTCAGGAGCGATGAGCAAACGCCCTACATTATTTAGATATAAGTATCTGTGGCTGCATTGAAATGTTTACATTTTAGTGTCGGTAACCGATACTTTAATTACGTTCAAATTTCGAACGTCTTCTTTAAAAGTAAAAATTAATAGGTTTTTTCGATTATCGAATTAGTCTATTAGTAATTTTATGTTCCATTCCTATACATTTAATTCGATGCTGAAATTTTAACAATCGATTTGAGAATCGAAATCAACTCGAGTCTAGATTGTTTATGGATTTTAAAATCTACAAACGTCCGTCATTATGTCAGTACTAACTTTTACATACAGATTAAGTTGGTAACTAGGGCGTTTGCTCATCAATCCTGACTATAAAATAGACATATTATCGTATGAATGAAGATAAAGTTATGTATGTGACTGTACATAATTAGTCATTAAAATACTCATGTGATTCTTTTATGAAACTCACTTCGTTCCTTTCATAAAACCACATTCGTATTTTAATGACCCTCATTATGCAGCAGTCACATAAATAACTATTTTAACATAATCGAAGATTTAGATCTAACTACAGATTTATGTATATCTTAAGATTCTTAAGTATGGTCCGCTTGAAATTAATAAAAACATTATTTGCTTCAGTTAGAATATTTTATTCAAAAGTCGTTATCCGGAACATTTTTAAGTCAAAATCAAAATGTTATTATAATAAAGTATTTACTTACCAAACGGCATCATCATATTGAACGGCATGGTAGGCGGAAAGGAAACCTGCGGCGTGCCGAGCAGACGGTCCATGGTCTGCGAATGGCTGTTCTGCGTGAATTGGTTAGTTCGCATGTCCTGAAATCAACAATTTGACCATTAATAGTCGTGGGACAAACAGAGCGTCGTAAAAAAAAAAGGAATGTAAATAAAGACGAGCCATTTGGTGTAATGGTCGATAAATCGGCTATTACACCAGTGGTCGCGGATTCGATCCCCGCACGGTACAAACATTTGTGTGCATGAACATGTCTGTTTGTATCGGTCTGGGTGTTTCTATGTATATTATGTATGTATTTACAAAAAAAAGTATATAAGTAATGTTTATCCGTTGTCTGGCACCCATAGCCCAAGCTAATGCTTAGTTTGGGGCCAGATGGCGCTGTGTGAATAATTTCCAGAGATATTTATTTATTTATAAAGTAGGGTAACATACCTGATTACTCTTAGTGCTGTTCCATGGTGGTGCGGGCAGATGCGAGTAGGGTCCGTTCACGGGACTCTCAACTAAAAAGACAATACACAATTCATATAATCGATATAAAAATGAATTATTGCTGTTCGTTAGTCTCGCTAAAACTCGAGAACGGCTAAATCGATTTGACTAATTAAAAATAGGTTTATATTAAGAGGTAAGTGATACGAAGTTCACCGGGTCAGCTAGTATTATATAAATATACAATACATTACATAAATTACCAGTCTTGTTGAATTACTTCAGTACAAAATTAAACCAACCTAAAACTTTGCTTTATAGAAAAACTTATTAAAAGAAAGTAGACTACCCAAATTACAAAGGATTGTATGACCACACTGGCTCTCTCTGCACATCTTAATAAGTTCTTCTCAACTATAGCCCGACCAATAAAATAAAAAACCTTGCCATATTGCGGAACTAATTTCTTTAAGTGGCAACACTCAAATAAAAAAACAATAAGATCTCATTATTATTATGTCAAAGTGTGATGTCAATTGTCAACCGTGCCTTGATCCTATTGGATATAGTTAGTAAGTTATTTGTGAGTATAACCATAACAACCAAGTGTTGCTATAACCCTAGCTAATGTAGCGCTTTCAGAGCAGGTTTTTTATTTTCCTGGTCAGGCTATAATATTATACTTACGAGTATTAATCAAGTCACAACTCATGAATCTTATTATTATGCAGTTAAAGGACAACTTTCAATAACACCGATCAGCTCAGCTGTCAAAACGAATCTATGCTTAAAAAATCAATTTACCATTCTGCGCAGTCGGTTGAACCATGTTGACATTAGAGGCATCCACGCGCGGCTCGTGGCGGGCGGCCTGGCTCGTGTTATTGGACTGAGGCGGCTGGAATATAGGAAATATTTAAGTTTACATAAAAAAAAACTGAAATGCACATCAAAATAACTGATTGCACACCAAAGGTTGTAATGTTATCTACCTTCATGGGACGTTTCTATACGTTCCAAAGAATGTAAACTAAAGGGAATCATAAGAAAACTGTAGTTCTAATGCTATAAATAGTGTAAATAAAAGTATACGAACCTTAGGGATACATGCTATACGTATTATGTCCTCATGGGCGGATACTTCCGCCTCCAAAATTATACGTTTAAGGTTTTTAGCCTCCACTTTATTTGTTTATCGATTAGTTTTGTGAATTAGATCATATTTTAATTTTATTGTGAAAAAATAATTTATTTGTAAACAAAGTCTGACATTATAGTCGCCATAGCTACGCGTTAATTTTTTAAACTCTATGTCAAAACTCGTAGCTATGGAATACAAACCTTTGTACACTACTATCCTTTTGACATTCTTTTTGTAGATTTAAATATTAAAAAAAAAATAGGCAATAAAAGCAGGGGCAGCAGCGCAAATCAGTCAGTCTACCGTCAGTCTAACGTCTGGAGTCTGAAGAACTTACCCAGAGGCACGGTCCTCAGCCCTACTACAGAGTCTATACTCAGAGGCACGGTCCTCAGCCCTACTACAGAGTCTATACTCAGAGGCACGGTCGTCAGCCTCCGCCTACCCGCCACGAACCTCCCCATCGCCGTGCGGCTGCTCAACCTGGAGGGGCTCCTCCGCTAGATCCCTCGAGCCCTTAACTCCGCCGCGAACTCCGCCGCGCCGGCGCGCACCACGAGCTCATCGGTGCGAGCCCTCCGTGCGACGCCACTGCTCACCACCGGGGCGCAACACTGCGAGCCCTCCGTGTGCCCTACGCCGCCGCCTGCGCCGCTTTGGGGCGTGTGCCCTGAGTGTCTGCCTACGTCGCTAGAGACGTCTGCCCTTCCCTGCGTGTCGTCTGCCTACGTCCTACACCCTAACCTAACTTAGTCTGTAATATAGGACTTAGACTTAGTCTGTAATATAGGACGTGCTATATTAAACTTCTGGCTTTCAGTTCTATCCTCTTCTTTTATTTCAAGTTATTGCTCCGTTACCTTCCGTAACGTGACAAGGTTACGTTAGGTTAGCAATTCAGTATTTTTTATTGATGATCAATCAGTATTTTTTTATGTGCAGAAAAAAGCGGTCGGCGTCGGGTCGGGCGTTTCGATAAGTCAAACAAATGTCAATGTCATGTCAGTCAACTTTTTTTTAAATTGATATAGCTTTGCACTAAGCTATCCTTAGTTTAGTCAAGCAAGCAACTAAATTGATAGTTAAAATTACAATTTGTACTTGAATCCTTCAAGAAATGATTTAAAACCCAACATTAATCACACTATAATAAAATAAGACCGACAAATAAAAAAGTGAACATATCGAGCAACTATTATTAAAGGAAAAAGTGCTTTAACATAACATTGCCCCCGAGATAAGTTTTGTTTTTGTGCACTTGCGCGTGACCAATAGCGCGCGCAAATCTCCTGAACGCCCCCGCGCGCTATTGTTTAGAGGTATGCTTCTCACCAATAGCGCGCAGGCGTGTCAAAATTCATGTTCTGCGCAATACTCACCCGATATTCAAAAAGTTTGCCGGAACCTGTACTTACGTTATCTTCAGACTGGCGCTCCTGCGGCTGCCTTCGTCTGGTTCGGTTCCTTTGATTGGACGACTTGTTCCTGGAAGTACTGATAGACCATCGTCAATTAATTAATGTTTTTAAAATCACAAACTATTGCTATACAGTTTGGCCAATATGTCAGATATCCGAATTAAATAAATGGGAACCCATTTTGCAGAATGGAGCAAATCGGTCAGAAAATGATAATGAGTTAGTTAACATTTCGCAAGATGGCTGACAGGTTTTGGATGGGAGTAGCCGAGTATCAAGGAGAGGCCTATGTTCAGCAGTAGACTGTGAGAGGCTGACGATAAACTGAGTCTACCGTAGACCCCTGCGACCTGGACCACTATCTATATTCTATACTAATATTATAAAGAGGAAAGATTTGATTGTTTGTTTGTTTGTATTGAATAGGCTCCGAAACTACTGAACCGATTTGATTAATTCTTCCACTGTTGGAAAGCTACACTATCCCCAGGTGACATAGGGTACTTTTTATCCCGGAAATGGGGGAAGGAGGGGGATATTAAAAAAAGGAAATTACGTGCGGGTGAAACCGCGGGCGGAAGGCTAGTGGGAAATAAAGTTCTACAGTTAGAGCGGTTAGGCACTACGTCCGATCCGAATCTTATCCGTCTCCGTGAAATCAAAATCACAAAGAACATCGGATGACGGATGACGGATCTAGTGCGTAAATCACCTAGAAATACTACGGCTACTTCGGACCGTCATTTCACGGAGACGGATCAGATTCGGATCGGACGTGCGTAACCGCTCTAATGGTGAAGACTTACGTGTCGCTGTCGCTCCCGTACGTGCTGCCGAGGTGCGAAGGCACCGTGTTGACGGACCGCCCGCCTATGGTGCTGTCCCCGCCGCCTACCTGCTAATTATTATTATTTATGTATAGTGGCAACACTCAGACTGGCTGGAAATATTAGTTACTAGCTAAGGCTTCGCGCCTATAGACTATTCGGTGTTATCCTGCAAGAATGTGATATTTTTCAGAAATAAAAAATGACGTCGATCAATTGTGACGTGAAGGAAGAAGAAAGCAAAGTTTTTCTTAAAACTGATATCTCATGGGAACAGTATTATTCCGGAATAAATTTTAGCCTAAAGTCTACGTGCTTGCAGATTTTTCCATATAACTTGGAGCCATAATGTCTACCGCACTTCTATGTAGTAAGATACGTTTAAAATATGTGTAGAGAACCGTAATATTACCTACACATATCATAATATAATATTGAAAACATACCCTGAAGTTTTCAGTCTCTCTTGAATTCTGGGAGTCCATCAATATTTGCTCAGATCGCGAATCAGGTTCTTCTTGTTCACTGAAAGCAGTAAACAATTATAACGCCTGTAGCATACTGCAGCGAATGCGAAGCGGAAGCGAACACTGACGCCTTTATTGCATGTGCATAAGGGCGTAAGTGTTCGCTTAAGGTAAAAAGCTGTACCTGTTGTATGACTGGTTGACAACAGATGCTGTTCTTGAATCCGTTTTGATTTTCTGTGCTTCAGGCCCCGTACATAAAACTTTCTGTAAAGAGGATGACAGTAACATAGTTAAAAGTTTGTACACTCTTTCTAGAAAATAGGACGACGAATGTTAACTGTGTTATGATGATAACTGCGAAGATTGAAGTCTAAATATCAGAAGAAAAAAGACTTTGTCATTATTAAATCGATTTTATTCATTATTTTGGGAGGTTAGCTTCATACAGGGTGGAGGGTGGGGCAAGCAATCCACTTTACGCCCGTGATTCGTTATTCATCTTCATCATTCATATTCGTCATGCTTGTCGGCGAGCAGCGCGCGCAGCTGCAGCTGGCGGCGCTCGGCCGGGCCGGACTAGCGTGCAGCGTGTATATCAGTCAGTCGCACATAGAGCCTACCTCCTTGTCGAGCAGCGCCTCGAGCTCGCGCTGCTTGTCGGCGAGCAGCGCGCGCAGCTGCAGCTGGCGGCGCTCGGCCGGGCCGGACTAGCGTGCAGCGTGTATATCAGTCAGTCGCACATAGAGCCTACCTCCTTGTCGAGCAGCGCCTCGAGCTCGCGCTGCTTGTCGGCGAGCAGCGCGCGCAGCTGCAGCTGGCGGCGCTCGGCCGGGCCGGACTAGCGTGCAGCGTGTATATCAGTCAGTCGCACATAGAGCCTACCTCCTTGTCGAGCAGCGCCTCGAGCTCGCGCTGCTTGTCGGCGAGCAGCGCGCGCAGCTGCAGCTGGCGGCGCTCGGCCGGGCCGGACTAGCGTGCAGCGTGTATATCAGTCAGTCGCACATAGAGCCTACCTCCTTGTCGAGCAGCGCCTCGAGCTCGCGCTGCTTGTCGGCGAGCAGCGCGCGCAGCTGCAGCTGGCGGCGCTCGGCCGGGCCGGACTAGCGTGCAGCGTGTATATCAGTCAGTCGCACATAGAGCCTACCTCCTTGTCGAGCAGCGCCTCGAGCTCGCGCTGCTTGTCGGCGAGCAGCGCGCGCAGCTGCAGCTGGCGGCGCTCGGCCGGGCCTGGAATGCCGCTTGGCCCTGCTCGGACTTCTTCGTTCACCTTCTTCTGCTTGCGGCCCACTTCTGCGATCCAATTGTACCATATTAGGAGTGTGAAGCATTAACAAACTTAAATCTATTAGGTTTTGTGTAGACGACGCCGGAACGGCACCGGCGCGCCGAAGCGCACGTTTGTGTGTACGATTGGGCGTTTTTCGACTCACCGGCCCGGCACCGGCACCAGCGCCGGCGTCGGTGTCGGTGCCGGGGTAACAAAAATGTATGAAAAATGAGAACCGCGCCAGCACCGGACCGAAACCGCGTGTTCTATTTCCGCGCCCGCGCCCGCGCCATACAAGCGTTCAACGTGAACAAGCACTAGCATGGCGGCCCGATGCGTATGCGGTGTCGATGCGGCGCAGGCGCGGTTTTCATTCGTACACAAACATGCTGTCCGGCGCCGGTGCGGTTCCGGCGTTCGTCTACACAAAACCTGAGGGTGTTTCAGAAAAAAAAAACCGCTAAATGTCGCTACGTAGCCATAAGGTCCACCTAAAATGTAGTTTATTTTAACGGAACACGTCAAACCGCCATCATGAATGTCAAAATGAACTAATCACGTTTTAGTTGGGCCTTATAGCTACGTAGCGCCATCTACTATTCTGAAACATACGCATTGAAAAGTGTATGTGGAAATTCTGCAGCTAACAGTTATTTGGGGGCATAGAGTAATAATATTCCTCTAGAGGGGCAACCTAACATATTTTGTTTGAAAACGATTCTGCCGAAGTAATATCTACGTCACTACATTTTCTCTATGGTCACTACGCTCTGATTGGCTGATCAAAGGTCAAGAGGGATGAGATAGTGCCGCCAAGTGCACTAGCAAAATATATCGATATCGATAAACAATGCATCAGTATAGTTAATATTGAATAATACTTAACAGCGTCAACATTTTAAGTGCAAAAGCACTTAATGTTTGCACAAGCAGATGGTCTTACGTTACCTCTCTAGGGAATATTATTACTCTATGTTTGGGGGAGTGACACTATAAACAATTTGAAATGTAACTAAAATCTAGAACTTGTCAAGGTATCACGACTTACCTTTATTAGATACCATGTCCTTGATGCGAGCCCGTTCACTCATTATCTTCTCAGTCTCCATCCGCAACTCTTGCGCCAACTCTTGCAGCGAAGCAATATTAGCTTCGTGACCTGAAACCGCATACAAAAGTTCCAATATCGCAAACGGCAATATCGATCTCCGATATTTCCATTGCGCACTGCGTATTACAAAACATAATACCGTTTCAAGTAAAAGCCGCAATGGAAGTATATACGGCAGCGATAGGTTCGCAGCGCGTAACAATGAAGACGACGTTGATCGTGTTATCTAAGTCCTATAATCTGTATGGATCACCATAATTTTTCTTAAATTATTATTAACTTACTCTGTTGTTGTTGCTGCTGTTGTTGTGAATGTTGCGGTAGCTGGGAATGCTGTATTTGCTGTTGGTGCTGCGGGTGTTGCGAGTGCTGCGGGTGTTGCGAGTGCTGCGGGTGTTGCGAGTGCTGCGTGTGTTGCGGGTGCTGCGAGTGTTGCGGGTGTTGCGAGTGCTGCTCGTTGGTGAACTTGTGTCGCTGCGGGAGGGAGTTCCGCACTCGACACACGCTGCCTTCGTTCGACCAGCCGCCCATGCTGCCGCCGCCTTCCGACTTGCTGATAGATGAACAAAACAGACATCATGCACTGGTACTATTTCTTATTTGACTGTAAACTGATTAATAATTGGTTTATAGCCTGACCAGGAAAATAAAAATCCTGCTCTGGAGGCGCCACATTAGCTATGGTTATGGTCGCTATGGTTATACTCACAAATAACTCACAATACCCAATAGTAACAAGGCACGGTTAAAAATTGACATCACACTTTGACAGAACAATAATGAATGTCATCTTATTGTTTTTTATTTGATTGTTGCCATTTAAAGAAATTAGTTCCAATATTTTTCCGCAATATGGCGAGGTTTTTTATTTTATTGGTCGGGCTATAAATGGGTAAGAAATACAGATTTATTTTTATCACAATTTAAAATGACAGAATATTAAAGATTGCCGAAAAAGTAAAACGACACAATAGGCTTGTTTCCACTAAGAATGAATCGGATGGCTTAGAGTTTCTAAAGATTAATCATGATATGTAGTAAACAAAAAAACAACTTTTTTACTAAAATAATATAAGATTACAAATATTTTTGGAAATTAAAATCGGCAAAATTACTTATTTAATCACGTGACATTAAACAACAATCAGAGAAGCGTGACGTCAGTCCTCGCAAAACACCGGTTGCAGCTGTATAATGATCTCGTCGACTGACATCAACAAACTCGATTGTTTCGCGAGGATAGACGTCATTCAAGACGCCATGACAGTCTTGGCCTTTCCAAAGTTAATTTTAAGTTTATTTCTAAAAAAGCAAAATACTTATGAAAAAGGCCTATTTTTCTAAAAATAATATATATTTGGGGTAAAATAGATACTAAACTATAGTTTTAAACGAATTTCCAAATTTTGTCAACTAGCCTATTCTCTTCGTTTTACAATTACAATTTTTATTTTAGACTGGTGTCTAAACGAAACAGAGACCTGCCTGAGCCTTAAGATCACCAGGTTTCCACATTTCGGTCTTTGTACAGAAATTTTAGGTCATAATTTACCTACATAAATATCAAGTTTCATTCCCTTATTACATAACTAACAGGTTAATTTAAAGTTTAATTTCCTTATCACATAACTCTCAGGTACTTACTTATCGTGAATGTTTGAATGACCAGGAACTGAGAATGTCTCATCATGTACACCTGACATGTGTTCAGCCTCATAGTTCTCCACTGATCGCATGAGATCTGCAAGAGACAGTCCAAAGAATTAGTTGACATTCACGAAATGTAAAAGACATTTCTATACACAGCTCTGTTGTGTTTCTACAGCTCTGCAGTAGCGTAGCGATGGGGGGGGCGGGGGGCGGTCCGCCCCGGGCGGCACTTTTTAGGGGGCGGCAAAATTTCCTGGAGTAGCAAAAAAAAGAAAAAAAGAGGCGGCAGAATTGTAAAAAAGGGCGGCAGAATCGTCTTTCGCCCCGTGGACTGCTTTGCCAATTGGAGGAGCAAAAAAAGGGCGGCAGAATTGTCTTCTGCCCAGGGCGGCTGACAACCACGCTACGCCACTGCAGCTCTGGCTGTGTTCCGGCAACATTAATGTGGGAGCCAGCGCACTTGAAATCAAAGGCTCGAAGATCAGATGAGCGTAGGCTCATGAACCGTATGTAGGCCAGACTGTAAAGTCTGGCAGCACATTGAGCAACGCTTTCTGGTGAAGTGTCCCTAAATGAAGTAGGCCGCAGTGACCGCTTACCATCAGGTGGGCTGCGTGCCGGTCTGCCAACTGAACTAGCATAAAATAGTTATTTATGTGACTGCTGCATAATGAGGGTCATTAAAATACGAATGTGGTTTTATGAAACGAACGAAGTGAGTTTCATAAAAGAATCACATGAGTATTTTAATGACTAATTATGTACAGTCACATACATAACTTTATCTTCATTCATACGATAATATGTCTATTTTATAGTCAGGATTGATGAGCAAACGCCCTAGTTACCAACATAATCTGTATGTAAAAGTTAGTTTAGTACTGTCATAATTAATGACTGACGTTTGTAGTTTTTAAAATCCATAAACAATCTAGACTCGAGTTGATTTCGATTCTCAAATCGATTGTTATAATTTCAGCATCGAATTAAATGTATAGGAATGGAACATAAAATTACTAATCGACTAATTCGATAATCGAAAAAACCTATTAATTTTTACTTTTAAAGAAGACGTTCGAAATTTGAACGTAATTTCGTATCAGTTACCGACACTAAAATGTAAACATTTCAATGCAGCCACAGATACTTATATCTAAATGTAGGGCGTTTGCTCATCGCTCCTGAATATAAAATAGACATATTATGGTATGGATGTAGATAAAACATGTTTAGGTGTACCTTTAGTCTTTTGAAGAGCTGTTTTAATAGCTTTAATTTCCATCAGCTTGAAAGGATCTTCATTTTTAATATTCGCCCCAGACTTGTGACCTAAAATTCAGTGATTTTTAAATATCTAGGACATGAGGACGGTTAGGACAACTGGTAAAATAAACATCACGGATTAGCAGACTTAAGAAGCAATCTTTGTATCGTGTATTTTAGAGTTTTAGACGAATACTTACATTTACGGGACGGCTCCTCGTCACCGCTGTCCTCTCCTGAACTGGAGTATGTATTATGCGAGCTGCCTAAGCACGTAGCCATTTGCAGTTTTTGGAACTCCGATACCTATATACAATTTACACCAAGTTAATAATAATGTCCTCCTTGCCGAGTTTTCGGCTACGCCAATCTTTTATTTGACAGACGTTTTGCCACTGCGACTGAAAACAGACTGATCAGATAGGTATAATGTGAACACCCACGTCCGGCGTCCGGTTTCAGGGCAAAAAGACTGATCGGATAAGTGGGAACAGGCTCTTACGGTTCGCTATTGAGTACCCGGCATAAGTTTGTAAGGTTATCATAAACAGCAAAGCTGGCTCACCAAGTTCTCCATGTGCTGCTTCTTCATCTGCAATTCGCGCAGCTTCATCTGCAGCACGCGGCCGCGCTCGCCGAGCAGGCCCTCGTCGTCCTCGCCCTCGCTGTCGCGCCCCACGGCTGCCTCCTGGTGCGAAACACATCATCCTCATCAGCCTATATACGTTCCCACTGCTGGGACACAGGCCTTATCTCCATTGTGACATAGTTGGCCTAGTGCGGGTTGGTGGAGGGGGGTGCGTAAGGCAAGTTACCGTTATCAAGCCGCCAAATGGCCTCTGACTAGGCTTGACGACTAATATCTACATAGTCAATATCAGCCGGGACCAACAGCTTTACGTGCCTTCCGGTATATTGACTATATAATTTTTAAATCGAAAGATTGTGTAGATAATATCTGAGTGCTTCTTTTTTCAAAGAATTTCATTGATAGTATTCTGACAAATGGATTTGCCCACCCAACTTCTGCTGTCTGACCTGTTGCTGTCTCATTTCGTGACTATTCGAAATTGTGACATGATAAAAAATTGTTTCGATGATAATAAAACAAAATTCAAAATATCCCTGGACTTTCCTGGACTTTATTCACACAGCGCCATCTAGCCCCAAACTAAGCATTAGCTTGTGCTATGGGTGCCAGACAACGGATAAACATTACTTATATACTTTTTTTTTGTAAATACATACATATTATACATAGAAACACCCAGACCGATACAAACAGACATGTTCATGCACACAAATGTTTGTACCGTGCGGGGGTCGAACCCGCGACCTCTGGTGTAATAGCCGATTTCTCGACCATTACACCAAATGGCTCGTCAAAAAACAAACATAGTCAATAACCCTGTATGGTTATGAGCCACAGAAGATTAAAGACAAATGTACCTCGCTACTAGCAACGTTGGCGTCGCGGTGCGCGAACCGCTCGTCTTGGTTATGGTTATGCATGGAGGGGCTGTGCTCATTCTCGATGCTCTCCACCATGTTCTGCTGCCCGTGTAGAGCTTCTGTGGAATGCGGCAGCGTCGTCGCCACGCCGATTTGATTCGCGGCGTACATTCGGTTTGGATTGTGATAGTTCGCGTTGAATGACTGGTTCTAAACAAGAAATAATAAGGCTTGTATTTCACTAACTGCAAATCGGAAAAATACTCAAATGCACACCAAAACCAGCTGAAATGCAACCTTATGTGCAATTAGTTATTTAGAGGAACTTTTATAGTATTTTACCTAATAATAAATATTGATCAACAATGTATGCAGTACATTAATCTGATCCCAAACGGTACGGTCCTGAGCTTAATGCATTTCCTTTATGGGAATCAGAAACACTGAAAGTTCGGCACAAATAAACATCAATGTTTGTTCTGGGTGGGATTCAATCAAACCCACAACTCCTGGCGCATTCAGGGAAACTACCAAGTGCACCATTGAGTCAGTTAGAAATACTAGTTATTAATACTAGTATACAGCAAAACTGAATGAAAAGTAGTAGTTACCTGCAAACCAGGGAAATTGTCGTGTGATGTTGATGGGTGCATCTCTTGAGATTGTCTTTCTCTATTCATGTCGTCTAATTGTTGTTTTGCTTCTTCCTATAAATCAATTTAATATTTAAGTAATTTGAACAAGATAATAATTGAAACAAGCGTAAATTTAAAAATCACAAAATACCTGATACTTAAGAAGTCTCTTTTGTTGCTGTTTTAAAGCTGTCAAACGTATTTGCGATAATTCCATCTTACTCTTGATCTCGTTTTGCCACAGTTCATTGTCGCTGTACATAGACCCATTACTTTGGACTGACACAGGCCTTGTAACAAGATCCTGCTGAAAATAATATCTTAGTAAGGTTTTTTCTAAATTCAATAAAGTCGAGGACAACAATCAAACGTTATGGCAAATAAGTGTAAAATCAACACAGAAAAGAACAAGAAGGACATAGTTAGGTCTTAGCATAATACTACACTATGTTAGGTTTACAAACAACCTTCAAATATATTCTTCCTAGGCAGAGTATGGTATGCAATGGAAGTTAAAATTTTGTTAAATCTGCAAGCTTGCTGGACACATTGCTTTCTTCACAATGAGTTGGAGATGGTTATTTCGACGCTACATACAATTCATGCTATGAAATTGTTCCATTAATTAGAAAGGGACACACTTGGAACAGCACACATCAATATGCAGAAACCTGATCTGGCTGCTTTGTTGGAGATTTGCATTTTTTCATCTCTTCAATCAGTGCCACCTTTTCAACGCACGATAAAATATTTTTACGCAAGATTGCATTCAAGTGATCATCTTTCTTGTCCTCTGGTTCATTAGTAGATTCAATTTCAACTATTTCAACATTGCTTTCAGATTCTTCAGGAGAGCTTATAGATATCAAGTTTTCTTCAGAAACTTGTGGTACAGGTTCTGCAGTAGATTCAATTATTTTTGGTGTTTCTTGTTGAGCATGTGCATCATCACCTGCTTTAACATTATGCAATGTCTTATTCAATTGTTCATTTTCAATATTTGTAACTTTTTTGAGGTTATTATTGTTGTTGTTAACAATATCATTATTATTCTTTCCATGACTAGTTTTGTCTGGTAAGGATGTATTGTCAACTTTCTCCTCTGGATGAACTTTAGCATCTGACTGAGCAGCAGCCGGCTCTGTCACTTCTTCCATGGCAGGAACTTCTTCATTATCAGGTCTTTTGTCTATTAATATCTTTTCTAATTTGCTTTCACTCTCTTTCAATTGCATAACCATCTCAACTAGCTCATCATATTCCTCTTTAGTGTGCTCAATAAAAGCCTAAATTAAAAATATCATTTGAAATCTCAAGTCTTAAAACCTGTGTCTATTATCGAATATGATAATAAAATAAAATAAACTATTTGTAACCACCTACCTCATCTTCCGAGTTACGCATAGTGTCAACGAGAGATGACGTCACGCGTATATACTCCCGTATTTGCCCGAGACGCCGCTCTACTGCGGCGGCGTCGGGGCATGCCGCTACTATTGCTTCGCCTAAGGCTCTAGCAGACTCTCTATGAATCTATAAAATAAGTTTCATACATGTATTAACTGCACCTACTAGATCATAATTATTATTTTAGGGCATTAATTGTACTCACAGAGTTGGTATCATTAAGATTATTGAAGCTGCCTTGACCTTGGTCATACATGTTGTTCATTATATTCACTGTCTTTGTTCCAGGCCTAGAGTTAGAAATTGGTGGGGTTGTATTGTTGTTGCTTGCGTGACTGTTGCCTTCAAAGTTGTTTCGAGCAGGATTCAGATTTCTTGATAAATTATTTCTGTTTTGATTTGGAGCCTGTAATAAGGACATTTGTTGTAAGTACTAACAGATAGGTAGAGGATGAGGGACAAAATAAAATTGTATGATACATACATTGAATGGTTGTGATAAATTTCCAGTGACTGCATTTGGTGTAGTCGGATTGACTATCATAACAGCTGCTGCAGCATGATTCGAATGTGGAATTAAACCTGAAATTTCGGATTTGACATCAATAGATGAATATACTTTAGAAAATTAATATATGTCTTTAGTTGACGAGCCATTTGGTGTAATGGTCGAGAAGTCGGTTATTACACCAGAGGTCGCGGGTTCGATCCCCGCACGATACAAAAATTTGTGTGCATAAACATATTTGTTTGTATCGGTCTGGGTGTTTCTATGTGTATGTCTCTCTTTGGTCGTGTCAGACTGCTGTCCCACCGTGTTATGGGAGTCAGGGAATAGGGAGTGCACCTGTGCTGGCGCACTCACTTGTGCACTATAATATATCCTGCGTAATTGGCTGATCGTAAAAGATTGGCCGCCGTAGCCGAAAACTCGGTTAGGAGGACATTATTATTATGTGATTTAGGTGTGTATTTAAAAAAAAGTATAAGATGTTTATCCCTTGTCTGGCATCCATAGCACAAACTAATGCTTGGTTTGGGGCTGGATGGCGCTGTGTAAATAATGTTCAGAGATATTTATTTATTTATTTACCCACCATTTTGCATTTGATGTGCATAAGGGTGCAATGTGTGTCCTGTAACTGATGAACTTGCTGTATCTTCGTGATGTTCAGATGTTATATTTTCTCGATTCTGTACATTTAAGGGTAGAGCTCGAGGTTGTGGTCTTACTGGTACAAATCTTCCAAATCCACTCTCAAATGATACTGAATTATCTGAAAATTTTATGAATTATTATAAATTTATATTTATAAAACTTATTGTTAGCTAATTAGATATGAACTGCTTCAACATGGATGTGAAGAGACAAAAAAATTTTTTTTTTCTTAAAACAGGCCTTATCAGCCTTTTAGCCCTTATCTAATTAACTAGAATAATTAATCAAAAGAACAATTTCCTCTAATTCCGTATCTTTTATCTCAGCCCACAAGATTCCACACCTTTTTTTTTAATATTCTTAACCAAACCAGTTCTATTCACTCTTTATAAATATACACACCATGATTCAACACTTCACTAATCCATTCAAATCTTTTTCTGTTTTCATCATATTTAGCTGATATCATGCTTTATCTTGTCAATGTAAGTGTACTCGTAGAAGAATAATCACGCCTGATCAAGATTTTGAGAACTTGCTTAAAATCTTTTATAGTAAGTGAACTTTGACATTATAATAAATATTTTAATCACGGACATCTCCCATCATAAGTTAAGTTTCAATATGAGAGTTTGCACTCTTCATCTTCTCAAATTTTGCATGTATAAAATAAATATGTAATATAAAATTACCTACCTTTTAAACCATATTGTATACAAACAAAATACCACACTTTAGATAATACACATAGCTAAATTTTATTACTGTTCATGATAAAATATGTAATAAAAACTCACCCAAATCCGTTAATTCATGATCTGAAGTGTTGTTTGATGGTTTCCTAGATTTATTGTAATTAGTTCTTGAATTGTATTCCGAAACTGGCACCCAATCCAAGGAAGTCTAGAAAAAACTCAACACTTTCTGTAGCAGCCCCAAATATCAAGGCACTAAGAATATAACAATACAAGCACTAAGAGTATAACAATACTTTGAATACTGCCAATCACTTTAAACAAACCTTCTTCCTACTAAATTTAGAAAAACATCCTCCCATATGGGTAATGAATATGCCATTTATTAATTAAAACTTTAAAACACTTATGATATAGGAGGTATTGCAATTTTTTTAATAAAATATGAGATTTTGTCCACTAAAGTTTTATCTATGTCAAAAAATAAACTTGGCAGGCATCCAAGTTACATTCTCTCTCCGGTGCTGAATGTTTCTAAATTTAGATAGGATACATGTGTTCAGAACCAACTTCACACTACAAGGTGCATTGGATAGAAGGTAGTTGTGTTATTTCTTAACCCATCATCTCAAAATTATATGTGATGATTTAAATTTATACCAAGAATGAAATTTTTAAGAACTTTAACAATTAAACAATTGAAATTAATCAATTTGATATTACAGGAGATTTAACGTTGTTTCGTGAGATACCCTAGTAGTCCCTTAACAGTCCTAGCTAAAGAATACCTAAGTAGAGTGAAATTACCCAATAACTACTAGGTATTTAGACTATTTAGTGTTTTCTAATGTTATTTTTTCTATCCCTCCTTTGTACAAATCTAGCTCATGTTGGATGTCTGTAGGATTCACGATCGGGAGTACTTAAAATAGTGTTTCGGTGGAAGTTATGATAGTTTAAGACTTTCTACAGGAACTTACCGACACCAGATTGGTCGTCATATCTCTTCTTGTAGGGGTCACTGCTTCTTGGGGAACATTGCAATTGTTTCTCGCTTTCGTCTTAGGTATGGTGCCTGTGTGACTTGGATGTCTGTCGTTGTTAACAGGAGCCATAACATTTAAATTAATCACTTGTAATTAGATCACAAAATAATTACTAAGTAAAATGAGCAATCAGTTTAATATTTGGTAGCATTCTGTAATGACGCCGTGCTATTAGTAAAATTATTTATATTCACATATTAATCTGTAGAAAAGTATTTCCCTTTAAAATAGAAGGTTTTTTGTCGTTTTGTCAGTGTACAATTTACCAATTTTACGAATATCGGCGACGGCGACGCAAACGTAAATTGACATTAGCTAGCTGTGTATAATGTTGCCAATGCAACAAATATATATACAGGGTGGCCCTGAAAATCGTGGATCAAACGAAACAGAGAGATAAAGGGGGTTATTACCGACATAAACCCCTCAACAGTATTACCTCACATCAACTCTACAAAAAATTAAAGCTATTTTTTGTTTTGAAAAAAATAATGCCTTATTTTGTAATCAAATGGCAAAATAATGAAAACATATTGTTTTTTCTTCCTTTTTTTTGTGTTCAATTATTGTCAAAGAAAGCATCTTTACATAAAAAGTATCTTTACCACTGTGGGAACACAAATTCGTGAGCAATGGCGACTTTCTTAAAAGAAATTAAGTTTTACGAAAAATCAATTCCAACTTCAAAACAGTGCTGTGAAAAAAAAATGTATGACCGACAAGTGACCCTGTATCAAAAAAATTAGCCTGTTTTATCACCATTTAAATGAGGTATAACACTTGGCTATTTGTAGCTTACTTATTTTACAAAACTTGTTTATTGGCGCCAAGTCTAACTTTCAATAAATTGAGCGATCAATAAAAATCGTTATTCGCGTTAATAATTTTAACTCTTAACAATCCTAGAGCTTTAACATTGGAATAAATACCCGGTATCTTTTGTCCTTTTCACACTCGGGTCGGGTACGTACCCGACTCCGGTCGTAGGTACATACGATCCATTGTTTTTTGGCTCAGGTACCTAAGCTTGCGCGTACGTTTGGCCCACCGCTCCCGCCGCGGCGGCGAATCAGTGACTCGCTACCTGCTTGTTATTACGCACGTGTTCTGCTGTTTGCTCTTCAACGTCTCCTGAACGGACTCGGATTTCTTGTCTAACTGTGATCTAAGCTTGCCATACGGACTGTGAGTCTTGCCAAACTGTGACCTAAGCTTGCCATGCGGACTCTGTGTGATTTCTTGCCAAACCTAGCTTGCAAAACCTAAGCTTTCCAATCGGACACTGATTCTTGAAGCCTTCCTTCGTCAGCGAGAGTATGCTGACATGCATTACATCTACGGCTTTTGTAATGGCCACTGTAAGAAGAGTGGAGTACAGTCAGCTGTACTCCACTCTTCTTACAGTAGCCATCTGGCGTAGCGTAGGTCACAGTTAGGCAAGAATTAGTGTCCGATTGGAAAGCTTAGGTCAAAGTTTGGCAAGAAATCAAACAGAGTCCGCATGGCCAGCTTAGGTCACAGTTTGGCAAGACTATCAGTCCGTATGGCAAGCTTAGGTCAAAGTTAGACAAGAAATCCGAGTCCGTTCAGGAGACGTTGAAGAGCAAACCGGCAGAACACGTGCGTAATAACAAGCAGGTAGCGAGTCACTGATTCGCCGCCGCGGCGGGAGCTGTGGGCCAGACGTACGCGCAAGCTTAGGTACCGGAGCCAAAAAACAATGGATCGTATGTACGACCCGAGTCGGGTACGTACCCGACCCGAGTGTGAAAAGGACAAAAGATACCGGGTATTTATTCCAATGTTAAAGCTCTAGGATTGTTAAGAGTTAAAATTATTAACGCGAATAACGATTTTTATTGATCGCTCAATTTATTGAAAGTTAGACTTGGCGCCAATAAACAAGTTTTGTAAAATAAGTTAGCTACAAATAGCCAAGTGTTATACCTCATTAAAATGGTGATAAAACAGGCTAATTTTTTTGATGCAGGGTCACTTGTCGGTCATACATTTTTTTTTCACAGTACTGTTTTGAAGTTGGCATTGATTTTTCGTAAAACTTAATTTCTTTTGAGAAAGTCGCCATTGCTCACGAATTTGTGTTCCCACAGTGGTAAAGATACTTTTTATGTAAAGATGCTTTCTTTGACAATAATTGAACACAAAAAAAAGAAAGAAAAAACAATATGTTTTCATTATTTTGCCATTTGATTACAAAATAAGGCATTATTTTTTTCAAAACAAAAAATAGCTTTAATTTTTTGTAGAGTCGATGTGAGGTCATACTGTTGAGGGGTTTATGTCGGTAATAACCCCCTTTATCTCCCTGTTTCGTTTGATCCACGATTTTCAGGGCCACCCTGTATAAACCTTTTATATTCTATTTTATCTGTGTCTATTTAGGAAAAAATACGGACTCTGAAAAGCAATAAAAATCCAAAATGTATGGTTTTGGGAGAATCATTAAAATGGTATAAATAAAAAAGTAACACAGCTTTTGGAGAAATTGTACGGTGTTCGCGCCCTTTCGCAGCCATCGCGCGCGATCCGCGGGCTAAGTGTAGAGCGGCCTTCAGAACCTGCCAGCAAATCCAGCAATTAAATGTTGCAGCAAGGCTGGTCATGGCGGGCGGGCGATAAAGCGCTTGAAGCTGCTTGTTTCGTAACGGCAAACTATTTCTGCGAAACGACGAAGCGAAGAAAAGAAAATACAACAAGCAAAGCAAGTTTTGAACGCGCGGACGCGGACGCGAAGTGTTGCACAGTGGTGAAATTTGCTCAAAAGTTGGCCAAAATTACGTTAAGTGTGTAATGCCTATATATTGCTGTAGTCTGTCCAAAATAATAGTTTAAAGGTGATTTAAAAAGTAAAACTAATATTAATGTTTTAATCTAATCTTACTAATATTTGTTAAAAATAAGATTGGTGAAACAAATCTTCCATAGTCTATTTCCTGGAAAATTTCCGTGTGAAACCTAACGAATTTTTTCTATATCTTCTTGGCCCTCTTCAGATAAAAGACATAAAGGAACTACTGCATTCTGTACCATAATATGCCCGTGGATTAATATTCTGTGACTTGTAGTTGGCATATTATACCATTAACAGTTTTGCAAAATTTTGTTTTGGTGACGCAGTTTGACGCAGCTAATTTTGGTGTCATTTGAAAGCCATAAATATGTTCTTTCGAAATATGTAAAAGAAACGGGTTAAGTGCGATTAAGTATGAACTTTTTCACCATGTAAAAAAAATAAACTGTTAAAAAATAGACTTCTATTCAAACCTTTATATCTATAACAACGTAAGTAATGTTAACTATTTAGTAATACAGAAATAATGAACTAACCTTAAGGTATAGAAAAATTATGTTTCATACCAGATATCAACTAAATAAAAGTTAAACGTCGTTGTTAAACAAAGCTCAAAATTATAATAAATTACTCAACAAGCAAAACTGTTTAAATCGAGTGCTGTGGGTATCTGAAAAAAGAGGGTCAAACGTTTTAAAGGTCATTAATAGATGGCGCCATATGTCTTGTTTCTAAATTAGGTTACTAACATAGATTAAAGAAATAAAATATAGATAGAACGTTCGGTTGTCAAATCAAACGCCAAGGTGTGTCCAGAAACGCTGCGTGCCCCCCGCACCTACCTCACTTCGGCCCCGCGTTTTATTGCCAGGTCAAAACTCGGGCAAGCCGTTTCCCAATTTTTTGGGGTAAACTTTTTGGGGTAAATGGATACTGTGGCATTACGATAATAAGTAGTTGTTAATAAATAAAAAATAGTCCAGTAAATTAAATATAAATATTTTTAATATTATAAAAATAAAATTTTAATAAAATAACTTATTAAGCAAGTTTTACTCGTCAATCTTTTTTACCCTTTCAGCACTTCGACGTCAATTACCTGTGAAGAAGAAGTGCCGCAAGAAACTCACACTTTGCTTTTTATAAAAGAATAATAATAAATATGTAATTAAAAATCAAAAACATTTTAACAACACAATAATAATTTTATGTCGATATAATTAATAATGTCATACATAATGATATCAATACAAGGAATCAAAAGAATAATGTCAATGAAATAGTTTAATGAAATGAAATAACTTATTCAGCAAATAGAATTTAAAAAAAAATACTTTTGCACGTCGATCTTTTTTTCCTACCAGCAAGAAACTCAACACTTTGCCTTTTTTACAAATAATAAAGTATGTACATATCACAAACATTTTAACAACACAATAGTAATGTCGAAATAATAAATTATGATATCAATACAATACGAAGGGTAATGTCAATACAATATTTATAATCAGCCAGCGCCAACTATTCGCATCTACAGACTTTTATCGTTTAAATAGTTTTCCATTTTATTTTAACAACACAGTTCATAACATTCCTTTTTTTTGAGCAATATCAGTTACTACAATATATTAATGGTAAAAAATTTGGGGTACTATTTTTTCATTTACTGGCAACACTGTAAGAATGAGTGAAGTTTTTTCCTTGATAAATTAGAAGAGGTTAAATATTAAATAATAAAATGAAGGTGCTGTATTATCGGTTACTTACGTGTGAAACGTGATCCCGTGTTCTTTTTTTGTCAGATTAGGACTGTTTCGGCAGGTGGGAACAACGCAGGACGGCATGTTTATTTTTTTTTCGCACACGTGCAATACGTCACGATCGAAATGTCACAAACCGCGACTGACGGCGACTGAGCGAAACTCTACGAAAATGTAGAGTTTTTACTGCCCCAGGTTTAGCGCGCGTCACTCCTTCTGTATTATTCCTACTTCTATGGTTACTAATTTAGAATCGGAGTAACTTTGTTTTTTTTAATTTTGGCCACAAAATACGTCAATTTCACCTGTGTGTGTTGTTGTGTTCGGCGCGGACATCGTCTTTATTACGAAAGTTTTTTTTATTGTGGAATTTTGATACCAAGTTGCATGTTGTGAATTGAAGTATTTTAAACGAGTGAGTTTATACACCATTAAACTTCAAACAAGTGATGTGGATTTAATTTAATGGTTGGTACTTAAATAGTGTTTATATCAGTATTACTGCAATCAAATAGAGGTCGAAATTTCTCTTCTCGGCATAAATTGAGTACAAGAAACTCTTGTAGAGAGCTGACATGAATTAATAGCAGTAGCAATGGCAAAGTGTGACTGGAAAGCATTAATGATCGAAAGTAAATTATAACAACTTATGATTTATAAAAACTTTTTAATTACTTAAAAAACTTCATTTTTTTTTTATATTTAAACTAAAACGCTATGTATACAGTATAATAATTAGTAACATCTTTAAAGTTCTAAGAGTTCACTACATACCTATTTAATTTAACGGAATATATTTTTAAGTTTGACGAAAAAATTACCGACGCGAGTAAAGATGTAAAAAATGAAAAAATTTAGCCAGGAACGTTAAATTTTATTGAGGTGTTGTAGCTTTTGATAAAAATTTAACTTACTTAGGGAAAAAATTTACAAAATCATAATATTTGATGAATTTGATTTTCATACTTAAGTAGGTAAATTAAGTACCTGTAAGTACCTACATACCTACCCAAACAGCGATGAACAAGGCCTTCGATTTAAAAAAAAACCGCATTCAAATCGGTTAATTCGTTGGCCACAATAAGTTTAGTAAATAAAAACTAACGTGATCAATTAGGTTAAAGGCCTCCTATTTATTCTTATGCTACATTCCTCGGTAAGTATCTCTCCTATACTACCTAACCAACGTGTAGAGAATTTAATAAGTCAGTTTAGTTAATTCACGGTACGATTCTTCTTTATGCGGCAACAGAAAATTTGGCAGAAGTACGCTTATAAAAAACAACTGAAAATCGATTTAAAGGTGTGCTCGGGCACGTCACGTCTACCGACAATATTATCGTTCATGAAAAAGGGCGGGAACGGGGGTCGTTGGCGTAGTTGGTGACTAGGTGTGCCAGCAGGGCGCGTGGCGACCCAGTTCCTAAAACGAAACACAGATTTTCATAAATGGACGTTTTGGGAAGGGAATATTAAGTAGGTAATTGAAAACATGCAGGATCATATAACTGTTAGTGTTTGGACACCGTTGGGGTACACAAAATTAAATGTTCGTGCTTACAATGGTACCTAAATAACCATTTTTCCAGTCATTGCCCATGGTCCACCTTCATAGTTCACCCGGGTGTACCAAGGGCAATTTATTTCTTCCCTAAAATTTGGCTCATACACAATCATTTTCCCAGTGGTCAAGATAGTGTTACTAATCCTACATAAAAATCGTTTAAATTCTTAAGAAACCATTTTTCAATTCGTTTAAGGAACCATATAAGTATTCTAATATAAACAATAAACATATTTATTAAAACACATTCGATAAATAAAGTTGACTTCTTTCAGTGTTGCACAGAAATACAGGTACCTACACAATATCGTTTTAAGTCATAATCTGCACTTTTTTCTGAAAGAGTAGGCAGGCATGAAACACAATTCGTGAACAGTAAATAATTGGATGGGACAAAATTTATAAAATTTTAATTACGTTATAACATTCTCTTAGTCAGAATAACTAAGTTGTGATAAGTCGGACTACTGAAGCAAACCACCGTATTTTTTTAATTAAATGCTGAAAGAACATAAATAACTTAAGAAAACATTTTTAAAATAGGATATTAATAAAGTACTTAGGTACTAAATAAAACGGAGTTAGCCGTATCAGGCCAGGCGCCGTTTCCACTTTGAACTCATCTAGTGAAATGAGCCTAGTCTTGACTCGCCAGACGGAACATTTTTATTAATATTGATGATTCACATTGTCAGTCAGATGTTGTTGCTGAGTAGGTACGTTTCGTATCTACTGAAAACTATTGATACCTACCTAATTCTGTTACGAGAAATCGGTTTTTTTCTGAAACTTTCGTTGTAAGCCAACATAGCTTCAGTGATGATGTCAGCGGTGACGTCATTTATTCGTGAATCGTGATCCGAAGCACTGAACCGGTTCCAGCGGCGACCTCCAATTATGCTAATGCTGTTCCACCACTCCTTCGCTCATAAAGTGTAGTCGTCGTATAGCCATGTCAGCCATACACGTCTAAATTGGGTCCCACGACCATGCTGTGTTATGATGATGTTGCCTTCTTCGTAGTCGTATATACCTATAAATAATGCTTTGTAATATTATTGCGTTCAAACGGGTCACTAAAAATAGTCAACAACAACAACAACCTTTTATAGGGAATATCATTAATTATATACCTATCTTTACTTAAATAAATGGCATTATGGTAAACTACTGTTTTTGTTATAGATGGTATTCTAGAACGAGTTTCTCAAAAAAGCCATTCTAGTACCTACAATAAAAAACATTAGTTTTAATGAACTATTAGAATTAGAATGCTTCCCTATCTTAATTTTCTCACGGCCAGTATCCGCAGTTATACCTCAATAGTACCAGGCCGATGGCCGCTAGTTAACCATCGAGTTGGATATCAACATATTTGTGTAAAAACTTTTATAGGATTTGTTTGGCTTTATCGTATTTGTTAGAGCATTTTATTTTCTGGTCTAAGGAAGGTTTTTTCGATATAAGCCATTTTCCTATAGAATCTCCAACATTTCTAAATAAACTGGAAAACCAAAAAGACTTCCTTTGAAGAATAAGCTAAGTTTATGGCGTCGTCGGACGTTAAAAAGCTTCGTTATTTTTTTGCCGAATGTGCTGCGTCCGGCGAATTTTAATTGTAACAATAACAGAGCCAAGCAAGTAATGACATCATGCCTTCCGCTCAAGCGTTCAAAATGTAGCCGTTAGTGCCATACCATGGTGTCATGGTGTGAACACAGAAGGGGAAACTGGCGCACGCGTTTATTTTACGCATTTTTATTAGTTACATGTGCATAAACAAGTATCTACAAACGGATTATTTTTAGATGTTTCGTTTAGGGATCACAGTTGATTATATTTATATGTATGTATTTTATCACTAGTCCTAAAATTGTCTTTAAATATCGCCAAACAAAACAACTGCCTTGCTAGTAGGTAGTATTGATTCGGTAGAGTAGGAATCGATCACTAAAAACGCATTTCTAAAAGATACAATTTAGTGCGTTGCGCTCGAAGGACCAAAATGTGAAAAGAAGGTTAAAGGTCAACAAATGTCAGTGAAACAGTGTTGCAAAGCCGTCTGCTACATTTGTTATTAAAAATGTGATTCCCATAACACGCAATGTAAAAAAAAACAGTCTAACGAAGAAGATGGCAAAACGCAAGACCGGTATTATATGTATTTTATTTAGGCAAACTTTTTTGTAAGGCAAGAAAATTTATCGTGAGGTTCTTTTGGTCCAGAATCAGATACATAAATTATCTTGAGATTGATACTAATTGCATTGTGGTTTTTTGTTTCGTAGGAGAAGGATTTAAAAACGATCGATGTCGCATTGGTAATTCGTTTGTTTAAGATTGGATAAATACTTACTTATCGTAATATAATACCTTACCAATTTTCCCCAGTGCGTTATTTGGTTTTTATAATTATTAGCTAGTATTATTATACCCCCATAAATCCTTTTTACAATTCATTTCTATCGATCGATAATAATAATCCGCGTCATTTTACATTTACATTTGTATGGGACCTCCTCACTTGTTAAGTAATGTACATATAAATTAGACGCCAGATAGCTAAGAATAGACGTAGGTAGAGAAAAGGAAGAAACATAACAATGCCGCTGGCCCAGTTGCCCGCGGCGTGACGGCTGCACCTCTTATCGACAAGACGGCACTCTCCCCGCTAGCACTGCGAGCGTCGCGCCCGCGCCGTCACGCACCGGACGCACCACACACAAGTTCAACGACCTTGCCATTTTTTTCGTCAACTTCTAACGATGTCCAATAGGCCTGTCTCAATAATCCCGATTATCTTTCAAATCGCAAGTCATGGGAGTCGTGATTTTCAAAACAAACAGTAGCAGTCGTACGTACTTTGATGATAATGCAAGTTTATTAGATGGATGACTTATGAGAGATACGGGTAACTTCCAGTTTTTTTTACCCTTCTGCAACACTAAGGTACCTAATCACCTTAGTGTTGCAAAAGGCTAAAAAAAATTAACGTGACACAGTGTTACGGGAAATTTAATTTTTCTATTAATTAATGTTTGATATCATAAGAGCCAACGGTCTAATTCGTTGGTAAATATCCTATGCAATTGCAATGCTGTTATTTTTAAAGCCCTAATATGCTTCTTTAAACCACCACGATCATCATAGAGCTGTTGCAGGAAACAAAGACAAAACAAATGCTATCACTATCACTATTAAAAATAACGGTATTAAATGAAAATTAATGCTTTTATCCGCCAAGCCATCAGCCTTGAACTTTCTGGTGACCGCATTAGACAAATTAGGAATAGGTTGCGTGTTGTACATAAACAATGAGGTAGAGCTATATTTATACGATTTCAACTAAAGAAGTATTTTGTCTGAAGTAAGACACCAGCATAACATAACATTAAGATGATGATAACCTTTGTGCACGAGTTCATCATTAGTGTACGCTCTTTAGGCACACACACATACATTTTGCATACATAATAAAAAATGAATTTAGCTTGGTTACATAAAACATCTAAAAAAAATTTGTTAAGAAAATAAAATATCTGACTAAAAATAATAATATTGTTCTAACAAAATATTGGTCCTTCGAGCCGTATTATATTTTTTGTGTTTAAAATGGTGATACATAGATTTAATCTACGTAAATAAAAAAGTTGCATTAAATATTTAATATTGATTGTATAATGACTATTTTTAATAAATAATTGTTTAAATAAATATTAATTTTGTTTCAAGGTAAAGATTGTCTTAATTCAGGGGAGTTCTTAAAGCAGACAGAAACCTACTTAAGCTTCACATCTGTTCAGCGAAGACTATCACAATGTAATGATGCTTTAAGCTTGCTATTTTTGGTTTAATGATCTTTGAAACTATGAATGCTCTATCTATTACTCATATTAATCAGACACGTGCTTTGAAATCAAATGTCTGGATTTTTCGTCATTCATTAATTGTATTTTATTGCTCGTACTTTACAATATAGATAAGTATGTATTGATTAATTTATAGCATCATAGTAAATTACCTCTTACAATAATTATAACAGGAATGCTGGAGGAATTATAACCTCTTACAATTATAACAGCTCTAGTACGCGGGATGATTGAACATTATGAAAATTTTACCAACGACAGTAATGCAGCTGGTAGATACGAGGGTAGAAAAAATATAAAATGCTCACTTGTACACTAGAAGTGAGCACACTATATTCCATAGTGAATCACAACATTATGTCCAGAGTTATTGTCGGTTGGATTAGGAACCATTTTTAAACTTCTGCTGAGTCATTGAATCTATTTCGACTATTATGCGGGTATTGATTAGGTATGCTATTGTTAGTGTTGCCCAAATGCAAGAACAAGACGAGACTTAGCCAGTCTTGGTCTTGGTCTTGCGCCAATACACCTGGTCTTGGTCTTGGTCTTGGTCTTGCGCCAATACACCTGGTCTTGGTCTTGGTCTTGGTCTTGCGCTCCCAGTCTTGGTCTTGGTCTTGGTCTTGCAGCAAGAGTCTTGCAAGTCTTGCAATTACCTATTTTATTAGTAGGTAAGTACCTACGCTTTTTATATTATTTTATTAGTTTTGTAGATTTTTTTTACACGTTTCAAGTATATTTAAAAGTGGCTACAATATTTCGCTCATTAAATGCAAAAGGGACGCAATCCCAAATATCATTTTTTTACAGGAGAGCCAAAACAAAATTTGAAAAACGAATTTATGTATTTTTTCTATATTTTTAAAGATTATTTATAAGTGTTATACATCATTGGATGCATCTTTTTTTAATAGTTTTTTTACAAATACATACTTTTTTGTAATTTTTATTTTTGTGGAAAAAATAACACAAATATCTCTTTTGCATAAAACTTTTATTCCAAAATTACGTGTTTTTTCTCTAAAAAATACAATTTTTCTACATAAATCAAGTTTTTTTTAAATACTAATCCTAAAAAACAACTCAAAATTAGGCCTATCAGAGCAAGAGTTTCAGACTTAGAAAGCATAATTGTTACATTTAAAATTTAAATGAAAAAAAAAACTTTCTAAAAACAACGATAACTTACGTGATTTTTTGTGCAAAGCAGTTGCAATCCAAAATGTTGTCTATAAAAAACTCATTGTTTTTTTTGGATTGTTGCTGTTTTGCACAAAACTGAGGTGCGTCTTTGCTGCCGGTCGGGTCGCAACTGAAAAAATGGCGCTTTTGCACTAAATTACTGGTCAAACCGCGTTAATGCAAAAGTGGCACCATTACTGTTCTTCAATTATAATAGCTAAAATTGCGGGAGTCTTTTTCACACTATAAAATATCGAGTGCTTAGATCACATTTTTGTAATAAAACTGGTTTGCTGATTTTTTGTTTTGCGGCCCTTTTGCATTTAATGAGCGATTTATTAAACGGGTGATATTTGAACCCTTTTTTGCTATTTTTTCTTGTAAAAACTTAAGAAATATAATGACTAAATGTACATTATTAGTACCTAAGTAATTAGTTTAAAACCATATAAGTAATCAATATTATAATATATACTTACTAGAATGAATTAATATGACATCTACTACCTATCCTTACCATTTTATCCTAATCATAATACTACTTGCGTGATCAGTATAATGTATTCATTTTCATTCTAAGCACTCTGAAACTTATTTATTCTTTGGAACACCTGTAGGTACTCTTAAAATTCGAAATTATTTTGCATGAGTATACCTACGCCCTATGGCGGCAATCAAATAGTGTCAAATGTTATGATTTCGGCGTGGCGGCAACGATTGTTTTAGATTTCAAAAGAAGCCGCCGGCGCGTGTATCATAACCATGTACTTCCGAAAAGCGGCAAATTTCTTTGAGAAGTAAGTACAAAACCTTTGATGCCGCATTATCAAAGTGCCGATGGTTAAAACATAACTATGCATGCACTCAGTTTGATTTTAATAGATATTTTTTTATTCGCTATGTTTATGGTATTAGTCGTAATGCGCATAGGTCCAGTTTTTCATATTCTTTGATACAGTTTTTTGCGTCTCATAGAATTCCTAAGCGTACCTACCTATACACCGAACTGTTACACCTAACTACGCAGTGAAATAGCGCTAAGTCCTAGCTGCAAGACGCAAGAGTCTTGCAGGCTATGTCTTGTTCTTGCTCAAGTCTTGCACGGTCAGTCTTGGTCTTGGTCTTGCTAAAAATACGCGGTCTTGTTCTTGGTCTTGGTCTTGCAAAAACGCAAGAACAAGACCAAGACTGCAAGACCAAGACTGAATTTGGGCAACACTAGCTATTGTTCTTGGGGATACCACGTACAACGAAGTCCTATCCTGTCTGGTGCTATAACGAAGGTACCCAGAAATGAATTAGGTATGCATACGACAATTTATATTCGATAGTAGCGATACGATACCTTGAATAATACTGTCCACGACATTTGGCCCTTCTGCGATAGCGACAACCGCGACAACAAACGAATCAGACGGACAGAAGCGGCCCGGTGACATCATTTATCGTTCTGCTGTTTGTTGTACAGTCGAATTCAAAATAGTCGATTGTTTGGAATGATCAAAATGTATTTATTATTCAGCAAAAAGGCTTGACCGTTTACAGTATTTTCTAAAACTCACGCGATCAAAACCCAGAAAAAAACTTCACGATTGCTGCAAAGCAATCATAACGTTGGGTAAAAATGTGGACTTATAAACCGCCATTTTATTTTATTACATATTTAATGGTTATTTCCTTGTAATCTTAACATACATTTATTAAAAGACCTGTAGTTTTGGATAAAGAGTTTATGGCCAATAAATTCATTTAGGTCATATTCTCTGTGTAGTCTTCAGTCGAATTCATCTAGTCATTTCAGTTCAAGGAAGTTATAAACATGCGACTACAAAACTTTCTCAAACATGAAAAGCATTCCTACTTTAATCACGGAATATAATAAATGTTTGTGTAAGCTTTATAATTTAATTATTTTCTCTTTAGCATCACTTAAAGGTGCTTCCTTCTTCAGCTGTATGGTCATTTTGTAATAAATAATACATTTAAAAATGATGCAAACTATAAGGAATTCAATGTTACACTCTTTGGTATAAGCGGAGGTTTACATCATCTTTAATAACGTTAGCGTTTAATTATGTGAATGAGAAACGTAGAAATGCGCGGGCGTAGCGTCGCTCCGACTCGCTCAAATCGCGACAGACCTTCGCCGTTTATAGCGATGACGATATCGTACACCCCCCACCCCCACACAATTTTCTTGTGGGTCAAATGCACCTCCATTTTTACACAACCAGTTCTTTGAACGGTCAGAGCTCTTAAACGAACGTAACAAACAACATTACCAACCTCTGTGCCTTTTAAGAGCAGACCCGTATTTTGAAACGATATAATCAACGCTTGCGGCATAATAGGCAAAGATTACAGCAAGCCTATTTTGTTCTTTAATATGTTTATCGCATGTAACAAATTGCCTTGCGTTCTTGCGTTGAACTTTGAGGTAAAGGAAATGTCACTTTTTAAATAAGAAAAGACTATCTTTATGCACTAAACTCAACCTAATAAGCACTCATTATTCTGAAAGCCTTTTGTATTATATTAAACCTTATAGTTATTATTACTGCATGATAGACTATTACAAGGAACTTGAAGAAGTTTCTGCTCAGTTTTTCCGCGTTGTTTTTAAGATTTTTCAACTATTGAATTAAGCCAGTCTACTTACCTAATCTACCATTCTAACGATGACTCTACAATTATAGAGTAGCTGCCTTAGACCTATGTAATTATGAAACACAAATAGTCGGAAAGAATTTTATCCTTACAACAACTGGCGAATTCCGAATCGTTTCATCTAAAAACCTTCACATGGATAATTGGATACACTTATTGAAAGTCAATGCATTCGTGAATGCACCTGCTGCAAAGGCAATCTGGTAAAACAGGTGCGTCCGCTAACTTAGTCCTCTGTTGACATACGTGCGTAGTTAGACATTATAGTGTATTCAATCGAGGTGTTCCAGTTTCCATTGCTTGAGTGCTTTATTATCGATTTGCTTACCGATGGCTCCTCCGTAAGCGGACTTGACATTCCGTTACCTCGGCAAAACTAACTTTATGAAGTTGTGGTGGGAAATTGCCAAAGGAAAATTGTTTGATCTTCTCTATTTCTTAGTTGAAAGTAATCCGTTCTAGTTTTCTACTTGCAAAACCTGTTGATAAAATACAATCTGTATAACGTGCACTATATTAATTGAGTAACTTGCGGCACTTCTTTCTTCAACAGGCCATTGACGTCAAAGTGCTGGTAGGGAAAAAAAGATTGACGTGCAAAAGTATTTTTTAAAAATCTATTTGCAGAATAAATTATTTCATTTCATTTCATTAAGAATTTGCTCATCAATTTAACACAATTTCTGTGTTTGTAAATTTCTTACTACTCACATTTTTTTATTGTAGGTACATGACAGGCTTTTTTCATGCACTATTAATTAATATATTTCAAGTTTTTAAGTAAGGCAAGAACGAGTAATAGTGTCATCTAATTCTAATGGAAAGTAGCGATCTGGAGTCGTAAATACATGAAACTAATTTATTATTTATAAGTAAGAAAATATTTCGTGATCAAAAAAATACCAATCGGCATTCATTTTTATCAAGGTTTCAATAGAACGAACGTGATCGATCCACGCAAAAGCGTGAGTTATTGTAGAGCTGACGATTAAATAGTGGGACGATGAATGAATCAAACGATGTTTTGCAATATTATTTATGCAGGTGGTATATTTAAAGAGAGTATATTAATAGGTATTATAATTTCGCGAAAACATTGACCTATTTTTTTGATGCAGCAATAACAGGGACTCTTCTTTCGTGTCAGATTATAACGAGCAAATTAATGTGATTTTTTTTATCAATCATAAAAAAGTCCTTCAGCATGATAATGCCCTTAATAATGTAAATAAGGTACTTTCCACTTAATAAAAACCTTTTTTATATCCGTGTCACTAGGCGCGCCTTTCCACCACTGTGCACTGCCTGAAAATTTAGAGCGGGTGTGTTTTGTTTACGTCCAAGGATCGTCGTTTAACCCTTATGTGAGTGACCAATAAAACACCTTTATCAGAGTGACGAGGTACCCGGGTACCTTCTAAGGTTTAGACGTACTATGTAAACAATCAAGTTCAGTTTTAATAATGTTGATCTGTATTTGATAATATACAAAGTGTGAGTGACCCACACTTTGAATATTATTATTATTTTAGTTAAACTAAACATGTGATAATCTCTGGCGACTAAAGCGAGGGAGTAGTGGAGAGCGGTACTAGACCCACTTAGTGCATCGTGCTTGAAATTGACACTTGACTTTACTTTGTTCGTATTGTAAGAGCTTACTTCTATTTTGTGAGTTTATTATTATTTTATTATGAATATTGGAGCGAGTACTTCTGAACAAAGATCACATGCTCGAAGATATAATATAGATAAAAGCAAAGCAACAACTGTTTGCTCTTGCGTTCCTCACAAAATAAAGCAGTAATAATGTTGTCTTCAATGCACATGTCACCAGTTACTGAAAGAAATAATGAAACTGCCAAGCCAGAAAAAAAATATTATAATAAATTGGTATGGACAATATGGATAAGCTGTTAGCAGAATATACCGTAAAACGCAGAACGAATCGGTGGCAGTTGGCACTTTTTTTACAATAATAATTGACATTGCAGCTTTGGCTGCATATATCATTTACATGGAACATACACGTAGAAATTATTGAAACCATTGAGTCTACTACTGTGTGGTAAAAATATAGAGGGAAGATCAAGAAATTGTATTGTGACGTCAAAATTACATGTGAGGTCTGCAATGCAGGACTTGCTTGGCCAAGAACTAAGGCCTTCGATTCCTTCAGGACCTACAAATGGGATAAGTCAGACTAGACGAGATGATACAGAGCGTCTAGCAGTCGTCGGAAGTTGCTACATATGCAGAGAACTCAAACGCAAGCAAAGAAAAACACGAAAAGCTTGCACTAACTGTAGAAAACCAGTTTGTGATGAACATGCAGTAACTCGTGCAAAAAAAGTGCATAAACAAAGAATTTATATTTTTATAGACATAAACATCATAACAAATGTTTATTATTCCATTTTGGTACGAAATTATAAATATTTTTTTTTATTGTCATACAAAACACAAAGAGGTACCTGGGTACCTTGTCACTCTATTGTGAGTATAAAATATGTTTTAGATTCCACAAAACACTGTAAATAGTTAATTGTGTCAAAACATTAAAAAATATATAATTCATAAATAGTTAAAAGCTCTCACGAAATCACAGCTACCTACAGAGCGTAGAACATACTTTCCTTTTAATTTGAAAATGCTAAAGGTACCCGGGTACCTCGTCACTCACATAAGGGTTAAGTAACCCAACCTAGTTATTGACCGTTAAAAATAGTGGTCACCGAACGTGGCGCGCTACATAGCTTTTTATTACTTGTGGCCAGTTAGTGACATCCATCGAAAATTGGTTGAGAAGGAGTGTATCTGATCGGAAAATATTACTTCCACCATTCTTTTTATTCTAACTCACTATTGGTAAAAAAAGTGATAGTGGGTTGTTTTAATTTTCGGCCTGAATACATATTTTTAAAAACACGAATCGATTGTGTTATGTTTTACCCTGAGGTTTTACCGAGTAAATAATTTTTATTTGGCATAATAGGTACTAACTTGTAATAGGTAGGGCGTAATTTTTGTTTTTAATTATCCCCCCCCCCTTCCCCCACATTCCCGGGATCAAAAGTACCCTATGTCACACGGGGATAGTGTAGCTTTCCAACGGTGAAAGAATTTTCCAAATCGGTTCTGTAGTTTCGGAGCCTTTTCAATACAAACAAAAAATCAAATCAATCCCCTTTATAATTTTATTCCTCTTTATAATAATTAATTAGTTTTGAAGATATTAGTAATTACTTATAGTGAAAGCCTCAGTATGTATTGCAGGTGAATATAGCGAAAGATGCGTTTTAACGCGTTTCAAACGGCACGCAAAATCAATGGCGCACATTATGTTGTTTTTGTACGGGAATAGCTTTGTTTTGTTTTAATGGCCTTTGCACTGATTAACTTTTACGACTAACTGGCACAATATAATGTACCTTTTTGCTAGCTAGCTAAGACATAGCATAAGTATTCGGTGCCAGTTTCTAAGCCAGTTTTCCCATTGTTTTTTATTATTTTATTATTTATTGATTTAGAAAAACATGCTATAGGAGCGTAGAAATTTTCTAATCAAAAGCAAATCTTTAATGTTATAGCTTGTTTATCTACCTATGCATCTCCATCAGGCGCAAAGCTTTACCGAAAAGCACAATCCAGAAGAATATGTACTCGACCGGTCCCCTAAAGATATGTTAATGCTACAGTTGATGGTATAAAATCGTTTCAAAATTCATTTAACTTTAATCGAACAATTAGTCTTTAGAAACTAGAACATAAGGCACAAACGTATTTTGAAGAGAGGAACTAAAACAAAAATGCAGCTAGTTTTCAGTTTTTCCTAGCTCGTAATACCTAATATTTCATGAAAGTAGGTTAACACCTAAGCTGCGTATAAAATAATTGCTTCTGTTACATACGAGTATTTCCTAGAATATTTAAATCATTTATTGTCATCAAGTAATTGAAGAATTGTCTTTATTCAAAAACTGTGTTTCGTGGAATCGTCTACGCGCCCCGTGTTGATAGTCCCATTAAAACATTAGGCTTGCGTCATCGCGAAGAAAATAGAGTCACGACCTATTTCCACAGAAATGTGTTCTTATTCGAGTCAGAAACCGAGCCCATTTTTAAAAATCGAATGAACTATTAATCCTTTCTTTTTCAAACCCGAAACTATTGAGTTCTTGACAAACTAACCGCGATTCTTTTATAGTTTGCTTGAAAAAATAATTAAATACAAACTTTGGGTAGCCAATCCCTACGTTCCCTACGATATCTTACCCTTTTAAATAATGTTATATCGATCTAAACTGTACTTATCACTGTATTTTACAAATCGCTTATAAATGCAGGCAACGCATAATAATTTTTTTTTATAAATGTGCCGATTCATTGTCTTTAGAGACATGAAAATATCCATCCATACTCATGTGGTAGGTACTTAGCCCATGTGGATATTCCCGTTTTTAAATCTTATATTTACCTATATCAAAATGAATGCATGGCAACCGTCAGTCAGTAGACTACTGTACAGGTCTAATTCAGGTCTTTATCTTGTCAAACGGTCGTCCACTGCCTAACATTCACCAAATGGGTTAAACTGTTCTAAACCACTTTATTTGGCAGCGATGTTGACGACGCTTACATGTGTTCATCTTGAGCGGCGGTTGATAAATATATCTATGTATATGTAGGTACCAAGTGTGTACCAGATAAAAAAGCATTAAGCACTGAAGCGGCAAAAGCAGTTAAAAAAGCAACACTATTTAAAACAACACGTTTAGTAGAGACATGGAACGGAATTGAAGAGAAGAATGAATTCGAAATAAATAACACAAACTGTGCAGACGATGCTTATTATCTATTAAAAAGAACTAACGCAAGGCTAATGCCAATCGGAAGTGCTGTTAGCCAGGCACCAGCCAGTTGGCATTTTTACTTGCTTCTGCGTTCTGCGCATGTCAGTTAAATAAGTCGTAGAGCACAGTGGTGGGTGATTGTGAATGGTCATCCACGGACAGCTAACAATGAAGGCGTTCTTACTAAATAGCTCTGGCCTCATTTCGTCTGTTCTCTTGGCAATGACAAATAAGAGCAAAAAACAAATACCTAACGATTAAATTGGACAGTCGATGTTATCACACTGAGTAAAAAAACACTAAATCTTGTCCCGAACAAAAGTGCTCCAAGACGGCAGCTCCAACCAGTTGGCCTACTACTTGCGCCCGCGCATGTCAGTTGGGCAGTCATAGAGCACAATGGATGCTCGTGAATGGTAATCCACTGACAGCTACCGATGTAGGCGTGCTTAGTAAATAGCCCTGGCCTCAATTCGGCTATTCCCCTGGCAATGGCTATTAACTTGATAGATGCATTTCAATTAAATTTATTTTTGGTAATGTCGACTACGGATAGTGTTATTATTACTGTTTACTGTTTTAGGCTGGACACCGTGAGACATAATTTTCACTAAAATTCTACGGTTCTACTAATTATAAAGTCAAGGGGTTGAACGAATGAAAGTTTATTAATCTTTAAAAAGAGACATCCAACTGTAGAAGGTTCTGCCAGCTGGTTGTGTCGTGGTTGTCCAAGGATTTCGGACCTACAGCACCACCACTAAAGGCAGTTTTGAGAAGAGTTTTGGTGGATAAACTCCGCCCCCTCTTGGAGCCCTGGGCCGTAGTTTTATCCGGTTATTTTGCACTTGCGGTGAATTATTTTAATTGCAAACGATATTTATTTGAAATAGAGCACAGAATATATTTTTGCATAATGGCTAGCCTTGAATATAAAGTTCATTTAAACTTCGTTTTATAACATCATCACTGGTGATTTATCTACTTGTGTGATGATGTCACTCGAATGGATTGTATAAGTTATAAATAAAATGTTGTATAATACGAAATACGATAACAATATGCTTAGCATTGATTTGACTTGGAATCACTCAATAAATAGATATCGAACGACATCACATTACCTAAAGCTGTTCGAACAAACAAATGTTCTGTAAATAAATGTTGGTCCTGTGGAGGATTTTAATTTACGTCCTCTCGCGCATAGGGCATACCAAATGCGCCATTGATACAATCAATCAAGCAAAAACAGAAACATACTATCGATAGAAAGGCCATGAAGTCCAGAGATATTTCGGTGCCTTATTGTATGTATAGCGTAAGTGCCTATGATTGCAACGATGACACAATTACAATAATGGAGACCTTTGCCCTAAAGGGGTCTGGGACATAAGGCGGATACCCACTTGTTTAATTTTGACTATGGATGGATTTTGATAGTTAGGTCTAGTGGGATGATATGTATCAATAAAGTGATGGTTAGAATATTATTGTTTAACCGACATTTTTTTTTCTATTTCAGATGTGAAATGCTCACAGTAACCTAAAGTAATTCAACAGAAGTAGCGACTAACAGCGACAATGAAGAAATTAATAAACAAGAACTTGATTACGCTAAAATGCGTGCTGTTCTGTTTCCTATCGGGTAAGTTCATGCAATGTTTCCTTATGAGCCTAGGAAGTGCTAAAGTAAGATGTTATAGACCATGTGTGTAGGACAGGACATTCGCATTTGGTGAATGTAGATTTTACGGCTGAAAGGAGTATTTACATAAGTAAAAGGAAAAAAAATTGCGCCGATTCTAATTACAGTTGGTCAAGAGCAGGAAAATGATTAAGTCAAGGAAAAACAATGAAAAAGCTAATTTGATACCAAAGTGTAAATGTGCATTATTATACATGCACTACCCACGTTTTAAATTCCATTTAGCGAAAATATTTTTTAATGTAGGTAGATAAGGAGTTTCGAAGATAAAGAAAGTTTTACATACAAAGTTAACCCCTTTATAACATTGTTTTAAATTTATTCCAGTATCAGGTTTGTAAATCAATGTTGCTAAAAAGTTATAAAAAGTTTTCCCAACTTTTTATCATCTATCAAAACGAGACTAACTCGATTAGTTGTGTAGTTATGTAGACACTTCTTTACAATCCATGATGGAAGCCAACTTTGATTGCAGCCTTTATATGGCTTTAACAGTACCGTAGTTGACGCGATAACAAAAAGTGGTCTTATGGCTGCGGATCGGGATCGAGCATCGAGCATCGCTGTCGCAACCCGCAAGCTTCCTTCTAGGGAGCGAGACTGCGCGAATGATTTAGGGACCGTTCACCTCGGACTTGCCACTGGACTGCGGGCGCCCGTCCCGTCACCATAGTTGACATGAGAAAGTAGTCCAACTGTATGGTTAAACTGTATCTTTTAAAATTAAACTATAGGTTCAGGTCGCAATAGTTCTAATATTGGAATCACATTGGAATACAGAGCTGATTTATGAGTGTCAGAATGAAAACGAGATGTGTTATTAATAAAAACTAACTCCTACACTTTTCTAGCTTTGACATGTAATATCTCAGTCATTCCGCAATAAGAATAGATGAAGTAATCAAAGTCGTCACATAATAATAAAACGTTGAGTTAGTTGAGTACTGAGAACTTAATATACTTCCATGAAATGAATCTAAGAATGCACTAATTAAAAAAGGAATAGGTATGACAATACGAAGAAGAAGTTAGACACATAATATGTGCACCTATGAAAAAAAAAACAATAAAATTGTACTGAAAACGAATACCTACTTAATGCACCTAGTGCCGGAGTGTGATATGAATGTCAATTATAAGTAGAGGTATACAACGTTCATAACTCATTTTAAGATGTTTTAGTGTTTTCCTGTATTTATCTGTGTAAAATAGCACAACTTATAAGCTCAGCAGCATAGCAATTTGCATTTAACGACCCTCTATTCATGAATGTGAACTACTTACATTTAAATTTTCTACTATGGCATGACCCTATTGCCCTCAGTCAAGTTAATAAAGCTCGCATTGAGATGCTTGTGCACACGCAATTTTATCGGATTTTAATTGGAAATGGGTGCTTACTTATCTCTTAATTTATTGTTGGTACTCGTAGGTACAGGGTTAACGGACTTTCTATATAATGTAGCCTTGTTATAAAGTTTTAACAAACGGGGCGTAAAGGAACCCACTTTGATGTAGCAACATTCGCTTACCTTATTTTTTAAAGTCTATATTATATTCGATAGCAAAGACAGCAAAAGTAGTTTAACCTCAGAAATTGCAAAAAAGCTATATTTAAAGTCATGTTAATAACTTACTTATTACAATACAATACATGTAAAGAACGTTCATGAAGACAAAATTAACCTGTACACCGATCGCTCATTATCTCCCTACTCGTTTATCATTTAGATTTCATAGTACTATCACAGGCACTATTAAAGATTCTACAAATTCTAGGCTAGGTTCGTTTTAAGTCAGGGTACTTTGATTATTAAACAAACATGTTCAAGTAAAGAACTACCATTATCAGTTCCAAGGCGTTTTGTGCATCTCATGCATTTATACACTTCCGTGTATTCCCTATTTTCATTTCCCGGCCACTTGCCATTCACTTTGTTTTATGGAAATAACTACACACTAATTTGCAAGTCAAAATAGATGGCTAATTCATGTTCGTCACGTAGTGACCCTGTTCTAAGTGCCAGGGTTTGAGTTCAATTCCACAAAGGACCAACAATCACGATACGATAAACATACTCTATCCTTTTTACTCTTAAAAATAATTTATCTTCCCTATATTTATTGCTTTTTGTGCCAAGATACTCGTAAGTAATAAAGTAATTAAAACACTCAATTTCGTAAACTTAAAACGTCCTCCTAATTTTACCTTGTGTGTTATAAGATATCCCATTCCATTAAATTGATTATTTGCATTCGATACTTTTGCAGTGAAACAAAAAAAGAGAAAAAAGCGTAGATATTGTTGAAAAATACATCCTATAGTTCATAAAATGGAGCATGTACGGACGACCTAAATTGATGAGAAAACTTCATTAAAATTCAGTCATTGCATCGTCGCCCAGCCGTGACAATTGAAAGTAGAAAGCTCCTCGTTGTTACATTTGATCACCTTAATTAAAATCAAGTGTTAATGTCTATGCTACTTAACCATGACTTAGTTAATTTTCATAGTCCGTCATTGAAATCAGCAAACATCGATTACCCTATCTCCACACACAGAACTAATGACAGAAGACGCTGACCCAAGATACTAAATTATTATAAAGAGAGTAGCTGATGAAGAATATCATCTGATCATAAAAGGATTACTTCTGGGGTTGCATTTGCTTCGCCCTACGAGAAAAAACATTTAATGAGCGAATTATGTACCGCTTTTGGCATTCAGAAAACTTGCGTATAGGTAATTAGGTATTCCGTTTACACCCAAAGCTTTGAATAACACTGGTAGTAGTAGACTTCTACTTCCAGCTGTTTTGTTTCCCTCGGCCGCCAATTTTTTTAAACAAGTTATCGTTTCTTTCTTTTGTGCCAGCTTAGGATGCTAAAACGAATGTTTCTTTTGTTGCATGCATCTGATGCATTGCCAGACATTTTCTATCCCTCGGCTACCAATTCCTTTTTTTTTAAACAAGTTATCGTTTTTCTTTTGTGCCAGCTAAGAATTTAAAAAACGAACGTTCTTTTGTTTTAGGCATCGGATGCATCTTCCCGTTCCTGCCGGAGCACATGCTCGCGGTGGGGCTGGACCGCGGCGAGGCGCGCCTCATCTCCGCCGTGGCGCCCTGCGTCGCGATCCTCGGCCCGGCTGTACTTGGATGCCTGATTGACAAGTCAGTGATGGATGATAAAATATCTTTGGGTTTTAATCACACAGCGCAAAATGATGATGATTGATGATAAGCATTTTGAGAACAGCTAATAAACCTCAAATTGACTTTACACCATCTACAAAGTGAATTGCTAAATCTTCTTCTTCTTTCCGTATACTTACGAGTAATTGGCAAATTAAAAAAATCTAATTAAACCGACCAAGTACTCGGCGTCGCGTTTTGCGTTAGTACTAAGACTATACAATTTAGCAATAGTGTCAGAAGGGGAGAAAATTAAACAGTCAAAACGAACACATTTATGAAAAGCAAAAATTCCCTTCTTTTGCCTGCGAGCTGCGACTTGTCTGTTTGGAGGCAGATTGGTAACCTCGGTTAAAAGTTAGCTAAAAGATATGTTTAATCAATTTGTGCTGAATGACGGCAAAAGAAAATATATTATTCAGTAAAGTAATAGAAATTTCAAAGTCTTTGCTAAACTGGTCCATACAAGAACGGACGTATTAAATTCCGTTACTTGTTGTCCAAGTTATTGCCCGCTTTAATTGACTCTAAGGTTAAGGAACCATATATTTCAACCGTGGCGAATTTTATGTCCTCGCACGAAGCGTAATAAACACCGCTTTTGATTGAAGATCCGTCTTGATTTAAGAGTATTTTCCAAGAAATCTTTCAATTCAATTCTTGTAGGCATTGCTGTTAGTGTCACTGTATTAAATAAAATATCTTTTATCGGTACTGGGGTATTAACTTTCAAATATAATAGCCAACCTATTTTTTAAGATGGAGATGGATGGATAGACAAAAAGTACATAACACTAATTTGTCCCATAGCTTTTTGTCTCGATCGATCTAGAATAGATTCGCAAATTTTAACCCATGCACCAAAGTAGTCAAGTCAATGCGAATACGCAGATGCGCAAGTTTTGGGGGAATCTATTTTGCCCCACATTGCGTGCAAGCTGAAATTTATGAGTTTACACGCAACTAGCAGGTTATCGGCCGGGATCGATAAAAAATTCGGAGGTGGTGGGTTCTATGCCCGCTTTAAGTCTAATTGGTAATAGGATGTCTTTAGAGTCTTGACTTGGCTAGCTAGGTACAAGTGAAATCTGTACCCATCATAACAGCTGTAGCTGTTTTCCGGCAGTGTTATGTTGGAGCCCTGTACTGTAGTTGAAACCAAAATGCTCGACGACCAGAAGAGCCTTAAGTGTTGTTGTGTCGCAGTGGTCGCTTATAAACCATCAGGTGGGCTGTGTGCCTGCTGTCTTTCAACTCACATAGCGTAAAAAAAAGATACCTCAACTTCTACCAGTACCTCTAGCGTTTCGTGTAGAAGGCGTCGCTTGGTATTTGGTAGCAAAATGTTCGTATATGACTTAAGTTCACACTCGGCAGGTTGTCAGTTGGCCGAGGGTCGACAGGCGGCACCCCAGGCCCCAGTGACTCGGGCCGACTCCTGCGCATCGTCACAGCGATCTGCTTCATCTTGGGCGCTCTCTTCTACACGCTGCTACTGGCTGTGCCATACACGAAGAGACATGAGGTAAGCTTTCTACATACTCGTAACTGTGGAGCGGAAACAAATTATAATTGTACTGTCCGTTTCATCTGTGACTTTAGGAAGGTGGTGTTTTTGGGTACCATATTGACAGGGATAGCTCCAAGCTCTAAGAAGCGTCTATTAAACTGAAACTAGGTACGTTCGTTGTATGGGCCTATATGACTTACCGAATTTTCTGTCAGGAGGATGAAACACTTTAGCTAGATCTTCGGTCGGAAATACCCACAATACTTCACCGGAATATTTTCTTATGACGTATACTGCTGTAGGTACATAAGCCTCTCCCAACGACCTCCACAATATCTGATCCAAAGCGACTTGCATCTAGTGTATCCCAGCTATATCCCCACCACGTCGATTGTCGATGTTTCGATACGTGGTCTCCATTCGAGAACTTTCCTGCTCCAACTGACATCTGTTATTATATCATATATGCTACTTCATCTAGGTAAGCAGCTGTGCTAGGTCGGCTGCCCTCGTCCTTCTACGCATCTCCTCATTTCCTCAATCTCGTAGACGAATGCCTAAAATTGTCTTATCTATAGCTCTCTGTGTAATCTACAGCCTTCTTTCCTCAACAGGCCATTGACGTCGAAGTGCTGTTAGGGAAAAAAAGATTGACGTGCAAAAGTATTTTTTTAAATCTATTTGCAGAATAAATTATTTTATTTCATTTCATATTACAAGGCCCCGTCAATGTCCTTAACGGCCGGGCAGCGCATTTGTGATTCCACCTGATTTGCAGATGTCTATGGGCGGCGGTAGTCACTTTCCATCAGGTGTGCTGCATGCTCGTCTGCCCGCTATACAATAATAAAAAAAAATGTTTCTTTACTAGCATGTTCTAAGTGTGTAGTGGGTCTGAGCAGGGTGTTTGTGGCAGGCGCGGCGGCCGGAGGTGCTGTTCATGTGCGACGCGGACAGCGCCTACGTGATGCAGGAGGTCTGCGTCGAGGACATGACCTGCAACCGCTGGACAGGAGTTAAGGTAACTATTGTTAGACGAATACTTGGTTCACTCGATTAACACATCACTAATGGTCACCAACTAGGCGCGTACGGTGCCCCGCACTAGTCGGGGTCGGGGAGTTTAACAGATAGATTTTACCGCGCTTGTATATTGCGAATATTGTAAAAGTATATCAAATTGTAATTATCAAGAGAAATGTATTTTATATCTAACACTATGGACACAGAACATCGAGTTATATGTGACATTAATCGTACTTAATCACTTTACAAAAAATTGTAATTGTAGCTGCTTATTGCTAAATACAGAATTTCTATTTGTATCTATTAAGTATGTAGAAATATCCTGGGACATTTTGCACACAGCGCAAACTAGCTTTTAAATTACCAAAGTTTGCAGAGGGCACTGGACAACATAAACATACATTACATACATAAAAACCCAGACTAATGCAAACCGACATGTTTATGTACGTACAGTCAAAAGCACGTCAGACGTAACACTTTGGACTTTGTACCGCTCTTACGTCGCGGTCGGTGCCTCGGGGGCATAAGTGCTATTATCGAACTGCAAGTGTTTACCGTGATGTGCTGTTGACTGTACATGGATGTCTGTATTCTGTGGGTTCGAAACCGTAATCTTTCTGGTGTTAAAGCCGAACAGTATTTTACGTTACCATGTTTAAAATCTGTCTTTAAGGCGACCGATGAATACACGATATCATCATACACCGTCTAGACCAATCCACCACATTGTTCGTTTATTTTTACTGCTACAACTTTACTGATACAGAACATTTCCGGCCAGACTAACTAGTAACTTTATCCTTGCGATGTCTCTGTGCTATGCGGAAAGAGTGCTTAACACGCCAGCTTCTAATTAGAGAGAGAGAATTTAAATTGACAAGCTGGCCCGCAAGACTGTTTATGGAATTTTGTTTAGCATTAAGTTGTAATGCGCTGCACTGTCACGAAACAGATGTACCCGATGTTGTGCAATGAAGCCTAAAAAATAAAATGCGATATTTTTTTGAATAAAATAATCGAGGTAGGTCAATGATGTTTGTATATAATATCATTGAGGTAGGTAGTCTCTATAATTAATGATGTCTGGCGTACTTTAATAACTCAATGTCTGGCACTCAAGTACAGCTATGCTAGTGTGAGGCTCGACGGCGCTGTGTGAATAGTATCCAGGAAGGCAGGAATATTTATTTTATTTATTATTTTTCCCTAATAATAGTTAAGTGTTTGTTTTGTAAATATTTCTGGACTATTTCAAGAATGTAGAGACAATTCGAAGGTCTCCTTTGGCGAGCCAGTAGTAAATACCATCGTAAATATTTTGCCCACAGTCGGGAGTGCTGGCCGTGGGTTCTTGCGAGTATGGGTGTGCGGACGAGGACATGGAGTGGGTGCGACAGCCCTTCGTCACCACTTCTACTACCACTACGCTTAGCCCTATGTACAACAGCGTCGCCAACTCTACGGTAAGTAAACTGATATGGCGGCAAGTAAGATGGATACTTTTATGAGCTCAGGACATTTAACCAAAATGCTCTTAGTGATGCTCAGACGTACAGTCAACAGCACATCAGACTACCACAACCTGTCAAATTTCTACAACCAATTTTCAGCTTTGTTTACATTCACATACTAGTTCTCTTTCAATTGAGATTTTTTGACAGATTAGGGTAGGTTAATGTGCCGCTGTCCGTACGTAGGTTTATGACCCGTGGAACACCTAAGTGGTTCACCTAGGTGTTCCACGGTTACTTTTTTGTACCCGTGGAACACCAACACCTAGGTAATCCACGGGTACAAAAAAGTCACCGTGGAACACCTAGGCGAACCAATTAGGTGTTCCACGGGTCATAAACCCGTACGTAGACACTTCTGTAATGTTGTGTCAGATACTAGCCGCCAGTAATTATATTATGAAATAAACTCTCCCTGCGCAGATGTTATGTCCAGTTACATAGTTTATACATAAGTAGTAACAAAGATTCAATGTGCTGTTTCGGGAACTAAAAAGATAAAAACGTTTTAGTTTTATGTGGTTTCCAAAAAAAATCGCCTATTCTCAATCAATGATTTGTTGCCAAAATATTCCTTACCCCACTTACCAAAGTTGACACAAGAACTTACCTTTCACCATTTATCGCAAATATAAATCAAACCGGAAATAAGTACATGTATGACGCAACAGACAGAAGAAAAATCTGACATCCCGTGCTGACACCAGATTTACCAAGCGCTTATTCACACAATAGAGCAGAGGAAGAATTAGGAGTGTACAATGTACATTTTATTAGACTCCTAACTGACGTAATGTGTTTCTTAAACGATAATAAAATATGGCCTTGAAAGAATTCATGTCAAAGTCGATTCTCGTAATCGTTGTGCGAAGTGCTAATGAAAATTAAATTGACGTTAGGTAGGTTAGTAGCTACATTATGTCATTATGTCATACGCCACACCCGATCCAGTACCTACATACGATAATAATTCATCATGCCTGCACATAATATGAATTCGTTTACCATAAATTACTAGTTTTTGTATTAACTCGACATACAATATATTTTTCTAGACACCCGCTTCGCTCTCACTCGGATATAGAATTTATTATGTATAAAGTTATCCTACCCAGCTTTGAGAGTGATAGAAAAGAGAATAAGGGAACAGGGAAGTGAACATTCCATGTGCATTATTGTCTGTAGAGTGTTTGTCGCGATCAGAAAATAATAGGTACCTACATATAAGTATGTACTTAATGTACATTAGGTACCTTATTTAATGCCACTATCTACACAAGTTCAGGCAAAAATAGCCTAAGGAATTAATACACTTAGTAGGACAACACTTTAGAGTAATCTTACCCCTTAGTTAGAACCTTACACCTTCGCGCTCAAAAAGCAGACAAGTAGGCATAACGAGTAATGTGGCGACACTACTTCTCTGCCTCCTTTCCTTGCTAATTCCCACCCCACACTATTAGTCGAATGTGTATACACATAGTATATTATAGGTGCCGGCAAACTTCTTGACGCCCGGTCGACAGAGTGGGGGAAAATTCGCGCATGTGCACTTGCGAATGACCAATATCGCGCACGAATCTCTCGTCGCCTGCGCGCACTAATTGGTCAGAGCCGTCAGAGGTATGCTTCTGACCAATAGCGCGCAAGATTCTCTTCGCGTTCTGCGCAATCCCCACCCGATTTCAAGATGTTTGCCGGGACCTGTAGCTGCGTTGTAACACCAGCTGACGTCTGTTCAGGCCCCAACGATAAACTTCACGTCGTACGACGAAGATGACGAGGACTTCGAGTTTCGCCCGCCGCACCTGTGCTTCGAGGGCAAGTGCCAAGTGTACATGCAGCATGCGAGGCGCATGCGCGTGCCGCTGTCGCTATTGGCGCCTGACCTTGAAGATAACACCACGGACGCAGGCTGGTGTACCTATCGCACGCGTGAGTACCAACTTATAGGTCTTGGGAGGGGCATCGAGGGGCGGGTCTACGGCCCCTTTAAGTATACCGATCTCCTCGGTGGCTTCTGATGGCTACGGGAATTCGCGTAAGGCTGTCACGCGATTCGGAACTGATGCTTAAGCTGCCCGGAGCTAGCAAGTGCTAGAGGGGGAAACAAGACGAGGACGTAGATTTAAAGAACTTGTAGAGCGTCAAGATTGTGTGTGGTGAAGTGCAATAAGGCTTAACACCAATATCCGCGCGTATCACTCGTGATCCGGCCAGTATAACCGATAACAAGAGGTACCGAGAATATAAGCAGCATGAGGTTGTCTTGTCGCCTAAAAGTTATCACAGTCAGCTTCACACACACACACACAGCTAGCACAGTCACAGTTTTTAAGGGGTATCGCGTAAATAATAAAATTCATTTCAAACAGAATGAGAAGACTGAAGAAGATAGTGAAATATGTTAGTTCGACGTTCTTTAGTTTTGTAATACGTACCATTTGTGCCCGCATTGGCGAACATACTCACTCGTATGCATGCTTTACAAAGGGTACCGCATAAACTCGTATCGATTACGCAAATTGAATGCGGGCCTAACTGGGTTTATGATATTTTCCAATTGCGAGTACATAACACTGATTCATATGTTTATTTTTTGTATTAGGCTCTACATAACTTAAACTATTACCCGAAAATATACTGAAATATAGTTAAATTATCCATCCATTGATTGATTGATGGCCACCGTATGTAGACCTCTATATGATATGAAGGCGTTGTGTGGCAGAGGGTCCGTCGAGTCTGGTGCCGCGCCACCGTGTTCGCATACCAACCAGTGTAAAACTCAGTATGATATGAGATATGACGTCGTTATGTACTAGAGGGTCCGGCGGCGTGCCGTAGCCGGCGAGTGCCGCACAGCCACCGTATGTAGATCTCCATTGATATGGCGTCGTTGTGATAGGTGCTGGACCAGTCCGGCGACTGTAGAGCTCTGTGTGATATGACGTGGTTGTGTGGCAGAGGGTCCGTCGTGCTTGGTGCCGCGCGAGCGCCTGCCGGAGAGCGCGGCGGAAGGCGAGTGCCGCGCCGCCGTGCGCTGCCAGGTGCTGGATCCGTACGACGAGCCCGGCGCAGTCCTCGCTGATGCCGAGTGCCGGCTCACCGTTGGCGACCCTGCTTACACCTTCACCGTCTACTTAGTGCTCAGGTGAACTAATTTCTTTATGTCAGTACTAGTTTTCCCTCGTGACTTTACCCGCTCAGACCACCGTTTCTGTTATTCCGTAAGAAGCTAATCTGAAATAGATATCTTCAAGTTTTGCCCACCTGTAAATACCTTAATACCAAGTACAGCCATGTCTTGCCTTGCTTAAAATATCCATTCTATCAAAAACACTCCGCATTAATAAAGACAAGTTGTCGCCTCTACCTAAACCATTCACCACAAACAAATACCTATACAGTTTCTTGATCTTTCACTAATACTGCAACACAGGCAGATATCTACAAAATTACTTCGTATGCGCGAATTAAGATGTATGCATTTGCATTGTCTGTAGCGATCAGGCACCTAATGTTAATCAAGTTAGAGTGCGCTACGAGGCAACTTCTCAAACCAAATGTATATCACCCGCAGAATGCTAGCAGACATCTGGCCGACCGCCGCGCTGGCACTACTCGGCGCAGCGTGCGTGATCGCCACGCGGGAGACGTCGCTCGGCCGCGGCGACGTCGGCCGGCAGCTGGCGTTCGGCACGCTCGGCCTGGCCATCTTCCCGCCGCTGGCCGCGCTGGCGGCCGAGCAGATGCCGGACGCGCCGTACGTCGTGCCGTTCGTGATGCACGCGGTGTTCATGGTCATTGGAGCGCTCATCTTGCTGTTAGATAGGTAAGGTTATTATTTTATTAACTACTTTACTAATAGGTACTGTGTTGTGCTTTCTGATACTTTTGCGATTACTTCTTTTTAAAACAGGCGATTCGATTTAATCAACAATGGTCGCGACTTCGCGAAGTCTACTTAAATTATATCAAAATAAGTAGAGGGATGAAAAAGAGCAAGAAGATACGCGACCGAAAATGATGGTAAGCGAGCATCCCGTGGAAACTGACTACCCGTCTCTAAAAAAGTAATTATGGTATGGATGAATGTATTATTACAAGGGTTATTGCTCCCTCTAAAGTTTCTCCAAATCGTATTAGAAAAACTTAACTAGATAACTTACAACTTCATCAGTATTAGTTACTTTATTCTAGTCTGTTCTAATTTTCTTTCAAATTGCTCCCTTTGCGTGATATGACGATGAAACACGCGACGGTAGATAATAAATAATAGGGAACCTACGCAATCATGCTTTTGAGGCTATATGGGTGTACACGTGAGCACCCTTTAGCTTTTAAACGATTAATCAAAAGTTTGTCAATTAAAACTTGCCACCCACTATATAGTTTTTTTAGAGCGACTTTATTTAGACATATTTTATTTAGGCACGCCTAAAATATTTCAGAAGCATAATTATTATTAGGCTTGATACAATGTTGTATCACTTGTACCATCAATGGCACTAGTCAATGGTACAACTGACCCATCGCCTCGCATGCATTATTCCATTGCCGAGCGAATTGATGATGGATTATTGATGGATGCGAATCAAGTTCCTCCATCAAGACGGAGTACGCCAGGGCTCCGTCTCATCGCTACTTCTGTTCCTTTTTGTTGACATTTTTCAGCATCTTATCTCCATCTGTCATCCATTAGTTTGTCGTATAGGTACTCAACTTATTGACTGGTGCTGTTGAATTATCCAAATACTCTCTTTCTCTTAACATTTTGTTCTGAACTAGTCAGGGTACGCTTGCATCATGATCCAGGAAGGAAATCGGAAGTATACTCAACTCATCTTATAGATGTTAAAAGCTACCGATGAACGCCGTCAGATGGTACGGCGCACAGTGATCAAAAATGAGAATTTAGGATGACAAAAATATTTTGACCTGAAATAACAATTATCTAATACTATTATTAAAAATATTAAAATAAAAATAAATATTTCTTTATTAAAATAGTGTATTTTAGAGATTTTAACATAAAAAAAACTTTTACTGCGAAAATTCTTCCTCGTTTGTATCAAAATTAGGTTGTTCTAATAATTGTATGACTTCTACAGGAATAACACCTTTCTGCTTTTGGGGTAAAGGGCGCAAAATCGATATCTGAGGATCTGACGATACCAATAAAATTTTGAATAAATCTTCATTAGTCTGCTTGCGTGACATTTTTCGGGTCGTTCCCCAAAGGTGGTGAAGATGATGGTGGCTCCTCAACATCCCTGCCTTCATTCAAATCAACTTCCGAAAAGTCCTCATTCCTTAAACTAATGTCCGATGAAGGCCGGGGAGCAAGATGTCTATTAGAGACAGTCGATTCCCGACCATTTGGATAGCGAATAAATGAATAATGAGGATTACTCTGAAGCAGCTCCGCTTCTTCAACGTAGGGATCGTTTTTATTCCGCACGTGCTTCTTCACAAACACGGGACCAGGAGTCAGCCAAGAAGGCAGTGATTCTCCGTTAACAGATCTTCTCGGGTAAGACAGAAATCTCTCGTGCGGAGTCGCGTTCGTTGTGGTGCATAAAAGAGATCTTATTGAATGCAGTGCTGCAGGCAAAACCACTTCCCAATGATCTAGCATCAGGCCTTTCGAGTGAAGAGCTAATTTTATAGTTCTCCAGAGAGTCCCATTTAATCGCTCGACTTGTCCATTTCCACTGGGATTATAAGGTGTCGTGCGACTCTGAGCGATTCCCAATGAGCTAAGGAAATTATTCAACTCTTCCGATGTGAATGAAGTGCCTCTGTCGCTGTGTATATAGCACGGTGTACCAAAGAGACTGAATAAGTCCTTAAGGCACTTAATTACTGTGGTCGTTGTCATGTCTTTACATGCATAAGCGAATGGAAAGCGACTATACTCGTCAATGATGGTCAAAAGATATTTATTAGGTCCTGGTAAAGGTCCTTTAAAATCAATGTTTAGTCTTTCGAAAGGTGATGTAGCCTTTAGCAGCTGACCGTGACTTTTTATGTAACGTGGTTTAATCTCCGCACAGGTTAGGCATGAGCGTGTGACATCCTTTACTTCGTTAACAGAATATGGTAAATTTTTAAGACGAATCCAATGAATCATCCTTACTATGCCGGGATGGCATAGCGATTCATGTAGTTCTCGTAATTTATTAGTGCATATATTAGCGCATACACGCGATAAGGTATCAGCAATAGTATTTTCGGAGCCGGGACGATATATAATATCATACTTGAAGCATGACAGTTCTAAACGCCAGCGCTCGATCTTTTCATTTTTAATTTTACTGCCATGTTTTTGATTAAACATGAACCCAACCGAGCGTTGATCTGTAATTAAAATAAAATGTTTACCAATAAGATAATGTCGCCATTTCCTGAGACTTTCTACGATGGCAGCTGCTTCCTTTTCAATAGAAGCTTGTCTTTGTTCAGCTTCAGAAAGGGTTCTCGAAAAAAAGGCGACAGGTCGACCTCGCTGTGAAAGTGTAGCTCCAAGTGCAAAATCAGATGCATCAGTTTCAACAGTCAAAGTTTCATCTTCCGCTATAGCAATTAACGCTGATTTCTTTATTTCTCCTTTAATTATGTCAAAGCATTTCTTAGCTTTTTCGTCTAGTGGGAATTTGGAAACTTTGATTAAAGGCTGAATTTGAGACGAAAAATTGTTGATCCATTTTGCGTAATGCGCAAATAACCCCATAGCTCGTTTTAATTCAGGTAAAGTTGTTGGGGTTGGTAATTCAATTAAGGGTCTTAGTCTCTCGCTGTCAGGTCTTATTATATTATTTTCTATAGTGTAGCCAAGAAGGTTAATCGGCTTTTGTGAAAAAACTGACTTCTGGACATTAATAGTAAGTTTATACTTATCAACAGCGTTCATGAACTTCTCGAGATTCTTGTCATGATCTGCCTGATCATGCCCACAAACAGTTACGTCATCTAAATATGTGTATGTTCCATCTAATTTCTCTTCCTGGATGATATATTCAAGAGTGCGCTGAAAAGCGGCAACTCCATTAGTGACACCAAAAGGAATTCTTGTAAATTGATAGAGTTTACCACATGCTTCGAATGCGGTGTAAATTTTCTCATTCGAAAGGATAGGCACCTGATGGTACGCGCTTTTCAGGTCAATCTGGCTAAAATATCTATATTTTGCAACATCCCCGACTATAGTTTCAATTTTGGGCAAGGGATATGCGTCTAAAAATGTAAACTTGTTAATAGTTTGGGAATAATCTATTACAAGGCGTTTTCGATGAGAACCGCCACCCGCCACAAGGACTTGAGCACGCCATGGAGAAATACTAGGTTCTATGACACCATCTTCTAAAAGTTTTGACACTTCTTCTTGTATAAATTGTATATCACTTTTAGTATAGTGTCTAGACTTTATTGCAATAGGCTTTATATCAGGTGAGAGGTTAGTAAAAATCGACGCAGGAGGTACTGCAGCTTCCATTACATTGCATATTTCTAGAGCATCATTAGCACCACCGAAATTCAGTACCAGAGATGAATGAGTTTTTAGGATGTCATGTCCTATTATGACATCAGAACAAAGGTTATTGACAATCAGTAATTTAGCTTGTTTATACCGATGACGGCCAATCTCTATGGTTGCTTGACATACACCCTCTACAAAGGTTATATGGCTTGTAGATGCCAACGTGATTGATTGTTTACAGATCTTGCTTTTCAAGCTTAGCATCCGAGCAAGCCTTTTATCTATAAAGGTTACGGAACTCCCAGTGTCAATTAAAGCATCAGCTTTTAAGCCGTTGATCGTAACGGGTATCGTAGCCCTTTTAAGACTTGAAGGCGCCGCAGCGAGGATGCTAGCTGATTCAATACCCTCCACAGCGTTGATGGCATTCCGTCCTTTACTGTTTCGGCAAACCTTTGCGTAATGACCAATTTTGGAGCATAATTGACAAGTAGCTTCTTTTGCCGGACATAAGGCTCTTCGGTGAATATTTCCACCACAAAAGAAGCAGCGCTTTCTGGACGGTGTAGACAATGCAAGGCTAGGATTCTCCGTAGTGGGATGGCCGTCATTTGCCTCTAGTGCAGCATTAACCGGTAGTGAATTTGTTGTACCGGCAATTATATTAGAGCTTTTTTCTGCCGTCTCTAAAGCTAACGCCTGATCCACAGCTTTATCTAGCGTGAGTTCTTTATTTTCCAGAAGCCGCTCTCTAATCCGTTGGGAGCTTACCCCCGCAATAAACGCGCCTCTAATTGACTCATCTTCGTATTCTCGCGCGGATATATTTTTAAAGTTACAAACCTTTGCAAGGAGCTTTAAAGCTCTCGAGTATTCTGCAATCGTCTCGTCAGATTGTTGCTTACGAGTAGATAAAATATGGCGGGCTAAAATTTCGTTTTTCGGTTTTATATATGTATCGTCTAATCTCTTCAAACACTCATTGTAAGTTTGACAATCACTTATATAGGCATAAACCGTTGGGCCTAAATGATGCACTAAAAGTTTAAGTTTCACTGAATCAGCTGTTTCCGTAGTTATTGGAATTTCTTCATTAACAAAGCTTTCAAACGTATACTTCCAGTGCGTCCATTGTAGATCGGCCCGATCACTCGTAGGTTCGATCTCGAAACGGTCAGGGCGTAGATATTTTGAAAGAAATGAACTCGTTGGTTTCTGCGATGCTTCGTCGCAGCTTTCTCTGGGCATTTTGTTCGATTATTGCGAATTAAATTGATAAATGAAAGACAGACACCAACAGAACTTGGCTTTAATTCGCAATAATGACAGCCATAGATTTAGGAGTATACGTATACTCCTAAATCTATGGCTGTCATTATTGCGAATTAAAGCCAAGTTCTGTTGGTGTCTGTCTTTCATTTATCAATTTAATTCGCAATAATCGAACAAAATGCCCAGAGAAAGCTGCGACGAAGCATCGCAGAAACCAACGAGTTCATTTCTTTCAAAATATCTACGCCCTGACCGTTTCGAGATCGAACCTACGAGTGATCGGGCCGATCTACAATGGACGCACTGGAAGTATACGTTTGAAAGCTTTGTTAATGAAGAAATTCCAATAACTACGGAAACAGCTGATTCAGTGAAACTTAAACTTTTAGTGCATCATTTAGGCCCAACGGTTTATGCCTATATAAGTGATTGTCAAACTTACAATGAGTGTTTGAAGAGATTAGACGATACATATATAAAACCGAAAAACGAAATTTTAGCCCGCCATATTTTATCTACTCGTAAGCAACAATCTGACGAGACGATTGCAGAATACTCGAGAGCTTTAAAGCTCCTTGCAAAGGTTTGTAACTTTAAAAATATATCCGCGCGAGAATACGAAGATGAGTCAATTAGAGGCGCGTTTATTGCGGGGGTAAGCTCCCAACGGATTAGAGAGCGGCTTCTGGAAAATAAAGAACTCACGCTAGATAAAGCTGTGGATCAGGCGTTAGCTTTAGAGACGGCAGAAAAAAGCTCTAATATAATTGCCGGTACAACAAATTCACTACCGGTTAATGCTGCACTAGAGGCAAATGACGGCCATCCCACTACGGAGAATCCTAGCCTTGCATTGTCTACACCGTCCAGAAAGCGCTGCTTCTTTTGTGGTGGAAATATTCACCGAAGAGCCTTATGTCCGGCAAAAGAAGCTACTTGTCAATTATGCTCCAAAATTGGTCATTACGCAAAGGTTTGCCGAAACAGTAAAGGACGGAATGCCATCAACGCTGTGGAGGGTATTGAATCAGCTAGCATCCTCGCTGCGGCGCCTTCAAGTCTTAAAAGGGCTACGATACCCGTTACGATCAACGGCTTAAAAGCTGATGCTTTAATTGACACTGGGAGTTCCGTAACCTTTATAGATAAAAGGCTTGCTCGGATGCTAAGCTTGAAAAGCAAGATCTGTAAACAATCAATCACGTTGGCATCTACAAGCCATATAACCTTTGTAGAGGGTGTATGTCAAGCAACCATAGAGATTGGCCGTCATCGGTATAAACAAGCTAAATTACTGATTGTCAATAACCTTTGTTCTGATGTCATAATAGGACATGACATCCTAAAAACTCATTCATCTCTGGTACTGAATTTCGGTGGTGCTAATGATGCTCTAGAAATATGCAATGTAATGGAAGCTGCAGTACCTCCTGCGTCGATTTTTACTAACCTCTCACCTGATATAAAGCCTATTGCAATAAAGTCTAGACACTATACTAAAAGTGATATACAATTTATACAAGAAGAAGTGTCAAAACTTTTAGAAGATGGTGTCATAGAACCTAGTATTTCTCCATGGCGTGCTCAAGTCCTTGTGGCGGGTGGCGGTTCTCATCGAAAACGCCTTGTAATAGATTATTCCCAAACTATTAACAAGTTTACATTTTTAGACGCATATCCCTTGCCCAAAATTGAAACTATAGTCGGGGATGTTGCAAAATATAGATATTTTAGCCAGATTGACCTGAAAAGCGCGTACCATCAGGTGCCTATCCTTTCGAATGAGAAAATTTACACCGCATTCGAAGCATGTGGTAAACTCTATCAATTTACAAGAATTCCTTTTGGTGTCACTAATGGAGTTGCCGCTTTTCAGCGCACTCTTGAATATATCATCCAGGAAGAGAAATTAGATGGAACATACACATATTTAGATGACGTAACTGTTTGTGGGCATGATCAGGCAGATCATGACAAGAATCTCGAGAAGTTCATGAACGCTGTTGATAAGTATAAACTTACTATTAATGTCCAGAAGTCAGTTTTTTCACAAAAGTCGATTAACCTTCTTGGCTACACTATAGAAAATAATATAATAAGACCTGACAGCGAGAGACTAAGACCCTTAATTGAATTACCAACCCCAACAACTTTACCTGAATTAAAACGAGCTATGGGGTTATTTGCGCATTACGCAAAATGGATCAACAATTTTTCGTCTCAAATTCAGCCTTTAATCAAAGTTTCCAAATTCCCACTAGACGAAAAAGCTAAGAAATGCTTTGACATAATTAAAGGAGAAATAAAGAAATCAGCGTTAATTGCTATAGCGGAAGATGAAACTTTGACTGTTGAAACTGATGCATCTGATTTTGCACTTGGAGCTACACTTTCACAGCGAGGTCGACCTGTCGCCTTTTTTTCGAGAACCCTTTCTGAAGCTGAACAAAGACAAGCTTCTATTGAAAAGGAAGCAGCTGCCATCGTAGAAAGTCTCAGGAAATGGCGACATTATCTTATTGGTAAACATTTTATTTTAATTACAGATCAACGCTCGGTTGGGTTCATGTTTAATCAAAAACATGGCAGTAAAATTAAAAATGAAAAGATCGAGCGCTGGCGTTTAGAACTGTCATGCTTCAAGTATGATATTATATATCGTCCCGGCTCCGAAAATACTATTGCTGATACCTTATCGCGTGTATGCGCTAATATATGCACTAATAAATTACGAGAACTACATGAATCGCTATGCCATCCCGGCATAGTAAGGATGATTCATTGGATTCGTCTTAAAAATTTACCATATTCTGTTAACGAAGTAAAGGATGTCACACGCTCATGCCTAACCTGTGCGGAGATTAAACCACGTTACATAAAAAGTCACGGTCAGCTGCTAAAGGCTACATCACCTTTCGAAAGACTAAACATTGATTTTAAAGGACCTTTACCAGGACCTAATAAATATCTTTTGACCATCATTGACGAGTATAGTCGCTTTCCATTCGCTTATGCATGTAAAGACATGACAACGACCACAGTAATTAAGTGCCTTAAGGACTTATTCAGTCTCTTTGGTACACCGTGCTATATACACAGCGACAGAGGCACTTCATTCACATCGGAAGAGTTGAATAATTTCCTTAGCTCATTGGGAATCGCTCAGAGTCGCACGACACCTTATAATCCCAGTGGAAATGGACAAGTCGAGCGATTAAATGGGACTCTCTGGAGAACTATAAAATTAGCTCTTCACTCGAAAGGCCTGATGCTAGATCATTGGGAAGTGGTTTTGCCTGCAGCACTGCATTCAATAAGATCTCTTTTATGCACCACAACGAACGCGACTCCGCACGAGAGATTTCTGTCTTACCCGAGAAGATCTGTTAACGGAGAATCACTGCCTTCTTGGCTGACTCCTGGTCCCGTGTTTGTGAAGAAGCACGTGCGGAATAAAAACGATCCCTACGTTGAAGAAGCGGAGCTGCTTCAGAGTAATCCTCATTATTCATTTATTCGCTATCCAAATGGTCGGGAATCGACTGTCTCTAATAGACATCTTGCTCCCCGGCCTTCATCGGACATTAGTTTAAGGAATGAGGACTTTTCGGAAGTTGATTTGAATGAAGGCAGGGATGTTGAGGAGCCACCATCATCTTCACCACCTTTGGGGAACGACCCTACTGCGGCGGAAAACGAAAGAGAGCCTACGAATGATGTCTTTGAGGTAGTTCCTCAAACTCCCAGAGGCGAGGACGTGCCTCGGGCTTCCGGAAGGCCAGTTAGAGAGCGGGTGCCTCCCAGGCATCTATCCGATTATTATTTATAATTAAGTTCGTAAGAAAAACCTAGAGGGGGTGAATGACGTATACTCCTAAATCTATGGCTGTCATTATTGCGAATTAAAGCCAAGTTCTGTTGGTGTCTGTCTTTCATTTATCAGTCTCTATAATATTTTACATCTTTATGACGACATTCCTGTGCGTCTTCACCTAATTGTCCAATAGGCAACAAGAAATGATCAATGATATCTTTACCATGAGTTAAAACCTTATGTACTGTGGGTGGCATGCAGTACCATCCATATAAACTGACATATAACTTTGCCGTATCTCTTGCATATTCATTAAAGAGAGCACTATTTATTTTATATGGACAGTTTAAAGTTTTTAGAATAATCCCAAATCTTATAATCAAGTCACGATCAATGCCTGTGATCTCGTGTGCAATGTCGGGATTGGCAAAAAACCTCCTGGCAGTATTGCCGTCATTAGTGTTGCCGAAGCCCTGTTTTGGAACATCAACCAGCAAACCAAGTTTCTCTCTAAATTGTTTTTGTGTATTTTCTTTTCTGTTGGCAACGATTTGTTTGTTTTCTTCACCCCGAACTTGCCACGACTTCACAGGCAATTTATAAGATATGTGCAGAAGGCACTCAAAAAATCTGATAGATGCACACGCATCTATCAGATTTTTTGAGTGGCATATCCCCATTACACAATGGGGATATGCCAAAGTCTAGGGTTTGAGGGTCGTAAGATCTTGGTTCTAAATTTAAAGTTTTATTAAATTCAGAGGTAGTGGCTTTACAGATGTAGCACCTTTGTGTTGACTTATTTGATGATAAAGCATTGCAAATCTTTCCATCAATCATAGTTTTCAGCAAATTATGCTTGAAAATATAAGTACGACCACACAATTCTATCTTGGTAGGTGTTAAATTAGCAATTTGTCTATCCATATTAGCAAACTCAGCATTAATTACTTCTGGTGTCTCTTTCACGAATTGCAACTTAATGGCCTACAAAACCTTGTGGAATTGGTACGTGGATTTTGCCAAATAATTACATCGTTATTTTCCTTTGTGTAGTGTAAGCGAAGGGGAACTAACGAAGTTATAAAAATGTTCGAATCATCCGAGTCCTCTTTTTCAAACTTCTGTTTGTAATTTTTTTGACTACCACTGCCATCCGCGCCCCATTTATAGGTAATTTCCAGGTCTAAGTCATTATGATCGTTAAGAGACACAAGCAGTTCTTCTTGGTTTTCAGCGATACGTGACACTGTATGGTCTACTAAATTCTGCAATTGAACTTCTGCCGATAAGTCTGTACCTACTTTGTATGTTTGATGGATAACACTTGGCCTTTTCTTCTAAAAGTTTGTAGTATGGTGGATACAATTTATGCAAATTTTTTCGTTTAGCTGATGCCCTAAGTTCAATATACTGAAGACGAGTTAATTTCAACTGGGTGAAAATTGCTAGTGCTTCTTTTGGCGTTTATAAATATCAATTTGTAGACTGCCTTGTGGCCTAACAGTAGAATCAGTAGAAGACGACGAAATATTATGAACTGATGAGGCAGCCTTACGTTTTCCGACTGAGTGAAGTTTCATCTCAGCTGCTAAGCACAACTCTTCTTCACTTCTGGATGATACTTCGTCTTTTAACCTTCTACGCTTACTTCTATCACTTAAATCCATGAAATCCTTCTTTGGGCGTCCTTTACCTACAGACCCTGAAGTTGAAGGTTGTTCAATATAATCTCCAGATGTTATTATGCATTTAGATAACCAAACCTGATAATTTTTTTCAAATTTGGAAACATCTTTGCCGATTTTAATCCAATTTCTGGAAGCGGATAAACCGCTGTATGTATTGTGTTTCGCAACTCATTCCGCTGTTGTGTTGTCAAATCTGATACTCCTATTAGCTCATAGATATAGTTTAACAACATATCTTTTGATTGTTTAGTTGCAGGTTTGATTGGAGGGTGTTTTTTGAGGTAATTAAACAAATCGAAATTTCTAACTGTACCACCGTTTCCTGCAAAAATGAAAAGTTTGGTCAGGCAGGGGTAGTTTGGGGTAAATTTTTTTATTGAATACCATAATACAGACTTTCAGTTATCTACTAGTGTAAAAATTTCCATGTTCTAACATGTTCCTTGTAACATACAGGCTATAAAGTATTTAAAAACTTGAATATTTTTCCTGAAGTACTATTACAACTAACAGTTACTAAGTGTTATAGAAAATAAAGTACATACCTTCAGTAATGTTCACCATATTTTTTATTACGCAATAATGCACTGTATAAGTCACAACAAACAGATAACTGTGCGCGAAAACAGGAAGTAAATAGATCGAATCAATACAATTAGCGAGAACCCTGCATACACTAGCTGATATCTCAGTAATGACTTACCTTCAACCGTTTATATTATACAAGAATATGGGGTAGGTACCTCCAATCACATCGCGATGATTTGTTTTGACTACCCTCACAATGTCAAATTTGAATTAAATCCACCTAATATCTCATTTTTGATCACTGTGCGGCGCGAAGACGGCCGCCGTGTTCACTGTTTAATGCTATTGCGTGTATGAATGAAGTACTGTGTCGTAGGCACATGCCGCTGTCGACGCCGGAGTGGTGGTGGCACACGGCGACGGGCGCGCTGGCGCTGCCGATGAACGCCGTCAGACGGTACGGCGCGGAGACGGCCGCCGTGTTCACTGTCTAATGCTATTGCGTGTATGAATGAAGTACTGTGTCGTAGGCACATGCCGCTGTCGACGCCGGAGTGGTGGTGGCACACGGCGACGGGCGCGCTGGCGCTACCGATGAACGCCGTCAGACGGTACGGCGCGGAGACGGCCGCCGTGTTCACTGTCGTCGCGTTGCTTGGCGTGCTCTGCAGTGGCATCGACGCTTACCTGTCCTGGTAACTACACCTTTTCAAACATTAATTTATTTTAGTACATATGACAAGTTAAAATTTTATCCGGAGCAATTTAAAATCCAATTGAAATTAAAAAGCAAATTGTACAATAAGGGGCTTACTTAGGTACCTAAGCTATTGACCAAAACCAAAAATCCCACAGCTCTGTCATATAAGAGCCACCAAGGAATAAGTGACTCGCCTGATGGTAAATGATCGTCGCTGTCCAAGAACACCTGCAATGCGCTTCAATGGAATTGTTTTACCAAATTATGAAAAAAGAAATCTCCTACACGAAATTTACCTCTTACTATTTTTTTAGCTTTCAAACCTACCCCGCTCACCAAAACCCATTTTCTTCATCCAATTGATGTACCACAGCAGCGATCATTGCTACTTCTGTTTAAATTCTTTACCTAGGTAGACATCAAGGTCTGTAGTAATCGCACAAGAATATTTTTAAGGTAGACTACTTTTGTTGGCTTATACGGAGATGGTGCCTTTTATAATTTATTCGAACCAAATTACATAAAACTCAACATTGGACTAAGATAACTAACCCGTGTGATCCAGGACGGTGATGGACCTGAACGGCACGATGACGGGCGTGGGGCTGACGATGACGGCGGGCGCGCTGCCGGCCGTGCCCGCGCTGTGGTGGGCCGAGGCGCTCGTGGACTACGTGGGCCACAACAACGTCTTCATCACCGCCTTCACCTTCTACTGCCTGCGCTACACCGGTCAGTACCACCGCCTCAGTCATACTAGAGTTGGCTGACGATAGACTATTCTTTAACTGGTCACGGGAAATGTAACCACCAGCCACAAATGGGGTTTGTGTGTTGTTGTGATTGTGGGGCTCCAATCCAAACAATGACGGAGAGGGAACAGTTCTAAAGATTCATGAGGAAGCCATAAGCAAATGATGATGCTTGTTTGACGTCAAATTATCGGTAGTGTGATACCGGGCGATAGTATTTCTACACATCGATACTATCGATTCGATAGTATCAAAACTAATAAACTATCGACATACAAAATATTTTACCGTTTAATAGTATTCGTTATTGAATAGCTTGATGAATGGGGAAGCAAAAGATTTGACACAAAATCCGTAGCACCTCTATGTACCTTTGTAGATAGCTCCATAATTCTTAAGTGTGTTCCGTGTTCTAGGTCTCGCTTACAGCACGGAATACTCCTGGATAGTAGTCTGCGAGATCCTGGAAGTGTTCACTCTGAGCCTAGTGTGGGTCACGGCGGTGTTATACTTCCGGCACCTTGTGCCGCGCAAGTACACCACGACGGGACAAGCGCTGCCGGTCATAGCACACTTCTGCATCGGTGAGGACCAACATTATTATCTTGAATTTCAGTATCGGTGACAATCAGTATATCGTCAAGATAAAACAAAACGAGATAATATTTTTGTTTTGATGTTGTTTTGTTTTGCATTATATCCATCCACTTGTAACTCTCTAAGTGTCAAATGGACTGTAGTATGTACTATGTAATTTATATATACAAACTATAAATACGAGTACGAAAAAAAAATCTGCACGATTCAGTTTTGAAGGAAACGTAAGAGAATTATATTTCGGTCTTTTGGAGCAAAATAAGGTTTCATAGTATTATCCGATTCAAATGCTATTAGGATACCTTTTAGAGTAGCGTTACACGACAGTGATGACTTACACACATACCCAAAGATAATATTATTATGCGTTGCTAACGTTACGGACAAGCGCAGTTGACGTAATTTTTTGCTCAATTCCAAAAGTTATTACCTAAATAGCTGCTAAATAGCATTTGAATTATGAATCGGATAGAATAAAATATGAATAACGAACGACCGAAGGTTTGTCATGAGTAATGTGTGCGTGCGTCAGGGCGGTGCATCGGCGCCGTGGTGGGCGGCATCGTGACGCTGGAGGCGCCGCTGGAGTCGGCGCGCGCCGTGTACCGCGCGCTCGGCGTGACCGCGCTGCTCGCCGCCGCCGCCTACCTCGCGCTCTACCACCTGCTGCTGGCGCCGCGCTGCCAGGCGCAGGCGCAGCCGCCGCCCATACACCTGCTGCAAGGTACAGTCAAAAGCACGTCAGACTATACACTTTGGACTTTGTACCACTCTTATGTCAGGGGCATAAGTGCTATTATCGAACTGCAAGTGTTTACCGTGATGTGCCATTGACCGTACGTCCTAAGGCCTTGTCCAGGAAGGCGAATTCGTCGCTAATCTTCACGCGCGAGCACATAACGCGCGTTGGCGAGGTACTGGAGCTCAATACATTGCGTCCACGAGCATCGCGCGTATTTTGCGGCGAAATTAGCTTGATTCGCGCGTTAAAATCGCCTTCCTGGACAAGGTCTAAGACACGCTCATTCTGCAAGGTCCGGCAAACATCTTGACGCTCGATCGACGGAGTGGGGGAAAGTTCGCATTATGCACTTGCGCATGAACAATAGCGCGCGTATCTTCCGTCGCCCCCATACCTCCCGCCACGCATACCCAAAATTCGGGTTCTGCGTAATCCCCACCCGAGTTCAAGATGTTTGCCGGGCACTGTACCTCCTGCTTTTTTCTTATTCTACGAAGGCAGCACTCAAGCCTATGGCTTAATGGTAAGCGGTTACCGTCGCTTTTGGACGCTTGCAATCCCAGAAGCGTAGATCGCGCGTCGCCGAACCTTCTTGAAACCCCCATGCTACAGTCTCTTGAGGATTCCTCGGCGGGAAGTTCACCATTTGCTGCTACATACAATGGGCCTCATATTAGGTCCTTACCTATGAAATTGGCGTTTACCGTACTGACAACTTTAATCCCAAATATCTCCTCTTTGGTTAGGAATTACAAATTCAAATTTATACAGCTATTCACACATGTATTTGTGTTTCGATAACCGACATTCATTTGTTTTTTTTTATTTATTTTTCTGTTTGCATCACTTTGTTTACAAAATGGGAAACTTAAAATATCACGTTATTTACGAGAACGAGTTCCACCGTGGCACCAGTGCTGCCGATATGGCTCGAAGGGGTTATTAAGGGTAAGGCGGGAGTGTCGCAAAAGAAAACAGGGTGCATTTTTGGTTCCAACGTTTTCGTTCTGGAAATTTTGACTTGTAGAACAAGCTCCGCGGACGGCCGGAGACCCAAGCTAATAATGAAGAATTGAAGGCTATTGTGGAAGCGGATCTATCGAAAACCACGTGTATGTTAGCTGCAGGCTGCGGTGTTAGTGATAAAACTGTTTTAATCCACTTGAAGCAAATAGGGAAGCTTAAAAAGCTTGAAAGGTGGGTACCTCACGAATTGTGTTAAGCAAACCGGCAAATGCGCGTCGACTGCTGCGTTACATTACGGCTACCAAATTAGGAAAGCTTCAATTAGAATGTCTAAGACATCCACCGTACTCCCGGGATCTTCCTCCAATAGATTACCACTTTTTTTCTAATTTTGAATAACTTTTTGTAAGTGAAAAAATTCAACTCCAATGGGCCGTCAAAACCGCCTTCAAAGATTTCATTGACTCCCGTCCAAAGGGTTTTTTTTTTGTAAAAGGATCAATTAACAACCCATGAGATGACCAAAGTGCATAGATTACAATGGTTCATACTTTAAATAAATAAATATTTTATAATAAAAAATATTCGACTTTTTGTTGCTCCCATACCAAACGCCAATTTCATATGTAAGGACCTAATATATTAGGTATATGTGTGATCTATATTGTCATTATCAGCCGCCGTCCGCCAAAGATCTCCAAACTGGTCACCTCCAGTGGGTTCCCCAAATTTTTACTATAATGCTGCGTCTTCCGGCCGTCAGCCCTCCTCGCAATCGAGAGAAAAAAAACTATAGGTAATGAGCTGCTTACCTAAGTCTCCTAATTTTAATCGAGTCCTGTTTTGTGCATTTTTAAGAAGACAAAATGCTTATATAACTTGTTTTGTTTATGTAAGCTTCCACAGTGGATAGTCAGCTGAATGGTAAAGGTATGCGTTTTCTAAACAAAAGCACGATTTGATTCAACGATGTATTTTTTGTTTTATAAAAGTGGACTAATGGGAAGGGTTGCAGGACCACTTTAGGCAAACGGAATCGCATTTGTGCCACTCTGTGCTGTAGCAGGTTTTTCCTTGCAGCTATCATCTTATTTTAGCCGTGCTGACTGGGTCTCGATTTCCCGGCGTGCTCTCTATCTTGTTCTAATAATTAACAGTTCCAAGTGTTAGAAAAGGATACAAACATAGGAAAGTGCGACGCCGTACTGCCCAGCTTGGTCCAACCCTGACTGGGGCGAGCAATCGCCAACTTTATTTTCGTAAACTGCACTGCACAACTTTGTATGTATGTATGTTTAGTTTAGTTATTCCAATTAAGTGTTCAAAAGTCCACCAATATTCTGTTTACAGGAAACATGTCTACCGTCACTATGGCAATCATATTATTATGATAGTGTAGGTAGATAATTTAATTAATAATCATGACTTATTCATCTTATAATAATTAGCTGCACTGCACCTAAACAATGGACGGATGTAAGACAATTTTTTTATGAAAAAAAATATGTTTGCAGGCTTGAACGCGAATGGCGGATCAAATGGGACCTACTCACCGATGCGAGTCTACCACGAGGAGCATTCAAGAAAAGGCCACTTCCGATATTAATTGTTGTTTTGTCCATTACCTAACGTAGTCCCTAGCCCCCTAACAATCTTGTATGTCATTAGTCGTAAGTTCATTTCAAATAAGTGCAAAATTGTGATATAATGTGCTTTTTGCTGATTTATGGTTTAATTTAAGGTATAGGTACTGTTTGCCTGATTGTTTGCATTTTTTGACAAAATGTTATTTTTAATAAATTAAACACACTGCCTAAACGTGTTTCTTATTGCATTACGAATTGAGAACAGCAAGTCTAAAATAATGTATGTATAAGTATGAAATGAGTTCTATTAAAAAGCCTTGTGGTTATATGTGTACCTGGCTGTGCTCACGCGGTCCTCGATTCAATTCCTGGGGCGGCAAAAGGGGTATGAAGATGTTTGTATGGAGGCTGGCTTACCTACTAGTCCCGTTCCTAATCCATTATTGAAAGAATTTCAAGTGAACGCCGTTTTCAAAAAAGGCCAAAATGGCGGAGTAGGAAGGCCAAAATCTTCAATGCCCTTTGTTTCAATATTTCTGAAGCCTTAATCTTCCTTCTTTTATTTAAGGGAAGATTTGATTACATAATTATATAAAGTATACTGCCTTGCACTTAAGGCCTGTATTCACTTTGATTAGTGCGAGTGCAAGTGATTAGTAGTTGAGGGTGATTAGTGCAGGTGCGTAGTGCAAGTAGTGTCCAATTCTTGTTTAGTGGCTCTGTTTAATAGTTACCATTTTTGGTACAACAACACGAGCATCTACTAATCACTAAACACTAAACTGCCTGTCCAGACGTGTTTAGTGGCAGGACTGGCAGGCACGCTGCGAGTGGGGGGGAAGGGCGGGCGCGCGGGACGTGGCTACTCGCAGTCCACTCGCAGACAAATAGAACACGCTTCTAAACACTTCACTACGCAGCCAACTAATCACTTGCACTAATCAGTCGCTGTCCACACTTATTTTCTCCTAATCACTAATCACCTGCACTTATCACTAATCAAAGTGAATTCAGGCCTTTACAGGCTGACTAATTAGGTAAAAAGATCATAAAATCAAGCCATTGTGGCAGCACAAGTCAATCAAAAAACTGATCGGACAGTGGACAAACTCGCCTAATGAATTTTATTTTAAACATAATAAATAAATAAGAATACCGGGAAATAAAATCTTTAATTTGTATTTCTCTTATCAAATTACACCCTTAACATTGCAAAAAAAATCACAATGACCATCTAAAGCCAGCAATACACCATCAAGCCTATCGTCAAATCGGCTTGATCCAATCGATTGGATCAAGCCAATTTGACCGTGTGTGTGTGTGGATTGGCTTGACAATTCGAGTTACAGAAGTTACAGAACTCACAGAAGTCTGGCGTTATAATAATAGCCTAGCTATTGTGTTTCGTCTGGTGAGTGAGATAGCCGGAGGCCCCCCCCCCCCCCCCCCCCTCCCCCACAACATGGAAGCGGCATTCAACAGTACAGTACCCCAGGAGGGTACCGGCGCAACCTGTGCCGGAGAATCCCTCCCTGAGATCTACTCAGGCTGCCCTACGTACTCTGGGGAGGGCAAAATTCCGCGTGTTGTCCAACGAGGGAAGAGCAATACTTCTACAGTACCACCACCTACGCTCAAAGTGAATTTTGCTAATATTAGGGGAATTCACTCCAACCTAAACTCCGTCCATCATCACCTGGAGACGGAAAAGCCCGCCTTGCTCTTCCTAACGGAGACTCAGATATCGTCACCTGCGGACACGTCATACCTCAATTACCCCGGGTACAAAATTGAGCACAGATTTGTGCCTCACGCCGGTGTATGCGTGTACGTTAGGGACGATATCTGCGTCCGCCGTTTGGGCAACCTTGAAGGTAGAGACCTATCGACCATCTGGTTGCGAGTAGATTGCGACGACCACCCGCGCTTCTACTCGTGCCTTTATAGGTCTCACTCCGGTGAAGCGGAAACTGACCGGCTTCTCGAGCACTTGGAATCGGCAACTGATTCCCTGCTTCAACAGGTCCCGTCTGCGATTGTGACCATTATAGGGGACTTTAACGCCCATCACCAGGAATGGTTAAGGTCACAAAAAACTGACCACGCGGGCAGGTCTGTGTATGCCTTCGCCATGGCCTATGACCTGGAACAGATGGTCACATCCCCTACCCGTATACCAGATGTAGAGAGTCATGCGCCCTCTCTGCTGGACCTTCTGCTGACTTCCCATCCGGATGGCTACGTGGTTACCGTTGATGCCCCACTCGGGTCATCGGACCACTGCCTGATTCGGAGCGAGGTGCCACTCACGCGCCAACTGCGGCCTCGCTCAGCGGGCTGCCGCCGTGTGTGGCACTTTAAGTCAGCAGATTGGGATGGGATGCGGGCCTTCTTTTCATCCTATCCATGGGGGCAAATTTGCTTCTCGCATGAGGATCCGAGTGCAATTGCTGACGCTATAGCTGATGTGGTGCTTCAGGGCATGGAATTATTTATTCCAAGCTCAATGGTGCCAATAAGCGGTAAGTCCCAGCCCTGGTTTGTTCTTCCCTGCAAACAGGCTCACCGTCTTAAGCAGGATAAGTACCAAGCCTGGGCCGAAGCGGTTGCACGGAAGGATCCAAATGCTTGCGCATACAAAAGGGAATACAACTTTGCCTCCAGATCCCTAAAAAAGGTTGTGGCCAGGGCTAAGGCTGAACACATCGGCAGAATTGGGGAGAGACTGGCTCACCTTCCGTCAGGAACTCGTGCATTCTGGTCTCTCGCCAAAGCTGTCGAAGGGAACTTCAGTAAGCCATCTTTCCCCCCGCTACGTAAGGAGGGTGACGAATTGGCTCACGATGCAAGAGAGAAAGCAGATCTTCTGGGCTCTCTTTTTGCATCTAATTCCACCTTAGATGACGGGGGAAACCCACCGCCTACTATCCCGCGGTGCGATAGCTCCCTCAATGACATTTTGTTCACACAAAAACATGTCCGAAAAGCACTGTTTTCCTTGGACATAAACAAGTCAAGTGGGCCCGATGGCATTCCTCCTATCGTACTTAAGACCTGTGCTCCCGAGCTGGCACCAGTTCTAACGCGTCTATTCCGACTTTCGTATTCACTGGGGGTTGTGCCGACCGCATGGAAGACGGCCTTAGTACATCCGATCCCAAAAAAAGGTGACCGCTCAGATCCCGCCAATTACAGACCTATAGCGATCACCTCCCTGCTTTCAAAAGTTATGGAGACCATCATAAACCGGCAGCTCCTAGGATATCTGGAGGAAAACCAGCTGATCAGTGACCGTCAGTACGGATTCCGACGTGGACGGTCAGCTGGTGACCTCCTTGTCTACCTGACCCACCGATGGGCAGAAGCAATTGAAAGCAAAGGTGAAGCGCTGGCGGTCAGTTTGGACATAGCTAAAGCTTTTGATCGGGTGTGGCATAAGGCATTGTTGTCGAAGCTTCCCTCATATGGTCTGCCACCGAAACTATGCAAATGGGTCGCCAGCTTCCTAGCGGAGCGTAGCATCAAGGTTGTAGTTGACGGCTTCTGCTCTGACTTAAAACCGGTGAATGCTGGTGTCCCGCAAGGCTGTGTGCTATCCCCAACACTGTTTCTCCTGCATATCAATGACCTGTTACAAACCAGTAACATTCATTGCTATGCAGATGACAGTACGGGTGATACTTCTTACACCGGTCGTGCAAATGTTTCCAACGCACATGTGATAGAAAGTCGGAACGGACTTGTGTCTCAGATGGTGACCTTCCTAAAAGATGTCTCCTCTTGGGGACGTCTTAACCTGGTCCAATTTAACCCGAAAAAGACACAAGTCTGTGCGTTTACCGCAAAAAAAACCGAATTTGTCGTTTCCCTCGATTTTGAGAGCACTCCTCTTGATAAACAACCGAGCATTGGGATTCTCGGCGTCGATATCTCGAGCGACGTTCAATTTCGCGGTCATCTGGAGGAAAAAGCTAAGCTTGCCTCAAAGAAATTAGGTGTCCTAGGTAAAGCAAGGTGGTATTTTACTCCGACTCATCGCCTCCAACTCTATAAAGCCCAAGTTCGGCCTCACATGGAGTACTGCTGTCATCTCTGGGCCGGAGCACCACAGTACCAACTTCTTCCTTTTGACCGTATCCAACGTCGAGCAACCCGGATTGTCGGTGCCGAGAGTCTTGCCGGTTGCTTAGATCCTCTGGCATTGCGTAGAGACATTGCGTCCCTGTGCATCTTCTACCGCCTATATCATGGGGAGTGTTCCGAGGAATTATTTGGTTTGATTCCTGCTGCTAAATTCCACCACCGTACAACACGCCACAAAATGCAGTTTCATCCAAACCACTTGGACGAGTGGCGATCAACTACCGTACGTTTCTGCAGACATTTTCTGCCGCGCACGACTGCTCTATGGAACCAGCTTCCCGCAGCGGTGTTTCCAAGCCAATACGACATAAATGCCTTCAAGAAGCGAGCATATTCCACCCTTAAAGGCGGGCAACGCGCCTGTGACCCTAAGGGGGTCCCGGGTGCTTATGGGCGGCGGTGATCACTTACCATCAGGTGACCCACTTGCTCGTTTGCTCCCCTATTACATAAAAAAAAAAAAAAAAAAAAAAAAAGTTATCAAGCCAATCCACGCCCACACACGGTCAAATTGGTTTGATCCAATCGATTGGATCAAGCCGATTTGACGATAGGCTTGATGGTGTATGGCCAGCATAATTTAAAAATGTTAGCATGAAATCATTGATACATTAGCTGTAGATAAAGAGCCTTAATATTTTTTATATTTACACTTTATTTAGTTGCTTACAGTAGTTACATCTTACTAACTAGTCATTGTATCAAATGTACTTATTATCTTGGACTCAATACTCAAAAACATTGTGTTACAGCTTTTACATACATTTGGAATTTTTTAAATTAAATGCAAACTGTTAACTTCCATGTGAGCTTAAGTAACAAGTTACAATTTCCAACATTTTTGACTCCCCTTTTGGGCTCAAAATTATAGAATGCGGAATTCAAGACATAAGGCTGTCTCACATCGATAAAAAAAAAAAACTTTTTAAGTAGAGAGTCTTACTGAAAGAATTCAAAGAATACTTGCATGTATAAATACAAGTATATGTGTTACATTTAAACATTGAATCTGATAACTGTCCATTTATTTTGTAGCAACTGACATCTATTGTGGAAGCCTGTTTACAACAATGGAGTTACAGCATTTCGTCGTTGGCAATGATACTGTAAATGACATTTTTGAGAGCATAAGCAATGTAACATTCAAAATTAGCACAGCCCTACATTTTTACAAAATAATGATATTAAATACTAAAACCTGCATTTTATTCCCTATGCATAATATAAGGACATAAATTCGAGCACGGGCTCAACTATGCATTAGGTATATGTTGCAATTTTGCGAGGTTACACAACTAATAACTTAAAGGTGCATGTTCACTATTAGGAGTTTTCCAGACATACTGCCAACATTATTTAGTACATAATATTATAAATTCACAAGACAATTTTATTTAAAGATTCGAGATTCAAATAAACTAAAAAAACTCTAAACATTAGGCTTAGTTTTATTAAAATTAAAACTAAATAAACATAGAACTCAAATAATAACAAAGTATAATTTTTCAACCTGTATCAAAAAATAAATAAACAAGTCAACGAAATTTTAATACAGTGGGCGACTGAAAATTTTCAACATTTTAAAGAGATTATCAGCTAAGAAGAATTCAAACTGGGCAAGACATATTATTGTGACTTTAATTGTTGCTATAGAAATAAATATAGATTTAAATAAGTATCAAGGATAGCCCTGAGGCGAAATTTTCTGATGATCACTGTATTTAAGTTTATGTTGAGCGTAAGGAAGATGCATCACTCATGCATATAAACGATTTTTCTAACACATTGCACAATATCTGTAAATTAGGTCAGGAAAAGTCACACCTTCAAATAATATGTTAGCGTTTGTGAATCAACAAATATCGATAAAGCACTAATTTTACAATCTCTTAGTTTTGCGCAATATACTAAATACTTGTGTATGTCCATTATTTTTGTAAGTATTGCAATTAGCATTTAACTTAATCTTTACAAATAAAAACGCGGGCTTGATTAGAAGACCCTGTATGTTATATTAACATACTAAGTGTTTTTAAAACAAGGCATAAATACAAAAAACACCTCAGTATATTGTTCGCGACAAGTCTACATGATCGGGATATGAGGTGAGGCGAGAGGGTGCACGCCCAATGGCATCTAAATATTAGTGAAGAGCAAAACTGCATCGTCCACTTTTATCGACTTCGTCGTTATCAACCTCAGGAGCATTTTATGTTTTACCAATACCAATAAAACTATCGATATCAAATGGCATCGACTACGATATTATGTAACACCACTAGAAAATTATCATATCATTTATCAACTTGTCGCAAACAGTACAAAGTCATATGACAAAGAACATGCTAAAATTTTGCAGGCATATTTAAGACACATTTTTTACTGACTTAAAACAAAGTATAAAATGAAAAATAAAGCTGCATTTCACCAATAAAGTTGAAACTTTGCGCGGTAAGAAAATAATTATGTATTATTTTTTCTTAGTTCACTTTTGAATGCAATAATAATTTATTATCTGGCATTCGGAACATTAATTTGGCAGGCAGAGAACTTTACAGCCTGTATCAGGAGCATAGCAGCTCAGCACTAAACTTCATTAGAGAAAGGCTCGACCGATTGTTTTTTTTTCTGTTATGTTGGACAGGACAAGATTTGGTTTGGGTATAAAACAAATTATATGGAAATCTCTGAAAAATCGTTAATGTTCCAACTACCAAGTTTTCTCACCACTGAATGACTATCATACAAAGCCGTTACGGGTCACTTGCTTACAATAAAATAACATATTAATAATTTTTAATTTTATTTATATTATATTTTCATACATTTCTTTAAATTGAAATGGTTTCAGCGGCATGTTTGTTGCCATGCGACAAATTGTTTAGGACTTATATCATTAACTATATACCCTTATCATTCATTTGGAGCTCACGATACAGTTCCCAATGTATTAAAAAACATTCAGTAATTTGATTCAGTTACAAATAAATATACACCACTGTGCCCACAAAAATTATCTCATTTTTCATTAAACACGGCTTTTTCCTTTTTTATGTATAAAACCCTTTTCGGCTATAGCTCTGTACTCATCGGAAAAAGCACAATAAAATTTAGATACACAGTAATCCAAGAACGAGATATCGCTGTGATGCCGACAACATCAAAATGTAAGGTAAGGTCCATTATTCGTTACAAATCAAACCAAATCAAAAGCAAATCTTCTAGCACCCTAGGTACCACCAGTTCAGTGAGAGCAGGTAAAGCAAACCTAGTTCTTCACATCCTAGTCAATTCTGGAAAATTCTAAAATGAATACAATTACAAAATCCTACTTTGTGTTTTAATGTTTTACTGATAGTACACCTAAATATAAAAAAGTTATAGCAGAATTTTATATAAATAGTAATTAACAAAATAATAAAACGAACCATGGAAAAATATATGTAGTTAACTACATTATAAAAACACTAATAATAATATAACATGACCAATGTAGGGTATTGTAAATGGTCTAAGACAGATATACTTATCTTCTACTTTCAATATTTTATTTGTAGCTTTTATCATTTCATTTATCTGTGACATCTTCTACTTATACAACTTCCATTGACTTACTTTTAGGCATGTTATCATCCGTATCTGTAGTATCATCATACAATAAATTTTCAATCATTTCTTCACTCATTTCAGTATCTTCGAGTTTAACATCACTATCTTGATTAGTGTTATCATCTGACAAAAGTTTTTTTTCATCATCTTTTATAACATCTTTTTTATCTTCTTCACTTTCATCTTTTCCATCCAAATTTTCATCATCTTTTATAACATCTTTTTTATCTTCTTCACTTTCATCTTTTCCATCCAAATTTTCATCATCTTTTATAATATCTTTTTTATCTTCTTCACTTTCATCTTTTCCATCCAAATTTTCATTATCTTTTTTGTCACACTTTTCACCCTGTTCGGAATTACCATTTACTTTATTTTCTGTCTGCGTGGTTTCGGGTTCCGTTTTATCATTTTCAGGGGCCTCATTGACTTCACTTTTATTCTCGTCTTTACCTTCCTTTTCATCATCATTTTGTTGGATGGGTGCATCATCAACTTCTTTGTTTTCACTTTCAACATTTTTTTCACCAGTCTTGTTTGAAGTTTCGGTCAAATCAAGATTATCCTCTTCTTGATTTTCAGTTCCTTCACCGTCTTGTGAATTTTCATCTGTGACCATTTTATTTCCATTGTTAGAACTATTACCATCATCAGGGTCTTTGTCAGTTTTAGACGCACTATCACTTAAAATTTCGGCACTATCATTGTGATCACTTCCGACCGTAGTCAAGTCGACCTCTGAACTTTCGTGACAGATTACATCATTACCATTAGACTCTACAGAATTTTCATCTATGTAAATTGGATCCTCATTATTTAAATCCGGCAATATTTCAACATCGTCATCATCATCACTTATTGTACCACCTGTCTTCCTCATAATAAATGTCTTTAATTCCTTATTTAAATTATCTTTTATTTCGTTAAATCTAGTAGCAGACGTGTTTAATAATCGGTCTAACGTTCTGTGAAGGGTTTTCATTTCGTCAACAGTTCGAGTGCGTAAATACCTACAAGTGGCTTCTTTTTTTAATTTAAGTAATCGATGTAAAGAGTACTCTAAAGCATCAACAGCATCTATTAAATTGTACCTATACCATTCAACAGGCACTTGTAAATCACATTCCCTAGCCGTCATATCTGTGCCTCTAGTTACTTTAGAAGTCTTTGGAGGAGAACTACGTTTGGAATTTGATCCTTGGCTACTTATAGATCGACCAGTTGACTTAGGCGTTGAGGTTTGACTTGATGAAACTGCACTAAGTTTCGCGGCATATGTTGCACCCTTCGGAGTAGATTTTGCTTGTCCTGTTTCTGTAACTGCCACTATTGTCGCAGAATATCCTCCTGGCATGTTCGGGTTGGCTTTGATAGCAAAAATACGTCCATCAGGCAGACGATACATTTTATTTGAAGACAAAGTTTGGGGATCCACCCTAAACTTCAGACCTCCAGTAACAGCATTTACTGTGACATCATTTTCAGTCATTTGTATAATGTTGTCTGGAGATAAGTCTGGTAATGATGTGTCTAATCGCGATTGCAAAACTGGTGCTTGGACTTTAGGCGCCGCGACAGGTCCAGGAGTGATACATTGAACGTCATCGTCAGTGTTGTCTTCCGTAACCTAAAATAAAGATTTCTTATTAAAATAACTTTTTTATGCCTCTTCAGTTGGCAAAAAGGGTAGCCCTCCTGATGATAAGAGGCCACTGTGGCCTATTTCAGCGAGGGACACTAAACCAACATCACTCAATGTGATGCCACAGTATAGGCTTTTATGTACTGGTGGCAACAGGAAAAGGATTTCACTTGCAAATTGCTAAAGAATGTAATGGGATTTTTAATGTCTAGATCTTGATAGTAACTAAGGGAAGAGTATGGGGGAATGGGTATTTTCGTTCTCTGGTATCTATGGCCTACAAAAACAATACTTTACCTCACATAGTGGCTCTAATGGGAAATCCGGTGTGCAAACAACGTCATCATCTTGACTTCCACCGCTCATTGCTGCGACAGCTACCATATCTAAACCCTGAAATTTTGTTAAAATTGCCTTTTGTCATGGTCTTTATATTAATTTCAAATCAGATGTTCAATGCTTTTATAAAATAATCTTTTATAAGAAATTAAAAATACCTGTGTTAAATTCTCCAGAGACAAATTGAGTGTGTCATTATTTGTTGTAGTGTAGTTAAAGTTATGAAAAGAATTGTTATTTATGGCGAATCCATTAAACTGTGTGGGTATTATAGGTATGGGCATGGTAGGCAGTTTCGGTCTGATCCGTGCATATGTGTTCACAGCCTTACGCTCCTGTTGAGCAAATCTAACAGGATTTATTGTTGGCATCTGTAATAAAATAAGATAAAAAGTTCTACAACATTGCAGTCAGTTTTCTATACATAAATAAATTTTTACTTAAAATCTTTTTATACTTAAAAAACATGTATGCAAAAACTCATACCCTCGGTCTTTTTGCTGGAGGCATTCCAATTTGATTCATAATTTGAGGCGCTATAGATATGGGTTTTTGTATAAAAACCATCTTATTCTCATTTTGAGGTGCAGGCCTCTTTTGAGCCTTCTTTTCTTTTGTATCATCAATGTTGATTGATGCAAACTTTTTTACCTGGAAAAGAGTAAAACAAAGTAATTTTTACTAAATCTACATAATATTATAATTGCAGAATATTTTCTGTCCATTTGACAATCTACATATTAATTATACTTTTTCATTATTTCTGCAAGTCTGAGTGAAAACAATAATTTTTGTTATTCAACAATCACAACAATATTGACAGGTGAAAGTTGAATAAATATATTATTTCATTCGGAACAAGTGACCCAAAGAGAGGAATTAATGTAACATGAAAAAATATTTTCATTTTATTAACTGACTAAACTAGGTTTGCTAATAAGCTCAATAAGGTTATAAACAATAATTTTCAGTCAAGAGGGGCAACTAGTTGGCAATTTTAACAGATAATGTAGTTATTAAGATGTTGACATACCTGAATAGATGATGGAAGTTTAGTGATAGTTGGGACACTTGGCACCTTTTTATCTTCTTTTTTCTTTGCTGGCTCTGATCTCTCCCTCCTCTTCGCCTTATACTTACAACAATCACTATAATCAACTCCACAATCTTTTTGATATGTTTCTCTTAAAACAGGATCCTCAGTTTTGTATGTTATTCTGAAACAGAATTGAATCAAATGTTTAAAACAAAAAATTAAGAAAAGATAAAAATATTTAAAAAGAATAATTCTAATTTATTTGCCAACATCTGACAACAATTTTCAGCATAATGTCTATCACAGTCTATTTCTGGGCATACTGAACTAGCTTTAATCGACTAAATCTTATTTTATTACTGTCATCAAAACTATTAAGACAAAGATGGGAGACAATGAACATGCAAAAGTAAAGCACAAAACACTCATCTTACAAGTAAAATTAAAATAATTATAATATGTAGAATCACATGCACAGTATTCCTTGACAATACATGTCTATATGTAGATACGAACAAGGACAGAACAAACAATTTTTAACCTTCGGAAGGATAGCGGGGTGACTCATCACCCCACACGTTCAAAAAAGATGCGATAACTTTTTATACGTTCATTGAGGGTAGTTGTGTTTTTCAGTATTCTCATAATTTATCTTACGTAGTTAGTAGCATATCTCACTGATTTGCGGACGATCGTAGATTTTGCTATATAAACCTCTTTGGGGTTGCCGATCACCCCACTATCCTTTTACGTTCATGTTTTTTGTGTTTTTGGCACGATTGATCAGGCTGTTTTAGTTCTATGATACTGTACGTTGCTGCTTAACGCCCTAAGACTCTTGCCAACAAGTTTCGAAGCATATATTTGAAAGGGTTGGCAATGAACCGCATATAAAACGTAGTTTAAACACGAATTTACCTTGAGAAATAGTTCAAACTATACGGGATATTCTAAACGTGAACCAGGAACCTTCTGGAAGTGAACTCCCTTTGAAAGTGTAAAAACAAGCACGGTGCTCAATGTGCTTAAGGAAAAAAGACAAAAAAGTTTAAATTCTCTGTGTAAAATGTGATTTGCCGGTATGTTCCGATCACCGTAAAGATATTTGTCTGAACTGCATTAAATCATAAATATATATAGATGTATGCATATGAGCTACTTGAAATTGTTTTTCATTCTTTAATTCATTACTATATTACATGTTTCTTTAAAAATAAAGTAATATTTTTGTGTATTAAATGTTATATTTATGCAAATAAGTTGTGGGGTGATGAGTCACCCCCCTATCCTTACGTGTAGGCAAGAAAAAGCTATCCTTCCGAAGGTTAATCACATTCGTATTTATCATTGGTGGGATTTGAGCCCACATCTGCTATCACACAGGGTAGAATAACTGCTAATAGCACCTTTGTACCAGTCACTCGTAATGTAAATAATAAAATAAAATGAAAATACCAAGTAATTTACTGTAGAAAATTTAATCAGAATAGAGTCTACTGGTCTAACCTTCTTTGTAATGACTTTATATCCTCTCTACTAAATATTTGAATAGTAACTCACTTGTTTTTCAAATCGCAATAGCGTAATAGAGCCCAGCACACAGCCCGTAGCTCCCATAAGCATTTGGGATTACATTTGAAACACTTCCAATCATCTGTGTTTTCAATTTCTTTGATTTTCTGAAGTCCAAGATTGCGTTTTATACATTTCTGAAATCAAATTAAAATTAGCTTTAGTTAAACAAGTTTTTACAGTATAGTCCGATCATTAAAATAAATACCCTCACCATACTACGGAAAACTATTGAAAACTAATTTCTTCAACAATTGATGTTATTCATTATTTCTGTCTGTCAAAGTGTGATCTCCATTGTCAACCTTGCCTTGTTATTGGATTTTGTGAGTATATCCCATAGCAACCAAGTGTTGCTATAACCATAGCTTGGTCAGATTTGTACATTAGAAAAAGCTTTTAGTAGGTAGGTATAGCTTATCTTTATCTACTGTTAGACGAATAATTGGTTTACTCGATTAACACATATCACTATGGTCACCACGTACGGTGCCCCAAACTATTCGGGGAGATTGACAGATAGATTTTGCCACGCTTGCTATGTATAATGCCGAATATTGTAAAAGCATATTAAATTGTAATTATCAAGAGAAATGTATTTTATATCTAACACTACTCACAAATAGGGCAATATCTATTACTTAAGGACTTGAAATTCATTAAATACATAAATGCTTGCAGTTAATGTAGTTATTGCAATATATTTATAAAATTGAGTGAATATTGATACTCACTGCACAAAAAACATGAGGGCAATCAGAACAGCAGTACACCTGGCCTCCCTGACCGCACCACCGACAGTACAGCTCCGAGCCATCATCTCCTTTTTCAAATTCCCCGCTATTATAGAATGTGTGACAAGTGGTGCACACCAGCGTACGGAGCATAGGGTGGGCTCGCATCCGAGATTCATTGCGGGTTGAACTTCCTAAGTGGCGATCACAGGCACTGCAGTGTAACCTCATAGTTTTGACACTATCCAAATCTGAAAGTGGGTTCATTGTTAGCTATTGATACAATTGAACCAACCCAACTTAAAAAGAATAGAGTCAAACCTGCAAATTTTTTCTTATAATAAGCTCTCTCTTCATCACCGATATCCTCTTCGAATTCTTCATCAGTAGGATCTGTAAACAATTGCATGGTTGTAAATACTGATTTTATTTCAATTGATTAGTGATTTAGAGACATTTTGTTTAAGAATTAAGTACCTGGAAACCGCGGGAATTGAACGTCATTGCCCAAAAGCCGGCTCAACATAGCCGGCTTCTCGATCAGGGCAGAAGACGTGCCTTCGCTGTTGGCAATATCGCTCATGGTGAAAGTATGTATGATTGTCTAACACCTATTACAGTGTTGTAGTAATACACATTATCTACCGCAAATACAGTATGAAACTGGAACACGCACAGCCCTACAAGAGGAATAACACTTTTATATATCCAGGCTTACAGCACGAAGCCAAAAATCGGCCATTTTAGCATTTTTCGCTCCATTATCCAAGGAAAGAAAGAGCAAGCGATGCACGCACACAGATAATGCGAAGAATAAATGAGTGAATGAATGAAAGGAAATCGCTCATTGTGGCTTTTGTTCTGTAGTCTATGGTTACATAGATAATATTAATTCCATGATGATAACCCACTGGGTTAAATGCACAGGTTAAATGGTTAAAAGTAAAACTAAAACCCAGAAACAGAAACATACACGAACGAACCCAATAATATTGACAAACTCCACGCTGATGGACTAAAAATCTCAAAATTAAGAAAAACGTTTCCGTAAACTTTCAAGATCATAAATCTTAAGCTTTTTTTTCATTGACGTGCGTTTCCGGGTAAAGTCCTTGCTTGGTCATTCCAATGACATTGACAGCTGTGGCTGTATAAGTTATATTCTGTATCTATGGTTTTTGTCATTGTCATTGTCACTATGTCAATCAGTCAGTCATAGATTTACATAGATCATAGATTTAGTAGATTTAGTATATTTTTTACAATCAGTCAATCATTCCGATCACAGAGGAGTACCATAAAATTCCGATTAATATAATGAATGAGAATGATTGACCGAATGAATGAATCTTTGGAGTGGTTCCCTTCCCTCCCCCTCCCCCGTACGCCGTTAATGTAACAAAAAAAATATTTAGTAGTGAAACAATTTTGTGGGGAGGTGTAGCTTATAATTGTAATTAATAATTTAAATTATCGTATTCGGTCGGCAGATGTTTTAGTGATGTATTAATTAATTGTTTATAATTATAGTTCGTTTTGTAATGGTGTTTAGTGAAAACATTATCAAATATAAAGCAAGGAGACGATTTTAAATGTGTTTGAAGATTCGCTAGCATTTCTTTACTTTTGTAAATAAAAAGCCATTCCTGAAAATAATTCCGTTCGTCTGTGATAAATAATTTTGTGAATATTCTGTGAAAATGACGGTGACTTACACTGCCGAAGTTGCTACTTGTCGTGGATTTGGCACGTTTTTAAAAGTTTTGTACAGGTGAGCGCAGTACTATAATTATAAAAAAGTAATAAAAAAGTATATTTAGTTGTATAAAATTGATGGTAAAGTAAAGTTCAGTAGTCTGAAAATAACTTTATTATAATACATAACTTCTTAAGATCTTTTTTGTATGTTAGTTTTATTTTCTATGAAATTTATTTTCATGTATTCATTACAATGCACACATATCACCTTCGTCCTTCTTACCTTCATTTTTTCTATTGTTGTCCCAAAGTTTATAGGTATTTATTGATTTAAAGAGATAACTTTATTGACATAAGTAAATATTATTGAAAGTTGAATCAAAATTTAAATTTTATATTATTTATAATATTTGTGCTTGCAAACAGATTTAACCAGAAACTAATTTCATACTCAAAAAGAATAAAATATTTTTAATGTCACTAAAATGTATTTCCTGATTTTAATTTTTGGAAATTATTTGTGTAGGTTGTACATGATGTATACATGTATGTTACCTGCAATGTGTATAATTCAGGTATTCTATACAATGCCTTTTTTTTTTGTGGAGGGGAATGCTTTTACGCGCCATAACCCGCCTGGGGTAGGCGAGCCGTGTGTGGGACTCAGTGCAGCTCCATGCCCCAGTCTTAAGAAAGACTGGTGCACGGAGAATACCCACTAAACCCCCCCGCGCTCCTGCATCGTCGTCGGCAGCGTCCCTGGGATTGATATGACTACCAGGAACGCCGCAGGGCGACTTGCCCGCCTCTACAAGGCGGGCCCCGCTTGCCTCCCCCTGGCGAAAGGAGGAGGCTGGACGGCAACGGCCGGGAGCGCCTGGTCGTTGCCACCCGTCGGGAGCCGTGGCCTGTGCAATGCAGGTGGAGGCGTCCCCACACCTCCGTCCTGCTGACCATTGCTAGGGAGGAGAGACGATTGGACATAGGCCCGTCTTCTCCTCCCCCTCCAACTTCTTCGGTGCAAGGGAGCGAGAGGGTGGTTTTCTCGCTCCCGCTCCGCCGCCTCTTTCTGTGACATCACGTCCTCACAGAAAGACGCGACCGCCTCCCAAGCCTCCTCACTTCCCAGCATAGAAGTAACTACCGCCGGGAGAGAGAGGTCCTGGCCTACGACCGCACACAGGGTACGACGCTGCTCGTCCCAGCTAGAGCACACCGCTAGGGTATGCTGCGCCGTGTCCTCCGCCGCGCCACAATGATGGCACAACGGGGCATTCTATACAATGCCTAGGCAATCTATAAAATACCTGGTGCCCTCAGGCAATGTATGAAATATTTTGTATATACATGGCAGTATATTAACTGAACCAGAACAACAGAATTTAAAAAAGAATTTCAATAAGTAGATAACCCTTTTAAAAAAATATTGATACATCTTACTAATTACCTACCTTAAAAAATCTTCAATCTACCTATTTAAATCTTCAAATCTTACTGGTATTGAGACAATCCCTAATAATAAGTCACCAGATCATTACTTATTATTAGTAATATTTTATTTATGTAATGACTTCTAATAAAATACCTACTTGATGTAATATATTATATTTGTAGTAATGACATGCCTAGTAAGCTAATAATAACTGTTCTTGTTAATTTGTATACAAGAAATATACCTAATAGTATCCTATAACAAGGAAAATAGTAATAATAAAAAAAAAAATCAGGCTTTGCCCTTAATAATGTTAGTATAGAAATAACTTAGGATCTTCTCTTAGAATACTAGTAAAGTAGGATTTTCTTTTCAAACCTGTTGGCTTATTATCACATCATCATCATCATCAGCCGATATACATTCTCACTGCTGAGACACAGGCCTTATCTCAATTATGAGATAGTCTTCATCCTATACCATAACATTAGGTATAGCACTGATGGTGCTTATTTCAGACTGAACTGTAAAAAATAAACATGTGAAAAAGCTTGGTTTAATTAAATGGTGTAAAGGTTGCAATTGTAGTTATTTTATATTTGTGACATGTAGACACAATCCTGTATTAAAGAAATTACCTACAATCAAGACCTACAATCAATGACGTTCAATTGCCTACAATACATGATTATTTATTAGTCAATCATGACACATCACCTATTTAGTTAAAAATATAACTCATCATTCTAACTCACTGCAAGAACTAATTAAATAGTAAAAAAGAAATAAAAAAAAAAATAGGTTCAGTTATTAGGTATTACATTAACGTTAAGTTTATCATTTATCGATTTCGGCCTTCCTACTGGTCCACCATTTCGTTTTTTTTTCCAAACCTTTAAGTACCTACTTACTTCAAAATGTCTTACCAGCAGGCAACCCAGCCTCCATATAAAAATCTTCATAGCCCTTTAATACTCATAAGTCACTCTTAATCCTTTTTTTTCCATCCCATTGTGTACCAAGCTTACAAAACTTACTAGGTGCCCCATAATATTTCTATGAGGTGCCCAAGGTTTTCATCAAGGAAAGCTACCCTATCCCCGGGTGACATAGGTTACTTTTGATGCTGGAAATGTGGGGGAAGGGGGGGATAATAATTGACAAAAGAAACTACGCGCGGGTGAAACTGCGGAGGCGAACGCTAGTTGAGAATCAAATTACAAACATTCCGCGGCGTAAATCGTTTTGTTTGTTTGATTAGTAAGATACATGTAAGTAATTGAAGAATCTAGGTACCTACTATATTTTTAAAATTGATTTGCAAGCCAGGACTATCATCAATGTCAATGATGAGTCGTGAATATGGTAGAGCCCGTGCTGCAGACAGTTCCTGTCTGTCAGTCGAAATAGGCCGGCCCGAACGAGGTACAGTCAGCTGCAAAAGAAGACGCACATTTTTTGCTACTATACATGACCTTATTTCTATGACAGTAAGGAATTTTGATAATGTCAAATGATCACCTAGGTACTTTTGCGGCTGACTGTACCACCCTCTCACAAAAAACCGACGTATGAGTAGTAGCTCTGCTCTTGTGCTCCGTTTAGTGATTGAGGACCAGAGGTCTGAACAACCCAACTCCTCCCCTTCCCCATAGCCCGTCACCTTCACCAAAAAAAGACGGGCAACTGGTCTTAGCCCTAATCGCAGGAGTCTTTGGGCGGGCGCGGGCGGTACTCGGTAGTTTACCATCAGTTTCTGTCAGACAAACACGTTTGCCTGCTACTTGATTAAAAAGAATAAAACTTTAACAATACTGCACTAACTTGGTTTTCCATCGAACAGTGTAAAAACATGACATTTGGATCAAGGACATTTGCACTTACTGTGCAAATGTCCTTGAGGTGTGCTGCAGTGTGCATTGTGTTAAATATGAAGATGCATTCAAGAACTTACAAACTGTTGCAAAAGTAGATTTTAATATGAAGCTTCCTGCTTGCTCATTTAGCATTCATCCCACTCGCGTCCTGTATATCCTTCGCGTCCTCTTATTAGTCTGACCACAGATACCAAGACATGAAGTGAAAATTGTCAAAGAAATAGTGTTATGTCGAGACTTAAGCAAAAAATCGGCATCATAAAATATATTTTCAGGTAAAATTTTCTTTAACTCTTTGTTTAAAATGCTTCAGTCTACTGTAGGTAGGATAAAGGTGAAACTAGGTTTATATAAGCATGTATATTCATTCTATATAATATGTATTCATCCTTTGACTCTAAAAGTAACTTACTTACCCTTAGTGATACTAGCCGCTATACTTGCTTGCCCAAACCATCATACAGCACTTAGCTATTGCATGTTTTGCCTTCTCCATCAAGACGACATAAGCTCGACAAAGTACATTTACCTTCGTCGTCAATAAAAACTTGCTAATAGGTAGATTTTAGCACACCTCCTTTTAGTACTCACCCGGTACTAGCATAATGGAAAATCAAGGGCGTAGGTAGTTTGGGAGACATTCGGAGACGTTTCGGATATCGTTTGACCGCCTCTGTGAAGCATTAGTTCAATGGGGTCGCAAAACATGGAGGTCGTAGACCGAGTCGGTAAAGTCGCACATGACATTCGCGATGCTGATTAAGTATTATCCCTCGGTATCCCTTCATTTGGCCAAATTACTTTTCGTCAAATTTCACTTCGCAAAAAACTTATCGCATATGTTTCATTTCGCAAATGGACCTTTGGCAACTGTATATTTCGCACATACTTCATTTGGTCAAATTATCTTTTGGCAAACTTTCACTTAGTCAAGTTTTATTTGGTCAAATGTTAATATAGCAAATGATTCATTTTGCAAATTTTCATATTCCAAAAAAATATTTGGTCAAATTTTTGACAATCCAGATCGTCAATATTATGTACCTAGGTACCTAGTAGCTTATTAAAATAAACCGGTATTTCATCTTCAGGCAAATAGCTGAGTGCTAACAAACACTTTGCTTGTTTATTAAAAGTCATGTCTGATGCGTATTTTTTTGCACAACCCTGGGCTTGAATTTTCCTAAAGTAATTATATCAGTTACTGGGTTAGGTTAGGTTAGAACACTGACCATCAACGCGCTTGTTCAAATCTATTGTTAACGAATCATTTGGAAATTTTGATAAAAAGTATTAAACATGAAAATTAATATAAACTAAGAAATTATTACCTGTAAATTATTTGTCCAAGGTGAAACAAACATCCATGCAGCATTACATTTCAAAGTTGGAGCGTAAGCTAGTTATATAGTTTGTATTTTATGCACCACTCACACTGTTTAGTAAATCATATGCATTGCAATATTTTGGGAAGAGTAAGTTTTGCCAAATAAAACATTTGATCAAATGATATTTGGTTAAATGAAACATTGCCAAACAATAATTTGCGAAAAAAAATATGCCAAAGAAGAGATTTGCTAAATAAAAAATTGCAATACGTTGTTTTGCCAAACGTTTTTTTGCCAAATGAAAATTTGCGAAAAATAGTTTGCGATATGATATTTTGGGAAACTATTTTTGGCCAAACAAGGGTAAACCATTATCCCTCAATGGAGTAGGCCGCAGTGGCCGCCATACGTAAGATGTGCTGCGTGTCTGACTATCAAACCAACTGAAGTGTAGGTGACGTCTTGCTGAGATAATAAAAAAAATTCTTCATAAGATTTGTTTGCTTGGAACTAACATAGAATAAGTCTAATTCTGTGGGAACTAAAAATATATTTTTCATTGAATACCTAGTTTAATTTTTGGTAATGCTGTTCAAAAATGTATCAACATTTTTGAAAAGTATCCTGTTGCTTCTATATTTGTTTAAAAGTAAAACTCAATAAAATAACCACTAAATTCTATTGAAAAATATCTGAACATTTGATAAAAATCACTCTTAGCACAATAATTTTTGGTGTAAATATCATTAATATGATATTATTTGTTCTCAAACAACAAATGAAAATGCACCTTTACGTCTTAAGGTAAGGTTGATTTTTGTCAAATGTTCAGATATTTTCGGTGGTTTTGAACACTCGGATCATTTTGGCGCTGACTGTACCAGCCAGGTCACCCTGACAAGGGGAAGTTTTTTTGGTCAAATTACCGACATAATGATACAGGCATGCCCTTGCCCATGAGACGCCGCCAAGAGAGCCGAAGCTTCGAACGAACCAGTTTTTGATAAATTTGAGAACGTGGCATACCAGCTTTAATCTTTGATTTCAAACGATCTTGAGGAGCTTCGAATAAAACAGGATTTTGTCCCTCTTTGTCGGAAGAAGTTAGCTTGATACGGTTTCCGACGATCAAAAACACGCAAGATTTTATACCAATACGTATCGTGTTTCATTATATTCGATGTTAATTACTTAATAAAATAAGTAACTCAAACACGTTACCGAATTGAACTTCATTCAGTATCTGCGTTCGGTATTTGTTTGTTTGCTGAATACTGCACTGCTGTCAACATCCTTGAGAAGTAAGGTAATAAGTACAGCTGCAGACGTGTCATGATTGATTTACGCTGTAGTTTAGCCAATATTAGCATTCATCATCGATAGAACGTACGACACGTTTGGAAGTGAGTGTTGGAATCGTGAAAATCTTCCTAATACCTGATTGACATTCGGTATCAGTTTGTATACTGAATACTGCAGTCAACAACCTTGAGTAATAAGGTCTAGGTACAGCAATCATGTGTGATTGACATGATAAGTGGCAGATGTAGGTTTAAAACTCAAGAACTAAGAATTGCATTTATGGTAATTTTTAATAGGTAGGTACTTAAAGGATTTGAGTTGCTAACTGGCTCGGCCAGATATTAGGTGGCCATGCCATTTGACGCATTAAGCGTCCCCGATAATGTCTATTTGGAGTGTGGAAGTTATTAAATACGTTAGTTTTAACACTTAATTGTCACAAAGGAATTATCAAAAGAACGAATTGGATAAAATAGTTTACTTGCCTATTGGTTGGTTTTTTATGACTTAGTTTAGTAATTTTATGTGTCAATTATAAAGAACTAGCATTTTACTGTCAACATAGTTGTCGCAAATAAGAAATTATCCTGGTGGACTACCTATAATCACTCTTGCACGATCCAGTCAACTCAACTCAAGACGATCATAAATCGTTCTTTGTTTGTGCCACTTAAGATTGTAGACAGTTCTTGGAAAGATGTTGGCATCGATGAGTCTTTGTTGATCGGCCACATTATTCTTGTGTAAGTGAGCCTTCTCATTCTATCCTTCTCGTGTGTTGACATTGAAAAGTCTGGATTTCACTTTATTATTATAGATTAGTCGCAAGAAATTACTTCTTGAATAAGGCGTAGCTATGGAAAATATGATGGCACATTATTTTGACGCATGGTAGTACGCAGTCTCTAAAACACGAAACTGTAAAATAGGTACCTTGAAGCAGCATTTACCTATATCCAAGACCTCAGAGGTTGAACCCGACTGATCAATTCACTTTGCCTTGAGGCACTTAACATTTCGTGAAAAGTGCAATCGTATGGGTCAGTTTCACCGATGTCAGATAAGTTCGGGATAATTTTAGATACCTAATTAAAATGGTCTCTTTAATCAATTTTTGAAAAAAAAATCAGTATCATTTATATTAGACAGTTAAATTACCAGGAACTTAACTACAAATAGTGGTAAAACTGGCCATCAATCTCTACCGCTAGCTATGACGGAAGATACTCGGCAAGCTGTTGGCCATTTTTAACCATTGATAGTGTATTTAACACTATCGCTCCATTGTAATAACCAGGCTTGTCAAATCTAGGATCATAGTCGAAGCGGACCCTGAGCTCCATACTGGATGCAATCGGGAATACGCTGGGATGATGATGATGATGAGTGTATTTAACACTATCAATGTTTTTAACCTTAATCCATCGTAGGTCGATAGATATTTCTCTGAGAAATATTTTTACGACTTCCAGCTATTAACGTTGTGTAAGTATTTGTTATCTTACAGTCACTGCAAGAGATCCAGATGTTTCTTTGTTATGGTTACATGTCTTCTTAATTGTCTTGATCTATTTAATGCACAAATTGGTGGGGATATTTTTGTATTTTACAGTCAAAAATACTCGTAAGAATTATAACATGTAAGTATAACGTAACTTATTGATAGGTTTACGTTTTTAGAAAGGAAAATGAATTTTCACACGTACGCGCTTACAATATCTCCTAGAGATAGCTTAGAGCTTGATTGATTTTTAGTGTATATTGTCATATAAAACACAGGATTTTGAAAGCAACATAATGTAGGATTTATTTTAATAATAGAGTAATGAAAATTTTTGCCTAAACACCGAAGAACCACTCATAATTAGAATTACCTATATCTAGTTATTTGGCTCGTAACAAAATTGGCCAAGATACGCCAAAGACCTAACCGATGCAAATATTTTTTTTGTATTTGCTCAGTAGCCGTAGGAATCAACGACCTTTTTAAGGTGCGTGCCGGCCGATACTTAAACAAGGAAGTGTAGCTAGTCACATTAATTTTTGAATGAACAAGAAATCTGTATTTTATTACGAAGCGAAAACAATAACAAAAGCCAGCAGCGGCCTACGATAGGCCTTTCAGCTAGGACTACAAAAATCTCCACGGATAAGTTTCTTATGAATGAAGGCGCGCGTCAAGACGTTCCTTTCGGGGGGTTCTCCCTAGTCCCTTCCTCTTAATCGGGTCCATATATTACGCCCCCCAGTTTCAGACGCACCCGTTACGTGCCTGAAGTGGCTTCTGCCAGATTTTAGCTCGTAGCCGGGGTTATCGGGTACAGACTACAGATGCGTAAGGTCGGAATTCGACCAAAGTATTGTCAGAGATATCAAAAACCGCTTACTAACCAAAACCAAAATTTATCATTCATGGGCTACGGATGCAACAGCATGCCTGCAAATATTTTGTCCATAGTTTTAAATGTAGCATAGGATCAATGACCCTTTTGAGGTGCGTGCCGATATTGCCCAAAGAAAGAAATATACCTTTAATAGTAACACTAACTGAATGAAGTACGAATCAGTGTTTTAATACGGGAGCGAAAATAACAAAGGTCGTTGGTTGGGTTAGTCAGCAGATCGATACAGCACGCTGCAACTACTCTCAGAGCTAGCGTAACAAAGGTAATGTAAATATAGTCGTCTCATTCCTATATTAGTGCAAAATTAAATTAACTCCAGACATACAGCCACTTCGTGTCGCGTTAAATGAATAACTCATACTTGTCACTTTGTGAAAGTTTAGGCTCACGTGAAATAAAATATGCCGATAGGGGTTTTATTTTCTCGTATCTTAAAAAATCAAAATCACCATTACCGCGAGTATACCTCAGATGGTCTTCAACAGATAAAAAGGTTTGTCGTTTTTATTCTCACTGTTAAAAGAGTCCTACTCGTATAGTGGAAGGAGTTGGTCTCTTCTCCTACTCCTGCGGGAAAAAGTCGTTGTAGCCCTTAAGGAATGTGTTGTTGTGTAAAGCAGTTCGTTTATCGTATAAAGTATAAAGTTCATTATATGATGTCTCATTTTGGATTTCAGGTTGTACTGACATAAGGAAAATAATAACGATTTTAGTGTAAAGTATATTAGGGTACCAGTACTACCAATTGCAAATGTGTTATTCCAAAATATGAATAATAATTATGTATGATCTATGCTTTTTTTGTGCCAGTTTATCTACTTTGTGATGTGAATAAATCACAGACTCGAGTGTGCCACAAAGGGACACTAATTTGGTTCTCCGTAGATTATACACATCGGCTACATTCGTTGCAAACGTTGTAGGTATTTTTAGAGAATGTCTTGTCGTATGAATGATTCGTTTGAAGTTGTGATTTGTTTTGCCAGACTTTTTGAGTCATAAACAAAAATACGCTTGTAGCTATGCTGATTCCATGAATCTGAAAGAGTAAGTATGATTGTTAATATTTTTTTTCACTTACGTTCATTTACGTTGATCATGGTCATTTGATCCAATTCAAAAATTACTTCAGAATGTTAAAACGAGTACAAATGCCTTCAAATAAACCGTCGATATTATTGAATGAAAATACTTGAAAGTGTGATATTATGACGAATGGGCAATTCCCGAGTGGTTCGTGCAAGCGTTCAGTCAGACGTTTTAATGGAAGCAATAAATTCGCAAAAAAAAACATTTGATTTTTTCAACAAATTAAAGTTGTCCGTACAATCTGTTAATTATTACTTATGGATGGGTGGGTAAAAAGGTTGACACAATTCAATTTTTAATTCATAGAAGAGATTAAGTAGGTACCTATTTGAAATATTTTTGTCATTGAAATACAAGAACTGGAGTAATTGTACTGAGCAAGATAAACACTTATGTTCTTGGTTCTACATGTAAAATAACATAATTATGTAGGTTCGTACTACTTACAGTTTTAATAAGCTACAGTCTAGTTAACAGTTTTTCCTCAAAAACACGTGATACACTATTCTGTTTTATTTAAGGTTTGGAATTTTGCACACAAATGTTTGTACCGTGCGGGGATCGAACCCGCAACCTCTGGTGTAATAGCCGACTTCTCGACCATTATACCAAATGGCTCGTCATCATGCACTTATCACTGTTGTATTTATCAGGCTTCATAAATGTTCTTTGTTTACCTTACCTACCTATTCAGAACGGTTAAGCTACTCAGAATACATAGTGCGTGACTGAATTTTTCTGAATTTTTACATCATACATTCAAATTTTGTCCATGCCTTAGTTCATGCTCATAACATCATTTTTGGTTTTGCATTTTTGACCAATTTCTGGTGAATAGACCTTGTCTTATAAAAAATACTAATATGAATCTGCCAAAGCGTGTACAGATAAAATCGAATTCAACTTGCATAGGATTTCACAATGTTAGGTGGAAAATACTCGTTATTTTATTTTAAGATATTTACTTAGTTTTTGTTATTTGAACTTTCATTTTAAAAGTTAAAAAAGCAGTAGCTGTTCAAGTGTTGGGGGGTTCTGACGTGTCGATCGTCGCTACCGGCTAAATGGTTGACTTGGTCGTTACCAGGCAAGAGACATTAATTATTCAATGCACCCTGCACTTTTCTCCTACATCGGCCGAGTTCGTTGCACTATGAAATTTAAAATCGATCATGATATTTCATGTCATGACCCGGTTATTGTAGAACTGTATCTAATGACAACTTTAAAGTTTATGTATGTTTAGTCCAATTTATATTTGAATATCATAGGCATGATGTAGTTTTATTTATTCAAATCAAAGGTAAATTTAAGGTTTAGGCGTGTGGTTCAGTCAGTTTTTGTGCCCATTATCATTCAAGGATAGATAACGTTTTACTCGTAGTGTGTAATTATTTTTTAACAACCGCAGAACAATTAATTAACTCGCTCGAAAACGTAACTAAGATATCACAGAAATGAAGTTAAAAGTACAATAAATACAATAATAATGATACTTAATTATGAGAACACAAATGACAAAGGAAGTAAAATTATTACTAAGAATCTGGTGAACTTCAATATACATAATACAAATATATTAGAAAAAATTCAATTTGTCCAGGTATCAGGCGGGACTCGAACCCACGTCCCTCCTGGACAAATTGAATTTTTTCTAATATATTTGTATTAATATCGCCATTAAGCAGGCAATATGCTTTAAAAATTATAATAAAAAATAATGTAAAAATAATCTCTTCTCAAAGATTGGTAAATACTTGTAAAAGTATTCCATTCGGATGTTGTAAGTAGTAATTACTGCAACGTTGAAGAGATGGCGCTGCCGTAGCGTAAATCAATACTAGAAGAAATTCAACGGGTCCACTAAGGTCTCGGTAGCATAGTTGGTAGTGCACTCGCCCGGACAGCGAGGGACGTGGGTTCGAGTCCCGCCTGATACCTGGACAAATTGAATTTTTTCTAATATATTTGTATTAATATCGCCATTAAGCAGGCAATATGCTTTAAAAATTATAATAAAAAATTCAATATACATGTATGGTTTTGCATTAATATATTATGTTTCTATTTCTGCACTAGTTTCTGTGCTGCCAATTTTTCAGCTTAATCTTTTCCAGGGAAACATCTGGTTAATCTTGTTGGATTTGAATTTATTTTTCTAGTGAAATCTTTTTCTGTGGCTTGTTTTAAACAAAGTTTCTGCTGGATGTAATGCAAATGTTCGTTACACATCACTTGCTAATTGGAGTGATGTGATCGCGAACGAATGACTCACTCCGCTTGGGTTTGGTCTTTGGTTGTAGTCTGACATATTTCAGAAATATCAAAATATTATTATATTATATGTATATTTTTTTTGTAATTTAAAGTTTTGAAGGTATCATCTTTGACACATTATAGTTGGCCTAATGCCAGACTGCTTGACGCTTTAGACCATCTGCGTAGCTACTACCACCCCTACATGGTGATATCTGCCGCCATAACAACTTTAAAGCTCAAAGATCAGATCAGCCAGGCCGCAGTGGCTGCATATCATCAGGGTGGGCTGCGTGCCTGTCCGCCAACTGACATAACATAAAAAAAATATATAACAAGTCAATCTATTGTTTTGTACGTTTCTGTCTTTCGTTTGGTAAAGAGTACAGCTGTCCGTTAAACTAAATGCCTTCATTTTAGGTTTTTTCTTTATTAATGGTTTTAATATGAATATCAACCTTCAGTATCAACTTACTTACGTAAAGCCATGCTCTCCGCTTTTGACTATACCTATTTGAAATCCTATTTAAAGATCATTGAGGTAGCTACTAACAATGATACCCAAAGCAGTTTTTGTCAAGGTCTAATACCTCCCATGGACATAAAAAGATCGAGACACGAACTAAAGTAGGTATAGGTACGCTTGGTTTATTTCAAGTTAAAATAAAAGTTTGCTACTAACGCAGAATACCTACCTACCTAGCAACTGTTCTGCCGGGTTATAAAGTGGCATTGCTTCGTGAATTGTATTGATTTTACGAGTGTTGTTATTAGGTACTTAAAAAAAGCTTAGACTACTGATTAACTTAAAATTAACTTATTTTGGTGTAATAGTTGATAGTTTGCTATTATCTCGGGTTCGATATCCACACAGTACTTTGTGTGCATAATAGAAAAAAAAAGGTGTATAAATGTAATTTTTATCAATTATCTACCAAAGTTTAAGCTATGATTAGTTTGGCGCTAACTAGACGTAGCGCTGTGTCAATAATGGCCTAAAAGAGATTATTTTTATTATATTTTTATTGCATTGTAACTTTATCACCTCCCAAGAAACTTAAATGTCGTTATACAAGGATGTGTTGCGCATCAGTGTAACATAAACTATAAGCCGGCAGTTTCTTTTTCAAGGTGAACGCTGATAACCAGAAAATAGTCAATGTGCATATATATGTAGGTATTTTGATTATTTATAAATTTCTTTGCAGTTTTCATTCGTTGTATATTTGTATACGACTGCTTATCTTACTTTGGAATCTGATCAATATGTATAAAGTCATATCTATTATGCCGTTATCATTTTACTTTTGTTTTTCCAATTGCAATGTAAGTCTTTTGTAATACAAGTCGCTAGCAAAAAATAAGCATGTTAGGTATCTGCATTGATATAGCATTGATAAGATGCCACAGATGATAATTTACAAGGAAATCATGTCTATTGATTACTATGTGCTTGCAAGTACAACTGTGTGGCCTTGTAAGTTTTGTCTGTACTGATTCTAATACGTGCGAGAACTGAACCACGTTTTTTGTAACCATTTCCTTGAGAATCAATCCATGTTTGAGTTTTTATGCAAGTGACTAACTAGTCACTAATTTATTTGCTAAAGGCTGATAATAGATTTTATTTAGCCTGATGAGTGTTGTTACACTATTTTAAGCTTGTTCTTCTTCTTCTTCTTCTTCGGCTTCTATGATACCTATCTACTTTTTTTTTTTGTAGACTGAGATGATACCCTGAAGGTTTTAAACACCATGTCATGTAGGTATATGTTTAGTACGTGGTCCATGCTTTGATTGACTGTCTTATACAGGGTGTTCGGAAGAACGTTGAACATACGATAATGGGGGGTAGTTGGGGTGGTCTGTTAACTAACTAGCTCAAAAGATTTCACCTAGGTCTCAAGATTTTTTTTTAATTATTTTTTTTATAAATTTCTATAATTTTTCGGTTTTGTACCTTTAAACCCGTCTAACTTTTTTTTTAATGACCAGATCCAAATATTTTTTTCATTATTAGAATCTTAGTGATTGGTAGGTCCCTTTAAATAAAAAGTTGTAAATTGCACATTGCTAGAAACAAAGTTATGGGCCCTCAAACATAAAATAAGAGTTGAAACAAATTTTGAATCTCAACTTCGCGTAGCATTTAAAAAATAAATAAAAGGGATGGATGACTTCTGATTTGTTAAAAACATCTCCAAAGTGTGAGCTTTATAACGATATGTCGTTTGTTTTGATATCTTTTTTGTAACCAAAATTATTCGATGTTTTCTACCCAGGCGGACCATTTCGACGAAAATCTACTTATGTGAAAACTTAAATGTTTTGCGAAATTTGTCAATGCAAAAGTCAAAATAACAAATTAGTGGGATAGTGACATAAAGAATGTAGATTTTTTCTCACTCTTGAACACATAAAGGCTATCTTTTCTCTCTTTCACTCTGTGTGGAATGCGCGGCGAGTGACGCTTCCCAAGAAGGTAATAACACTAATGTTTCACTCCAGTACACTTACATCGTATCTTCCCTCTCTTTCGCTTCAACCTCTTTTTCATTTAGAAATAAAAGACTTACAGGGTTGGTTCTAGATTCAAAAGTTAGGTCTTTATAAGGTCTAACATAATCCCCAAACTCGTTGGTTCCATCTTTTATACTTTTCGAGATATTCAAAATTTTCATATAAAATTTTCTTAGACGCAGCCTGACTCACTCTCAGAAAAAAATAGCAAATTCACTTAAGAGGCGAAAGAGAGGAAAGATACGATGTAAGTGTACTAGAGTGAAAGATTATTATTATTACCTTCTTGGGAAGCGTCACTCGCCGCGCATTGCACACAGAGTGAAAGAGAGAAAAGATAGCCGTTATTTGTGCAAGAGCGTGAAAAAATCGACCTGCTTTATGTCACTATCCCAGTAATTCGTTATTTTGACCTTTGCATTGATAAATTTCGCAAAACATTTAAGTTTTCACGTATGTAGATTTTCGTCGAAATGGTCCGCCTGGGTAGAAAACATCGAATAATTTTGGTTACAAAAAAGATATCAAAACAAACGATATATCGTTAAAAAGCTCACACTTTGGAGATGTTTTTAACAAATCAGAAGTCATCCATCCCTATTATTTATTTTTTAAATGCTACGCGAAGTTGAGATTCAAAATTTGTTTCAACTCTTATTTTATGTTTGAGGGCCCATAACTTTGTTTCTAGCAATGTGCAATTTACAACTTTTTATTTAAAGGGACCTACCAATCACTAAGATTCCAATAATGAAAAAATTATTTGGATCTGGTCATTAAAAAAAAAGTTAGACGGGTTTAAAGGTACAAAACCGAAAAATTATAGAAATTTATAAAAAAAATAATTAAAAAAAAATCTTGAGACCTAGGTAAAATCTTTTGAGCTAGTTAGTTAACAGACCACCCCAACTACCCCCCATTATCGTATGTTCAACGTTCTTCCGAACACCCTGTATAGGTAACCATGACTTGTTTTCATGTCTAGGTGTACTATGTATATCTGAAAGCTCTAATCAGGTACTTGGACCCTTGAATTGAAATATAAGACCTTGTTCTTGTTATCAACAACAAGGTCTTATCTCATACTTAGACCAGATCTGGACAATAGCCTCGGAAACTGATGTTTTATTAATTATTTTGTGCTTTTGGAAATTTTTCTTACACGTTGAAATTGATAACGTTACCGGTTCGGAGTTTATTTAATTTTGATGTGTGATGAAATTTTACATAAAAACGTGATTGTTTTCTTTACATAATCAGCACAAAAGTGAATACCAGAGGGTGTCTCCAACAAATCCAAACTTTAACCAGTTTAGAAAAGTACGTTTTCTAGATTATTTTAAACTTAACAGGATAGAGAACCTCAGACTCGCCTCTGCGCTCCATAGGTTGTAATTAATTGTCCATCTGTACTAAAATTATTGTGGGCAATAGGTAGTGTATGACTCCAAGTAAACTGGGAGCTGGACAAAAAGATGATGACTATTTATGATACAAAGGTAACTTATCAAAGGTTCCGTACACTTATTAGGTACTGATTAGACCCGACCCACCCACGACCATCAAGCTGGTCGCCAAATTACAAGCCGCGTCGCCTCATCGTGACGTCATATCCTGCCGGCATTGCAGACCTACCCACCATAACGATCAAATATGTTCAAATGACGTTATTTTATGTGTAGATGATTGCGAGCGCGTGATTCATTCATACTCATTGACTGGAGGGTCCTCTTGATTTTACAGGGTTAACGAAAAATGCGTCGCGTCGAGTTTTCGAATTTCGGGTTTCGCGCATGCGCGCCAGGTCAAGATAAGCAATGTCTTGCTGTAGTCAAAGTAATCACTTTGATCCTTTTCAAATAATATTTCAAATAATATACCAAATAGTGTGTAGTTTTTATATTATATCCTTACATAATCATAACAGGGCATAAGTAAGTGTGTGTTGTTATATAATGGGTAAAATATTTATCAATGTAGTAAACATTGACAATATCTTACTGTTTACATGAAGTACCTAGATTTTTTAAGAGTAGCCAATTAATACTAATAAAGTAATCCTTCCCAAATGTGTGTGTAAATACTTACTTACCTAATAAAAATTGTTGACATATTATGTATGTAAGTCTTTTAAGTATGACCATTCGATACGTAATTTAGAAATAAAATACCGATTTCAGAATACCATTTTTATAACAATCTGATTTACACCTATAGACCGTTTAAAGTCAAATGTTAACATCCCATTTGAATAAAGCACATCACATTTTAAGTGTGCCTACTATGTATTACAAAATTGTTCTGTTCAAATTTCGTTTACAAAATAAAAGTAAATATTTTAATCAAGTAAGTATTACAAATTACATTATGTACACTAATCAAAATGTGTGTTACCTGTTTATATGAATAGAATTACATTTTAATTTAAAATGAATAACTTTTATTCAGTTTAGGCTGATACAGCACTTGTGAATGTCAAAGAAACTATGCCACCGGTTTGCAAACCCTAAGCCGGGAGGGTTTACTATTGTCTGACAAAAGATCATTTTACAAACAACGTTTGAAAAACTAATCATTTGACAAACTTTCATTTCGCAAACATATTACTTTAAAAACAATAATTTGACATAATACAGGTTTCGCAAATGTTAAACTTAGAAAATTATTTAACTGTTAAAATTATATTTTAAAAATAATCACATGACTAAATAATTCGTTTGCCAAATTGGTGATTGTACAAAAAGTTTTTTATGAAACTCACTTCGTTCGTTTCATAAAACCACATTCGTATTTTAATGACCTTCATTATGCAACAGTCACATAAATAACTATTCAAATACAGTAGAATCCGTTTATTATGACTCCGCCTATATTGACCAACCCACGGGACCAATCGGTTATTATGACGTAATTACACTAAGAAGTTTGGTTTTCATATAAAATCTTTGTTAAAATGTCGGATATAATGACTTTGGTTACAGTGACATGTCGCTTATTATGACCTATTGTAACGTTGTTTCTTGTTACAAAATTAAAAAATGATAAAAAGGTGTATGTCACCTTTAGCCGCTCGGCGGTGATGGGTGTGCCGTCGAACCACTAAAGGGACTATGGTGACAAATCAAAGAAAGTTTTCTTATCATGCAATTTATTTTCCTTCCGATATCACAAGATACAATTTATATTGAGGTAGGAAACCCGTACCTTGCTTAACTCAGACACGGACTCTTAATACACACAGGGCGTGTTATCGATTCGTCAGACATCAAATGCTCAAATGATTCTACTCAATTACTTTAGGCACTAAAATTACAACCTTGACATCCCGGCAGGAAGGATCCTAACCAGACGAGTGGAGACTCGGTCTACGGCTAAAAGAACATGGATGTTACCTCGAGGTGGCTTCGGTTACCGACCCATGAAGCTACGCTGTCCTTAGTGTTTAAGCAACCACGCTCCTCATTCCGGGATGGGTTCAGCTACTTCAGTCTGCCCAGATCCTCCAGCAGGATACATCCAAGTCGCCAGCGACCGGAGACGTAGATGAATGATAAACGTGGAACGTTTATAAAAATATAAATTATTTCATTTCAGAATGAAATAACAATTACAAGATTACAATCGATGAAACGATGATTATTTAAACCCTGAAACAAAAGACTTTTATTAGTAACTTTATCGTCACGACCACGAGGCGTTACGGAATTCCTCTCAGGGTATTCCCACTGGTTTTTCGGCTTACCTAGGAAATCCATGATCAGCTCCTTGCTGGATCATTGCAGGATTCCACCCACCAAGCCCAGGGGTACAATCAGCGTGCTGGAAAGACAATACCATGGTAAGCACGTGTCGACATAAAACCAAATCTCGAAATCCTCGGAATTGAACTTACCAGGGTACTTTACGGATGATCATCACTTGGTCACTCCATGATTTAGGCCGCACATGGCCAAGTTTCCTGAGAAACCTTACATTCTTCCTGGATGCGCCCACGCGCTCGAACGGAAGAACGGAAATGCTCAACCCTCTAATGTCAAAACTGACAGGAGGTGAAACCAAGACAATTATTTTATATCGAGGCAAAGACAACGCACCGTCGATGCCAATCGTTGAAACGATACGTGACGATCAATGTTGAAAACAACTAAACAAATGTTTACGAAATAAATATGTTTTAATAAAGAAATAGTTTAAGATTTCTAATTTGATTATATTAAGTTTCACAAATCTGGCCGCTACACTGCTGCCATCTATTCAATCAATCGATTTATATCGGGAATAGGGTATCTGTCGGCGATAAAAAATTGATGACTCATCTGCTAGGTGGCGCTACAAGACCATTTATTTTTTAATGAGAACGGAGCAAAATTTGTTCCGTTACACTATTTTTAATAAATTGTCCGGTTTTAATGACCGACATGATTCGTATTGTTCGTTGATTTCCGACGACGTTTGGCACGCGGCTCGTTTTTGTTTTAAATCCAAGTGAGTAGTTGACACTTGAAGGTCATGCATTGTTTTTAGTGATATCCTGTGAAAAAAATGTCATCTCAACGCTGTAAAACATTTACAATTAAGGGGGAAAAATGGAGAATCATACTCATACAACCGCATCAAGGAATCGTTCAATTGAACCCTTTTGGTTTTAAAACATTTAAATTTAACGATTCGAAAACCGCGACAAGAAATTAACGCATTAATTCTTAAAATATGTAGTTTTAAAATCATGAGAAACAAAAAAATAAACTTTTTTTTTACAAAACGCTTTGTATGACGTCCACTTATTATGACGCGTTTGTCAATTCCCATCGATGTCATTATAAACGGATTCCACTGTAGTTTAGCTTTATTTCCCACTAGCGGTTGCCCTCGCGGTTTCACCCGCGCGTAATTTCCTTTTTTAACTCCCCCCCTTCCCCCTCCTATCCCCCTACCCCCTCATATCCCCCTACCCCATCATATTCCCCTTCCCCCTCCTATCCCCTTACCCCCTCATATCCCCCTACCCCATCATATCACTCTTCCCCCTCCTATCGCCCTTCCCCCTCCTATCGCCCTTCCCCCTACTATCCCCCTTCCCCCTCCTATCGCCCCTCCCCCTCCTGTTCCCCTAACCCCTCATATCCCCCTTCCCCGTCCTTCCCCCCTTCCCCCTCCTATCCCCCTTCCCCGTCCTATCCCCCCTTCCCAATCCTATCCCCCTACCCCCTCATATCCCCCTTCCCCCTCCTATCCCCTTACCCCCTCATATCCCCTTACCCCATCACATCACCCTTTCCCCTCCTATCACCCTTCCCCCTACTATCCCCCTTCCCCCTCCTATCGCCCCTCCCCCTCCTATTCCCCTACCCCCTCATATCCCCCTTCCCCCTCCTATCCCCCTTCCCCATCATATCCCCCTTCCCCCTCCTATCCCCCTTCCCCCTACTGTCCCCCTTCCCCATCCCATCCAACTTCCCCCTCCTATCCCCCTTCCCCGTCCTATCCCCCCTTCCCAATCCTATCCCCCTTCCCCCTCCTATCCCCCTTCCCCCATTAAAGTATCCTATGTCAGTCTCCTGGGTCTAAGCTACCCCTCCACTTATTTTCAGCCAAATCGGTTCATCCGTTCTTGAGTTATAAATAGTGTAACTAACCCCACTTTCTTTTATATAATAAGATATATAATATATTATATAGATATAGATATTACATTTTTTATCCAATTAATGTAGTGTATATTATTATAATATTATCATAAATTCATAACCATAGTATTATAAAATATTTACTCAACAAAGTACTAAGAAGTGTCGGTTGCGCTTTAAACTGTACCACGCTACGTAAATCAGCGATGTTTGCGGCACAGCCGTTTCTGGGTACGAGCGACATACGTCCTGCCTCTGAAGAGCCCGGCGGCTGACTAATTTGAAATGTTTTGCGCGGAGTGTTTTATAGCAGTTTAAAAAAATGTCTATAAAATAAATTGTGCATCATTATATAGGTTTTATGTATTCAAACTTAAGATAATATGATCTTCTTTTAAGTTAGACTAAAAACTTTTTGTAAATGAAAGAAATTAATGGTAAATTTTGCATGTTTACAACAGTGATTTCTTTGTAATTTCGCTGTAAATGGATTTGAATTTCGTATGAAAATAATCTCAAATTTAACTCATACCCCATCTAACTATTTGCGTAATGATATGTAGACTTGCATAATAAAGTAAAATGTCCTATTTTTACAATGGTATTAGAACAATTGAGCTTCGAAATCGATGTTAAAAGTGAAGTTTATAAAACACTGCTCGGGTAAATTGTCAGTATTCACAAATACTCCATAGAAAGAAAAGTGGTATGGGCTACGATTTTAGACAAAGATACTGTTTATAATAATTTGTGAGTCGCATGTTTCTTAGATCACGTTTTCATAGAAAATATCTCGTTGAAAACTGCCTATTTTGAGTCAAAACGGCAATCGAATCGTTTAACAGTCTTATTTGAATTGTTTTTTAATTTTTTGGCGGCTGGTCTTAATTTTGTAAATGTACTCCTTTCGGGAATTATCGAGTTCACGAGTACGAACTGCTGCCCCTCAGAATTGCCCGCTAAGGTGTGTCTTATTGTACTAAGATTACCTACTTTTTAATGATTTCTTTGTACTGCCGCCAGTGTCATCGTCTTTGGGTTAGTTTGTTTCCCTTGTTAGTCCATAAGCTAATATTTGAGTTGACTAAGCTTGTCTGCGTGTCAGTCATACTAATTCCACTAACTAAATGTCCACACACCGATTAATAAAATGATTTAACTGCGCGTTGGGGGTACGCAATTACATTATTTTAGCATGACTATAAGACTGTAGATGGATTATAAAATATTGGATGCGGCAGGATCAAAAGTGAATAACTTATTATAATATATTTTGTAGTCAATATTGCGTACCTATCCCGAAACGTATCATGAAGAATTTCTTTGTAATGTAGGGGCAATTTCGTCTTTATTATTAAACCATTTGTCATTGTATAAATTTTTCCTGGTAGGTATTGCAATTTTAACATTGGTCGCGTTTATATTGCATTCCTACGTATTATTAGGATCGCGTGCGACTCGGCACCAGCTATTATAGTCATTTATATCTTTTGCTTCATGATTGCAAGGTCAATTCTTTAATACCTAACACTGAAACAATAAACTGGATCAACTGAATCGTCAGTATCTCATTATCTTTTTTACTTATCTTGATTTAAGAGATTATGGAGTACGTGACAGAAATCGTCTTAGTGCGAATTGCTAATAAAATGTATTATTTATATTTCGCGAAAGCAGAAACTTAAAACGGTGAAAGCGACTCGCTTTGTTCAGTCATTAAAATATCCATCTAAATAAGGAAGGATACCACCTCAGAGAGTTCACCGTGATTTATGCTCTAACTGGCGAATAGAATTAATTTCTGTTTGCTTCGGTAAATTAGTCGTTCAACGCCAGTTCAACGCATACGAAACAAGAAAATGTAATGAACCGAATATGCTGCAAGTGCTGCAACCATGTTAATAAAAGTCGCTATAAATCTGCTACACGTCTTTTTGGATTAAAAACAGTTAAAGGAGAGCGATATTAGCTTAGACGGTTCCGTATTGTTGTATAACTGAATATTTTAGAACCTAACTAGGTATTCTCGATCATTGTGAACTACGATATAAACTCGGTAGGAAAAGTAATGTTTTTGACTGATTTGGCTTATGGATTATTGACGTGAATTTCAAATTATTAAGTCAACGTTTCTGTATTTTTGGCAACTTGCTATATTTTTATTTTAATAATTCAGTAGATACAACTTCAGTTGGCAGACAAGCTCGCAGACGCAGTCCACCTGGTGTGTGGGCTTATTGAATCAGCGAAATTTTCACTATTCACTACTGAATCTTGTCATTCCTTTGCTTCTTTGATCTTCGAGCCATTTAATGTAACTATAGAGACTAATAAATCATAGATGTATTACCCATCAAGACTTATTCTATAATATAAATCAAAAAGCTGAATAATAATTAGAAAGAGAAACGTCGCCAAAATAACAATTCAACTTGATGACGTATTCAATCCTCAAATGTTAGGTGATAAAACTCGCATAATAATAAAATGTTTATGATGAAATTAGTATGCGTAGCACTTAACATTAACAGTTATGTTCGTATGTAAGTAAAATAGATTAAGCTGGTTTCTTCCGTTTCAGACATGTTCTTGCATTTAATGTGCCTAGAATGCCTTGACCACATCTGATATGTAATTTTCTTGTTTCAGATGGCGTGGAAGTATATACAAGTTGGTGTGGTTGGATCTACTTATTTTCCTGCTTTTGTATTATATTTTAAGTTTGACATATCGTCTTTTATTAGATGGTGAATCTAGAAGGTAAGTTTCTTCACCAGGTAAATCTGAATTTAGTATTGGTAGTTGAAAGCCTATAGTAATTAATGAATGAGTGCGGTTAAGATAAGCAATAGCAATTGTATTTTGGCTACTATATGTATAGCGATAAGGATATCAATCAAATAGGTGGTACAACAAATATCTTATGAACTGATCTTATTCCAATGCATGTAGCTAAGCATTTGTGTTATTATTAGTAAAGAGCTCATATATTATGTGCTACTTCTTTGTTAAAACATCAGGAACAATAAATTATCGAAGGAATTTAAATGCGCCATGTAGCCCATATTTTTTTAAGTAGGTATACATACATCATATAAAGTTTAAACCTTTCATTATTATCGACGAGAAATAAATATTATTCGCCTTTCTGTAGGCAGATTTTACTACTAATGATACCTATTTATTAACTCGAGGACTTTCCCTTATAATTTAACTTTGGTTCTAAATAACCAGTGTTGCCAGCGTGGTCTTGTCGAAAGTCACCTGAGATGTACAAAAAAGTTACCTTTTTTGTAGGAAAAGTAACCCTTTACGATTATTTTGGTGAGCAAAAAAAAAAACCCTCGACAACATACGAACGAATGAGACGTTACGGACGGTTTAATTTGAAAAATGCAAATTCCAAAAAGTCACCAACAATCTAGTACTTGAACAAAAGATTATTAAATAATCTTTTGTTCAAGTACCAGATTGTTTTGGAACATTTCGCGTGGGAGTCCGAAATAGTATTACACATGGTACTTGACTAACTTGACGATTAAAATGCTCAAGGCTTGTAGATATAGTGTCCCTTCATTCTATTGACGGTTTGAGTCAGGGAATATTTGCAATCTGCAGTTGTAGTGGCTGCTTACCGTCGATTAGACTAAAAGAGATAAAAAGATACATTATCAGCTTTACAGCAGATTGGACACAAATATGTATCAAGAAATTAGCCCTGTATTCGAATAATCTTAACTCCTCTTGACGCTTTTAAATTTTTTTTATGCCATGTGTATCTCTATCATTAAAATGTCTGAGGGCTGAGGGATATTGTGGGGTTCTGTCGGTTTTAACGCTCTCCCACCCCCCTGTCAAAGATAATTAGTGTATTGAATTTCCCCCAAAAAAGAGTAGGGTTCGTTGATTCATTTACACATCTGCATATCCGTTCTAGGTCAGCAGACTGTCAATGTGTGTAATCTTTGCAGATTATATGTATTTTCCAATATTTTTCGGAATGATCTTGGGTTGTCAAAGTAGTATAATCTGACACTTTATTTCAATATTTATTCGAAGGATTTCACAGTGATTATGTCTTGTCGTAAATTATATCTTGGTGTGGACACAGAATATATATGGTGTGGATGGTTTACTCAAGAGTTTAATGTATGCTAATGGATTTGTAGCCCTATTGTATGGGTTGTTTCATGAGTTAACGAGGAAAATGTTTACATCTTTTACCTTGTTACATAAGTTTAATGAGAGTAAACAGTATCACTAGTTCCGCCGGGACTAAGTGTCAAAACTGACAAGGAACTAATGAGAATGAACAGTACCACTAGTTCCGCCGGGACTAAGTGTCAAAACTGACAAGGAACTAATGAGAATAAACAGTATCACTAGTTCCGCCGGGACTAAGTGTCAAAATTGACAAGGAACTAATGAGAATAAACGGTATCACTAGTTCCGCCGGAACTTAGTGTCAAAGTGACAAGGAACTAATGAGAAAAAAAAGTATCACTAGTTCCGGCGGAACTTTTTTGACCGGAACTAGTGAGAATGATCCGGTCGGTTGACTATTCAATACATTTATTTTTTACAAAAAATATCTAACCTAAGAATAGTATTATTCTTAGGTTAGATAGAATAGTAAAGTATCTAACCGTAAAAAAAGGAGTTCTGGGGTCATTTGTGACCCTTAGTTACAAAATATGCAGTAATTAAAGCCTGTGGCCGCTCTGTTTTTCAATGAAAGCCGTGCGCAGAATGACCCACCAAAGTTTCTATTTCTACATCATTCGTTTAAAAACAAACATTGTTTTTTATTGTCATAGAATAAAGGCTTACCTATCTGAGCACGTGATCTCCCTAATGGCCGGCTGCCAATACTACCTATCCAAGGGAACCATCATAACTCAATATCGGCTAAAAACGGGGGTTTTTTCGATTAACCCCGGTCCCTGAATACACCGCGCTGTCATAGTCTTTGTGCGGTTGAAATAAGGACTATGACACCACGGTGTATTCAGGGACCGGGGTCAAACGACGAAACACCTTACACCCCTAAAAACAAAAGCGCATCGTAACATCAACCATACTTGTTCCAGAATATTTGAAGGCGTGGTGAACTACTGCAGTTTCCACGCCAATGTGATCCCGCTCTCGTTCGTGCTGGGGTTCTACGTCTCCGTGGTGATGAACCGCTGGTGGACCCAGTACACCACGATACCGTGGCCTGATTCTATTGCAGTGTTCGTGTCTGCGACTATACACGGACAGGTGAGATATTTTGTTTATTGGTTTGTAATAAGAAAATAGGAAACGATTTCGTTCGAAACTCAGTTTCAATTATTATGTTTACGCACTTACACATAGTTATTGTACGGTCAGTAAAAAGGGGAATAAGATAATACGATCGATATTTTGATTTCATATTCAAAATAATTTATACCTTTTTCAATGTTAAGTTGTAATTTTCTTCTAAGTTTCGCTCACGACAGCCAAACTGTGTGACAAACATGAATGAAGAGACATCAGGCGCATTGCAAGAACAAAGAAATTACTATTAATTTATTGAGATTACTTTTATTTTCTTAGTTCCGGCCCCGGCCATTATTTATTTGTACCGAGAAGGTGACCATAAAGGAAAAAACTCTTTAATGCTTTTTAAATACAAGTCAGTTTTCTATCCTCGAGAAATAGTTTCCCGTGTCAAAGATAACCAGACTAACTGACCTTTTGAATCATTAGATACCCAGAGGCACTTACAACTACGTTTATTTATTTACGCTACCGTTTCCTACATCCTGTAGCTTTGAGTGGCACTATTTATTGCTACTCCAATCAATCTTGCTTCATCGCAATCTTTTGTTTCAAAGGCTGATTCTTCTGTACCTATTATAATCTTCCTTCCTCTCTGCCACTCGGAAAATTATGACAAATAATTTAGATCTATTTTAATCGTTATAAAAATGTAGTTCATAAGGAGCTTTGGCGGAGTTTTCTTCCTCACGGTTTCAATTTTCTTGGACTGTTGGAAACAGGATATAAGCCAAAGGAATGCAATTAAGATTAAATTGCCCACGGATATGACTAGTACTTGGGAAAACACGAGATGTCGTAAGGTTTTCTAAACAAACCTCGTCAGAACAGATAAGATAAATCAGTGTCAGCAGACGTACTTCAAGTGACTTAAAGTTAAAGTCGAGTCATTTTAATAGGCCACATTTGACAGTTCATTTATGCAAAGAAAAGTGCTACTTATGTACATCAGGACTAGTCTAAATTTTCTAAATAAATAATTGTATTACAGTCAACCTGGGTAACTTTGATTTTCAGGGTAACTTTGACAGAAAAGCCACAAAGAATTTTATTATTTTTACGATGTTGCCGTTGATGCATAACATTAAATTTATTATTTTCGTGCAGTTAACAAACTTCGTAAATGAACTCTTAGAAAAAAAAAGAAGCTGTCAAACAAAGTAAATGTATAAAACGTTTCTAAAAACACCTCTCCAAACTGTGTTATTTTTTTAGGATTATGTCAATGTTACCCTGACGCTATAAAATGTACACTGCATACGATTTCTATGACAATTTTAATCTGTATCAAAGTTACCCTTAAAGGGGTTATAACTTTGACACACAACAAATTGCCAGTTTCTGATGAATTGTGTGATTAATTTAAGCGTTAGATAACTTGATAGCATGGACATCAACTTGAGAGCACAGATTATGTAAACTCTTCTGTCTCATACTTAACACAGTAAAAGTTATCTAAAAAAATATAGTGATGATCTGTCAAAGTTACCCAGGTTGACTGTATTAAGATCTGATGTTGTTTTCTTGAGTTTTATTCCTTTATCTTTAGCGTATGTAAGGGATATATTATTTATCTTTGCAAAATGAACTGTCAAATGTGACCTATTAAAATAACTCGACTGTAGTAACTTGTCTACCTGTTTTTTTTTTACTTTCACACGTAACTTTTAAGAAACGTTTATGTCCTTATCTTATCAATTTTATTAAAGTAGTGTCAAACTTGTGATAATTTACGAAGATAACAATTGACTCTTTTGACCACATAGCCTTCACAATTGAAGACGATAATATTATATTTTATCAGATTATTAGGTCCTTCCGCAAATTACTTAGATAAGTTTTGCGTTTTGTTTGCTTTTGTTCTATACTTAGTTGTCACATCATAGATAAAGAAATCAATGAATTCATTTTGTCTGGGAATTGCCTTAGGACACTATAACCGAATTGACCATACAATTGGTATTGTTTTATCTAACGATTAAGTGCGTTTCGAGATCTGGGTTGTTACTTGTTGTTAGGCCTTCGAGGCTTGTAAACATGACATGACAAGTTAAGCTATGACTTTCTTCTAGGGTAGAGTTCTAGTGATCCCAATCATACAGTTTAACTAGTTTTGTATATGGCCAAGAAAAATATTTTTGATTTTGATTCCTGAGAAAAAAACCAAATTTTAAGATAAATTGCACTATTCCAGGACGAACGAGGGCGGCTAATGAGGCGTACGATAGTGCGCTACGTGTGTCTCTGCCTTACTATGGTGCTAACAATGATCTCGCCGCGCGTCAAGAAGAGATTCCCCACTCTCAACAATTTAGTTGAAGCCGGCTTGTTGCTGGAAAATGAAAAAGCAATACTTGATAATCTTAATGATAAGTTCCCGAAACCATCGAAGCATTGGTAAGTGAATTTACTACACGGAGCTAAACAACATTGTACCTATATTATAAGCGAAATATAATTTGTTTGAAATAATTCCTTCAAAAATGGTAGTAGCTGACGGTCCTTTAGGACTTTCCAATTTTTCCAAAGCATAGAAAGACATGTGACCATTGTGCGGGCCTCATTCCACTACCCGCTATACTCCCCCGATTTCCCCTTCTTACCTGAGAGGGGCGAGTGCACGCCTTAATATGGCGATTGAACAGGCCGAATTGTGCTATTTTTAATATATTATATCGTTGTATATGCCCTATGGGCATACCACAATATGGCTTAAGCATAAATGATGGGTTGTCAAACTGAAGTTCTTTTAAAAAAAGAGTACCTATAGAGTACACGTAGATTTGTTCTGTTTATTACTTAAAGGTTGTTATTTATGCAAGTTTATTAATTTATCAGAGTGTAAGTCCATTATTTGTTTTGATGACGGTACAGATTTATTTCAAATATCTCCTGTGCCAATAAAATAATCTAATATTAATCTAAGTAATTGATTCCAGGTTGCCAATAGTGTGGGCGACTAGTATAGTGACGAGGGCCCGCAAAGAGGGCCGGATAAGAGACGACTTCGCAGTCAAGACTATTATAGACGAACTGAACAAGTTTAGAGGACAGGCTGGCCTGTTGCTCAGCTACGACACCATTAGCGTGCCGCTTGTATATACTCAGGTGGGTTTTAATGGGTACTTTTTAATTGCAAATGAAAAGAAACTGAAATGCACAGACAAAAAATAAGAATACCTAATCTAATCTAATAATACCTTATTTAAAATGTACGGTGACCGTACCTAGTTTTGAGCATTGCCTGACCAGCCGCTATACCTAGTTTAGTTTCGTGTTCGGCACTCCCGTCTGTTAAAGGGTAGACGATTGAGCACAATGAGCATGTATGATTGCATTGCGTACTACTTTACGCTCAGTAATATCCTCGCTGCAACGGTCGCTCCCACGCAGTTAACCATACAAGCCCACGGCCATGGGAGTGCCAAGCATGATGTTGACTACTTATACCTTATGTCTTGATCTGATTAGGTTTATAGAAGAGATATCGAATGAACTGTGATATAACCGACTCACGTGGTTGTGTTTCGGCAATATGAGAGCGAGAGCTAGTAACTCGAAAACAAAGTCCTGAACATATTAAGATCAGTTAAGTATCTTTGAAATGTTCCTGAGTGTATTAGAAGGGGCTTATTTATTTATGAATAATAAAATAAATGCAACTTTTAAACATTATGTATTTTAAAACACAATACTGAACACATAATTTAAAACACAATCAAGTACACTTTTACGTATAATATAAAAATAATACTTATCCATAATACTAATACTTATCCATCAATATCACAAAGGTAATCAGAGTCAGATCACACTGTTATCGGGCAGAGTAACGTTTACTACGGCAGCTCGAACAAGAATGCCCCGCTACCCGTCTGCCACGTCTTTTTATAGCGACAAATGGCGCCTTCTCTGGCGCACCGGAAATACTCACTGACAGAATATTTTAACTTACGAATTATTTCCAATAGTACCTAAATACAATTAAATAAATTAGAAATAATACTGAAATTATAATACTGAAATTGTTATATAAATAATCCAATATTTTAACAATATTTAAAATAAATTAATATTTATACCGGATATCCTGTTTTTAACTAATTCTTTGTTAAATTATCAGATATCTAAAAATCATTTAACACCACAGGAATATTTGTTAAGGTTTTAAAATACAAGGATAATTCCTAATCAATTATTATACTTTAAAACTATGAAAGTTATAGTTAACAATTACATAATTTGACAGAACATTCGAATAACGGATATTCGTCCAAACTATTGGTAATAATTATTTAGATTGTTCTTACAATTATTTTACACAACGGAAATAAGTGTTAGAATCCGGATTTAATATTATTAAATTACTAGGGTCATTCTTATCAATCATTATTAATAAAATATACCTAATACACAATTAAAATATAATATAAATATAAATAAATGACCCATTATAATATGGATAATCCATCACGGCCAGACTGACTTGTACTTCGCTCTCGAAGTACCAAAATATATTTTTTTTGTTTCATAACCTCATATATATTTCATTTATTCACTATTAGTTTATAATAGATTACAAGTTTACCTTTTCAAGGTATCGTGAATAACAATTTAAAAAAATAAATAAATTTGGAATTACAAATAATATTATGTAGTATTGTAAAATTAAGACAAAAAAAAAAAGAAATCTTAAATACTACCTATACTATAATTGTAACAAATAATATTAAACACATACAGGATACACTTCTATATAATTTATAATTTGTCCCCAAAGTACTCTTTTAAGGAGTAATATGCCTATTTTTTTTAATAATTCCTTTAATTTTAAGTCAAATAAATTATACTAATATTTATATGAAAATTGCAATAGGAATTAAGGAATTCCCATTTTTATTAACAGTATTAACTAACATACAATAATTATATCTTAATACTAATGTACATCGCAAAATAATAATCAGCAGAAATCAACTTGACATGTAACAGATGATAATTTAAATATCAGAGAAATAGAATATCAATAAAATATTTTATTACATTATTCAATTAAATCTAATTACAATAGTAATAATATATCATGGTCAATAATGATGCTGAAGCTATGGGGACCATTCCTGGCCAACATCTTAGTTTCTCTTTTGCCACAAAAATATTCCTAAATGTATTTAGGCCTTCTAATGAAATTCTATCGTGTTCTAGAAGAGCAATTATCTCGTAGGGTCCTTTGAACTTGGGACTTTGTTATATAATTGAAGACCTTATTATTTCTACGAGTAGAATCAAATTATTTCTTGTATTTTGTGCAGTGTTTTCAAGACGCTGCCCAGCCAAGTCCCGATCAGCCTCAACATCAATACTTTGCACATAATTATTATCCTGTATTTCAGCTAGCAGAGAAAAGTGCCCGACGCTCGGCAAGCACTGACTTTTATAGCCAGTGTCGCCGGTGACGTCACATCCGTTTTTATTGAAAATAATTGTCTTACAATGATTTTCTACATTAAAATATAAAAACACTTTTTAAATAACTAATCTAATTAAATTACATTTTTATTTTAACATAATATAACGTACAAAATACAATAAGTAATTCCCTACCACATGGTGTTTACCAAAATATCTTTGTTTAATTGATAAATTATGAATAATTTATTAATTAAACAAACTACCGATTAAATTACCGACCGTGGTGGTTTTTAATACTTTTCCCTTAATGTTTTTCATTTCATCTATCACGGTCATACTGACCTGTACTTCGCTCTCGAAGTACATACGTTTTTTATGTGTCTCTGGCCTTGACATATTAGCCCTATCACCTGCTGCCCATGAATTTCAGGCTAATATCAGGGCAGTGACCCAGCAGTCTCTTTTTTTTTTTTTATCCGTCTCTGGCCTTGACATATTAGTCCTATCACCTGCTGACCATGAATTTCAGACTAATATCAGGGCAGTGACCCAGCAGTAATCTTAATAGTCTCTGGCCTTGACATACTAATCCTATCACCTGCTGCACGTGAATTTCAGAATAGTATCAGGGCAGTGACCGACCAGCAGTTATATTTTAGTTATTTGTCTTTCAGGGTGATTTAAAAGAAAAGTATTAACATTCAGTAAATAATCAGTTTTTTTTTTTCTTTTCATAATGCTTAACAAAATTATCACACCAACGAATCATTTTATTCATATAATTAATCACAATCTTGTAAATTTACAAAACAACTAGAAATACATTTTAGCCCCTATTTTCATCATTACTTTCCATAATTCGTTTGGCCATTCTGAAAAATCGCTTATAGTGAAAGTTAGCATATTAATAAAATATTGCTCCACTTGGCCATTGCCTTGTGGAGTTCCTTACAAACCATTTGTACACTACAAACCATTTGTATACTACTTTAAATAATCCTCAATGTTTTTACACCATTATTCAAGTTTCAATAATTAAACCATTAACCTGTATTCGCCCATTGACCAGGTTAGGTTTAGGTTAGGTTCAGGTTAGGTTAAGGTTAGGTTCAGGTTAGGTTAAGGTTAGGTTCAGGTTAGGTTAAGGTTAGGTTCAGGTTAGGTTAAGGTTAGGTTCAGGTTAGGTTAAGGTTAGGTTCAGGTTATGTTGGACTAAGAACTTATAGTACCATATTCTTGGAAAAAAGATTGATTTCATTTCAGACTCAGTGGCTTGTAAACAAGCTTGTTCTGAAGATTTGCCAAACTCAGGGGCCAGCAATATAGCTTGTCTCCATAGCACTAGGTAAAAGAAATATTTGTCAAGCTCAGAGGCTCTTGGCTTGGATTGACAACAGTTCTAGTTACAAAAATGCTTAAGAACTCAGACGCTATTGGTGGCTTGTTTTGACAAGTTACTTCTTTATTTTTATTTGCTATCACGGTTCATTCTAGATTTGGATTCGGCACTATTCTTACGTTTTCATAGGTAAGGTTCAGGTTGGGTTCAGGTTAGGGTTAGGTTGGGTTCAGGTTAGGGTTAGGTTAGGTTCAGGTTAGGTTCAGGTTAGGTTCAGGTTAGGTTCAGGTTAGGTTCAGGTTAGGTTCAGGTTGTGCTGGCAAAACGAGACATCTAGAGTTTTCTCTATTCCAGTTACGGCTTGCTCATGAACAACATCGATGTTTACGATAGGCTCATCGTCAAGAAGTTCTAAAAGCCTAGGAACTTTAACATTTTAGGGGACTTGACTTAGTAACCCTGTTGATAGTACAATTCGACACAGCTGAACATCAGAGAGAGCATCTTGCCATGACCACTCTTTGCTGGACTCGACAGCGGAGAAAACTTTTCCCATGTCGATCTTTTTTTTTTTTTTTTGAGTAATTCTTTATCATGGTAGCGGAAACAAATTTTAAAAGTGACAAGTCAATATTATAAATCAACATCCTCCGAGTCCTGCTCAATAATGAGCTTACAATTTACCTTTTGTAGGTGTTTTATACTAATGATAAAGTCAACAAATTACAAAATTAAATAAGTATAGATTTATGTCAACAATAGGTATTCAATTATAAAATTATTTAGGAACACATTTACAGTAAATTTTTATGTAATATTTATACCCAAATTAAGGACAAGAAACAAAATTAAGATAATTAACACAAACGTTGTAACAATTTTAAACGTTGTAAATATAGATCTGTCAAGAAATCATTTAGTCCATAACAACATTTATGCGACAAAATTGTGCGAAGCTTAGTTCGAAATCCCTGTATTGGCAAAATTTTTAGGTCATTAGGTAATTTATTGAATTGACTTTAATTTTGTTACTTAATTTGACTTTTATTTTTAGTAATTTTAACTTTGCTTTATTTTAATTTACTTTACTTCATTCTACTTTATTTTATTTTGATTTTGTTTCAGAAATAAATTTTGGAAATTCCATTTAATTTGGTTACAACTTTATTTTGATTCTATTTTTTTTTCTTTTAGGCTACTAACCTTAGATAATAAGCCATTGTCCTGACCATTAATTTATCTGAATTAAACGAGTTTTTTTTTTTTTTTGGATATTTAAAAGAGATGTTTCTACATAAAACTCTTACTCTTTATGTTAATAAAGCATTTTTAATTTTCATTTTCAGTGCCATATGCTTATAATATACATTATGCTTTTTTTTTTTTAAAAGCAGTTTTGCATTGTAGTGTGCTCAGTTTATTTATATTGATTTGAGCTAAGCGTTTTGAACTGTAAACGGAAACGGAACAAATTTGGATTGCGTTTTACTTACATTACTCGGTAGCTTAAGTAGTTTGAGGGAACAAAAGTATGGTTCACAAGTTTACAACTATCTGTCTGTCTTAGTGTAATTTAATTAATCGTGATTTTATTTAATTGTAATTTTATTTTAATTTAATTTTATTTAAATTGTTAATTTATTGTATTTTACCTAATTATTGATTTGATTGGTAGTTTAATTTTTATTTATGTTAAAATTATTTGCGTTATGATATGGATTTTATGAATCTGAAATAAATGAATTTTAATTTAATTTAATTTAATTTAGTCTGCAGATGGTTCTGATGCACATTTTTTTTTTGAGCACGAAAAACATTTATTATTTCAGAGGAATTCTCCCCAAAATATCACACCGTAATAGTACAGACGATACTAAACCATGATAAGCAGTTAGAAGAGTATCATTCTTTGATATTTTGAAAGTTGGTATAGAGCAAATGAGTATTTATCTTAAGAATGACCTGTTCGGTATGAAGTTTCCATGCTAATTTGTCATCAATATGTAAACCTAGGAACTTTATACTAACTGTGTCCGTCACTACTTCTTTGTCATACATTTCACTTGTCTCATATTTAATTATTACTATACTGTCGTCTGTGAACAGAGTCACAGGGAATGCTACATTCAGTGGCAAATCATTAATATATATAAAAAAAATATAATGGTCCCTGTGGAACTCCACGTTTAATTAAACGTGCTTCGGACATGTATAGCGTTACAGTTTTTTTTTTTACAGGTCTTAGTAACTTCAGTTTGCTGTGTCTTATTTTGTAGGTATGATTTTATCAAACTTAAGACATTTTCCCTAATTCCATACTTTTTGTTCAGCGGAAAAATATTTCTTAAACTCGTTTAGTAGGTTCATAAGTTTAGGCTTGACTCAATAGGAACACCTGTGTCTATATCATTAAAATCAATAATACTAGGGCTAGAAGTGGCACAAAAGTTAACTGTCGGTGATAGTAAAATGAAACTTATTGGAAAAAAAAAATGAAAATGTCAATGCCTTGAGATAAACTATCATAACCGAATATGACATTGTGTCGTAAGTATTTGTCCGGAAAAACATGAAAAAGAACATTAGGAGCAATATCGTCAATCTGCACACTGGCTAAAATCTGCAGGGTACTATAAACACTGCTATTACCAATGCCAGTAATTTTGACCGTGTTATTAAATCGTTTGCCATGAATTCTTGACAATATCGACAACTTTAAAAGGGAGCACTCAGATTCACAATAATAACAAAATGAAAAGAACTCGCCAGAATACTGCAAAACGCCATTTGGGGCTGCGACAGTGCAGACGTCGCTCACCAGCGTTGCCAGTAGGCGAGCACCAACGTTGCCAGCAGGCGAGGACCAGCGTCGCCAGCAGGCGAGCTCCAGCGTCTTTGTCGTTTTTCCGTCCATTTGGTTGGTCACGTGAGTCAGATAGCTGCAATATATACCATAAATTAATTGACACAATGATAAAAAAAGTCTATTACTTTACGGAACACTGAAGAAAAAAGAATCTGTCCGACAAATTCGTTACTTATAACGATAATTGCCTCCTTTTGTTTCATATTATCGGGGAGTACCCCGACCAAATATTACTCCAAATCAGACAATTACCATCTGCATTATATGTTTACGTTATCAGGGAGTACCCTGACCGAACGTACAACAAACAGCACAAGACAGAATCTGTGGGTTAGATAATGGAGGTAGATAAAATAAATATTCAGGCCGACCGATTCATCAAAAACACAATGATTTTCTTCTTATTTCGTATTATCGGGGAGTGCCCCGACCAAATACTACTCCAAATAAGACAATCATCATTTGCATTATTTGTCAACGCTATCAGGGAGTGCCCTGACCAAACGTGTAACAAACAGCATAAGACAATATCTGTGGGCTAGGTAGATTTATATTTTTATTCATAAACGTATCCCACTTCTGATATTAGAAGGGGCTTATTTATTTATGAATAATAAAATAAATGCAACTTTTAAACATTATGTATTTTAAAACACAATACTGAACACATAATTTAAAACACAATCAAGTACACTTTTACGTATAATATAAAAATAATACTTATCCATAATACTAATACTTATCCATCAATATCACAAAGGTAATCAGAGTCAGATCACACTGTTATCGGGCAGAGTAACGTTTACTACGGCAGCTCGAACAAGAATGCCCCGCTACCCGTCTGCCACGTCTTTTTATAGCGACAAATGGCGCCTTCTCTGGCGCACCGGAAATACTCACTGACAGAATATTTTAACTTACGAATTATTTCCAATAGTACCTAAATACAATTAAATAAATTAGAAATAATACTGAAATTATAATACTGAAATTGTTATATAAATAATCCAATATTTTAACAATATTTAAAATAAATTAATATTTATACCGGATATCCTGTTTTTAACTAATTCTTTGTTAAATTATCAGATATCTAAAAATCATTTAACACCACAGGAATATTTGTTAAGGTTTTAAAATACAAGGATAATTCCTAATCAATTATTATACTTTAAAACTATGAAAGTTATAGTTAACAATTACATAATTTGACAGAACATTCGAATAACGGATATTCGTCCAAACTATTGGTAATAATTATTTAGATTGTTCTTACAATTATTTTACACAACGGAAATAAGTGTTAGAATCCGGATTTAATATTATTAAATTACTAGGGTCATTCTTATCAATCATTATTAATAAAATATACCTAATACACAATTAAAATATAATATAAATATAAATAAATGACCCATTATAATATGGATAATCCATCAAGTGCAACCATCCAGTCGTGGCCGTATACCGGACCAAGTTGCTTGTTAAATTCAATAAAAGATAAAATGATACTCTGAGCAATTTTGAAAACCACTCGAAAACTACAGTTTGAGTTTCTAAATATCTTAGAAAATGCTTTAACTGCAATTTTCCATGTTTCCAGGTAGTTACCATAGCTGTATACTCATATTTCATAACTTCTGCTTTGGGCAGTCAGTGGATCGAAAATAAGTCGGAAACGCATCCAGAAATTAGTAGTATAGACTTGTATTTCCCTATATTTAAAACATTAGAATTCTTCTTCTACATGGGCTGGCTGAAAGTGGCTGAGTCCTTGATAAACCCCTTCGGAGAAGATGATGATGACTTTGAAGTGAACTGGCTGATCGACAGAGACTTGCAGGTAAATATTTCTAAATTGTTCTTAACACATTGACGAAAAATGTTTGTCCAGATAAGATAAGAAGTGAATATGATTCTTGAATAATTTTGCCACAGAAGGTCGCGTTAAAATCATCTATCAAATATTTATTATCTCCAGCTAAATTCTGCTGTGGCAAAGAAATTCGTGGACTGAGGAGGTTGTTCTGGTTAGTAAGATGGATTTATAAATTATTCAAATGTAGAACTCATTGGAATTTAAGAATACTTTGTAGAGTAGTTTTAGAACATTTTGTGAATTTATACATACTTATGATATGCCTATGTCCTTGTTACATAATTACATTCTATAAAAATACAGTTGTTGTGATAAAGGAATACAAAACTGTAAAGTTTTTAATTAGGAAGTAAAGATTATGTGTATGTGACGTCAAAGTCTACGATAGCATAATAATGTCTTTTGAATTGAAATGCCTCAAGTCAGATGTTCAGTACCTATTTCTTTTTTTGAAGTGAAAACTTCTTTAGCGGCGTTGTGCACTTTTTTGTATGGGGAAAAAATGTTAAACTCGCGACAGGATTTATGTGTCACGTGACCTGATCGAAAATCCATATAAAATTTGAAGTCCGGACACGTGTTTTCTACAAACTTATCTGTTCCGGTGGCCAAAATTGGAACTACGTGAAATGCAATGCAAAAACGATATTTAATGACAGTTTTAAATAGACAGTAGCGACGCCGCCACCGGAACAGATAATTTGTCGGTCTATAGACAATAACATAGATTAAAGAAATAAAATATAGATAGAACGTTCGGTTGTCAAATCAAACGCCAAGGTGTGTCCAGAACATGTCCAGAAACGCTGCGTGCCCCCCGCACCTACCTCACTTCGGCCCCGCGTTTTATTGCCAGGTCAAAACTCGGGCAAGCCGTTTCCCAATTTTTTGGGGTAAACTTTTTGGGGTAAATGGATACTGTGGCATTACGATAATAAGTAGTTGTTAATAAATAAAAAATAGTCCAGTAAATTAAATATAAATATTTTTAATATTATAAAAATAAAATTTTAATAAAATAACTTATTAAGCAAGTTTTACTCGTCAATCTTTTTTACCCTTTCAGCACTTCGACGTCAAATACCTGTGAAGAAGAAGTGCCGCAAGAAACTCACACTTTGCTTTTTATAAAAGAATAATAATAAATATTATGTAATTAAAAATTAATAACATTTTAACAACACAATAATAATTTTATGTCGATATAATTAATGATGTCATACATAATGATATCAATACAAAGAATCAAAAGAATAATGCCAATGAAATAGTTTAATGAAATGAAATGAAATAATTTATTCAGCAAATAGAATTTTAAAAAAATACTTTTGCACGTCAATCTTTTTTTCCTACCAGCAAGAAACTCAACACTTTGCCTTTTTTACAAATAATAAAGTACATATCACAAACATTTTAACATCACAATAGTAATGTCGAAATAATAAATTATAATATCAATACATACAATACAAAGGATAATGTCAATACAATATTTATAATCAGCCAGCGCCAACTTTTCGCATCTACAGACTTTTATCGTTTAAATAGTTTTCCATTTTATTTTAACAACACAGTTCATAACATTCCTTTTTTTTGAGCAATATCAGCTCGTACAATATATTAATGGTAAAAATTTGGGGTACTATTTTTTCATTTACTGGCAACACTGTAAGAATGAGTGAAGTTTTTTCCTTGATAAATTGGAAGAGGTTAAATATTAAATAATAAAATGAAGGTGCTGTATTATCGGTTACTTACGTGTGAAACGTGATTCCGTGTTCTTTTTTTGTCAGATTAGGACTGTTTCGGCAGGTGGGAACAACGCAGGACGGCATGTTTATTTTTTTTTCGCACACGTGCAATACGTCACGATCGAAATGTCACAAACCGCGACTGACGGCGACTGAGCGAAACTCTACGTATATGTAGAGTTTTCACTGCCCCAGGTTTAGCGCGCGTCACTCCTTCTGTATTATTCCTACTTCTATGGACAATAATGGTTTTTTGTTCAATTTGACAGCTCATTTATTAAATGCAAAGAAAAGTGCTTCTTATATCAGGAGTAGAGTAAATAATTGTATTAATAAGAACTGATGTTGTTTTCTTGAGTTTTATTCCTTTAGCGTAAGGTATATTTTTCTTTGCATGAATGAACTGTCAAGTGTGACCTCTTCTACTATTATAGCCGCAGTGCGGTCGCTTCCTATATGCTTCCTATGCTACAAAGTGACCACAAAGACCTTAATTTGATATCCTGCAAAATTCAAAATTTCATTGCCGTAATAAAACATTTAAAAAGTTTGGAATATCTTTATTCGCCGGAATTATATAACAGTATTTTATGGAAATTAACACCACTTCTCCGCAGTCTTTGGATCCGCTATGCTGCGGAGCATGCATCAGGTCGTATGAAGTTGGAAATGCTGTCCGATTTCCTGCGACAAGAGGCTCGTTCTCACACACATTTTGGCTTGTTACCCCAAATTCCCAGTGAACATCCTCGAAAGCGACATGTTGATTACTGTAACACCACTCGTGTTATTAACGATTCGGGAGTCTGCGGATTCTGTAAAGGGAATCATTTCTTGGCCGATTGCTCCAAATTCAAAAGTTTATCCGCAGATTCCAGTATGCAATTAGTTGTAAATTCCAAACTTTGTTTTCGTTGTTTAGAAAATAAATAGTTGTCAATCAAAAAAGTATGACATTGACGGTTGTCAATCATTTTATCATCATTTATTACATGGCGTTTCAGTGTCACAGCAAGGAGTTTCTGATAAGTCTGAAAAAGTTTCTGATTTCATTAAACCTTTCCCCGCCACGCTTTTTTCCGAAAATGGTGCCCCACACGCCACGACCATTAAAAAAAAAAAAACCAAAAAATTATTAGGTTATACTCAACTCATTCAGGCAAGTAAAAATACAACGTTTTTTGATCATGTTTTTTTGTCTGATATATCAGACATTGGCGTGGTGGGCACGAAAATGGTTTGTCTGATATATCAGACATTGGCGTGGAAAAGGTTAATTCTGAGAGATAAACTTTTTAATGTAATATAAATTGTCATGTTTGTGTACGATAGCGCAATAAATAAATATTGTATTTTACCATATAAATGATAGTACTTTTATACCTCTACCAATCAATTAATTTTACATTACTTTCTCCAACTTATTCAATACTAGCTTCCGCCCGCGGTTTCACCCGCGCGTAATATCTTTTTTCAAATATCCCTTCCCCCCTTCATTTTCGAGATCAAAATAGTGTAGCTTTCCAACAATGAAAGAAATGTTCAAATGGGTTCAGTAGTTTAAAAATTGTTATTCCCGCGGGAATGAGACGTTTCCCGTGGAAATTTTATAGTCTATGTCCTAATCCGGGTTATAAACTATATGTGTGCCAAATTTCATCTCGATCCGTTCAGCCGTTTAGGCGTGATTGAGGAACAAACATCCAAACATCCAGACTTTCGCATTTATAATATTAGTAGGATTAGTAGGATTTGCTTACTTTCCTTAAAGAAATATATCAGATAATTAGGTTATAAATATAAAAATAACGTTCAGTTATTATCCTATTAAATATAAAATATTTTTGTGAGAGGTCTGACGAACTACTCTAATGTAATAAATAAATAAATAAACTTGCCAATCTCTGACTAGATTTGGAGAAAGTGCTCGGGAAATAATGAGTATGGATTGTGGCTATGCTATGATATATGAAAAATGTAGGTGTACCTACTCTATAGGTTCCCTAAATAAGAGTAAATAGACTAATAGTGAACACGTTGTTTTTAACAATAGTGTGCATCCCGTTTTAATAAGTTGTAGCGAAACTTGCATGTAGATGTTTAGTTGAAACAGGACTAACCGTATTTGTATGACCTAAATATTGTGTTTTGTAAAACAACGCATCAACAGTCAACAACGTTATAACAATAACTAATTAAATGTGACGGAGCTTGGTATTATGTAACCTGCTTGAAGATTGGAACTTTTCAATTATGTTGTACAAGAAACTCAACTTCTTTCGAAAATGTAACTCTATTTTTTCTGTACCTTATTAAAAGTGGAAGTGGATTGGAGTGGTTATAATAAAAAGCCAGCATAGTGTGAGTGTTTAAAAGAACCCCCCTTCATAGCTGGAATGTTTGTCTTTCTGAGGAACGATTTTTGACGATCCGATTGGATCCCGACGTCCTCCTAGATCTCAAAGGCTTTAGTTATTGTTATAACGTCTTTCCCTAAATTTTAATGAATTCTATTAAAAACAATATTCACATTTTAGGTATCATACATGATAGTGGACGAAATGCACCACGAGCATCCGGAGCTGATCAAGGATCAGTACTGGGACGAGGTGTTCCCATCCGAGCTGCCATACTCCATCGCTTCAGAGAACCAACGGGAAGAGCACCCCGAGCCTTCGACAGCAAAAGTCAACGTGCCCGTGCGCCAGCGCAGTATGGTCACAGTGGCGCCCTCTGCGCTGAAGATCGACGAAATGGTGCCGTCCAACACCGTGAGTTACAAGTTCGCCCCGCCAGAGGTTAGACTCGTCCTACTATACGCATGCTGCACGCTCGGACTACGTGGAGCTTCGCAGTGTGGAGGTGTCGAGGGTTGCCAATGTTTGTTTGATCGGAATAGGTAGTGGGGCAGGTCAGGTAATTTTGGATGCGAAATCTTAACATGGACATGCGCTTTTCGTCTTAGGATCAATCAGGATTCCAGACAAAAGTATGCATAAATGAACATTCACTATTCTCGTCCCTAAACCATAAAAGCGAGCAAAATATTAGGATTTAAAATATAAAATGAAAAATATTGGCTTACAAATTGTGCCAATCCACTTCAGGAATGTTATCGTTGGTTTATTTATTTTGACAATTCAGATTGATGAATTGCCGCTTGTAATATGTTTTAAGCCGCAGAGATTAGGCAGCTGAAACGTGTTGAGCAAAAGTGATTAATTATTTATGATTTTAGTAAGTATTTAGAAAATGAATAGTTCAAAATTATTTGGTTTAGTTTAGGTTTAGTTAACTTCTAGTAATTTTAATTATGACTACTAACAATGAGTTTCTAACGAATCATGAACACTGGGATACCGAGGTATATCAAAGGCATGCCCATGTTATGATTACGCATATATTTAGAAATTTTACCTGTACCGATCCGTGTCTTTCTATCTATTTTCAGTGAAATCGTGTAGATTTCCCTTTCTTCGAATTTTTCGGTATGTTTGATGGGCCGTGATAAAATCATTCGTGACGTTGGACACAATTTCACAATTACGAACGTTATTTGCTTTAGTTCATATAATACAATGTGAATCATAATGGTTCCATAATTTATTTTGGGAAAAACATGTTCTAATTAAATTGTTTTCGGTCATGATTAGATAAAACGTAGTAGATAATTAAATCTTTTGGCAGCCCTTTCATTAACAATGGTATATTAATAATATGTACATATTTACAGAACTGACTAATAAGTGAAATATTCAGGGTAGATATGAAATCTTGTTTAGCAAGGAAGTACATAACCGGTTTTTATTTGTTGTCATTGACAGTACCTACGAGGGCAATATTTATTTCAGTGCCACGAATTCAATTACTTGGATAATAATGAAAATGAGTGGTAATCGTCAGTTAAACAATCTTATACAATATCTAGAAATAATAAAAATGTATTATCTATCTTGATGTGGACAAAAGACTACTTAGTTATAATACAGGTACCGGCAAACTTCTTGAATATCGGGTGGGGATTGCGCAGATTACGAATTTTGACACGCCTGCGCGCTATTGGTCAGAACTTAATTGGCTTTTCTTAACATCGTGCGAAAACCTTCGCAGAACACAAATGTAGTTGTCAGAGGGTAGCAGCCGCGCCCCGCACCTGCACAAACGACGTTGGCAGCTAACTTCAGACAAGTCAATTAAGTTGACGCGAACTATACCTCTGACCAATAGCGCTTGCGGGCGTTCGGGAGATTCGCGCGCGCTATTGGTCACGTGCAAGTGCACATGCGCGAACTCTCCCCCTCTTCAACAAGTTTGCCGGTCAGGTACTAGGCCATAATTCGAAGACAAGAACTAAAGCCGAATTTTCAACCATTATAATAAATTGGACATCGACTGTCGTCATTCCTATATAGAATGGATAAAAAAGTAAACTATTAATGTGTATGTACTTCCCAAACTTTGACACTATTTTATATCACCCTGTATGCAGTTAAACCCGTAGCATGGTAATTAAAATATAATTTTATCTCTAATAAAAGTAGGCATTAAGTAACATTGCAGTTAAGTAAAATATTTTTTTACTAACATCAAGTTTTTAGTTTTAGTTATTATAATTGAAACTTATCGTGTTTGTTTTATCATGAATTAGGTATTAACAATATCTCTATATTATGCTTTCTATGTGACTTAATGTATGTATTTTATACTCAAAGGTAACGTTATTTATGTATTTTGTTAACCGTGAATTAACTTCTATTTGTTTCTTCTACTTTATTTTCTTAACTATGTAAGTATGTAACAGCCAGAACCAAACTACTAACGCCTATCAATGTTATATGTTGGTTTGGTGTATTTATATAAGTTAATTTGTAGTACATACTTTATACCGTCCCTACTTAAGTGCTGTAAATAAAAAGCTACATTTTTGTCTATAAATCAACAGTTTTTACATCTTTTTCCAAAAGAAAATTGCTCTTTTTGTTGGGTTAATAATTACTATTAACAATTCTATTTATCAACTGTTCTGTTCTGTCATGCCTTATTTTCTCAATGTTCATAATATCGAATTAAATTAATTAACAAAATTTATTAAATTAACTATTAAAACACTGATCAGACGAGTGGCTGTAATGACTTCAGTTCAGCGTATTAATTTTTTCAAATTTCTTTTTTCTTCATATTCTTTTGCACAAATAATATTTTAACAAAAGCTTCTCACAAACTTGCAAATTACCAATTCCAAAATACTTAAATATTATCATTATGTGTATAGCAACTCCAGATGAACGACGATGCTCAATCTGGCATCCACTTCATCGTGTCTCGAGGAAGCAAGCGCGGAAAGAAGGATGACCGGAATTCCATGGGCTCCTCCAACTCTATGGCGTCCCTGCAGCAGACCCCCATAACTAGGAACAACTCGGTCACTTCAATGCTGAAGAGACTATTCTCGAAGGAAGACCAGAGGGCAAATGTTCCTTCGCAAACGGATGGTAGTGGTAAGTCCAATACAGTCCATGCCATAGTTTTTCTTCCGGATTTATTTATGAGTATGGCATATAAGCCCGTTAGTTAGACTCTGTGTTAGGCTTTCTGATTCCGACATTCAAACACACTGCTGAACCACCATAGGCTGGCTAATAGGTACTGGCTTAATCACTATGCTTGCCAAATGCGGAATGGTGACCAAACCAGAGCTGTGATGTCCTAAAAATCCGACACATTTTTTTCTGGACCAGGGAATTGAACCGAAAACTAGACCAAAACTAGGCGTCTCATATATTTTTATGTTACATTTTATTATAATAAAAAAACGGTTTAAAGTAAATCATGAATAACTAGTTTTAGCTTAGATGAAGTAGGCGTAACGGACGTTGTAACATAATGAGTATTCATATGCAGATAACTGATAAATGAGGTGTCAGCGCGGAATTATCTGACCGGCCCGTGATTAAGCAAATGCAAAATAAGATGAGTCATGTTTATGGTTAGCTCGATATTGCGTACTGGTGCTAGGAACTAAAACCATTGTTAGATACCATGCTGTCAAAGGAATTTGAATCTATTGATAGAATACAGTTTCCATAAAATGTCTTTTAGAGGTAAAATACACTGGTACAAACACATAATCTAGACACGCGGCAACGTGTCAAGCCAAGTTCAAGCAAAGGAACTGGCTAGCCAGCGCCGAGTGTATTGTCACACGAACCACTTGGTGTCACTTTTGACCCTTTACGTTAAATAGGATTAAGTTATATGACTTAAAACCTATGAAACTACGTGTGTTTAATTATATGTATGCAATTTATTAAATAAAGCATGACCCTAATAGATTACGAATTGTGGGCTCGAATCCCAAAGAGATAACTTTGAACTTTTAACACCCATAACAAGAGCCACAAATGCTTATGTCTTAGCTACTTTGGAATAACAATGACTGAAAACATGATCTAATTTATTGGTCTACCTAATCAGACCATTTAATACTTTTTTACATGTGAATAAAGATCATCTAATAACAGCATTAATAAACATTCGTCATATTAATTCATACTTTGTTCGGTAGGTAACGTTCGAGTTTACCAATTTGACCGTAATGACCTATTGTAGTAAAAAACTGTATGTTTGTGTTGTTTCGAATATTCCCCTTTTTTACGAAGTCATAATACTTATTTATCATAAATAACGGGCTTTTTACCAAGACCAAACCAAAACCAACCAATTTTATCACAATTAGAATCAATCTGTAGGTAGAAATTTTATTTAAAGTATACATTTTGGAATGCTTGGTCGGTCATGTGTTTCATTATCTGGCCTTGGTCTCAGAGTCCTGGGTTCAACGCCCGGGTTGGGCCGAAGTTGGTTCGGACATTTTTTGTAGCTTGTTTTTACGATTGCCAATATGTATTGGCAAACGTGATGATTTGACCCATAGTAACGTTGACTTAATTTCCATGATGGCGGCCTTCGCTCGACATAGATACATTAATGGGTCGACTCCTTATTTTAATTAAAAAAGATAATTTTCATAGCAGGAACCCGGTTCACAATATCAGCGAGCAACGCGTCGCTAAACAAACCCGCGACCGCCGGAGGGGGCAGCATGAAGATTGCCAACGAGGTCATCGAGGAGGTCGACGAGCAGGCCACCATCACCAGCATGGGCATGCGGCCTGAAGTTAGGTTAGTCGCTCATTCACTACGCTCGCTAAAAAGATCTCGGTTTATCGAACCGACCGCAAAACTTTTTTTGATTTGTGTATTGATAAAATAAAAAGCATACCTACTTCTTTAAAATTTAGGTTCATCAATCATTATAGAATTAAGAAAGGTTCGAAGAGTCCTTCTGACTCAGCTAAATCTGGGTGAGGTCCCATAAAGTTTGGTTTCACGAATGATTTGTAACATATTCAAAAAGAGCTTGAAAAATCGATATATTCCACGTTGTTCGTATGAGGATTATTTGGAGGAATTAAGGATCTCTAGGCCAGGATTGGCCATAAAAACCTTTTAATTTTAAGGGCACCATGACGCCGGTTACATTATTGTTATCAAGTCAGTGCAATTATTAGTTGTGTAACCCTGTATCCATGACGAACCTCATTTCAAAGTCACGTTAATAGTCATTTGTTATAATTCGTAATGTATTATTATTCAGACCGACGGCTATGAGCTTATTCTCTACAACGGCTCCGAGCGACCCAGTGGATGTCCCATCGAAAAATAATAGCCACAACACAAGTGAGTATCTTTGCAATGCTTATATTGTTACTCGATGCCATAGTCAAACAAAACACAAAGTAGAATTTAGGGCCCTTTTTTTCGGAGTAGAATTCGTTTATGCACCATAACCGCAGGCTAGCTGGACCTGCGGCCGTGTGTGAGAATTTAGGGCCAGCGACATCGCCACTTGGCAACTGTAAGGGCCTTCTATCTAGGGAATTATATAAATTATAAATATCGAGTCGGATGTAGGTACAATTTAAATGTACGTGTGGAATAATATAATAATGAATTAGTACCTACCACTGATCACTGTTTATTTGTAATTTGTAATTTTAACGTAAATTTTCCTTGTTTGATGCACAATAATTGAGTAGGTACCTAATGTTGGTTATTGTTTCAGTTGAAACTAATCAATAAATTAAATAGTTTGATTCACCAACGGGTAGACTCGCATTCAGCTCGCATTACGTTTGAGTATATAGGTATGTAATGTGTCGTTGTGGCAAAACTTTGAAAACATCTTATCTAAAATAGGATTTCTGTTGGGTTTCAAAATCACGTTAAACGTTATGGTGTAAATTAAAGTAGTATTATTTTTTTAATTTGATCTGGTATATTCTGACATTTTTAAAACTTAAAAATTGTTTTCCTTTGTTTTTGTTCACGAGTATGTGAATATATTATTAATACAGTTGAAGGCGGGAAATAGTGTGGACATGACACCTACACATTATTCATTTTGCATTTAGAGTTTCTTGATCTCTGGTGTCAAAACATACACATTGAATAGTTCTGGCAAAAACTGTAGGTGTATGTAAGGTTTCAAGGTTATTAAGAGTATGTCTCCTATAATTAGTCATGCATGACCGAATAAATAACTGAATGTTGTTTGTTATTAAGCTTCCATGCTAGTAAGTGAGTATGAATTTGGTTGCAAATACACGTCGTCCATGGCGTAATAAACACGCAAATATTTATCAGTTTATTTAGACCCTTTTGGTTAAGGGGTTTTAAACACAGTCAAAGTACCTAATTATCGAACTGTCTCTTTTTTATACTAAGTCAGTTGGCAGTCAGACCTGATGGTAAACGGCCACTGCGGCCTATTCCATTGAGGGACACTTTCACCAGGAAGCGTCGCTCAATCTGCTGCCAGACTGTAGGCTCATCTGATCTTCGAGCTTTCGATTTCAAGTGTACTGGCTCCCACATGAATACTGCCGGAACGGCCGTTCCGGCATTATTAATGTATTAATGTGTGGCTACACAGCTCTCCTCTGATCTTCCCCAGACCACCGCCTATCGACGTCGGCGCCGTCGCGTTGGGAGCGCGCGGCCGAGGCCGTCCTGGCGGGCGACACGAGCCCCGCCGTGCAGTCGCTGGCCACGCAGCCGTCGTTCAGCAGCCTCGCCGACCACCGCCCGCGGCTCGACAGCGACGTGGGGCCCTCGCTCAGCGCGGCCGGCAGCCAGACCCTGAGTAAGGCCGTTTTCTCACTACGCGAAACCAACACAACATAATAATGTGACAACTCCAACCGCCATACTCAAGCACGTACCCAGAATTTTTTGTCGGGGGGGGTCCAAAAAAAAAAAAAAAAAAAAAAAAAAAAAGGTCGGGCGGCCCGGTCACCGTGGCCGGCCGAGGCGGAAGTTATTAATACTTGCTCCAATGACCGTTGAGGTGCCCCGCCACCACCCGCCCGCCCCGCAGATCAAAACTGAGAGTCATCTGTACTTACTACTGAGGGATTTATTTTATGGGTTGCATCTATTTTCGGGAGGGGTCCGGACCCCTTGGACCCCCCCCCTGGGTACGTCCTTGGCCATACTAATGTATACGCCGTCTTTTCACACACGAGGGCAACACAACGCCAACACAACTTTGAACCAACAATTCGGCTATGTTGTCTTGTCCACTAGACCGGATCAACTTTTTTGTTGTGACAACATAGCCGCCTTGCAGACTCTATAGGGACTTTTTCACTGCAGGCAACACGACACCAACACAACATTCCTTGCGAGTGCGCGCCCGCCTACAAAATGTGACAGTCGTGTTGTGTTGGAGTCGTGCTAGTGAAAAAGGGATGGACGACACGACAACAATCAACACAACTTTTAATGTTGTGTTGATGTCGTGTTGGTTTCGCGTAGTGAGAAAACGGCCTAAGACTCACCACCATTATAGTCAGGAATTCCGTGACACACCGTCACATCAGTATAAAGGACGCAGGGCGGGGTTTGGGACTCACATAAACCACGCCCGATAAAGGGGGCGTGGCTTATTTAACGGGGCAAAGGTCTCCATGTAAAGGACATTGAAATCAAATCAACATCACAATGATGAGTGCTGACTAAAGCATCACCTTTGCCAAATGTGTATTTGTGATCATAAAACCAAACTTCTTCAGAAAAAAAAAGTTATGTGACAAATAAATTATATTATCATTAACTTATCTGCGAGTGTTAAAACTGGCCCTTATTAACTTAACCATAAATTTATCGTAGCGCGAATAACATTATTTATTTTATTTAATATTTCACGAATTACACAATGAAGGCTACCGTTTTTGTGCTCACCAGTTGGCGCCACTATCGCGTGTTTCAGTATACTCACATTCACTGAGTCGTAACTCGTAACCAGTGACTTAATTTATCTCAGGTATGGTAAAGGATTATAGTGCCCTTGCGCTTCGCTTGGTTCGTCTTGGCGGGGGTATTCCCGTGCCCCCAGAGCATCATTGTTTAAATGACAAGCTAAGCCGGGTAACAGTGACTAAGCACCTCTAGCGGCGATTTTACACTTGTATTTACAAACGCCAAGCGTTTCTGATCTTCAATTTTATATTTTATTTATTAATACATAATGTCCAGAGATTTATTATAATTCTTGTACTCAGTCGACGAAGTGGACGGCGGTGAGGAGGCGGGGTCGGGCGGCGAGGGCGGGTCGGGCGACGAGTTCGGGCGCCTGCGCGGCATCCGCGACCAGCGCCGCCGCGACAAGTACCTGCAGAAGCTCATGGCGCGGTCTGTCAGCGCGCAGCAGGTGAGGCTGACCACAGACTATCTTATCTTACTAATATTATAAAGAGGAGAGATTTGATGGTTTGTTTGTTTGTATTGAATAGGCTCCGAAACTACTAAACCAATTTGAATAATTCTTTCACTGTGGGATGGATAGCTAAAGAATCCCCGGTGAACATAGGGTACTTTTGATCCCGAAAATGTGGGGAGAAGGGGGGGGATATTTGAAAAAAGAGATAGGTATGACTTAATACATATGCTTTAAGTTTTGTAAATAAAAACATACTTTCATCCGTACATAGAAGTACCGTCTGAGTATGATACAAACAGGCACACAAGTTGTAGCGAGCGCTGATGTAATAGCCGACTTCTCTCTACCATTAAACCAAATCAGTCGACGTCATTTGCGAATGGATATTAAAAGCCACAAAAAAATAATTGAATAGACGTTTAAGTACAGCTGTGGTATGAAATCTAATCCACTTATCCTTCGTTGAATACCACAGAACAAGAAAATTTTCTCTCTGATGTCTTTTCTATGTTGAATACAGTGTATTTATTGTTTTTATTTCAGACAGCTGGTAGCACCGAATTAATAGACAACGACTTGTTATTAGAAGAACTATTGGCACAGTCGGCGATGAATGCGAAAAACGAAGAGAAATCAAAAAGTGACTCCAAAGATCAAAGCGCCACTTGACACAGCAGCTTTATATTCCAGTGGGACTAATGTAGCGCAACTCAGTATTAGAGACAATTGTGATAACTACTTAATAATTAAGTGAAGATCGAAGAATCGTGTACCTATGATGATATTTAATGCCTTATTATGTAAATATTATAAAGATATTTTTTTTGCTAGCTGTTGTTTTTTTTACCCTTGTAGAGACTTTCAAGCAGGTGCAAAAATAAGTATCTAGGTCTTGTAAAATGTCAGTACTCGGGTGGTATTATAATTATGTTCGTCTATTGCCCGTGGTTCACTTTATGTTAGCGATATTATTTAGAAGGTATTATAGGTACTGGCAAAAGTGGCAAACTTGTTGAACATCGCTCGACGGCAGTGTTGGGCAAAATGTAATTAATTACTAATTACAAATTACAATTACAAAATGTAATTGAAAACTTCAATTACAAATTACTGGTAATTGTTAAAAGTAATTCAATTAACAATTACAAATTTGTAATTGTAATTGGTAATTGCAATTACTCAATTACTTTTTCGGTACTTTTTAAGTTTTGGTAGTAACTATATAAATAAAATAATTAGGTAATGATTCATCAAAAGTATATTTACGGAAAACAGATCAAAAAAGAGTTAATGTATTTAGAATTGTAAAGGCATAAAATAACGTGCAAAATACATTATCCAATAGGTACATAATAGGTAATAGGTGATTTTATATTGTCAACAGGTGATTATTGGGTAGTAGCCTTAGGTGGTGTTCAGGGTACCAACATAAGGGGGTGTTTCTTGGGTATTTATCAGGGGATGTTTTCCGGGTAGTATTACCAGGGGGTGTTTTCAGGGTAGTAACATAATGGGTGTTCTCCAGGAAGAATCATCAAAGGGGTGTTCACCAGGTTGTTGCATCGGGGGTTGTTTTCAGGGTAGTCACATCAGGGGGTGTTCTCCGGGTAGTATTACCAGGGGGTGTTTTCAGGGTATATTAACATCATAGGTGTTCTCTATAAAATATCATCAAAGGGTGTTCACCGGGTAGTTGCATCGAGGGGTTTTCAGGGTAGTCACATCAGGGGTGTTCACCGGGTTGTTGCATCGGGGTTTGTTTTTAGGGTAGTCACATCAGAGGGTGTTCTACGGGTAGTATTACCAGGGGGTGTTTTAAGGGTATTAACATAATGGGTGTTCTCCAGGAAGTATCATCAAAGGGGTGATCACCGGGTTGTTGCATCGGGGTTGTTTTCAGGGTAATCACATCAGGGGGTGTTCTCCGGGTAGTATTACCAGGGGGTGTTTTCAGGGTAATAACATCATGGGTGTTCTTCAGGAAGTATCATCAAAGGGTCTTCCCAATCTTACCTGCCGGGCAGAAACACTTTGCCCATCTCTAAATATCAGTAATAGTATCATAGTAAAAAATCTGACGAACATGAAAATACACAGTTTGGTACTCCGTTGCATGGCGAATTCGATAATCTAATGCATTCTGAGTTTGAATATTAAAAAAACACTGTTTCTAACCATAAAAACCGTAAAACCGGTGTTTTACTTTGGTGTTTTATTTTGGTTTAAAACCGTTTAAAACGGTTTTTAAACGGTTTTAAACCAAAATTTTGGTTTTCATATGGCATGGTTTGATTCGTTTTAAACCGACCTTACGACTATAGTTGGGAAATATCATTTGTTTTGGTCGGGTTATAGAGGTTACCCGGTCAAAAAAAAACAAAGATTTGTTAAAGTAATTGAGTAATTACAATTACAAATTAATGTAATTATAATTACCAATTACTTATGTAATTCAATTACAGTAATTTCAATTACATGTAATTGCAATTAAAGTAATTGAATTACTTTTGGTTCAATTATTAATTAAATTACAAAAGTAATTAATTACGCCCAACACTGCTCGACGGAGAGGGGAAAAGTTCGCGCACCTGCACTTGCGCGTGACCAATAACGCGCGCCAATTTGCCGAACGCATGCGCGCGCTATTGATCAGAGGCATGCTTCTGACCAATAGCGCGCAGTGTCAAAATTCGTGTTCTGCGCAATCCCCACACGATATTCAAGAAGTTTGCCGGTACCTGCACCTTTCGGGCGTATTATGATTTCATCCAACGATGGCATGTCTTATTTAAAATATGACATAACTATAGAGCTCAGTGCATACTTAGGACGTATTTTTTTCATGTTACACATTTTTTTTATGCAAATTTAGTACTTATCAATTTCATAATGCAAGAGTATTGACATGCAAATTTCGACCAGGCAGGAATTCTGATATTGTTGAAGCGTTTTAGAGTACTGTTGCACCATATGGTCACCTAGTTATAGAAACCATGTGGATAGGCTTGAGTCGGTTCAGAAACGTTTCGTTCGTAGCCTGGCCTTCAAATCGGGTCTGAGTAAAGTTTTGACAACATACAATGAAAGACTGATGGAGTTTAATTTAGATTCCCTTATTTTGAGGCGACATATTTGTGATCTCTCCACATTACATAAAATACTAAACTCTAACTTAGATTCTGATGTCTTGAGCCATGTTTCATTGAGATGCGCAACTAGGTCTGACCGCAGACAGCACCTTTTTCACATACAGCTGGCTAGGAATAATGTGTCACAAAATAGTCCATTGCTACGCATGTGCAGAAAATATAATTGTATATGTAAATGTGAAAACCTGGATATATGTCATCAAAGTCTGAAAATGTTTATAAAAACCATTAGGTGTTCCGATATCATAATTAATTTACTTCTTTCTAACTTAAACCATTAGTTGTTCCATAAACATTGTTAATTTGCTTCTAGCTGATACCAAATTTTTGTACTTTGTCATAGACAACTATACATTGAAATGCTAAATTAGAATGTTGTGCTCAGTTGTCATCGAAATGCAAATTTAGTATTATAAACTGAACTTAATTTTAACATTATTGTATTTGATTTGTATTTTGTTACTGTGCCAAAGAATAAATAAATAAATAAATTGTATTACAATTTTATATGAAAGTAATCTCAATGTACTTAGAATACAATAGGGAATTTCCCAGAGCAACTCAAAATTGCCAAAATGTGCAGTTTTGGCATTTAGGAAACAGCAGAAGCAGGTATTTCTAGATTTAAAATGCCTGTCAAAGTTGACTAGTACAAAAAAAACTAAGTTATAAGTTTGAAGGACTTTTATTATAGCTTAATAAGGTACATCACAAGCTTACAGCTTGAGCTTGGTTCTCCTCCAGTGACGCCTCTTAGCATTGTACCTGTTGAATGAAAAATAATATTAATAACATGTTTCAAAAACTAATCATTTACATTAATGCACTGTTAATTTATTGTGATTACAATCATCTTAGATTCAAAAATAAATCGACGGTGGAAAGGCAAAACTTACCAAACGCCAAAATGGCCCATATAGAGTTATATATACCGTTGGATTCGTCTTTTTTTTCTGCGTCGATTGGTCTCACTTTCATGCTTCTAGGATCAACTTTTTGGCGCTTGGTAAATTCAAAATTCCCTCCATTCGTGTATTTTTCCAAAACCTAGCGACATCATTTTGGGCAGTTTATGAAAATTTTGTACTTAGGAAGCACTTTCAGATTACACCGCGGACTAAGTAAATTTTACCTTACCGTCATTTTCACACAATCAGTATTAAGTAGTTTTTGCTTTCCTCTAAAAACTTGCTCGAAGTTATTTGGTTATCTTTGCCAGCCAAAATTTCTATAAACAGTTTGATTTAGTATGTTATTCCCCGACGAGTTTTCTGAACGTTTGTGATTATGACATTTTTACCCTACCATAAAAATACGCTCGAGTGGCGTATGGTAAAATTTTACCTGCCCAAATCATGAAATTTATTGGCATTTGGATAAGTTTACACGTAAATAATCAAGTGCTGATTGGCGTTTAGATAACTCGCGATGTCTTAGTTTTGTCGGTTGTCCGTACCAAGAATTGCTCCGGCGTCGTTGCTTGGTAAAAAACAAAGCGTCGAGTGCCCGACAAGTCGTCGGTAAGGACGCACGCGCATTCCGGGAATGGCGAGTGGGACGGCGAGGTAAGCACTAATTTTGTGTTGCTGATATTTAGATCACGTATTTTGTTAAGTAATTTGGTTCTGTTTGTCTGTTAACATTGCTTTTTGTTTTAGATAACAATGGATAGAAGAAAGCGTATTGATAACATTATCGGTCAAGCGTTGACCGCCGCTGGAATCGTTAGTCCTGGGTCAGAGACTTCAGTGCAACCATTGTTGGTGACTATTACCACTGTTGTTGACCACTGTTTATGTAAAACGCGTTTCATTTATATAAGATTTTAATTTAATCTTTTGATAGAAAAATTAGTTATGTTTAAAAATGACTGTTCAATATGGCTATCACCTCATCATCATCATCAGCCTGTGATAGTCCACTGCTAGACATAGGGCTCTCTAAATGCTTGCCACGCTGATCTATCCTCGGCCACTCACATCCAGCTCCTGCCAGCCATCTTGCGCAGATCATCGCTCCACTTGGCCTGAGGGTGTCTGACACTACGTTTACCGAGACGCGGTCTCCACTCTTGAACCCGTTTACCCTAACGGTTATCGGTTCTACGGCTGATATGGCCAGCCCACTGCCACTTCAGCTGGCTAATCCGGCGAGCTATGTCGGTGACTTTGGTTATCTGCCGAATCAACTCATTCGGATGCAGTCCCGCAGAGAAACGCCGAGCATAGCTCTTTCCGCTGAGCGACTTTAAACTTGTTGACTAGCCGTGCCGTAAGTGTCCACGTTTCAGCTCCGTATGTCATGACGGGTAGGACGCACTAAAAACCTACCTTTAGGTATTGTGGAATCGACGATGAGAAGACTCGACGTTGTTTTCCAAACGCTGCTCAAGCCAACTGTATTCTTCTATTCATCTCGTCCTCAAAGTTGTTTTGACACAACTGCAACGACTGCCCAAGGTACCCACACATATTTTTGAACAACTGCAAGGACGGCGCCGTGAATAGCAATCGGTTCTGCTAGAACTTGTTCATTGAACATGACATTGGTTTTGTCCAAGTTCGTCCGTATGCCGATGCGTAAAGAAGAATCAGCCCGGTCATTCAGCATCTGTTGTTGGTCCAGCATCATCTCCGCCATTATGACGATGTCATCTGCAAATCGTAAGTGAGACATATATTCGCCATTTATGTTGATGCCACTTCCTATCCTCCATTGCATTTTTGAACAATTTCGGGGAGATGACGTCCCCTTGTCTCACTCCTCGATGCAATGGTCTAGAATTTTTCTGCTGATTATGTACTTGGACGGACATGGTGGCTGCTTTTTACAGACATCTCATCACTCGGATATATCGCCAGTCTACTTGGCAACGCTGCAGGGACTTCAGAACGGACCAGATTTCAACCGAGTCGAAAGCCTTCTCATAGTTCACGAATGCTAGACACAGGGGCTGATTATACACTTCGGTCTTCTGTATAATCTGCCGCACAGTGTGGATGTGGTCTATGGTGCCGTATTCGCTCCGAAACTCGTCGTGTCTTCGCGCAAGACGGTTCGTGATCACTCTTGAGAATAGCTTATAGACGTGGCTTAGAAGGGTATAATAGTCGATAGTTCTTCAACAGGCTTTTGTCACTTTTTTTGAAGAACAGGACTACCACACTTTTGGAGCTTCCTCAGTACGAGTTTACCTCCAGCCTTTAGCAGCTCTGTAGGAACGCCGTCCTCTTTTCCATTTTTAAGCTGCCCATGAGCAATTTCGATTTCGCCAACGCTGACTTCTGGCATGTCTTCAGTGTAATAGCGAGTTAACGTGGCCCTAGAGTCCTCATTATCGGTATCAGGTCGAGATGCATGCGAAGCGTATAACCGGCAATAGAAGTCCTGTACCTCCGAAAGGACTGCCGGCTTTGAGGCAACAATTTCTCCACTCGCTGTGGTCAGCTTCGTCAGGTGGTTTCTTCCGAGAGATTGTACGAACACCTTAGACCGCCGATTTTGCTCTATAGCACTTTAGATCGAAAGCACCAGAGATCGTGACGCACACGTTTATTTATCTCCCGGTTAAGAGCTCTTCTTCCGAACGAAGAAGCGGGTGGGTCTTCACGTTGTTGCCTCATTAGCCCTAGAGTCCCTCCGGAAATTTTCGAGTTCCTGCCTTTGCGCCTGAGGACTCGAACCACATTTTCAAGGTTTCGGTCAACATCAATTGTGGTTTTCAAGGCAGCAAATCGGTTCTCCAGGTTCGTCTGGAACGTTTCAGATCCTATCATGGTTTGGAGCAGGGTTCGCCAGAGTCTGGACTTCAATCAAACGGACGCGTCCGGCTTTAAAGTCGATATTCGGAGTGCCTCGGACAAGTCTGTGATCGCTGCCGGTAATAAACCTGTTGATCACGAAGACATATCTGCATATCTGCCACGTCCACTTCCTTTAGGGCTGCTTTTTGAAGGAACAGTTCATCAAGAAGAGCCCCTCCCGTTCGAGAAAGTTGACGAGCATCTGGCTCTTATGATTCCTGGCTCAAAATCCATGGGATTCTTCTACCGATTCGCTGCAATTTGGAACTCTCAGTTTAGCGTTGAAGTCCCCCTGGGATCCTACTACCGATTCGCTGCAATTTTGTACTCCCACTTTTGCGTTGGAGGCTATTATCTAATTACACAGATATTACCTAATTACAAAGACTGTCTAAGGTTTAATTATCTAGGCTAGGTTTATTCATAATGTTGTTAAGTTGAATTTGTTATGTTACGATTACGATTGTGACCTAATTACCTATTGAGAAAAACTATTAAGACTTACCTACAAGACTGATTTCGCAATCCTTAACAGTACGTATCTATAATATTATGACTGTATGGTGTGCTAAATGAAACCAAATATACAATAACTAAGAACATTATTCTTTTATTTATATTATTATGAAACACAAGAGGATCAAAGCATTATTAAGGTGAGGTAGGATTAATATAATAAAATTGAAAATAATCAAGGGAATACTACTTATTACAACTTTTAATTCACAAAGTTTTGAGGAAATATTATGTCAACGTTATGTCATATTACGGATATGGTAAAAAATTATGGTCCATTGCTAACTTGACAGATGAGCTTGGTAATTTTTGCCCGAACCGGAAAACTGAATTTTTTTTCTTTAGTTCTTTGTTCCCGTATCCAGTTATAAAACATTTTATATTTAGTAGGTTTTACCCTACGTCATATTTATTTTAGTTGTCGTTTAGTAATTTTTACCTGCACATGATTTTAGGTAGTTTTTTACCAAACGACACTAAATTCTAAATCAAAAGAGTTATCGCTATAATATTTAAACAGTTGTATAGATAAATTAAATACCTTTTCAATGTAGTGACTCAAATCTTTTTCTGATTAATACGGGATTTTCTATGATTTTTTTTCCAAATTTCAAAACTTTAAACAGCTCTACTGTAAAGTTAGGTTAATGGCGTTTGGTAAGTTTTGCCTTTCCACCGTCGAAATAAAAGAGGGGTAACTGTATCTGGGCAACCTAAAAAGTTTTAGTTAGTCCATATGATAAACAGTCAAAAGAGACATAATTTAACTGAGCAATAGAAAATGGGATTGTCAGTTGTGCAATAGGATAGTTTTTTTAATCTTAGTCTGGCAGAGCGAGAAATTGTGTGAGATGTAAACGGAGAGAATAAAGATTGATAAATTGTTGGTTAAGTGCATGTAAAGATGTGAGCCTGCACAGTACAAACATTTGTGGGATGAACAATTGAACATGTCTGCTTGTTAATTCATTGATAGATTCATCATAGATTGCACCATATTATGAATATTGTTGAAGAATATTTATTAAGTTAATCTGAAAATTGTGACATTTACTGATGTTTTAGTTTGACTAGTAATTTTCAATATGGAATCATGTTCATAATAATTGTAAATGCAACATTTAATGTAGCTTTGAATATACATAAGCTGAGAGCATTTTATATTGAAATATCTTTTTTATAAGTAAGGTTCTTGCACAATCTTTAGATTAAAATAAAGAAAAACATGGTCAACATCCAAACAATATGATTTAATATAACAGAAAAGAACCGTCTTTTAGAAAGCTACTCATGAGATTGGAGTCATATTATTCTGTGCATTAACTCTTTTTTAGTTGATAAAATGGTCTTAAAAGTACCTATCTAATAAACGAATTTGTTCTTCAGTTAAATAATTTCATATGATGTCAACAATCAAGTTCAGTACATGGATTTAGGTTATTTTTATAAAAATTAGATCGATCGTATGTAAATTGCTCCCTTTTATCAGAAAGGATACAATTATGAAACTACTAAATGAGAGTGTCAACAGCAAAGAAAATGATTGCCGCTAAATGCCTGTATTTACCACTTTAGTCATGAAAGCATGTTTATTAAATTCGTTGCAATTTATAATTATGTGGACAATTCTACTCCACATGTCTATAAAGTATTTCATTTATCATGCAATAAACTTTAGACGACTCAAAATATTGATTAACAACAAAGTATAGTGATTAAGTCTGACGCAGCTCATACAAATTATTGCTGGGCACTGAGTGTAAGAATTTGTTTTAATATTAAAATTGATGATTTTATTGATAACTTACCGAATTGTATTTCCTGTACGCATTCTAACCCATTGGGGAATAGGCCGATTTTGTTTCAGCTTCTTCGCAAGTTTGCGCTTAATAATAAAGGTTTTGTGGGCCGACTGGAATCAAAAGAAAATAAGTTTGTAAATGAATCTAAACAAAAACACCAGGATTATCACACAATTTCTTGATTTTCACAAATTAATAACACACCATTCTGTTTAGTTCAGATGTCAAACCAAAATGAACGAAAAAATGCCGATTGCCGAGTTGCAATACCACTGTCACTGTCAAAACCACAGACTACTTAGAAGATAAATTTCAAAACCTTAAGACTTCTCTTCTCTATGGTCAAAACAATACTTCAAAGATAGATATAGATATCTTTATTGCACAAATTATCAAAGAAAAAATAATAAGAGCTATACTTTAAGACCATCAATTTATTTATTTAAATAAGCCTTAACACAGGGCGGTGAAAGTAATTGAAAAAAAAACTTAATGTCTATTGTCGATCAGCTGTTTGTCAATGTCAACTATCTGTCAATCTGTCAATTCTGTCATTTTATTACGATTTCTTTGGGATTTTGGGAATTTCAGTCAGGGTTTCCTGAATATTAAATTACTTTTGCCTTGCTTTCTTTACATTTGTTCTTATTGTTTTAGTTTAAAATGAATAAACTATTTAATATCTTTGCCGCACGTCGGTTGCTTGATTATCGGTCCATCTCCACAAGGTTATCGGCCGATGGGAAAGAAGTACCCAAAAGAAAAAACTTTGAGAACCGAATAACGCTAATTGGAACTGATAATTCAGTTAGTATCACAGATTTGAAGAATGCGGAAAACTTGTCTCTTAGAAGAGAATTAAAATTGGTAAAAATTCAGGATGTTGATGCAAAAACAAGGCGTCCAGTTTACAAGTATGTGCAAAAAATCAAAAAAAAAATATACTTTTTATGGTTTTCTTTCTACAGAACGTACAAGACGGTGATATTCTGGCTGCAATAATGCTCTTTGTTTTTACAGGTTAATGACTAATACTGAATATCATTCTGAGGAACTTGAAAGAAGGAAAGAGAAACAAGAAGCCCGTCAAAACAGTTTGATCAAAGGGCAAAAACTTCTGAGCTTGTCATCCAACATTGGTGAACATGATTTAATGACTGGAGTGAAAAAAATGATAAAACTCCTAGAAAAGCAATATGAAGTCAAAATTGTCATCGCCAGTGAAGGGCAAGAAGGAGTTGGAAATTCAGTATGTATAGAATTTCTTTTAAGATTTATTGCTCACATCCCATTATCAAATATTGGCTTCCCATTAATACCATTCTGGAAGTATGATATTGGTACACCTGTGTAAAAAATAGATAATAATGAGTTTGTTTAATTGAAAATGGAAAACTACATCTAAAAATTTTTATACTTTTCCGTTGAGGGACACTTCATCTAGAAGTGTAGCTCAATGTGCTGCCACACTGAAGACTCCTCTGACATAATTTTTATTATATTACAGGAAAGGATATACTCCGTAATAGAGAAAAATGTCAAGTCATCAGGCAAAGTAGTGCAAAAGAGAAATAAAGGTAATAGCTTGAGATTTCAACTTCTTCCTCTACGAGAGAGTAGTTCTCAAGTTGAAAATGATTCTAACAATAAAAAGGAAGATAAGAGTCCCCTATGACTAGTAACGGCTGTAGTAGTCATTCTATTTACTAAATATGTAATCCTACAAAAATACTATTTTTCCAAACCCAAAAGTGACACTACTACAGAAAGGGAACAGTCAAAAAATGGGTCACCTGATGACATTTGGCTACTAAAATATTATTCTAATAGGAATGAATAAATCTTCAATCTTCTTATTTGCTAATAAAATTTTTTTTTACTGATGTAAATAATATAATTAGTTAATGCCTGTAGCACACTGCAGCAAATGCGAAGCAAACGTGAAATGAAACGGAACTCTAAAACCTTTAACACACAAGCAATAGAGGTGTTACTGTTCTGTTTTGTTTAGCGTCCGCTTTGCATTTGCTACAATACGCTTCAGGCTTAACCAGCATTTTATATTTATTATTCTTATTTTTGTAAATAATTTAGGTGTAAGTTTCGTTTGTAAAATAAAATACTTTTTAGAAATAAATGACAGTTTAATACAACACTCATCTAGACAGTCACATTATTCATATTTTACAACTTTATCTACACATTGACACACAATATTTTCACAATAAAGATGGCAAGGAAATACTTTATTCTAGATATGGTGGTTAGGTACTACTAAAATTATAAATAAGTTTTTATTTTTATCAGTTGGAATTATCACAGATGCTTCAGAGATCTTTGAATCTTAAATGGTAGGTGATTTATTAGTTAGAATGTAGATAGTGAAATTATTTACTGATTTAAGAAAAAAATAATAATGATGAAATGTCAACAAATATTATATATTTTAGCTTTTAATATATTCAAGCTTTATAAATATTTACGACAATGGAATACCACTGGAAATGTATGTACCTTAATCATGCACATTAACGGTATGGCATACTACATCTATCCTATCCATGTATGTCAATAGGGTAGTTGTTTTTATTAGTTTTATAGGTAAAAAAATTCAAAGAAGTATTTTTATTAATCTAGTATTCCCATAGAGTATGTATTTGAAATTCTATTATGCCATATAAGCTATGAATCCAATTTCGAATAAATAATTCCCTCAAATCATTTGATGGAAACAATCCCTATTTTTTCGATATGTTTCGGAGGTCCCGTAATAACGTCGTACATTGTTTTTCAATTTACTGAATTGATTATCAACATGAATGCTTATAAATTAAGCACATTAAATCGAAGCTATTATCAGTAACTACCCTATTATTATTCTCAAAGTCACTGTATCTAAAATCTACATTATCACAACTACATAAATTGTACACTAATATTTGAAATATTGCTTATTCTACTGCATTGGTATATGATTGAACTAATGACATATATTGAAAATATATTTGAAAGACACCTTGCAGAAAGTACAGCGTGCTCGATAATGGCAAGCAGTGCTCGTTTAAAAGGCGGTCGTAATATAATAGCATAGTCATAATTATACATACTATACCTATACAAAATGTCAATATCGTCATACGCAAGAAAGTAGGTACACTTTATATAAATCGGATGTATATGTACCTACTAAAATCTCAACATAGTAAGAAACAACCCTTTTCAATTATTTTGCGATTTACAATAGTCCTAAAACCTTTATGATAGATAACACAATTGTTTAATTGAATTTACAATTGCAAAAAAAACTGCTGGTATGAAGCTACAATCATGATAAGTTAATAAATTAGGCTATCGTATCTCTAAGTTTAAAGTTACTAAGGGCATCGCTCACAATCACGGAGTAAGTTTCAGAACACATTAATCTCAATCTTACACTAAAACTGATTTAACACTTGAAATACTTACAACTTACCTCGAAAGATTTATGTCTAATAAATGTAAATAAATGAACACAGAATGATCGAACCTACATCGTATGCCACCTGTTGGTATGCAAAAGATAGTTTGGTCCTTCGAGCCGGATTCAGTTCGGCTTTAATTTGTTCAAAGTTGATCTCATGTATGTCGTAAGGCCGAGTACTATGTGTAGATAGCGACGTAGCCGTATCGGTCTTGTTCCACGGGCGGCAGGTCAGTGTTGAGCGTGCGCCCCCACGTCAGTAGAGGCGACACGGTGCCCACCACGGGCGCAGCGCGCGCTGCACTTCTTATGAGCTCCTGCAAAGTAAATAGTAGTTGATGAGTAGGAATAAAGTTGGTCTTAAAAGGATTAGTAAGGACACTTGAGTTTCTTCGAGTCGGTTCAAAACGGGTTTACTTAAAATAATTGATTCTCTTCTCTTAGTAGAGTTTAGCACAGGTTTAGCAAAATTTGGTTGTTAACTAGTTGTTAAAGCCCACTTGTTACATTTTTAAAATATCTAAGGATCCGGGCTCAATTGTCTGGATCTGTTTTTTTTAATAAAATGACAGGATACCTGTCATGGCCTAAAAATAGACAGGGCAGCTGGTAGGTATTTCGTTGTTGCATCGTGTCGACAGAGTTAGAAAAATATTTTGTCATTTGTTATTATTTATGTATACATAGTTTCCTCACTTTTCAATGTCCTGATATAAGTTTTTGAACATACTCTTTAAAATTAATTACATACACAACATTGGAAAGCTTGTACATTGATGATCATGCGTTTAAGAATGAGTGAGACAGGCCCATTTTAAAGTTTATTCATTCCTCCGTGCATGTCAATGAACTGTGATTGTTTATGGTAAATTGTTAATTTTATTTTAGTATCGTAAATCGTACATGCAAAGCGTTAATATGAGGGTTAGTTATTCGTCACTTTTTGTTCTCTTATTCATTTTCGATTTGGACAACTTGGTGATAAGAATATCAAGATCAATCAAGATCCTGCTCTAGTTAGGGCACGCTTGCAAAGGTTTTGGCAAGTCCAGTTTGTACATCAGGCCAATTTGATCATATTCTTATTCGTTTATTTTTTTCCGCAGCTTTAATAGTGTATTTAAAGGTATTTAGAATATTTGTTCTATACCTACTAATGGTGGGAAGCTGGATAAAAATCTTTTCAAAACTACAGTGTACTTGTACAAGTTATGAAAAAAACAAAACCCAGAGTTGAATTTTTCTGGTTTGCTTCGCCTTAGATCGAGGACAGGCAAAAGGATCTAAGCTCATACAGCCTTTATCTGTATTTTTTTCTATTATTGTAAAACAGAAACTAAAGAGAACAAAAGAGCGACGAAGGACAGACACACCATGTTACCCATGAGAGAGGATCGCCGCCGGCCCGAGCGGCGCTTGCGCCGGCACCAGCAGCGGCGGCCTCGCGCGCGCCCGTACCCGCGACTCCGCCCGCGGCCCACCTGGCGCCTCGCGTCCCCCGCCCCTGCCCCCGCCGCCCCTGACGCCCCTGCTGCGCCGCCCTCGCCCGCGCTCGCGTACCCCGCCTTGCTAACTACAGCTGGTGATGCACCCGTCTCCACGGACCGGTCTGCTATCATGTGGGCTTCTAGTTCGTCTAATGGAGATTCTGAGCTGAAATAAAAATTAAGATAGTTAAAATATTTGATGTGTTTTGCAAGGGTCACACACCGTCTGCGGTGCTTTCGCACGTCATCCCGCAGCGGTTCAGAAAGACGTCGGAAGTGCACGGGATTTAAATTACGACACTTTTGACGATATTTTATGTAGAGAAATCAAAGGATCATCAGATATGACGTAGTTTAGTTCAGTTTTAGAGAATAGCTAATACTCATTTGTCGGAACTCCAGAGTCATCAATGTTACCTGTTTTTTTTACCTAAATTACATATCTATAGAATCCTTCTATGCGTAGGTACATGTAAAAATATGTGAAAATATATTTTATAATTGAAACAAGAATGTAATTCAAGAGTTGTTTCGAAAATTTTGTATTGCTACACAACATCGCTAATTCTCTACATCATGAAGAAGAACAAGATACAGTGTTTATCACAAATCGCGTTCACACGTTTTAGTAACGAATGTAGTGGAATTATCTCATTAGCTGGAGTAGGTAATTAAGTCATATATTTTTACGTAACGCGCGCACCGATGCAAAGTTGAGTATGTATGATGGTTATGTAATATGTATCTGTATATAAAGGTCGTTTTTACTAGGTACTTATTTGTTACTGTCTTGTAGTTTCAAGTTTCAACTTCAATATTTTGGCATCGCCAACATTTTTAATTATGAAGTTGCTTTGTAAAGGGTCATTCATGGAATTTTATTATTAATTTTTAAAAATCGATAGGTAATTATGTTCGCAACACAAAATACAAGTGTGAGATGATAACGCTTAGATTTTAGAGGAACTAAAAATAATGATGGAAGATTCCAAAGTTTTCCGAAGAAAATATGATCCGTCATTTCCTCCTAGTCTACGAGATTATTAAGTTACCTTTGAAAGGCGAGCACCTTTAACTTTTTAATAGAACAACTATTAAAAAGTAAAAGTTATTTGTATGGAAATTTCGGTTATAATACCTACCTAACCTAACATAACCGCAGTGTCGTCAGTAAAAAAAATCTTGGTACTCAACAGGTCTTTAACACTACCAGAATTATATGATATTATGATAACAAAATCGTAAGACTGACCCGGGGTCAATGGCTGAAATGCAGTGTTTGTTTTGGTACCGTGCAAAGTTGCGTAAAAAGTCTTTTTAATGTATGTTTTGTTCGCATACTTTACCTACGTTAGCCCCATGTTAGCCCTCAGTAGACTAGCGTCTATTGAGGACTAATAGAAAAGGCGTATTAGCCGTTTACCGCCTATCTGTCTGCCAACTAAATGTGACATAAACAACTACCGGCTTATCAGCGCGATACTAAAACAAAACTGAACTCTTACTAAACTATTTTCCTATTTTCTTTCGGAGCGCAAGCTTGCGTGCGACCAAATCGGCCGCGTGTGGGGCTCAGGAATAAAGGCGTTCGTCCCTCTAAACTCTCCCAGTTACGCCTGTCCACACGAAGCGGGGACGAGCTTGTGCCCGCATTACGGCGATTAACCAGACCATGATCAGCCTATGATAGTCCACTGTTGGACAAAGGCTCTCCGAAACATTGCCACGCTGATCGATCTTCGGCCACTTGCATCTAGCAACTGCCAGCCATCTTGCGCGAAACGTCACTCCACCAGGCCTTTGGTCCTGCACTACCTTTACCCAGACGCGGTCTCCACTCTAAAAGTAGAACCCGTTCACCCCAACGGTTATCGGTTATACGGCTGAGGCCAGCCCACTGCCACTTCAGCTGCTAATCCGGCAAGCTTTAGTTCTCTGCCAGATCACTTCATTTCGGATACAATCCCGCAGAGAAACGCCGTGCAGAGCTCTTACCATAGCCCGCTCAGCTACAGACCACATTATCCCTGAACCTGTTCTTCTCTAAATAAGCAGGTACTTACTAGGCGCTAATGGAACAGTACTTGCTGAGCTGCTCCCAAGTGCAGCCGAGGGTGCAGCACTCATCCGCGATGCCCAGTTGTCTTTTCCGCCGCGTCGCCGTGCCGTGCTGTTCTACCACTGGAACAAGACAGATCTTTATGAAGAAAGGAGATAGAAGACTTAGGACAAGTTTTACCACTGACAAATAAGTTCGTGATTACCTTTTTTTTTGATATTTTAAAATTGTTGTTGTTGACAGTAGAATAATAATTAAAACACATTATTTATTGTTTAATTCCATTCCTCAATATTAACAATTAGTTTTGGATAGACCGAATAAAATAACGGCTTATTTGTAACAGCAATAACTGGCAACACTATCCTGTAGTAGTTGACATTTCACATATGTAGTTCCAATTTTGGCCACCAGAATAGTTAAGTTGGTCGGTGTTTTTAAACTGCCTCTTTTAAAAAAAACAGCATCATTTAAAGCTGACAGATAACTTATCACGAACTTGTCTGTCAGTAATGAAACTGGCCCCCATTGTTAGTATCCCCGTAGTATAGTATGGTGTCGATCAAGACTGTTTTTTGAGGGTCACTAACCAGGGAGCTCGTGGCGCAGCTGTGACAGTGGTTCGTTAGCGATAACGAAAGTCAAGCTACCTACGCCGCGGTCGGTTAATGGATGGGTGACCATTCTGACCATATTTAGTGACATTAATTTCGAGCGTCTCCGTGCTTCGGAAGGCACGTTAAGCTGTTGGTCCCGGCTGATACTTACTATAATGTAAATATTAGTCGTCAAGCCTAGTCAGAGGCCATTTGGCGGCTTGATAACATCTGACATTAAGGTTGGTCACTTGCCTTACGCACCCCTCCACCAACCCGCACTAGGCCAGCGTGGTGGAGTATGGCCCACACTATCTCACAATTGAGATAAGGCCTGTGTCCCAGCAGTGGGAACGTATATAGGCTGATGATGATGATGAACCAGGGAGCCCTTCAGGCACTATACGTCCTAGAAGCATCGTTTGATGTGCTATCAGTAGGTATCACCCTGTGGTCAAATATTGGATCTTCGAGACTTCGATTTCAAGTGCACTGGCTCTACATTTATTATCATTGCCACGCACTTGGGTTAGCCACAGCTCTACATAACATAAGCGGTCAAAACGTTAGTTTAAGATTTATCAGTTAAATGTTGTAGGTACTTAAGTATTGTGTTGTGAGAATGTTTGAGATTACGAACTAACGAATTTTAAGTTACCTTGTGGATGGTTGTATGTTTGAACTTTCATTCATTAAAATAAAACATTTGTTATGAAAGTCGTAATAGGGTAACTGATCTAATTATCAGCACTTTAAGAGTTAGTCCTAACTTAAGCCCGTTTATCACATTGAAAAATACTGTTTCACCCGTTATGACGAGTTTTTTAGTATCAATATTCAATCAGTAAGATGATTATTGAAAAAAAATATGTTTATCTTTATCCAATTTTTTTTTAGATAGGCAAGAGTAAAAATTGACCATTGCACCATTTACTAGCACCATCACCACCAATTATTAGCATAGAGTGAGCCAATTATCAGCACTGTGATAGTGGTATTGAATTTATGAAATTAATGGTTATTTGTACCTATAATCTCTTTTATTGACTTTAATAGGAAGGTAATATGTACTAAGGATAAAATAATATTTTACTTATAATCTACTTAATAGTATTTATAAACTTAACAAAGTGTAACATCTTTCTTTTTGGGAATCCTTACGACAGCAATCTAAAACCCACTTCACCTAAACTTCCTCTTCTTTTTTCAACAACATTGGATCAGGGCCTGGGAGTTCTTGCGTGGCTTTCTTAATCGCGACTGGATAGTTCCTCTTGAAGGTTTTCGAGGCCAGTTTTTAGGACATACCCTAAAAACTGGCCTCCTTTTCTACTGCATCGAAGGCTTTTAATAGATTTTCATTAGAGTATATCTTTCTCAGCACCAGTGCTGATAATTTGGAATTTGCAAAATATTAGATCCATATATCAGCACCATATGTTTTAACAATAGGTATATCACCTTAAGCTCAACTCTGACTTTTTAAATTAACCTCGTAAACTATCTAAGAATTCAGATAAATCAAAAGGTTCAGTAGAAAATATCTACAAGATCTGATATAGCATAAAATGTAAACACATGATCTTACCTTCGATCACTAAGCACAGGAAAAAATAGGATGGACTGCAGAACATATTCTTTTGTTTACAAAAATTTCGCCATTTTAAAGTCGGAAAGTATAGTATTGCGAGTAGTAGGATTCCAAAAACATCAATTTATTTATTTGTAAAAAAAAGTGTTAACCCAAATTACTTAGGTAAAACCGTATAATTTTACTATTTATTCGGAGTGCTGATTATTTGGTGCAGTGCTAGCATTTGGATCAGTCACCCTATATGTCAAAAATGAGATATCTTGAGCACTAAAAAGGCTAATGACTTCTTAAGTTAGTTCTTAAAGTAAACAATAGGTATAATAATAATGAAGCAACGCGTGTAGTTTTTCTCGCGATATCAATATTAATTCAATAAAATAAACTTTCAATTCAAATATTATAATTATAGATAGGTATTTTAGGTAGAAGTGGCGCCAAATGTAGATAATTTTGGTAAGCAAATATTTTTATTTACTATCATATTGACAGATTACCTATACCTACATCTTAAAATGGCCTACGGCCTTTGTGGTTAGAAGCATCAATGAAAGGAAAGGTCAATACACCAGGTATTGACAGTCTCCTTTCCTAGTTTGAAGCGAACTTGCTCCTTATTCTTCCTACCATTAAAAATATCAATACCAACAGGATATAAATTAACTCATTGATCTTACTACCCACTAAAGTTTACATTTTCCACTTTAAATCCAAAGATATTATAAACGACAAGCCACCGGAATCACAATCGTAATTCCGTCTCAAACTAAAATAATGCCTTACGAGAACCAGGTGAGATAAGGTTCTCTTAAAATACCCCGAAATCGTATAAAGGTTAACAATAACTGTTGGACCCACAGAACAAGAAAAATGTTTTTCTTGTTCCGTAGTTCGACCCAATCAGTCTTACTACAAAAAAGGATTTAAGCAATGGTCTAACTCTAGCTAAACACTTGTCAAAGCGGTAAACACAAATGTTGAGCGGCTGCATGGAGCTATTATTACTACGTATAGAGAAGACATCAGTCATCACTGACACGTTCCGATCAACTGCAGTCAGATGGCTGCACTGCATTTAGTCACTTGCTAGCTCCCCAGCGCCAAAGTCTTGTTTTGATTATATACGAAAATACGTCAAAATCCACTAAATATGCCCTCGTGTGTGTTGAGATATTGCAGTAATAATTCTAGTAATTACATCCAAGAGCAAAGGAATAACTTTCTACTATTAAATAACTAGAAAATCAAATTCAAACTTAATTAAAATAAAATATTTTATCGGAGACGCCATAATGTAATTTTTCAAAGACTAAAAATTAAGATGTGCCATTTTGTATGTAACAAGTATAGGTAGAATTTAGCTTGATTTTTCTTTGTATAACGGAAAATAATATTTATACGCTTATTTAGAAAATAACTATCAAAGATATGGGTGGTTTTTCGTACTCCACAGAAGATGTACCTATATAAAATACATATTATTATGTCTCGCTACAGAGACAGTAATACGAAACCTTTTAAAAAAAAGTGGTGGAATTAGTCTCTCTACTAAATACAATTTCAGTTAAAATAATGTCTTTGGAATACTTCATTACTTCGTAACTAAATAAATGTAATATTACTTCAAAATTATACGGCTTTTAATTTTGTATCAAATCAAAACTTAGGATAAAATTTGTAACAGACTTCGTTTATTTATCTAGCCTCTCGAAGGTACCTGTTTGAATAGGCAGAATATAAACAAATTGTTGCCTGTTGACGGTGTCATCGCATCTATGACTTATTAGCCGCCCCCGCGCGCCCCACCCCACCGCGCTTGGCGCATAGACATTGTTCGAGCTGTCTATATTTCTATGAGCGGCTGTTTATTTTTGTTACCACAAAACCCATAAGTTACTTCCCAAGTCCAAGTAAGTAGGTACTAAGGATGAAATATGTATGTATTAAGTTGGTAATGTATTTAAAATGTAATATTAACTATATAAGATAAAAAATTAAATCGTTGAAATGTAGTCAATAAGGAAATACGAAGAGAGATGTCCATATAAAACTACTCGCGTAAGTTCACATCTAAACAAAAATCTTCGTACAAATTGTAACCTTACCAATATAGTAATAACCTAACAAAAAACATTCTAATCAATTGAATAGGTAGATATATAGTTTATGTATATGTTACCGACCAAACCCGATTTCAGGACAAATAAGATTGTTTTTTTTTCTTTGTCGCAGGGGAAATGCTGCCTTAAGCAAACCCGCCGGGGGCGGACAGGTTATGTGGGGCTCTCCGTCTGGGATGCACAGAATAAGCTACCCAGAACGGCCTACCCACTACAACCCCTGCGACGCTCCCTCATCGTCCATAGTGGGGAGGAGTCACGGTGACTGGCACGAAGCCTATTACGCGATCCTGCTCGGACGGAGTCAGCCTACACGGCGGGCAAGACGCAATCCCCCCCGGCTAAGCTGGGGGGGGGGGGGGGGGGAGATAGGGACAGTCGAGGCAGTCTAACAGACAGTGAAGGAGACCGGTGCAATGCCGGCGTTGGTACCCCCGTACCATTCCCCGGCTGGTCTCCATGGAGAGGAAGGAGACGATGGAAATTAGTTTGGCCAAGGCCAAGCTGATTTAAGTCAACATAGAATATAGTAAAAACAAAAAAGGTTTTCAGGGTTTAAAAAAAATAACCACGAACTTCTAACCTATATCCATCCGAGTAGATTTCCCCTTAGTACAAAATAGCCTAGGCCAAACTAGTTTGTCCTGAAATCGGGTTTGGCCGGTAACATATGCATAGACTTAGACAGATCAATTAAATTATTTTATTTTACAAGCAAAAATTAATTTGTATGTATACGCTAATGTAAACTGGGTATATTTTCAGCCGAGTAAGGAGTAGTAGACTCATTTTGGGTCGTTGCGCCATGTTAGTAAGTAAGTAGGAGTAGTATGCGATGGATGGCCTGCTGTAGCCCCTGATAAAAAAAAGGTCGTGTACCTAAAAGTTTAAGTATTACAGGTAGGTATTCTTAGTGTTATCTATGCACATAATGCCTTACTTACACGTGTAACACATGGCCCCATTAATCCTTCTTACTAACAATAAAAAGTCAAAAGTTTGCGAGATTGGTCGAATGTAGGAGGATTCAGGCGACTGGGACCACTACATAGCTGGGACCGCGGTCCCAGTTGCCTGATTAGTTTTTATTTATTTATTTCGTCAGGCGAGCGAGTGGGACCACCCGTAATTTTAATCACAAATCCATTATTGAAATACAAGATTTAGTACAGTTAGCACAAAAGGTGTCATTAATAAAACAAAGTTATGGTCCCAGTCGACCGATTCAAAAATGTTAACAGGTAACTGGGACCGCGGTCCCAGTTTCATATGGTCTCGTAGGTCTGTATATTGTGAATCTCCAGACCTTATTTTTTAGCTTAAACTAAAAGAGTAAAGACCAATGAGGCGTCCGGCCTTGGGGGTAGGTATTCCGTCTTCTTCTGCGCATATTTGAAAAAAATAATCATTGTCACAAATTACGCACTAAATAATAATAATAATACATTTATTAATCAGACAACAAGATCCAGAGTGTTAGTTACAAGAGCTTATATCCTATGTTAGTACAATTAAAAATTAAAGTAGGTTACAAGTGACTTAATTCTAACAATAAGTTTACCAATCAGTGGACAGTCCCCACGATTGGCTATGGCATCCAAAACACTATTGCGGCTGTCGCGAACCCGCCTGAGCAATGAACCTGCTTTTTTGCGCAGTATTGTCGGGAAACTGTCGACCTGCGCATCCGCGAACATGCCCGATGCACTACACCATCGCGGCAGCCGCAGCAGTGCCCTGAACGCATTATTATATTGAACGCGAAGGCCGCTGTACGACTTTTGGGTAAAGCTAACCCACAGGCTGCTCGAGTAAAACGATGTACAATATGCCCGGAAGAGTGTTATTTTGACAGTGTCAGAACATCGAGCAAACCTGCGGGCCAACATGTTAGCCCTTTTCGACAACGACCTTCGCTCTCTTTCAATATCTGCGTCATCTTTTAGTGTGTCTGTGACAATATGACCCAGATATTTGAAAGATGTCACTCTACAAAGTGGGGACCCATACAGCATGATGGGAGGCACAACATCTGGGCATTTACTGCCAGCCCTGAATACCATGTACACACTCTTGTTTGTATTGTAAATCAGACCATGAGCCGCTGCATACCTCTCACAGATACTCAAGAGTCTTCTAAGTGCGCTTATCGAGGGTGCCAGCAGCACCATATCGTCTGCATAGCTTATATTGTTGACGCATATGCCTCCAACATGACAGCCGACACGAGTACCACTGAGCTCCTCGATCAGCGCATTCACATATAAATTAAAAATTCTAGGCGAGGACAGCCCACCCTGTCTAACCCCACATTCACTCTTGTACTCATCCGAATAGACATCAGCCCATCTCACACGATTTATCTGATTCCCATACCAGTACTTGAACATAGAAAGGAGATCAGCAGGTAATCCCATCAGTCTCAATTTTTCCCAGAGTACATCGTAATCAACTAGATCGAACGCCTTGGACAAGTCTAAAAAACAGGCATACACTGGTGTTTTCCTGTCAGTGTAATATCGGATGGTATGCTTGAGTGCCAGAATAGCGCTTTCCGTTGATAGGCCAGGCCTAAAGCCAAATTGTAAGTCGTGAATATTCACGTATTTACTAAGCTGAGAATCAAGCACACCATCAAACACCTTGGCCACCACAGTTGCCAAGGAAATAGGCCTGTAGTTCGATCTAGCTGACACGTCACCGGTTCTGTTTTTGACAATTGGAACCACTATTGTCTCCATTAGCTCCCTCGGCAGATATGAATGAACCAAACAAATATTAAATAACAGAGCCAGTATCCTAAAGAGGTGAGGCCCCGCATTTCGCAGATGCTCGATGCTGAGACTGTCGTGTCCCGGTGATTTTCCTCGTGTCATTGATTTAATGATCTTCTCTACCATTCTGCTAGTTATTGTTAAGCTCACAGAGTCACGACGCGTCTCAGGAGCGACCATGCTAGGTTGTTTTGAATCCAAAGGCGATTTTACAGAAAAATGATTTTTAAATAAGTTCGCAATGGCCTTTGGATCACTAACACCGTCAACACACGCAGGGAGGCCAGGTCTCGAATTCAACTTGTTTGTTGACTTCCAAAATCTTCCAAAGTCCCGCTCTTTATGGTGTGTAGCTAGAGCATCCATTTTGATCTGCTCCTGGTGATTTTGACACCATTTCAATTTTCCCTTGAAGACTTTTCGGCTGTACACCATTTCCTCATACAAAGACCCAGTATTTGGTTTCCCATGTTGAACCCACACAAGGAACTTGGACCTGGCCTCCCTATGTGCGGCACCCACATGCTTATTCCACCCCTGGATTCCTCTGGAACGACCTTTACTCTTAGAAATATGGGTTTCAGAAGCAGAACAGGCTAGTACAGATATTAAGTTTCTATAAAGGTTATCAATACATATTTTATGTTCAACAATATAACAGCGATTATGACAGCAGCTCTGTAATTCAACAGGAAAATCAATATCTTTAAGTCTTTTATGACATAGCTTGTTATATGCTTTCACCTGTTCCTCAGACCTTTCTCCCCATTTTATGGTATCAGGGACAGGAATTAAATTACTATATACCTTACATCTAATTTCATTTAAATTACAGTCAATCGATAACGGAAAATGGTCGGACCAGTAAACGTCATACATTACTCTTGCACTCTTGACACATTGCCAAGCCGATTCAGTGACAAGACAATGATCTAACCATCTCAAACTACCATGAGCTTCACTTATAAATGTATAAGTATCTAAAGTTGAGTTTAGTAGACTTACGTCCGCACAGATCCAAGAATTGTCAGCACACATATTAGATAGTTCGTTGTAAAACAAAGTCCCTGGGTGGGCGTTAAAATCTCCCAAAAGAAACACTGATTCTACACCGTTTTCTTCAATTAAAGCATTCAAGACACTAAGGCTGTCCGTAAACTCACTAAGATTCTCTCGACAGTCCGTGGGCATATATACACTACACACAATTAAAGGTCTATCTGTAAGCGAGATTCTAATTGCACAAATACGTGGGTTTGGGCAGTCAATCACTGAAACGTCGGGAAATATCCGCTTATCCCAAATTAAGGCCACGCCGCCATGGGGACGACCAGCAACGAGACCACCCTCCGAATCAATTGCAGATGTACCGGTATATCCAAAGTTCCTATCGACGGTTCCGAGGTAAGGAATATCGTGTGGAAAAAGCCAAGTCTCTTGGAGAGCTATAATGTCCGCATTTTTGCATAGCATTCGCACTCCCTCGATAGATCTTTTCAAACCTTTACAATTAAATGTAACCATTGAGTTACAACACTTTCTGGCGCCATCCATGTTTGTGCTATCCATTACTATTCTGTCTATTGAATTCAAAAGTTTTCAGCTTTGCGAAATTAACAAAGCGCCGAAACAACACTCCTTCTGGCCAAAAACTTTCACCGAGAAAAACATTCAACTTACTTTTCGGTACTAAAACCTTGAATGCGTTATACCCTCTGTTAGTTTTTATATTTAATTTTTGCACTGATACATTACATTGTATTTTACTATGCACATGCGTAGTTATATCATTTTCAGTTGTTGATTTGTCAACATTATAAATAAACAAAGGAATTTTAATGTCTGCCGCTTTGAAATTTCCATTTGGCTCGGATTCAGCTGTTCCCTTTTTTCCCGCGATTCTATTCCGCAACCTTTTTCGTTGTATTACTTTCCATTCCTCTGTAGGATTTTCGAGCTTCCATTGCCCCGGTGTTTTCAATTTATCAGCCATATTCATACTTCCAGCTTCAACAGTGCGAGACTGCAGCGGGCACATTCGCGGTTTTGAACCCGCATCTTCACAATCAGAGTGCAACATCGGTGTTTTTGCACGCTCAGTTGAACCAGTCCCTTGCACGTGCGACATTAGTGATTTTACTTGCGCATTGCCCGACACTGGACTTTCAACCTTCTTTGTATGTGATATTGCATCAACAACCTGCGTGGACGTTCGTTGTTCTGAAGTCGCAAAGGAGTTGTTTACGCCACTATACTCGTTTTGTTCACCTTCATTTGAAATAATCGGCCGGTATGAATTTGCAGACAATTTTAAAGACTTTCTAGGACTATTTAATGACGAATCGCTATTATTGGGACTATAGCCGGAGATGTGGTGTAGTCCCTTGGGGCCACTTTCATAATGACATTCCGTATGTAAGTAGTTTCCTCGTCTTGTATTTACATTGTACCGATCGTCGAAATTCACCACGGAAGAGTTTTTCAAGTCTTCAACGTCATTTTTTAATGCTTGAAAAGTATCAATTGCCACATAACGCTCCTCAGCTTGTTTTAAGTTCTCCTTTAATAATAGAATATCCTTAAGCAGACGCGTTACATCGACATGGTCGAACGAGACCGGGGGTAGTTTATGAAGATCTCGCGCAACGAAAACAGGAACAAGATCTGGATCTGTTTGTTTGAACATACAAATAATGTCATCGATGTCACGTAGTGTCTTCTTGCCGCCTTTTCGGTTTTTAATGCGTTGATCCGTTGGGATGGAGTCATACAACAGCTTCTTTGCACTTTGTATATCTTCGGGCGTAAACGCAGTTACACAGATTCGACTCAAGCTGACCTCGTCCATTACGTCGAGTTTATTCATCACAAAAGCCAGAACTTCGCTTATTACGATGTTACATCCCGAACATTTAATAACATTTACATTTGACGACATTGTCACCGTATTAAAAAGATACGCAGCAGTCTAACACACACACAGACCGTTACCGGTGACGCGCGCGCGGCGACTGTGACTAAAGCGCCTGTGACTAAAGCGCCGCCGGAATTTTTTATTTGATAACAGCGACGGCCAGTTAATTGCATTTGTTTACATTCTTATATCTTGGGAGTACAATAAGGTATCTTATTAGTGATAAGCTGTTACAACTTCCGCTTCCCCCGACCCGCTAATTCATAAATATTATAATTAGAGTTTATTTAACATGTCAATTTAATTATAAGAATTATTTATTAATAATTTAGATATTAAAATACATAATTACTTTATAGTAATTCTATTAAGATTACTAATTTTTCTCATTTCCGGTGTACAACAAATTATTCCAATAGGCTCTAATATCTACTTTGACTCGTCACAACTTCCGCTTTCGGAAACCCACTAATATTCCTTATTTTTTATAAATAGAATATTCTAATATAATTATTATAGTTATTATAATTTAATAATAGTAATAATTGTTATAATAGAATCACTTTTTATTTGTTTATGTTTAGTATCGTGGATATTAATATTAATTTCTCATTTCCGGTTCAGACTGAATAATCTAATTTAGATCTTGAATAATTTAATGAATGTTAAATATAATCTGTACTAATTATTTAAATAATTTATCTAATATATTTTGTATTAATTGTATTTTATTTTGTACTTTTTAATTTGGCGGGAATCGTGTAGCAAACTGTATAAAAAGAGGCGACAGCCATCTTGTAATTCATTAATAAACGGATCCTCGAACTGTGACTACGCTGTGTTATTATTGTCGAAGCTGGGCGTCTACACCTCAGAAGTGGGATATGGAGCACCACCACGGCCCATATTTCCTCGGCTTGGGGAAGAGGACATCGAACAACGCGTCAACTGAAAGCGAGAGTGACGGTGGAAACGAAGACTTTTTTTTTCACTCGACTCGCTCACCACAACCGGCCAAGAAACGAAGAATCACTCACCTGGACACTGAAATCATTCCCAAATTTGATCCTGGAAAGAAATCAACAAATGTTAAAGGATGGCTGCACAAAATCGACCAGCTTGGGAACCTGTACGACTGGGAGGAACGAGACAAGATTTTTGTGATGCAAACTAGACTACGTGGTGCAGCTCGTGATTGGTACGACGACCTCGATGACTACGAAGCGGATTGGGACTTGTGGAAAGAACGACTAACAAGAGCCTTTCCCCGCTCAACGGACTTCGTGGACCGACTTGAGGCAATGCTGGCACGTGTGAAGAGCAGCAGTGAGACTATGACGTGTTACTATCACGACAAGATCTCCCTAATGAAGAAATGTGGAATTGACGGCGAGAACGCGACCTCGTGCCTTATTCGCGGTTTGCCCAACGATTTACGGGCAAACGCGAAAGCATACTGCTCCAAGACGCCTGACGAGCTATACTACGGCTTCTTATCTTCATTAGAAAACTATAAACAAGTCGAAACTAGAACAGCTGAGTTGAAGTCTTCATGGCGCCGTGGCGGTTCTACGGGGAGCATGCCGAAGATTTGCTACAACTGCCGCAAAACAGGACATCTTTCTCGAGACTGCCGTGCTACGCGCTGCCTCGTCTGCCAGCGCCTGGGACATGCTGCTGACACATGCTGGTATGCAGCGGGACCTTCGCGAGATGCACCATCCCAACGGAACCCGCAGGTACGTGATATTAATTTTGTATCTACCGAAATAGTTGCGGATTTATATAAGAAAAATGTCACCATAAACGGAAACTTAGCGCTTGCGTATATTGATACAGGCAGTAAAGTTAATATTATCACTTTAAAGATAACTCAAATTTTAGGGTTATGTCAGAACGAATCAAATGTAATCATGAAAGGATTTGGTGGAGTATTTATTAATTCATTGGGCAGGACAAATTTTAAGCTCGTTATCGACGATTTGTGTTTAGACACTAGTGCTGAAATAACAAATACTAATCTGCACGATATAGATTTGATTATTGGTCAACCTACAATCAACCAAGGTGATATTAATTTGTTAGTAACGTCTAATTCGGTAACGTTTTTGAGAACCAACGATCTTGAGTCACCATTAACTAGTATAGATATTAGCGACAAGGATTATATCACAAAAGTGCCCTTATTCTCATCTAACGCGGTTAATATACAACCGGGAGTGACCTTTTGTATGGATGTTTATACTAAGGTGAAAATATTGCCATGTAATATCCTTATCACACGGCCCATTATATACTCGTTGGGCCTTATTTCATATTTCATACCGCAGACTATTTTGACCCCTGAAAGCCTCCGATTGAAAATAATCAATTTAGGCGGGATGTGTATACAGTGGGAGGCGAATAGGCTCATTACTCGCGCAGAAATATACCTACAAACTGACGTATCATTAATTACTGACGAATGTTACGTAAATAGTGCAAGTCGCCAATGCAACCAACAAAATAAAATAGTTGCATCTGATTTAGATATTGGTGATTTAGATACTAAAGAAACCAGCTTATTATTAGCACTACTTAATGAATATAGACATTGTTTTGCTGAATGTAGCGCCGAGCTAGGGTGTACCGACTTAATCGAAATGCAGATAGTCACAACTACAGATAGACCTGTTTATTGCAAGCCATATAGATTACCCTATAAAGAGAACGAAATTGTTCAGGAAAAAGTAGATGAACTTTTATCTGCTGGCATTATTAGGGAGTCCAACTCGGACTATTCTAGTCCTGTGATTTTAGTGAAAAAGAAGGGGGGTGATCATCGTCTCTGCATTGACTATCGTGCTTTAAATGCGTGCACGGTCAAAGATCGTTTTCCGTTACCACACATAGATGACCAGATAACTCGATTGGCGGGTAAAATGTACTTCACAGTTTTAGATATGGCACAAAGTTATTATCAGGTGAGGGTAGCAGAAGACTCGATACACAAAACTGCGTTTATAACGGCCACAGGGACCTATGAATTCTTGAAAATGCCATTCGGTTTGGCTAACTCTCCAGCCGTCTTCTCCCGTTTGATTCGTAAAGCACTAGGCGCACTAAATAACAGGATTGCTGCTTACCTTGATGACGTTACCTTACCCACGACGACAATAGAAGAAGGAATTCAGCTACTCGAGGAAGTACTAGTGTTACTCTCCCGGGCGAACCTTAAACTTAACCTAAAAAAATGTTCCTTCCTTAAAACAAGCGTTAACTATTTAGGTCATGAAGTAACTGAGGGTTATGTACGACCGGGACAATCAAAAATTAATAGTGTTACGCAATTCCGGCCACCGCGAAATGTGCACGAATTACGTCAATTTATTGGGTTAGCGTCGTACTTTCGTAAATTCGTTAGAGGGTTTGCTGAGATTGCTAGGCCATTAACTTGTTTAACAAAGAAGGACAAAGACTGGGTTTGGGGTCCTGACCAGCTTAACGCTTTTAATCAATTAAAATCTATTTTAACTGATCGTCCTGTCCTAGCCATATACGACCCTCACGCTAAGACAGAAATTCATACTGACGCTAGCAAAATAGGTTTAGGCGGTATTTTGCTGCAGTATCAGAAAGACGGGGCTCTAAAGCCTGTAGCTTACTTTAGTCGCGTTACTAGTCCCGAAGAATCTCACTACCATAGTTACGAATTGGAGACCCTCGCTGTTGTTGAATCATTAAAACGTTTTCGCATTTATGTTACGGGTATCCCGGTAAAAATTGTAACAGATTGTGCCGCATTAAGAACGACTCTCAGTAAAAGAGATTTGATACCGCGAATTGCCCGGTGGTGGCTCGCTATACAAGACTTCGACCTAGAGATTGAATACCGTCCAGGAGATCGTATGAAGCACGTAGATGCGCTCAGCCGAAATCCCTTGGAAGCGGTACCTGTGCTTCATATTGATGAAACTGATTGGCGTCTGACCTTGCAGGCTCAAGATGAGGGTATACAAATGATTATTAAACAGCTCAGTGAGGGAACCACCAACCCCGACATTAAGAATAACTATAAAATTATTGATGGGTACTTGTTTAGAAAAACATTTCACGGGGATAGATTTGTTATACCAAAACTTTCAAAATGGTCATTATTACAAAAATATCACGATGAAGTAGGACATTTAGGATTTGATAAGTGCGAAAAAGTTATAAAAACACAGTTTTGGTTTCCAAACATGACAAGGTTTATACGGAAATATGTTAAAGCGTGCCTACATTGTGCGTATGGCAAAGGTAATTATGGGAAAACCGAAGGCGAGTTACACCCTATCGAAAAGGCTGCAATACCAATGCATACCTTACATATAGACCATTTAGGCCCATTTCTGAAAACTCGGAATGGTAATTGCTACATATTAGTAATTATAGATTCTTATACGAAGTTTGTCTTTGCTAAAGCTGTTAGGGGAGTGAGCTCTATTGAGACTATAAAAAACTTAAAAGAAATCATCGCGATGTTTGGTAATCCCCACAGAATAATAAGCGATCGAGGTGTTGCATTTACGAGTAGATATTTTAAAGAATTTGCTTTACAAAAGCAATTCAAACACGTATTGAATGCAATCGCTTCCCCGCGTTCCAACGGCCAGGTTGAACGCGTAAACCGAACGATCATAAACGGCCTCAATACTACGGCTGAGAGTGAATGCACTTGGGATGAAAAACTATCAGATGTTGTTTGGGGTATAAATAATTCTCCTCATGCGGTTACTGGAGTTACACCATTTAATTTAATGTTTTCCCATGAGAACACCCTTTTGCCAGGGTACCCCACTACTTCCACGACGGATTCTCATCCCCAAGACAAGCTAGAAGAGCGCAGACGTAAAGCTAAACTACGTATTGATAGATATATGACCATTATGAAAAATCAGTATGACAAAAAGCATAAAAAGTGTAGGAAATATCAAATTGGTGAATTGGTGTTATGGAAGGGTGGTTTAGCCCGTGATCATACAGCACATGTGACAAAAAAACTAGGAAGTGTATATACTGGGCCATATAAAGTGACTAAAGTAGATCATGCCATTGATCGATATACAATAAATAGTATTAAAGGTATGAAAGGATACAAAAAGTTCAGTGCAGTTGTACCTTCCGATTCATTACGCCCTTATAAATCGTCTGTTTCTGATAGTTCCACTGAATCCGATCATGAAGTAGATAGAGATGACTTAATCGATTTGTTAGAGAGTTAGACAAACATCCATATAGTTGTGAATTTGTAGTGTAATGTCAGAGTGTAGGTTCCTTTTTTTATTGGTATTAGGGTCAAAGTATTGTGATCATAATACAATTGTAATTTATAAACATCTATTTTAAGAAATAAATTTAAATAACTATAAAACTTTTGCATTCAGCCTTCACATACCCCAGTATTTTAAATCTATTCTTCTGATGAGAAAGTAACGGGTTGTTTTTGTAAGAATTGCTATGATTTGATAAGAACACTAAACTGTATTTAACGTATTTCTCAGTGATTAGAGATAGATCTGCGTGACAATAATTAAATAATGCTGAACTTATCAGGTATATTTACTCATTTTAAAGTCTATTCCGTTACTGTGTGATTAACGGATAGGTCTATTTGATTCCAATGACAAAAAGTATTAAACCGAATATAGCTATCGTATTTCTGTGTGATAATAGATAGATCTGCGTGACAATAATAGAATTATGTTGAACTTAACGAGTATATAAATAGAATACAAACTTGTATGAAATCTATTCCGTTTCTGTGTGATTAACGGACAGGTCTGTTTGATTTAATGAGGATACTAAACTAAATATCTATCATATTCTTTGTGACAAGAGATAGATCTATGTGAAAATAATTAAAGAGCTTACCTGGTATAATATGCACATTGCCTACTCATATAAAATCTATTATGTTGCTATGTGATAAACAGATAGATCTACGTGATTTTGATGTACAATAATGAGGATACTAAACTAACGGAGCAGGAACGTAAATATCTATCATATTCTGTGTGACAAGAGATAGATCTATGTGAAAATAATTAAAGAGCTTACCTGAATATGGACATTATCTACTCATATAAAATCTATTATGTTGCTATGTGATAAACAGATAGATCTATGTGATTTTGATTTACATAAAAGATATGTTACCTACAATATTTATCTTATTTCTGTGTGATATGAAAAGATAAATCTATGTGACTCCCAACTAATGACTTTGATGCTGCCTTAAAACAATATATTACAAATCTAGGCAAATCTGTTTCATTGATATAAAATTTACTCGAACATGCCACATAATTGTAATAAAAAAAATACCATGCTCTGGCATGATAAAGTGACTCAAATTGTAATGTCAAAATGCTTCTTATTCCTACTTAGCCTGTAATATCATGGAAATAACAATATATACCTGATACGTTATTCTACTCTAATCTGATATATTGACTCTGCAATAAGAGAACAAAAGGAAAACCTAATAAAGTTACACTGACTTCATTATTTTTAATGATTTAAATAAAACAAAATATACTGTGTGTTTTTTTTTTTATTATTTCAGATACCAGCGTTGCCAATGGATCAAGCCAATCAGAAACGCCGTGAGGGACCACGGCCTTTACAGGATGGCCGAGTGTTACAACTTCCGCTTCCCCCGACCCGCTAATTCATAAATATTATAATTAGAGTTTATTTAACATGTCAATTTAATTATAAGAATTATTTATTAATAATTTAGATATTAAAATACATAATTACTTTATAGTAATTCTATTAAGATTACTAATTTTTCTCATTTCCGGTGTACAACAAATTATTCCAATAGGCTCTAATATCTACTTTGACTCGTCACAACTTCCGCTTTCGGAAACCCACTAATATTCCTTATTTTTTATAAATAGAATATTCTAATATAATTATTATAGTTATTATAATTTAATAATAGTAATAATTGTTATAATAGAATCACTTTTTATTTGTTTATGTTTAGTATCGTGGATATTAATATTAATTTCTCATTTCCGGTTCAGACTGAATAATCTAATTTAGATCTTGAATAATTTAATGAATGTTAAATATAATCTGTACTAATTATTTAAATAATTTATCTAATATATTTTGTATTAATTGTATTTTATTTTGTACTTTTTAATTTGGCGGGAATCGTGTAGCAAACTGTATAAAAAGAGGCGACAGCCATCTTGTAATTCATTAATAAACGGATCCTCGAACTGTGACTACGCTGTGTTATTATTGTCGAAGCTGGGCGTCTACAAAGCAGTCGACACAACATCTGTAGCACAGTGAACAGCGAATTTTTGAATGAGTCCTTTGACCACAATCAAATCGGGAAATAAATTCCTAAAAAAACATATTAATTAGGAGTATTTAGTATTAGTTACGTTCCACAGAGGAAATATTTTAGGTATTATGGTATTATAGAATAACTTGCTGTATCTTATTTTCTTGAATACGTTGCTATATCTTATAGTCTTTTTTATTGTGATTAGAATGCATTTAAAATACAATTAACAAGTGTAAACATTTATTTACATCCTGACCGTTTACATTACTAAATAAAGAAAAGAGGCGCGTAGCCCACCGGATGAAAAATTACAACCTTTTGAGAAATCACGTTAAGGAAAAATCAGAATGTACGCTATCCCAAAAATATTGGAAATTTCAAAATGAATACGACTGAGAGCCTCATTTTTACCCTTAGCACCACATTACCAAATCATTCGTATTGTGGAAATTCTAAAGATATAACACCGTACTAAAATACCACGCAAATACTAAAAGCACAGATAAAATAATACATACTAGTATATGTTCTGTAGTAACGCCTCGATGGTCTAGTGGTTTAAGTACCGGGCCAAGATCTCGGGGTCCTGGGTTCAATTCCCTTGTCGAGCTAACTTTGTGTCGGTTTTTTCGGACACAGCTCGGGTTTGTGATCACCAATCCGCATTTGGCAAGCGTGGTAATTAAGCCAATACCCATCATTGTAGCGATAACTTGATTTCAAGGATGGAGGCCTTTGCCCTGCAGTGGGACATTCATAGGCTGATACTTTTTTATATGTTCTGGCTTTACATATTACGTGACGATATAATGTATTTTAAGACCAACCCATTGATTGCAATAATTTGATTTGATTAAAAAAAAATGTTAAAAAATTAGGCAAGATAATAAGAATTATTCCACTTTGCCCCACCAAGCCGCCCCACTGGTGGGGCGAAGTGGAACGTTTCAAAATTCGCAGTGGAATATGCCCCACTAAATCGATTTGGTGGGGCAGATTCCACTGCTTTAAAATTAGGTGTATTCTGCCCCACTAGGGTTGGCACTTTAGAATGTAGGTGGGTTTACATAATATATTGTAATATTTTTCTATTTAAGTTTTATGTGAATTAAGCAAGTAGCATTAGATGTGGTATATGGTATTGTGTTAAATGAAACTTGTAACAACCTCTTTTCGTAAAACCTCCAAACGTCAAACTAGTTAGTTCATTCCCGCGCCAATAGATGGTGCCCTGAGTACTTTACTTATACCAAGCGTTACGATTTTCCTAACATTAGGCCAACAAAGTCTAACATTATCAGTAGATTGCACCCAGAGTAGCTTCTATCAGTGTGTGTGTATAAAGCGTATCACGCCTCGTGCTTTTACTTAGTAAGACACGTTGCGGGGTCCACCAAGATTGTATGTAATTTCGTACACGAAATCCTCTACGTTGGAAGTTTTATTCCTGCTCGCCACCGCCGACCTCTTCCTCACCGGACCACGCTGTTACTCACAACTATAAATGTTCTCAGAAAAAATATAATTTGTTTTTTGAATCACAGATCAGACACCATTAATTGAAAAATAAAATATTCATAATTGTAACTTAAAAACATAATTTTAACTAATTTTTTTTTTACACTAGTTGACCCGGTGAACCTCGTATCACTTACTTTAGTATTTTCCTCACAATTTTTCCATATTTTCTCATAGTTTAAAACTTTCCCTGGACTTCCACGAATATTTTTAGTCAAATTGGTTCAGCCGTTCTCGAGTTTAAGCGAGACTAACGAACAGCAATTCATTTTTATTTATAAATATTACTCACAATTTTCATATTTTCTCATAGTTTAAACCTTCCCTGGACTTCCACGAATATTTCAAGACTAAAATTAGTCAAATCGGTTTAGCCGTTCTCGAGTTTTAGCGACACTAACGAACAGCAATTCATTTTTATTTACAAAGATTTTAAGTTACATTTTTAGCTTTGTTTTTTGTAAAGAAGTCTAGTACTTATGTAATCAAGACTTAAAGAAGTTTGTTACGTAATCAAGACTAATAGTAAGTTTTTAACAGACTTCAAAAAAGGAGGATTCAAAAAACAAATTATATTTTTTTAAGAACATTTATTTATAGTTTCAATGAACACACTACCATATAGGCATATACCACATCTATGACATTTGCTCAAGTAACATAAAACTTAAATAGACAAATATTACAATATACAGTCGTGGTCAACTAATTAGGGACGCTATATGACTAAAACACAAGATCGTCCCTCAAGTCCGAAAAAGAAATCTCTATGGGGCTTTGAAGCTTATAGTAATTCATAACAAGTAATTTGACTAGTATTCCAAATATTTTAAGGCCAGGAAAGCTAATAGCTAGTTGAGATCAATATTATTTAAATAAATAAATCCTTGTCACTTACACATCATTGACTTTATGGGTGGACAACTAATTAGGGACACTTAAAATTTTAACTGTAAATATAAATAAATGGTAATTATTTAAGTGTTTAAGACATAAAAAGTTTTCAATAATCAAAATAGAATATGAAACAAATCATTAAACGTATTTTTAATACCCAGTATGGTTGTTTTTGTTGGTTATAACCATTTGACATCAACGCAGCATCAATGCAATCAAATTATTACAGGTTTTCAAAGAAATATTATTCCAAACACCTTGAAATGTCCCGTAAAGCTTATTTTTAGTGCCAGTACGTTGAGCTGCACTTTCTTCTTCGCTTCATACCATAAGTGCTCTATCGGGTTTAGGTCTGGGCTGTTTGCGGGCCATTCTACTACCAACACTAACTGTTGCGCTAGGCACGATTTAACAGAGTGCGCGGTATGTTTTCGGTCGTTGTCGTGTTTAAACCGTCCAATAGACTGGTAAGACTTCTTTAGCATACTATAGCATCGTTTTCTTCAATATTCCTTTGCATTGGAATTGATCAAGTTTACTTTCAATTATTTTTATAGGCCCCACTCTATGTCTAGAAAAACAGCCCCAGAATTGAATATTGTCGCCTCCATGTTTCACCTGCTTTTTCGTGTACTTTGGATTAATTTCGGACTTTATAAGTCATTGCACGTATTGTCTGTATTGTCTGCCATCGAATGAATTAAGATTTATACTGGTCTCGTCAGAAAACCGCGAATTTCTCCATTGAGCAACAGTCCAATGTCCATACTTTCTTGCAAACGCCAACGGGCTGTTTTTTTTGGACATGGAGTAGGATCTATAAAAATAATTGAAAGTAAACTTGATCAATTCCAATGGATTGAATATTGAAGGAAACGATGCTATTAGTATGCTGAAGAAGTTTCACCAGTCTAATGGACGGTTTAAACACGAGAACTACCGAAAACATACCGCGCACTCTCTGAAATCGTGCCTAGCGCAACATTCAGTGATGGTACTAGATTGGCCCGCAAGCAGCCCAGACCCAAACCCGATACAGCACTTATGGTTTAAAGCGAAGAAAACAGTTGCAGCTCAACATACTGCCAGTAAAAGTCAGCTTTTACGGGACATTTCAAGGTGTTTGGAATAATATTTCTTTAGACACCTGTAATAATTTGATTGCATTGATGCCGCGCTTATGTCAAATGGTTATAGCTAATAAAGACAACCATACTAATTATAAAAAATACGTTTAATGATATGTTTTGTATTCTATTTTTATGAATGAAGACTTTTTATGTAATAAATACTTAAATAATTACCAGCTTATTCATATTTACAGTTAAAGTTTTACGTGTCCCTAATTAGTTGTCCATCCCTAATTAAATTGTGTAAAAGCGGCAATGATTTTTTTATTGAAAAAAAAAGTTTGGCACCTACTATTTTCTTTCCTGACCCTAAAATATTTAGATTACTAGTCAAATTACTTGTTATCAATAGGTACAAGCTTCAAAGCCTCGTAGAATTTTTTTTTTTGCACTGAAGGAACGATCTTATTTTGAAGTGATAGTGTCCCTAATTAGTTGACCACGACTGTATGTACGAGTAAACCCACCTACATTCTAAAGTGCCAACCCTAGTGGGGCAGAATACACCTAACTTTAAAGCAGTGGGATCTGCCCCACCAAATCGATTTAGTGGGGCATATTCCACTGCGAATTTTAAAACGTTCCACTTCGCCCCACCAGTGGGGCGGCTTGGTGGGGCAAAGTGGAATAATTCGATAATAATTTAAGCTTGCCTAATTTATGAAGCTAATTATAAAATATTGTTTTATGATAAGTGATTGACCCTACACGGATTTTTTCCATTAATTTATAACTAATCACGTAAAGTACATAATTAATGGCCGATACGATTACGATGCGCACGATTCATGTGCCAAACTAGTTGATAATGTTGTTGACAATATTATATGAATCGTAGTGACCTTCTAGTAGCATCGTTATCGAGATAGTTACCTCGCGGATGTGGTTATGAACCTAATGCAAGAAACATACGGTACTTTATTTAGTTATTAATGCATCACCTCAAAGGTGATGGTTTAACAAATTGCTTTCGTTCGACTTAAAATGTCGTGGGCTTTTTTATTTGATTTTAGTTAGCAGATAGGCACGCTCACTTTATAAGCAGGCTAGTTTCCTGCCCGCGGTTTCGCCCGCGCGTAATTTCTTATTGCAAATATCCCGCGGGAATGAGACGTTTTCCGTAGAAATTTTATAGCCTATGTCCTAATCAGGGTTATAAACTATACGTGTGCCAAATTTCATCTAAATCCGTTTAGCCGTTTAGGCGTAATTGAGTAACAATCATCCAAACATCCAGACTTTCGCATTTATATTATAATATTAATAGGATTAGCGGACACTGCGGCTTTTTCCAATAGGGGTAGTAGTATACCGAAGGATCGTTCATTGCAGGCTCCTCTGATCTTCCAGTCTTTGATTTACTGCTTGGTGCCTGGATTTATGGGTCCGCATTCGTACAGTATAGGCATCTACTGGGGTAGCTACCTACCTAGGTACCTATCTAAATAAGCAGTAGGGGCAGTCGAAACTTATTTAGTCGCATCTGCCCCTAGTGGGGGCAGATGCGACTAAAACTAGTTCCGTCTGCCCCCAGTAGGGGCAGATGCGACTAAGAAGTCGCATCTGCCCCTACTGGGGGCAGATTTGGTAGGGGCAGTCGGGAATAATCCCTATTTATGTGAGTAGGTAGTAGGTGAAATCCGGAGCTGCAGTAGCTTTGTGTAATATTAATGTGGAAGCGTGTACATTTAGTTGAGCAATTGAAGTTGTTTTGCACTCCGAAATGATACAAAAACAAAAATGCTACAAAAACAATTAGAGCATAAGTACATACATACTTTAAGGGATGATTCCTAAAGACTTGTCTTTCAACGGAAGAAGCTATTGTTACTATCTTCCATTGAACTAAGGGGAGGATTAAAACCATACCTTTATTCTGGGATGGATTTAACTACGAGTAGGGAGGATTAAAACCATACTTTTATTCTGTTAACAACGTAACTCGTATTCCAATCCATAACACACAAAAAACTGATTCATTTCGATCGGAGTAGAATGGCGAATGTTTACAAGCGATGTAACTAAAGATTATAGAGTTCAGATCTAAAAGGTTATAAATTAATTGTTTAATTAAGTGGTAAATCTATCTATTCACATTGTTATTGCAAGACGCATTGTTTTATTGTCACATTAAAATCGCTTTAACGATAAAGTTGTCACGTAGCAAACTTTGGTATAGTTAGTAAATCATTTGTAGCTAGAATATGAGCAATTAGTGACCCTAATCTGCCAAAAATTTCTACAGTAAAATTTCAAATTGATTCGATTGAGTTTTTGTCGAAATATGGTCGTTTAGTCAAAGCAAGGTTAATTTGGTGCTTACTGTAAAATCAATAACAGTAACGTGCAAAAAATAGTACATAATTATAAATATACGTAAGATAGTAAGTGGTTGTGAGATAATATTATTATGCAAATGTGATAAAAAAGTCATTCATGAAAATATTCGTCTAGGAATACTAAATTGGTTCTGCTACGTTGTGTAAAAGTTCTTCATCTGTGACATCCGAATATATCCAAATACCTACTCGTACTGTCGAACTTAGTGAGGCTGTTTTATAACAAGAAGCTAATGCCCGGTATGCTTTGTAGTAAGCTCATAAGGCACTTATTATAACGGGACGTATTAGGAATTTTATATATGAAAAGGTTATAACGAAGAATTACTCATACAGATTATTCTCGAAAAATAACTACTTGATCTTGAAAGACCAAAACGAGACGGAATTGATCACTGAACGCACGAACATCCTGTAGTTTGTGGTAGGTCGTGACGACTGCTAAAATTTTATAGAACTTCCTTTGGCCTTCCTGATTCACCGGCCAGTACAACTTGTTCTATTAGCCCTCAGGGGCCCTTCACGATGAAGATTAATGTTACTCAATGTGCTGCAATACTCTACTAATTTGCAAACTTTTAATTCCTTATTATTTTTTCACTTGTTCGCATGGTAGCTAGCTAAACTTTGCGATGGCCTGTTACAGGCGTAGCGGTTAATTGAGTAGGTTTCTGCGGTATTGGAAGAGAGCGGGGATATTCTTCTTAAAGGGTTGTTGATGACTTCAAAAATAAGTAGGAATTAGCGGGTACGTCACCCAAGCAATGACTTTACCCGAGCACCCGTGAATGAGGTGATCACCCTTTATGACTCGTGGAACACCAAAGTGGTTCACCTAGGTGTTCCACGGTTACCTTTTTGTACCCGTGGATCACCTAGGTGTTGGTGTTCCACGGGTGCTCACTAGGCGCAAATCGGGTCTAGGCATCAATCATCATGCCAGGGTACAGAGTGATTTCCTCCGTTGGACAGGATTAGTCAGGTGTTCCCGGCTATTCTCATACGCTTCGTGACGCGGGCATGCGCCGGGGGCATAATAAAAGTAAAGGCTTTGCTGAATCCCCATTACACACCCACTCACGGCGCTGTAGAAACACCGGGTGGGTTTTTAGTGATTAGAGGTCATATTGTCTTAGTCCCACATAACCCTGAGGCTGTAGCCCCCCGGCTACAGGGTATGCATAATCGCATTTTCCCCCCGACAAAAACGGGTACAAAGTGAAAGGCTAACCATTCGCCACAAGACGGGCTCAGACTTGTCCCTTCGGGTGAGACTTAAGTCCCGAGCTCAGCCCAGCTGCCGGCCGTAGAACTTGACGGCAGATCTGCCATCGCTGCTATAGCGACCAGTGAGTAGGGTCTTACTTACCTGTAGGGATGTCCCAGGAGGGACTATTGTAGGCGTGGCAGACTCGGCTCATGATCTCGCCCAGCTGCCGGCCGCAGAACTTGACGGCAGATCTGCCATCGCTGCTATAGCGACCAGTAAGTAGGGTCTTACCTGTAGGGATGTCCCAGGAGGGACTATTGTAGGCGTGGCAGACTCGGCTCATGATCTCGCCCAGCTGCCGGCCGCAGAACTTGACGGCAGATCTGCCATCGCTGCTATAGCGACCAGTGAGTAGGGTCTTACCTGTAGGGATGTCCCAGGAGGGACTATTGTAGGCGTGGCAGACTCGGCTCATGATCTCGCCCAGCTGCCGGCCGCAGAACTTGACGGCAGATCTGCCATCGCTGCTATAGCGACCAGTGAGTAGGGTCTTACCTGTAGGGATGTCCCAGGAGGGACTATTGTAGGCGTGGCAGACTCGGCTCATGATCTCGCCCAGCTGCCGGCCGCAGAACTTGACGGCGGCGGAGGCGGCGTCGCACCGCGAGTGCCACAGCAGCGCCGTCGCTATTATAGCTAGCTGGACTCCTCTGTTCACCATTATTCTGGAAGAGAACAATACATTTTTCAGTTTCCTGATGTGCTCCAATATTATTCTGTTGTACATTTTTATGTATTACCCGTCGGAAATATCTGCGGACCTGGCTGGAATGCGCTTCCCCTCGCGCTTCCCCGTACTTAATATAAATTAATATAATATAAAAAAAATACGCACACTAAAAAAAATTTTTTTCTTTTTTTTGCATTTCGTTTTGTTGTTATCACTCCAGTTTGCATAACGTCATCAAGCCAGGTCCGCAGATATTTCCGACGGGTTGTATGCTTATATAATTATGAAATTATGAGTCTACATGCACCGGAAAATCCTCAAACTCTACATAGAGTTTGAAAAATGTTTTAAATATTTTGTTGTTAAACACTTTAAAAAAGCAGAGTTTCGAATCTACATATGATCCTTCGAGCTTCGAGTTCGACATACTAGTAATCTCTACCGAGTCTCGAACTGTTTTTATGATGGCATTGTGGCAAACAATGTCATTGGCAATTCAAATGTTCTGAAGCCCTCGATTAAGTTTATTGATTTAAAGGTGAACAGATGCATGACCTACCAATCTGATATATTTGTTTACAAGGACCTCGGATCACATAATTACAACGTCAAGAGCAAGTGATGGATTGAAATAAGGAAACTGCGAATGTTGAATGCACTAAATGCATCCTCATAGTACGGAAAAAACAACAATAACAAGAGTTGAATGCACCTTTGTTTAAGTATTTTATTTGTTGTTTATTATAAAGTGTTTGTTTGATTTTTTTGAGATTTTACGAGGGGGTTTGTGTTTATTGACATAAATATTTAAAAATAATTAAAAAGATAATTAACAAAGCGCCGTAAAGTCAGTGCAATATACTCACGTAAATATTCAACCAACCTTTTATAGATTTTTTTAATACTTGATTACATTACAAAGTTAATATCAGCGGTACTAGTAATTAACACAGATAAACAATTGAATAGCTAGTTTTCCGTGAAAGTACAACCAATAGTAGAAGAGTCGGCTACGTAATGTTTGTAACTCGAGTAGTTTTCCCTTTTATACCAAAGGGTAAGTGAAATACGACACCGGTAACATGACGCCCGGTTTCAGTATACACGTAGATCCCTTAAAACACTCTTTTCATTTCCTAAGTGCACTGTCCTAAGTGCGATTAAATCCATTTTGTTTGACTATTTGTACATTAAGACAAATGTATACATGATACATGATTGATTGTTGATTGTTGTGATATGTTTAAACGACGTAAATATACTCGGATTAGGGTAGGTCGGTATGATCTATAGACCTTGTTTACCAGTTTACCTTGGGCACATTCGATGTGATAAATTATCCGTGGACGTTCCATAGATAGTGTATTGCAAGATAGACGAGTGCTTGTGAAGTCTGTTGAATATAATAAATTGATTTAGATCGTATCGTGTGTTTTAGAAATAGTCTTAGCATTTCCAGTAATTCGCATATGTTTCATAAAGCATACGAGTAGCATAACATGTGAAATTAAAAATCATAAATGAAATGAATACTAAAATGTATAAATACATATATTATTCCGACCATATTACCCGGGAAATCATAATCGGGAAATATCCGGGAAACTTGAAAACGTCAAAAAATACTTTAAAAATTCATTATTTTATTTATGCAGTTACTTTTGAAGTTATTAGATCGACTTTCACAGATTCGTCCTTGAGAATACGAGTAAATACTATGTAGTAACAATAAAAATAGAAGGAAATGTCTCCCCGCCTAGATACTAGCTAGATATGACTCTTAAAATAATGGTCTACCTAAATGATGACTTCACCTTCCTTGTTCATAAAAATGCAAATCAGTTTCTTCCTTTCGTTAAGTGCCATTCCGAGAATAGTAGAGGGTGGGTGCTGTATTATTCGTATAAATATGGTGTAAAATTACACGATATAAAAGTATGTACACGATGTCGCAGAGGTCGAGTTATTTTTAGCTGTGAGGTTGGTTGTATGCGTGTTTGCAACTTGCAACATGGCCAACATGTGGTCTAAGATTTACTGCAAACGCCGTTAGCAATTTGTGCAAGTCGATCCGTCTTATCTTACCGCGTAGGCAGGTATGCGGATGACGTCATGACGTGTTATTATCCATATTTATGCTTAAAATAGCCACTGCTTGTTTATGTTTGAATGTTTGAATGTTTGTTTTTTGCTGATGGACGATGTTTGATAAAAATAACACAATTTATGTAATAAATGCGACAGTACATTTTCTTGCTAATGCCCTTGAACGAACAGAGATAAGATTTGGCGTAAATGAAGCGTATGTATGTAGTTATCTCGATCTTAAAATTAGTAGGTACTACAAATCCTAAAAAAAAATACATATTTGGAAATTCAGTAGCACGCTATTTATTGAGGATGTAGAGACTACATGCAAGTTTTTATGTGTATGGCTCTATTTTATAGAATTAGGTCTGGTTTCACCGCTGTCAAATTAGTTCGTGATAATTTATAGCACACAAGGCTTTGACTTTCGACTTACAATCATTCAATCAAACAATCGATCTCATGTACTCAATGACCAATGTCAATGTCTTTTTAGGACTGATTTGTTTCGTGGTTTTCTCTTCATCATTAAGGTATCCTGAGGCCACAGCAGATCTGATCATAGCCACTCAATTATGCATAATGCAAAGATTGCACTCGCTCAATGATTTATAGCAATTACCTGTTGCTATGGTAGTTATGGTGATTAAAACATACCTGTCAGTACGAGAAGAAATCATGATAGAATTATAATTGCATTCTTAAACGTCAGCGACTTTAATTGAATACCACCACCACGTAGGTTTTACGCTAGGTTTGGCCGACTTTAAGAATAGGAGGATATAATCACTGTCATGGGATGTTAAAATTTTTTAGTTTGGTGAAGTTAAGTGATCTTATTTCTTTCAGAATGGAGTGCTTCGAATTGTTTTTGTTTTGTTTTTGTTTGAGTACTGGTTCTTGTATATAGCAAAGTTAAAAGTCCATTCTAAGATCGTATCCATACTTAGAATCTCTAGTTCTGTATACACTTATAAAGCAAAGCAACAACTGCAAGTGAGTAGAATTCCTTATCCAATCCTGCGTACCTATTCCTATTAAGTACTTTCTTGGGATCCTAAGGGGTAACGAGTTAATGTCTTCTAAGTAAAAAAAGGGACTAAAAAACAAATATTAAGATGCACATCCAGAACCAACACACATGTTGATCGTATGAATATTTGTTCTGCGTGGGATTAGAATCTACTCTACGACTCGTGGTCGTGGAGGATAGGGTCTCTACCAAAGGCATTATCAAGCATGTTTCCTACGTGTACATATTGTATTATACTAGTCTACATAGCTTTTTGCTTAAACCATTCAACTAGGCATCGAATTAGATTTTTTTTTATTTTGTTTTTTCAATGCAGGACAAGTTTGTTACTTTTGTACTTAAACCGTGCAAAGCAGGAGCGGGCAACTAGTTTAATACAAATAAGGGCAAAATAATATTTTGACTTGTACGTTAGTAGTACCTACTTTTTACCGTATGGTTTTGGTGAAACATTCTCCCGCGAATGCTTGGATTGTGGGATGAACTTTTCCACGAGGTTTTCTTAAGAGACTACAAGAGGTTTTTCAAGGAGCGCGAGAAAAGATTTTTCACGTAGTCGGCGACGTTTAGAGTGATCCCTGTGATATTACAAGTGTCCATAGGCGAGGGTAAAGCTTGCTGTCAGGCGGGCCGTGGGCTTGAGGAGGACCACCATCCTGGTACCGGGCGGCCCTACCAATGCGACCCTGAGGGACCCGATGGGGTTTAGTGGGTAGTTCGCATTCTGCGGGAGTCCCACACCCCCCCCTAAGCCACCCGCCCCGTGGCTAGGGATGTTCGTAAATTTTATGCATTCCACATCGCAAAAAAAAAGGCTTGAGGAGGACCACCTACGTGGTATAAAAAAAAGGAATGACTACTGTCAACATCAAGTTTGATTTAATGGTGTAAGGCGCCACGTACCTACTCCTCAATGTTCCATAAGCGCGTAAGGAGTAATTTCGTCGGCGCATTAGTAAACACGGTGTCTACCCAGGTATAATTGAACGTGAGAATCGTGTTATCAGACAGTGTTGGCGACGCGAGTAGTAACCGCGGTAGTAGCAGTCAATCGGTCACACGCAGGGCGCGTGCGATGCGCCCGCGCCGGACCTAGGGCTGACAGAACGACGTCTGGAACGGAGTTACAAACTGGTAGTATTTTGGGCGATTGTGAAAGACAAACATAGTGGAGTCAATGTACTGTGCTACTATGAAAAAAAAAAGACGCAGAAATGGTACAGACAACTTTTGTGAAAAGAGCAATTAGATTGATACATGTACTATTGTTTTATCATAATTAAACTTTACATTGCCGCATTGTAGGAGGTAATAGTCAACATTAGTTTTGATGGTTTTTAAAATAGTTTTTTACATAAAGATTCTGCTGGTACATACTAGGCCATGCCTTCTTCATGCCATTGACGTAAGCGGTCACTACATGACCATTTAGATAGAGGAACGCCTCACGGGATGCATCTCTAAATGTGCTGCGGCAGAGTAAGCTCTTCTGATTTAGTTGATTCTTTTTTAAGGTGCCTGGCTTTCTTCAGTTTCATAGCAAAGCAGCCAAAGCTATGTATTATGTCTACAACATTCGTGTGTTGGTTGCCAGTCGGAAGGATGATGGAAAAGTCTGTTTTTCAACCAAAATGGTGTGACGCGAATACATTGCTTAGAGACCAAAGCTGGTTCGGACTAAACAAAGATTATTCGCCCACTTATTCTTTTCCCGACAATTCGCCAACCCTGTATGTCCCTCCCCGCGCGTCCCCGCTCCCGCCAGGCTCGGTGCTAGTGCACTCGATTGGATAATTACATGAATCTGACTGGAGGCACAGCCTTGCTACTGGTTCTAGTGTTGTTGTACCGTTTGGAGGCCGATTCTCGCGTGATAGACATATGTCGCATTCGACATTTACAAACCACTACTGTCTTAAACGATTTTGTAACAGGCAAAGGTCGTGAATTCGGCTGCTACGACTTTGCGAGTCTGTTTCATGCACGATGCGAACATTTTTGTTTCAGAACAAGCCTGTTTGTATAGTTGGGTGGCTTTTATGTATTTAAAAATGTTATGGATTACGTTTTGTACAAGTACCCAAGTACTTGAACAAAACGTCGGGCTTTTTAGCATCACTACGTCTTATTTTGCTGTCATTTTGGGGTCATTTTACACTTTTTTTTACTGGTTTTGTGTAGCCATCCATCCATTTAACCTCAAATAAATACTCCCATCAAACTTGTACAGTTTTGTTTTTATTTGGGCAAGATAGCGCTGCGAGAAAATTATCCGTTATGTCTTTAATGGTCATTGATTTGGGACGCGCCAGTGTAACAGAATTCTTTAATTATGTGAATGTTATCTTAGATAAAAGAAGAAACCGCAAGATTCGCCCCCCTACTAAGCGTTCAAACCGACTGAACAAATGGGATCTTGTCCATCATGATAGTATAACAGCCCGGCCATTAGTGGATTCAGCTATGATAATTTTAGATATCATGTGTTTTATCGTTGTTGGAAGTCGTAAACAAATACAGCTAGTCTAAGATGAATAAAGAAAGAATAATCTCGATGTGGCAGCAGTTAGAGTTTCCGAAGTATTTTTGTCAATTTGATTGGATCTGAAGATAAGTATTTCTAAAAGTCTGGTCGACCATCAATAAAAGCTCTCCTGCTGTCGTAGGATAAATCATAATCCGTTGGTAGCCTTAGTTTGAGAACAATAATGGTGTGCGTTTTCTAGCACTTTATTTATCTTTTTAGGTTGAATTTTCAAAAAAACAAAATATTAATCTGACTTAACAAATAACAATTAATAATTACAACATTTTAAATGTTTTTCACTTTACGTTTTTGGTTTTATCCAGCTTCGAAATGGGTTTATACACGGCAATAATGATTTTACATTAACTAAGTATACATAAATAAAAAGTAGTCTTTTTTAACATTACTGGACACTAAGATACTGGCGGTTTAAAAATCAGGATTCGAAGAAAACACTAATTCATATGACGTCATGAGACTATTCCATTCTAAATTTAAACCTGCAGAAATAGCAGCGAGTTATTTTAAAAATCAAAATAGGGTAGGTTAGGGATCGGGAGAAAAGGTCAAATACCGAAACAGGTTATAAACCTTACGGTATTAATGCGAGAATTGCGAGACCTCCCATCCGAGGAGTTTCGGATTGCAAAATAAATCAAAACATTTGTGAGATCCGACTCCCTCGCAGACGATTCCGCTCACCTTGACGCGGCTCAGAACAAAAAGCTGCCTTCTTAAAACTAACTGGTATTTGGTCTGCTGGAATGAAGATTTTATTTCACTCCTTGTTTTTAGGACGTTTATTATTATTTATTAATACTTCAAACTGACCTCTTACCTAGTAGTTATTATAATTTTGTTTCTTTAGATGGTCTAATAGTTTACTGGGCCTGGATCTCGGGGTTCTGGGTTCAATTCTTGGGGCGGGTAATATTTGTGTCGGATCTGCAGTTGGCAGGCGTGGTGATTAAGCTGCTACTCAATATTTTTACGATGGCCTTGCAGTGGAACAGCTGATTTTGTTTGAAAACTTTCTCAAACCGAGAGGGATGTAGAAAAGTGTAATCATAGAGCATAATTCTATAATGTGTATTGGCCACTGTATTGCAGAAGCCAGTTACCATCATGAAACAATGAAACAATCTTAATTGTAAACATTTTGGGTACAATTTCAGCAGAAAGCATTGCTTTAACACAAATATTAATGTTTCACCAAATTTTACCTTTACAGGTGTGTGTAATTTTACCTTTACAGACCTTTACAGGTATGTTCACGTTTTAAGAACAGGTATGTGCCTACTACGAAATTTTTATCAACTTATCAATTCATTGATATTTAAGATCATGGGCTCTATAACTCTTGCAATGTGGTGGCTAATTATGAAATCTGAAATAAATCTAAAGAAATTTCTAATATCGAATCCAGAGCCTCGATGTCTGGCTGTACCAATAATAGGCCGGTTATTTATGTTTTTATTGCCAAATTTGATGCTACTTCAAGGTTGTCTCTAGGCAATTGGCTTAATAGAAGTTCGCGAACCGTCTAGTCTATTCTTAACAGGCTAATAGATACGTCAAATCAGCTGGAGTTTGACATGTCGTCATTAATCAGGCACGGCAGACGATGGGGGCAGACGAAGGTAACAAAAGATAAATGAAGAGTGTTGCGAGGTCAAGTGTATCGGCGGGTCCCCCAATTGGCGCGCTCGCGGTCACTGATCCAGACGCTTACACCTTACTATCAGATCCTAACCGTATTGGAAATATTGGAATCGCACTTGCTATTTCACTATTTAATCTGTACCGACTAGATATTTTTTTCTTCTTGGAGACTGGCTGCCGACGCCGAGGCAATTAGTGGAACATAAAAAAAAGAAAATTGCGTGCAGCGTTCTATTCTTTTTTTTTATAATTTGGAAGAAATTATTTATTTAATAGGGCGTGCTGTGATAAAAAGATTTATGACTTAGAATAATAATAACATAATCTATGTTTATTTTAAGAGCCGGTCTGTTTATGGTTGTGGTAAGATAATTTTCTTACAAGTATTTAGGACGGCGATAATGTCCCGATTTCATTCAACTTCGCAATTTTTTATGACGCATTAGTTGCAGATTTGCGTTTTATGAAAAATAAGGTTTTAGAAGTGATTAGCAAGTTAGTTAACTAGGTATTTTAACGTCTCCGTGAAAAAAAAAATGCTGATTCTATCGATCACCACGAAACATTGTTTTTTTCCTGGCTAGGTGTTTCAATTCAAGAGTTTACTCTTGATATGATATATGATAGGATAATTATTATAATAATGCAAGAGTTTTGCCAGTAGCTATGGGATACGATACGACGTGGCAAAGAAGATGGTAGGATTGGAATAAAACCTAATTATGGAGAACATGAAATTGAATGATTATGTATGATGAATATAAACAGATGTTAGAACTTCGATTCCCACTTTGGGAAGTTGGGACAGATGGTGGTAAGACTTTTTCAGATTTTGACGGGCGAGCTACCACCCTTAGGCTAGATAAATGCGGCCATAATTTTCAAGCAATATTTAAAGAGGGAACTAGTTTACTTGTAATCTGGCTCGAAGACCAGAGGAGCCAACAATGTGGCAATAAATTAGCCGATGACTTCAAGAAGTCAATATCGTACAGAGAACCGGGATGTCAGGTGTTAGCGTCAGGGATCGCACTCGTGCCAATGACCAATGACCGATTTCGACCCCAATTTAATAAGTTGACCTTACAAAGTTCAATCGTTGGAACCAAAACACCTACCGTACGCTCCATTGTGACCGCGAGTACGTTCGTACAGTTGGTTTCATAACATTCATCTTGCGGTGTACGATCTTAAACATTGAATATTCGAGATTAAATAAGAACTTTATTATTATTATTATACCTAAAGTAAAGTATCAGCCTATTGATGTCCCACTGCAGGGCAAAGGCTTCCACCCTTGAAATCAAGTTATCGCTATATTGATGGGTATTGGCTTAATCACCACGCTTGCCAAATGCGGATTGGAGATCACAAACCCGAGCTGTGTCCGAAAAACCGACACAATGTTAGCTCGACCCGGGAATTGAACCTAGGACCCTGAGATCTCGGCCCGGTACTTAAACCACTACACCATCGAGGCGTCATTATTATACCTATTAAAACATTTTCCTGCTTAATCAATACTAAAATGCGCGGAGCAACTTTTTCCATTTAACAACACAAAATCTTTTTAGAAAAGATACAATGGGTAGCATTATTTCGTTTTCTCATATCGCAATAAATCAACAGATCGACGTAAATTTTGGTATGGAAATAGTTTGATAGAATAAATAAATAGTTAAATAAATAAAATAAATAAATAGTTTCTGAGATTAAGAGTGATACAGACTTGGATATCTTTTCCTCAGAACAAGATCACGCGTGTAAATCCGCGGTGGGCTGAACAATTGAAGTTTAATATCTTTTGGCATAACAATTTATAAGATCTTTATTGCCATCTTAATAAGGTATTACCTTTTTTACATATAGAATTTATCAACATTTTTTACTCAGATACGATACATAATTTACAGTATGTGCCCAGATATGTTTGCCTTTGATGTGTTTGAATTTGCATGGTATAATTCGATATATCTAAATGGGACAAAATGATGGGTAGGTACTTAAATTAGAAATCATTATCTGCTTATTCATAGTACAAGCGGATGTAAGCAATAAAATGTACTTAAATGCAGGTCCAATGCGAATGCGAAAGGGCGCACATTGTGTGACAAAAGAGTGGGGGAAAAAAATCTGCACAACGTTAAAAATAAAAATATTGGCTAAAATTCCCGTTCATGGGGAAGGTTCCTAGGACACAATCCACATTTCCGTGATGGATAAATAGGCAAAATGAATGAATGAATACATTTTATTGCAACACACTGTACTTCTTCTTTTAGAGCATTGAATTTTGGCGTAGGTTTGTAATAATATTATAAAAGATAGTTTTTTTTTCAATTAAATGGAATTTTTGAATAATTTACACTGTAATTAAATTTATTGTAATTAACAAAAATCGTATTTATGATATTGGCATTTTAAGTGTAGTCATAGTTATTTACTATGTAGGTATAGCGTGGGATAAGTCATTTTTTACATTATAGTAACTTAAAAATTAACCACTGTGTCAAATGTAAACCATAATATACTTCAAATTGCCAAGAGTGAAGGGATTTGTGGTACCTACGTTTCATACTACATACCTATACTACATAATAAAACTCGCTGTTGGTAAAAGGGCTTGGGTGGCGGCATGTTTATAATAACTAGTGTTGACGAACTGTCGATGGTGTGTTATCGATACATACTCGTACTTAGTTGAATTTTGTTAGAAAGAAAGAAAGAAAGTAACATTTATTAGCCATCATACTTTGGCTGTTTTACACAAATGGCTACAATTATAACATACACAAGAAAAACTAAAGGTAAAAATTAACAAAAAAATAAAATAATAGCAGATGGCCAATTGGGTCCGCCTCAGCTTGAGCTGCCACGTTATTAGTTACAATGACGCGACAGCGCTGGTATTCTGGCGGAGCCAGAGTGACTATTTTTAAAATTTGAATTATAAAACACAATTAGTTACAAAACATAATTACAAAACAAACATACATATTACAAAAACAAAAACCAAAAGAAAACAAAAGTAAAAGTGAACATAAAAAACACAACAAAAAAAAAATATGGAAGAAATACAGGAATACAAAAACAAACAAATGACAGAGGTTCAATATTGTTAACAAAAACGGGGAACATAAACGTGCGTTACTCTGGCGGAAAGTTCAAAATATCATTATTTTTGTATAAATGGTCATCCATTAGTCTATCATCTCCTTAAGTTTGGCACGATCTTTTTTGGACACCCTGTATTTATAATATACTTTAGAGGTACAAAATAATAATAAATTATTCAGACGATAGCGGGACGTCGGGTAACAACACTAGCTCGAAAGTTAATTTAATACGTTCCTCGTACTTAGTAGTATTCTATTAAAAAGTTCGTTCAATTCGCGACTCTATATGTTATAGCTATTAAACAGATTTATATGGCGCGCCAGGAGTTGTAAACCTGGCGGGCCGCGTAATGCGCTGGTTTCGTCTGAGTTTCTTAGAATTCTGTGCGAGAATGGTTTATTATAGTAACCACCTTTTACGATGGTCGGCCGCGGTTTCATATGAGAATCGTAAAAACTCCAAGTTATACGGGAAAATGATTATAGTTAAGATAAATCCCACTTACTCTCGTATCTATAGACGAGCCAAAGTAATTACTTGAGTATAAGACATGACTCAAGTTATCGTTTTTTACAATAAACGATGTTTTTGAACTATCAAAAGTCAGAATCGCTTATTGTTTAAAAACAGTTATTCAGGTAATGTCTTTTACTCAAGTAATTACTTTGACTCGTCTATAGATATACGAGTGTTTGAATTACGATGATTTCTATTCACGAGTAAAGCCGGTCGAATGTTTTCTAATTTCTTACAATTTTAAGGGCAGTGTCGAGAATTCGAGATATTAACTATTGTAAAGTACATAAAATGACGATTTATTTTCTTGATTAAAATGAGGCAACTATTTCTACCGAGACGGTTGTTTGCCATTTACCTATTGTGGTTATTGGTTTATTATATTAGTGGTGATTAAATTATATGTTGTTTGATAAAATAAATACATCGGTCGAATTGAGTAGAGCTATTTTTAGGTACGCATATTTTTTAATTCTGTCAAGTTTTCAATATTTCGTTAAGTAACCGAATATAATAAGGTAAGCTTTAAATAAATAATCTAACTCGTAACAGTAGCGTAAGTAGTTAAAATCATTTAACAAAAAAATAAAAATAAAATGTTGACTGAATGACAACTTTATACAAAAGTTGATCCAAATTCAAAACATTTACTGTCCTCAATTCAATCTGGTATTTGAAGTTATCAAAAATATCAATAATATCTCTGGATATTTATATTGAGGGGTATGTTATGTTATTAAGTTATCTAAAAGTACTGATAAAAACATAAATAAAGGCCCTCAGTGACACGTGAGTACACACGAGCTTTAAACAACTCGCAATGAAATGACGCAGTATAAATGACTATTGTAAAAAACGGTCAAAAAACATACGATTCAATGCTAAATGTGATAAGTAGGTATTATCTGTTACTGCGAACGTCACTAACGGTTCCTCTAACACTGAAAACTTTTTAGGGCAGGTCCAGATATAATAAATATGTAACAAGTAACCCCTAAATGGAATAGGCCACAGTGGCCGCTTACCATCAGGTGGGCTGCGTGCCTGTCTTCCAACTGAGTCAGTATATAAAAAAAAAGTAATGAAGGCGATTTTTTGTATAGACATCACTATCAGCTTTATTTATGGGTACCTTAAGCTCTGCTTCAATGAAAAATCAGAATAATTAAAAAAATATTCAGCCCTAAACTAATAAATATTGTTTTAAGAATCTTGGATTAAAAAAGGAGTTGAGTATAATTGTATTTACATGTTTTTATTATAAGAAGCTAATTAATTTGAATTCTCTCAATAACGAATATGAGAGAGGTCGGTGTCACACAGCAGTGGCCGTACATTCTTTCCGATCGCAAAGGTTAACTTTTTGTAGTTTGTATCTGACATAAATGCTTAAACACTGTTGTTTTGACATGCATATTTTAATATGCAAGAGTAACACTGTACAGATACAATACAAATAATATGTGTTTATATTTCTATCTAAAGAACTTTCGTTTTGCTTTTCAAATTGTAAATAAGCACGATAAAGCGTTCTATCAAAACGTCTTGAATGGAAAGTTGAGTCAATCAATAGTTTATGTTTCAATAAATCCTAGACGATTTTCTAAACGATTAGCAACTACAAAAGAAAGGATAGTAACAAGAGAATGAGCACATAAGAGCAAGCACATGTAGGTACAGGCGAGATAATGACAATGTAAAAAAAAACATGAGAAGTGTTTTTAAAAGTTTGTAAAAGTCATTACTTAACAAGTCGAAAAACAAATTATTTTGTACTTATTTGGAATGAGTCAAAACAACAAACAAACAATAAAATAGCTTATGTGCTGCCAACTACAACAATACGAGAAGAAGAAACAGAACAAAGAAAATCAATTCGAAAGGAGAAGACCAATTTTGGGCCCAACGATACAGACATGAAACATATACTAAAAAAATCTATATTTTTTCTTAGTTCACCCTATTTGCGTTTTACCCACAATTTCAATGGCCAACAGCAAAAAAAAAATGGATTTTTATGATTTCATTATATTCAACTTGCTTTATAAACGCGAATTTCATTAGACTTATTTTCGACTATCTTTCTAAATGCTCTGATAAAAATAAAAAACGAGTAAGTCAGTTTTTATTAATCGATTTTATTTAAATCGATACTTAAATATATTTTATGCGGTGTCTTTTCTTGGCATAATACTGAATCATTTTTTTCTTATGAGTTAAAACAGTTACTTGATAAATATGATTAGACTCTTGACTAGATTTGCAAATGAGTATTACTTGTTAAAACGGTGTTACAAAAAAGCGAGTCGAAAATCGATTTATTTCAGTTGTCTTTTTAATCGGATATATACGGCACTATTTAGTGTCTGTATTGTCTGTCAGTAATGTCAGTGTCAGCTATATTTAATCAGTTATTTTGTTTGGATTTTGATTTTATTTCGTTTTTCGTACTCGATGTGTTATTTAATGTGTCCCTTTGTATTGCTCCTGATTTTTAAAAGACCTCTGCTTACTCACGGACTCAGAAACCGATCGCTCTCTAACTGACCCTGCATAAACCTTGGACATCGTTTTCTGCAACCCATGAATACCTTTGAGTGAACATACAACAAGGATAACCTGATCTTGCCTATTGACGACCTGAGCGTGATTTACGGGTATAAACATGAGCTTGTGCTGTGGAATTGTACTGTGGAATAGCAACGGGGCGTTGCAGCACAACACAATACGAAGACGCCTATTGGAAAAAGAAGGATGGGCCCGACACCAAGAAAATACAACATCCCTGCCCAGTTTTTGGATACTATATCAATATTTTGTACTGATGATTAAGAATAAAATATAATTAAAATGTTATGTCTTTTTATACCTAGGTATTTATTTAAGTACCTATAATATTCAGATCCTTTGCATTATTAACATGTGTGGTAGGTAGGTATGCATAATAGGTATGTTGTCAAATCATAGTCATAGTTTAATGTTGGTGTACTGCAGACTGCCTTGCTACCTATCAAAAGAACTAAGAATGTAATAAATCAAAACGCATGAAAATCGGTTCATCCGCTTAGGAGCTACGTCGTTGCCACAGGAAAACATACACGGGCACTATCATCCCTCTTTTTGTGTCGGGAGTTAAAAAAAAGTTAAAAAACTAGCACTTTTCTTACTTAAAATGATCATGGGTTACATAACCTCAAATATTTTCAGTAGATTATTTTACCGACTTGGCCATAGAAATTCGCAGTGAAAATAGGCCTCGTAGGAAGTCTTTAAATGAACAAAGTATAGGCCAAGTTACAGCCTTGTATCGCCAGGCCCAAGATTGTATGGGGATCGGTCTTCTCCTTTAAAAACTTTCTAAAAGTATAGTCAGTGGCCAGCACTGGCAAAAATAATTGCAAAATAAAAATAAAAACTCACAAACAATGCCCACATCGTTTTTATTTCACCGCGTTTTCGGCCGCCTCGTAGCGCTATCTACAGTCTACAGAGATGTCGTAGTTTGACACTGTAGCGGAGATGCGCAGGTGTGTACTCTAAGTTATAAATACAACCGCGTTTTGAATGTTGCCCGAATTTGTTAACTTACTTTTGAAAAGTTTTGGGTCTATCATAAACTTTATTTATGCCATGGGTTTTTGACATTTAACATTTTTGTGAAAATGGTAGAAAATCACACAATCAAACAAAAATCGAAAGCCAAACTGAGTTGGTAAATTTTCTTTTCAAATTAATATATTCTTCCCAACTTAAGGAAAATAAAAATATTTTACGTAAAAGTTTGGTAAACGCTTCCGAATATTTCTTAAGAGTTTTTTTAGTCCTAAATTCATCTAATGTTAAGATAACCAAATATTTTTGAACACAAAACAATCAGCAATAATAAACTAGAAAATTTTTACTAGAACAAAAAGAGCCACAACACTAAACGTAAACGTGTGATGTCAATTTTGGTTGTTATATTATTGAAGTATAAGCTAAGATAACTGAAAACTTAAGCACTGCAACACGTGTACGAACCGCCAACAATGTTTTCAAAACTCACCTGTCGCGTGTAAACAGAGTATACGGCAGATCGTCGCCGTGGAGTGAGTCTCGCCAGCTCGCTATGGCAGGACGAGCCCGCGACCGCTCTGCGATCTGCGAATACGCGCACGCGCACGATACGGGCGCTTCGACCGTCAGCGCAGAGCACGCTATCGGCGCGCGCGGCGGCCGCGGGCTTATATCGCGAGGGGCGGCGCGCACCCGACACGCCCCGTCCCCGCCCCGCGCCCGCTGCCGCCCGGGACACCCTGGAGCAGACCTCCAAAACGACGTCGTCACATGTCTGAGTTCTTTGCTCTGGTCGGTAGAGCCATTCCCATCTCCGAGAGTTCAGAAACCTCTGCCAGCGCCCTATATCTACTCCATATTTGTCATGAATTTCACTTAAAAAAAGTAAAGTATTAGCATATTAATGTCCCAATGCAGGGCAAATGCCTCCATCCTTGAAATCAAGTTATCGCTACAATTGATGGGTATTGGCTTATCACCACGCTTGCGAAATGCGGATTGGTGATCACAAAACCGAGCTGTGTCCGAAAAAACAGACACAAAGTTAGCTCGACCCGGGAATTGAACCCAGGACCCCGTGATCTTGGCCCGTTACTTAAACCACTAAACCATCGAGGCGTCGAATTTCACTTACTTTTCTTTAAATTGTTTGTCTGTCTTCTGCCTTTCCTTGCCTTGCAATGGTCTACTGTACTTTCATTTTTGCATTTACTTTTTTAATCCGTAAAACTTTCTGTCATCGCCACATCCTGGTTGAGTCCACTTAATGCGTTGGTCTACGTTTTCATATACTCATCATTGTCTGATACGGATGGTTGAAGGACCAATGACGACGTGAGAGACAGTACACCTATGCTACTTCAGTTGGCAGACAAGCGTGCAGCACACCAGGTGATAGGTGATCTGGATCACTGTCATAGTCGTTGAGGAACACTTATCAGGGCGCACTGCTTAATGCTGTCTTACTATTGGCTTCTCTGGTTTTGATTACAAGATGTGTACTCTACCTCTAGTTCATCTTTTTAATTGTGTGAAGTGAAGCGCAAGATCTGCATGCTTTTCTTACTGGTACATTGCAGTTGCTAAAAACCATTTAAAGCTTCGGTGGCAATTAGGTAAGCATCAAAAGTTTGTGCCATGTCTGCTATTCATCCAAAACTAAGAAAACTATAGGAAGCAGAAAGGATTAACAAATATCAAGTATACACAGTAGTTAAATTACCTATCCGTTCTGCTTTCTATAGTTTTATTAGTTTTGGATAAATGGCAGACATGGCACAAACTTTTGATGCATACGTAATTGCCACCAAAGCTTTAATATTCCTACCTAAATGTTTGTCAAACCCAAACGCTGCGCGTGGATTGAATTGGCGCCACACCATTGGCACCATCAAAACAAGAACATCGTAATATTTTAATTAGACACATTACATACACTGATTTGTCCCCGAAGTAAAAAGCTTAAGCGCTCATGTTATGGGCATCAGAAGCAACGAAGGTACCACAAACATATACTTAAATACTAATGAGCTTGGTCATGAATCAGGCTACTTCCGTCTCATAACTCTGGTTTAACATCACCGTTTAATGTCACAGGCAGGCTAATTGAGATCACATTTAAACTGCGTAACCTCAAATGCAAAACGTCTGCGTAAATCATGAAGGTATCTTACATCTATTCACTTAGCAATTAACACAGTTGCGCAGTGCTTGAAAGTTGTACTTGCATAAGTTAAGTTTACGTTAAGTTGTCGATTAAGTTTCTTAAGCTGACCTTTCAGATCTAAGGTTTGCAATTTTTGTTTTTAATAAAATATCAATTACATACGTTCATTAAACACTTTACTGTTCAAATTAAAGTACCTACTCCTATTTGGAATTACTATTTGTGCCTTTTCACTCTAATTTTTAAATGTTTGTTCGAGATTCTGTAGCATTTTTTAGTCGCTGAAGTTCTCTCTTATACTCTCTCATTGCGCAGAGAGAGAAAAAGAGAGAGTATTGGTAAACAGAATACGTAGGGCGATAGGTAGATGACACCTAATGGTAACTGCTAATTGTGTATCGCATAGATGAGTGTTCAGAGATTTAATTAGCAGGGTTATCTAAGATTCATGACATTTATAATTATTAATAAAGTAAACAGCTACTTGAACGTGTACCTATTTAGAAAATACAATGGAAAGTTGTGTTTGAGCGAAGATAGTGCAAATTAGCTACTGAAAAGGTCATAAATTGTCCAGAGAAACTTTTCAATTCCATTAAATTATTTTTCTGAAGATTTTGTAGAGTTATATTCTATACTTTATAAAAGACTTCATATTCTAATAATAATTTCAATCTTCTCTCGGAGCACTAATCTGTATATTTTATCAAGCGTAGTGATTATGCCAGCGCATTAGAATTGGAACGATAACTTGATTACACATTTTATTTATTACTGTTTACTTTTATTTTCAGCATTATTTCCATCGCATAGAGTTCTATTTCAATTTCTATTAGACTATATGACATGACAGCCACTGATCAGTGGCTGATAATTACGTGGATATTAGTAAAAAAAAATGTATACCACATCAGTTGGCAGACAGACACGTAGCCCACCTGATGGTAAGCGGTAACTGCGTCCTATTCCATTTAGGGACACTTAATAAAGAAGCGTCGCTTAATGTGCTACCAGACTGTAGGCTCATCTGATCATCAAACCTTTAATTTTAAGTGTACTGGCTCCCACATAAATATTGCCGGAACTCAGCCAGAGCGGTTATGGCGGCAGATTTCACCTGTGGGGGTGGTATCTAGCCAGTCGGACTCTGAAAAAGTCCTACCACCAACCAGACCCAAGGCGGGAATCGAACCCACGACCTCCGGGTTTTATGCTCGAGCGGCTTAGCCAATGTTCCACGGAGGCAGTCAAAAATTTCCAGGTCAATAGGAAGGAATTTACACAAGTGCACTCCCTATTCCCTTACATAATAATAGCATGGTGAGAAAGCAGCGTGTGACTTTTATATGTACCACCATCTTCCAGACTTCGGACAGTGGTTGAATTTTCGGGCAGGAAAACCCAATCAATGTCATTTTCTGTTTGATTCCAGATTTATAACCCCTGTACCTTCTTTCGTGGCCGTTGGTTTAAAGTGCTTTACCAGCCACTGCACCTTGAAGGCAGTCACTGCAAGAGCAGTACATATAACATACACGATGATACATTTATTACATCAGATAAACAAGAAGAGAACAACACTAATCGCACACGCGCAGACAAAGCAAGCCGCTGCGAATAGCTCACGATTGTTTGCGTGTCTATTGTTACAACTGTTGCGTATGACCTACGCTCAGTCGTCACTCGATCCCAATTAGTTCCCGGCCAAGGTAACCACTTCATCCTTCAAATGATTACTCAAGACGAAGCATATGGCAGGACAATGAAGCGCGCTCGCAAATAAACATAAACAGGAAAAGTTTGTGAGGCCGATAATGAAACTGACCTATTTTAATAAAATCGTACAGAACGCCAGTAAAATTACTTCAAACATTTAGTTTGAAATTAAGGGTCATTTTATTTGTTAGTAATTTATTTGTCCGAATTCAATAATGATATTTTTATGTACAGTTTTAAGTTTTTTATATTCTTATAAAAACACGGAAAAGTTCCTCATCTAAAATAAATTAAAACAAAACATGTATTTTTATTGCAAACGTTTTGTTTAGTTTGATATTAGAGGACTTTGAGTGAAAAAAATCAAAGGTTTATTGAAAAATATAAAGCCGTCACAAAAATCGAGAAAGGTATGCTCAGGTGGTTTGGTCATATGGAGAGGATGAATGAAAGTAGACTTACGAAAGAAATTTATAAGGAAAGTGTAAATGGGAGCGTTGGAAGGGGAAGGCCTAGAAGGACATTCCATGACCAAATAGGCGATGTCCTAAAGAAAGGTCAGGTCCGAAGTACCCTAAACCGACGAGCATGTATGACGAGATTAATGAATGTCGATGAAGCGAGAGTTGTGTGCCAGGATCGTAGCAGATGGAAGGAATTGGTCTCTGCCTACCCCTGCGGGAAAAAGGCGTGATTGTATGTATGTATGTATAAAGCCGTCACTATAGCTTGTTTGACTGTACTTAAACATTTTGTATAACAGAATGTATTATAGACTGTATTCAAATATAGACCAACCATAAATGCTTGGTTACACCAGCTCTTATTTATCTCATTCTAATATTAGTCGCTAATTTTATAATAAGTTACGTAAAATATACACTCTTGTTTGTTTGCCTTACATAAATAAGAAAGAAGAGGTTATAATTAAACCTACATTTATAATGTTTATGTTCTGAGGATTTCATAAGCGGGCAACGCATCTGTGATTGGCAGTGGTGATTAGTTTTATCAGATAGCCGACTGCTCATTTGTCGCCCTCTAACAAATAAAAAGACTATACGTACTTAAAAATGTAAAGCAATCAATACATACATCGTAGCTTGACAGGGAAAATAATAGCTCTGGCTTGTTCCACCACCATTAATATTGACTGACTGACTTCCTACATTGCACATCAATTTTTCGGTCAAAACTAGTAAGATTTAGTCTAAAGTAAAAAGAAGTAGACCTCTTATCATTTGAATGCACTGTGTCGACTGTGTCGTGCACCCCCACATAGTAAAGTAAAGTATCAGCTTATTAATGTCCCACTGCAGGGCAAAGGCCTCCATCCTTGAAATCAAGTCATCGTTACAAAGATGGGTACTGGCTTAATCACCACGCTTGCCAAATGCGGATCGGTGATCACAAACCCGAGCTGTGACTGAAAAAACCGCCACATGCAAATGATATCCTTCCCCCTTACTTACACCTTAGGATACAGGCTACAGGTTAAGATACGTGCCTTCTTAGACAAAGTTAGTCCGAGCCTGAGTCAGTGACTCCAAGCTATAAATACCATATTCTTTACAACAATTCGTAGAGTCCAGTACTGCGGAGCTATTTACAAACAAGGTGACAATTATTGACGGATGTAGTCCTTCGTGCTAATGATAATTAATAGTGGTGTAAGTGTGTTGTCGCTTGCCAACCGTCTCGCGCCTGATTAATAAAGGTAAGCGCGTAGTAAGAGGTGATCGACATGAGAGAGTTACAAACGGTTTGTTATTGTTGTTTGTTTTAATGTTGATGGTTTGTTGCTGTTGTTTATTTAATTGTTGTTAGACTGTTGCTGTTGTTTATTTGATCGTTGTTGGTTTGTTATTGTTGTTTATTTTACTCCTTCCAAAGTTGCATCACCGCTGTACACGTTTTTCTTGGTAAGTGTTCTCTAAAGAAACGGATCAACGTGATTATGATTTGGTATGGGGATAGCTTTTTAAGCTGCAAAGTGACAAAGGCTATTTTTTATGTCAGAAAAATATCACGTCGGAAGTAAATAAATAATGTGCCGGATTTTTAGAACACAGCTTGCGTTTGGGAATGCGAATCCGCACTTTTCAAGCCATTTAGCATGGTCCAGTACTTTAGTACACTAGACCATTGTGGCGTTTTTTCTATATTTTTTTGTATAATGTATTATGTATTTATTAATTTGTAACATAAAGTTATTGGCCTCACAGTGCGATTCTACAGGCTCTTAATAAGTACATAAAGTTCGTCTCTGCAATCAAACGTTGCCATAATAATCGAGTTAGCGACAACCAAATTAAGACCCCCTGAAGAAAATCGGGTCACACACGTCCAACGGCGTTATCGGCTGTCTGTTTCACAATTTAATTGGTGGCGATAAGCTTGAAAGCTGTCAGATGCTGGCGCCTGCAGCCGTCTTTGGGAATCTCGAGCCTAAAATAGACATCTATTTGCATTATCACGTTCTATAAATGTACTGGCGTTGATATTTAAAACTTTGTCACTAAATTCTCGTGTCGTATGGTTGCTGAAAGAATTTAAAATTTGGAAGTAGTGCTTTTTTTGACGATTTGGTTCTAATATTGCTTTCTACATCGCTGTGCATAGTTTTACCTTTATAGTTACTAATTATGCAAATATTATAATTTTTTTAAGACATTTTCCTCATTATGTTTCTTTTTTAAATATAGTAAATTAGTCAAATCAAATGTTCAGTGAAGGAATAATTTGAGTTTTCTGATGTAATATTCTGATTCTATTTTTACGATATAGGCATTTCTTCATCACCTGATAAAGAAATTCCTATATCCTACCTGATTCTACCTAGAATCGTTTTCAAAGATGTGTCTGCAATAATGCCTGTTTAATCTACATTACTAAATGGCGTTATTAAATTTATACAAAGTCTTGGATTTGATTGTCTAATTCTGCTACAAATAACTACTTAATTTGTAAAGACGATAATTTACAAAATTGTGTGTCATGCTAAACATTTTGATTGATGGACATAATCTAGCGTGACAAGGCCAGACGTTTTGTTTAGCTATTAACAGGCAATAAACAACGGCTCATTAGAAACAAGTAAGTGATAGGAGTACAACGCTCATCTGCCCTTTGACTCGCCGCTAGCCGCCTGATCCCGCAGCGGTGTCTGCTTTTCGATTTACCTCGTAGCTGTTATTTTAAACTTGGAAATAGAAAAAAAATCCATGGTAGGTACTTCATGATAGAGTAAAATCACCAGTGCGCATCAATATAGCTCAATTCGCAACCATAATGTAGACGAGTTCTCGTCCATTGACGTCCAGACGTGATACCTTAGTACCACAAACCGGATATTTCGAACTTGACTATAAACCACTGAAAAAAAATAAACTCGCCATTATTGCACTATCTAATTCTCACTTCTTAAGTTCTTACACTTCTGACCGTCTTGCCCTATGTGTAAGCCCCTTCGTACACAAGGCGACGCAAGTCTCCGATACTCGGCGACTTGCGTCGCCTTGCGACTACCGCCATACAAATCCATTGAGGCTCGTACACTAGTCGACGCGACTCGCGTCGCCGACATTCGTCGCGCGACTCGCGTCGCGCCACTCCTACAATACCTGCCTGCCGAAGTCGTCGCTACTTAAGTCGCGGCGATTTTCAAGATGGCGGAGCAGTTATTGAATATTAAATTTGTTTCTGAGGTGGAGAAATATCCTTGTTTATATAACTATACTGAACTAGCTTACCCAGTGAACTTCGTATCACATACCTCTTAATATAAACCATATTTATTTATACCCTATCTTTTTTCCATATTTTCTCATCGTTTAAACCTTCCCTGGACTTCCACGAATATTTCAAGACTAAAATTACTCAAATCGGTTCAGCCGTTCTCGAGTTTTAGCGAGACTAAAAAACAGCAATTCATTTATAAATATATAGATAGGCAATTCACGTCGCCGTGTGTACGGACCGTGCGCTACTCGATACTCGCGACTGGATACTAAAGTAGTATACAACATTAGTATCGGAGACTTGCGTAGCGTTGTGTACGAAGGGCCTAAGCATCAACATTCATGTGATATAAATATATGTACATGTGTCTGGTACATACATTATACATCTTTTTAAGTACATTTGTGGTACCATCTTTCTTTCTGACAATCAAACTTAAGTGCAAACCTACTCGTACTTTGGTGACATCGCATAGATAAGTGACCATAGTGAATGCGATGTTGCAGAATTTGTTGATGAAAAAAACATTAATTGATTTATATGGTCAATGTATTTTTAGAACAAAAAGTATTGGTAATGATTTCTTGTGAATAGTGTCCCTTATTTTTTTTATTGAAGGGTATTTCGAACTAGTTGGTTACGCTTGCACCATAATTTAGCCAGTCCCGTTATTACAACTGCTACTACCACCTGGGATACTTGGGACCAATTAGATCATGGAGACTACAGACGTTTTCCATCACCGCTGAACAAGTCGTAAATACGCACAAAGCAAAACGCCACTATGGTCTATTCCATTGAATATTGATAAATGCTTCACTATGAAACATACTGACATACTTTAGCCTTTATCTAAAGTGCATCTTTTCTTTTCTTTCATAGATTACTAGAAACATGTATGATTGTTTTGTTTACAAATACAACGTCACGTGTGGCACGTGTCTGTGAAGACGGCGAGTTCACGTGTGTGCGAAGAAACTAATTGGGTGACCAGGAGCCGCGCAGTCCGTCTGATTCACTTTAGCTCGACCAGCCGGTGCCACACTGACTTACATTTCCTGGAACATCTTTACCAGTTTAGGTTAATTTGATGCACGTCAATTGTCTTACGTCTCTGCATATAAAGACTTGAACATTAGTCATTTCAAAGCCAAAAAATATATTAAGTTATGGTTTTATGGTAAAGTTTTGAAACTTCTTAATTAAGGCACTATACGTCTGCCGTTTGAACTTGTCACGTATCCTCTAGTCAGTGAAAAGATTTTTCACCGAGCAAGGTTTTTTGGTTTTATTGACTTCAAAGTACCTATTTGTATGGAATTTGCCGGTTCCCGAGCCCCAGCTCTTGAGTCAACGAACTATTCTTGAGCCTACCCAACACCGTCTCATTAAACGTGTCATACTGCCAATATTTTATAAGTTACCGTGTTTATTTATATAAATAAACATCGATTACTTAGCACAGCTCAGTTAACGCAAGGCGACAGTAGCATGGGGAAGGTCATAAATTTCACCAACACGCTGATTTACACAAAACAATCACACGTTCGGCTTTGGCGGTCATAAAATGAGTTCCTTGGAAAGATTCTATTATTGGCAGCCGTAGACTTTAGAAGTTCCTTGACTTAGAGAGTGAAACAGTCATGAATGAGTACAGACCAGTTGCAAAGTCGTTTTACCATGTTATGACTGGAAATCTACGGCACATGTGCTGGCGTTGTTTGAGCTAAAACAGTTATGCGAAATGTCTTTCGTGTGTGTGTGCGACATAAGAAGTTACATCAATAGGAACGTCTACTTGCATGTGTGTAATTAACTTTACCAACTTAACTCGTTAAAATATACTAAAATCCTTATGTAATGAGAATAAGGATTAAAAATAACTACATGATAAAGTATTTTAATTCTTTATTTGCTTGGGTTGTGACATGTTTCTCAAGTTATTGCAACGAAAAATGATTCATGCAGACTGCTTTGTGTTTAATGACCTTATCCATCCGTATTAGTATCCTATCGTATCAAACTTTAATTATTTTGAGGCTAGGTAATAAATATGCATACAGAAATGTTCAAGCTAAGTTAACAAAAAAAAGTATATTAGTAAGTAATGTTTATCCGCTGTCTGGCACCCACCCATAGCACATGACAGCTATGCTTAGTTTTGGGCTAGGTAGCGTTGTGTTAATAATGTACCGGTATTTCTTATTTTATTCATTCAAGTATTCGCTCAAGCTTGATGACAAGAACTGCACCTATCCTTAAGTATAAATAAAGATGATTCAAACACGCTCAAATGGTTTAACAAACGAATTTTAGTGTCCACGACCGGAGATGGCGTACTATGCGTGCCGTAGAGATGATCTTTATAGCCATTTAGACTGTGACACCGAATTGCAGGCGTTAGTGCAGTCGTGGGCAGAACAACATCCAATAAAACATTCATCAGTCAAAGTCGACGTGGGACCCTACGGCGTGATGTGAAACAACGGCGAAGAACTATTGACTGTTTTGTTTTGTCGCTCTGTTGTGTAATAACGCGTTATGTCACCAACTATTATTAAGTGACGGCCGACGGGAAAACCGCGTAAGATAATATGCATTATCTTACGTTAGATCTTGTCGAGATATTTAAAATTACGAGAGATGCGGGTATTATTAAACTGCGAGTTCTATTTATAGACTTGTTAGTTAGGTACGTTTATCGTGTGGGTACCTATCGCTAAATTTAGCCTTCTCACTGACAGGATTACGTTGCTTAATGATATCGCTTTATGCCATTAAATATTACTAAAACAACGCTAATGCAACAAACACAAAGTTGATTATTGTTGACAATAATTATTTCCTTCTCGTTTCTTTATTTACTTACTAGATTCCGCCAGCGGCTTCGCCTGTGTGTAAGTTAATAACGAATGTCCATACTATTAAAGTAACTCAGTCTGTGTGTCACTATTTCACGCCAAAAAAAATTATCGAAAGTTGTTAGTTCAAATTACGAGAAATAGTAGGTATTAATAATATTATGATGATTACATTGAAGTGAAGCACAGTGAATATCGAAATAAATACATTTTTAACGACTTATTTACTCACCCAACACTGTGACAGTTACCTAATTTTAGTACCAAAATAAAATTATTTATATTGACCAACCAAACCGAGCCATTGAAGACAATTAAATAAGTAGCTAGAGGCTTGGCAATTTGAGAACCTTTTTTACGTAGGAAACCGAAAAGCTTTCAAAGGAAAGTACTTAAGTATAAAGGACTGACAGCGATCAAAATGTCATGTTACTATTATAGCTGCCATAAAATTGTTTCAGCCCTTAAATAAAAGGTTCAATAAAAAAAAAGATTAGGTGCAATTTTTTATAACAACAGAAGTCCATAGGATCTTTAATGTTACTCGTATAGATAGATAAATTAAGTAAATCAGATTAGAGTAGAGAGAGAGTTTCAATTTCCAAAATTATAATATATTGAAAGTATTTAGACATGAATTAGATTTACAATATTTTTGAACTTTCTGCATTAGAAGGATGATTATAGTTGCGCATTATTGTTATGGCTCAGTAGCGTATTTGTTAGTGACCCTACCCTTTTAAAAGAGTCGTAAGTTCGAATCCCCCATGAAATGTGTTTGTTCGATGTCTGAATGTTTATTTGTATATTTTAGTGTGTATTTGTGATACTTTTGTTAAAATTAAATGCAACACGCTTGCTGAAGACGGATTGGTGACAACACTGACAACAAACCGACCTGTGTTCAAAATTCCGATGCCTGATCTGCCCAATGGAATGCAATCCCGGGAATGGAATCCAAGACCCCGAGATCACGTTGGGGTACTTAAATTGCTAGGCTAACGAGGCTTTTAGTAGTTTGAACCTATGTATGTTTATTTATAGACGAGCCATTTGGTGTAATGGTTGAGAAAAAAGTATACAAGTATCTAATGTTTATCCGTTGTCTAGCACCCATAGCACAAGCTAATGCTTAGTTTGGGGCTAGACGGCGCTGTGTGAATAGTGTCCAAAGATGTTTATTTATACAAAGATACAAATACAAATACAAAATACAAAATATTTATTTCAGTATCTTACATTATACTTAATTGTAACAAGGTTTGGAATCTCCTTTTAAGCAAACAATTTGCTTGTGTTAGGAGATCCGCTCTTCAATAGCCATTTACAAAAATCTTATTAATAGGTTATACCGAAACGAAACTATGGAGTTTAATTACACATAAAAATTTTGAAAAATAATAATATTGCCAATATTTATGAGAGAACTTTTTAAAGAACACAACTTGTAGACTCACTAAACAACTTTTGTGATGTGTGTGTGTGTGTGTGTGTGTGTGTGTGTGTGTGTGTGTGTGTGTGTGTGTGTGTGTGTGTGTGTGTGTGTGTGTTTGTGCAAGCGGGTGTGTGAAAGGGTGTATGTATATAATAGGTAATTAATTTATTTATTTATTTATTAATTAATTAATTAAATAATCGCCTCTTTGATGCCAATATGAGAAAAGTCCTTTTAGAATAAAGATGTTTACTATCTTACTACGGGTACGGAACATAGGGACTCGAGGGGCATAGTAACGTTAACGTAGCATGAGCGGGAGTGGCGCGGCGCGACAGACAAGCGCGCTCTACCGCTGCGTTATAAATAGCCCAGTATCTGGTGGGTGGCTGCGACCCGATTAGGCTAATTCCCACCGGCCCTGGGGGATCCTTGCGGAGCACACCGGGTGCAGGGCAACGGTCACGATTGCAAAATCAAATATTTTGTAGGTACAATTTGTATTGGCTGGTCAATAGCTAACGCTGGCACCGGCTCGTCCCAATCGGGTGTGAAGGGGAACCGGGGGAGTTTAGTGGGTAGTGGACGCTTTAGTCTCGAGTCCCACACACGGCCGCAGGTTTAGCTACCCTGCGGTTATGGTGCATAAAAGCATTCTCCTCCGAAAAAAAAAAAAAAAAAAAAAAAAAAAAAAAAAAAGGTACAATTTGTATACTTACATTATGATTTGTAATTATTATATTAATAACTAAAATACATGAAAATTAGAGAGGAAGGTATTTACATAAACATTTGTTATAGGATAAGTTAACAATTTGCAAAGCATAATTGATGATGTTGCTGATTAAAATATCAACATGTTTTGCCAACATTTAACGTATAACATTTCAAACATTAGGGTGTAAATCTATGGAATCCGAAGATATATGCAAAGATAAAAAAAATATGAATAAGAGGGTAGTTTAGACACTTGCAAACGCCACTTAATAATTTCTTCTACCCCATTCTGTCATCGTCTTTAGTCAATGGTCACCGCTCTCGCGTCTGCTGATACCCATCGCATCTTTCCGAACATTATTCGTGCCCGATCCAAGTACTATAATAGTACTTACAATAATAATTGTAAGAGTAAATAGCTGTAGCCTAAGCGTATCGAGTGTGTCTTGTGATATCTAGCTGAACAACCGCTACCGGGTGTGGAGAACTCATGGAGAATCAGGTTAGTGCTCGTGTTCTCTTCTATATTTTCCGATCTTCTTTACGCTTCTCTGTCCTAGCATTATGGTGTTTGCAAGTGATTGTGCTAGGATTTGTTACGATTATGTATTAATGAAACCGCTGTTTGCATTGGAATAATTGTGAGTCTATTTAGAATAAAATATTTAGCACGACAATCTAAGTGACGGTCACAGAGCAAGATGTTTTAAGAACATAAAACAAAAGGCATAGACAATCAATAAAACCATTTTAACAGGATTCCTAGTCCACTCCAAAAATACCTATAGCCCACTATAGTTGTAATCTAGCCTAAGGGTTTCGGTAATTTTACACTAATTTTACTTCTCCTTCTCAGCACCAATTGAATTCGTGATTCGTGGTCAAATATAGATTGATATTCTTGCCGAGATTCATCATTGTAACACAAAGTACATATAATAATAAACTTAAGACAGATTTATCCATGTTGTTTGTAAGTCAAACCGCTGATACTAGATACCGTATCTCGTTTGAATTGCTTTTCATAACCTTTTTATCGCTAGTCTATTTGTTTAACAATCAATATCAATCTGCCATCGGAAGTGTACCGCCGGGTCACGGAGCGATATTGATTCATATTCTAAAAGCATTGGTGAAAATTACTTTTTTCACTCCTATGGTTCCGTTCCGTAGTCAACTCTACCCTTTTGTACTCGTAGTTAGACTACAAAAGGAAGGACAAATGTTATAAATAGTTGAAATCGATTTTCATTTGCGATTGAAGTGTGGTAGAGTCACGCTGCAGACTTCCTGTTTGAGTCTAAGGCCGGCACGATCGGGAAAGAACTACCCTTTTGCAGAATACATTTTGATATTGCTTCCGTACATCCCTATTGTCTTCCCCCTGACTGACCCTATTCTCGGTAGCCATTCTCCTTCTTTTAAACCGACTTCAAAAAAGGAGGAGGTTCTATGTTCGACTGTATGTATTTTTTTTATAAGTTTTTTTTAAAGGCGGGCATCGCACCAATCGTCGTAGTCGCAGATGGTCATGGGCAGTAAAGATAACTGACAATTGGCAGTCAAACTTGCTGAAATCTGGCTAAGCGATGATTACGTTGCAATCAATACTAATATTATAAAGAGGAAAGATTTGATTGTTAGTTTGTATGGAAAAGGCTCCGAAACTACTAAACCGATTTGAATAATTCTTTCACTGTTGGAAAGCTGCACAATTCCTAGGTGACACGGGTAGTTTTGATCCCGGAAATGTGGGGAAAAGGGGGGGGGGGGAATTGACAAATGCAATTGCGCGCGGGTGGAACCGCGCAGGCGACCGCTCTATATGTCATAATGACAGGTGTAATATTTAGATTACATAATAGAGATAAAGCATTAGTAAAGCAATGTGAAAAGTCAATAGATACACAACCAGACCACGTAACCATAGTAAAACTTGTATCATTAGACCTTATTCCTTTGCCTTAAAAGCGGAATTTCATTGGCAAGTTACACTTGGCGTGTTCGACTGTACCTGAGTCCGAGTGTGTCACACCAGGTGTTGCATGCATGTGTTGTTTACACACGAGTTGAAACGTTAGCAGAGATTATCTCGGTAATTAATGTCATAAGTCTGGGAAATTTCTTCGAGAACCTGTTACTATGGTTGTTGTACTCATCGCTAAAGTTCAGCGATCTTTTCTTTACATCATGTGTGGTTGGTAATATGTATTATTAGAAATATGGATTTCAATAAAAGTTACCACAACAACATTGAGAGATTAAGAAATTAATAATATTGTTAAAACGCTCACTAACATTGTTAACAAGTCAAGCTCGGTTAGGCGAATTCAGGCACCACAACTGCTTGTAAGGGAGACATTCTGTGCTGACTACTCACCAAACTCCCTCTGGATACCTTTAACGACCCGGTGATCGCCATTTGGCGATTGATTAGTATTTTACTGTATCATCAGATTTTATTTAAAATTTCTTTTTGCAATGCATTTTTTAAGGATTAAATAACCCTTAAAATCGGTGCTGCTATAGTTTCATTGAAAATAGCTTTTTGAAATAATAGTACGAAGGTATTTTCTTTGGAAGCTATTCAACAGCGAGTCAAAGTGTGTATATCATCTAAGTGGGGATTATGCGCGACGACCACGTGCGTCTAGCCTGCGCGCGCGCATTCGTGGACTTTGATCCGCACACTAACTGCCCGCGCAATTAGGGTTAGGTACCCAAAACGAAACACTGCGTGGATTTACGGTTAGGAACAAAAACTAAGAAGAAAGGTTGGAAAACCTTCCTGTGGTCCAGTGGAACGCAAAAGTAGCTATCCATTATATTATGATAATAAGGTCGTACAGTAGCTAAATATGTGCGGCTACTTTTGCGGTTAACTGTGCACAACTCACCCCAATGGTAAGCGGCCACTGCAGTTTGTTTCATTAAAGGGAAACTTCACTAGGAAGCATTTAATAATGTGGTACCCCATTGAAGACACTCCCTCTGATTTTCCAGCCCTTGATGTCAAATATACTGGCAACCACATTAATATAACATGTACTAATGTGGGAGCCAGTACTAACTATTAAGTCCGAATCATACTAGCCCACAGAGGTGTTCATTGGCCGCAGTAATTACCTACCATCAGGTGTCACTTGACCGTTTGCTCTCCTCGTTCGGAAAAAAAAATCTTTACTTTAGGTAACGGTTTTGTTTCTCAACAAAATATATTTGTGACTTAATTCATGGCACATTGGCAACCCTATGGGCGACATACGCACTGTGTGCGTTTAGGCGTGCATAAAGCGCTGCGTTTTGTTGCGCTATTAAACAATTAACGAAGCCATATCGCGACGGGCGGAGCACTAACTATTTAGTTACGTGCTATCTCTTACATTTAAGCTCAAATTAACTAGTGCGAGTGGTTAATTAATTATTACGGATTGAACAGCTCTCATTCTGTTATGTGATGGTCTGATTCTTGTTGGACCATCGGTTTTGTCTAATTTATTTTGGCGAATGCGTTTTTTATACTATGTCAGTTGGCACCTGATGGTAAGAGGCCACTGCGGCATATTCCGTTGAGGGACGCTTCACCTGGGACCGTCGCTCAATGTGCTGCTAGACTATAGACTCATCTGATCTTCGAGCCTCTGATTTCAAGTGTACTGGCTCCCACATTAATATTGCCGAAACACAGCCAGAGCTGTTATTGCGGCATATTTCACCTGTGGTAGCTAACCATTCAGACTCTGAAAAAGCCCTACTACCAACCAGACCCAAGGCGGGAATCGAACCCACGGCCTCCGTGTTTTTATACTTGAGCGGCTTACCCACTGTTACACAGAGGTGGTGGGTTGAGTTATAAGTCGGCAACTTAACCACTGGTAGCATGAACTATTGATTGAAGTATTCGTAAATATAGTGGTTGACTGTCCTTTAAGCTAGTTGCGTTGCGAGCCAACCCCTTGTCCTCTTCTCCTCTTCGGGTCTAGTGGGGAAACTGTAGGAGTTAAGTGGGTAGTGTGGACTTTCCTTTAGTCTCTAGTCCCATACACGGACCATACATGTCTCGCAAGTTTGCTGTTCTTATTTCTTCAGATCTAATCGGGGTAGGTACATTTGTACTGCTTTTTCTGCGGTTACGGTGCCTAAAAATGAATCCACCTTCTTTGAACCAAAATCGAGATCTCGCTGTGTTCCTGTAATGTGGGCTAATGGGCTATCATTTGCTCGAAAATATGTGATTTATTATTAATTAATAAATTTAATTTTCTCGCCTTACAAGATCTTATTCTACATGAAACATTTGTTCTGTGGAATTGTCTCTACTGGTGGAGACACTGGTAGGGACAAGTGGACAAACCGGTATTCCGTGAGGGTCGTAGCTAAACTAGATGCATGTCTGATATAAAGCGTAGGTAAAGCCGCAGTATATTGCACATTCAGCTATTAACTACATTATTCCTTTTGCCTAAGATATCACAAAGCGCACCTAATCCTGACCTCTATATTATATTATCTGTGCTATAGATTAGTTGCTAAGTGAAAGATAGCGTGGGTGACGCGTTGCGCGAGTGAGTCTCGCTGGTGCACTGTGTTTCTAATCAGTGCTCTCGTCTGCAGGGCGTGGGTCAGGGAGATGCTTTCAAACCGATAGGTGTCCAATCGATAACCATATCTTTACAGGGTGGATATTAAATAACGTGAAATATTCTGTAACCATTTTTAATTGTTTGTTGTAAGTGGTTCTTACCTAGTTCAGTTTAAACGAGTGCTTTGAAAGTTTCCATTTGACAAGCTTTTTTTTTTTTGCGGACAATGCACCATAACTAGATTAGCGAGACCTGTCGTGTGTGGGACTCGAAACAAAAGTGTCTCTATACCCTTTAAACCCCACCCACCCGCCCCTTTCCACCATCGGGATACCAGACGCAGGTTGCCTGCAGAGGAATTTCCAGACCACTACGACTTGGAAATCTTTAAGTCCAGAGTGAATATTCATTTGGGTAAGCATTTACCACCCTAGGCCGCATCACACTTACCATCAGGTTAGATTGTGGCCAAATGGTTGGCCTTTTTGCATAAAAAAACACTCCCCTGGTTTTTTTCTTCACACCCGAAGAGGGACTAGCCAATGTCTGTCATGTGGCGATTGCCCATCAAACAGGGTTTGGTGAAAGAATACAAAATCGTTGCAATTAGTTACACAGAAATATTAGGTGCAAATAATTACATAATGTCATCATACATCTTCTCACAACGGTTGTTTATATTATACAGATTTATTCTAGATTTCTTATTCACTCTGTATATACGTGTAAGCTAATCTGTTTAACCTTTGAGCTGAGAGAAGTGTATTGGAATGTAGAGCTAATCAGATGTAGTTTTCCTACGAGTAGCGAACCGATGTGTGTTAACATCAGTAATAAAAGAAATATTTTCAACAGTCAAGTATTACATTTAATTTTGGAACCATCATAATTATATTTTTAATTTACAATAAATGCAAGCAATTTCATTTAAAATGTATAGAAATAAATATTACTGCGAATATCATACTCGCTATATTACACATTGTATTCGCGTAAGCGCATTAATTCAGATCAATCATAAACTCACACACTTTTAAGTTTCAACAACACGTTTTGGATTGTTTATTTACAGTTTAAATACTTACAACACTTATAGTATAGAACAATTTTAAGACAAGCGTATGGTTCTCTGTTCGATGTCTTATAATGTCACAAAAAAGGATATAAAATTAATGTATCTTATGCGTTACATGTAGATATCTTTTATGTATAATGGGATACGACTATACGAGTCGCCGAGTAAGTACTAAGCCGATTTTGTTTGATGTAGGGAATAACAAGGGTCAGTTTCCTGTAGCTTAAGTAGTGTGTGATTGTACTTTTAGCGGCAGTCGTTCCGCGCCACGAATAAACACAACACGTTCCCTGAGTACCATCTTTTATTTATTAATCTCATAAGTTTTCATATAGTTTGATTAAGCCACCACAACCCAGTGGCAACTAACATCAACATTGGTGACCCCGAACGTTTGTTTTGAACATTGAACAGTGGTTATAAAAACTTTTGTGCGATTTTTTGTTTATTCGTATTTGACAATTGTGAAGAAAAATGTCTCCGGATCTCGCCGTCACCGACACGACCGACTTAGACCGTTTAGCAGCGATTGTGGATAATGTAGCAGAGGTAGCCCGTCCCGGACAGGTGGCTGAAGTCTCTCGTCCAAGTACTTCGAACGACACAGCTCTCATCATGGCAGAGATCGCGAAGCTAAGTGTCCGCATGATGAACTTAGAACGTGCCAGACCGAGGCGTAGAAACTGGAGTCGTCATGGTCGTCAACGTTCACGCTCGGCGAACTCGCACAGGAGCATGTCCACACAGCGTTCGCAGCGCGACCCCAGCGCTGGCGGGGTGTGTTTCTATCACCGCAAATTCCAGGACAATGCATACAAATGTCTGCAGCCGTGCTCTTGGAAGTCGTCGCAGCAGTCGGAAAACTAAAGAGCGAGGCACAGCTGCCGGCGGAAGTCTGTGCCATCTCGCCTTGTAGTCGCCTTAGTGTCACAGACATTAATAGTGGTCTTAGTTTTCTCGTCGATACTGGGGCAAATATTTCGGTGCTGCCAGTTACTCGAAAAAAGTGTCGTGTACAGTGTGATGAGTACAAGCTATACGCCGCAAATGGTACGGAAATTAAGACTTATGGTGTAAAGACGCTAGAGTTAAACCTAAAACTACGTAGGCCATATCGTTGGGACTTCGTGATAGCCGACGTTAAGCAGCCGATCTTAGGTGCAGACTTTCTCGCCCACCATAAGTTAATTGTAGACCTTAGTGCGCGTAAACTTAGAGACCAAGTAACGGATTTAAATATTATAGGTTCGATAATAAGTGTCAAAGATCCGAGTATCAAAACAATTAGTGACGCACATCCTTATGGTAAGTTATTAAATAAGTATAAGGAGATTACGAAACCAATGTCATTCCAGGAAACTTCACCGCATAACGTTTTGCATTATATAGAAACAACAGGCCCTCCGGTGCACGCTCGGGCGCGCCCTTTGCCGCCCGATAGATACAAAAGAGCAAAAGAAGAGTTCCGCATTATGCAAGATGCTGGTATATGCCGACCTTCTAATAGCGCGTGGGCAAGTCCACTCCATATCGTTCCGAAGAAAAACGGCGATATTAGGCCATGTGGAGACTATCGGAAATTAAATTCCATCACTAAGCCGGATAGATACCCAATACCGCGTTTGCACGATTTTACATATATTTTGGCGGGTAAACAAGTCTTTTCAAAAATCGATATAAATAGAGCTTACCATTGTATACCTGTGGCACCAGAGGACATCGCAAAAACAGCCATAATAACGCCGTTTGGCTTATTTGAGTTTCCCAGAATGACGTTCGGTTTACGTAATGCGGCACAAACATTCCAACGTTTCATGAATAACGTGTTACAAGGGCTAGACATGGTTTATTGTTATTGTGATGACGTCATCATAGCCAGTGACAATGAGACTCAACATGAAACCCACTTAGAATTGGTATTTCAACGTTTCAAAAAGTTTGGCTTAACCATTAACCTTTCTAAGTGCTGTTTTGGGCAAAGTGTAGTCGAATTCTTAGGGCACGAAGTCAGTGCAAAGGGTATCAAACCCCTGCAAGACAAAGTTGAGGCCATTGTTAATTTTCCTAAACCTAAAACAGTGCAAGAATTACGACGCTTTCTGGGCATGGTCAACTTTTATCGCTCTCATTTGCCTAACACTATGTACTATCAAGCAGAACTTAATAAATATTTAATAAACACAAAAAAGAAAGATAAAACTGTAATCATATGGGATGAAAAAGCTGACCATGCATTCGAGCAGTGTAAGACAGCGCTGCAAAACGCTGCTACACTATCTCACCCGCAATCTGAATCGACCTTGGCTTTGATGACGGACGCATCCAATAATTGCGTAGGCGCTGTCCTACAGCAAAAATCAGGTAACTCATGGCAACCGCTAGGGTATTTTTCGAAAAAATTGTCTCAGGCACAACAGAAGTACAGTACTTACGATCGTGAGTTATTAGCCATTTACATGTCTATAAAACACTTTCGTAAGTTATTCGAAGGCCAACCTCTGACAGTGTATACAGATCACAAGCCATTATGTCACGCATTTACAAAATCCGGTAAGGACGACAAGGAGACTCCTAGACGTACACGACAGTTGCTTTTCATCAGCGAATTTACGACCGACATACGGCATATTAGCGGTTCAGCTAACATCGTAGCCGATACGTTATCGCGCGTAGAAACAGTTTACTGCCCGACTGTACTCAATTACGATCAACTTGCGGACGCGCAAGCGAAAGATGAGTACTTAACGCAGTCGGAGAACCATAACAACGGCCGTGTACGCTTAAAGAGCCTGTTCGTTCCCACGGGACATAAGTCGATTTACTGTGAAGTGTCAACTGACGAAATAAGACCTTATCTCACGGAGGAATTTCGAAAGCTTGCATTTTACAGTGTACACAATTTAAGTCATCCTGGAGTACGTGTCACACGAAAATTATTATGTAAAAAGTTCTTTTGGCCAGGAATGAACAAGGACATAGGACAATGGGCTAAGGCGTGTATGCAATGTCAGAGGTCCAAAATCAGCAGACATACAATTTCGCAACTTGGTCAATTTCCGCCAGTTAACCGTTTCGAACACATCCACGTAGATATAGTCGGACCGCTACCGACTTCTCCACAAGGATATAGATATTGCCTTACTATCATAGATAGATGCACGCGGTGGCCGGAAGCATTTCCTTTAAAAGAAATTTCTGCTGATGTTGTGGCTAAAACAATTTATGACGAATGGATTTCGCGCTATGGCGTGCCAGTGAAGCTTACTAGTGACCAGGGGCGCCAGTTCGAAAGTAGCCTGTTTACTAATTTAATGAAATTATTAGGGGTAGATAAAATTCGTACAACGCCATATCACGCCCAAAGTAACGGCGCAATCGAACGGTGGCATCGGTCGCTTAAAGCATCATTGATGGCACGATTGGAAAATAAGTCATGGGTTGATGAATTGTCTACCGCGTTGCTAGGGTTGCGCGCCGCTTGTCGTAGCGATAGCGGAGTGAGCGCCGCAGAATTGACTTTCGGGCGAACGCTTCGTTTGCCAGGCGAATTTTACGATGTCACACAAGAACGCGATCCCAGTAACCCACTAAATTTAGTTGACAAAATCCGCGAAACCATTAGTAACTATGCTCCAATTAATCAGAATTCACGTAATTTACGAAAATTCTTCGTTCATCCTAATCTAGACACTTGTGATTACGTTTTTATTAGAGATGATTCGGTACATAGATCATTAAAACCACCGTACGATGGTCCATTCAAAGTTTTGGAACGTGATTCTAAAGTATTTTTAGTTCAATTACCTAACCGTCAAGTTCGTATTTCAATTGATAGGTTGAAGCCAGCTTTCGTGTTAGATGAACAAGTAAACGCACATAATAGTTACCAAAACGTAAACAATTCATCTCCTATGCAAGTACAAGACCAATGTAACCGTAGCGTGTGTGACAGCCCTAACGATTCTCATGCGAGGAACTTTATAACACGTTATGGCCGCGTGATCAAACCACCAGTACGCTTTAGGTAAAAATAACTAAGCTATAGGTTGACATTGTGATACATACATATAATTAGGTAATTATTCATAGACTGAATAATAATATAAATATGGTTTTAACATAAAATCAAAGAAAAAGTAGCCAAATTAGTTAAGTGTAACATAAGCAAGTAATTTTAAATCTTAACATAACGCCTTATAAATAACTATAATGACACGATGCAATTGGCGATTTGTACTTTAGTTTAGCTTTGTTGTTGGCAACGATGAGACTACCTATTAGTTATTACCTTTGTTAATATGTATCTAGTACTAAGTTTAGAAATATTTCGCAAAATAATCTATCATAGGTCATTATGTGATTTAAAAACATTTTCTCTGTATTCAAGTAACCTTTAAAATTTTAAGAAATAAAGTTTTTTGTAATAGTTATGATAAATTAAGTAAACAAAGTTTAAAATGTTTAAAGTATGTATCTAAAGCATTTGATAATGATAAGGTGTAGTTTAATATATCGCTTCACGACAGCACTGTATTACAAAAAACCCTATTGTTAAACTGTGACGACAGTAGAAGTTTGTACTTAGCGCACGCAGCTGTGCGGTTTCAAATTCTGATGACTACTTACGTTTACCACAGTTTAACAAAGACGTTACTATTAGCAATTAGAGTGACTTGTTCATCGGGTAGTCAAGTATAATTGAATGTATTTTATCCTATTTTTATTTGTATATGTATTTTATCCTGTTTTCATATAGTTTGATTAAGCCACCACAACCCAGTGGCAACTAACATCAACATTTGATTTATAATTTTTTGTTTTTATTTGCCATCGACACGAAAAGAAGAAGAATACCTATATCTTATCAATTAATCGACCATAGTGAATAGTAATTCGAATAGAGTAAATTTGTAAGGGAATTCTATTAGTTTCAGTAGTTGCCGCAGTGGCATCTTACTCTAACATTATCTTATGCACTCACAAACCTTACTAAATACTTCTTTCTTTTGAAGCTGTATTGGATATGCAGATATATTTATACTTCCCGAAAGCTTATTCGCAACTTTCCACTTACAAATTATATCGTCAAAATAAGCATATTAAAAGTTACAGTGTTTTTTTTATCATAGGTAATAAATAAACAATAATTTATAATAATAACGTATGATCATTATTATTATATTGAATAAATAGTATTTGTTTAACGAAACTGTAGAAAAGTACTTCCATATTCAAAAAACACTAAAAAGTTCTTAATAATACTTATAGTACAGTCAACAGCACATCACGGTATACACTTGCAGTTCGATAATAGCGCTTATGCCCCCGACAGACATAAGAGCGGTACAAAGTCCAAAGTGTTACGTCTGACGTGCTTTTGACTGTACATGAACTTAATTTTCTGAATTTTTTTAATGGCTGATTTTAATTCTTTTTGAGAGGTACAGTCAGCGTCATATAGTTCGTGATACTCAGGGTACTCTAATAAATAGGCGCAACCAAAAAGTCGATAATATCGGTACAAAAAAAGTTGTTTTATTGTTGTAAACAGTTTTGTCGCTCAAAAGGTCGACACACTTAAAATGTCATATAAATCGGTTCAGTCAAACTGCCATAAATATGGTTACAGTCATCCCGCTAATGGTATCCAAACATTCTAAGTGTTCAAAAATATGGAAGACATTAGAAAAATAAGCTAGCATGAAACCTCATTACGCAATCTTGTGTTTGAATGTAATTCTATTATCTGTCAGTGCATGTCAAACAAATAACCATCAGTCGTACATATTGATTTGTCATTTTCTTTCAAACGTTGACAGCACCAAGAAAGAAAGAGACAGTGCAGTGAAAGAACAGTAAAATAGCTAAAATAGGCTTATTATGCGACTAGCCTTCCGCCCGCGATTTCACCCGCGCGTAATTTTTTTTTCAAATATCTCCCCCTTCCCCCCACATTTCTGGGATCAAAAGTACTATATGTTCACCGGGGATAGTGTAGCTATCTAACAGTGACAGGATTATTTAAATCGGTTCAGTAGTTCGGAGCCTATTCAATTCAAACAAACAAACAAACAATCAAATCTTTCCTCTTTATAAAATAATAGTGTAGTTTTGCTTTTTATGAAGGGTCAGTCTTTTGTATGTATGTACGTTCGAACGTAAATTTATCAGAGCTGCTCAGTTTATCGTTAATAAGGAATGTGTTCATTTCAGTTAGGTACACAAGTAAAATTAAATACGAAATATACCTAATAACTCATATTCATTATCATTGAGGTTAACATCTATTTAGCTGTACCTAGCTGTTTATTGCTTATATTTTTTTAACATATCTTGAGACATATCGTCCGTACTGAAAATTCAAGCTTCTAGTTTTGTCTAAAACGAAGCTATAGGGGATCGAGAATGGCCTGCAAAGGATGGTACGGCCGTGCCGGTTTTTTTGCTCGACTTGGTCCTCACCACGGCCGTGCCCCCAAATATCGTAAATGGCTATGCAAGAAATTCTGAAATTCTATCCAAAACAAAAGAGAAGTCTATGACGTTGTGCTTAAAATGAAAAGGACAGCAGTAGTTTCTATCGCTTTCACTTTGTGTTTAATTTTTTAGATACTTATTGATGAGAAAAATAATATTTTAAATATTATAGCAGTAAGGTTTATTTTTCTAATCATCATCATCATCCCAGCGTATTCCCGATTGCATCCAGTATGGAGCTCAGGGTCCGCTTCGACTATGATCCTAGATTCGACAAGCCTGGTTATTTTTCTAATGTGTTCCATATTTTTGAACACTTAGAATGTTTGGATACCATTGGCGGGATGACTGTAACCATATTTATGGCAGTTTGACTGAACCGATTTATATGACATTTTAAGTGTGTCGACCTTTTGAGCGACAAAACTGTTTACAACAATAAGACAACTTTTTTTGTACCGATATTATCGACTTTTTGGTTGCGCCTATTTATTAGAGTACCCTGAGTATCACGAACTATATGACGCTGACTGTACAAGGTGTCTCAGGGTTTCTTTTTCACACAATATAAGTGCAAACAGATTTTTTGACATAGGATGGGCTAAGAGGGATGACAATAATCATGTGTGTGCCCCTGATTCGTCGTTGGAAATTACATATTTTTTTAATATAGAAATACAATTTTGTTTATTTGTATTGTATATTGGAAAGCTTATTATTTTAATAAATAAATACATATTGGGCATATCAAATTAATTGATCCTACTTCAAAATTTGTAACCAGCTCCCCAAAACACCTGTGTAATAGGTATCAGCAACAACGAAACTGACAGACACACTCAAAGACAGCGGTGAAAATTACTCTTTATAGTCAATACTCAACTTATTGACAAACATTGTCTGCGAATTACAATTAGTAATATAATTATATATATAGTATTTTTTTAATTATTCATTCAATGGAGTTTCCCATTAGATGAATAATTAGAAAAATATTTATGGTTTAGCGCTTTAAAAATAACATACTCCTTTCTTCGACAACCAGAGGAAGGTTAAGTTAGTATTTGGCCCTCTATAATTTACTCACCCTGTATTTTAATCACCATACCTCTTAACGTATTCTAATGGAATGGAATAGGTACCGCAGACTCCCTGTGAAGAATGTTGTCATATTTCCTTTCCATCACAAATCTTCTCGCAAAAGAAATATACAGAATTATAATAATACATCCCTACTCACAAATGACTTCACGAAGAAAATGTTTATAAGCATACTCGAATTACTCATTATATGACTTTCATCTTTGGCTTTGTTAAGTTCACGTAAACCAGTAATACTTACAGGTGATCTAATAATGTCCCAATAAACCGAGATCCTTTTTGGTATTTCCCTTGCGCTATGTAGAGTTACGTAATTAATACAAATTCGTTGTTTATCGCCGTCGTGACAATGTTAATGTTCATTAAGTAGAACCTTTTGTTGATCATTAGTTTGCCATGCCGTTGTTATTAAAATAAAGTATCAGCGTATATTTAGCAGGGTAAAGGCCATCACGGAAATGAAGTCATCTTAACAATGAATGGTACCTACTGGATTAATAGCGAGCACGGATAGGTACTTAAAAATTCCATTATACTGGTAGTAGGTAGTAGAAAGTTATTATTGGCTAGACAATTGTAGTCCTTAGGCCTATTATCCACTGAGTTCTACAGAAGTTTGGTGTATTCTAACGCTGCACGCCGACTTCTCTTATCATATGATTGAAAGTCAGTTTTGGCAGGATTTTCTGATGATTCAGAATTTAAATCTGTTTCCTAATTCTAATTGTCATCTTTCACTTTTCACTGGATACTGCATTTTTTAATCGCGTTATGAGTGCTTATAGCTATGAGTTTCATAGTGTAAATAACGCCATTAGTTAGGACCTAGCTCGAAAATGTCGAACTTTATTTAAGACGTAATTACTTAAGATATAGGTACACTGGACACTAAGCAAGTCTAATATGTACTAACGTTGTTCCCTTTCATGGCTATGTTCAAGCGTTTATTGTGAATAGCGGCATCAGTTGGGACCTTAGACCATTAATCCAAGTTGAGACCTGGTTTAAAATGTTGATATTTTCACTAAAGTTTTACACTGAATTAGTCTAGTATGTGCTAGCGTTGTTTCCTCTCATGGCGACTCTAATTCGGCGGACCGGTGGGTGGTGGGAGCGGCCAGCCGCGAGTCTCGTCTCGGATCTCCTCCGAGCATTCTGACTTGCCGGAGGAAGATGTTGAGTGTCTGCATCAGTTAGGTCCTTAGAGCATTGAACCTAGTGGGGACCTGGCTCGAAAATGTTCAACTTTCCACTAAAGTTTTAGACTGAACTAAAGTTTAGTAACTATGTGCTAGCATTATTCCCCTTCATGGCGACGCTCATTCGGCGGACCGGTGGCGGGTGGGAGCATTTAGACTTGCCGGAGAAAGATGTTGAGTCGCGGCATCAGTTAGGTCCTTAGAGCATTGAACCTAGTGGGGACCTGGCTCGAAAATGTTCAACTTTCCACTAAAGTTTTACACTGAACACGAAGTCTAGTATGTGCTAGCGTTGTTTCCTTTCATTGCGACGCTCATTCGCCGGACCGGCGGCGGGTGTGAGCGGCCAGGGGGCGGGTGGCGCGGCCTGGCCGGCCGGGGCGGCAGCCGCGAGTCCGTGCTGGCCCGAGCCCTGAACTCCTCCGAGCATTCTGACTTGCCCGAGGAGGATGTGGAGTCGCTGCGAGGTACCGACAGCTCGTCTTCTTCGTCGAGGTCTACCTCTGTCCAGCGTCGACCTGGAAAGTAAATATTAAATAAAAATAAATATTGGACAACATCCAATACATTGATCTGACCCCAAAGTAAGTAGCGTAAGCACTTGTGTTATGGGTGTCATAAACAACGAGGCTACCACAAATAAATACTTTTATACATACAAATAAACATCCAGACACAGAACAAACACAAATATTCATCACATAAGTGTTTGTCGTGGGTGGGATCCGAACCCACGACTCCACGACCCCTGGCGCATAGGGCAGAGTCAGTACCAAAACTACCAAATGCGCTATCGGACCAGTCAAATATATTATTGTCTATATCTAACATGTTTAAAACGATCATATTTTCAAACAACCCTTATCCCTAAAATACCTACGAGTACATAACTAGAGAAAGGCAGCCGCTCAATCGAAAAGGCTCAGATAATATTTTAAAGAAAGTAGGTAAATAAAAGAACTCGCATCGGTAATATTTAGTTAAGAGAGAGAGATACGGACATAAGTCCATTGATCATACGTCTTCACATTTGTTATAAGTTAAAGCTGAAGAAAACTAAGTAAAATAACTTTCTTACAAAGAAAGTATCGCTTAGACCTTTTTGTTTCTTACATTCCTTGAGAAAATGCTTCGGAATCAAAGTTTAATACGTTTGAGTAGCGTTCTACATAAAGTTTCTTTTCGGGACGTTATACTAAAAGAAACATTAAGTAAATGGATGGAATTAAAGTAATAGCTCTGTCATCAATCTGGTGATTGATTGATCAATATCTCGGGCGATTGGGTAATTCTGTTGGCATTTAAGGAAAGTATTGCCTTGAATGCCCTTTTTAAGGAAAATCGCTTTGCGTAGGCAGCCTGTGGAAGCGATTGGGTTATATCTATCATTTCACCCTTCAAGACGTGATGGATGGAGTTTTTAGTGTCTGGTTACTATACTACAAACATCCAGTGCATTTCCTACGTTAAAAGGAAGGTTTCGTTGATAAATAAATATTGAATTACATCAAATGCGTTGCTTTGATCTCAAAGTAATACGCTAAAGTTTTGTTTGCACCTCTGGCATTGGTAAAATCTAGTGGTGGCTTAAAACCAGCATTTGTTGCACAGACCAGGTTATATAAAATGCACCAATCACATTTAAAAGTGCAGCGACCCTTATATTTTTTATTGTAATATGATATACACTGTGTACCTACGTACAGTTCATAATCATGCTCTTTAAATGCCAAAACTGGATAACTTAACTTCTATGAGCTTTAAAACCGTGCGTAATTATGTGGCGCCAGGGACACCAGGGGATTTTCTTGTCAAAAGAATGAGGTTTAAGAAAGGATAAAATATTTTCTTAGCGTAAAACGAGTAGAACAATGAAAGGAATGTTGACCGACTTTGCCTTTCATTTCTGTACAGTACAGTACTTTGTGCCAGGAAAAATACTGTATTAAGGCGTCTTTATCGGAAGTGTCAAACACGAGCGCGCCATGTTACGCTCCACCGAGTTTTATGTGCATTTCCACATATTTACGAGTACACTAAATCCACGGTATTTTTTTGATACTCATTCACATTGCGAACTTAAAATCTGGCTTATATTCCATATCACAATACGTAAATGCGAATGTTACTCTATCAGTTACACTTATACGACATAATATTAAACCACTGAATCGATTTTGATGCTCAGTTGTTAAAAATAGCAATCATAAATAAAAATATTTGACTACTAAATTCAGTCACAATTATGTGTATTAGCTTGTTAGATGAGGATTGGTGATCCACAAACCACAAATTCTGCCCGACCCGGGAAATAAACCCAGGACTCTGAGATCTAGTGAACTGAAGAACCAAAAGACTATCAAGTCGTTACAAAATATACACTATAGATTTCCTTATTTGACACAATCTCATCTACGTACGATACTCGTACCTCAGAACAATTACTATTATTGTTCTGAGACTCGTACACACACAAAGCAAAGGATATAACTGTCTGATAAACAAGTCTTTTATATTTTTGTAACGTTAAATAAATATGATTATTTTTCATAGTATCCTATATTTCTCTGACGTTTTTTCATAACCACTTTTTTGTTTGTCATGTTTTCCATAGAAACAACCTAAAGTGAACTGGTGAAAGCTGTATAAAAACGGGAATAATTACAGTGGTGTATTGTGATAGAAAATTGAAGGTGAAATACCCTTCGTATAATAAATTTTAATGAATGTCTATTACTATTTGAATATTTTGAATATACAAGACTACCAGGAATTTATAAAAGGAATGAGGTTACACGTTTCAAAGAGTTTTGTTTACTGGTGAAACTAAGCATTTTTGAGGCGACTTGTAAAAGCTACGTTGTACTTGTACGTATGTACGTACATGTTAACGCATACCTCTGTGCTATGGTTTTGTTGGGAGGGAAAGTTCTACATAGTTTTAAATTGTTTTGTTCAGTTATTACTAGCTTTCACTAGCAGAGGTAACCATGACGTATGAATTGTATTGTCTGTGTTATCTGATTCGGTAATGTCCTGGCGTCCGCCAAATTCCAAAGCCAAGTTTCGGCTACGGTGGCTAATTTTTACCAATAACCAATAGCGCCAAAGTTATCATGCAAAAAATTTCCCCACCTCTCATAGAAAGTCGGGACTGCAGTGGTCTGACATGACAGCAGAGAAATCAAACGCATGAGTAACGGTAGTTCGTGCTTTCCGAAGCTTAGCAACGCTTTACAGTTAGGTCTTCAGATAAATCCACTATCAATACGATACTTACAGAAAGGTGCTGTGTTGTTGGTGGCAGTTTCTGGGGTGGAGTCGGAAGCGGCGCGGGCCAGCGGCCTGCCCAGCGCGGTGGGGTGCACGTCGGCCTCAGCCCGCCCTCGCGGCCACTTGCTGCTCACGCGCCAGAACCGACGCGCGTCCCGGAACACACTCCATACCTTGAAAACACGATTATTGGTATCACTGGATCAACTTGTGATATGCTGTTTTGTGAGATGACAAAGATGAGTAAAAGCACTTGCTCCATGATAAAAAAGGGCCAGTTAGCCGCCAATATGGACATGGCTATACATATAATCGTATTCTTGTTCCTCGAAAACTAAACTATTCAACAGTATTGAGCGGTCTCTAAACGTTACCACCACAACATTAAAAAAATGAGTGCAGTCAGTATTAAAAGTATAAACATACTGACTTATTGTATTTTTATCTGTTTTTTTTAGCCTATTTATAAACATTTTTCTTACTTTGACTTTATTACTGGCAACTTTATAGAGTCTTGGTAAACCAGTTAACATGCTGATCAAACATATAGCTATATTTTCCTTCTCCATGATGGAGCTTTATAAGTGCTCTGATTCTACATAATATGATATTATAAGTTAATAACTTTGATTAAGAAAACTCTTTAAGAACAGAAATCTAATATTGTTAATGACGAAGTTACAAATTACAACTAAGAAGTACAAATTAGAGAAAAGTTATGTAAAACTTCTGTCACATTTCGCCGTGGGTTATACATAATTCCATTAACATAAGGTTGAAATTGAATGTGTCATGAACAGAACTAACGCGATTATAAAGTTAAATTGGCAGTGGGGAGATCCTAGATAGTTGACGGCTGTATGGGATTGCGTTTATTCGGGACGCGTTCATAATATAGTTTAAAGCGCAGTGAAATAATGGACATTAATAGGATATTCAATGTTCCATAAAGTAGAAGATTCTTCGTCCAAGCTAGATTGTTTATGCTTGGCTCAATGTATCATCTTTGGAGTGTTGTACCTATACGTATATTATGCTAGCGAGCGACGATACACGGAACAAATTTTCATCACACATAAATCTTTGTCCTGCTTTTTTTCCACATTTACAGACAAGCTGATAGTAACCACTGCGGCTTAGACCAGACCTAAGGGGAACCATTTGACCCCTGATTTATTATGAATAAATTATTGCTAAATAAATTACTTAAATTAATGGTACAGGGTTCGCTGGAGGTGGAATACAAAAATATTTAAAATTAAATAGATATGTCGCAGTATCATAGTTAGAGTCGTATTATAGTTATATCCCAAGGGTTATAATTATATAACGTAAGATGGTTATAAGGAAGCGATTTATAACTATCTTACGGCCACAATCTAGTAATATGGTTATCTGACTAAACTAATCTAGTTATATAGTTATAAATCTACTAAACAATTAAATAAAACGATTTAATGGTCTTTATTTTTATTATAATCAACTTTTTGTAACCTACAATTAGTTACATTACAATACTTTTTACTAATAAAACGTGTCAGTCCGTATACGTAATTTAAAATACATTTCTTTCGTTAATTTAGGGAAAATAGGTGTTAAAAAAAAATAACCACGAAGGCTAAGGCGGGAGCTCCGCTACGCTCCGCTCGCGCCTTAGCCTTCTAACTATGTCCATCCGAGTCGATTTCCGCCTTCGGCCGTTTATACAATGTTTATTACATACCTCACTAATAATTAGTCGCCAAGTTATAATTTATTACACCTCATCTATAATTCCATACTATAAAATATTTAGACGCCCGTTAATTTCTTAGTCGCCCCAGTCGATTTATATCTATATAACTAGATTAGTTTAGTCAGATAACTGTGGAAACACTAAGCCGCTATTAATAATAAAAAAAAAAAAAAAAAATAGTCAGATAACGATATTACTAGATTGTGACCGTAAGATAGTTATAAATCGCTCCTTATAACTATCTTACGTTATATAATTATAACCCTGGGGATATAACTATATTACGGCTTTATCTATCTTACTGCGACATAAACACGGTAAGACGAATCCTTTATTGTCTAATTTAGGTTGCCTTGGAGAAGCATTATGTTGGTTTAAGCTCAAAGCTTTCATCTTCCATACATAACATTGCAAAGTTTCTCAATCCGTAAAGGACCATCTTCTCTTGTCAGTACCCGTACGAGTACTATAGAGTAATTTATTCTTTTATTACAACTTCCACAATTTGTAACCATCCAGGGATGGAAGGGACGGTTTATGACTTTAATATACAGGACATTGTATAATAAAAGCATACTTTGAATATCTCATACAAAAATATGAATATATTTGATATCGTGAAGTATTTCTCAACGATTTCCTTTTATTTAATTTGGGATCGACGTCGCGTATACTTATTATGTAACATTCTTTAACGTCTTAAATGGAAGATTGGTACATACCTAATGCTGGATTATTCCAGGGTTCAACTTCCGAGGGCGGTGGTTCGATTTCAGCCATCGGTTTGTTTGGTAGGACCCTTCAGAATTAAACGCGCTGGCCATCAACATTATAGATATCTGCCACCTTAATATCCTTGGCTGCGTTCCAGCAATATTTATGAGTCGTTACTCGAAATTGAATACTTCAAGTATTAATCAGAGAAATCTTTAGTGCCTCAATGGTGAATCCCGTAGAGGCATGCCCCTTTTGACCGTCAAAAGGATTATGTAATTGTCTGAGAACTCAACTTTAACGAATTTACAGGTTAAAGATCTCCATTTTTATTTAAAAAAAAGAGGGATAGAAAAGAAGCAAACGAGTAAAGGATGGTAAGTAGGGTAAGGTCGCCTTAGTCGTACCAGTTCAAGGAAAATAGCTATAATTTCTATTGTAATTTAAATACAAGAAAAATCTTTACACACATAAAAACTTCATTTATTAACGAATCAAATAACATTAATAGACAATTTAAAATCTTTTAATTAAATTGTTTTTTAGAGGTTTTACAAAAACCTTTTTTCGGTACGACTAAGGCAACCGGTTGCCACCCATAGCCTAAGTCGTACTTAGAGTAATCATATGTTTTTCCTACTAGAAGTCTGAGGACAATTAAAAAACTGCTACGAGATCAATTTCAGTCTTCCTTATTATAAAAATAATAAAAAATCCTTAGTTTTATTTCATAATAATGGGTAGCTATTACATTATAAATAAAACTCTAATTTTTTTTAAACACATACATTACATAATAATTTAGGAAGTACGATTTAGGAAGTTTATGCAGGTACGAGTTAGGCAGAGGGGTGTACAAAGTTATAAATCAAAATTGATAACATAACCCAGAAACCGTCAACCGTTTGAACTAGCTCATATCAACCAGAAAACACTACAAAAACAGACATGAATCAAAAAAATATCGATTTCATCATAATCTTCCTGTGAAATGGCTTACGTCTGACGTAAAAATATTAGTGAAAAATGTGCAAAACCTTAGTTTTTCATTATTTTTCTATCGCGAAATCCGGCAAGCCACCGCGTGTTGTTGTTTACCCATGTGACTGAGTAGAACCATATTGCACCGATAGATCTCACCTTTTCATGACGGGTGCGCAGATATCGACGTGGTACGAATTAAGCGCTGGTACGACTAAAGGTACTTTACCCTAATATTTTTTTTATGATAAATTTGGAAATAATGGTCGAGAATTGGTTTTCTTTAGGAACTAGACGATTTACATCATGGCTTCACAGCCATTGAACTGTGCAGATTTTCTTGCGATTTTTCGTTTTTCATCCATAGATTCGCGTCGAGATTCGAGCCATTCAGCTCTCGCATGTAAAGCGAAGTTTGGTACCACTCAGCTAACAAAGATATTTTTGTTTTATTACAAAGGCTGATATGGACTCTACTTAACTTTTTTATGATCATTTTTTATACATACTTGATCGATGCTCTCCCTGACAGAGATTTCGTGGAAGCAGACGCAGCCTATCTCTTTGCTGCGCCGCTGCCCCTCCTCCGTGGTCACCATTCGGTCTCCCGTCTGGTCCGTCTTGTTGCCCACCAGCACCACTGGTGTCTCTAGGAAACTGTCCTGGGAACAGGCAATCGGAACTTCGTCATGACTTCGTAGATGCTTAGCTTACTTCTCCAAAACAACGTCACTTGTTAATTCCTCTGGTGCTATTTATTTAAAAAGTAATGATAATTTTTCATTCCTCAAACAAATTAGGCACATTGCACACAAAACTAATTAGATCTTAATTAAATTATTGTACCTATTATATGAATAATAATAATTTTTCATTACTCAAGCTAACTATAGCATAAAGTTAGGCTAATAAGATCTTCAGGAAATTGTTGTAGCTTTCTTTAATCAAAGGCATAAGGCATAATTTAATAAACTAATTTGATTTATATGCCAATGAGTTACAGATGTCCGTGGACGGTAGTGATCGCTTACCATCAGGTGACACACTTTGCCCTTTGATTCCCTCTTTCATAGAAAACTTTTATTGTTTTTCTGTAAGTTCAAGTTGCGTAATAGCTACGAAGCTATTTTTAAGTCGGGAAATGTGGGAATTCATAATCCAACGTAAAAAGCTTAATGTTGTTTTTAATTATATTTGAACTCATAAACTCGGAAACTCGTTTTAGTTAATGGAAGTTGACATTTTCGCAGTAGGTACTCATATGGATTATTTCAGATTCCAAAAGCCGACGAATGCAAATTTTCCCGAACAGAATGGGCGCACGGGAGCTCAGAGATATGAGTAATCACTTTCAGAGATAATTTAATACTAGGTAATAGCCTCTTTAGGCCTCTGTTGCCGCCAATTGGCACCCTTATTAATTAAAAAATCATATCAGACCATGAACTCTCTTTTTATTTAGGCCATCCTAAGTTGTGTTTGTTACAAAACGGATTTATAAGGGATTTACTACGATGTGAAAAGATTATTAAAAATCTTTGCCACCTTCAAACCGCTATTTGGACGAGGTAAAACATTTCAAGTTTTTTTTTTGCTTTCTCTGCTACTTTGATTTTTTATTCAAAAGAGTCCGCCACTTGGCGGGGTCGTCGCGTCTGATTCCGGTATCCGTCTTTAGTTGTTACGGACACTGATCGATAGTTTCATTTGATACCGGTATCGGTTGCACCCCAAAACATAATTAAAGATTAGTTGCAACCGATACCGGAGAAGATAAAACTACAAAAATAAATATATTTAAGTTCTATTCGATCCTGATTGGAAATTTTGCATTTTGCATTACTTACTTCTAAAATCTGTTTTAACATTTTGCATTTATAGGGTTGCGAAGAAAAGTTATTTTTAAACATGTGATAGTGAACGTAACCTTTTAATATCGATAAAATATCTAAAAATATCACCGCGATAGTATTTCTGAGCTGTGATTGATACGTTGAGAAGGGCAGACGTTAAGCCTAATTACATACGAGTGGATGGAGCGCCGGCGGCTTTTGGCGCCACGAGTCTCCAATCGGTATTAAATAAAATAGAACATTTTTAATAATATGTTAGGGATATTTTAAGTAGGTACTATTACTACTATTTATGTTTATTACTATTTTTTATGCATTACGTTTTCTCACCGCTGATGTCGATTAAAGACGTTGTACCTAACTTTAATTTAAAATATTATAAGTAAAACACCGCCTTAATTTAACTATTTAACACCTTCGTGGACAGTAGCGCCCACGGGAATCTTCCCAACTGACACTACTACGACGCCCACAGGCGTACAGGGGGAAGGGTACCGGAAATCCGGAATTCTATCAATGTGTGTGTACCTCAGGCGCGGTCGCAGCCTAAAATTTTGGAGGGGGTCACTCACTAGTTTTTTTTTCGGATGAGAATGCGTTTATGCACCATAACCGCAGGCAAGCTAAACCTGCGGCCGTGTGTGGGACTCTCGAGACTAAGCGTCCACTACCCACTAAACTCCCCCGGTTTTCCCTTCACACCCGATTGGGACAAGCCGGTGCCAGCCTTGCGGCTATTGACCAGCACGGGTCACTCACTACCTCAGAAAAAGGAAACCTATGGAAGTGTTACAAACTCATAATATTATAATTATTTATATATACGTAAAATAGTTACAATAAGAAATGAGAAATATAATTGCGTCTTTTTTCATCATCATCATCATCAGCCTGTAACAGTCCACTGCTGGATATAGGCCTCTCCAAATGCTCGCCGCGCTGATCGATCCTCGGCTACTCACATCCAGCTCCTGCCAGCCATTTTGCGCAGATCATCGCTCCACCTGGCCTGAGGGCGTTCTACACTACGTTTACCGAGACGCGGTCTCCACTCTAGAACCCGTTTACCCCAACGGTTATCGGTTCTACGGCTGATATGGCCAGCCCACTGCCACTTCAGCTGGCTAATCCGGCGAGCTATGTCGGTGACTTTGGTTCTCTGCCGAATCACCTCATTTCGGATACGATCCCGCAGAGAAACGCCGAGCATAGCTCTTTCCATAGCCCGCTGAGCGACTTTAAACTTGTGGACTAGCCGTGCCGCAAGTGTCCACGTTTCGGCTCCGTATGTCATGACGGGTAGGACGCTCTGATTGAAGACTTTCGTCTTTAGGCATTGTGGAATCGGCGATGAAGAAGACTCGACGTAGTTTTCCAAACACCTCCCTATCACCTCGTCCTTAAAGTTGTTTCGACCCAACTGCAACGACTGCCCAAGGTACACATATTTTTGAACAACTTCAAGGACAGCGCCGTGAATCGCAATCGATTCCGGTAAAACATGTTCATTGAACATGACCTTGGTTTTGTCCAAGTTCATCCGTAGGCCGATGCGTAAAGAAGAATCAGCCAGGTCATTCAGCATCTGTTATAGGTCCTGCAACGTCTCCGCCATTATGACGATGTCATTTGCAAATCGCAAGTGAGAGATGTACCTATTCGCCATTTATATGATGCCACGTCCTTTCCAGTTCAGCATCTTAAACATATCCTCCATTGCATTTGTTAACAATTTCGAGGAGATGACGACCCTTGTCTCTCTCCACGATGCAATGGTATAGGATTAGTCTGCTGATTTTGTACTTGGACGAACATGATGACTGCTTTGTACAGACATCTCATCACGTGGATATATCGCCAGTTTACTTGGCAACGTTGCTGGAAGGGAGTTTTGTTATATTCGAGAAAAAAAATTATGACGTCGGACGTTCGTTCCGCCATAACTTGACGCTATGTACTTACGTTGTGAATTGTGTTAAAACTAGAGTCCGACCGAAACTGGTTTTCTAGCCGAAACCGAAACCGTAACCGAATGTTCGGCCGTGACTTCAGTTTCGGCCGAAACCGAAACCGAAACCGAAACTCACGTGGTCAGGTATAAAATTCCTTAAAATACTGTTTGGTGCTTTTTACCCATTATCCTGCATTAATTGGGACATGAAATGGAATCACAGTATATTAATTTTGTTGTAATCATTAATTTAATACTAGACTTCCGCCCGTGGCTTCGCTCGCGTAGACTACATTCTATAAACCACTATGAACCCCTTCTTAGTGGAAACTTACACATTATGAAGCTCGCTTTTAGCAAATTTAAAATAAAAAATTGACCCCTTGAGGAGTGTAATATCCAAAACCCCTTTTAGTGGGAACTTAAACATTATAAAGAACTCCTGTAAACAAAATTTCAAACACCTTTTTAACCCCCATGGGGTTCAAATAAAAACACCTTCTATGCGGATGACAGTACGAGTGATACTTCTTTCACCGATCATGCAAATGTTTCTAACGCACATGTGACAGAATGTCGGAACGGACTTGTGTCTCAGATGGTGACTTTCTTAAAAGAGGTCTCCTCTTGGGGACGTCTTAACCTGGTCCAATTTAACCCGAAAAAGACACAAGTCTGTGCGCTTACCACAAAAAAAACCGAATTTGTCGTTTCCCTCGATTTTGAGAGCACTCGTCTTGTTATACAACCGAGCATTGGGATTCTCGGCGTCGATATCTCGAGCGACGATCAATTTCGTGATTATCTGGAAGAAAAAACTAGGTGTCCTGGGTAAAGCAATGTGGTATTTTACTCCGACTCATCGCCTCCAACTCTATGAAGCCCAAGTTCGGCCTCACATGGAGTACTGCTGGCATCTCTGGGCCGGAGCACCACAGTACCAACTTCTTCCTTTTGATCGTATCCAACGTCGAGCAACCCGGATTGTCAGTGCCGAAAGTCTTGCCGGTTGCTTAGATTCTCTGGCATTATAAAGAATCCTTGTACAAATTTTCAAGTTCCTGGGTCTTGTAGTTTAGGCTGGGCGTTGACTGTCAGTCAGTCAGTCAGTCCATTCCCTCTTTTGTATTTAAAGAAGATAATATAAAAAATATTAATAATGGTTTTATTTATTTTTTCAAATTAAGTTCTCATAGCAAAATGTTTATCAGTTATCAATAATCGAATCACTAATTGTTACTGTTTAACACACTGACTATGTTGTATTGCTAAAGAGATATCCGAACGGCGTACAACAATTCCCAAACAGGTTTGCGAGCGTCCGCCAAAGCGTTGCCGCGAGAAACGAAGTTAGGCGAGCGTGCACGACAACTTCCGAAATCAGTTTCGGTTTCGGCAAAAGTTTCGGCCATTTTTGGCCGAAACCGAAACTGCAGCCGAAACTTGATTTTTGGCCGAAACTTGGCCGAAACCGAAACCGAAACCGAACCTTCGGTCGGACTCTAGTTAAAACCATTAGAAGTAAAAATACTCATACGCTTTTGCTGAATTGTAGTGAGAAAACAATCCTGTATAGTGCCTAATAAGTGCAGCAAAGTGTATTGTAGTGCAAGAATAAGCCAAAGTCGGCCAAACTTATCTTTTCATCGGTAAGCTACTGTAGTTTTAGGCTTGTCGTCCCGTAGATCGTATTAAATCAACAGTTAAAATCAATAAAGGTAGTATTCAGTCTAGTTTTCTTTAAAAACAAAGCATTTGTTTTGTTTACAATGTGTTTGTTTATAAAGTACTTAGTTAAAATGTTTTAGCCACCATGTTTTGACGCATAGGTATACGTTTTTTCCGTGGTTACCTTTTTCTGAGCTCACTACACTTATAAAAAATAGGTATCTGGAATAAAATAAACACTATTGCACAAGAAACAATTTTATTTTATACATTAAGTACCTATAACATAGGTAATGTATAAAAAAAAAACTTTTGCTAGTATTACCAAAACTACGTAGTTCGGTTCCTTGTTTCTAAACTAAGATGTTATTTCCAAGTTATTTTGGCCATCGTACGTCATTTCCTTTTATTATTTGGCAAATTTTTGAGATTTTTCAATTTGACCTTAGATTTTGGGGGGGGTCATGTCCCCTGTGACCCCCCCCTTCGGACCGCGCCTGGTGTACCTTGACGTGTTGTAGAACTGTAAACGATACAGTACGAAAGCCGCATTAGTTTTATGGTGACACTACAACATGCTCTCTCTTGTAAAAGTATGTATTGAAAATCAAGCGCCCTCAGACGTACTGCTGTTGCACGACTATAAACTAACTATGACGTCTACAGGCGTCCTGCATATCGCACACCCGGTAAAAAACTGTCATAACACAAAAACCGGCTAATCTCACCCCTTGCAGTAAAATATTATTTTCCTGCAAAAAGTGAGATTATAATAATATTATTTTACTGAAAAAAGTGAGACCCGTCTTGCCTCTACGTTATGACAGTATTTTAGCGGGTGTGCGATAATGTCGTCAATTATTATTAAGTAACAAAATGACTCTACCAGATTTGGCTATTTTTATGTTATGACAGTTTTTTACCGGGTGTGCGATATCGTTTTTTAATACCTAAACGCCCGTGGGCGTTACTGTCCACGAACGTGTCAAGTTTTGAACCACTCGTTTCAGTACTATCCATAAAAGGAATAAGGTAATTGAAATGATGTTTGAATGAGCCTTGATTTGATTACATAGGACGAGCCTTTTATTTCCACGCTCCGTTATTATGGAATTATGTCACACACTAAAATAAAAATACAGAAGGATCGCGCAGGATAATAAAATACACTAAGCTTGCTGATGTCATATGTTTAATTTTTCTCTTTTTTTTGTAAGGATTGGCCGCAAAAAGGTCTATCTCTGCGAACAACCAACTACACAGGTGCACTCTATATCCCCTCACCCATAAATCACGGTGCGGCAACAGTCTGGTACAACCAGAGAGATCAGTCAGGCGGTGGTCGTGACCACCGCCACACTTTCAAACTTCGGACTGTGGTTATGTAGTATTTGAACAAAAAACCTTTTTTTTTGTTCAAGGATGACACCCTCGTCGTGGCGAGAGTTAGTGGGAGGAGGCGTTCCACCTTGCGTCGGTCGGCGCTTTCCTTGTCTGGGGAATAGGGGAAGGATAAGGGTTTTTTTTTTGAACAAAAAACCTAATAAAGCCTAATAACAAATGTTCGGTGCGACCCAGAACCGACAGAGACTACTAATTACTAACTGTGCACAAAAGAGGCAGTCATTATAGAATTTAATTGACATTTGCAAGTTGTTTATTTTCCTCGTTTGTCATGAAATAGTTATTAATTTTGATAACACGTATTCTCGCGACTGTAGTCTCTCGTTGAAATCGTTTGATGCGAGTAAGGGTGGTTTCAGATAAAGGTTTTATGTGCGCGTATACGATTGTTTCGGCATACGCGCTTACACGCGCGCTGCATTTCGCGATTTAAATAACCGGACTCCCACGGACGTATTTTGGCGTGTTCACTCGAATCGGTAGAGGTGTCGTGTCAGTATCAACATAGGTTCGCGCTTATACGAGCTTATATCACACGAGTAGCGCGTGTGGCAAAAGGCGCGTCTCCAAAAAGCGCGTCCAAAAACGAGCTTATATGCTCGTATAGACCGACAAACTTATCTGTTCCGGTGGCCAAAATTTGAACTACGTGAAATGCAAATGCAAAAACGATATTTAATGTCGGTTCTAAATAGACAGAGTGACGCCGCCACCGGAACAGATATAATTGTTGGTCTATACATATAAAACGCTAATCTGCAACCGCCCTATATGGAACGTCATCGGGTGGGTTGAAATTTGAAATAGAGGTTTGTTCTGGTTTATCTGCTCTGCTCTTACGTAATTTGTGATTAAGTTGAATCAAGAATAGGGATCAACGAGAGTACAAATTATTTCTCCATCATGCTCTCGCTACGCACAAAGTAAATATTTTTAAAGGAATCTTGTAACTTTGTTTATTTGTAAGCGGAATGTTAACTTTCTTTCTTTCGTTGTGTACAGTGGCGTAACCATGTGAAGGCCGTGGCATTTTTTTTTGAAAAAGGCCCATTTATTTAGGAACAAGATTAAGTTAAAAATAATAGGTTTTGTTGAGAGTCTCTTAGGCAGAGGACTTCTCGGGTCAGGCAGGGCCCCTGGGCAATTTCACAGCCCTGCCGTAAAGTAATGCCAGTGGTCTTAAAAGCTGGGTACCTTTTTAGCGACTTAGATCGATTTCGATCCCCGCACTTCTCCGTGTCGGATTTGTTTGTATATACGTCTGTGTTTGTTTATATTATTACTGTATTGTATCTGCTTTCTAGCACTCATAGTATAAGTTTGAGACTAGACGGCGCTGTGTGAATAATGTCCCAGCATATGATTTACTTTTTTCGTATGCTTGACGATCCGGAACGCAGGAACGCTTTTAGCTCTTGTGACTGTTTTGAAGAAGAAAATGATACATTGTACATTGTTGTGCACTGTTACTACGGAGATCGTCGATTGGTTAGAGAGTCAATACTCGGAATCCTATTAAATACTCCCGGATAGGTATTGTTCCTCCATGAGAATGCATGAAGAGTCTATTGTGTATGAAACTGGCGCGGATACACGCAGAACACGTTCCGACATTTTATCGCGGAGAATATGATTCAATGTAACAGGTAGTTTATTAATGTTGCACTGCGGGAACTGGACTCAAGATGTAATTTGTCTGTCACCACTATTAAAGTTCATAGACTTAGTAAGTAGTAATAAAGTCTTTTTGACGAGTATTGGCTAGTAAAATATGAATATTTACAGAACAAAAAGTATAAATATTTGCACAAATGTTTGACCCGACCGGGATTAGAAGATGAGATCCATATATGAGGCAGCGAGCGGTCCCTTTAAAGTGCGAACTACCAGCTATTGGGCCACGACAGTTTTCGGCAGCTTTTTAATTACCTCTGTGAAATCTGCCGCTTTAAAAGCTTTGCTCTGCGTTTTAGAAATATTCAGATACCAGTTACCTCAAAATGAAATGCTCGAAGAACAGAAAAACCTACAGGAGAACATTGAACGATGCTTCTTGGTAATATAAAAAGCTGTGTGCCTGTCTGCCAACAGGACCACAGATTACTAAATTATACAGAGTACTCTGTGACTAAATAAAAACACAGGTATGTAAAAACACAGACAACAACATACATGTGTGTAAAAACACAGAACTGTCAAAAAATTTCTTCTTCTTGTATTGTAGCTGGCCATACACTCCTCTAAAGGATTACTGCTGCCATTTTCATGTAGGTATGTTTTAACGACTCAAGTGTTCTATAAAAGCCCCACATTACAACTTACATTGTAAGTTGACGCATTCAAAAATATCGGGAAATACATAAAGCATTTCCACCGAAACCGACGCCATCTTGGGCGCTACCAAAATAACTTCTTTAAGGACGAAGAAAATTTTCAACGAAACCTTCTGACATTTTACATAGGATATGACGTAACCATGATCGAATTAGCTGGGTTTCCCTGTTAACTATAGGGAGGTCTCAGGGCAGTCGCTCCAATGTAACAAGTACCCAATTAGACTTGCCAAATCTTAGGTAATGCCTACTCCGAAAAAATCAAAAGAAAAGCCCCTCGGGAACAGAAACCTGAATTATATTGGGAATCAGTGCCTATTCAGTAGGTAGGCATGTACTCTAGTAGAAACATTTATGTTTGGGTGTAGAGCCCGAGAGGAGGAGTAGGTACGTCATTCTCAATATTTATTATTTTATTCCAGTTTCAGTTTCATTACACACAACTTTATTTGTACAATAATACGAATAGTTCTTGCGATAATTCGTTGATCTCTGAATAAGACACGAAAGAAAATAAAATATGAAATAACCAACTTTATATCAAAGAAAAAGCAATAAAAGTAATGGAACTGCCTAAAGAATATCATTGTATAAAAAAGATAAAACAATAAACTATATTTTATTAACACGATGTCTTAAAACGGAAAGATTACTTCCATCCGACGATTCATCTTGTTATAATCCACTCGAGCAGGATTCGTGGAAGGAATGTAATTTAGCGTTCGTACACTTCCAAACACACATAACGATGGAACCTTAATGCCTTGCCCACATTTCTCATAACATAGCCCAATATGGTGCAGTGCTATTTAGTCAAATATCCCATACCATAGGGTTGTAGGTAGAGACAAAAAAAATTATTGAAATATTTCCCTAATGTGTATGTTAGGAATTTAAGTGTGGGGTTCTTTTGGGGTTCCACTTGAAACTAATATAAAAGCGGGTGGCGGCCACCACCGGCGTCATTCGTGTGCGGCGAGTCCAATATATAAATGTATGAAAATATAAAACTGCACGAAATATGCGGTAGGTAGCAACACATTTGTGGTTGTGGTGACCCTAAATGTTTGTACAATTGTATGGAACACATTACGATGGAACCATATTTATCGTTTTCCACATTTCTTATAACATTGCCCAATATGGTTATTATTACGTAAGCCTAAAACCTTTATATTACGACAACAACTAAGACTAAAATAGGAAGGTATTGTAAAATTTCCATGAAAATATTCAGGAATGTAATTAAGATGTTTGTACCTTTTTAAACAGTATACAGATTACGTTGTGACCTTATAATATGTGCTTTACCAATATTTCACATAAAGTATTCATTTACGCAATCATAGTTTAGCTTAAGACGCTGCGGTACTTTTTGCCACTTTTTGTCTACACGGCACACTATTGTATCTAAGTAAGGACACAAAAAGTTTCTATGTCTGCGCAGGGAGGGCTGATTACATATGCCAATGGCAACTAGTACCCAACTCAAAACACAAGTGTCCATGTGCGCAGTGCCTAAAACATTATATTGCGACAGTTTTTCAAACTTAGGGCTGTAGTATACTTCAAAAACAAATATAAAATTTCGGCAAAATTAAGACCATTTTAAGAAACACGCTTTATGCTAACATGAAACGGAATTAAGGGAACCCTAAGGTTCTTAGCCTTATTCTCATTATTTTAACATCTAATTTCAAGAATTAATTTTACAAGGTAAATAATGGTACAGACTTACAGAGCACCTAATACGTTTCCGTGCTTACACGATATTTAGCGTTGCTAACACAAGCGTATTTACTGATTCTATTATTCTCATAAGCTGGAGAGGATAATCATACTCACTAAAATGCGGGTACAAGCTAAAGAGACATGAAGTGTAAGAACATTTTCTTGTATTAAATTATTTGGCAGACTGTGGGACTGGGGACAAAACGCATTTGTCCCACAGCTACTCACTAAATTCCCCCTGTTCCGTCCGCCCGAGAAGTGGACGAACGTCCCGTGTCCCACACAAGGCTGCAGGTCTTGCTCGCCTGTGGTTATAGTGTTTAAACTCATTCTCATCTTAAAAAAAAGAATAAAAAAGAACAAATGTTGTCTACAATCCTTTCATCATAACATTATTGAACACGATGCAGCGCTATTTATAGTGAAGCACTCTGGAACACAATTTAGCGACAGTTTATCATACAATTGAGTTGTACCGCTGCGCTGAACGTTTTATGACGAAAAGCTTTTACATTTTCCTTTCAACATACGGTTACGTTACAATGAGTACTATTTAAACACGGGTAAGGTAATGCAGTTAAAGCACTTTTGCGTTAAATTGTTTTACGTTAGTCAGTAGAACTAAACTATAAACACTATTTTAGTGCCTAAATGTTAACAAAAAAGTATTTTCAGAATTTTATTACACCGCGATTATCGACCAAACTATTAATAGGAATCGTCTTTATACTAAAAAAGATATTGGAATTGCAGGCAGGGATGATATGATTTCAATGATGGCGGAAGGAGTAAGGTCAGCAAAAAATAAATAGCTGCTAAGTAGTGGAAAGGGGCCTTTCTTCTGACGTTCCTTTTTTTGTATTATATATTTTTTGTATTCCTTATTTTGTAACCTACAATGTTATTGTCAGTGATAATTATTTGTTCCTTACTTTTTAAAAAATAAACTCACCTTTCGCCACCGTAGCTGAGCATGTGACGCTTATTATTTTGTAGTAATCACTTATGCCACAGTATTACAATAAGTAAAACTGTGCTTATGCTTTATATTAATTTACTTTTGTTGCTTACTCTATACCAGTACGAATTACTCTATACCAGTACGAACATTAAATAAATATAGGATGAAGAAAGAAAGATAAATATAATTGTCTCTGAATAAACGTCACATATAGAAATAATTATGTATTGTGTCCCTGAAATGACACGCACTCATCAATGTCGAGCTATCACATAGATTCCACTACGCTATGCCTATCAGCAAAATCTAAAACTAAATCAAATATATCCGAACCGAAAATAAAATACTATCCGAGCGATTGGATTTACTCAATCCAATGTAGGACATGTTTGTTTTTTGTTGGAATTCTGTGAAATCCCGGCTAGGGGGAAGGGGGGTTGCATGACCACTGTTTCAACAGTAGATTAGCTGTTTTCACATTGATGCCTCCTAACTGCATAGCTTTTATCGCGGGTTTTGAGCGCGGCGACCGAATCAAGAAATTCCGTAACGAAAAATACCTAAGGAAAAAACCAGACACTCGTTTCAGTTCGGCTGACTCCGGCACAGTGTTTGTGTGCGTGCGACTAGACGGATGCGTGTAGATTGTAAGAAGCTCGTAAGGATTGAGACTAGCTGTTCGTTCGGAGCAGCTCGTCTCGATCCGTGCGAGCTTCGTACAGTCTACACGCATTCCGCACGCAGTCGCACGCACACAAACACCGTGCCAGAGTCTGCCGAACTGAAATACGTAAGCAGTGATAGAAAATGCTATGCAATAGCTTTACCGCGGCAATCCCCGAGTGCCACACGTATATTTTTTTGTGCGTTCTGGTGACTAGTAAAAGTAGTGATTGTTTTAATTACCTATATGACGACAATACGATATCTGCCTTTTTTACTTTACCTACTGTTTTCTCCTGTCTTTATTGGTGAGCTGTTGTTTTTTAGTTTTATGGAGTTGGCAACACTGCTTGCCTGGCCCAAATAGAGTTCCGCCGGTAGTTTACAGAGAGGTGCATTTCGCCTGCGGCCTTTACGTGAAAAGCCTGATTCAATCGGACTGAAAATATATTTGCTTCTGCGGGAATTTTGGTAGCTTTTGCGAGGTAATGCAATGGATGGCTTTCAGGGGTGAATATTTTAGCTAAATATAGATGAATCATTTATTTGCAAATTGTCACTATTGTTCCGGAGTTTTTTAATAATGTAAAAAAAGTACTACTTACTTATTGCACGAATTTATTTGTGAGCATTTGATATCAATGAGTGAACTGATACCCGCAATAGGTAATAGTATTCTCGTTTAATGTTATTTGATAGGATCCAAGAGGCGAAAAAAATATATTTTGGATCCCATGGGAACGAAGCATGGGATCCAAGTGGACGGAGGGACCAGAGATATTATGGCGGGTAGTCGACTAGACTCTTACTTATTTATCACCCACCAGAGCCCCAGTGTGAATTTCAATCTCCTTAAAATCTCAACACTATTCTTATGAATGTAGTATATAATAAATGGAATGTCGGAATTAATGTCCTTGAAGTAACAGGCTCGAACATCATAGGAATCTTTAGTATAAGAGCACATTATGGGATGCTTTGTAGAGAGCGAAATATGCCTTACAGTATTATGTTATCTGTGGCCTTACTTAATGAATAATTCCACAACGATTTAACAGGTAGGAATGTAGGTTAGCGCCTGAATGTCTGAAGTTTATATGTTTCTTGCTCTGATTTTAGAAGTCATGGGAAACAATAGCTTCTAAATTATGAGATGGAGTTTATATATAGCTATTAATAACAAATAATATTTGTTATTAATTCATAATATTATCTATTTAAATCGTTTCAATTCTGTGTTTGTAGTTTAAATGCCGGGCCTTTATCGGGTTCCTGGGTTCAAATCCTGGGTCTGTAAAAAATATCGCGGATTTTTTAAAAACACATCTGGTTTGTGATAATCAAGCTTAATTTGACATGATTAGAGATTACACCAGTCTCCATCATTTCGATGATAAGTAGCGTGTCCGTCGTTTCTTTGAAAGACACTTAAGCATGGCACTTACACCAAGACACGGCTGCCTAAACGGCTGCGTGCCTGTCTGCCAATAACTCATCATTATCATCATCTCAGCGTATTCCCGATTGCATCCAGAGTGGAGCTCGGGGTCGGCTTCGACTATGATCCTATATAGATTTGACAAGCCTGGTTATTACAATAGGGCGATTGCCATCTGACCTCCGTAACCCCTAACAAGGGAAACCAGACCTATTTGGTACATAGTCGGGACCAACGGCTTAACGTGGCTTCCGAATCACGGAATCATCATTCTTTACCTGTCTGCCAACAACTTAAATACCTAACATAAAAAAGATTGGGCATAAATACCTCATTCGCCGAGGAGCCTCAACCAAAACTAACCTTAGTAGAAGAGGTGAGTCGCCGTCGTCTCTTGTTGTAGTTGATGAGGAACTTGAGCCGGTGGCACTCGTCGAAGGAGCACTTGTCCGTTACGGAGTACATCAGCACGAACGCCTCCGCCCATCGAATGTTGTTCTCCAGGTTCACGTACTCGCTCTCCTGCTTTCAAAATACCTTATTGTTCACTTTACCAACATAATAGTTATGCTTAGCCGAATTTCCATTCTGTATTAGTGTGTGCTAGAGCCATGGCGCCAATGAGGCTCCGCGTAAAAAACGGAAACTCAGGAAGCAACTGCGAGTATTAGGCCTTGTCCGAACACAAAACGTGCGTAAAAAAATGTTTACTCTTATTTTTAGCTCATTACAATGGTTCTGCTTAGCCTGATGGTGACTTAAACTGCCATGATGATAAACGAAACACCGAGGCGTTCTATCTGTTGGCACAGTCGTAATGGCACGCATCTTGCATCCTCACCCTTCAAGCCGTACACATCAAGTTAACGCTATAACCTAAATAACTTGGTTGATCCAAAGTTTCGACGGGTTTCCGCGAAATCCAGTTGCTTTCTGTTACAGCGCAAAAGATAATTTTCAATCCAGAAAAGTTGATTGTTTTAACTCGTGGAATTAATCGGGATATTGGCAATTTTGCATTAAATCTGAGTATTTCGTGTCCCTCTGGACGTAATGTTTATTTTGGGAAAATATAGTGATTGACATTTATTTTGAAACAAAAAAGAGACACTCCATTGTTTGAATATGTGCGTGTGCATTTCTATATTCGTCCACCTGGATTGGTTTAAAAAAGACTACAGTCGATGTTCATTTAAAAGAAGGCAGAGGCCTTCTTTATTACACTGAACTGAATAAAAAGAGTGCTTATTCAGTTCAGTGGAATAATTCTGTACCCTGATTTTTTTCCTCCAAGGGGACAGATCGGAAAAAGTTTAATCTGTTCCAAAGAGGAAAGAGGCTGAACTTTTTCCACTCCATAATGAATTCATCTGTCCTACTGCTGCTACTTAATTGCATTTTCACGGGTATAAATAAATGTTACATGCGAATGTGAAAATACTATTTATTACCAGCCCGAGATTTATCATTACAATCGGGTTTGTACGAGTAATTAATAGTCTTAATTACATCCATACCATAATATGTCTATTTTATATTCAGGAGCGATGAGCAAACGCCCTACATTTAGATATAAGTATCTGTGGCTGCATTGAAATGTTTACATTTTAGTGTCGGTAACTGATACGAAATTACGTTAAAATTTCGAACGTCTTCTTTAAAAGTAAAAATTAATAGGTTTTTTCGATTATCGAATTAGTCGATTAGTAATTTTATGTTCCATTCCTATACATTTAATTCGATGCTGAAATTATAACAATCGATTTGAGAATCGAAATCAACTCGAGTCTAGATTGTTTATGGATTTTAAAAACTACAAACGTCAGTCATTAATTATGACAGTACTAAACTAACTTTTACATACAGATTATGTTGGTAACTAGGGCGTTTGCTCATCAATCCTGACTATAAAATAGACATATTATCGTATGAATGAAGATAAAGTTATGTATGTGACTGTACATAATTAGTCATTAAAATACTCATGTGATTCTTTTATGAAACTCACTTCGTTCGTTGCATAAAACCACATTCGTATTTTAATGACCCTCATTATGCAGCAGTCACATAAATAACTATTTTGGGTTTGAGTTTCATTATCCACAAGTTAAAAATACCCTTTGAACATTGAAACAGGTCTGGCTGTGTTTTGGCAATGACAATACACGAGAGCCCGACACGTCATAACGTCACCCACGTATGGCATTATGGCCTCTTACCGAGTTAGTCTTAAGTATTTTATTCCGCTGTAAAAAAAAAACTTTTCATGATGTTGCTTAAATAGTAATAAGTAAACAAACATACATGTGAGTCGCCAGCTGAGTCGAGTATTTCGAAGTAGACCATATCGTTGTCTATGACTGTCTGGAATGTGTAGATCTTCTCCAGGGTGGGGTCGTATTCGCCGATGAAGCGTCGCGTGATGAACCTCACTACCAGGGCTGAAACATGCAATGTTTGTATAAGAAAGATACACTCTACATCTAATGAGAGCGACTATGGTGAGTTCAAAGAACTAACATTGCAAGTGAGGCATACTGTCGAGTTTGTTGCGGCACTTCTTCTCGACAGACCTATTAATAGCTGCTAGTAGGTTAAAAGACTTGACGTACAAAAGTATTTTTTATAAATCCAATTGCAGTAATAAATCATTTTATTTCATTTCATCTTTGCTTATTTCCTATACTTAGGGATCACAAAAAAAAATTGTTTATTAGTACGAGAACAGTATTGAACCTTTAATATGCCACGTGAATTACTTTTATTTCTTATTATAATTTTTCTTTGATGGCGACATAGCCAAAATCGCGTAGGCGTTTTCGCGATAAAAATGCGCTCTTGTAATGGAAATGTCTCTGAAGCATAAAATTTGATTCTATCATTACATCATGTTTTTGTAAATGTTGAATACACATTGACAAAAACACTTGTTAATGCAACAGGCGTCGTATCACTTCATCACACATCTGAGCATAGCACCAGATGATTACATTATTATGTATTATTAGCTATATAGCTGGAGAGCTAGTGAACCCTGGGAGTAACGGTCTTCCTGTAAGGTTAGAAATTTGTATACTTACGATTTATGACATGCTAAGAGCAATAGCCATGACCTGGCAGGCGTCAGCCCTGCACGTCATCAGCCCCTTTATTTTTTAGACTGTTAAGTAAATTGAGTTTCAAAACTTGTTTCTGTAAATTTGAAAATTTAATAGGATAAAGTTTATTTATTTTACATCTTAAAAAAAGATTGACAGGCGATTACAATAAGCAGAAGTATATGACAGATCAATTAGAAAACGTACAGTAATTGATGAGGTAAAATAAACTTTATCCTGTATACTTAAAATTTTTATATGTTTTCAAGTAAACGTCTCAGAGTAAATATGTACAATGCCAGGCGGTTTTGAACAGCATAAGACCTTGACAGGCGAGGGGACAGCTGCTAAGGGCGTGCGAGTGAGAGGTGTTGCGTGATATGATATGATGAATAATGATTTTTACTTGTGAAGATGCTTTGAGCTATAACATTTCTTATGTTGAGTGATTTCGAATTTTTAAAAAATCAAACTTTATATTATTATCAATTGTGCAGTGATATTGTGTATTGTTGTACTTAATATTAACATTTCAGTAAATAGTTCTTACACCTGAAAATAACGGTTGGAACTTAATTGATAGTCGTTACGAATTTAATTGGTTTGAGGGGAATACGGTTCCATCTTCTATATACGACATCCTTTTACAAGGACCTGCTGATACTGCCACAGCACAATCGACTGAAACTGAGGAATGCATTTCAGGTAACATACAACTATTTTATTCCGTAACATTTAATACGCAGTCCTATGTAATTGAGCTTGACATTACAACCTTATTGATTCATTAAAATATTTTTTTTTACTATTTTCAGATGAGGAAAACATTGTTGAAGAATCAGATGATGATGAAAACAGTGATAGCGAAATTTCGGATGATGCTGAAGAAAATGAATGTTAAAAATAATGTAGATTGCATAAAACCCAATAAAATACATTGCATTTACTGTATGCGTTCATGTAACATTTCTTATTTGCACGCCCTTAACAGCTGTCCCCTCGCCTGTCAAGGTCTTATGCTGTTCAAAACCGCCTGGCATTGTACATATTTACTCTGAGACGTTTACTTGAAAACATATAAAATTTTTAAGTATACAGGATAAAGTTTATTTTACCTCATCAATTACTGTACGTTTTCTAATTGATCTGTCATATACTTCTGCTTATTGTAATCGCCTGTCAATTTTTTTTTAAGATGTACAATAAATAAACTTTATCCTATTAAATTTTCAAATTTACAGAAACAAGTTTTGAAACTCAATTTACTTAACAGTCCAAAAAATAAAGGGGCTGATGACGTGCAGGGCTGACGCCTGCCAGGTCATGGCTATTGCTCTTAGCATGTCATAAATCGTAAGTATACAAATTTCTAACCTTACAGGGAGACCGTTACTCCCAGGGTTCACTAGCTCTTGGACTAATACGAGTACAATTTACATTTCATTTACTCAGAACCACGACAGGAGAAACTGGCTTGCTCATGTTCCCCACACTTTCATATACTAACAATCAGGCCAACTTTTTTTTCTTACAGAGATCTTACATTTATTTACATATTATTTATACTCTACAATACGAGTACAAGCTTGTTACGCTGAGCTATTCGATTTACATAATACCTAGATTTATTTCACGGTAGAATATCGTTCCCATTGTCAACAAGAGATAGGTCTAAAAATAAATGTGTTTTATTTATAACCTTAATAACATGCAGAATTTTTATTCGTCATAAGGGCCTTTGTTCCGAGTAAGTAATGGAATTTGGCGATACCTTCTTGTCTTTGAATACATCATCTCAATTTCAAGGTGTTAGGAAATGGGTTCAATTCAGTCAAAAATTGTGTCTGATTTTTGAACACAAACCAGGTTTGTGATAATACTGATAATCAATCCGCAATCGATAAGGCGGTGATTTAGCTAGTACCTATCATTGTAACGATGACCTGATATCAATGTTGGATCCATAGGCTTTGCAGTAGGCTCATAGTTTACTACACCTTATGCCATGGTATTAAGGTCTTTAAAGTTGAAAATGCCTTGCTACGTTGGCAGCTTGCCTGTACTTGTTTGCTTAGGTCAAACCTGTCCACTCTTGGCTCGGAGAGGTCCAATTAAAGCGGGGTAAAGCCTCGTTTACAGCATTAACTCAGCCCCTCCATTGAACAAGCTGGCGGAAGGTACTCAATGTTTATTCGTTTGCCTTTCCTCTCCCTATCGCATTTTTGCCGTCGCTACCGGGACTTTACCTTTTGTGTTTACATATAGATCCTAACAACTCTATAAGCCTCTGAAGTAGGTAATGTCAGTGAGTAGCGTATTTATACAAAGTGTTATGTTAAATGCGCAAAACCTTAGACACCCAAAATGATTTTTAATTCAATTGACCTAATTGTAAAGTAAAACTCACATTTAAAAAATTAAAAGGTTTATGAGCTGTTTTAGTTTCACTGGCAATTCCATCCCAGCCATTCCCATCATACAGCCAAGTCATACAGTTCGACTGGTCTTCCATGCCGACCATGGTAAAAACCTATCTGCAATGCAATAATATTGTAGAAACCACAAACTCAACGTTTAATCTAAAAGCCGAAACGTATTTTTGCCGACTAACGAGAGCGTCAAGATAAACATGTGTACCTATTACCTTGTTTTTGTTCACACCCTCGCCAAGGACGGAATGTCGACAGAAGCTTGTCTTTTTCTCCCAATTCACACGTTTTCTTGGAAAAAAAATATCGCATCATTTACTGTTTTTAAAGCGGCGCCTTAAAAGCAAATTTATTGTCGCAACCTTATAAACGCCAGTGCCAAAATTATTGTTATAGATTAAAAAAGAAAAGAGATTGATAATAATATGGACTTTTAATTATGTAAGAAGCGAGTTGGAGGGAACTTCTGAACGACTGATAGAGCTGATGTGAAATGTAAAAGTTTGGGAAAATTACTTGATTTTCTACTAAATGCTGACCGATATGGAGTCGGGTATTACACCAGAGGTCGCTGCTTTCATCTCCGCACGGTACAAACAATTTTGTGTGCATGGACAAGGACATGCCTGTATATAATGATTAAAAATGAGTAATGTTTATCTTGGGTAGGGGTGGCGCTGTGTGAAAAGTCCAAGGATTAGCCTCCTATCCCCTGGCGGGTTATGTAAAGGTCATCCACAAAAAATATCCCATATGCAAATTCACCTTGAAAACCCAGTTTTCTACTTTTCAGTATTAAATTTTTTTTTTTTTTATTTACCGCACCATTTAATAATATTATTTCCAAGTTTGTGCAGGGGTAGGAGGTTAAATTTACGTATTAAATTAATTATAACTAATAGCCTTCCGCTCGCGGTTTCACCCGCGAGTAATTTCTTTTTTCAAATATCCCTTTTACCCCCCACATTTCCGGGATTAAATGTACCCATGTTCACCGGGAATAGTGTAGCTTTCCAACAGTGAAAGAATTATTCAAAATTTTAAATTGGTTCAGTAGTTTCGCAACCTATTCAATACAAACAAACAAAATATAAACAATCAAATATAGATTGGCATATATATGTATTATGTGCGTACGTTCAAAACTTTAACGGGTGACCCAAAACTATAAAGTTACCCTGCAATCAATCTCGAACCATAAAATATTGCCATAAAGTTTATTACTGAAGTATTATACAGGTTCTGGAGGTGCTGTTTACTTACTATACAAAACAAGGTAGAAGTCTTTGCAACTCATTCTTTAAGACTGGAGAGATTACAGAAACGGTTCTTATGTAACCTTGCATATAGCCAAGGAATCTATAACAAAATGCAGGCATATAAGAGTAGATTAAGCTATTTTAAATTATTATCGCTTGAAAATCGTAGAACCCTTTTAGATTTATCATTTTTATTTAAAGTTTTTAATCAAAAGATTTACTGTCCCCAACTACTAGAAAAGTTTAAGCTCCGCAATCCTTTTCGTAATCCCAGAAAGCCTATCACTCCACTTTCTCCGCCGTTCCGCGAAACCGTTTTAGGCGCCAATTCTCCCATCCCAAGACTTTGTAAGTTGCTCAATGAGCAATATGAGCATAGTAACTTAGTAGATTTGCACGCAGACTCATTCTCCAAACTCAGAAAAGCCTTAAGTGATGTTTGGCTTAACTTAAGGCATAAAAATGATTTCAGATAAGTTCTTACTTATAATTTTGTATTTATGTTTATTTTGTAAAGATGAATGTCCTTCAGTTTGCATGTGGTGTTTACCTTTAAAAGTAGTTGAACTAAGTTAAGTTCCCTTATTTGTAAAATTTTATGTTTTTGTTTGTGTAAATTACGCTGGTGAACCTAAATAAATAAATATTTGAAGATGACCTTTATGCATTTATGTATTATGTGTATAATTATATGACTTTTGACCTTTTCTCCCTAACGCAAGTGACATATTACTAGCGCGAAGATGGCTGATGTTATAGGTCGATCAATCACTTGTGTATTTATATAATCTAAGTTGTTTGAACTGTAAATTAATATCGAGTTGAATATTTTCCATGACAATCTCAGTATGGGTTTACTTAAGCGCGCCCTGTTTATTTCTTTTGACTTAATGCGTTTAAGCACCCAAACAGCAGGCTAGCGAGACCTACTCGTATGGCCGTTTAAATTATAATAAACTAGCGGTCGCCTGTGGGGACGGTTTCACCCGCGCGCACTTTCTTTTGTCAATTATCCCCTTTCCCCACATTTCCGGGATCAAAAGTACCCTTTGTCACCCGGAAATAATTAGCTTTACAACAGTGAAAGAATTTTTCAAGTCGGTTCAGTAGTTTCGAAGCCTATTCTATACAAACAAACAATAATCAAATATTTCCTCTTTATAGTTTAGAAGTTAGATTACTCCGGTTTCTCTTCACTGGGACGAGCCGGTGCCCGCTTTGCGGCGTTTGACCGGCCCATCACAGGTTACCCCGGCCTGTTGATTTCAGGCAGTGATTACTCCGGTTTCTCTTCACTGGGACGAGTCGGTGCCCGCTTTGTGGCGTTTGATCGGCTCATCAGAGGTTACCCCGGCCTGTTGATTTCAGGCAGTGATTGCGCCTAAAGAGGAGCACCCGAGAAATCACAATATGTGCCTTACTATTATTTTACTAATTATTCGTTGTTAGAATCGAATCAAGAATCAAATTCATTAATTTTTTAATTTTGGCTCGTATTATAGCACATATGAATGTCAAATTTTACATGTCACAAAATTATGATAAATTTAATAATAAGTCAATAAAAATAAAAAAAATGTCACAGATAAATAGCAATAATCATGAATACTTATGATAATCTTAAACATTGATCTGATTCCAAAGTAATTATTATTAGCAAAGCATAAATCTAGGTATTTATGCATTGCATGCATATTATACATTAACATCCAGCTACATAATCGTCAAAAATAGTATTAGTAGGTAGGTATCTGTCTAGACTGATATTTGAATCTACGACCCCTGGCGCCTAGGGCTACGCAAAATATGCTATCGAGGAACAGCTTCTGAAAGTTAATCAATTGTTTTAATTAATTTACATTAAAATAATGTTGCCTTAAGGCATTTCATTAATTGATTCTTTGATACACGACTATCGCTTCGAATATAAATAAAGGGTTCTGTTTTTGACTTTGAAGTAAAATTTTCAATATTGCCTACAATCGATTCTCTAGAAAGTAATCTCTGGAGCGACAGCTTAATTTGACTGAGTTTGTTTATTGTGTCGGTACTATTATATATTCTGTGATGGTGTCCTTCAATAAAACAAAGGAATACGGGAATTCTTTACATACAATAGAATATTAGAACTTTTATAAGTGGTATTTTTAGACATTTCATTATTTTTAGCCTCTTCAAAGTTAATTTGACATACATTATGTTAGGTAGGAGTGAGTCGCTAGACGCTAGACTAGACTATAAACAGTTGGCCTGTCAATTATCACAAGGCGCATCGGCTTCTCCCTTTCGAGTGTCAAGGGAGTTTAGTGGGTAGTGGGACGAACGTCTTGAGTCCCTAGTCCCAAACACGGTCGCAGGTCTCGCTAGCCTGCGGTTATGGTGCATCAATGTATAGTCGACAGCACATCAGACTACCCTAATTTCTAGAAACCAATTTTCAGGTTTATTCACTTCACATAGATTTCTCTTTCAATTGAGATTTTTTGACAGATTAGGGGGTAACCGTGCGAAACCGGGACGGGGAGCAAGTTTAATATAAAATGAAACCAAACAGAGCCTGTGTTATCAAATATAATACAAATCATAAAGAAGTAGAATAAAGAAATTCGGCTCACAAACTCAGTTGATGTATATCTGCTGAGAGCCTGAGATACAACTCACAAAGGATTTCGTAGAGCCTCAAGTAGGAGTATAAGTAAAAGCTTTTGTTGACATCACATCACTAATCCGACGTCAAAAGATTTTTTGTAATAATAAAAAGACATATCAAAGAATCTACTTTGACACCTATATACGTACGACTAGCCGAACCGGCGAACTTCGTTAGACAGGGTCGTGAAAACCGCTTTGTAATAATAACATTTATAACAATAGGAAACCAAAATAATACCAAATGAGATAAATAAATAAGAGCCGGTTTCACGAACTGTCAAATAAGTGAATAGTATTTAGGTAACTTATAACTACGTCAGATATGTAACTTAGATGCAGTCTCTTTTGGCAATTTTCGAGAGTTAATTTGTATCAATAGATTATAAAAATAGAGAAAAAAAACCTTTACCAAACGATCGCATTAGTATTTCATTAATGAAATTCCTACTCTTTTTGAATGTATGCCAAGTATGAATATCGGAGACGAAATTTAATAACTCCTTAATATGACGTATTGTGCTGAGTAACATTTTCCCGGTATCTAAAGGTTGTCTGGAAGCCAGGTGAGATTATTTTATGGTCTTATCTCATATTAATGAGATCCTTAATGTCACATACCTATAGAATATGTATTAGGTTTTTATATAATTATATTTTTATATTATATTGTGAAATAGAAATACCACCATAGAATCATGAATCAAGAATCAAATTCATTTATATTCATACAATTCCTTTATAATATGCATATGGTTTGATTACGGTTGCCAAAAACTCGAGGCGTATTCGCATAATCCAGCACAAATTTTTTCTCAATCCGGAAATTGGGCCCGGGATCCCAAGCCCGATCCGTGGGTAAAACCACTATACCAGGGTATGTGTAAACAAATGAATTTATGTGGGCCAACACGTTTGCTTATAACCACATGTTTGCTTTCAAACCAACGGGGTGGGTAGTCAGGGAGTAGTCATCAAATTAATGATGGCGCGGCCCTTCGTTAGGTAAATTGATTGATTGATTAACCCATAACTTCGTTATGAGCTCGTTACAGGTTAGAAGCCCGATGCAATGGTCACCATTTTTAAGGCAAGTCTTTTACCTAACCTTAACAAAGTCTAGTAATGAAGGTTACCTTGAGTATTTTTTTAAGTATATTTTTAGTAAAGTTTAAAGTACCTATAACATTAATGTCAATTAATCATTGAATGCATCAAGTATTCACATGGGATAATCACGAATCCTATACATAGCCGCGGGTAGCATCTAAGGTGCAATAAGGCATTCTTACCCGAAACAAAAATGAAATATTAAGGTCTTGCTAGCAGTTAAAACACATAAATTTATTCTCCTGCGCACAAAAAATAAAAAGACATCACACACTTTTTCTGTGACCGTTTCTGCGACGCATAAAAAGTCTACACAGCGCGCAACAAGTTTTTTGTCTGTGCATATAGATTGACATGCAAAACTTAATAAACTGTGTAGAATGTTTCAACTCACCTGATTTCCCAACGCCCGATTGTCCGAGCACCATGACTTTGAAAGGTTTAGGTTTGGCGCACAGCACCAGCTTTGCCAGGGAGCTCTTGGGAGACGTGGTGGAAGTCATGGCCACCACAGCCGCCATGATTGATGTGCCTTTTCAACCTGTGGTCAATTAAAATAAATATGTAGTTAAAAGTTGTTTTTTATTTGATTAGGACGACGGCGCATTTGGCAGTTACCACGCAAGACCTATATTATCATGAATAATTGTGATTGTTGTGTGGGGATCTTTTTTGTATTTATTTACTTTGGTGTTTCTGGTACTAATAAATAAAGTGTTAAAGCTACACTACGGGATCAGATTAGCAGATCAATCTATTAACTAAGTGTAAAATATCGAGTTTCTTGCTAGATTCTTCTCGATAGAAACAGCATTCCGCAGCCGGCGGTGTTCTACCGCGTATTATATTACTTGACTATTTATAAGTACTAACGTACTATTTTATAACCTGTAACTAGGAAAAAGAAAATTTGACTTAGAGTGTTAATATGTGAGATGTTGCAATTACGAAATTTTTTTAGAACGGCCAAAAGCAATGTCTTTAAACTACATCTTTATGCCTAGTACATGTACTGCACTAGTGAGCAGGAAAACACAGGTAGGTTCACTCCTTTTTCCCTTAATCTAATGGCCCGGTGGACCGGACCGGAATCTGACACATTTAGGTGTAAGACAAACGGGCACCGGCCAACCGCCATCGCATTCTCGCCTATCCTCTATCCTCTGAGAAACAAACGTATTTTAGGTATTCAGGTACAAAATGCGTAAAGAACTATGAGTACGACTGTACCGAATTAGATGTTTGTTATTATTTATTTTTTAGTTTAGTGTTATTATGTTTGCTATTAATTTTAAAGTACACGTTGTGGTTATTATTTGATCGACTGACTTGATTTAAGTAGTCGGCTATTACACCAGAGGTCGCGAAATTGATCCCTGCACGGTACAGATAATGTGTGTATGAACAATGAATATGTCTGTTTGTAATCGGTCTGGGTCAGCCATACTCAACCTTTTTTTTAATGGGGCCACAAACACGTTTCGATCTTGAAGCGCGGGCCGCAAAAATATTTAGGGCTGAAACTGCGTTGAGCGGGGGGGGGGGGAGGGCGCCCCGCGCGGGTTCATGCGGAAGTCACTTTTGTATGAGCCCGCGCGGGGGCCCGCTTAACGCAGTTTCAGCCCTTAGGTGTTAAAAAAAACATAATTCAAAATTGGCGATGTGTTTATTAAAAAAAGAAAGTTGGTCACAATAAAGCCAACTATAAATTACATGATTTTGTAACCTTTTGTAGGATTCAGGTGCAGGGTTGCAGGGTTTGTCCGAGGTAGGAGTAAAACGCGTTCTAGGTAGTCAAGTGATCAACAACAACTGGTTTATTCACAAAAATGCCCCTGTACTTATTCTACCTGAGCGTGTCGCAACTAGCGACCCGCCGAAGGAGCTACATTCCATAGTGTGCCTCAACATTGTATAGCGCTGTCTCTTTCTAGCGCTATCTCTTTCTAAATGCGCACGTGGTATTTACATGGTATTATCTAGTACAAAACTTATTCTACAAATCTTACATAAATCTTATACTAGGAAACTGTACAATACTGAATACTCGAATACTATCTAAACTTACGCATACATATCTTCTTATTCTATATCAAAACTGTACAATATCGTATATACCATAACCATAGGTTTCTGCCGTCTATACTTATATACATAATCTTATGCTAGGAAACCGTTCAAACTATACATAATCTTTTTCTGTTTTCCGTGTCTGCCGTCTACATTCCACCCCCTGGCTGAAGACTGCAGTCTGAAGCACCCGGTGACTCGGTAGGCAGCACGGCGATCTTCGTGGCAGGGCGACGCAGCAGGCCGTGGGCTGTCTTGACGTCGACGACGCGCACTTGTCCATCCTTGCCGGGGTACAATTGCTTGATTATTCCCCGCGGCCACACGTTCCTGGGTAGCGATCCATCGCCGATGATCACCACGTCTCCTGGTGGGTTGTCTTCTCCGGTTAGGCTTCTTCGTGGGAGGCTTCGCGGTCTTCTCATCCTTAGGCATGGCAGCGCTCTTCGCCTTGGCTGCGGGTGCCTTTTTCGCGGTGGCGGCAGGCTTCGCGGTCGTGGCAGCGGGTTCGCTCTTCTTAGCCCTGCTGGCGGTCGCGGCGGCAGGTTTCTTAGCGGCGCCGGTGGGTTTCTTATCAGGCGCGGCGGCGGGTTCCTTAGCGGCGTCGGTGGGCTTCTTCGAAGCGGGCGGCTTAGGTTCGCGTTTGAACGAACCTGACGTGCCCTTTCCTTTTGTCTGTATCAGGGCGCCCGACTCGACGGCACTCTTGAGGATTTTTCTTATGAACGGCGCTAATTTCTCGGCGTCGACCTTATACTGGGTCGCGATGCATTTCTTGATCGCCTGGAGGGAGGAGCTGCTGCGCTCCTTGAGGTCCTTGATGGCGCTGTTGACCAATACGCTCGTCTTCAGGTGCGTAGATTTCGACTTAGGCTTCATGGCGCAGGCCGCGGTCGTCTTCGGCTTCTTCATCGGCGTCGCCGGTGCTGGAGCTTCGGATGCTACTGCTGGGTAGGCCTCACTCGCATTCCCGAACATGTGAAGATGACCTTCTTCTTGTAGGCCGTAACACCTAGGTATCTTCAGGTCCTTCACTTGTTCCAGGTCTTCCAGCCGCTTCATCCCGTCTTGATGACTCTCGTCAGTCAGCTTTTCGTCCCGCTGCGTGCCTGCTCTCCACACCTTCAACATTCTGGAGCTGATGGTAAGCGGGCAGGTGAGTCCCAGCGGGTCGAAGAGACTCATGATGAAGCGCAGGAACTTCTTCTTGGTGGGAACGACGCTGCCTTCTTTGATTTCTTTACTCAGCCTTTTGAATGAGATATCAAAGGACAGAGTATCTTCACTCGTCGACCACATGAGTCCCAGCGTCCGTTCCGTTTCACCGCCGAGTTTTGACAGGCTGATGTTCTCTGGGACGACTGCAGGTAGCCTCTGGCGCAGCTCAGCGTTGTTAGCCGTCCACCCCCTGATGTTGAAGTTGCCGTGACGATGAATCTTCGTTATTTCGCCGATGAGCTTCATAGCAGTGTCCACGTCGTCCACACTGTCGATGTAGTCGTCCATGTAGTGACGTTTTTGAATCGCTTCCACTGCTTCAGGATACTCTGCTCTGAATAGCTCGGCATTGCGATTCAGCACGAAGATTGCCGATGATGGGGAAGAGGTGGCGCCGAAGATCATAGAGTCCATCACGTAGGTGTCAGGTGTCTTCTGTCTGTCGGTGCCCCGCCATAGGAACAGCTGCGCCCCTTGGTCTTCTTCTGCAATCTTCACCCTCATGAACATGTCTTCGATATCTGCTGTCATCGCTATCGGCTTCGACCGGAACTTGAACAGGACTCCTAGAAGTGAGTTTAGGAGATCCGGGCCGCTGAGCAGGTTGTCGTTCAGCGATGTGCCCTTGTACGTGGCGGCGGCGTCGAAGACCAATCTCAACTTTCCTGGCTTGTTCACGTTGGTCACGCCGAAGTGAGGCAGGTACCAGGTGACCGGTGAGTGTACCGCTCCTTCAATTTTCTTGGCGTAGCCTCGATCCAGCAGTCGATCCATCTGCGCGCAGTAGGCGGCGGCGAACGACGGGTCACGATCCATCTTCTTTTCAATGCCCCGTAGTCTCTTGTTGGCGTCTTCATAATTTTCTGGCAACTCCACGTTGTCTTTCTTCCACAGCAGTCCAACTTCCCAGCCCTTTTCCGTGAGCTTCGCTGTATTCTCGAGGATCGACGTCGCTCTGGAGTCTTCATAACTGTCGCGTTTGGTTTCTGTTATCCCAATTGCGTCCAACTCGAACTGTTGTTTGACCAGTTCGTTCAATTCTGCGATGTGATTCACTGCTTCGATGTCGTTCTTCATCTTCTGAATGGGGCCGTGCAGTACCCATCCCAATTGAGTGAGGGAGGCTACTGGCTGACCAGATCTTCCCTTTTTGATATCGCCTCTGACGATCAGCTCCCAGTTATCCTGCCCAATCAACAGGAGCGGCGTCGCGTTGTCCATTGGCTTGAAGTGCAGGTCTCTCAAGTGTCGGCACTGTTGTAGCACTTCCTTTGGCACTGACTGCGGTGGTAGCTTGATGTTCTTGATAGTCCTCATCTTCAAGGTGTGACTTTTCCGATTCGGTCCTTTCAATGTGACTTCGACGGTTCTGGATTTCTGGTCGAAGACTGAGTGACCGCCCGCGCTGATGATGTGCAGCGGCGTCGTCGGTCCCACCAGGTCGGCTGCCAGTGAGTTATCGATGAGTGATACTGTAGCGCCGTCGTCCAGTAGCGCGTATGTGCGGCGCTCTGTGTCTCCCGTCTTGATGCTGACCGGTACCACCTTCAGTAGTGATTTCATGTGACGACCGCCCAGGTTGGTGACTAGTTCTGCTTGCGGCGGGTCTTCACTTGTTTCTTCATGATGTTTCACCACATGCAGTAGTGTGTGGTGATTGTAGTTGCACTTGGAGCACTTATTCGCACGACACGATGAGCGATGGTGTTTCTTGATGATGCACTTGAAACACAACTTGTTTTCCTTCACGAAGTCCCATCGCTTGTCTGTTTCTAACTTGCGAAACTTCTCACAACTTGTTAACTGGTGCTCGCCTTGACAAAAGTCGCAGTTCGTCTTGGGTACTGCTTCCACCACTTTCATCACTTTGTGCACTATTCTTGACGGTCGCGCTGGCTGTTGCGGTTGTCTTCGTGCGAGCGGGGGTTGCCTCGCAGGTCGGGCTCCGCTCGCTTCTGCAGTCAGCGAGAAGGCGGCCGTATCGGCGAGCTTTTCCAGGAAGTCCACCAATACTGGCAGCGTCGGCGACACACGCAGATCGACGTTTGTCTCTGCCGATACACGCTCAGCAAACTCGCCGTACTTGATGCGCTGAGACGGTGTTAACTTGTCCAACAGCTCTTGCACTAGATCTGGGTTATTCAGGTACCCGTCTGCCTTGATGTTCTTCAGTGTAGACACGCAGGATCTGACTGCTGCACTGAAGTTGCGTAGCGTGTCGCTGTCGTTGTCGGTGATGTTGGGTAGGCTTCTTATCTTCGCCATCGCACAGCGTAGTAGTGTGCGCGGATTGCCATACGTGCGATCCAGTACTCGTATTAATTCGTCGGGATCGGTGCTTGTTCGCAGTAGATCTTCCACTAAATCCTTCGCGCTTCCGTGTATTGCCATCTGGATCCTCGCCAAGTTTTCTGACGGCTTGAAGTCGAAGGCTGCTGAAGAATCTTCGTATCTTCTTTTGAAGAAAAGCCAGTCTGCAGGATTTCCAGTGAAGTTAGGCAGTTCGTAGAAGGCGCGCGGAGTGATGCGCGGCTTCGCCATGTTCTGTAGCGCGGCGGCTATTTCTTCCACTGCTTTGTTCCGCTGCCCGCGCTCCTTTGACGTGTCGCGACGCCCGTCCATCGATGTATTCTTCATAACTTGGTACTCGCGTTCTCTCTCTGTTCGATGCGGCGTCTCAGTCGGCACGAACGGGGACTTGGATACCCATTCGCCGACTATCTCTCTTCGTACTTCGTGATGAACTGGTTGCGGTTCTTCCAATGTTTCGTCTTCAGCTTCCAGTTCGGCCAGTTGCATGGCTTTCTTCATATCAGCCAAGCGTTGTTGAGTCTCAGCCAAGCGACGCTGAGTGTTGAATCGCTCCAGTTCCGCTTCGTATTCAATGCGACGGCGCGCGGCTTCCCGTTGCGCTTGACTTGTTCGTGACGTCACGCTGCAGGCAACAGACGAGGCGGCAGCGGCGACAGCGGAAGCGGTGGCGGCGTCGATGGTCGCGGCGGCGTCGGCGACGGCGGCGGCGTTGCTGGCGCCGGGGGCGGCGTGTGCGGGAGCGCGCAAAATTGTACGGGTGGGCGAGCTCTCTCTTCGGTGAGAGCGACCCACAGAATGCGCGCTGTAGTCGTGCAGACGTCCCCCAACTAGCGGGATTTCAGGCACGTCCTCGTCGAATAATCCCCGTTGGTTCGATGCCGACGGCGACTGGACGTAGGGGTTCGACGCAGCGACGCCCGAGTCCGTCGCTAGGTGCGACAGGCTCGCGGTTGATCCGGGCGTAGGTTCCCGCTGACGTCGAGTCTCTTCCTGACTTGACTTCGTCTTGCTCCTTGTTGACACGGACATCTTCAATGTATCCGAATTCGAAGAACCACGATGTAGAATTCGGACCCCAATATATCCGGCTCGAAGGACCACGTTGTAGCGGATTCAGACCCCAATAGATCCGGCTCGAAGGACCACGATGTAGGATTCAGGTGCAGGGTTGCAGGGTTTGTCCGAGGTAGGAGTAAAACGCGTTCTAGGTAGTCAAGTGATCAACAACAACTGGTTTATTCACAAAAATGCCCCTGTACTTATTCTACCTGAGCGTGTCGCAACTAGCGACCCGCCGAAGGAGCTACATTCCATAGTGTGCCTCAACATTGTATAGCGCTGTCTCTTTCTAGCGCTATCTCTTTCTAAATGCGCACGTGGTATTTACATGGTATTATCTAGTACAAAACTTATTCTACAAATCTTACATAAATCTTATACTAGGAAACTGTACAATACTGAATACTCGAATACTATCTAAACTTACGCATACATATCTTCTTATTCTATATCAAAACTGTACAATATCGTATATACCATAACCATAGGTTTCTGCCGTCTATACTTATATACATAATCTTATGCTAGGAAACCGTTCAAACTATACATAATCTTTTTCTGTTTTCCGTGTCTGCCGTCTACACCTTTATAATATTAGGTTATGATGAACTAAGTGCAATGTAGACCAAATTTCGAAAGAGCTTACTTTGAAAGATCTAACAATGAGTTCAGGTTTTAACAAAGCTGTTGCGTATGAAACCATCTTGTTTTGAATGATATTTTTGATACTGTGAACCTGCTGTGAACACTTTTTCAAAACTTTGTCAAGATCTGGATTGTTGCTGCAAGCTAACCTTATAACATCATCCAGATGAGAGTCTGTAAGCTTGTTTCTGTACACATTTATTGTGTATTTCATTTTCGAAAAAGACGATTCACACACGAATGTAGACCCAAAGAATGTTATTTGGGCAATTCTTTGGACGCTTTTATATTTTTGGAGAACAATGCTCCAAAATAAGACTATCGAGTTCGAGTACCTATTTTATTTACTCAGAGCGGCCACAGTTTTTTCTGATGGGCGCGGAATTTTAAAACTTATTCAAAGTTTTAAAATTCCAAGTGGGCCAATCACAAAGGCCCGGCGGGCCGCATGCGGCCCGCGGGCCGCAGGTTGAGTATGGCTCTGGGTGCACCTATTCTTAGTTTGGGGCCAGAAGGCACTATGTGATTTTTTGTAAGGATATTTATTTATTTCATCGTTCTAGTCTCTAATATACAAGGGTTAACACGTTCACAGTCCAGTGCCCCCATAGGGGGTCAATGTGAAGGTGAACTAAGGTATCCAGTTCGTGCCCCCCTACGGGGGCACGAAACCTGTACATCTTCATACTTCAATAAATTACTCGGACTTATGAATATGTTTAAGCAATTTAGTGGACTTGTGAATAAAGAAAAAAAAGTTTATTTTTTAAAACAAACATGCCACAAAATATGAATAGTTTTTTTATAATTTTTTTTTAAGAAAAGGTAAACAAAATCCGTCAAATCTTTAATTTAGTAAAATTGCTTAGTTTTACTAAATTAAATATCGCCTTCTTCTTATTATAGAGGCGCTCGTGGCGCAGCAGTGACAGTGGTTCGTTAGCGATAACGAAAGTCAAACTACCTACGCCGCGGTCGGTTAATGGATGGGTGACCATTCTGACCATATTTAGTGACATTAATTTCGAGCGTCTCCGTGCTTCGGAAGGCACGTTAAGCTGTTGGTCCCGGCTGATATTTACTATAATGTAAATATTAGTCGTCAAGCCTAGTCAGAGGCCATTTGGCGGCTTGATAACATCTGACTTTAAGGTTGGTCACTTGCCTTACGCACCCCTCCACCAACCCGCACTAGGCCAGCGTGGTGGAGTATGGCCCACACTATCTCACAATTGAGATAAGGCCTGTGTCCCAGCAGTGGGAACGTATATAGGCTGATGATGAAATATCGCCTTCAAGCAATACAAGAATAAATAAAAATCTTGAAACTGATATGATTTGAATGAAAAAAAAGACTCCATCTACATTTACAATCAAGAAACACCAATTGTGAAAATGCAATAAACAGGAATGACTAAAATTTTTCTTACTCTGCTTACACTCTTGGCGTACTTTTGTTGCCCTTTTTCGTGCGGTATACGTAGCCTTTCTATGTTATGATTAATGTGACCAGCGACTAGTAGTTTAATCAGAGTTTTTTAACATTCTACCCTCAAAAGTTTTTTTATTCTTTTACTCACAAGTCCGTGCCCCCTATGGGGGTCACGCGAAACTCATTGGCATAACATTTTTTTCGGGAAAAAGAAGTTTCCCCGTGTTTTCAACATACTATCGAATGTAAACTTGTTAAAATCTTATTGGGACATACAGGTTCGTAAAACACAAATGTATGGGGACTGTGAACGTGTTAAGATAAATCTCTTTCAGATCAAATTGTGCCGATGTAATCATCAAATGTACAAGGTGCCCACTTTAAAGAAACCCTTTTATTTCAGGTCCGGAAATGGAAAACATGTGTTAATGTATTAATTTAGGGCCTTTCCCGAACCAGTCGAATTAATTTGGGTGGATAATTTGATTGTGTTCTGAATTCGGAATATACTTGTTTATTTAGGTTATTTTACAAATCCCTTTGAATTTTTGAATTTTGTCAAAAAAAAAAAACCTACATCAGTTGGCAGTATGGCACGTACGCAGCCCACCCACTCCTCTATATTATTATACTCTTTGGCCCACCCGATGGTAAGCGGCCACTCCGGTCTATTCCATTGAGGGACACTTTAACAGACTTATCTGATCTGCGAGCCTTTGATTTAAAGTGTAATGGATCCGGAACACAGCCAGAACGGTTAAAGCGGCAGATTTCACCTGTAGGGGTTGTAACTTCTTGAAGAACCCCTTGCTAAAGTCTTTTGAAAAAACCTTAAAAAATGTTATTTTAAATAATATGAACTCGGCGAAAAATTCATGGTTCATTCCACAGTCCGAGGCTACGCGGGAGAAATTATCCCGCGTGCATCAAAGACTTCTCTGACAAACAAATTAAAAGGAACTTCTCTGGCAGCGGTGAAACTGGCACTTAATCAATTAAATGATCTTAGCTTTGAGCCACAGCTTTGAACAATTACTTTATAAACCTTTTGAAAAAGGTTTTGACCTAAGACAAAGGGTGGCTCAGTTGATTTGACTATTTTCTAGTAAACAATGAAGCATTCCTTCTCTTATTTCGGACAGTTTTATCCAAAGCCTTCATTTCAAAGCTTAGAATTAGAACCATTCCAAAGAATACTAGCGCAGCCATTATAAATTAAATTATGACCTATAGTTTAAATGCAACATGTACTCTATTAATCTGTATAAAATAAAGTGGTGTTAGTTACACTATTTATAACTCAAGAACGGATGGATGGACGGATTTGGCTGAAAATTGGTGGAGACGGACATAGGATACTTTTTATACGGAAATATGGGGGAAGGGGGGGATTGTTGAAAAAGGAAATTACGCGTGGGTGAAACCGCGAGGGCGACTGCTACCTGATATAAGAAAAAAGAACACTTTGACAATAGCCTTCCGACCGCAGCTTCGCCCGCGTTGATTGTATCACTTTATCCCACAGGAATTTGATATCCTGGATAAAAAGTTACCTTTGTCACTCTCTAACTTTTAAACTTAACAATTACTTCGATCCGATGCTATTTCTGTTATCCCACAGGAACTGAGCAGAATCCCAGAATAATGGGAATCAGAATCATTTATTTGCCAATGTTGTTACATAAAATGGAACAATACCAAAGTATTGGTATGCAAATTGCATACACAAAATAAATTAAAAAAATAAAACAATAAAACTTACATCACTACTGAAAGGTAAGGTAAGGGATGAAAGGAAAAAAACAATAAAACTTACATCACTACTGAAAGGTATGAAAGGTAAGGTAAGGGATGAAAGGTAGCCTATATGCCTTCCCAAAGCCTAATCTATATCTGTACCATTATCACCAAAATCAGTTTATTTATTTAATTAGCAAGTATTAACTAGTAAGTATTAGTTTGGATTACCGGCTAGTGAGCGATCAAATGGCTTAAGGTTTAATTAATATGTATCGTATTACTAATAGGATAAGGTAATGCTCATAAATTTTACAATACTAACTTTATTAACTATTCCGGGTGCTAAATCACCTTTGATTTGCAAATAAACTATAATGGCCGACCCAAATACTTAGGGCGGACTTGAAGGAACTTTAATTAAATTAATAAGTACTTGTATTAATTGACACATTTATCGGTAAATAGGTAGCAAAGTTTTGAGGAAGTCGGTGTTGTTGTAGCCTCACAGTATCCCGAAATCCCAATATATTAAGGGCAATAGTTGGTAAATTTAAGTTTGTTCAAATAGTTTATCTGAACGATGGTAGAAGGAATGCAACGAGAAAATCGTTTAGAAGGGTCCACAGAATAATTTAATAGAGATAGTTCATAATGCTAACTGCCTCCGTGGTACAGTGGTTAGAGCGTTGGGCTCTAAAACCCGGAGGTCGTGGGTTCGAATCCTGCGGGGAACATCACTTTGTGTAATTGTTTCCAGTTTGGTTAGGACATTGCAGGCTTGAATCACCTGAATGTCTGAAAAGAGTGATGATTCCGTGCTTCGGAAGGCACGTTAAGCCGTTGGTCCCGACTATGTTCCAAGTAGGTCTGGTTTCCCTTGTAGGGTTACGGAGGTCAGATGGCAATCGCTCCATTGTAATAACCAGGCTTGTCAAATCTAGGATCATAGTCGAAGCGGACCCTGAGCTCCATACTGGATGCAATCGGGAATACGCTGGGATGATGATGATGAGTTCATAATAATGCTTGGTAATGTGAGGATTTACTTACTTATGCTTTTCACATACCCTCGTCCGGAAGATGCTGAAGATTATGTGGTTATGGGAGGATGATGATGGATGTCCACTAAACCCCCCAGTGCTCCTCAATTGCTTTAGTGCCAGTAGCACAGGAACCGAAAAAAGCCTACAGGCCTTACAGGCCCCCCTGAGGTTAGGTGTTGGTGGTGTGGCAAGGGACACTATGCCATCCTTTTTCAAAACCTATATCGAGATATAAATTCCTTGATATCCCTAAATCTTAAAAGGTTTTAATTCAATATGAACGAACAAAGAACTTATTAAATGGTTTTCCAATAATCTACTTTTAATTATAATAAGAACTTAATTTCATTAAGATCTTCAAGCCCAGAAAGTGGCGCCGTTATGAAGTACTTCAAACATAATCTAAGATTTTTAATGCACATAAGTTAATTATAAAGTTACTTAGGATTTTGCTTTCGACTTGGTTAGCTATTTTAGGTAGTGCACTAAGTTCCGAAGTCGCTTGCGTGTCTATTTGCACCCGTACCCTCAAGTTGAAAGAGGAGGAGTAAATGATGGAGAGAGTTAAAATGAGTAAATTAAATTTTAATTGCTATAATAGTGACTTGTTCGAGTTGCTGGGGCCTGTGAATTTGTAAGAGGTTGCTTAAGACAGGGAGCAGTGGCGTAATCTCGTGTTGGAGGCCAAGATCCACTTCGGGTCGCCGAGACAGCGGAGTAAGTAAGTAAGTAAATAGTGACTTTATCTGTAAGAAGAGGAATACAGTACCATACTTGTTTATTTTTTTACCAAGAATTAATAAGATATATGCAACCTGGTTAGAAATTCGGGTCAGGTTCGGCATAAACCATTTATTCACTCTAATGTCTTATAAACATAATTAAGCAAGTCTTCGGTCATTATCCGCCCTTAGTTCTTTTGTACTTCATCCTATTACCGTTCTCCATATCTCTGACCTTCTATAATGAGGTATTTACTAAGATATAAATCATCATAATCCATTTGATATGCTTCCTACACGACTAAAAGTATATATTATTCACATTATAAAATGAGTTATATTTAGTTCTACGATGGCAGAAGTCAAGGTAACATAAAATTACCGATATAAGTAATAAACTCTATTTTAAAAACCACTGACTAGTAAATACAAGATTTGGGGCCAATTTTTCAATCGTCGTATCACAATTAATAGACCAATAAATCGAGACGCAATGTTATTTTAAAAATGACGTTATATGTATTTCCTGAAGAAACACGAAAATAGAGAATTTGTGATGTATTAGCTAAGAATTATATTGAAAGTCCGTCTTCTTGCTGGAGTTTAATTAGAACTATTTGGTATTTAGAACTAAAATTAACTCTTCTATAAATGATGCTAAAATCGTTGTAACAGTTTAAAGGTAAGCGTCCACAGGCCAAGTGTTTTCCGAAGATTTTGTGTTTGAAGAACCATGGTTTATAAGGGTTTATACCTATAAACCCATATAAACCATACCATATATTGAAGAACCATGGTTCTTCAACCAAATTCAAATTTAACCCGTGAAGACTTTTGGATCCTGATGATTCGGTCGCAAATAATATAATACTTGTAATAGGAGAACGAATATAATGAAATAATTATCAATCAATCTACCGGCATGCACTTATAGGTCTACCACAGAGTATGTACAATAAAATACATGGCGCTTAGAGGCACTCAGAGAACATGTTTTGAATGGTTTTGAACTGTTTATTTTGAAAAAGGAACGCACTATGTTTTCGCCGATTTTTACTTTTGAAAAAGAGTTTATTGTGCGGAGGTTCTATTATTCAATTCCCGTTCGTCCCACTGGTGGGACGAAGCTTGGTGGGACGAACGGGAATGAACCTCTTTGACGATCACTGACTTCGGTGCAACGAGTAAGACATCAATAATTGATGTCTTACTCGTTGCACCGAAGTCAATAAAATCTCTAAAGTTATGCAATTATTGCATAATTTTAGAGATTTTATATGTTTTTACAAATGCCGTCTTGCAACAAAACGTAGTTTCAACGTTTTAATACTGTCCTTAGTGAGAATTATGGAGCAACATCGATATATTATTGATTAACTTAAGGTGATCGTGCCAATTAGTTGGTAAACTTTTGCAAAGAATTGCTAATAATGTGTGCCATCGGCTTGCTCGCTAATTTCTACGAGTAATTTGGTGATATGTCATTTAGATATAAGACAGACATAAAATGGAATTGTTTGCTTGTTATAAGGACATAATGCCTCCTTGGTCGTAACACAAGCCATAACATAAGCTTAAACAGACAGCGTAAGCATTATCACAGTGTTGCCACTGAATGATAGCGAAATGATACACGAGAGCGTGGAAAAGTAACATTTACTTTCCCAACAACTGAGGAGCAAAAAGTTCGTTAACTACTAATCCGTTATTTCTTTTTACTGTTATATTCTCTTATCACGTGCGCCAACATTAACGACGACGATAAACTTTTTTTGGTTGCGATAACTCTTATATCTACTTTTTGTTTGCTGGAGGTCTCTACTGAAAAGAATCGTAAAAGTCCCATTTTAAGATGTTTAAAATGAAAGTAAAAGGAGAGGGTCAAAAGAAACGTAGAAGGTTACATTCTGGCAACGCTGTATATCACACGCTTGTTAATCCCAAAAATTAAAAAAGACCTTTAATGTTTAGAAAATCATAGATAGATTCAATTCTTGGTAAGATGGTAAGGAAATGTAACGCGATAAGCTTAATTAATGTTTCGACGGGGTCTAAGAACAAACACATACCTAACTGCAAAAACATCAAGTTACAGTACGAAGCTTTAACCTTATTTAGAGTAAGTTGACATGACTTACAGTATAATCATTTACATTTTTTATTTTTAAGTAAAGTAATTGGACCTCCCAACTTTTAAGCTTCGTATACTGCAACTTGATGATTTTGCAGATACGTGTTTGTGCTTGGGATCCGTCGATTAATTACAGACAAAGGTACTTACATGAAAATGGTGGCTCGACTATTTAATATACTCCCACGTTTCAAGTCAATAACCATAATAGCTACCCAGTAACCATAGCTGGGCATCGTTAATCAAATAGTTAACTTCGTTAATCGCTAATCCGTTACTAAAAAAGTTAACTTCGTTAAACGTTAAAGCGCTTCTTTTGGGACGAATTAACGCAAGTTAACGTTAATCGTTAATCCGTTAACACATGGTAAATAATGCTTAAAAAAATCAGAAATTAAAGGGGTTATTTACCAACTGGACACACGAGACTAGACAAGGTGGGTCCATTTAGTGAAATTAAAATTTGTATCATTTATTACTTTGTTATCTCGTCACGAAAAGATTTACTTTGTTTCAGGTTACAATGTGAACTTTGTAAAATGATTTCCAACTAGTCACACAGAGTCACACTTAACTTTAACCCGTTGGGAGCAGTGGCGTAGCGTATTCCCAACCAGTCACACTCATTCAATATTTCAATCTACAACAAAAAATATTGAATCTCTAGTTACACTGTAAGGAGGTTATCTTTATGATATTCAATGATAATAAAAGACAAGAGAAGAACTAATTCAAAGATACCGGTTGAGAATAGTGCTTTTACAATTTCTTCTTCATTTCATTCCAGGTCCACGACTGGTGGACGTTTTCTGAGGTGGACGTTCAGAATAATATATTTATCTCTGTTATTGTTCCTAACGTGCCCTGTTGGTGAACTTTGCGAACAAAACTTAAAAGTTGTCGCAACGTTGCTTGGTGGACCTTGGGAATAATCCAAATGAAGTAAGGTTGTTATTCGGGCAATTAATTTCTTTCTCAAAGGCCGGCAACTTACTTGTGACTCCTCCGGTGTTGCAGGTATCTATGAGCGGCGGTGATTGCTTACCATCGGGTAGGTACATTAAAAAAACGCAAAATTTGAGTTCTACTTATTATATTTTTCTACACCGATACTTATATTTCCGTAACTTTGATTCTTTATAGTTGCCAAATCGTTTAGTCAGACGATGGTCTATTTACGTGGCATTAATCTACGTGATCTCAGGCACTTTACCATCATCATCATTTCCTTGCCCTTATCCCACGTTATGTAGGGTCGGCGCAACATGTTTTTTCCTTCCACACACTCCTATTAGCCGTCAATTCTACATTCTCTTCTTTTATTTTCAAATCATACTTCACGCAATCCATCCATCTCTTTTTCGGTCCTCCTCTGCTTAAATCTCCGTCTACGCACATATATATCTATCATTCTTTTGGCGACATGTGTGTCCAATCTCCACACATCCATCTTAGCATGCGCATCTCAGTTGCATGTACCTTTCTTTCGATCCATACATTGCGACAGGTCTGATGACCGTTTTGTAATTTTTTCCCTTAAGCTTAAGGGGCATCCGTGGGTCACATGTTGTTCCCGAGATCTGTCGCCACTTCATCCATGCTGCATTCATTCTATTCTGCACGTCCCGTTCCATGCTATGCTGTTCGTTCAATGTTTTGTACTTACTTCACCATAATAATGTTCTTATTTTATCAAACGTGTTCAGTTGACGAAAACATGAAAGTGATTTATTTTAAGTTTTCTTAAGTGGACACGTGTCGAGATGACATAGTAATAAATGATAGAAAATTTAAATTAATTGACACAAACAAAAAAAGAGTGTATATTTAGAGTGTTTAATGGCACGGTGCGGTAAACCGTCCTCCTAGCCGAGTTTTTCAACTACGGCGGCCAATCTTTTTACGATCAGCAAACTACGCAGGATATATTTAAGTGCACAAGTGAGTTCGCAAGCACAGATGCACTCTCTATTCCCTCACTCTCATACGGTGGGACAATAGTAAGTAACGGATTAACGGACTTGGAAAAATGTAACGGAAGTTAACGAGTCCGTTAACATTTTTTTAAGTTAACTTAAAAGTTAATCCGTTACTGGAAATGTTAACTTCGTTAATTAACGATTAACGGATTAACGAGTTAATGCCCAGCTATGCCAGTAACGTATTCATTGCTTAAGTACTATTGTATTATACTTACGCCATATTAAATAAATGTAATGTAGAATTGACGGCTAATAGGAGTGTGTGGAAGGAAAAAACATGTTGCGCCGACCCTACCTAGCGTGGGATAAGGGCAGGGAAATGATGAAATGTAAGTAGTGATGTAATAAAGCAGCAACATTATTTAAGTCAGTTCTTTTCTTTAAAGAATTTCTGATGAGCGTGCAATAGACCTCAATCACTGTGAGACTGATGGAATTAATTGGTCTAGACCCTAGAGACAAGATGTCAAACGCTATAAGAAAATAATAATAGAATTTTGAACACTAAATTGCTCATTTAATATCTTTTGGGTTGTCTGTGTGTGTTTTATGTATTTATCCTTGGTATTAGCGGTTCATTGGCATTATGATTAAACTTTGTCAATAAGTTTTAAATAAACTCATAGGCTTCATAGGTTGCCTGCCCAAAAAAGTGGCACTGAACCTTAAGCTGAGCGCTTTTACGAGGTTCGTAGGCAAATGCAGGCTACCTACATACCCGTATTATACTGTATTATTCCCTTACTGATATATACTGATATACAAACCAAACATTAAATTGTAAGTATTTATCTCGAACAAATAAATGTTCATCACTGAAAAAATATTTTATGTTTCGATATCGATAATCCCTCTTTTTGAAAGTAAATTGATCGTCGGCTGTCTCCTGCCGACGCGCAAAAACAATTGGTCGGTGTTAAAAAATAAAAGAACAACGACGGATGAATCGAGATATCAATTGAAAGAGATCCATGGATTGGGGTTATCTCTCACATTCGATTTAATTCAGATCATACATACATTATTGATTTGGGCCAGTTGATTATGCTACGAAAATATAAGCCGGCAAAGAACTGTGTTATTGATAGAAGCATCATAAAGTGCCTAGTTAAATGGAGAGCTTGTTTTGAAAGCAATATATTATTTTCTGTAAGTAGTTGAACGTCTATCGTTTATAAACTGTAGTATTTCAATTACTTGCATTCCGTCAGAGTTATTTTATTTGGACAACATTTCTGTGCTGTTCTTTTTTAATTTCAGCCAGCACGTATTGATATTGGGTAGCTACAACCATCCTATTCTTCGACAAAGGTTTTAATTTAAACATAGCGTTTAACTTTCTTCTTTTTATAATATGTATATAGCCTTCCGACCGCGGTTTCACCCGCGCGTAATTTCTTTTTTCAAATTCTTTTTTTTTAATATTCCCCCCTTTCTCCCACATTTCCGGGATTAAAAGTACCCTATGTTTACCGGGGATAGTGTAGCTTTCCAACAGTGAAAGAATTATTCAAATCGGTTCAGTAGTTTCGGAGCCTATTCAATAAAAACAAACAATCAAATCTTTCCTCTTTATAATAATTATATTAGTATAGATTACAAGCGGCCGCCTCCGGCCGCGGTTTCACCCACGCGAAATTTCTATTTTCAAAAGACCCCTTCCCCCCACATTTCCGGGATAAAAAGTATCCTATGTCGCCCGAGAATAGCTTTCCAACAATAAAAGAATTTTTCAAATCGGTTACATACATAGTAGTTTCGATGACCAAATATTTATTCTGTTTCCACTGTTTTTTTTTTTTTTTTTTTTTTTATTAATGGCCTCTTTCCCGCGCCTGTTTGCGGCGCGGTGATTCTGCCAATGTCAAGTGAAATAATGAGGGAGTTTCTCGTTGCGTTAAAATATTGGTGTTAGATGTTTTAACGCTTCATGGAAACACTGGAGGATACTCTCAAGGTCACGGGGGAATGGACGCCATTGCGGTAAGAGCGTCTCATCTACCGATGAGACACACTACACGCAATACCCGTCCATTCAGTCAATTTGTTTCAATTTTCTTATTTATGACACTTCGTTACACTTTACTGAATGAAAATCACACCACTTTTCAACACCAAACTGCACTAGATCACAAATAAAAAGATTTAAAACTAAAAGACGCGTGGACCCATCGCCTACCCTCCAGTGAATCGTTTCCACTGTTAAAATACTAATATTTAAGTTGTCAAATATAATTTTTTTGTACCTCATTATCACGTTCCGGCGCGGTACCGGCATAGACAGTAAATTCAGAATTCACAAAATGACAGTACGGGTACCGCCGCTTTCACGAAAATCAATTTAAAAACCACTACGGCAACCGCCGTCCACTTTACATTAGAGTTCCATAGAAAGCAGCCTTACTGTCATTCTGTAAAGGAGTCTTGGGTTTCTAGTGTCAAAAATACGTGTACAATAAGAGCGTTTTATGCATCACTCACACACATGCACAAGTGCTTTACGTCATGACAGTACGGCGGTGGCCGTTGGGTTTGTATGAACGTTACTTGGACGCGCAAGTTAGTGCTTCGCCGCAAGCGATCAGTGAAACGTGCCTGTTTTCGCAGGATAAATCGCGCCTCTCGCAACAAAAGTAAGTGAATAATACCTCTTTGTGCTGGATTATACGGTTATATGTTTTGAATTACACTGATAATGGATGGTATGTTATCCTTCTCTTTCCATTATGCTATAAAAACACTATTATATTTGTTTCTAGATGGAAAAGGATGAAGAACGAATACGGAAGCTGTTAGATGACACCTCTACTCCAGCTACGACCTCGGAGCGAGACCCTATAGCAACCAAGACGGGGAATATGGGTCGGATATGGATTATGTATCCAGTTCTGATAGTGACTCAACTCACTGTTCATCTGAAAAAAGTGATTCTGGCGATCCGCAGAGCAAAAGCAGCAGGATAGTTTCATTGTTACACGCTTCGCGAGCTGTGGTGCCTATTGATGTAAGGCTTAGTCCAGCTAATCCATGTATACAAACACCAAATTGTATACTACCGTACAACGGATATGACCGTACCGGCGCATCTTATAATCTTTGTTATAATAAAAATAGGCAGTACGGCTAAACCCGGCTACGGCTATAGCAGTTACTGACGTAGTCGTTGTCGTTGTATAAGGTTGTGTATGACACTACGGGTATAGCTGTGCAAAAACATTGTATGAAGATAAGTACTGTCATTCTGGAGAAAAGTACCGCGCCGGAACGTGTTATCATTCTTTTCAAATAACATGCAATCTTTTTTCGATCATTAAAAACGCTAGCAGCATAAATTTATTTCCACTTTGACAGTAATAAAAAGAAAATAATTGTTCCTTTTTCCTCTATAGGCGTTTAGATTTTTTTTCTGTAGAATCTAGCCAGCATCAAATGATAAATTTGCATAGTAACCTGCTTGGTTTTTTCAATGTAACTGGCATCAGAGTAACGATTAATTTGACAGCAATAAAAAGCCAATCTTTTTTTTTTTAAAGGAATATCAAAAAGATTTGAAAAGACGTTGATCTTCTTTATTTTAAAGAGGCACTGGCAACAATGCTTCTTAAATTTGACAGCAATAAAAAGTACATTTTTTTTTCTTAAATGGCGTATAGTTTTTTTCTGAATAATTTAGCCGGCATTAAATTTTTAAAAACTTATATTACATAACCTTCGTGATTATTTTGTTACTTTAAAGTAGCACTGGCAATAGTGCCACAAAAGTTTGACAGTAATAAAAAGTAAATTAAAAGTTTTGTTTTTCTTTTATAGCGCATTAGGTAGGGTGACTGATCCAAATGCTAGCACTGCACCAAATAATCAGCACTCCAAATAAATAGTAAAATTATAAGGTTTTACCTAAGTAATTTGGGTTAACACTTTTACAAATAAATAAATTGATGTTTTTGGAATCCTACTACTCGCAATACTATACTTTCCGACTTTAAAATGGCGAAATTTTTGTAAACAAAAGAATATGTCCTGCAGTCCATCCTATTTTTTCCTGTGCTTAGTGATCGAAGGTAAGATCATATGTTTACATTTTATGCTATATCAGATCTTGTAGATATTTTCTACTGAACCTTTTGATTTATCTGAATTCTTAGATAGTTTACGAGGTTAATTTAAAAAGTCAGAGTTGAGGTTAAGGTGATATATTGTTAAAACATGTGGTGCTGATATATGGATCTAATATTTTGCAAATTCCAAATTATCAGCACTGGTGCTGAGAAAGATATACTTTAATTAAAATCTATTAAAAGCCTTCGATGCAGTAGAAAAGGGTATGTCCTAAAAACTGGCCTCGAAAACCTTCAAGAGGAACTATCCAGTCTTTATCCAGATTAAGAAAGCCACGCAAGAAGCTCCCAGGCCCTGATCCAATGTTGTTGAAAAAAGAAGAGGAAGTTTAGCTGAAGTGGGTTTTAGATTGCTGTCGTAAGGATTCCCAAAAAGAAAGATGTTACACTTTGTTAAGGTTATAAATACTATTAAGTAGATTATAAGTAAAATATTTTTTTATCCTTAGTACATATTACCTTCCTATTAAAGTCAATAAAAGAGATTATAGGTACAAATAACCATTAATTTCATAAATTCAATACCACTATCACAGTGCTGATAATTGGCTCACTCTATGCTAATAATTGGTGGTGATGGTGCTAGTAAATGGTGCAATGGTCAATTTTTACTCTTGCCTATCTAAAAAAAAATTGGATAAAGATAAACATATTTTTTTTCAATTATCATCTTACTGATTGAATATTGATACTAAAAAACTCGTCATAACGGGTGAAACAGTATTTTTCAATGTGATAAACGGGCTTAAGTTAGGACTAACTCTTAACCACTCAATCCCGAACCGGCACTCGGGTGCCGCGTAACAATAGATTTTCTATTGTGTCTGGTGATCCGGGGCTTGAAAGATTAAAGTGCTGATAATTGGATCAGTTACCCTACATAGTGTTTCGAATTTTTCTGAAGGTCTTTTCCTAGCGTTTTCTGTGACACTGCCGGCTAAGTATTCTTTGAAAAGGTTGTTGCTATTACGTTTCTTCATTCATCTTGACCATCCATTTACGCAGTCTAGTTATCAGGTAAATTCTTTTTTCAAATATCCTCTCTTCCCCACACATTTCCGGGATAAAAAGTACCCTATGTTCACCGGGGATAGTCTACTCGTAGCTTTCGAACAGTGAAAGAATAATTCAAATCGGATCAGTATTTTCGGAGCCTACCGACCCCGACCTAACCTACACCCAAACAATAAAATCTTTCCTCTTTATAATGTTAGTATAGATCATCTTTTTATCCCTGAAAAATTCTCAGTGCCCATTGGATAACAGATATAAAAGATCTTCTTTTTACGTTACAACGGATCAAGGGACCGACTCGATTTTCGTTATGGGGGTAGTTTAGGAGCTGCAGTGACATAAGTTACCTACTTAATATCCTGTCATCAGGCTAGTGGATAATCGGTAGATCCAGAAGCATCAAACAGGCCATCACTGCGATATACTTTATCGATGAACAGGCGACGGTCCACAGTCCCTTGCTTCCTCGTTTATTTGCTTTCTCCTTCATCAGTCAAATTGGAATTCACTTTAGTTGATTGCGAAAAAAGCAACTATGACTTGATGGTCATTTCGATAGTCTAATAGGAAATACATCCAATGAGGGACTTTTTACTGTGAAGCATCGCTTACTGTGCTTTCATGTTGAAGATGATTACTAATTTACTACGCATTATATTACAAACTAGCTTTTTTATAATACATATTAAGCAATTACAAAAACTGTATACGAAATGGATCGTACCAACGGAATTATGATCCTTTTACACGCATCACACTTTTTCGGTTAGATTTTCATGGATGGAACCTCAACTGCGGGGAATTTTTTCAAGCCATGGAATTGTTCTAAAAGCTCCGTAAATAGACTAGTGTTTACCGTTTTATTCTTTCTTTTTTTCGGGTCCCCTATATGAGTGCGAAAGTTATAGCGAGAACTAATGAGCAATCGCTGTATGGTTTTTCGCAGCAAGATTTTTCGCACAAACGTTACATCGCAATAACAAATTCATCGATGTAATAAAACATCGTACTACTGAATTATCGACACAGCGTGTTCGATATAATGAAAATCGAACTATCAACTTTCGCACTCATAGGGGACCCTTTTTTTCAGATAGTGGAGGTTCGTAACGCAGTAAAAAACGAAATCAATTTTGTAATATCACGTCCGCGTATAAAACTGCAAGTCCTGTGTTCTATATTTAGCTGCGAGTTTCCGAATCTGTCGTTCCGTGACGTAAGCGAGCTACGAGCTTCTCAGTCAGAAACAACTCGTTCGTATGCACGTAGGGTTGCCTGTTTTATGGATACAGCTTTTATTTTATATTTTCGGAGGAGAATGCTTTTATGTTTATGCCGCTGTGTGTGTGGGACATGGGACTACAGCGTCCTATAACCCACTAAACTACCCAGTACCCTTTCACACCCGAAGAATTTAGTTATGAATTTTTAAATTGCAGCAAATAAAGCTAAGTGAATGATATTCTATTCAAAGTAAAAGAACATAACGTAAATGCTCCTATTACCGCCAGTGTAAGCTGTCTTAGGATTCACTTTAAAAAAATAGATATAAGCTGTTATGTTAGAAAAGATGTTATAATTTATAATTAATCTCAATGAAGTATTCTTTGCAATTCAGTAATTAAATTCAATATTCAATAATACAATATTTACTAAATAATTATTTAATCTAAAAGAGTAGTTGATTCTATTACCGACCCATAGAATGCGGCAAGATTCTATTACCGATTTTTCGACTTCTATTACCGACCGCTACGAAGTTGTCACTTTTTCTATACTATTAAATAAAATAAAAAACCGTTTTTAAGGTTTTATTAATAATAACAATAGTTATGAGATCAACATTATTACAATATGAACATAATTATTTATTGCAACGCTTAGAGCACTTATTTTTCGTTATTTTAATTGATAAAAAATATAATCAGCCTCAGATAATCAAACGCTTATCTTTTAATTACCTACATACTAATTAGATATTATAAATCAGTAACAAAAATATTTTTACCTGTAATACAATCACAAAATACCTTTATAATATTTCTTCCTCCTTCGTTAAAACTGTTTGTTTTCCACAATATTAATTTATATGTAAATTTATTATTTCTCTTATCACGCAGAGTTGTCCTCGGTATGCCATGTTTTTGAAGCTTCGTATGCCTATGCTGATACCTTCATTTATAGCTAGAAGCGCAGCTTCTAGTTGAGCAGAGAGGCGTACTGCTTGCGCTTCTGCGGCTCCATGATTCTATAAAAGAACACAATATAGAATTTAATTCTTCGAAAGAAGCTTTAAAAAGCTGCATGGCCCCTATTCCGTCCTGTAATTTTTATTTGATTTGAAAATATATAAAATACCATGGGCGTACCGAGGGGGGGGCAGGGGGGGGCAGCTGCCCCCCCCTGGAAATCTCGCAGTACATGTATGAACTCGTCTAATTACTACAAATCAAAGTAACAAGTGCAGCGGCCCCCCCCCTGGAAATCTCGCAGAACATGTATTGTATGAACTCGCCTAATTACTACAATCAAAGTGAAAACGGGGCCTTATGCTCCATCCTTTAAATTTTGTTTGCTCAGTGACATATAAAACTGAATTTGCAAACAGTATGGGCGATTCTTTCACGGAAGACCTTATAAACCGTTTTGCAGAAGATCCTCGAAAATTACTTTTGATGTAGAAGCGATTTAAATAAAATAAAATTAAAAATGTATGCATAGTTAATTTTTTTTTTATTAGGTCAGTTCTCAGGGTTTGTTGATACTGCTTTTTAATCATATATCATCATCAAAGTATTTCGCGTTTCGACATCTTTTCTTACAAATAATTTTTCACTCTATCTGAAAGTGTAATTTGTCGTTGAAGAAAGCACCGTTCAACAATGAAATTTCGTTCCGGAGGTATCAGCGTTGAAAATGCGTTCGTAGTGGTTGACCTAGATTACTTCAGGACGACGAATTGAGGACCCTGGTGGAGCTAAGTCTGACCCATCGCAAACAGCTCCAGGGATTGCACAAGAACTATGAGTCAGTCACTTTCCAAAGGCAAAAACCCACCAAAAAACGACTTTGGTCAGACAATCACCGCAACTTGCATCTGAAGCAGCCAGGCACTGGTCAACAGAAGACATCTGATCCTCATCATCATTATTATCAGCCCGTAACAGTCCACTGCGGGGCATAGGCATCTCCGAATGCTAGCCACGCTGATCGATCCTCGGCCACTCCTATCCAGCTCCTGCCAGCCATCTTGCGCGCGGATCATCGCTCCACCTGGCCTGAGGGCGTCCTACACTACGTTTACCGAGACGTGGTCTCCACTCTAGAACCTGTTTACTACAACGGTTATCGGTTTTACGGCTGATATGGCCACTGCCTCTTCAGCTGGCTAATCCGGCGAACTATGTCGGTGACTTTGGTACTCAGCCAGATCACCTCATTTCAGATACGATACCGCAGAGAAACGCCGAGCAAAGCTCTTTCCATAGCCTGCTGAGTGACTTTCAACTTTTGGACCAGCCGTGCCGTAAGTGTCAACTTTTCGGCTCCGTACCTATGTCATGACGGGTAGGTTGCACTGATTGAAGACTTTGTCTTTAGACATTGTGGAATCGGCGATGAGAAGACTCGACGTAGTTTTCCAAACGCTGCCTAACCCAACCGACTTCTGATCCTGTTCCACGACAACGCCCGTCCGCATATTTCACAAATCACCATCCGAAAATTAACCGAATTAAGGGTTGAAGTTTTTCCTACAACATTTGTCGACTTCATCTAATCCCGAAAACCAAATCGACCCTTGAAAGAAATAAATGACTAATAAATAGCGACTTGTAGCTAACTGATGAAAAAAATCTTAAAAAAATTGTAATGACAGCAAGTGCATTTAAAACTGTTCTGCAATATTATCTTACTGTCTAAATTTTAGCTTAAGAACTGTTGAGCCAGTACACTTGAACCTAAAGGCTCGAAGATCATGAGCTTACAGTGATGCAGCACATTGAGCGACGCTTCCTGATGAAGTGTCCCTCAATGCAATAGGCCGCAGTGACCGCTTACCATCAGGTGGGCTGCGTGCGTGTCTGTCTGCCAACTGACGTGGTATAAAAAAAAATATGTTGGTTTAAAAGTTAGTAAGTAGAACTTTATCGATTGAAACCCTGAGAACTTTTGTACCAACCTTATATTTAACTACCTACTGTTTGCTCTTTATTAGTTTGTGTATGACAACCGCAGACGACGCGCTAACCCCCCCCCCCCCCCCGCTTTCATGGGACTTGCCCCCCCCTAGGCCAGAAGCTGGGTACGCCCATGTAAAATACCTACCTATAGCCAATACCATGAAGCCATGAATGAAACTGGATTTATTTTACATTAATATAATAATGTGACAAAATCTCTCAAAACGTCACGTATGCAAAAAATAAGCCAATTTGTTCAAAGTATAATACATTTTGTTTTTGTGTACTGTAATACCAAAAAACCAATAATATCGTCACAGCTGTGAGTCGGTAATAGAATTAAGTATGAAGGTTGCAGTATTCTATTAGCGACCAATAAAATTAAAAATAAACAGATAAAATATCCGTTTTATGGAATACTGTTAAATTCGATCTTATTGCTATATTATTCCTTTTAATGTCAGTTAGTCTTTAATTCAGATAATAAAGGTTATTTTCATTATAATAATAGGAATATTGTCTAACGTTGAATCGAGTTTTACACAAAAACTTGAAGAAATAGCTTTGTCGTTAATAGATCTCAACGTAGTAAAATAATTTTAAGAATTGAACAACAAAAAATTAAATCAAATAAGGTAGTTTATAATAGATATTATTTTAAAATACTAAATGTTCTTAAAAATCTAACAACGCCATGGGTCGTTATTAGAATCAAGTTTTGAAATTTGGATTCTATTACCGCCTTAAGGCGATTATAGTTCTCAACGACCTTGGACGTTTGAGTCTATCTCCCCGCGCCGTAACCGCGCACCCCGCACGAAAACACTTATCAAAGAATGCACGGGCGTAGCGTACAGAAGCGCACTTTTGTACACTACTATATTTATTATCAGAGCCTAATAGAATAATGTGATTGGTTCTACTTTTAAAATGCATCATAAGATGTGATTGTGATTATAAGAGGATGTCTATGGAATAATTATGCATAAAAATATATATAATTATATAAATATACTGCGTGTTTTTTTAGTCGTTGTTTTCCCGCAGCAGAACGCTTCACCTTCAGTAGTACTATCGATTTATGCAAGTAATTTTTTTTAGAATTTTTTTTAATTTTTTTTTTTTACTTTTTTTTTAATTTTTTTTTGAAAGTTTGATGGGAAAATCGAAACCAAGTGTAAGTAAATAGTGAATAATCATTTTTTTCATAAACGCGAAGTGCAATGACCCCGGACGGTGACCGTACGTGACGCAGCCAGTACTATTGGTTCGAGTTTCGTCTATCATAATCGTAAAACTTTTGATTTGACTAAAAAAAGAACTTTATTAATTTATTTTACTACTAAGATAGAATCATTTTACTGCGGGAAAACAACGACTAAAATTCCACGCTGTATACGAGTACGTATGCAGATAATGTATTTTAGCCAATACATTTAAACTTGTAACTACTTGTCCACCAGTGGGGACACCAACGCTACTGAAATCTTCTCGTTGGCCCCCACTGGTGGACACTGGGATGACATGAGTTGCTCGGATTACTAGGGGCAGACGTAACTAAAAGATTTCGACTGCCCCTACTGGTTATTTGGATAGGTAGGTAGGTAGCTACTAGCTACCCCAGTAGATGCCTATAGTACCGTGTGAACCATTGAACGCACAATACTTTCCTTGTCCTCGTTCAATTAAAAAAAAATATAGCAAACGCTCGTTGATTAACTTTGCTGGTTAATTAAAATCCGTTATTTTGGTAAATGTCGATAAGGTCGAAAATCGCTGGCACCTGTTTTTATTGTTTGTCTATTGATTTGAACGAAAAAAAACAGGTGCAAGCGATTTTCAACCTTATTGACATTCAAAATTTTGTTGCTTTTTCGCAAACGCTTGTTGACTATCTTTGCTGGTTCATTAAAATCCGTTATTTTGTTAAATGTCGATAAGGTCGAAAATCGCTTGCACCTGTTTTTATTGTTTGTCTATTGATTTGAACGAAAAAAAACAGGTGCAAGCGATTTTCAACCTTATTGACATTCAAAATTTTGTTGCTTTTTCGCAAACGCTTGTTGACTATCTTTGCTGGTTCAAATCCGTTATTTTGTTAAATGTCGATAAGGTCGAAAATCGCTTGCACCTGTCTTTTTAACTTCAGATCAATAAACAGTGTTTTCCCGACATTCATTTGTTTTCCGAAATTTTTACACATTTTATTAAATGTATTTGCTCTTCTTCTTTTTTGAAATACAAATACAAATTAAATACATCGCTCTTCAGATATTTGCATTCAATGGTAATTGGACAGGCTACCTACCTCCCCATCTAAATAACCAGTAAGGGCAGTCGAAACTTTTTCGTTTCGTCTGCCCCTAGTGGGGGCAGACGGAATCTAAATTAGTTCCGTCTGGCCCCTAAACCTAAATACATGCATTCACCGCTTAAAAAAAAAGCTAACAAAGTTTGGGAAGTTTGATGTGATTTCTAGGTTTCTGAGGGTGCTGACTAAACTAAAATTACTAAGAGGTCCCGATATCAATAAGTAAAACACGTAAATTAAAAATTATGTAAACTTTAATTCTCAAACACCAACTATTAAAATTTTCTATAGCACATAATATATTATCTTCTGCTTTTTATTTTGTCCTTCAGCTTCGTTGTGCTGTCTTTTTGATATTATGTTGAGATTTGTATGTTTTTATGTTTTGCATATCTCTTCATTTTTATTTTCTTCCTCTGTGGTTTTTAATTTTGTTTTTGCTTGTTTATTACTTCTAAATTATAAAATATTACGAACATGTAGTATTAAAAACAAGGTTTATAAATATTTTTACACTAATAATTATACACCGTCCCCGCACGCACCAAATCACAACGCAATCGTATTGCCTATCTCTGACTGCACTATTCTTTGAACACACTGACACGAAAAATACGCACACAAACAAAGGACAAACACGCGTGAGCAGTCATAAAAAAATTGCAGCGAGCGACACAGCCTTCCCGTCTGAACGCCAGCGGACGACTGCCGCCCGCGCCCGCACAGGCCACCCTCTGCAACCACTCTTTCGGAATTGCTTTATTTTGATATTTATACAGAAAATATTTATTCGATTTACAAAAGCATTGTTGCATTTTAAGATTAAGAAATTTTTTATATGATTGTGTAAAAATATTTCCAAATAACATAGCCGTTTAGGAGCAGTAGGCATTTCAATATAAAAATCGACGTTTCGTAGATATTTTTTTTAGTGTACAAAATAAAGACTTAAAGAAATATCCAGTGTTTCAAATGTAGTGTAAGAACTGATGTTTAACATATATTTTTTTCAATTCTTTCTGACCAGTATTTAATGAGGAGTAGGCTTTACCAATTGCCCATTTTCAGGAATTGAGAAATCCAATCGCCTTAAATTAAAACATGATTTTATCACACAAAAACCAATAAAAGTATTATATTAAGAGTTAGTTTAGAAAACGAATATATCCGTTAAAGTTGTAATGTAATAGCAAGAAGACAAACCCATTTTTAGTGTGTTATTTTCCTTAAGTAATATTTAGGTGTACTTACGTGTCTGGAGACGCGACACTATGAAACTTGCGTCCGCTTCGGGCGCGTCTCACTCATTGTCAAATTATTTGTTTCACTGGCTATTTAAACACACAAAATTTACTCTATTTGTTGTCAAACAAAAATACGTAACAAATTTTTAAGGTATGACCTCCTGGAACCCTATATTATGTCTAATATGAGTGATTTAAAAATTAGGTCGGTAATAGAGTCACATTTTGATGGGTCGTTAACACGTTGATTGCGGCACCAAATTTACTGAAATTACCCAGGGTGCGACATGAACTCTATGATTCTCACGCAGGACTTCACTGCGGTGCGTCATGAACATCATTTGTTCACATTAGTTAATAGATTCAAGAGGTCATAACTATTTGAAATTAAAACATTTTTGTGTGTTCTTTTTTTTTAAATGTAGGTAATATGTAGTAGTTTCTACAGCATAAATCGTTTTTAATTCTGATTTGTATTTCCCCAGATTTAGGAGAAAATGTACTACCCTGATTTCATGAGAAACATTTTGCCATGCCGCACTGTGTTAATGAGACGCCTAACGAGTAATAGTGATGGGCAAGCAATAAAAACCAACAATACAAATCAACAATTCATCATAATCATTAAAGTGTAACAGCCCAGTATGCTTAACTTAAATGAAATGTCTCTAAAATCGCAGTAATTAATGAACTACAATCAAAATCAACAATTAAATGCTAATCATCATCATAACTTAAATTTAACGTTATTTAAATTTAAAGTTAACTTAAATGAAATATGTCTCTTATATCACAGCAATTAAGGAACTAAAATTAAAACCAACAATGAAATATTAATCATCACATTTGCGTTTGATTTGATTTGTGTGCGGACGTTGTACATCACTATGCGCGACTGACGAGAATGGCGCGCCCGCATTCGGTGCGGCATGAGGTGCAGGGGCGTGACCATATACTGGCCATGCCGCACACAGCGCAAAAGTACACAACTCTGTGCGACGTGAACATTATTTTGCCATGTCTGTTTTTGATAAATTTAGAACCTTTTTAAAAAAACACTCGGAAATATCTATTTATTTCTTTCTTACTCATAGAACAACATATGAAAAACACCCCCGCACCGTGGTGAGAAACACATTTTTCTGCACCGCACGCTGGTAAAGTCAAGCATGGCCCTATATTGGTCATGACGCATGGAACGTGTTAATAGGAGCTTTTACGTTAAGACAAATTAAAAGGAAAATAAAAAAGCAAAGGAAATAAGAAACTAATTCTGGACATCTAGCAATATCTTTGGACATTATTTATCCAGTGCCGCCTTGTTAAGCTAAGCATAGGTTTTTGTACTATGGGTGCCAAACAAGCGAATGAAAACAAACTTTTTTAAAAAAAAATTAAACCGACTTCAAAAAAAAAAACAAAAAAAAAAACTACCTAAAAACACTGAAAAGCAAAAAATAATTTTAATAAGACATTCATCAAATGCGCTTATTGTCTAAGCCTATTAATAACATTAAATTGTATTTACGTGCTAGGTAGGTACCTACTAATCTGTTTGAAGTCGGTGCCAAGCCAAATAGTAGGTACCCAGACTACGTACCTACGTCCGCGGATTATTTGTAACCCTGTATAATACATAAATTATTAGGTATGTATCATTTTTCATTACTTTTGGCTTGGCACCGACTTCAAACAGATTAGTAGGTACCTACCTAGCACGTAAATACAATTTAATGTTATTAATAGGCTTAGACAATAAGCGCATTTGATGAATGTCTTATTAAAATTATTTTTTGCTTTTCAGTGTTTTTAGGTAGTTTTTTTTTTTGTTTTTTTTTTTGAAGTCGGTTTAATTTTTTTTTAAAAAAGTTTGTTTATTTTTCTATTTTTAGTGTGAATAATACGTAGGAGTGAGTAAAACTCTCTCATAATATTGATAACGAAAATACGAGTAAAATAGTAGAATTGTATTATTTGACAATATTAGGTATTCATTAAGTGTTCAGCACCATTCAGTAGACCAACTAAAGATGCAGCCCGCAAGAGGGACATAAGAATTAAGAAGTCGTACCCTTTAGCTTCCATCATCATAGTTGTACCTTCCATCATCAGCTTAGCTCCAAAAGTACATGAAATACAACTAACGGTCCACATATTCCTACAACACTGAAATAATTATCCCCTAACTCCTAACCGTTAAGGAGTTGTACCTTCCATCATCAGCTTAGCTGCAAAAGTACATGAAATACAACTAACGGTCCACATATTTCTACAGCACTGAAATAATTATCCCCTAACTCCTAACCGTTAAGGAGTTGTACCTTCCATCATCAGCTTAGCTGCAAAAGTACATGAAATACAAATAACGGTCCACATATTCTTACAATACTGAAAGAATTATCCCCTAACTCCTAACCGTTAAGGAGTTGTACCTTCCATCATCAGCTCATCAACATAAAGTGATGTCTATAGGACGCAAAAACTTAAATGGCTTCAGAAAAAACAAGTAACGCGTAGTGTGCGCCTATAAAATTTGAGGTTTGCCCTTGATTTTCCCGGGATCCCATCATCAGATCCTGACATAGTGACAATGGGACCACCTCGGAACTATGCACTTTCAAATAAAAAAAGAATTATTTAAATCGGTCCACAATTGACGGAGAAATCGACGGACATACATAAAAAAAAAAAAAAAAAAAAAAAAAAAAAAAAAAAAAAATACATACAGTCGAACATAGAACCTCCTCCTTTTTTGAAGTCGGTTAAAAAATATATAAAGATAAACGTTACACAGTATGACAGGAAATGCGAGGGAAATATTTAAACCCGAAATACATAGTTCATGCTTTTATATAACGGAATAAGTATTTAAAATTTTAAACCAATAAAAACTCTGGTAAATATCTGTCAATAACCTAAGTCGAAATTTTCCTGAAAATCCGCGTAACGTGCGGGCACTCTTTCTTTCACAGTATTCGTGCAATCGTTCAGGTGTAGATGTAGGTAGACCTATTGTATTCTGAACACTCTCCTTAAATATGTCCCTCGGGTTACCTAACACGCTGTATACTTTTCCTGAATGTTTCTATATTTAATATGAAAACACCCAAACCGATACAAACAAACCTATTCATGAACACAAATGTTTGTACCGTGCGGGGATTTGGCTTCGCGACGTCTGGTGCAGTAGCCGCCTTCTCAGCTTCTTATATAAAATCCTGTTTATTTAATTAGATCTGATATTGAAAACGGGACCTTAAGTAACATAGTGGAGTAGTTTAAATAACTAAATAAACGTTCGCTCAATTAGTGCCTACGATGTTACTAAAATCGTGACGTCAATGTCAAAGCCAAATTTTTAACTTCATTTCTTAACCCCAAACAATAGCCTACAGCACTTAATAACCCTTCCCTTTGTCACTGTTCAACGTGTTTACACTCTTCCTGTTTGACAAAAACATAGTTAATTTGAAAATCCAAGCAATTTATATTTTAATTAACCGTGTTGATTATAATACTGTATTCATGTTGCTTTCCAGCAGCTCCCAAGTAGTGTTTTTTAGTAACTACTTTAAAGGAAGTAGATTAGTGTGAGTATTTACTTATTTTATTTGTACGTAAGAAACTTTGTCAGACGGACCTGTTAAAATACAAGAAATAAAAGTGCAAATGCAGATTTTGGAGTGATGCGCTATGATGGTAAGATACCTTTTTCTCAAACTGTGGTAGTTTTAGAAGAAATACTACTGGCAATGTGCATAAGCCTATGTTGACCTCAGAACAAGAACTAAATGTTGACAACCCTTAGCAGAACACATATTAGTGGAGCGTCATGAACTTAATTTGTGTTGCGAGATTATTGCATTACTCGACATCGTTGGCTACGACAAATGTGGAGAGCTTTCACTAGACAATATACAGCAAGTCACTGATCAACCTTTACAAATCTGCAAATTCCTGCTGGTAGCAGGAATTATTTATTTTCACCATAATGTCCTCTCATAGAGTTCTATTTCAATTGAGACTTTTTGACAGATTTGCAAAAGTTGATCCGTGTCTCACCGTGCATTATAGACATTATGTTTCAATAATTCTACATAGCAGAAATTTAATTTGAAAAACAGTATATTCTGTAATCTGTAATCTTTCTTCTTATTTTCAAATATCCCCCTTACCCCCCACATTATTGGAATCAAAAGTATCCTATCCTATGTCACCCGGGGATAGTGTAGCTTTCCAACAGTGAAAGAATAATTCAAATCGGTTCAGTAATTTCGGAGCCTATACAATACAAACAAACAAACAATCAAATCTTTCCTCTTTATAATATTATTATAGTATAGATAAAACGAAGCTTCGCTCCTTGTATAACCACATTGTAGGCTTCTCTGTTAAAACATTTCAAGTAACTTTGCCGAAAGTCAAACATTACTACATAAAAAGAGCATCTAAAAGAAATTTTTTTTATTCAAAAACAAAAAGGAATATTTGAATAATTCCTTCGTTCTTATACCTCACAGGAAGTGCCAAAGTGAACCGCAAAATTCGTGAAACAACCAAGTTGTAAGTTAAGATTAAATACTCACAACTTCAAAGTTCCTTTGTAGAGGCTTAAGTTAAGCTTGTTCGAAATTAAACGATTTGAAGAAACAAAACAAATTAATCAAAAACGGACAAAGACAAGAGGACATTTGTTTACAAAATACTTCAGTCACAAAATAAAATGAAATCTCATTAACTTATAATAAAACTTAATTGATTCATTTGCCAATGGCACAGTGGCCCTAACGTGTACGCGAAGGGTCGTAAATTCGAGTTCCACGCAAGATAAACATTCATTTATGTTGTCGTGTGCAGGTTTGATGGTAATTTCAACTGATAAATCAATTGTTTAACCTGCTTTGGGACCTTTGGAAGATCAGAATTGCGATCTAATTGTAAATCATCAAATCACTAAAGGGAAATTTCCGATTCAACAATGTGACATCCAATAATCTCTTCTAGATTTTGTTGTAGTGTTTAAAAAATCAATATTCAAATCCAATTAGATAAAAAGGAATACCCGTTTTCCTTAACGTCAGGGCTTTTCTCAGCGAATAATCACTTAATGATGAAAGAAAAACGTGTCCAAAAGAACATACCTAAACGCTGAGTTCGCTGTTGTCAAGTTCTTAAAAAATTGCTCGACATTAGCGGAATCTTTTCATTTGTTCAATTTAGAAATGATGAAAAAAAAAAATGTGAATAAGTTCAAATCAACATTCAAATAGGTAACTTAATTTTATTGGCAGGAAAACACTACACACATCTAATAATGTTTTTTTTTTTAAAAATACCTTACCTAGACTAGAGTACACTTAAGACTGTTACTATCAGTCGTGTTGGTCTAATTACATAAAAAACAAAGAGTTTAACGTTAAAATGTATTTTATTTATTATCTACATATTTGCAGTATACATTATAAAACTTAGTTACTTACCAGTGCACCAGTGTTTACAAGACAATAGTTGAGTTAATTTCCTTCAAGCACACACTGAGATAAAATTGTAAAGTAACACGTTCACATTTTCAAATGTTTTTAATTAAAAAATTTTCGCACTCGCCACTTTTTACCGTACACGTTACTTGTACGTTCCTGTTACGTATTTTGTAGGAGGCGCGAAATGCGTCTGCGGTGATGGTCGCGCGTGGACTGACGGGAGGGATTGAGGGAACTCGGGAGGGCGTCGCGTCGTAAACGTACTTTGACGACGTTGTGAGCTTAAATTACCTTTGCATTAAAGTTTTAACTTTAAGGTGAGTTAAAATTTTATGGGCGAGAATTTTCTATAACTAATAAATAAGCAATATAATGATAGGTCGAGAAACCTCTTGTAGCGCGCTTCTTAAGGGTAAACGTCACGATAAATAATTCTATTAAAAAACTGTAAGTCTTTTGCATGACAAATAACAACATTTAATTTCTTTATTCCTAAGCCTTATTCATTGTTATCTGATAAAATAAGCAAATATTCTATTACAATAAATTATGTAGGTAGGTACAATAAATAAAAGTTCACCTTTTTCCTGCCTTATCTCCTGGCAGACCTAATCAGCAACTATTCCGAGAGAGTCAACTGGTATAATAATCTATAGTTTTAGTCTTATCTTAAAGACACCGATCGATGCAACTTTTACATAATCTGTTAAACGGTTCATTCCCGGTGTCCACCCCTAGCTCTGCCCCCGCCGGAAGACTGTTACACAACTTTTGGAAATATGCCCCACTGTCCCCGGGGATGGTCATCAAAACTAAATTGCAAAAATTTTGACACTGTCCACCCAGGGTAGATGGTTGTTAAAAAATCACAATTTTTTAAAATTGTGTTGTTTAAAAATTGTTTTTTTTGGAAAAATTGTTTTAAAAAAAAAAAACATTTTTTATGTACTAAGTATTTATGTATTTTCGTATAACAATTTCGTAGCCAATATTCGTAGGGCTTCCTACCCTCAAACAGGAAATTTCCGGCTACGATGTAGCGGTCCTGTGCAATGAAATGTACCTACCTACTCATGTGGTCTTATAACAACGTGATAAGATCCATTTTAGAATAAGCTTGTAAATCTCAATCTCTTGACTGTTCATTAGTAGCGTGGAGCAAACTGGGTGCCGTAGTAATTCCTTCCTGTTTGTGTAATTTCAGCTGTATTGCGCATTTCTGCCATCACATAGAATGAATTAAAGTAGAGCCTGATTGTGTCTAAAATTATTCATTACGACGACAGTTAAAAAAATTCAAAGATCCCTTGTCTGTGTAAGCTTTCCAGATATCCAGAAATGCCAAAATTCTGCAACCGATCTTAAATTGTAAAGCATGATCACCAAGTTCGAAATGATTTTCGGTAAGTCCTTTCTACCTTTAACTACACGTAGGTACCTCTTTTAACAATACGTACCTAACAACGGTTTCTGGAATATTCCGTCATTCCGAAATATATAAGGGACTTGATTCTTATACAAAAATCGGTTCTTACGAGTCCATCATTATAAATAATGACGTTGTCGGTAAAAAAGGCAGTGCAATTTATTTATGAAACATGAGCCGAAATAAGAATTAAAATATTACCTACGAATAAATAGGGTTGTCCTTATCAACAGATTAAATTGTGTTGAAAAACAGTGGTTAGTTTAAAATAATGAGCAAATATCTCGATTGTGATACAGTGCCTATACCACCTGTCCTATGTTTGTTTTAAGGCTATTTCCAATTTTTTGTCAATCAGAAGAGAATGTAATTATTATTTTACACGTCTTGCGGAAATCTCCGAAATTAATATTGGGTAATGTTTTTAAAGAGCTAAGAAAACTATTTAAAAAATTTATAGCTATATTTTCTGCGGTTATAATATCCTAATTTTCGTGAAAATATCTGCAACATCATTGCAGATAAAATTTTATTATTACACAATATACCTATAGTATGTTTTATACTTTTTTTAAGAAATGGAATCCCCACAACGTTTTTTTTGCCTTCTGTAAAGTTATAATTTTGTAGTTAGGAGGTTTTGACATTTCGCTGTTTTTGTTTCTGCTCGACTCTATATTAGGCGTATGTGAAGCAGCCTCTAGATTATACAGAATAAAAATAGCACCGATATGATAGCCCCGCGACAACTCGCCCATCCGCGTATTCCCATGAGTGGCTTATTAGGATTCCGTAATAAAAAAAGGGACTTATAGTCGCCATGTCTGTTTGTTCGCAGCTTAGGTCAGTGTAGAGACATAATACTAGAAGTTCTGCGCCATGGTAGACGAGAGTATGCATATTAATCGAGCTTAGGTACGAAGTGCTAGATTTTTGTTATAATTATTGTTGTGAAAAAGTTTCTCACATGAAGCATTTAATCTTTATTCTCATCTCTCTATCGTGTTTGTGTAGGTAGGACATAGCCTCTTACCAATAAAAAAAGCGCAGCTTTCTCCAATTTACTCGTGATTAAAATCAGACATTTTTCCATACAAAGTAAAGTAGGAATAGTATGATAATCTGAGCAAAGTTCCGTAGGTAAATATTTGTATTCCTTAACCTTCGTCAATAATATTGCCTACACTTCAATTTGCATTTATTGGCCAATAAATGGAAATTGAAGACAACCTTTTGTTATTATAAAGTATGGATTCTGAAACATCCTCACTAGCACGCAGTAGGTACGTTTGGGGATCCAAATAACATAGAAGTAGGAATAATACAGAAGGAGTGACGCGCGCTAAACCTGGGGCAGTGAAAACTCTACATTTTCGTAGAGTTTCGCTCAGTCGCCGTCAGTCGCGGTTTGTGACATTTCGATCGTGACGTATTGCACGTGTGCGAAAAAAAAATAAACATGCCGTCCTGCGTTGTTCCCACCTGCCGAAACAGTCCTAATCTGACAAAAAAAGAACACGGGATAACGTTTCACACGTAAGTAACCGATAATACAGCACCTTCATTTTATTATTTAATATTTAACCTCTTCTAATTTATCAAGGAAAAAACTTCACTCATTCTTACAGTGTTGCCAGTAAATGAAAAAATAGTACCCCAAATTTTTTACCATTAATATATTGTAGTAACTGATATTGCTCAAAAAAAAGGAATGTTATGAACTGTGTTGTTAAAATAAAATGGAAAACTATTTAAACGATAAAAGTCTGTAGATGCGAATAGTTGGCGCTGGCTGATTATAAATATTGTATTGACATTACCCTTCGTATTGTATTGATATCATAATTTATTATTTCGACATTACTAATGTGTTGTTAAAATGTTTGTGATATGTACTTTATTATTTGTAAAAAAAGGCAAAGTGTTGAGTTTCTTGCTGGTAGGAAAAAAAGATCGACGTGCAAAAGTATTTTTTTTAAATTCTATTTGCTGAATAAATTATTTCATTTCATTAAACTATTTCATTGACATTATTCTTTTGATTCCTTGTATTGATATCATTATGTATGACATTATTAATTATATCGATATAAAATTATTATTGTGTTGTTAAAATGTTTTTGATTTTTAATTACATATTTATTATTATTCTTTTATAAAAAGCAAAGTGTGAGTTTCTTGCGGCACTTCTTCTTCACAGGTAATTGACGTCGAAGTGCTGAAAGGGTAAAAAAGATTGACGAGTAAAACTTGCTTAATAAGTTATTTTATTAAAATTTTATTTTTATAATATTAAAAATATTTATATTTAATTTACTGGACTATTTTTTATTTATTAACAACTACTTATTATCGTAATGCCACAGTATCCATTTACCCCAAAAAGTTTACCCCAAAAAATTGGGAAACGGTTTGCCCGAGTTTTGACCTGGCAATAAAACGCGGGGCCGAAGTGAGGTAGGTGCGGGGGGCACGCAGCGTTTCTGGACACACCTTGGCGTTTGATTTGACAACCGAACGTTCTATCTATATTTTATTTCTTTAATCTATGCCAAATAATTAAAGCGAGCTTGGATAATTAAACCGCAATCGTGTCAACTATAAGACAAGTGCACTCATCCTGTTTTAATCGCATAGACTACTGCGGGAATACGAGTATGCTTCGCTAATTTGGCACTATACACAGCTTTGCGGAAGCCTTTTACGCTCCTTCTCAATTACAAAGTTTCTAAACCGAACTGAAAAGCTGTTTTCGTGACAAAATTGTTTTTTTTATCCCATGAAGAAAATACTTAGTGGAGTTGCCGTATCGTGTTTTCTATAAGGAATCATGTGAAGACAGCGCGAGGGGTGGCACGGAGCGTTACGCAACGCAATGCTATGCCAATTTTACGGATAATTAGGTACCTACGCCGTTGAATGTGAAAGTATTTTTTTCTGATGTTAAGATTATTTTCTACCATCTACGTAGCTTTTACAATCTAGGAAGAATACTGTTTATTTCAATGAAAATTCCCCGAATTAACGTCGGGACCACATTAAAGGAAGGTAATAGGTACCTATATTGCATAGTTCAACTTGGTTCAACTCTACTTGGTAGGTATAGCTTTGTGTTTCATTTGTACATCAATCTAGAAATCTTCTAACACAACAAATATTATTATTTGTTTTGATGACAGCTTTTGTAATGCAACCTATCTCGTCAACTTCACAATAATAATGTGATAATTGCCGTCTTTACAAAATATAGCTGTTTTTGAGTATTTCACTCTATTAATCAAAGGCACGTTCTCTCAAAATCTATTATGGAGATTGGACCTTTAAAATTATGTCATTTTTATGATTGTTAAAATAAATATTTAGTACACAAGATCGTGCGGAACCCATTTCAAGTAAGTGATTCCAGACTTGCTCGCGAGTGTATCTTTGGAATCACGCATGTAACATGACATGCTAGTGCAAACTTGACCCTTCTCGGTTTCGCTTTCGCAGTGGGCGTTCAATATGATTTATACGGTCCTTTTTCTTAGTAACCATAGGTACCATGCAACTTTTGGTTAAGTAGTTTGTGGCACGAATCTCGATTGCAGTGTATCCTGACCTGCCTTTATTAATGACATTTCCTTAAAATCTAATCCCACACAGACGTAGTACATACCTTCATCTTGAAATAACGTCGTGTCACTAAGTACAACCGATATAGCATTTCCTCAAACCCATTTTTTCTTTACGACGATATAAATGTAACCTGTCTTCCTAGAATAAGCCGATTCACACTGATTCACAGTACCTACTGTAGAAAATGTTTGCGTAAATGTGTCACTGGAGGAAACGGGCGCTAATGCCATTATTGAACACACCCTACGCAATATGTGTCAAGTGGGTGCAAATCATTAAATTAGCTTCCCACAGTGAATTGAAATGTCGAACAATGTAAGAAGGATAATTTAATTACCTACATTAAAAATGAAGTAGGTATTAAATAAATAAATAAATATCTCTGGACATTATTCACACAGCGCCATCTAGCCCCAAACTAAGCATTAGCTTGTGCTATGGGTGCCAGACAACGGATAAACATTACTTATATACTTTTTTTTTGTAAATACATACATATCAATCAATCAATCAAAATATTCTTTATTCATGTAAACTTGTATCAAGTATTTATGAATCGTCAATTACAGAGTGACTCTACCACCGGTATCGGAATGCAGTCATCTGCCGAGAAGAACCGGCAAGAAACTCGACAGTTACTCTTTTTCATCGCCATGTTTGTTTACAATTTGTTTGTTACAATTACTGATTAGTTTTAGAATACCAAGCCATACAGTATAAAGTATAAGAATGAGACTATAATCGAGAAAAATCCGTGAGCCCTGGAAGACCAGTGCCCAAAGGTGGCACCATATTATACATAGAAACACCCAGACCGATACAAACAGACATGTTCATGCACACAAATGTTTGTACCGTGCGGGGACCGAACCCGCAACCTCTGGTGTAATAGCCGACTTCTCGACCATAACACCAAATGGCTCGTCAAAGATCGTATTCACAGATCTCTAGGAAAGCAGCTAGCTTAAGCTGAGCAGATTAGGATGTCCATAAATTATTGTCATTTTAATATGAATCTCTATTGTAAGTCTGTTTTTACCAGGACGACGTTATTGTATTGAATTATTTAACGATCTCGCAGCCAGTAAGAAAAGATTCTTTTTTAACATCACTTTGCAGAGAGGCATGAAAAAGTTAGACGGCCTACTAACTAACTGATTTGAATACAATCTCGATTTACTTCAAAACATTCGTAACAAAGAAAAGATTTGGATTTTAACAATGTGATTGGTCTATTTATTCGTGTCCCCTTCACTTTCCTTGGCTCAATCTGATCGAACTCAACGCAAATAACTGGCATAGCAGTAATCGGTGCGGATAAAACAAAGCGAACTCCAAAAAAGGAAGAAACACTTATTACAATCGTTTCCTACTCTATAGTCACCAAACAAACGTCTATAAAAATATACTTAGACACGAACTGCGAGTACATATTCACGTACAGACTCATCTCTTGATGTAACAAATGGGTTTTATCAGAAGAATTGTTGTTGCGAAGCGCGTACTGACAAAATTATGACGTGGAAATCATTTCCTTGAAATAGATGCGACGCTTGGATCTCACCCACAGTTATCACAAAATAGGGTCGTTTTGTCAGTTCTCAGTGTCATTAAAATTTAAACTTTATCCAATAGCAATAAGGTAAGTGTTTTGTCAGTCTTGACAGCATAGATACAACTCATGGATCTTATTTCTATGGAATTAAAGAGCATTTTCAAAAACACTGGGAATTGTCATAGCAAATCTATTAAATTATTTTGATTGTTTAAATGGTTTAAAACTAAATCGTTACGTAAATTAGATTACATTTTGCACACCGCTGTCTGTTGTGTTTATTTGACAAATGACTTGAAATCTATTACAGCAGTATACAGGTCCCACGGAACAGAAAAAGTGCCTATAATCATTATAAATTAATGTTCAATCAAATATCTTTATTTGTCATCATAGGTGAATACATAAGATAAGATGAGTTTTATTACATTTTGGTTGCGTGTCTCTATGATGCACCTTAGAAGGCATACGAAATTACGTAATAGATGAATTAGATACATGAATACATAGGCAATAAAATTTTAACAATCAATAAAAATTACAATTAAACAAAATTACAATAAGAATGTTGGTATGCAACTTTATGATAGATACATAATTAAGAGAATAGTAGCGATATAAGGCTGTTAATTAGTTATTATGACTAGGGGGCAGCAGATAAGAGTAGAAAGAGTGAACCTGAACAGAGTTCACTCATCCTGTGGAGAAAAAAAATACTGTAAACTCAATTATTAGGTGCTATTTTAAACAACGCTATAAAATCACAGATTTTAAAGTGATTTCTAGCACCAGTTGATATAGTTACAAAGATTTATCTGAATAGCAGTAAAAATATTAACTTTTCGGAATTAAGAAATCAATAAAGACGGGAACTTACTTATTTTATCTTCGATGATCGTATTTCTTGTGAAAAAGAAATAAAATGAATTTTTGTTATCTTTGATCTTTGAGTATTGCTTTTATTAAAGATCGACGCAATTTAGAAGTTGTAGTTATTTGTTTTATAAATCAATAGCAATGACTGTTTGGCGCTGTCTAAAAATATTTGACTCTATTTGCTTAACAACATCTCATTGAAGTAACAAAATTCAATCGCCTCAATTACGTAGAAATCCCAACATATATAAATATTTTTAATTAATCTACTGATTTTATTTGCATCAATCACCAAAAAGTTATTTTGGTCAAGAAGTAGAGTTAAGATCTAAGCCGACAAAACGAAGGTTAGACCTTTCAAATCACAGCAAGAACAAGCAAGGCATTCCAACGCTACCAAGGACAGCCATTGAATCATGAATTTCTGGATTTTCCTAAATACAGAAATTAATATCCCGAACCTACACTACTCCCTTACTCAGTAAACGGTACTGTAACTAACATTTCAAATAGTCAACCCCGTATCTTACTCAATCTCCTGCCTGGGACGAGCTTGAACTGAACACCTCAATAAACATTTCTGGTGCTTCGCTACAACACTTACGTGTATTAATTGCGCTTGACGTTTTAATCAACTAACTATATTACTGTGAGAATTCTCTCCGGGATAGAGCAGCCGGAACTTAGTTACGCGATGATGCGTCCATTGTCGAAGGAACATAGAGTGATATTTATGTAAAAGGCCTTTGTTGCTCGTGTTACAACAATAAATCTTACACTTACTAGTAGTAATAATTTAAGTGATCTTAAATCTTTTGTTAGGTACTTCTGCACGTAGTTGTTTGCAACTTTTGTTAGAGAAATATTTAATACCCGTCTTGCCGATATTTAATACCGTGCTTGCTAGGTATATAAAACTATTAGTGGTATTTTAACTCAATTTGTCTTGCTAAATTGCAATACAAAATGGTAAAAAGGTTTTTTTTTTAAAAAAAGGTAAATGGTGCTATTATGTGGAATACATTGGGACTTTGCTTATGAGCCAGAACAAAGTGTGATTTTGTCCAACACGTACTTAAAAATACTATTTATTTAGTTGTGAACGACAATAAGGCTTAAATTCGAATAAACACCAATTCGGATTAAATCTGTGGAGGTAGATTTTTCAAATGTTGATTTTTCGTGTTAACTTAAAGTCCTTCATCAAAGAACATTCCTTTAGGTAGGATTTGTGCAACATCGGCCAATATTAAATTCCACCATGATAAGGGTTTGTGGTACTACTCCGGATAAAATGTAGCTAATTGCCATCCTTTCAATAAAGATCAATGAGGTAGCTTATTTTGTTTGCAGACATATAACTATGTATAAGGTTTCGTTCGACTTAGATTCGTTGGACTTTGAGCTGTGCATTTCAGTTTAAAACGTAGAAAAGGTAACATTTTTATATTATTAAGAATCAGGAAAAGCTGGGAAATAAATGTTGTCAAATTAATTTTTATTATATAGATAACTGTTACCGGCCAAACCCGATTTCAGGACAAACTAGGTGTTGTTTTAAAATTATGATTGAGATTTTATAAACTGCTGCCGTGAATACATATAGATTTTAAAATTCTATTTGTAACATAAGAATACTGTTGATTTTTTTTTTGGAGCAGCCAGATTTTTATCACATATTCACGATATTATATTTATTGTATAAAACTAGTAAAGCTTAAATTTTTTCTTAGCTTAAATGCTCGTTGAATTTCTTTTGAAAGCCTGGTTTTTTTGACAATAACATTCACTTTTTTTTATAGGTATATTAGCATACTGAAGTTAATAGTAGGTATTTCTGATCGTGAACATCGACTGCAATATAAGGGACGTGAGACTTGGCACCTGTCGCTCAAATGCCGGGTCCCACGCAAGCTTATCGAGGATGATTGATAATAACATACTTATCTATGTATTACGTTTTAGGTAATGGAGCTAACACAATCGGTCACATTGAATCTATATGAAAGTATAATAGATTGAGTGAGGTGATTCCATTAAGACCTGCATCAGTCACTGATAGCATTTCAAATACACACAATAGCACACGTTAAATTGGAAGTGCTTTATTTATAACATTTCCTACCAAAATAATAATAAAATAACACTGGATACTGGAATGTAATTTAACATCATCGCCGCAGCTTACCTATTTCAGTAGAAACTTGCGGTAGGGTGTGGGACTCGCAGGACTAAAGCTTCACACTACTTACTTAACTCCCCCAGTTTTCTTAACTCCAGAACAACGAATTTATTTAATATCGTTGCTCCAGAAGGACCAGAAGAAGACGTGCCGATGCCTTCCTTGTGGTTATTGACCAGCCAGCCCCATACTTGTTGTGGCATAGGTCAACACATTGGTGCTGACGAATTTACCATTGCAACTTCTAAACTTCCGCCACTTGAAGTCAAAGGCTCGAAGTTATCAAAAAGAGTTGGTACAACTTTGTATGTAGGTTTGCTTAATGTATTAAATTTAGTCAAGGACAGTTAAGGGACCTCATCTTTGTACGGTCAACAGCACATCCCGGTTAACACTTGGAGTTCGATAAGTAATAGCACTTATGCCCCCGACATAAGAGCGGTACAAAGTCCAAAGTGTTACGTCTGACGTGCTTTTGACTGTACTTGCAGCAGCAGAGCAGTGTACCTAAACATACAACAGCTTCCTTCCATCGTTTTCTTAGATAACAGGATCTTTAACTGAGCATTGCTAGCGAGTCTAATTGAAGGACAGGCATGATTTATATTGTGCAATTTCCGTAACAGGATCGAGTTACCCGCTCGCAGCCTGCCAGGCGAGACGTCTCATACAGTTTGCAGCAAATTTAGCAGAGCATTTCAAGTTACCAACGTGCCTTATCGTCGTAATAATAAGGTTATAAAATGCCTTGAATTGTACAGCCACTTTTGATGTCTAATGTACAGCCCCTCAAGTAGCCTTAATCCTTGGCAAAAGACCAACTTTAAAATAAGTGATTAAGATCCATCTCAGTTTAAACCATCGCTTTATCTGTGGTTGACAGTAACTGGCAGTTAAGTAGTGAATATCATTGGTTATTTGTATGTGTTACTGAATACAGAATATTAATTGGAAAAAGCGCGGGAAACGTGAACGGTAGCGGGCGCGTTTTTTTTGGCTTTTGAAATTTTTATCTAAATATTCATTAATTTGGTGATCAGTTGAGAATATCTATTGTAGTTTATATTTGTATTTAGTTTTTATTTGTAGTTTGCATTTATTTTCCTGTTTATCTGGTGAGTTGCACAACTTTTCTTGTCATGGCTGAGGAGCCCCCTGACCCCGGAGGTTTCGTACCGCCGGTTGGTCTTAATGTTACCATTCAGTCGAATGAATCTGGAATGGAAACAGATGGATCATGGACGACCCGGCCTTTGAAACGTAGTCGTTTACATATGTGCAAACAATGTAATAAAAGGAGGAGGAAACACAACGGTTCAGAACCTAAGCCCAATGACTGCAATTGTTCAGATAATATTGATAGCTCTATACCGCCGAATACTTCTTCAAATTCTAAAGACTTGAGGCATGATCCAAAACCAGCTGAGATTAATACGCCAACATCTGTTCCCACTCCAGTAGGTAGACAATTTTATGATAACTCTGACCTGGCACCATATGTAGTTCATGTGCAAAAGCTTCAAAATGCCGCAACTGACTCGTCTATTCACCCTATTACTTTTGGTAAATTCCTTAAAAGGAATTGCTTTAATAATATTATCAACGGTAGCGTAAAATCTATTGGCCGAAATAAGTTTTCGATTTCCTTTTCGCAAGTTGAAGATGCTAACAGATTTATTAGTCACAGCAGTTTGGCACAGGAAAACCTTAAAGCTTTCATTCCCACATTCAATGTTACTAGGATGGGTCTGATCAGAGGCATACCTACTGAATGGTCCCCTGAGGAAGTCATATCGAACATAAATGTACCAGTTGGAGTTGGCAAAATTATAAAAATACGTAGACTAAATTTCAAAACATTTGTAGATGGTTCTCCCGCCTGGAAACCATCTCAAACTATAGTAGCTACATTTGATGGTCAAACTTTGCCTACACGCATTTTTATATGTTATAATGCTCTTCCGGTTGAACTTTATATTTACCCTACCATTCAGTGTTATAACTGTTGTAGGTTTGGGCATACCAAAGCTCAATGTCGTTCTAAACCACGTTGTTACAAGTGTGGAAATAACCATACAGGTGACTCCTGTGAAACTACTGAAAGTAATGCATCTTGTTGTCTATGTACTGGTTTCCACTATGCTACAAGTAAAAGTTGCCCTGAACTCGAGAGACAAAAGAGAATCAAAACTTACATGGCCCAGAGCTGTGTCTCCTATGCAGAAGCTTCCAAACTTCATCCTCCTGTCTCTAAGTCATATGCTGATGTTGTGTCTAATAATCCCCCTATTAACAATAATAATAGCAATAGTAATCAATACTCCCCTTTCAATAACAACCCAAATCATCAAACATCATATAAAAAAACAGTGTTTTTGAAACCTCATACTCCAAAACCTAACTCTGTAGGTTATGACAAACAAGCTCATAACCAATTATTAAAAGATTTCAGACCACCTTCTCCAGCCAATGGTTGTGGATACTCTTCCAGTTCTCATCAAGAACAGAACTCACAGTCTCTTTCAGATCTTATTATGTCTCTTTGTAAGTTGTTACTTTCTTTTAACAATGCACCGAACAACGTTGCCTCTATTGTAGAGAAATTCATGAATATTATTCTTAAAAATGGCAATGGCGATGTTCGCCAAAATGATTCAGTGGAATTGTAGAAGTATTATGACCAAAAAAAATGAACTAATTTACTTAATTAACAAGTTTGAGCCATTAGTCTTTGCTTTAGCAGAGACTTGGCTCAAACATAATCAATTATTTAAAATATCAGGATATCATGTCCACAGAGAGGATAGACCTGATGGGTATGGCGGCGCTGCCTTACTCATAAAAGATTCTATTTCTTTTACACCAGTTCCTTTACCTGCTCATAGTAATGAAATTTCAATAGTAGCAGTTGAAACCTGCAACATGTGCTTAGTTTCTATTTATTTACCCCGTCCTTCCTCTTCTTCACTAGATGAATTAAATAATATTATATCCATTCTTCCAAAACCTTGTTTACTAATGGGTGACTTTAATTGTCATCATACATCATGGGGTAGTTCTCTTTCTAATTCCTATGGTGAGACATTGTTAGAAATTTTAGATTATCAAAACCTATGCCTATTAAACAATGGTTCTCCTACTAGAATAACAGGACCCAATCAAGGTCATAGTGCCATTGACCTTACTATTTGTTCTCCTAGTCTCTCATCATCACTGTCTTGGCAAACCCTGTCATCCTCCCATGGTAGTGATCATTTTCCCATTTTAATTTCATTCCCTCATCATATCAAAAAACCCTTAAGATGCAAATCATTAAGGAAGCATAGACTGCCCGAAAGTGGTTGTAAAGAATGGGACGGTTTTAGAAACCATGTTAACTCTAAGTTATCTTCTCTCCCTGAAATCCATAACGGTGATGTAAACCACTGTGCTGAAAAACTAGCCCAGGTTCTTATGGAAGCTGCAGATTCGGTTTTCCCCACCAAAAACAAGTCTTTAAACAAAATTCCTTCTCCTCCCTGGTGGGATAATGAATGCACTATTGCAGTCAAAAAGAGGAAAATGGCTGAACAAAATTATAAGAAAAATATGACAAATGAAAACTTTATTGCCTTAAACATTCAAATTTCAGAATGTAAAAAACTGTTTAAACAAAAGAAATTTGATAGTTGGAGAAACTTTTGTTTATCTATTTCTCCCTCAACTCCACCATCATTAGTCTGGCGGAATATTAAGCGTTTTAGGTCGGCCTTCACTGATAATTCGCATAATTTTATGCCTAACGCCTTGGTCGACAGCTTCTTGGACAGATTGGCTCCACAGTGGGTCCCGTCAGCTCCCGTTGAGGTTGATCCACACTCCGAACAATCTTCACTCCCAGGCATTGATGCTCCATTCTCTCTCTATGAGTTAAAAGGTATAATTCAGGAAACAAAAGATTCCTCCCCAGGCCCTGATAGCATTCCATATTCTTTTTTCGCAAATGTTGATGACAATCTTCTTAATTATTATTTAAGTCTAATTAATTCCATGATAGCCACTGGTGTTGTTCCCGAGTCATGGAAACGTCAAACAGTGTTGCCAATTTTGAAGCCTAATAAAAACCCCTCTGACGAATCTTCGTACAGACCCATTGTGCTATCATCAGTTCTTTTAAAACTTGCCGAACATTTGATTAAAAATAGACTTGAGTGGTTTCTGGAGAGTCAAGACCTTCTGTCTTCTACGCAATATGGCTTTCGAAAAGGGAAAAGTACCATCGACAGTATCAGCATTTTAACAACAGATATTCGTTTAGCCTTTTCTGATAATGATTCCCTTTTAGCTATTTTCCTGGACATAAATTCTGCATATGATAATGTTCTCCTATCTGTTTTAGCGAACAAAATGTCAACTATGAAGATTCCTCCTAAATTTATCAATATAATTTTGCGAATATTAGAAGCCCGTATTATAAGTTTAATGCCTAATGATGATTCAGATAATAATCGGTCTAGAACTGTTTGGAAAGGACTTCCACAAGGATCTGTGTTGAGTCCCATACTCTTTAATATTTATACGTATGACTTGGATAAATGTATGAATAACCAAGTTAAAGTCCTTCAGTATGCTGATGACCTTTTAATTTATCATACGGATCGTTCAATTTCCAAGGCTAGCTCGGTACTGACTTCTGCCCTTTCCTCACTAAAGCATTGGTTGGATCAAAATGGTTTAAACTTATCACTTTCTAAAAGTGCTGCTGTTTTGTTCACCAGAAAACGAATCCCACCTCTTGTTGAAGTGTTTTTTGATAACCAACCTGTACCGATTCGTGATCATTTCAAATTCCTTGGAATCTTTCTCGACTCAAAACTTACTGGAATCCCACATTGTGATTATGTGGTAGATAAATGCGAACGTCTACTAAACATGCTAAGATGTCTTTCAGGGGTATGGTGGGGTGCTCACCCATTCTCCTTAAAACTCGTCTACAATGCCTTGATCAGAAGCATTCTTGATTATGGCACTTTCCTGTTAGAACCTGGCAACTCTACCGCTTTAAAGAAGTTGGACAGTATTCAGTCTAAAGCTCTGCGTATTGTTACCGGAGCCATGAAGTCGAGTCCTATTAATGGGCTTCAAATTGAATGTGTAGACCCTCCTCTACATCTAAGACGTCAATTTCTTTGCGATAAATTTTTCTTCCGTATAATCCAATTTAATAATCATCCTTTATTAGCTCAGTTGGAAGAGTTATTCAACCATTTTCTCTCTTCCAGTTACTGGTCTCATAAATCAGCTCCGTGCTTAATAAAAAGCTATCAAAAATTTGTTTCACTTTCTTCTCCAACCCACAGATCCAATCGTTTACCTTTATTCGATTCCTCATATGAATCTTTAATAATTATACCTCAAATTAATTTCAATTGTTTTGATGGTGTTTCTGTTGGTCCAAACATGAATATATTTTTCAATCATTTGATTGATCAACAATTTGAAAATTATCATGTCATATATACTGACGCTTCTAAACATTCTTCCACTAGTTGTGTTGGCGTTGGTGTTTACCATGCTCAATACAAAATTGTCCAGAAAATAAAGCTGCCACCAGAAACTTCGGTTTTCACGGGCGAATGTCTTGGTATTCTGAAAGCTTTAGAATATGTGCGAATTATGAAACTGAAAAGGTCAGTCATTTGCTCGGATTCAAAGAGTGCTCTCGAGGCTCTAAACAGATTCCCCTTTAAATCGAAAGCTTATTTTCCGGTCATTTCAGAAATAAAGCATTACCTTAACCAATGCGTGAAGGACAACTTTATAGTTAACTTTATTTGGATCCCTAGTCATTGTGGCATTAGAGGCAATGAAACAGCAGATCGTTTAGCTAACGAAGCAGTGCTCTGTGGTGACATGGTCCCTTATAAAAATTACTGTCATGATCTTTTAGCTTTGCCTAAGGTCTTTCTAAGAGAAGATTGGAATGATCTTTGGGCAAAGAGCAAACTTTCTAAAGCTCGATATTATTCTATGATTCAACCTAATATTCCAATAAAGCCGTGGTTCTTTAAGATGAACCTTGGCAAGGTAGAGACCACCAGTTTGATACGTCTACGATTAGGACACACTTGCACTCCAGAGCATCTTGCTCGACTGCGAATTGTAAATAATGACAATTGTGAGTGTGGAACAGATGTTGGCAGCGTAAATCATATTATCTTTTCCTGTCCTCTCCTAGACCATTCATTATTATTGAAAGACCTCCTATCATACGACATCCCATTCCCAACCAATATATCTATTTTACTTATGACTAATGATATTAATGTATATAAAATAATTACAAACTTTTTATCTGTAAATAACATTCGATTATAATATTATTTAATAGCTAGTTAGTAATTTTATCTATATTTTATGTATATTCCTAGTTGCATATCCTTATCCTATCTCTCCTGATCTCCTTCCAAATTCCGAAACTTCGTTTTTCATTTTTATTAATCCGTTTCCTTAACTTGACACTGGCTAAATGCACAAGCCGTGCAAAGCCAAAAATATAAAAAAAAAAAAAAAAAAATATTAATTGATTTGTGTATCATACAATTAAGTATAAGGTACGTGTATGTCTACTAAGTGTACGAACGATAACGTTCGTTGTACTAATGGGACAAGTCATAAATGAATAGACAAAAGGAAATAGAAGACAAGAGTTGATTACTTAAAATTAGTGTCTGTGCAGAGGTGCACTACAGGCTGTGCTACAGGTCTAAAATCTTTAATTTTGGGCGGGCGGCCTCGTGTTCCGTAATAATCTACTCGGTCCTTTTTTGCCATGCAGCACCTAAGTAATCTCCGAACACTAATTATATATCACCTCATTTATTGGTATTGTTTTTATCGATCTGGATTTACCAAAGTATAATAATATACAGTATGACAGGAAATGCGAGGGACATATTTAAACCCCAAATAGTTCATGCTTCCATATAACGAAATAAGTATAAATCAATAAAAACTCTGGTGAATATCTGTCAATAACCTTAGTCGAAACCTGAAAATCCGCGTAACGTGCGGCACTCTTCCCTTCACAGTACCTATTATGTGCATTCGTTCATTACTCAAATTATTGTACTCGCGTACAATTTGAGTTTGGAGCGTAACCGGCCGCTCAGCACACGGGATTTTTAGGTAGTTCATGCATACATAAATTATTAGGATAATTATGAAAAAAATTAAGGATATATTTTTTATAGCGAATTGGACTATAAATCGGATTCTGAACACTCTCCTTAAATATGTCCCTCGGGTTACCTAACACGCTGTATGTATAGGTATCTGTGTAATTTACAAAAAAAGGTATGGAAGTAGAGCACACACAGTTCAAGCTAAATTCTAGCTACCTACGCAATCTTAGCGTTGCTTGTAGGTGCCTGAGCCCCAACGCTAAATAGCGCTGTGTGAATGATGTTCTAGGATATTTCGTAATAATTTCCTTTACAAAACAACTTCGTTATCGGTACTGGTACCTACCCCTTTGCATAACAATTTATTTATTTAATAATTGAAAGCAAACGCTTGCAACATTATGTTCAGACCATTGAGTTGTCAACTTGGAACTGTACAATTTGCATAATTGTTTACTTACCTTTGAATAAGTATCACGTGTAAATAGACAAATGACGTTATTGAACACAATATTATTTGAATATTTTAATGATATATTCTTTTAACTGTTACAGTAATGAAAGATTAATAATTAAAACTCATAATTAGTATTTATGTGGTTATTAAAAATACACTAAGGAGTACGAAACTACGAAGTAGTACGAGTCCTTAACGTGAAATACGGTACCATCCTGAAGAAAGCACGAAACTCGGCATGAATGTAGCTGTCATATATGTGCTTCAATGTAGATATGGAAGCATGACGAAAAATCATTTTTTCCCCCCTTTCCCCCCCTTTTTATGTGCTAAATCGTGGTTTTTCTTATTTCTTATCAAAACGGGTACAGCTATCAGAAAACTGTCAAAGAACAATATGTTCTTCTTTAAATTCTCTACAATATTGTCTTTGGACGTATGTTGATAGAACTTATCGTTTACAAAATATTTACATAGGTCGTCGGAATGAGACAAAAAAAAGAGGCGAAATTCGCAAAGCGTGATCGAGCGTGAGCGTAGTTCTGCATTTTTGGTATGTTGTATATGGGTCTGTTAAAGTAATGTGATTTCAAATTTACAACATCGAAAAACCTGAGGAAACTGAGAAAATCGAGAAAATCTTCGAAATTTTGGGAATTTTTTCACTATTTGCTCTCCAGTTTTGAGATTGTGAGAGAACAGCTAGTCTCACAGACTTCGTTTTGTGCTCTAATAAAAGTAAAATAAATGTACTACAAAATATTATCAGTGACCTTTCTTCATAGGCCAAGTGGGTTTGCCAATATTTCACGAGCCAGCTGACAAAATCGAGAAAATCTTCAAAATTTTTTCACTATTTGCTCTCCAGGGCCAAAATTATGCTTTGCATGCGAATGACGTTTTATTTGAGCCTACCTAATAGCAGCGCTATTGACTCGATAGGAGCCAAGCTATGGCACTTTAAAGATGACCACATTTGTCGAAATAAGAAATTTCAGGATACTCCTACTTATTTCGTGAAATATTGGCAAAACCACTTGGCCTATGAAGAAAGGTCACTGAATATATTTTGTAGTTTTATTTTACTTTTATTTGAGCTTTATAGCAGCGCTATTGACTCCTTAAGAGCCAAACTATGGCACTTTGAAGATGACCAATATTTGTCGAAATAAGAAATTTTCTGGATACTCCCACTAATTTCGTGAAATATTGCAAATCCACTTGACCTATGAAGAAAGGTCACTGATAATTTTTGTAGTACATTTATTTTACTTTTATTAGAGCACAAAACGAAGTCTGTGAGACTAGCTGTTGTTCCCTCACAATCTCAAAATCTGGAGAGCAAATAGTGAAAAAGTCCCAAAATTTCGAAGATTTTCTCGATTTTCTCAGTTTCCTCAGGGGGCTTAGACAAGATGACATCGCTTCATAGCTGGCGAATTTCGCTAAGTCCAATTTGTATGGATTTGACAGATGCCATAGAAAAGTCACGTGTTGAAAGTATGGGATTTGACATTCGCTATCGCAAATTGAGCTATAACGAACGTCATAAATGCCGCTTGTCTAGGGGGGCAGGTTTTTTGATGTTGCAAATTTGAAATCACATTACTTTAACAGACCCATACAACATACCAAAAATGCAGAACTACGCTCACGCTCGATCTCGCTTAGCGAATTTAGCCTCTTTTTTTTGTCTCATTCCGACGACCTATGTAAATGTTTTGTAAACTATAAGTTCTATCAACATACGTCCAAAGACAATATTGTAGAGAATTTAAAGAAGAACATATTGTTCTTTGACAGTTTTCTGATAGCTGTACCCGTTTTGATAAGAAATAAGAAAAACCACGATTTAGCACATAAAAAGGGGGGAAAGGGGGGAAAAAATGATTTTTCGACATGCTTCCATATCTACATTGAAGCACATATATGACAGCTACATTCATGCCAAGTTTCATGCTTTCTTTAGGATGGTACCATAAAACTGATTTTTGTTAGGACAAGGAGCCGTACTAAAGCTGGTTTTCCCCAAGTAAAAATTGGAGTATTAACTTAAGACAGGACTAACAAAAATATTTATTTATTGCACGAAACGATGGTATAAAATGCGGCTTCAATGCCACGTGGCACTCTCTACCAGTCAACCTTAGGACTTCACAGAAAGGAATAGGTAGTAGGTAATGCTTTTAAACAAAGATAGCGTAGATTAATACATCATCATCATCATCAGCCTATATACGTTCCCACTGCTGGGACACAGGCCTTATCTCAATTGTGAGATAGTGTGGGCCATACTCCACCACGCTGGCCTAGTGCGGGTTGGTGGAGGGGTGCGTAAGGCAAGTGACCAACCTTAATGTCAGATGTTATCAAGCCGCCAAATGGCCTCTGACTAGGCTTGACGACTAATATTTACATTATAGTAAATATCAGCCGGGACCAACAGCTTAACGTGCCTTCCGAAGCACGGAGACGCTCGAAATTAATGTCACTAAATATGGTCAGAATGGTCACCCATCCATTAACCGACCGCGGCATAGGTAGCTTGACTTTCGTTATCGCTAACGAACCACTGTCACAGCTGCGCCACGAGCGCCTCAATTAATACAGATATAAGTTTTATTTATAATATAGGTACCTAGATCTTAAATACTTACATAGGTACAACTTACATCCTAGTTTTGCGTAATGCGATTGTCTCCATACAACACAAACAAAAGAAGATGATTTCAAAAAAGGGTAATAATTTTTTGTCTTGTTTGTTATTACAATCAGAACAAGCGTTGTATACATAAAACTTGCGTTGTACTTGATTTTTTGCATCGGTAGGTACGCCACCAAGATGAAGACTGGAGCAGGGGCCGGCAGCAGCTTGCAGATTAATTTGGATTAATTACAAAATAAAGTTTTTTAAGATACCCGCCACTTTTTGCCTTCAGTTTTAAATAATTATGTTTTTAGCTTTGGGTATACGCTTTTAGCCAACGTAGCTTTAAGTCCGAAGAACTGTATCAGTGAATAATATAATTTAAGCAAGGTTAAGACTGCAATGACTTATTGTATAACTATTGTCCACAAGTAATTAATAATAGCAAACAATTAAAAATATTTTTTCTCTCTTATCGTTTATTACGGTAATCTGTATTTAATATTGTAGAAGTAATTAAAATTTGATTTATAATATTTCAAATCTGAAAATAACAACGAGAATTCGGACATGTGCGTTACTCTAGCGGAAAGTTCAAAATATTAGCACGTCTAGAGATGAAACAATATAGAATAATTTGTGCATTATATTATGCTGTAAATGTGCACCAAATATAAAATTTGTGCCTAGTGGGGTTTCTGAGATATTAATGAAAATACGATTCCGCCAGCGTAACGCTTGAAAACGTTATCCTGGCGGAACGATTTTTACCTATTGGTCCTAGGACAATTTTAAGTAGCATAAAAGATAGCTTAAATTTGTGCCTTAAAGTAGCCAAGCAGCGGCAATTGTGCCCCCCGTAGTTTTTGAGTAATTGCAAATGCCGCTGCAGTAACGTTTGGCTTATTTTCCATATCTTCAGAACAGCTGAACGTACAGAAATGATTTTTTGTGAGAAGATGCCTTGTAATTTGTGCAAATTTGTGCCTTCATAGTTATTCCAAAGAAATACATGGTTAATGATTTAAAAAAGATTTTCTTAAAAACGAAAACAGCCTCTGCCTTTTGAACTACTTACGATAGGCGCTGAATGTCTCAAGTAGCTGATGCCTTTATGATACAAGGATCTTCTGACAAAATTTTATAACCCTACGTCTGAAATTGACGAAATAAATCAACTTTTTGAACTGAAAACTGTTTACTCATTTCGAGCCGCAAATAAGGGAGTTTGAATAACGTAACGATTCCCATTTTTTGTCAAAAATCTGTGCCTTTATTCAAATAGACACACACTAAATTTCAACTCTCTACGTTCTGTAATTACCCGTAAATTAAATAAAATTAACAAGTAAGAACATTTAGATTATTACCCGACCAAGTATGAAAGGTCATAAAAAACCGACCGTGCAGTACTTCAAGCCAACATCTTTAAATTTGTAGGATAACTGTCGGTACACTCGTGTAAACAAGTTTTAGTGTGAAATCGAGGTGATTTTTTTTCAATGTTTCATTTCTAATAACTCGATCATTTATGAACCTATTTTGAAAATTCTTTTTTGTTTGGGAGGGTCCACCTTCCGTTCTGCCCCAATTATCAATTAAACTAACAAGAAAAATATACCTACTCCAAGTGGTGAAAAAATTGGGTGATCTTAATTTGATTATCTATCAGAGAGGTGGTTGTCGAGGGGTGATAATATGAAATAAAAAACTACTCTTCCGCCTTATAGTTTAATAAAAAATATTTATTTTGTTCTTTGTTCGTCTTAATCTTACATAGTAATAATATTTTTAGTATTAATACGAAAAGATTTATACTAAGAACATTAAATAAAAAGCAACGTAGGCTCTTATTCGTAATTTGTTTTCACTTTTTCGAAACGACAATAATAAAATTAACTTAATTAACCGCTTTTCTACATCACTGTACAAACAAGAGAAAGGTTAGGTATATAAATTAAGAAGGTACGTTAAATGTTCTTAATGGTCGCTTTTTTATGACATTTCATACTTGGTCGGGTAATAATCTATATGTTCTTACTTGGTTATTTTATTTAATTTACGGTTAATTACAGAACGTAGAGAGTTGAAATTTAGTGTGTGTCTATTTGAATAAAGGCACAGATTTTTGACAAAAATGGGAATCGTTACGTTATTCAAACTCCCTTATTTGCGGCTCGAAATGAGTAAACAGTTTTCAGTTCAAAAAGTTGATTTATTTCGTCAATTTCAGACGTAGGGTTATAAAATTTTGTCAGAAGATCCTTGTATCATATAGGCATCAGCTACTTGAGAGATTTAGCGCCTATCGTAAGTAGTTCAAAAGGCAGAGGCTGTTTTCGTTTTTTAGAAAATCTTTTTTAAATCATTAACCATGTATTTCTTTGGAATAACTATGAAGGCACAAATTTGCACAAATTACAAGGCATCTTCTCACAAAAAATCATTTCTGTACGTTCAGCTGTTCTGAAGATATGGAAAATAAGCCAAACGTTACTGCAGCGGCATTTGCAATTACTCAAAAACTACGGGGGGCACAAATGCCGCTGCTTGGCTACTTTAAGGCACAAATTTAAGCTATCTTTTATGCTACTTAAAATTGTCCTAGGACCAATAGGTAAAAATCGTTCCGCCAGGATAACGTTTTCAAGCGTTACGCTGGCGGAATCGTATTTTCATTAATATCTCAGAAACCCCACTAGGCACAAATTTTATATTTGGTGCACATTTACAGCATATAATGCACAAATTATTCTATATTGTTTCATCTCTAGACGTGCTAATATTTTGAACTTTCCGCTAGAGTAACGCACATAATTCGGACTGTGTCTTACGTGGGCGATGTTGTCACTTCAATGTCATTGTCATCGCTGACAGGTAATTTGACAGAAATCGAAAATCCGGCGAATCTTGTCTTTCTTAAATTTTTCTGAAAGTCCTTTCTTTAAGTATAACGAAAGCTTAAAAATGTCTCCGGAAGAAACAATAGAAAGATTTAAGCTGCTAGGTTTAAGTGAACAGAAAGCTAAGGAAACTTTAAAAAATGCAAATGTTACTAAGTTTTTACTTTCTGCAATGAGCGAGGTTAGAAATTACGAATTTACGATTTTGTATACCATTCTAATTATAGTTGTGTAACAACTGATGTATAATTACTAATGTACTTTCAGGTAGACGTAACAAGTCTTCCAACGGGAGCAGGACTTCTTATATATCATTTAGCAACAAAAATCAAACCGCAGATTGCTACCAAGCTGGCATTTTTGTGCAAATACATTGCAAGTGGAAAGCTGGACTCAACGTTACGAGTAGATGCTGCTTTGGAGTACCTGCTTAGTACAGTCAATGAGGCTAATATTAACGCTGATTCATTTGAAAAAGCATGCGGAGTGGGAGTTGTGGTCACTCCTGAACAAGTGGAACAGGCCGTTGAGAAGCATATGGCCAAATACAAAGATGAGCTGTTGGAGAAAAGATACCGCTTCAACTCTGGTATTGTCATGCAAGCTGTAAGAGCAGATCTGCCTTGGGCTGATGGTAAAGCTATCAAAAATGAAGTTGATGTGCAGGTATTTCATAATATTTATGATCAATTACTATTATATTATGTACTTTTAATCCAACTGATCAACAGCTAAGCTATTAAAAAGCCATCCAACATCTAATATAATTGAATAATGTATTAAAGAGTTTTGAATTATTTTCTCATGTAAGTGAAATGTGATTTCTTATGAGAAATAAAATATTCTTTAACCCTAAATCATTCAATTTGCTGTTGGTAAAAATGAGGACAATGGCTTTATTGAAACAGCTGTGTGGACCGTTATTGTACATACCTAATTAATATTGTACAGAACTTAAGTGTCTACCTTATTGATTCTTTAACTGTTATTTTCAGATTTTAGATCTTTTGGGACCCAAAACTGAAGCCGATCTGGCTCCTCCTCCTAAAGCTGATAAAAAGGCCAAAGGTGGTGATGGTGGCAAGAAAAATAAAAAGGATGACAATAAGAGTATGTAATTTTTATCACAAACTGATTTCAAAATTTTATGTAGTATAGTGGGATCTTTAAAATTCAACCATACCTAAGCACTAAAAATTAAAAACGAATTTATTTATTCTCTGATGTTGATTTTATAACTAAACCCAGCTTTTATAAAAACCATTTCAGATGCCAAAGCCCCCAAAGCAGAGACAGCAGATGCCGGGGATGTTGGTGGAGCCACTTCCATAGCTGAGTTAATGAAGAAACTCCCGTTCCATGCTCCAGGTGAAAACTACAAGTCCGATGGTTATGTTGTAACACCAGATACCAAGAGACTTCTTGAGGAACATTTGAAAATAACATCTGGAAAAGTTCGTACAAGGTTCCCTCCTGAGCCCAATGGTATCCTTCACATTGGACATGCTAAAGCGATTAATATAAACTTTGGGTATGCCGCGGCCCATGATGGCCTATGCTTCTTGAGGTATGACGATACAAACCCAGAAAAGGAGGAAGAAAAGTTCTTTGTCGGTATAAAGGACATGGTTCAATGGCTAGGTGAGTTTCAATTTTACAGATTATTTTATCCAATTCTCAATCAGACTGCTTATCTGTTGATTTAAAATATGCTACAGCGTAGAAAATTGCTCTTACATTAATTTAAAACTTTAGTTGTTATCAAGTGATAGGTACGCTTTTCAAATAACAACATTTAATCAATATTACTGCAATATATTCCACCGACAAGAATGAATTCAAACTTAGGCATGGTTTTTATTTTATTTCAGGGTACAAACCATACAAAATTACTCATTCATCAGACTACTTTGACCAGTTATATGAATGGGCAGTACAACTAATAAAAAAAGATCTAGCTTATGTCTGCCATCAGAAATCAGAGGAGATCAAGGGATTCAACCCTCCACCATCACCATACAGGAACAGGCCAATTGAAGAAAGCCTACAGTTATTTGAAGTAAGTTACATTAAAAGTTGTTTTAATTATTATTAAGAAGTAAAGTGATCATAAAAAGACAGTTGGTGTTTTTGTATGAAAAAAGGAGACCAAAAAAATGCCTTATGAAAAAAATACCTTCTGTTTCACTCATCTTCTATTACTGGTCATTCTTCCCAATTGCTTTGTGCTGCGTTTGTGAATTATCCTAAACATGTATTTTATTTTAAAAGGACATGAAAAATGGTAAAATAGATGAGGGAGAAGCTACATTGAGAATGAAAATAACTCTAGAAGAAGGCAAGCAAGACCCTGTAGCATACAGAATCAAATTCAAACCGCATCACCGCACTGGAAACAAATGGTGCATTTATCCAACTTATGATTATACTCACTGCCTCTGCGATAGCATTGAGCACATCACTCACTCATTGTGCACTAAGGAGTTCCAATCTAGAAGGTAAAAAATGATTAATTATTCACCCTATTAATATTATATGTAATATATTATTATCTGTGATATTAGTAAGTCTTTGTAAAAACATTTTGGTGTAGTGACGAAGCATCTTTATCTACAATATTTAAACTAATGTTAAAAAAAATTAAGAGTTGCCGTAAGTGATTCAAGATGGTCAGTGTAGCTGTGTAAGTGGTCAGTAGCTTATCAAGACTCAGGTCTTGGGCAAGCTACTACTCATAATTCCGCCTTCTTTAGGAGTGTGGTAGGTAAATAAGATAAAATGGCTCTACCACACAATAAAGACAGAGAAGTTAGTTTCTTGAAAGTGAACTCTTAAAGGAAATAATGATAAAGATTCTTTGAAAAAAAAAAAATACGGCAGTGTCCTCATTTTGCCATATTTAACACACACATTTTTGATTATTTATTTTTGCTAGTATCATAATGGTAAATTTACTCATTATATCTTTTGGCTTTGCTCTTTAATCATTTATATGTGAATATTTTCAGGTCATCATATTATTGGCTGTGTAATGCACTTGGCATCTACTGTCCAGTGCAATGGGAATATGGCAGGCTAAATGTGAATTACACTGTGGTATCTAAGAGGAAGATCGCTAAACTCATTACTGAGGGGATAGTAAATGGTAAATCTTTTTTTTAACAAACTAAAGGTTCTCTTCGGTACAAATCAAATTAAATCCAAGTATTTATTGCATGTATAAATGTTGAAGACATTACGTTACCAAGTTACCATTTAAGCGTAGCAGAATATAAAAGAGTAAAGAGATATTATTTAAAAAAATCTATTCATAATGTAGTACTCGTATGTCTAACATTTATTTAAATATTAAGGGGCAGACATGCTTTAGTGTTTTGTGTCAGATACTAGCCACCAGACGTGGGCACAATTTGTGTCTACTTGCTTACATCCAATGTAACAATTGTGTGCTGTTTCACCAAAAAGTTTCTACATCTGCGCAGCGTCTAAAAATTTGTAGCTTGGGAGGTACGATAAGTCCGTTCCGTAAGGCCTTGGCCTAGGATTTCGCGAAAGCGGGAGCGGGAGCCTTGCCGCGGGCCGTCCCCAGCTGTCACGAGGTGCGCTCCTGGCGAGCGCCGACCGCCGCGCGCTGCGTGCGCTCCCGCTCTTGCTTCTGCGGAATTCGAGGCTGAGATCTAAAATATTAAATGAATAAATATCTCTGGACATTATTCACACAGCGCCATCTAGCCCCAAACTAAGCATTAGCTTGGGCTATGGGTGCCAGGCAACGGATAAACATTACTTATATACTTTTTTTTGTAAATACATACATATTATACATAAACAACACCCAGACCGATACAAACAGACATGTTCATGCACACAAATGTTTCTACCGTGCGGGGATCGAACCCGCGACCTTTGGTGTAATAGCCGACTTCTCGATCAAAAATATTGAATAAGTGTTGTTTCCCGTCAGATTGGGACGACCCGCGCCTGTACACACTAACCGCGCTGCGGCGTCGCGGCGTGCCGGCCGCTGCGGTCAACAGCTTCTGCGCGGGGCTGGGCGTGACGGGCGCGACGGGCGCCGTGGACCCCGCCATGCTGGACGCCGCCGTCAGAGACGTGCTCAACGTCACTGCTTCCAGGTGACTATCAGCTTCCTCCAAAAAAAAGTAAAGTTTCAGCCTATTAATATCCCACTTCAGGGCTAAAGCCTCCATCCTTGAAATCTAGTCATCGCTACAATGATGGGTATTGGCTTAATAACGACGCTTGCCAAATGCGGATTGGTGATCACAGACCCGATCTGTGTCCGAAAAAACCAACACAAAGTTAGCTCGTCCCGCGAATTGAACCCAGAACGCCTCGATGGATCGTCTAGTGGTCCGAGATCTCCAAAAAATACCATATAAAAATTAGAAACCTAAAACGCAACATTTTCATGGCAAAAATTACATTATACTTTCCCAACGACAGATGAGAAAAATAGAGCGTCAACTGCCTTCCTTTTATATTTAAATCGTATAACATGAAAGTAACATGAGAGGATCAAAAATAAGTAAAATGTAACAAGAGTAACATTCTGGAAACACTGGTTTTCTTTAAATAACTTAAAGGTCTTCAGTTTTTGGGAAGTCAGGAAAGCTTAAGAACTTTCACCACCACATTTAAATTAAGAGGCTACATAGTCATGGAAGAATTTTAAAAGATACAGCGTTTTCCATCTCATCATTAAATAAATAAAACTGCTTATTTATGCTCTATTTTTAAAATTACTTTCCAGGATCATTTCTGTAAAATTCTAACTCCAACTTCTTAATTTATCTTAATATGTAATGTGCATAGTGCAACATATTATGTTAAACATATTGCACTAAGCTAAGCTACATAATCCCTTAAATTATCAAGGCTTATGACATCTGGAGAGTCAAAAACTGACAGCCTATATAGGTAAAAAAAATATGATTTTGCATTTATTTCATTCTAGAGTAATGGTTGTACTGGAACCTTTGAAAATCAAAATCACCAATTTCCCGAGCGACAAGCCAGTGAATGTGACCGTTCCCGACTTCCCAAACGAGCCAGAGAAGGGATCCCACAACGTCGTCCTGAATAAAGTAGTGTACATAGAATCAACGGACTTTAAGGAAGATCCGGAGAAGGGGTACCGCCGACTAACGCCCTCGCAGAGTGTTGGCTTAAGGCACGCCGGAAATGTCTTAAAGGTATGACATTTATAATTAACTTATTAACATTCCAGCAGTGGATGATACGGGTCGATGGTGATAATCATCATCAGCCTATATACGTTCCCACTGCTGGGACACAGGCCTTATCTCAATTGTAAGATAGTGTGGGCCATACTCCACCACGCTGGCCTAGTGCGGGTTGGTGGAGGGGTGCGTAAGGCAAGTGACCAACCTTAATGTCAGATGTTATCAAGCCGCCAAATGGCCTCTGACTAGGCTTGACGACTAATATTTACATTATAGTAAATATCAGCCGGGACCAACAGCTTAACGTGCCTTCCGAAGCACGGAGACGCTTGAAATTAATGTCACTAAATATGGTCAAAATGGTCACCCATCCATTAACCGACCGCGGTGTAGGTAGCTTGACTTTCGTTATCTTTTAACAAACCACTGTCACAGCTGCGCCACGAGCGCCTCATGGTAATAATGATTATTATTATTAACATTATTAACCGTATGACCATGTCTCTGCGTGGCTAAATGAAGCGGGAAACATAATAAACATAATCATAATCTTTATTTGCTATTCTTGTTGTATACTATTGTATAGGGTTTTCCAATAAGGACGGGTAGATTATGGCGGCCCGTGGCGGCCATCCTGTCCCGGTGACATTTGTCAATTCTTCCGTCCATCATTCAGCCACCCATGCCAACTCACCATGGCAAGTTACACGACTGAACAGCGCGTGCAAGTGGTAAAACTTTGTTACCAAAAAAGTGCAAACATTGCGTAATTTTTCGAAAACGACGTTGGCGAAGCGGTCACCGTCAACGGTGAGCGCTACAGAACGATGATAACCAATTTCTTATGGCCCAAATTAAACCATATGGACCTAGACGACATGTGGTTCCAGCAGGATGGCGCCACGTGCCACACTGCCACACAGCGGATGCCACATGGGCGCAATGCACAATGTTTGCACCAACGAACACTCATTTTGATAACAAAGTTTTACCACTTGCACGCGCTGTTCAGTCGTGTAACTTGCCATGGGTGGCTGAATGATGGACGGAAGATTCGACAAATGTTACCGGGATAGGATGGCTGGCACGGGCCACCAAAATCGACCCGTCCTTATTAAAAAACCCTTTACATAAAGATCTTAATAATAGTATAACCAAAACAAGAACCCTGTAAGGGCACTACTACTTAGTAGTAGATATTTGATCAAATATCTTGACTGCACTCAATGTAGTAAGTGCAACAGTATGGAAACGTATTTGGCCGCCTCTCAATCTCGATGATCAGGGGAGCCTATACTCGTAGTGTCCCTTAATCAAATAGGCCCCTTACCATCAGGTGGGCTACGTGCCTGTCTACTAACTGATCAAGTATAAAAAAAGTACAAAAGGACCAGTTACAGGACTATTAAGTGAATTTCTGATAATTTGTCTAACTTAGAATCTGCCTTTCTTATCTGACAGACAAAATTATGATTCATATAGTCTTAGCAATGTGAGTAGTAGAGCCTTTTTTAAAATTATTTTCTGTTTTTGTAGGTAGAAAAAGTGATCAAAGACAACGATGGTAAAGTGGCAGAGTTGGAATGCACGGCGCAGTCCACAGACACCGCCGAAAAGCCCAAGGCGTTCATTCATTGGGTCTCGGATCCGATTGAAGTTGAAGTTCGTCTGTATGAGCCCTTGTAAGTGGTTTTCAGAATATTTGTTTATAATATTCCTAGACACTATCTACACAGCGCTGTCCAGCCCCAAACTAAGCAAAAGCTTATACTATGGGTTCCAGACAAAATCATTACTCATACACTTTTTTTTGTAAATACATACATTTAAACGTAGAAACACCCTTGTCGAGGCCGATGGCATTCACTGATCAGCTAGTTTGAAACTAGACGGCATCACTGTGTGTAAAAGTGTGTGTGCCCAAGTATATTTTATAAAAGTAGCGGTCGCCCTCGCGGTTTCACCCGCGCGTAATTTCCTTTTTCAACTATCCCCCCTTTCCGGGATAAAAAGTAACCTATGTTAATCTCCTGGTTCTAAGTTACCACTCCACCAATTTTCAGCCAAATCGGTTCATCCATTCTTGAGTTATAAATAGTGTAACTAACACCACTTTCTTTTATATATATATACAAGATTTATATTTTTATATTACTAATCATCATCATCATCATCAGCCTAAATACGTTCCCACTGCTGGGACACAGGCCTTATCTCAAATACTTCACCACGCTGGCCTAGTGCGGGTTGGTGGAGGGGTGCGTAAGGCAAGTGACCAACCTTAATGTCAGATGTTATCAAGCCGCCAAATGGCCTCTGACTAGGCTTGACGACTAATATTTACATTATAGTAAATATCAGCCGGGACCAACAGCTTAACGTGCCTTCCGAAGCACGGAGACGCTCGTAATTAATGTCACTAAATATGGTCAGAATGGTCACCCATCCATGAACCGACCGCGGCGTAGGTAGCTTGACTTTCGTTATCGCTAACGAACCACTGTCACAGCTGCGCCACGAGCGCCTTATTACTAATACAACTCTATAATCGTAGGTTCAAACACAAGAATCCGGAGGATCCCACTGAAGTCCCGGGCGGGTTCCTGTCCGACTGCCGGGAAGACACGCTGAAAGTTGTAACTGCGCTCGCCGACGCGTCTCTCAAGACCGCTAAGGTGTTCGACAAGTTCCAGTTCGAGAGGATCGGCTTCTTTTCCGTTGACCCTGATACCTCCTCCAAGGTAAAGAAGGAAAGAAAGATATACGTTATTAAACAGCAAACTCGTGTTTACGTACATAACTAGCGACCGCGCGCGCGGCGCCGCTAGCGACAATATCAAACGTATGAGAGTTTGTGTGTGTTCACGTCGAACTCGCGGCGGAGCGCGCGATGCACTCGCGACGTCAGGTAAGGCGTACTGTCCACGTAAACCGCACGTCACCCGTTGTCCTAGGTGGGCGACGCGACGCGACGCGACGCGACGCGACGCAAAGCGACGTAATGCGACCAATACTTCACGCGACGTGTGTGCGCGCAAACGCGGCAGTAGTGTTTTTAACCATGGGCAAATATACTGCTTTATTACTAGAAAATTCATATTTTAAATACTTAGCCCTACAGAAACTTCGTAAACATAGAAGAAAGTCAACAAATATTATATATTTAGAGCGAAATAAATTTGGAGTTTCAATCTGTCAAAATAGTATTTATACTCCTTCCTTCAATTCAAAAATTCCTTTGCAAATGTCAAGCCGTCGCGCGTCGTCGCGTCTTGTCGCGCAAAAAACAAGTCCGCATTACGTCGCGTGTCGTCGCGCACTGACTAACGCGACAACGTAGGCCACTATCATACACAACGACCATTTGACATTTACGCGTCGCGTCGCGTTGCCGCGTTTGTCGTTCAACTAGGACAACGGATCATACGCACGTCATCGTCAATTGCCGATTGCTTGCATCTTGCGTAGAAACAATCAAACCTGTGTCCACGGAGCGGCATCGTCGCGTCCGCCTGTCGTCTTGCGTTCGTCATGCGGTGCGCGTGGCAGCATGTCACCACTCGACCGACTTGTGAGACGCAAACACCTGTTGTTTTGCTTTGTTATTTTACAAAATGGCGGGCTCGTCAGTGTATTTTGTAAATATTATTGAACAATATCCTTGTTTATACAATAATAAATTACCAGAATACTCTAGAAAAGATATTACGGATAGAGCTTGGAGTGAAGTTCTTTCAATGTATGGAGGACCCTACCGAAGTCCCGGGCGGGTTCTTGTCGGAGTGCCGGGAAGGCACGCCGAAGGTAGTAGCCGCGCTCGCAGACTATGACTATAACTATGACTGTGCGATGCCTGCACCATAACATGCTACAACCACTTAAAAAGTAGTTTTTTCGTTAAAAACAATTTTTCCTTGTTACAGATCGTATTCAACAGGACCGTTTCACTGAAAGAAGATACAGGGAAATAAATGAACGTATATTTATGTTTGTACATTTTATACATACGAATAAATTAAATTATTTACACGAGTGTTTCATTAAGCTACCCTATATCGTCACGTATTACTGACACGACCGGGGTCTGAATGTTCCCTGTAATTCAGTTAGAGCCCCTGCCTCATTAGGATGCCGTGGCGACGTCGCCGGCTACCGTATCCATGCAGTTATAGTCCGACAAACTTATCTGTTCCGGTGGCGGCGTCGCTAAATTGTCGTTTTAGTATTGCCATTAGATATCGTTATTGCACTTTCGGGAATAAAAATAATTTTATTGTCCTATTGTGCCAAAGTGATCAAAATGTTAATTTGTTATTTTAATATTTGTTTTTGATAAAAACGTAGAATAATAATTAAAACACCTCTTTATTTTTGAATTCCGTTTCTCAATGTTAACAATTCACTTTGGACCATATAAAATTGATGGCTTATTTGTAACAGCAACAACCGGTCAACTGGCAACACTACCCTGTAGCAGTTTTTGAAATTGACATTTTACGTAGTTCCAATTTTGGCCACTGGAACAGATACCAAGTTTGTCGGTCTTTATTACTGAAATGTATGGGACCTATGTACCTCACTTGGCGACGGTTTAGCAAGGTTTTCAATTTTGACATTTCTATACTATCTGACAGTAGGTACACGGTAGCCGGCGACGCCGCCATAGCGTCCTACTGAGACAGGGCTCTTAGGAACCTCGTTATTTTTTCTGCTCTCTAGGGGCCTTTGCCCGTTCGATCGCCTGACCTTGCAATTGTGGCTCAGTTTGTGAACCCACTTATGGGACAATCAATTCGATTCCATGAGAGGCAAAAGTTCAACGTACGATATTTTTTAAGATGTTGGTTTAGGATACAGTTTTGTAAAGGGAATTTGTTTAAAGGTCAAAAGTTATTCGGACGTAATGGCTGAACCTTCATTTCAAGAAGTACGTATGGTTTTGTTGGATCTCATGATTATAATAAGTACATCGTGAATAGCATATTGGGTTATAAAGTTGACTTTATTTGTAAATACAAAAGCAATAATAATATAGTAAGTAGTTATTATTTTAGGTAGTTGAGATGGAGCTGCAAAATGAATACACGTAGGAGGAATTTATCAGAAATCAGGCTAATCTACTATTTTTACCATATGTCTGCCACCAATATCACCATACTTTACTTAAATAAAGGTAAAAGTAAAGTCAATTAATAGACTGATATCTGATGTCCCACTGCACGGCAAAAACCTCCACATCGAAATCAAGATCCCAAACCTCAAGTGGCTTCAAAAAATCCGACACAAATTATGCTTGACTAAGGAATTTAACCTAGGATCTAGGGATGGCGATTCTTTCCTAAAAAGATCGATTTTCAGATCGATTCGAATCGTAACCCAATGAATCGATTCACAAAAAAATCGAGTTCTAAAAGATCGATTTCCAAAAAATCGATCTTTTATACTATTTTTAAAAAAATATTGTTTTTTAAGTTTGCGTTAACAATGTAAGTATAAATTAGTTAGTATAAGCACAGAATATAATAATAGTACTAACGTTGTAAAAGTTAATCAAATAAAAACGATGAATCGCCTAACAGTCACTGATACGAACAGTCAAAGATTACAAACGTAACATTTTTTTAAAACGGAGTTTTTGAGTTATTAACTCTTTAACCGGTTATTATAACGGGTCCAGTCAATAATACAGGTCCAATTTAACTAATTGCAAATAATTGTATGGTAATAATACCAAAAATAAACCAAAAAAATCGAACGTCGATTTTCAAGGGTGACTAATCGATTCACTGAATCGATTCAGTACTACATATCGATTTAAAAAATCGATCTTTTTGAGTCGAAAAATCGATTCTTCGATTAATCGATCTCAGATCGCCATCCCTACTAGGATCCCAAGATCATGGCTTTTTTCGGAGGAGAATGCGTTTATGCAGCATAACCGCAGGCTAGCTACACCTGCGGCCGTGTATGGGACTCGAGACTAAAGCGTCCACTACCCACTAAACTCCCCCGGTTTCCCCTTTAATGGCTTGGTACTTTAAGGCGTTGTGTTAAATTGAAGAACATTTTAGAAACAACAGCGTGGGTCCGGCCGTTATGCCCCTAGATTCCGGGTTGCCCCGTAGGGCCCACGCCACGATGTAACGGCAAACTGGAATAAAAAAAAATCAATAAGGGGGCATACCGGCCGGGGGCAACCCGCAATGGGGGCATAACGGCCGGACCCAACAGCGTAAGGACATCTGAAACTTACACAAACAAAGAATGTATGTTATTTATAACATTATAAGTACCTAAGTATAAACACCTCCACGTTTTCCTTGATCCAAACAAACTACCCTATATAAAGCACATAGTTAGGGGTACGTTCGAGGTGACCGAACTAAATGAGCTTGTAAATAATACATAGTTGCCGAACACCTACTATGTTGGCAAGATGATGTCATCTTAATACTCGTAAAAGTAGATTCAGCAAACAAAGATAGATGTTGGATAAAAACAATAAGTTAATCGTTACATTAATTACTAAAATCTCAGATACAAATAAATAATAGATAATAAAAGTAGCTTAGCCTTCATTCGTTGGTCTAGCGAGTGGCTCAGTCCTGGGTTCAATTCCCATCTACCACGCCAGTGAGAGTTGTAGCGATAAGTGCCTTTGCGTATCTTCTCACATCCATTCAAAATATGAAGGATTTTTGGTACGTTTGGATTATTTTTGTCATTAATTACGTAGCAGGAAAAATCCGAAATAATGACAGTCCTTCATATCATACATTTATATCTATGTATGTATGATATGTATGTACACCCAGAGTCCAGACTGATCAAACAGAATATGTTTACGCACACAAATGTTCGAACCCACGACCTCTGGTGTAACAGTCGTCTTCTCAAGTAATTTATACCAAATTGCTCGTCAAATATTCAAGCTTAGTTATTTAAACAAGCAAAAAGAACAATCATCAATCTTAGTTTTAAGGAAGACAAATCGATCTGGTAGATTTAATTCAACTCTACTTTGGACAAAAGGAAAAGTTATTTAAAATTTGGGTCGGTTCAGGTAGGCATTAAAAAAGGTTATGTGAAAGGGTGTTTAGAATTACGGCTGAAATTGTAGGAAAAATTACCTACCTAATTACACCGACGAAGGATGCTATTGTTTGTATTTAGAAAGAGTTTTCATCAATTTTTTTCAGATACAAAATACATTCATAACAAAAACACCAAATTATTTGAAAAATCTTAACTATACAAACTTTTTAAATCTGTAAATTAAAAGCATACGTCGTATTTTTTTTTCAATTTATTATTAAAACATAACATGCTCTGTTGAAATGTTTTAAACCTGAGTTATACGTTTATGTACTACACCTAACACCCGCTTGCGGCTTTGCCCGCCTAAAAATTACGCAAAACCTACATTTACGCAAAATTATACATTGTAGCCTGGTTTTTAAATTACTGTAAATTATACATTGTAGCCTGGTTTTTAAATTTCCGTGAAAGACTAACAAACATTAACTGTCAATTTCATTTTATATTATTAGTAAGTTATACGATGTCAGTTTACCAACTGATCTGGCATTAAAAATGTAGAATTGGAAAACTTAGAGCAGGCTTAATGCTCTAAGTGGGTAACATTAACCATTCTACTTTAAAAAATAAATAAAAACAAACAGATACATCGAGAATATTTTTTGTCGAAAAAAGAAGAAATTAGTGATAAGGCAGTTGAGGATCACGTCGGCATGACAAGGTGAGCGTCGGGCGGCGGGCGCGGTGCGGCGGCGCGCGGTATCGAGCGTGGGCGCGCGCATGCCACTCCGCGCGCCTCTGCCGCCCGACGTGCATGCACTACGAGTGGCCAAACGGCTCTCGCTACGGCCCCAGTAACGCGCTACGGGCGAACGATGTAGACAACTAACCCGCGGAAAACCCTATGTAAGCTAAGGTAAGCCCTACTTTCATTACACCACCAATATCTCGGGTAGTTCCAGTTCTCTCTTTCTCATGTCATAACTCATTAGCATGGGTTTAATGGAAAGTGGATCGTGTGCGTCACGTTTGACGTTTTAATGACGTAATGTAACTTTTTCATTACCACAACCTACTTACTATATTATGATTTGTATTTTTGTATGTATACAAAGGTAATTGAGTAGTATTTTAATCAAAATTCAACAAACGCAATGACTTTGGTACCTTATGTGAATGAGTTACGATATGGATTACCTAAGAATAATATTATAACATTTTAAAATAGGCTTCTCTCTTAATATCGTAGTCATTGACCAGTGCAACTATTTGATTACTAAGTACATTTCATACGCAATACATTGATTTGTTTTGAATAAAGTATGTTTATGTACAAATACCACGATATATACCATTTTCAGGGAAATGTATTGCATTATTGACAAATGCGTTTATCTTTCGGATCGTCAAAACGATTATGTGCTCCATAAACTTTCTAAAATATAGGAACTTATGCTAGTTTCACACTTGACAGATATGTTCGTGATAATGTATTTATAACTTAGATGAGACAGTGTGTTAATTTAAGTAAAGTACATCACATAGATATCTGATGCATAACTTACAAGGAACTATCTGTAAGCGGTGAAATAGGCCCTTAAACTGACCAAATTATGCCGCTATTGAATACAATTCCTCATTTCGACGGATGATGTAGGAAATAAGGTATCTCTACAATAGATTATACATAAATATAATCGGGGCGATGAAACACGCACGCGTATTCGCGACGTAACGATTTCTTTCAAAGTTTTCAACAACTTTTGGAAGTCCTTTTTTTACGAGTATCTATTCAGAAGATTTAGTGAATTAGAAAAAGTCTTTTGAATTTTCTTGCAGAATATAATAAAATAATTATATTAAGGCAAATCGCTGGGAAAAGGCTTTTGGATTTTCTGCCTTGTTTCTACAATTGTTAAGTAACTGCTTAGTTACTGTTTGGCACTGAACTGTCTAAGGGCAGACGTGGCGCTACCATCAGGTGTACGATCTGCTCGTCTTGTTACACATGGCATTAAAAAAATTGATAAATACAAAATAGTAAACGTCCACAATTGGTTAGGATCCTCCGGAAATCACGATTTAGTGTAAGCTTTGTGTTTAGTAAGGCGACTAATTTAAATTTAAAATGCCGTTTTTTTCGAATCGAATGATTTTTGCCGCTTGTTATAATGTATGTCAAAGATTTTGTTTTTTGAATTGATGCCCTCTTGAAAGTGTGCCTGAGTGAAGTAAGCAAAACTAATCGTCTGTTACTAATTTAACGAACCTCTAGAAGAGTAATTAAGTTAAACAGCTGATTAAGGGCTTTAACCATTCGTTAGAGCATGGTAAGACATTTACTTTCGTTAACAGTCCGACAAATGAATTAACAGAGGTGTTAAACAACTACCAGAGTATGGTGAAACTTGGTCTAAGTATATTTAACTAACGAAATTTTAAAAGCACTCTCATTTATTTATATGTATGAATGACACAAAATAACACCAAAAAAAACATAATTACATCCACTTAAAACCATTTAAGTATAATTAATAAATCCCCAAAAATCATCCGTAAAATCCTCCTGAAACTAAATTAAAATTCAATTTACACTGAGTCCAAACTCAGCGTAAACCAATTTGTTTCCTATTCAAACTGAGTTAGGGTTCAAGTGGGATTGCGGTGAACCAGCGCCTATTTCCGAGTGTTAGTTAATTATTAACATTTCAAAATACAGACCTGAATTTTATTAATCAAGTAAAGTAAAGTAGGTACCTACTGAGAATCTCTGAATTCCAGGGACCTTCGTTGTGAATAACAAACAGAGCAAGGTAAAGTTTTAGCGCTTAATATTGCTTCGGTATTCACTGAGACGGTTGTGACGCGAAACGTGACTTTCGCAAAATGTCATCTCAAAAAAATTGGTCACTTTCGCAGAAAGTCATTTTCGCAAAATGTCATTTTCTCAGAATGTCATAGTAGCAAAAAGTCATTTTCGCATAATGTCATTTTCTCAAAATGTCACTTTAGCAGAATGTCATTCAACCTAACCAATCAGACTAACGGTGCGTACAGATTAAGTAACATTGTTATATAACATGTGTTTTATAACACGTCAAAACTATCTGACATTATTTTTCAACAAAACATTTAGTACTGAAAAATGTTATATAACATTGCTTTATAACATCTTTATAACATATTATGTTATCAAGTAATCAAATCTTTATTATAAATATGCACATTATTGCATGTAAAATGAAAAATTAACACAATAGTAGTCACTATTATTTCACGTTGGTGTTATGTGAGAGGATGGTACTTCCACGGACGAGCGCATATTTATAATAAAGATTTGATTACTTGATATCTGTTTTTTTTTACCCTGCTTGGTTGTTAGACTGATTGGTTAGGTTGAATGACATTCTGCTAAAGTGACATTTTGAGAAAGTGACATAATGCGAAAATGACTTTTTGCTACTATGACATTCTGAGAAAATGACATTTTGCGAAAATGACTTTCTGCGAATGTGACCAATTTTTTTGAGATGACATTTTGCGAAAGTGACGTTTCGCGTCACAACCACTGAGACAAGCATTTTGGGGATACAAGAGAAATACGAACTCTATGCTAATAATCTAAAGCTATTATTTACAGAGAAAGTTTTGGATTTAATATTTTAATTTAAAAGGTATTGTTTTGTGTATTTTAAGTACAGTACCTTTTTTTATACCGTAAGGCTCGACCCGCCTCGTAAAATCGTGTGTCCTGTTTGAGTATGCTCTAAGCCTAACTTTCCGTCATAGTAGCACCAACTTTAGGAAGCATAGGTTTAAATGGTAGGTATAACGAAAGGAATACAATAAAAATAAAAAATATATTAAACTTAAAATCTTGTTTTAAGACAATCCTGCCCCTAAGCAAAAAAACCCCTTGAGCTCTCCATGCAACTGTATCCGAAGCTTCACGTTGATTTTCATCGTTATCTACCTATTTCCCGTTTTTTTTTTTGGGACATCATTGCTTTAACAATTTCAAATAATTTTGTAAATTACTTTTACAATTGTATGACATTTATAATATAAAGCAGTTTAAAATAAATTGGGCATTGAACCTACGCTTGTTTAAAATGAATATCTTATAGTAGGCAACGACATTTATTATCATATTCCGAGGGTGGCGAAAGACTCCCTTTTTTTGCTAAGAATCTGTTTAATCCATTATCATAATAAACCTACGTAAAAATATTTTACCCTCCCCACGAGGGTTGATCTAGCAACTGATTGAAAAGACAACTGATTAAAAAGAAAAAAAAAGTTAGGATTGTTGAGATGAGAAAACTTGGAACATGAGTTAAGCTTAAATTGATGAATTTTGGACAAAGCGCCAGAGGACTTATATTCGGCGAAAGTCTAAGCTTGAGTACTCAGGTGATTTACCACATAATCGTTATTACAGCAAGACAATATTTTTCCGTTGAACACGACTACCGCGGCTTATCTGGCGTTATCAGGGTATGGCCAGAGCCGCCATGCTGGTGCGATTAGTTAAATGGAGCGCAATTTGCATATCTGCACTTGTCACTCTTGATGTGGTGTTGGTTTTTGAGATAACATGAGTGCAGAAATTGTGAGCATCGTTACTTTTGGTATATTAATCCATACTATCCACTCTAGTCCATTATAAATGAGAAAGTAACTTTGTCTGTCTGTCTGTTCGCTTTCACGCCTAAACTACTTAATACATTTTGATAAAATTTTGTACAGGCATAGACTAGACTTTGGGATAGGAGATGAGCTACGTATTTTAAGGGATAGCCCTCAGTTTTCATGAGATTTTCTTTCAAGTCGCAACGGAGAAACAGATAGTACGAAGACGGATGTAGTGGTAGAGCCATGCTGGTTTACAGTTCGAATGGGACGGCTCGTCTGGGGAAGTACCACCCTCTCACATAACACCAGCGTGAAATAATAGTGACTACAGTATTGTATTTTGTCTGGTTTGTGAGAGTTCCGGAGGCCGACACCCCCATACCCCCATAGGCCGGCAACGCATCTGCTATCTTGTTGCAGATGTCCATGGGCGGCGGTGATTGCTTACCATGAGGCGACCCCCTGGCTAGTTTGCCGACTCTTACATAAAAAAAATAGACGTGATTTTTGGGATGCTGATTGTTGAGAAGCTTGACAAAGGCTACAATATTAATATCTCACAATCCTGTTAGATATAGCTATGTAATCCAAGCGTAAATAGCCACGGTCGAGAGCTAGTTTACTATAATTCACCATAGTGATGTAGACGTGCCAATTAAAACTGCAGATGTTACGAAGAAGAAGTGAGATTGGCACAATGCCACCTTTGGCAGCGACCTTGGCCTACGTTCCAAAAGCTGTGGCTCTGTTTCAAGCACAATGTAAATCTATGTAGATGTCACACACTATATATTATGTAGTGCTCATATTACCTAACCACAGAACCTTAATAGTAGTAGAACGTTATTCATGCTATAATAATAATTTTAGAACAATGCCTCAACCAGCATTGTAACCAGATTTCTGAAGAGAAAAAATAAACAGATAATACTTATTCGAAGATAAAAAATTATTGACATTATGTAATAATGTTAGTGAAAATGAAGGCAGAAAAACATTAACAAAACCTCGGTGTCATTTTTAAACACACTCAGCATTATGTCGCTTGGGAGTTGGGTCTTTGGTTTTTGTTTAATGGATTCTATCCCGACCATAGACTTTCTGTTAACTTCGTTTACTGAGTGGGCTGTCTTTCAAATAAGTCCAGTGGGAGTTAATTAGAGGAGCGGTGGGACGTGTCCTAAATTCTGAGGAAAATTTCATAATTTTTTTATAGGAAACATTTTCCTGAAGTATCGTTTTTGTACATACTTGTAAAAACGAAATAAATGATCAATAGTTACTTGATTTGTCATTTTAGTCTACATAAAATCGTGTCATAAAAATTCATTGAGTATTTGAAAAATCTATACAACTATTACTACTACCAGTGTTCAGACATTGTTATTTTTATTAGGTACTTAATACAGATTAAAATTGGTTGAAAAGTAAGATGCCAAACTTTGCATGCACCAAAGCTTTATTGGAAGTCTTTTACGTCGTAGTAAAATTTCTATCGCCGTCACTTTTCTGCTTAGAGCATAAGCTCTGAGCTTTTCTGTCAAGAGAGACTTAATTTGTAATATTTCATAAGCCAAGGCTTTTCTTGAGGTAATCGGCAAAAGTAATATTTTTGCCAGACAGAATACCCACAAAAGTTCAACACAATAATACCCTAAACTCAAGCCCAGAAAGTATTACTGTAAGCCATTTGATTCAGACGTTATCTCGATGGTCAAACTTTACCAAAGTTAAAAGTTATAATAGATACAAGAGATCCTACTCTCGCTACCATGGCCTTAGGCGGCCTCACTCTAACCCCATAACTGTACGGATAAGCGTCTTTCCATTCTATACAAGGCCAGAACGCAGCCATAGGAAACTGCTCGAGTATATATTGTAATGCTGTTTTTAACTCTGTTATTACAATGCATACACGAATTTTGCGTACTGATCGTGTATAGTTTGTATCGTGGATGCTCGCGTCTTTGTTCCAAACTATACTACAAACTTACTTACACTTGACAAGTGTTCAGTCTAGTTTTTTTAGTAAAATATGGAATTGTATTTTAACTTTATTAGGTAGAAATAAATACAAAACAATTACTTAATCATAATTATTTTGATTAAATAGTGCTTTTCAACGAGCATTATTAATATTATTAAGTTAAATGCTAGGTCGTGTTTCCATTTTACATTTTTTGTCGCGGTGGGTGTTGAAGGCCGGCCTGCTATAGACCGTCAACGTCGTGCTGGCCGCTCCTGCGGGGTACAGGGGTAGGCAGGGACGCGGTAAGAGGGTATCAGAGGGGAAGCGACAAGTGTGGCGGGAGGGGAGCGAGCACGACGCGTGCAACGGAGCGCCAGTCGTCTGTGGTCGCTTGTCTCGGTCACTTGAATCTTAGGAGCAGACGAGGTTACGATCGAAGATGAATCCGAAGATAAAACCAATTGGACGTCAAGCAAAGGAAATTGTTTATAGCGTATATATGTATTTTGCACTATGTAGGTACTCACTGAAATGTTGTTTGTTTGCAGGATGATTATTAACTTAAGATGAAGACACGGACACAGATTATGATTGCAACGATGAGGAAACAGATATGGATTGCGATGATAATTAAAGTTGTTGTTAATCGTGTGACATTCAGTTTAGGACGATTATGTAAAATATGTTCTTTAAAATTTCTTTTACTAATACACTTTCTTATTTACTTGTTTTTACCCTGAACCGTCAATCCGATGAACACTGAGCCACAAAGATCTAAATTTGTATTTCGTATCATTGAAAATCTTAAGATTTATCTAAATCGCAAATCGTTACATGTGTAGCGGTGGGCGTGGCCTTGCGCACGAGCCGCGTGCTGCCCCGTCCCTGCCTTCCCCTGTACCCCGCAGGAGCGGCCAGCACGACGTTGACGGTCTATAGTATTCTATTTTTTGTAGCAATTTTTTTTTCAGGTTTAAAAAAAAATCCATCTGAGTCGCTTTCCGCCTCAGATATGTTTTTTTTAACTTAATTTCTCTCAGTATGCCGTATGTAAACGGCGGAATAATACAAATTGCCTGCGCGACATATACACGATTAGTCCGTAAGCGCACTGGCGCTGTAGATTATGGAACAAGAAAAACTTGTTCGTTACTACGAAGTATACGCGATTATTTGCGTACTGCTCGTGTATGGATTGGAAGAACTTAGTAAAAAAGTTATTTACAATATATACTCGAGCAGTTTCCTATGGCTGCGTTCTGGCATTGTATAGAATGGAAAGACGCTACGGATAAGTACCCCTTATCTTGGGTGGATGGCCAACCCTTAGAAGTCTTTACGAGTAATATCTACGAGTTTCACAGCCTTTTAACGGACCATTCGCTTTCTCACTACGAGGATAATAGGTAGCTGTTATCTATATAATATGAGTATCTCATGCGTCAAGAGGTATATCATAAGAGAAAATATATGCCCTGTCAGATGTTTTAAATTCAATAGACTGCTTGTACCTACATGATTAATTATCATGTAGAAGATACAGATATATAAAATCCTAAAATAATAAGAATAAAAATAACAAATGGTGAAAAATTAAATAAATCTATTGGAGGACGGTTACATTTGTGTCCCTGAGTGCACAAGTAGGGGTTATTTCAGCTTAGCATTTCATTGTTGCGTAAGAATGGTGAATGTTTTTATTTGGTGTGGGCTCACGAGACAGCCTGTGGGTGTTATTGTCAAAACCACGCCATTGAGTAAAAATACCATGTAACTGAAATATTGTAAAGGTTACGGGGAATAAAAATACTTAGAACTGTATAAGTTTAAATTCGTTGAGCCACAGCTGCAATTTGTTGTTGGCTATTGCAATAGCATTCATTCTATCATTAGCTGTAACTTTCGCCTTTTTGTAGATAGAGAAAATACAACATAGTATCAGCGTAAAGTTTAGTTTTGTGGTATCATCCACAACTACAAACAATTGAAGGGTCCACTGCAATAATGATGAATGTCCAAAAAATTTAAAAAACAAACAACCAATGTTGTTCGGTCAATACAGGTATGCAGCATTTCATAATCTCGTTAACAAACTTAGCATTATCGGTTATTGTGCCGAGATACCTATTAAGTTTTTAAAATTTGGCTACACGGCTAAGAACGCTCAATGTCACAGGTGTTCGTTCGTAAGTCTGTCTTTTTTTTACTGTGTATAATCTTAAAACTAAGATATCTCAAAACAATAATCAAGGGACATTCATCATTATTGCAGTGGATCCAATCAATTATAAAATGGATTGCAACATAGGTAGGTACAACCCAAATTAAAGCACAAAGTTTTATTAGTTTTTGTTTCGAAAACTTTGTTTAAGGAGAAACTGTTAAAATGAGCGTTGAACTCATCGAAATTTGGTACAGTCATAGTAAAGACCTAGGGAAAAGACATTGGCTACATTTTATCCCGGAAACTATCCCGGGATAAAAAGTAGCCAATATCTTTTTGTTTGATTGATCACTAGCTCAGATAATTGGATTAAGATTTTGTTTTTGTTTTGTAGCTTTTAAGCTACGCACCGAAATTAATTTTGGTATGGGGATAATTTTTAAGTTGGAGAGCAAGGCACAATACCTACTTTTTAATCTGGAAAACTGTCACATTCCAGCGGGGCATTGTCGTATAGTCCATCGCCGTGCAGACCTTTTTTTATATTATTATGGCACAAACAGTACTACAGAAAACATTCATATAACCAAAAGCGTATTTGCCAACGAAATCACGCGCGTTAACTTCGATGATAAGTTATATCAAAATACGTGATGTGTCACCGTAGAGCTTCAGACGCCGATCACGTAGTGGCAGAAATCAAACGTTGTCTCTTACGTGACTGGCGGGACTCAGCCTATCCCCCTTGATTAAGATTGAACCGTTGAACCGTCTCAAAATGATCCATTCCTGTTATAACTCGCTTCAAACGGGCTTACAGATGTTGAATAATCTTTTAATAAATATGTTCAATTCAATGACATTGAAAGGGTGGATATGTTACGTCCACAAAGCAATTTGTATTTGCTTTGTGGTTACGTCCGTAATATTCGTATATGTAATTTATGTCAAAACCAGTTGCGGAATTCAATTTGCTTACACATAACATATTTTATAGACGATTAGAGCGGACGATACGAGATATTTTATATGAGCTATCTCCTAAACATAGAGATATTTTTTATTAATTAAATGTCATTTGAAGTATTTTAGAGGTGATTACTATGTGTTTCGTCTGGTTTGTGAGAGTGCCGGAGGCCCACACCCAGTAAATCGTTGAACTCTATCAAATGTTTCATCTCGGGTATAACGCCCTTCGAACGGGTTTATATAATTGTTAGGTAATCTGGATATAAATAGCAGACCCCAGGTCCCGCAAGGGCGCAACCGGGATAGCGCTGGGATGATGATGAATAATAAATAAATACATCCTTATACATAACTAAACCTATTTTAATGAAAGGTTCAAACATAGTCTTGACCTTGGGAAACGATATAAGCTTTTTATTCCAGGATTCTGCTCCGTTCCCATGGGATCACGGAAATAAAAGTGTTTTTGTTTTTCCTTCTTTCACGTCGCATTAGAGCCACGGAACTAAGTTTTTTATTTTAAAGTTTTTGAGCTGCAGAGTCGCATACGGTACTTTATTTCATGGAAATAAGTATATTATATTCCTGCGCGGCATAACATCCTAATTCACGCGGACAAGCTGCCAGCGGTAGGCTAGTCTATATTATATAATCTATAAACGACTAACTGTCGTTTCGGACACAGTTTATTCGGACACAGTGTCCGAATTGACACTTTTTAATTTTAATATTTTTTCACTGTCGATTCGGACACAGCGATATAAATAGCTATTTTGTACAGTCAGATAAAAAATCTTTCTACGATTTCTTTTCGTAATAAAAATAAAGTCTCAACGTAGCCTTCTACACGAAGCTATCGGTAATGTTTCTAAAGATGACTGGGTCAAAATGTGTGAGGCGTGCAGAGGAGAATTATAGGATTAGGATTTAGCCAAGGCAATTTTAAAAGATCAGAGAATACAGCCTCATGTAATAAATTTACACGAAGATGACAGCGCTCCTGACCCGTGGTACAACTGCGATGTCCAACTGGTTGTGCCACGGGGAAGTAAAGTTACCCATGGTTCAACTGGTTGTTCTATGGGGAAATATCTTTACCAATAGTTCAACTCGAGTGAGTTGTTCTTTCCTTGGTCCAAATAGTTTTACTACTGGGAATCGCTCCCGACCCGTGGTCCAACTGCAATTTTTAACTGTTTTACCATGGGGCAGTAAAGTGACCCATGGTTCAACTGGTTGTTCTATGATTGTTGTGGTTGTCCCCCTTTAATCCTTGATTCAGAATACTCAGCAAAGGGTACCAGGGCAACATGACCTTAGTGGAGTTATTTAAAAAGTTTACGTTATCCAGAAAAGTTATGTTTGATAAAAGAAGATTGCATTTGCCCGCCATTCCTTAATAGATTATCAGACACACATTCGTTAAAAAAAATCCACTTTGCTGGGAATTCTGAATCAAGGGTGAGTTTTTTTTTTCTTGGTCCAACTCCCTATAATACAACTATCAGGGAGATGGATCATGGGGACGCACAACAATCATAGAACAACCAGTTGAACCATGGGTAACTTTACTTCCCCGTGGCACAACCAGTTGGACATCGCATTTGTACCACGGGTCAGGAGCGCTGTCATCTTCGTGTAAATTTATTACCTGAGGCTGTATTCTCTGATCTTTTAAAATTGCCTTGACTAAATCCTAATCGTATAATTCTCCTCTGCATGCCTCACACATTTGACCTAGTCATCTTTAGAAACGTTACCTATAGCTTCGTGTAGAAGGCTACGTTAAGACTTTATTTTTATTACGAAAAGAAATCGTAGAAAGATTTTTTATCTGACTGTACAAAATAGCAAATTATATCGCGGTGTCCGAATCGACAGTGAAAAAATATTAAATTTAAAAAGTGTCAATTCGTCCGAATAAACTGTGTCCGAAACGACAGTTAGTCCTATAAACATATATAAAACTCAAAGGTGACTGACTGACTGACTGACTGCCTGTCATAGATATCTATCAACGCACAACCCAAACCACTGGACGGATCGGGCTGAAATTAGGAATGCAGGTAGATGTTATGACGTAGGCATCCGCTAAGAAAGGATTTTGATCAATTCCCACGGGAACGGGAACCACGCGGGTGAAACCGCGGGCGCCCGCTAGTATACTCATAAACTTACCGATACATTTAAGCAATGTGCACACAATGTAAGCAATTCATGTAACAATAGTCAATAAACACCACGCGGGTCTATTTTCGCTCTCCGCCGTCGCGTGGGCGGGGAAAGGCTGCTGTAGGCTTTATTGGAAACGGCTTCTTCGCAGCTACATTGTTTGTTTTACTGGGGGAGCTCCCCAGTGCAATCTGTAAACTAAATAAAGGCAATATTGTACAACATCACATGTCATACTAACATTGACTGACCCCAAAGCAAATAGTTTGAGCACTTAAACGTGTTATGGGTATGAGAGACAACGAAGTGTATTGATACCTGGTCAGCGAGCCCTGGCGCATAGGGTTGAATGTAAATTTTATATTTCTCTAAAATAATAAATAGACGATAAAATACATATTATATTAAAATACACGTCCTACGGTAAAAGGTATATTTTTTTGTGGAAATACGTAAAATGTATTAAGCCTTAGGTAAGTCCTTAAAAGTTTGCATTTCTTTTTTTTTTTTAGTTGATGGAATACTTGCGTTGAACTCTACCTACATCTACTCTTTCAAAGCCTCTTCCTCCTCCCTCCACCTTCTCATTTAATAACAATAACAGTTAGTCTGTATACGGAACCAAGCCATCATCATCAGCAATACATCCCACGCAATCCCTAGCCACGTACATAATGTGTGCAAAATAACCCCATTTAAAACAAGAACACTCTGTTTCTCAGTGTGTCACGTGATCACGTCATAATGCTCGCAAATTGAGCGTAAACACACGCTACAGTTTGCATTTAGTTATTAAGGTTAACGGGGAATTCATGAGGAGTTATAAGAGGCGCCTTTACGCCCGCAGCCATTACTCTGGGCGGAACATCTCACAAGCACTTCATTACTCTTTGTCAATTTACTGCTCGGCAGGAGCCATTTGAGCCAGCAATTACGAGTACGAGCCGATCGTTTTCGATCAAATGTTGTAAGACGTCTGATACATAATATAACTGCCTATTGTATATTTCAACTGACCTTCTTGGCAGGGTTGGAGAAAAAAGTTTTTTTTAGAGTTATTCGAGGTAAACGGGCGCTTGGAGTTATGATGATTTCTATAACGAACTATGTGATAAGTAGACCGAACTTTCAGTTTTACAACTGCTACGTTCACGCCCCTTTTCTGAGGTTGAGAAGGATGCAAATCAATGATACTGTCTTTTTTTTTTTTAAACTGGAACAGCGTCGTCAATATCTGACCGAGTAGTTATAGTCGAGTAGTGAAACTTGCCCTAACGCGACATCAGATGTCTCTGTATTATAATCTTTCTTACCTTTTCATATGACTTTGTGTTTTATATTATGCTTCCTTCTTCTGTTTATGCTTTGATTAGCATCAAATAGGTAAACCTCATCATCATCATCAGCCAATATCACTCAACTGTTGGACATAGGACTAGGTAGGTACATACCTAACACTTATTTTTAAACCGATATTTAACTTCATGGTTAGGCTGTAAATATACATATATCATTGTGAAATAATCCACGATATGGCTCTTGCGTAAAACATAGCTTACGCAATGGAATATTGGTAGTTAACCGTCCTTTGCTGCGGAACAGTTTATTGGCTCCGTTCTAAAGCCGGTAAAGTTCCAACATCCTATCGATTTGCGCTAGAAAAGTTCATTAGCCCGCAGTTGCTGGCATAGTCTATTTTTACTGCGTCGACATGGATTGTTCGATGATTTGTTTGGCAAATAACTAATAACACGTTTGTTTTTCTTCTATAAATAAGCAAAAAAATCAATATTGGACAACATCACGTACTATCGAGGTCACCCGCGCGTGATCACCCTTAAGGCTAAAATCCTGTGCAGTATTTTCACGTTTACAAGCGCCGCTCCTAAGAAGTCACGATGCGCGTGCACGGTATGTATATTTTTCCAAAAGTGATCACGCGCGGGAGACCTCGATCGTACATTGATCTGACCCAAAAGTAAAATAAAGCACTTATGTTAGAAATATCAGAAACAAACAACAAAGGTATCACAAATAAATGAATAATAAGCAACCAAACACAAAACAAACACTAATTATTATCACATAAATCATAAATGTTTGTCCTGACAAAATGTCCTCAAATAGGGCAGGTTATTTTCAAATGCGCCATTGGGCCAGCCCCTTATTAGAGTACCTATACTTTATTGTAATTTTCATGGAGGCATTTTGTCTTGTAAAAATCTGACAGAAGCGAGAGGTCCCTTAGCCAAAGAAGTGGAAAAGGAATTCTTCTGCCCTCATAACAGATTTTTTAATTGACAAGTATGTAGGTACACTTAAATATAATAAAAATACATTAATTAATAATTTAAGCCAGTAAATGTTCCACGTTCCATTTCCTACCGATTGTTCCACGAAGGATTTCTATTTTTCACTCCACTAGTAAAATACTTTCAAGTATTTATAAAATGTAACGTGTTTTTACTATAAAATGGAACATTATGCAACCAATTTACAGTAAAAAATTGTCAGCTTTCATAAGATTTTATTACCATAACAAAAAGTTATTTTCTTTTTACACGTCTATAATTCACACACAGTTACACTAATGTAACACAGCTAATAAAGGTATCGAAGTGGCAGATTCGGTGGTAATCAACTTCAACTTTGAATTCCTTTTTTTATTGCGAAGATGAATGCTTTTATATTAGCACCATATACTCAGGCTAACGAGACTTACGGCTATGTGTGGGATTCAGGGCTAGGCATTCCTCTAATACTCACTTAATTTAGATTATTCCCATTTGTCCCCTCTAGCCCTGTCCCCCAGGGTTCCCTTCACATTCCAGAATGACAATCTTGTACCCGAATCGTGACTATTGACCGACACCAACCATAAAACAGTATGGTACTCAAACACACGACTTCTACTAAGGCTGAACTTGAGCAGCATAACCACAATTTCACGGTCACAATTCGCTGTCGACTGTTGCTCAAAATAAAACGAGTAAAGTAGGTATTTGAGACCAGGAAAGTAAACAAAGCTTTAAAAAAGAAAGGAAAACGTTTCTTAGATCTTTCTCAAATGTAGATTTTAATAACTTACTTTCATCCTTTTGAATTTGTTTTCTTCTTTTCCTTTATGCTTAAGTTATTGTAGCGTTAAAATAAGAATTAAATTCCTCAGTGTTAAAGCGGGAAACGAGCAATAATAAATAACGTTTTTCAAAGACTGCTTAAATCTGTATTCTGATTTGTATGTTTATCTTTGTCCTCGATGGTCTAGTGGTTTAAGTATCAGACCGAGATCAATATCCGTAGTCGGTTTAGTAGTGGTAGAGCTTTTCTGGGCCGGCTCGTCCGAGGAATTACTACCCTCTCACATAACATCAGCGTGAAATAATAGTAACCACTATTGTGTTTCGTCTGGTTTTTGTGAGAGTACCGGAGCCCCCCTCCCCCCCCCCCCTTAAAAGGCCGGCAACGCATCAGCGATCCCTCTGGTTTTGCAGATGTCCATGGGCGGCGGTGGTTGCTTATCATCAGGCAAACTGCTGGCTCGTTTGCCGCCTCTGAAATAAAAAAAAATATATATCCGGGCCGAGCTAACATTTTGTCGGTTTTTTCGGGTCGGGTTTGTGATCACCAATCCGCATTTGGCCAGCGTGATTTAGCCAGTAGGTACCCATCATTGTAACGATAACTTGATTGCAAGAAGACTTTGCCCTGCAGTGGGACATTAATAGACTGATACTTTACTTTTATCTGTATCCTTGCAAATCCCTGATGTCCTTCGGGAATTCAAATTCAAACATTATCTGCTGCCCACGCGTCCGTCGCGCCGAGCTGTGCCATCATGATTTGTTGGGAATTTATTAGGTCAAATCAAAGTTTTTGTTCGATGACTGCCACCCACGTCATACGATAATAACTTAGGCGCCACATCATTTTAACTGCTCATGTTAATGATAGTTCTGCTACCTATAAAATACTGGTATAACATTCTACGTACAAAGGACATTATGGTAGACATTGCTTTATTACCATCATCCAATTGGTGTTGTACTTGGTGTTTTGAATGCAGTCGCTCCAAGTGAACATTGAAACCTTCATTTGAAGATACTTTTGTCTCATAAACGATATTGAAGCTGTAATAATAAAAATAAAATACATAGGTACCTATATATGATAAGAAGTAAAAATGCAGCAACAAATAAAACAATAAAGCAGGCAAACGTTCCGATAAGTGTGCTTCACACTGTATACCACCCCACCCGTATGTATTAATAATTGATTAATAAAGTTAACGCTCTACAAAACTAAACATTATCGATTGTCTTTTTTCCAATATTCAAACCATGTGCAATATTTATCGCACGTGCCTGAATGATAACAGCTAACTGTAAAAATGTCTATATCTTTACTGCTGAAAATCCCGTATTATTCGAATATACGTCCATATAAATAACATGACAAAGCCGTGATAACGAGAACCGGAGTATGCGGGCGCTTCGGGCTCGCCCCTCTGAAATGGGTCAAGGTGAGAAGAGGGTCAGGGTTCCACATCTCCCACATCGCTGGGAAGTGATCACGAAATCAATATTACTTGTTGATTAAATCTCATAGGCCATTATGATCCCGGTTATTTCCATTGCAATTTGCTTGGACAAATCGTCCGTGGAAGGTTACAGTGTAATACGAGTTAATCATATAGAGCGTTAGATTCGTAGTAAATTGAACACTAGGGACTATTGACAACTTTCCTCATAATTTCTAACTAAAGTTATTACTAAACTATTTAGAAATGTTATTTTTAAACTTCATTTTAACGTATGCCACATGAGCTTACGTAATCTCAAATTTTACAAAGGTCTTATGTATTTTGGACACGGCCACGACCTTCAAATTATCCGTAGGTACATAATTATAGCACCACCGCTGTCGGATAAATTCGTGACAATTAAAATGATGTCTCTTTTGTTTATACTCAAAATATTATAATAACATCGTTGTTATCTTTCTGTCAGATAAATTAAGACGATCGCTAGCAGTGAAACTGATCCTAACGCTGTTTATACTATTATCTTTACCTACTATTTTGTATTGATTAACTAAGTACGGCCAGTAGGAAATTTCAAGGCTTAGGGTGTATTTAACTGAGTCCACGTTAGTATTCTCCACAGTGTCCATTTATAAATGGAAGTCGACGTTTTACTTTTTATCCCGAAAAATATGGGGGAAGGGGGGATAGTTGAAAAAGGAAATTACGCGCGGGTGAAAACGCGAGGGCGACCGCTGTTAAAAATAAAATCATAACCTGGTTTCATTTGTTTCAGAAATATAAGAAGTGATAATTATGACAAGCAATATTTTAATACAATATAATGGGTTCAAGAAAACTCATCTGTAGAGAGTGCGATTCCCTTTATACGAACATATCAAACCATGGACATCCAGAAGCAGCATCTATGTCCGAGGCTGGTGGACTATCTAACGATCGTCGGAGCGCACCCGTACACTTCTGGGAAAGGCCTCGCCCCAGTGCAAGTAAGTGGAAAAATAATATACCTACACTTCTACGTAATACCTAAATGTAATTTGTCTGCCTTCGTAATGCTTAGTACGATCGAGGTCTACCGCGCGTAATCACTTTTGGAAAAATATACCGTGCACGCGCATCGTGACTTCTTAGGAGCGGCGCTTGTAAACGTGAAAATACTGCACAGGATTTTAACCTTTAGGGTGATCACGCGCGGGTGACCTCAATAGTACATATAGAGCTAGTATTGATATAATTATGAATAGGTACAATAGTTTTGGTGAGATATCAAATTTCTTGCCGGTGCTTCTCGATAGATAAAAACATTACGAAACCGGATGATAGAGTTCCCTTGATAAATGACGATTCATAAGTGCATCTCTCAGGCCTACATGAAAAAATAATATTTTGATTTTGCACACACACAGGGTTTGAAGTTTGGGTTTATCAGTAATACCTACTCAAGGCAGCAGTCTGGAGTTTGAAAGTAGTAGAAGTTCCACCGGCCCGAGGCACGGGGGTTCCCCCCGTGCCTCGGGCCGGTGGAACTTGTTTCTCTACTTAGAGCCTGTCCAGATGACGCGTTTTCACTCGCGCGTTTCGAGACGCACGAGTCGCGAGGTACTAGAGCTTCATACATCCCGTCCACATGCAGTCGCGCGTTTTTCTTTTGTTCAATTCCAAATACGCGAGTCAAATCGCGCAAAAAACGCGTCATCTGGACAGAGCTTTAGTCTGTGGCCGGTGGTCCTGCGCCTGATTTCTCCTCGGTCGTGTCAGACTGTTGTCCCACCGTGCTTTGAGATTGAGAGAATAGGGAGTGCACATGTGCTTGCAGAATAACTAGTCCACTATGTATTATATGCAATTATATACCAGCAAAGTTAGTAGATCGTAAAGATTTGCCGCCGTAGCCAGTAAACTCCGCTAGGATTACGTTAATGTAATTAAAACCTACAATCGTTCACAATCGTTAAATGTTTTAAACCTTCCGCGAACTTGTTCGTTTCAACTGTGGAATTGTTTAGTGTTTAACTTTGTTATTTTATTAATCTGGGTCAGCCTTCGTCGAGGTTAGCGTTAAAACTGTTAAAAGCCTGTGTATAACTTGTACATTTACGTTCGGAAACAAAGTTATGTAATTGTAGATTAGTTAGTAAGTTAGTGGTCAGTCCCTTATTGTCACGTAGTTATTACTTGCGTAAGTACTCTTCCCACTTAGATTGGATTACCCAATAATCTCATCTCATCTGTATACAGCGACTGTACTAAAACACTTATGTAACAAGTTTTCGACGACATCCGCAATTTGTAGTCTGGATGTGATAAGTGTAATTTCTTGAAAGTAAGCTTTATTTACGAGCTCATGACTTTTTTCTGAAGTTGAAGATTTTTACAAAATACTTATATGTTCTTAGACAGAAAGTTATAGCTTCCGAGTTTAAAAGAAACTTCTCATGTTTAAAATTTTAATGTTTGTATAGGTAAGTTTAGGAAAATAGCGTGTTAAAAATCAATATAATCGTAGTATAAAACGCGAGACCCTAAGCTATTTATAGAGACTCTTTTACCCCGGTTACAACTTTAAGACTTCCTATGGCATCTCAGTTATTGCCTTAAGTTGTATTAATTTATGTACTCGTAATTACACATCACTTTTTTTATAAGGAAGCAGCCAGGATGACCTCACTTCATCTGATGGTAAGCGGATGTAAGGTCCAAATATAAGGTTGACTGGCTCAATAGAACATACCTATAGCCATTGAGCCAGTCACTCTCACCCTGAAGGCCTGCTGAGATGCCGTTTCACGCCCTGCCTAAAAGCCCAGGACTCCATGAGCTTTTTCTCGATTTCTGTATTGTCGCAGGCGCCCGAGTTGCTGCGAAGGTACCCCCTGACGAACCACGCTGACTTCCCCCTGCCCCTAGACATGGTGTACTTCTGCCAGCCCGAAGGATGCGTGTCCGTGGGGCCGCGAAGAGCTCCCGGCCACCTCGCTTCAAGAGACACCACTTCTTTCGTCTTTACGCTCACCGATAAAGACTCGGGTAAGACAATATTATACGGGTTCTTCCTTGTGGTCAAACTGGGTACCTACTCAAGTAAATTTATATCCAACAGAAATACGAGTATTTATTTAAGGAATGTTTTTTTCTGAAGGTCAAACTTCTAGGATGATAAACTCTTTTTATTCTTGTTATAATTATGCCATTGAGTACAGGAATAAAGGGACATACTCGTACAGTCCATACAGGGTGATTAAATCGTGATACACGAACTCTCTAGTCTTTTTTCATTTTAAGTTGCACTTTAGTTCAATTTAAAATACGGATGGCCACAACATGAAATCAGATTTTGAAATAGGCATTTATAGTTTTAATTTGTAATTTTTTACAATTTTTTTATCAATTTACAGATGAATTTACTAAAATATTAACATTAAAATGGCAACTGGAATAGTTGATATTATATTCAACGATTCAATCGTTACCATTTTGTTGTTTGTTGCATTGAAAAAATTATCACATAAAATCGGATCCGAAACCTCGGCGTAGTCAGTGGACCTACATAAAAAATACAAACCTATCACCTGAATTGAGAACCTCCTCCAGTAGTTTTAGTAGTATAATATAATGAGACCTAATAACTGTCGTCTTGGTGTAGCGGACGCAGGGCGGTGCCAGACAGTAACTGCTTAGACTGTTTGGCTACTAGTACTACATGGCGCTCACCATCAGGTGTACGATCTGCTCGTCTTGTTACACATTGCAATAAATAAAATCTTAAGTGTATTTTCACCTGTGGTGCAGGTAAGACCCGGTACGGCATTTGCGTGAACTTCTATCGCGCGGTAGAGCGCGCGGCGGCGCCGGGCCCGCAGCGCAGCGTGCTCCGCCGCGAGTCCTGGCGCAAGTCCATGGAGAAGAGCTCCGACTCTGCCTTCTCCAGGTGAACATTACTTACCGCTATCCTATGCAAGACCCGGTACGGCATCTGCGTGAACTTTTAACGCGCGGTGAAGAAGCGCGCGGCGGCGCCGGGCCCGCAGCGCAGCGTGCTCCGCCGCGATTCCTGGCGCAAGTCCATGGAGAAGAGCTCCGACTCCGCCTTCTCCAGGTGAACATTCACTTACCGCTAAATATCAGCATAATGATATCCCATTGCAGGGCAAAGATCTCCATCTTTGAAATCAAGTTATCGTTACAATAATGGGTTCACCACCACGCTCACCAAATGCGCATTGGTGATCACAAACTCAAGCTGTATCCGAAAAATACGACACAAAATTTAGCTCGACCCAGGAATCTAAACCAGCACCCCGAGACCAAGATTAATTACGGAATATATATGCTAGTAATTCAAACCCAAAAAGTACAGTCGGCCGCCAAAATAACTGCGCACAGTAAATCTTAAACCTTTTATTACCATGACATGATGATAATTTGGTAATATCAACATACTCAGTTATTTTCGTTGCTGACTGAACACTGACACTATCAGAGTGAAACGTAGCCGATGTTCCAGTGACTATAGGAGCAGCAATGTGGCGCCGAGTGACTCGGAACGGGATTGCAGCACGGCGCTCGCGCCACGACTCGCCGCCGATTCCGAGTCTGGCGGGAGTCACTCGCCCAGCCCTCGTGCTACCAGAAAACGCCATGTGAGTTTGAAAGGATGCTTAATAAACACCTTCTCATTCCAAGCGCTTTGTCCCGAGTTAGTCAGGGTACGGGTAGATTTGGCAAGCAGTTACAGTATAGTAGCGCACTAAACTAGCGCCTTAAAATTTTGGCATTCGATTTTGATCAGCCGAAAGACGTCCACTGTAGTAGTCCAGTTTACGTGGAATTATGAAACTGGAAAACTGTCCATTTACCTATTTACGATTAAATAGATAATGAAATATATCTTTTTTTGTTGCAGCGAGTGCGGAATCATTCCTTAACCTCATTATGTTTACTTTCTCATCATCCTTTCTTTTCCACGTTCCGAGAGTGCCTATTTATCCTAAAGAAGTTAATAGATGCCTGCAATGAGTCTTCCAGTCCACGCCGTGTCGGGGCGTCCAGACAAATATTTAGGTGAGTGTACATAAAATATATTTGGTTCTATTTTACCAAACCTTACAAATCGAAAGGTTTTTTATGCTGGTATTTTGTTATTACTGTATGAACTTTTTTTGTTTAGTTTGTGTGTTGAGAAAGTAGGTATTGTGTAATATTTTCCTTCTACAATTTTTCTCAAATTTTCCGTTTAACTCTTTTCTTCAAGTTCAAGCCTGGTTGCGGCATGTTACCTACACAGATTATAAAACAGTAGCGTAGGCGTTATTAAAAGCGGATTCTTAGTATCGCAATCTCTGCAAAAGGTATTTCAAGGTATAAATATTTTAGGCTTCATGCCTCGTGCCGGTTTTTGAAGCCTTTGAAATAAGGAAAAGAATCTTTTACCGAATCAAGGTCTCACAGGGCTTATATTTTTCAGGGTTAAGTACATAACACTAATAACACTCTGTTTATATTTTTGCAAACTGTTATTAACTGCTCTTCCATTAACTGCGGTTGATGTTTTTTCGAATTTTTAGCAGTTAACTGGATTTTAGATCGTAAGTACACCAATTGCCTGATCCAAAGCACTATTTTGGACTCCTCCTTACTTAAACGCAATTTTGGATCCTCCTACTACCACTAGGTCATCATCGGAAATCACGGAAAGCTGGTCGGTCCTGTGTTAATCTTTCTGCGGTCGTGTCAGACTGCTGTCCCACTACATAAGAGTGAGGGAATAAAAAGTGCATCTGTGCTTACGCACTCACTTTGTGCACTGTAATAAATCCTGCGTAGGAGGTTGGTCGAAAATATGGCCGAAAACTCAGCTACGAGGACATTGTTACGATCGTCAATTTTTTTTTTTATTGCAATATGTAACAAGACGAGCAGATCGTACACCTGACGGTAAGCGCCACGTCTGCCCTGACAGTTTAGTGCCAAACAGTAACTAAGCAGTTACTGTCTGGCACCGCCCTGCGCCTGCTACACCGAGACGACAGTTATTAGGTGTCATATACCCAGTAATTTCACAATATGTCTCTTATGGCACAGGGATACAGTATGGTCAGTACTAACGGGCCAGGCGTACGACAATACGCCGACGATCGTCCTCCACGACGTGAAGGAGATCGAGACGTGGATCCTGCGGCTGCTGTCGGCGCCGGTGCCAGTTCCGGGGAAGACGCGCGTGGAACTGGAGGTGTTGTCGCCGACTGCGCACGCGCCGCTGTTGTTCGCACTGCCGGATCACACGCGGTTCGCGCTTGTGGACTTCCCTTTGCACCTTCCACTGGAGCTCTTAGGTATGTCCAATTAGAAAAATGACGTTTTACAAATACATCTCCGTCTACCTACAGGTTTATTTCTTTTTACAGGTGTAGGATTTTAGGAACCCTTTTGACTTTATAACAGTGTACTTTACTAATTCTCATAGCCTGCCTTGGGCATTTGTTTCCGGATAAGTCGTTCACTGCGTATGAAACAACCCTGCAATATTTGCATTTTCTGCCCGAATGTTAACCACTATTATCAAAACTTCCTCTAGGCGTAGACACATGCCTGAAGGTGTTGACGCTAATCATCCTGGAGAACAAAGTGGTGGTGCAGTCGCGCGACTACAACGCGCTGTCGATGTCGGTGATGGCGCTGGTGGCGATGCTGTACCCTCTGGAGTACATGTTCCCGGCAATTCCGTTACTGCCCAGCTGTATGAGCTGTGCTGAACAGCTGCTGCTGGCTCCCACACCCTTCCTCATCGGGATCCCGGCCACCTTCCTCACTTATAAGAAGAACTTTAGGTAAGATCTTCGTGTTAGTGTTTCTAGAACTGATTTCCCTCACCCCGTTTAGGCTGTAATCGGAAATAGCTAAAGTAAAATTGCCATATTTTTGAGTAAGTTCTTAAAATTTAAACGGCATTTGACATTGTTGCATTCGAAGCAACTGCAAGAAGTAAAGAATTAGCTGTGACTTCTTCTAGAGTCAATCTCTAATAGCAAATCATCCAAACATATTCAACACAATACAACTTAGACGATATAATAATATTGTTTCAGTATCTAGAAATATCTACACGCAAAGTTGATAATAATAAAAATAAAATAGATATAAAGCCTCAATCGTTTGTGATTATACTGACGTTGGTCTGTAAGAGATAGGATTTAAAAACACCGATACAATTTCTTAACTGCACTATCTTGTAAATAGTGTAAATAATACAACAGAACGTTTCTACCAAACATTGTTCCCTATTCTATAGATAGATTAATACTACTTTTAAAGCTATACATCGACTAAAAGAGGAAGAGGCATTCAGCCTCGAGGTGTTTCGCAATGGTAGTAGGTACCTATTATACGTATGTAGATATTCTACACGTGGCGCTAAGCGATTTCCGCCCGTTTCTCGACATTTCCGATACAATGCAATTACTTACCGTCTGCTGCTTTAAATGTGGGTCAGGGGGCGTATGTTCGTAGTTATTTATGGGAATGTACATTTGAAATGAAACTATCTACGCTATCAAATCAATGTTTGCTGGTTAGGGGATTTCAATATTTCGGATTTAGTAACCAAATCTATACTAATATTATAAAGAGGAAATTTATTTGATTGTTTGTTTGTTTTATTTGCATTGATTAGGCTCCGAAACTACTAAACCGATTTGAATAATTCTTTCACTGTTGGAAAGCTGCACTATCCCCGGTGAACATAGGGTACTTTTGATCCCGGAAATGTCCCCACATTCCCGGGTAGGGGGGGATATTTGAAAAAAGAAATAACACGCGGTCGAAACCGCGGTCGGAAAACTATTTTAGTATAAAATAATGAATTCTGAGTTTAATTATACAGTAGGTAAACATTGCGCAGCTTTCACATCACATCTGATTATATTATATTCAAAATTTTACTGACACGCACTGATTTGGCTTCGAGAAAACCGGTGAACCTAGAAAACACATTTCGCACAGTCATAGTTTATTTACCAATATCAAGCCTAAAAAGCCTTAGATCCAGTTGTTGGTAGCACTTCTTCAGTTTTAATATTAACTTAACAGATTACCAGACGACATATGGTTGGTAGATCTGGACGCTACAAAATTGTTCGCTCCCTCGGGAAATGATCAGGACCTACCAGCCCTACCGGAACCCGAAGGCTCCGTTCTGAAAAATCACTTGAAACAGGTAAGAGCATGAAATGTATATTCCGTTGCTTCAAAATATCCATGTCTTACATGATTTACTCTATTTAACATAAATCACCTAATCTTTCAAATACATGCACTCGTGAGCGAATTGTCGTCGATGTCGCTAAGCTCAGCTGCTCTGTCAAGTGTATGCATTCTTAACCTATCACGTTTACCTACGTTTCCTGTGTGTTTATTGTGATAAGTACATAGCAATCAACAACAGACGGTCAGGGGCTAATATAAATAAATTCTGAACTAATCTCAATGATGATTGAGAAAAATTTGCTTAATCTATAGTTGCTTGAAGAAAACAGAAAAATTCAGCTTAATTTCTTAAAATTGTGCGTCCTATCGAACTAAAACAACTCCATAAATACAAATATATTAGAAAAAATTCAATTTGTCCAGGTATCAGGCGGGACTCAAACCCACTCCATTCCATTTGCCATGTTCATTTTCAAACATAAGCAGTTAAATGATAAAGAAATTTAACCATCTTTTTCATAAAATACTAAAACCATTGTAGCTTTCGTCAAGTTGTTGTCGATTGGAAATCGTTTGTATATTTATGTTAGCCTCAGCTGTACCTCAATACTCCTATCTTCTGTAAGAGGCAGCGATTACAAGATCACTAACATACGCCATCACTTCTCTCTGTCGTCGATAGGCGGTGCATCTCATGGGAAGTGCCGGGACTGGTGTAAATATTACTACTCTCTTTTTACATTGCACACTTTGACTTTTATTCACTCATTTGTTACCAGTGACTTATATTTCTTTATAGATGTGCCCTTGGCATTGATCTCTCATCATTCTTTTTTCTTCTCTTTCCTACTATGCCTATGCTACAAAGCATGCATTTTTCGCCAACCTGTGGCAAGGGCACATCTACCTATAATATAAATCAATGATTTGTAACCTACTTGCTCCAGTATGATGATAATATATGTATTTATAATACGTGCAAGACTTTCTAAATAAATTTTTGTTATTGGAATATGTTTTGATCGGTTTCATCGCATCTTGTAGTATATATTAAAAAAACAATAAGTCATCATTTTCTATCCAGGTCGTCTACTGTGATAATGTAATTCGTTCGTCCTATGATTTTAATGAATAAATAACCCTTGACACGGTTTTCTTACAGTAAATATTCTTGTTTTTTCTTGTTTCCTGAATAATTCCAACTAGACATTGTACTTAATAAAACATGTTTAAAAAACTGTAGAGAAATGTCAAAATGCGAAAAAACGTTGAAAATAAAAGTACCTCACAGTATTAAGTAGTAGGTATCTGAACAATGGTATCCATTTTTTTCTTATGAACTTTCAATTGAAAATTCTTGGTTCTCCAATAATCCAAAAAGCAGGAAGCGATGAAACATTATTCAAATAACTGACTGTTGTATTATCTCCAAAGCGTCAAAAACAGAAAACCTTATTTTGAAAGTGAGCACGTAAAAATATATTGTCTTGACTGAAATAAGTGTTAAACATTGTTGTCACACATGTCCAAACCCCTACTTCTAACATGATTACTTCATTCCAAGACGAAACACAATTTCAGTCAGAATACTCAGAGTTCGGCATGTCTGGTTGACTTGTTTGTGTGCTATATTGATGCTTCTCAAGGTGGAAAGTGTGGTTATGGTAATGCTTGATTAACTGTAATGGTGTTTTAATTGTAGTGCATTTTGTTGTCATTATATAAGAATAATATACTAACAGTAGTTATATGTAACGCCAAAGATACGATGATAGATTTTAGTTACGATTATAAATACGATTTAGACATAATATGCCATAGTAATAAATGCTTTTTTAATATACATAATATACCAAGTGTAACGCTGAACATGACTCACGTTTTCTTAACAAAGTGTTTTTGCTACTTTTTTTACTACCTTTTTGATAACAATTTTTAAATTTATTTCTAATATACTCGTAAAATTACGGTACGGAGAATTTTCTATATAAAAATTGACGAATCAGACAAAAGCCGTAGAATTAAAGATTTCTACGAGGACGATAAATGCTTCTATAAAACAAAAGAGTTGTCGTGCTTAGCCGTTACATTTTATATAAATAAAGTTTTCCGGAATAATAAATTAATTCACGATTTTTCTAATTTTGTAATTTGCCACTTTCGCAAGATTGAAATACTCGTACTTAAATTAAACGCTATAAATAAGCTTGAGCCGTTACTCTGTGGAGTTGTTAGCAATCACCATTAACAGTAATCTCCTATTCTCAACAGGCACTGAACAGTTTGACAACTACTTCGGCAGAACAAGCCAACGCTCTACTGATGCCTTCAAAAAGAGATAGCGTAGGCGGTGCTACTCTAAAGTAAGTGCTAGCCATATTTTTCCGCTTCGAAAGTTCCGGCCCAATAAACAATTAATTTGATTCAAGAGTGTTTCTATTTCGTATTCAATGTTGAATAAATATTATGTCGCAAATAATCTAAACGAGGATCCGTTTTCTTAGCTTTTAGAGACTAGATAGAAGCAATAAATACATTATACATTATATTGAAGTATACGGCGGGTGTTCGGTTATTATTTCTACATAGTCTCCAAATCTTTTTCTACCGCATTAAGTGCCGTATTGGTGATCACAAACATGAGCCGTGTTAAAAAAGAAAACCCTACAATATTTTTTTTTCGGCTCGAGAACTGACCCAGGCCCGAAATCGCTGAGAGGTTACTAAACTTATATTTGTAACACTAGACCATCGAAGCGTTAAAATCTATACATCTCTCGAAGACTTATTAGTTATGGTGAACTCATTTATGTAAGTCGCCGAAACGCCCTGTCATGTCCCCATCATCATCATCTTCAGCCCTTAGTTGTCCATTCCTAGATAAAGATCTTCTTAAGCTCCTTCCTTGTTATGCAATATTGTTCCTTTCGCATGCAATTCCTTTTCCGTATCCAACCATCTCATGGGTGGACGGCACCGAAGTCTTTTATTTTCCGTATTGTTAAAGTGTAACTACTCAAGTTCTCATTCCTCCTTACATAATAGAAAGTTATGTGTGGTTGATAGCGGTCAAGTCAAGTACTCACTCCTCCTTAAGTTAAGTGGGGTTGATAGTGGGTACCTATCTGTTGTGTGGTGTGTAGGGTGCAAATCCCACCACCACCCATGGCCATACCAACCTCTCGGTTATACTGGCCGAATCTTGAGAGTGCTAGGCACTCTTGCAAATTGCACTCCACCATGCCGCAATTCTTGTCTCTCTACAAGTTTTTAAATCTTCGTCCTTTGTCCCTTGTGTAGGGTGCAGACAGCCATGTTCCGCGCGGACGGGTCGTGGCCGCACAGCACGCCGGAGTCGCGGCGCGTGTCCGTGGGCTCTGCGTCGCCCGGAGCCGCCAGCGCCGGCCACACGCCGCAGCGGCTCTCGTTGGCCTCGCCGCACCAACCGCAGCCGTTCAACCCGCTCATATATGGCAACGATGTCGACTCGGTTGACGTTGCCACTAGGGTCGCTATGGTGAGACATACCTACGTTATTGCTCAAGTCAGCGGTTCTCGCTGGCCTCTCCGCATCAGCCGCAGCCGTCCAACCCGTTCATCTACGGCAACGATGTCGCCTCGGTGAATGTGGCCAATAGGGTCGCTAGTTAGAATTTATTACGTAGCTGCTAAAGACTACAGGAGCAAATATTTTAAGCAATTCTATTGTTTTATTACCAACTTCCTCTACCTAAGTTTTCTCGCTCCACGTCAGCCAATTTGGCAAACTAAAATTAAGAGTTTTTATACTTTTTATTATATTATAGGTTGCCAAATTGTTATCAGGTAATTGATATCAGGTGTTCATCTTTTAGCCCATCAGGAAGGTTTGGCTTCAATTCTATTCGGCTTTTTCCGAAGCCAGTATGAAACAATTTTTTTTCCATTCCAGGTCCGCTTCTTCAACTCACAAAACATCCTCGCGAACTTCATGGAGCACACGCGCACTTTGCGGCTGTACCCGCGGCCCGTGGTGGCCTTCCAAATCAACAGCTTCCTCCGGTCCCGACCGAGGACCACCTCTTTCTTGAACAAGTTCGCGAGGACACAGGTTCGTAAAGGTTATACTGGGTAAATTGTCTAGCTTATAGTTTACGCACAGAAATAATCCTACCACCTAGATATCTGAATTCTTATTGCCACTTCTCTCTCCTGCAAGGGCGAAAATGTAAAAAGATCATTGCAGTTAGTACCTACTTAGAACCAGTTTCATCACTGCCACATACCTAAATTCATAATAATATAACAGTAACGCTGTCTCCTTTTTTCATTTGGTAAAAAGGTCAGTATCCTTTATCTGAGTCATTTAGCAGATAAATATTCACAAACTTATCTGTCACATAACTGGCATTTCTTTTAAAGAAATAATGATGATCAAAGAATAAAATAATTACAACTAGGTAGTATTTTAGAGCCATATTTAATTACCCTTTTATCACCTTTAATTAATTTTAAAATTGTATTTAGTACACTGTTTGTTCAGTCTGCCCCTCGGGTCTATAAATAAATAAATATATCTCTGGACATTATTCACACAGCGCCATCTAGCCCCAAACTAAGCATTAGCTTGTGCTATGGGTGCTAGACAACGGATAAACATTACTTATATACTTTTTTTTTTGTAAATACATACATATTATACATAGAAACACCTAGACCGATACAAACAAACATGTTCATGCACACAAATGTTTGTACCGTGCGGGGATCGAACCCGCGACCCTTGTTGTAATAGGCGACTTCTCGACCATTAGACCAAATGGCTCGTCATACTATACCACACTTTAGGCTCCTATGATCTTTGATTTCAAGTGTACTGGCTCCCTCATTATTATTGTTGGTAGACAGCCAGAGCTGTTATGGCGGCAGATTTTATGGGGGTAGTATCTAACTACTACAGATTGGTCCTTATCTTCAGGCAGTAGAGTTCCTAGCGGAATGGTCGCTGACGCCGTGCAACGTGGCCTTCCTGCGCGTGCAGACGGGCGTGTTTGACCCGCGGCAGATCGGCGACAAGCCCAAGTGGTTCGCCGACCAGCTGCAGCCCATTCGCTTCGCCGTGTGGGACGACGGGAGTTCGCTCAATGGCGCCTTGAGGCAGCTGCAGAGACATGAGAACCAGCCTACTGGTGAGGGTTTTGTTAGTTGTCGGAGAGCTTCAGAATAATATCTACCTAAGTTTAAAAAAATAAAAATAAATAATAATTATTAGACAACATCACCTCTAAGTAACTAGCGTCAAAGTAAGTAGCGTAAGCACTTGTGTTATGGGTGTCAGAAGCAACGAAGATACCACAACACAAATATATACTTATATACAAAACATCCAGACACAGAACAAACACAAATGTTCATCACATAGGTGTTTGTCCTGGGTGGGATTCGAACCCACGACCCCTGGCGCATAGGGCAGTCACTTTAGGTTATCTTATTTACGTTATCTTGCGGTGGGGTCTGAAGCTCGGAAGCACGCCTAACCTGTGGGTAGTATTGTGCCTACCCCTTGCCTTACCCACCCACCCCAAAGGTTCCGAAGAAGGACTGCATGAACTTCAGAACGTCTCCTGGTTTGGTGTGCCTATAGTCCTCCAACTCTGGATTCGCTGTTCCGAGAAGGGTCTACGCTTTCCTGCCATTGATTCGCAGCTACACAGGATGTGTCGCATGGTCACTTCTGTTTCGCCACAAGTCTTGTCTTCGACAAGTCTTAATTTGTAGAGATGACTCCTGTTATTATTGATATTTATTATGTTACGAAATAGGTATACTTATTTCGTCTCTTTTGTTTTCAGATGAAAGTGGTTCAGACTCGGACGCCGCTGAAAGTACAAGTTCATCCTATTCGTCGCTAAGCGATTTCGTGTCAGAAATGGTATCATCTGATTTATCACCAGGTACGTTTCTTATTGAAATTAAATAAATTAATTGAATGACCACCAGGCTATTCGTTAATGCTATGTTCTTTTAGGTGGTGGAAACGCTCATCCGCATCAACAACATGTTATCGGTGAAACTTACAGCGCTGTCGTTCAAGTGCCAATGACGCTGTCGTCGTCTCTTGATCCTAAAACTGTAAGTAACTGATTTTAAGGTCAATTTTAAGTTTCTCTGTGTCTCTTTAAACGCTCGACAATGGCGAAATCACCGCATCGCAAAAAAGCGCGGAATAGAGTCCATTTATAAAAAATAAGTAACTGATTCGATATTGAAAGCTACACGAATTGAGAACCTTTTCCTTTCTTGAATATGGCTAAAAAAGGAAAACATTTTCATCTCTTAAATGTCTCGTCTGTTTGTGTGTAGGTATACAGCCCGCCATCATCGCTACAGTTCGGCACTCGTTCAGAAGTGGAGCCTGCGATCAGGGGCCGCGAGTCAACGTCCCCCTCGCCCTCTGGGTCCAGTTCGGACCACAGCGAGCTAAGTGACGACGATGCACCCGGCACAGGAGACGCTGCAAGAACCCAGCCCCACCAGCAACCTGTGAAGAAGAGTGTAAGTTTAAGGACAAGTTCTAGAAATCTTTCAAAATGTTACTCCACTTTAGCCAACTCCAAAATGAGTGCAAAAGAGTGTAAGCGCAAGTTTCTAAAATTGACCAAAAAAAATTACTCCATTGTAGCCAACTCCAAAATGATTAACTTTGTGTCCAAATATTTTGCACCAAGGCACATTGCAGGACAATCAAAATCAGCTGCTAATTTAGATGTCCTTTTGACTAGTGCTAATAGCCTGCTACTCACCGCATCCTCACGTAGAAACTGCATCTTCAAGCATAATGGCATACCATTTCGAAAACAAAACATGTCCGCGATTCGACAGGACACGGACAGCGGCAGTTTCGGGCGCGAGTCGGACTCGAACTCGACGACGACGCCGAAGACGGTGGTCAGTCGCCAGCGCGCCGCCGACAGCAGCGCCAGCGACTCCGACCGCGCGCTCACGCCGCAGCACCACGCCCTCCCGCCCCACGCCAAGGTCTCATCCGCACCGACACCACTTCCACTTTCAGTCACCCACATAAGCACTATATTTGAGTAACCACGCCGAGAATTCACCTCGCCTTGCACGATTACTCTCTGTCCCCCACACAAGCACCATACTCGAGTAACTACGCCAAGGTCGCTCACGGGAATTCTCACGACACTGAATATTCGCATTCGCATTCGTATTCGCAAATGTTGGCAGCAAATATTCGCATTCGTATTCGCGAATGTCTGAAATATGATATTCGTTACATCACTAATACATACATTTGTACAAAGTGCTACCGACAATCCCATCTCCTCAAAATCACAAATCACACCTGTTTTTACTAAATGTTACACCCGTCGAACAATACCGACGTCGCCGCTGTCGTCAGTGCAATCATCGATAATAAAAAAACTTCTTCCTTCCTTTTCTTTACTCTTGGGCGACTAAATTGCAAATTTTTATAAAAACTGAACTGTATTGTATAATCATGTGTTAACTTGTAGAGCACAAGCAGTGGAGTATCGAGACAGGCGTCACAGAGCTCACTTCTGGAGCAATTCGCACATCAGGCTAAGGAACTGGTGAGGGAGACCACTCGGCAGAGCAGCCAGGAAGGCTTGTTGGCACATATGGACAAGGTTAGTCTTGAATTTGGGTAATGAAAATTCTTCAGGACCAATTACGCGCCAGCCGCCGCTCTCTAAACAGGAAAAAGTTGAATTTGAGCTTTGATATTTGAGCCAAACTATAAGATTCCGAAAATCAGGAATAAAAAGCAGAGCGAAAAGAAGATGATTGTTGTGAAAAACTGAGCAACGTTACAAGTAATGCAGTAAACTTGGCTCGAGAACCACGAAATTAGTAATAACAGTTCCTTTATTTTATACTTTATGATTTTAACTCACTCGTAAGAATGTTGACTGATTTTAATTCTGGACTTTTATTCATACTATACGAAGAAAGGAAAAGTGACGGAGGGGGAAGAAAAGAAACTATTTGCTCCTTTTGGTCAGGTATAATGCAGAGTGATAGCTTCAAGGGCATTTCATGTAGTGATCGTAAAATACACGTAGACACTTTTATGATGTAGCGATTTACTTTAGATGAATCTGTAATATCATTACTAATTATAACAAGTGTAGAAATAATCATAACATTAATATTGTCTTCCGTAATATTTACTTGTTTGATGGAAACGGAGGAATATTCCACTAAATCATTACTTATTTATCATTCAGCAATGAGAACAGCTTATTAGGATTTGGAGTTCACCTTACCAAAATACACAATTAGACGATGGCAATTTCGTTTAACATTATTGAAATGCTAAAGAAGTTTTTAAACACCGCTAAGCACATGGTGCAAATAACAGATGATATTTTAATTGCTTCCAAACTCGCTTGTCGCCGAGAAACCACGTAGAGTAGTCATTTCACAATTTCTGTAGCTAATCTACGTTGAAAACTGCTTTGTCAACAGCATTGGGCGTTGAAAAAGATGAAAAAAAAGCGAAATAGTAACTAACATTTAATCATTTGGACAGAAGGCTAAAGGATTCTCCATTCCCAAAAGTTCAATAAAAACCTACTGCTATTTTTTAATCTAGCCGTGCCCAATACTGTTGAAGATTTGAACTAACTATTCTGACTATACTCTTGCACGATCGCCACTGAGGTCTTACTCATATTAATATAATTGTTTTACCATTAGCTGACGTTACACGCTAAGAAAGCTGCAGAAGAAGCATCTAAGAGCATGCACGAAGCGTCTAAATCGGCTCTCGAAGCGAGTAAAACAGCCACTGCTGCCAGCAAAAACACTTTGGAAGATCTAACTTACGTCGGAAAGTCTACATTCGGAGACCTTACGAAAAGCGCAAAAGAAGCTGCCGCAAAGAAAGGTCTGCTTATCAAGGTAATGAACTGGTTTTTTTTTCGTTTAACATACGACCATATTGACATTGATAACTGAGGGTATGCTGCCTATGGATCTGGTATGGTTAGGCATAAAATATTACATAAGTACTTTACAAAATTGATAAATACTTTTGGTACGTGCAGTTGGCGTGTGGGAGTTTACCATCCTGAAAAGGGAGGAGTTTACCTATTTTACCTCAGGGCGCTCCTCTATGCCTGAAGGTCATGAGAGACGAGTGCCTCTATCAAATATCTACATTAAATAATCGAGCACACGACATGTTGAAATTAAATTCGTTTGTCTAAAAATAAACAAAAAATTTGGCTTACAAAAATTACTTAGTACAAACTTGGAGACTCACTGACCCTTTCCGAATAGGAAATTATATATTTTCCGTCTCTCCCGACACTAGGATCCCATGGCGCTACCCCCACAATATCCGATGCTCCCACAGTATCAGATATCAGATTGAATCTAAGACCGTGGATATAATAATTATTGTATCTTTCCACTCGTACATAGGAAGGTGTCAATAGGATTATACACTGTATCTAAGTGCGTCTTCATAATCATGTTAATTGTCACGTCAGGGCGAGAGCCAGGACTCAACAGGCAGCGCATCAGCGCGGCGTGACTCCACAGCGCTGCAGACCACGAATCTCCTGACAACCACGCAAAGGGACTTCTTCTCAAACATCAGCTCCGACCTGAACGGCCTCGCCGCCTCCACCTCCAGCATGTTTAGCGACTTCTTTGGATCTAAAGGTTATTGCCTTTTTAACATTGATAGTGTATTAAAAAAGAGGTAGATACCGCACTAGCGCTCGAAAAATGCTCCGCTCATATTGTGTCAATTGACACAATTTCAGTAAGAACCAAAAATCCTTTATATCATATTATTCATTATACACTATCAATGCTTTTTAATGTATGTTTTTACGAGTATACTCTTGAAACTGCTGTTGCTCTTGGAAAATTGTATAAGCCTTTCCTATACCACTTACAGTTTAAAAAGATATTTGTTGCTCTACTCGTTGGGTATCAAGAGACGCATTGTTTGAACTGTTCACTTCATCTTTACGTTTTGGGAAATAGTGATTGTGAATTGTGGTAAAGAAACACAATCTAATGTCGAAGAGGATGGATTGCGTGAAAGATGATATGAATGAAAAAGGAGTGGATACCTCGATGACAAGTGACAGGGATGAATGGAAGAGAAGAACATATTGTCGCCGACCATTGGGAACAGAGCAGGAGGAAGAATGGCGTTTAGAAAGTTTATTATTGAACTAGCGGGCGCCCGCGGTTTCACCCGCGTGGTTCCCGTTCCCGTGGGAATATCGAGATATCCTTTCTTAGCGGATGCCTACGTCATAACATCTACGTATGCCAAAGTTCAGCCCGATCCGTCCAGTGGTTTGGGCTGTGCGTTGATATCTATCTATGTCAGTCAGTCAGTCACCTTTGAGTTTTATTTATATAGATGTTGCGACTGTACAGGCAAGCAGCCGAAGCCGGCGGACAGCCCGCGCTCGGCGCCGCCGACGGCCGGGGCGGGCGCGGGCGGCGCGGCGGGCGCGGGGCTGGCGGCCTTCGGGCCGTTCTCGCAGGGCGCGCGCGGGCTCGTGCAGCGCTCGCCGCTCATCCGCCACACGCCGCCCGCCACGCACAGCGTCGAGCCTGTGCCCCGCGCCTCGCCCAACTCTGAGAACCAGGCCTTTCTCAACGACGTGAGTTATTGTACTTGCTCTGGTACTATAATCTACCTATCGTCTGCCGATGGCCGTAAGCATAGGCAGTCGCCGCTCATCCGCCCCTCCCCTCCCACCATGCATAACATTGGGCTTCGCCTAACTCTGAGAACCAGGCCTTTCTTAACGACGTGAATCACTCTTATTCGTGTATTGTAGCTAGCTGTACACTACTCTTTATGGGTCTCGGACCTTTTTTTGGAGGAGAATAATGCCTTAAAGGCACCATAACCGCAGGCTACGGCCGTGTAGGTACTCGGGACTAAAGCGTCCCACTAAGATCCCCCGGTCAGTAGCGTAGCGATGGGGGGGCAGGGGAGGCGGTCCGCCCCGGGCGACACTTTTTAGGGGGCGGCAAAATTTCCTGGAGGAGCAAAAAAAAAAGAAAAAAAGGGGCGGCAGAATAAATTGTAAAAAAGGGCGGCAGAATCGTCTTCCGCTCCGTGGCCTGGGCTGCTTCGCACACTGGAGAAGCAAAAAAAAAAGGGCGGCAGAATTGTCTTCCGCCCCGGGCGGCTGACACCCACGGTACGCCACTGCCCCCTTTCCGGCAGTTTCTCCTTTCCGCCCGATTGGAACGAGCGAGCTGGTTCCGGCCTTGTGGCTATTAACTAGCCCATTTATAGGATTACGACTGGCATTATCATAAAAATTTCTTAAACGCAAGTATTCCTAAAACGCCGCACATTTCAACTAACGCTGTAAGTTGACGCATTAAAAATATCGAAAAATATACGTAGTATTCCCACAGAAACCGGCGCCATCTTGAGCACTTCTTCTTCACACTGTTCGTTTACTCTGGTAATTTTAGGATTCGTTCACACCAACTAATTGTAAGCGGCTGACAATACCTTTAGTCTTAAGTAAACCGTGAACCACCCGAACTGAGAACCTTCTCATTTTTTGAAGGGAATTAAAAATAAAGTTCGACTTTCAGTCTGTTTTACTAAACTGTATGCATTTAACAGTTGGTGCAACATGTTTTGGAGGGCGAGGGCGTAGGCTGGCTGAAGCTAAACCGTCTGAAGAAGCTGATGGAAGACGAGTCGTACAGGAATATGGTTCTTAGCAAACTGAACAGGAACTTCAACAGGAAAGCCACGCCAAACGACAAAGTCGATGATGTGGTTAGTAATTGTTATCACCCCTAAAAATTCTTTTTAAGGTTTTGATTTTGACTCAGTTGAATTCGCACGTCTTGAACTAATTTAAAAATTATGTGGTCTTGGGTTAGACGAAAAAAGGAAAATTCATTTTGGAGCTTCTTTTCGTTAAGGTATGTAGGTACCAAGAACAATTAATGGGCTGTCATGAGTAGCCAGCAGTCAAGCTCTATTCCACTGTTACTCCTTACCATTACGAAAATGGTCCAATAATTTTCGAAGTCAGATTTTCTTACCTTATTCGACCACGCAAATCATTTTATTTTATTGATTACACTAAAATCATTCCAGTTTGTAAGCAAACCAGTGTGGAAAGGAATGCTGAAGGTCCTCCAAGCGGTTGTGCACGGGCTGGAGCACACATACAGCAACTTCGGTCTGGGCGGCATGGCGTCCGTGTTCCAACTGGCCGAGATGGCGCACACGCACTTCTGGAGCAAGGAGACTGCGGGCCTGGAACATGGGGGGATGGGCGGTTGTTCGCTCACTGAACATTACGGGAGACACGAGCTCGACACGCCATCGTCTTCGCCTTCATCGAGGAAGAGTTCACAGACAGGTACGTGCTATTCCAATGCGCACACGCACTTCACGAGCAAGGAGACTGCTGGGCTTGAACGTGGTGGGATGGGCGGATGCATGCTCTCTGAACATTATGGGAGACACGAGCTCGATACGCCGTCGTCTTCGCCTTCATCGAGGAAGAGTTCACAAACAGGTATATTGTGCTAGTCAAATTGGGTACTTGTCAGTGTCTTCTGTCATTCTAACTTTCGCAAATAAAACTGTACCTACCCATCATTGTATTGATAACTTGATTGAAAGATGTGGCAATGCGGCGCGGTGCGCGCGCGGCCCGTGTGCTGCGGCGACGGTTGATAATATACGTCTTTTGTCTGTTGTCCAAAGATGAAGGCTTTTGTCCTGTGGGACATTCAATTTATTAAATATTGGATTATGTTGAAGTGGCTCCGTCGACTACTTACAACCTTATATTTTCGAACAAACTTTATACTCTAAGACAGAAGTTAAAAATTTGGCCACATTGGTAGTTACCAAAGTAAGTTTAGGGTGAATCTTCAGAAAAGTGCTCTCCGCGTAATTTCCACGGCATTTTTGAAATCGCTAAATTATGGTGAATTGCACAAATATTCCGAAAGCTTGTGCAAATTTAAACAACATATCAAAATTCGCCACATACGGGATCTATACTTTTGCTAAAAAAAAATGGAGAAAATTGGCGGCCCATGGAAATTACAATAAAGGCCATGGAAATTACCCAGCAGATTAAATTTAGCTAAAAACCATGTCAAATATGAAATTAACTCTTAAACACCCGACCGAAAGCCGGGTGTCGCGTAAACAATAGATTTTCTATTGTGTCTGGTTTTCCGGGGCTTGATGGATTAAGCTGTCTTATTTTAGTTAGTTATGGTAGTATAAAGATCTACATTGTATTAAAACAATATTTAGCAAAAATAGTAGATTTATTTCAAAACTTACTTATGATACTCAAAGTAGGAACATGAAAGTGATAAAACTGTTATCAATTAACTTTCTTATACATTAAAATTGTTCCCATAACATTATACTTATGGATAAACATAATAGTAAACATAAAAAAATAACAAATTGAATTTTTATAAAGTAAGTCTTTTCATCAATCAGTTTAAGTCTTCAATTTAATTGTTGGAATTCTTTAAAAGCGTTGCTTAGCTGGAACTATGAGAAAGTCTTTGATTCAATCGAGACCTAGGCAGAGCTGCAGTCTCTAAAAAGGTGCCAAGTGGACTACATGTATATCTACGTATTGAGGTATTTATACCAAAACGCTGCATATCGGTTCTATTGCAAAACCAGAGCTCAAATACTATCCAACTAGAGCGAGGTGACAGGATGACGTAATTTCTAAACTGTTCACTGCTGTGCTGGAGGATATTTTAAAGCCTCTGGATTGGCAAGGATTCTGTATTAACATCAATGGCGAGTACCTTACACAGCTACGCTTTACCGACGATGTAGTTCTCATGGCCGAGACCATGGTGGATCTGAACACAATGCTCGAAGATCTTAGTAACGTTTCCGAGTTGGTCTTAAAATGAATATGGATACGACGAAAATTATGTCGAACGTCCATGTTGCACCCGCTCCAGTTAGCATTGGAAACGTTACGCTTGAAGTTGTTGACCATTATGTTTACCTGGACAGGCAGTTCAGTTAGGTAAGTCCAACTTCGAGAAAGAGATCCCTTGACTCCAGCTCGGATGAGCAGCGTTCGGGAAGCTACGGAATATATTCGCATCCAACATACCTCAGTGCCTCAAGACCAAAGTCTTTGAACAGTGTGTGTTGCCAGTGATAACATATGGAAGCGAAACGTGGTCATTCACTATGGGTCTCAAAAGAAGCCTCAAGGTCACACATTGGGCAATGGAGAGAGTTATGCTTGGTGTTTCTTTGTGCGATAGAGTCAAAAATGAGGAGATTCGCAAAAGAATGTAGGTAACCGACTTAGCTCGAAGAGTTGCTCAGTTAAAATGATAGTAGGCGGGACACATATCCCGCAGAACCGATGGCCGTTGGGGTGGAAAGGTTTTGCAATGGTGTCTTTCAGTTTGACCGCGCACTGAAAGACTTTCAGTGGGAAGGCCCTTTACTAGCTGGACTGACGACATTGCCAAGGCCGCCGGAAACCGCGGGATGTGCGTGGCGCAAGGACCGATCAGTGTGGAGATCCTTGGGGGATGCCTATACTCAGCAGTGGGTGTCGTATGGCTGATGATGATGAACTTAAAAGAAACAAGGTAATTTCCATGGGTCTTACGTAATTTCCATGGTGTTTTATCCATGGAAATTACACCATGGAAATTACAAAAAAACATATATTTTGAAATAACTTTTCATTGAAAAGATATAACCAGCTAGTTTTTTACTGTCCATCTACATTAAGGAGCTAGGTATTTCACCTAAAACCCATCTACTAAAAGTAGTACAATTACATTGAAAAAATGTGACACGGGAATGCCGGAAAACTGGGAACCAAAATTTTTAAAATTGAAGAACGTACTCCAGAATCCAAAGCGCGGGAACCAGCGACATGGCCACCTCACCTGCTAGCTGCGGGGTAACTGACGATTCGAATACACCTATCAGGGTTCGCCTACGCCTGGCCAGCCCTGAGCAGTGCCTCTCGAAAGGCGCGCCGCGAAAATCTTGCTAAGCGTGTGACATATATACTTATGACCATAAAATCAAAAGTTTCCTTCCAATTAATTTAAAATTTGACCAGTATGTAAACTGATTTATCTATTTTTAATGTGTGTAGAAAACTGGTTAAAAACGTGGGTGGTTTTAAAAATATGTGCGATTGTTCAGAAGTCGGCGCTCGTGTGACACGTAAAAACTTGCAAAATTCACCGGATTTGAGGTGTTGATGGTGAATTACTCAGATCTTCGTAGTTTTTAATCAAAGAAATCTATATGACCTGATGCTTAATGAAATGAAGAAACGTTGTAATAATAGTTTTTATCGTAATAATTTATTTTAATAGGAGATATGAGTCTGTGACACTCTGAAAATCCTTTTCCAAGAAGTAGCCTTTACTTGTTTACGCGGCTTACCGCGTCATCTTAATGATGGCAGTAGTAGGCTATGTATGATGACTTTTATCTCTTTCTAGCTTGGATAACAATCCGTATAGTTATCCTATGCATCCTCCATTGACTATTTAATTATTCTTTAGATGTGCCCATAGTAAACTATCCAGAAATGGACCCGAACGACTCCCAGAGCACCACAGAGATGTTCAAGGACATGTTAAACCAGAAGAGGAACCTTCTCTTCAGCAAACTGACTTCCTTCGAATCCGACGTAAGTTTACTTAAAACCACTACCGATATAAATGTCGTATGATTGTTGCATGGTAAGAGAACAGTCTGACTCGTAATAATATTTATGTATTGATGTTATAAACAACATATATGTACCTTGAGCATGTGATCACATGTATGATGCCCGTGCTATCTACTCAATCTTGCTACTTAAACTATACTCTTCTCTTCCAATATATTAAAAATATTAATAACATTGGTATATATCTATTTCATTTATAAATGTCAGTTATGATTTAAAATAACTTTATATTATTATCAATATACATTTGCTGTTAATATAATTTTCTGTCTTCTTCTAATTTCTTTGACTATCAATATTTTTTTATTGATCAAATTAAATCAGCAAAATTTTTGGATAAATATTTATTATATTTTATTTCTTAGTATTTTTTTACGTTTACCAAATAGTAAAAACAACGAAATTATTGGTATAAAAATTATGATTAAGTAAAATAGTGGGGGCCTATCCGCCGTTATGAAGGTAAACGTGCATTATCCACGCCGCACGTACGCAACAACAAAAAATCTTCTCAAAATCGTAAAAGAACATGATGAAACATGATTATTATTAATTTAATTTAATATTAATTAAACCGAAGTGGTATGAAAATTATGAAATAAATATGTGTTGCCTGTATAAGTGCTCGTTAACCTTAAGATCCCTGCCTTATTAGGAAGCCTTAGCTACGTCTCTAGCTACCGTATTCTGTCAGATAATATGGAAATGTTAAAATTGGCGACGTTGCCAAACCGTCGCCAAGTGAGGTAGCTCCTATACATAATTATCAATGTCGTCCTAACCTAATGAGGCAGGGCTCTAAGGCCTCTGCCCTTGAATTTCGCGGAAGCATGAGCGGAAGTGGGGTGGGTGACGCCGCCTTGCAGGCGCACAGGCGGTCAACGCTTGACGCGGGCTGTCACGTGTGGTGCGGTCCTGTCAAGCGGTGACCGCCCCGTGCACCTGAGTGCGGACATCCTCCGCGAATCCGCTCCCGCTCCCGCATCCGCGAAGTTCGAGGAGGCCTAAGAGGCCCTTTGTGCGTGGCAGGCGGCGCCCTCGTCGGACTGCTCGGCCGACGAGAGCGGCTCGATCACTACGAACCGCGCCAATCTGTACGACCACCGCGCCTCGTTTAAGTCAAACCTCTCTGACACTGATGTCATGTTCCTCAATGTAAGTCCTAGTGCGTGTTGTCCTAGCTTTCGCTCCGCAGTGCATCGGTGGCGATAGGCGTTGCGTCGATCACGAGTTTAAGAATACCTATTCGGTACTCGTAGTTGTGCATCTATTGATTTGTCCTGAAACGAGAAGTTATTAATTTTGAAAACAATAATCTTCTACTGAATAAACTACTTAACCACAGTCGTAACTTAATTAAGTCAGCTTAAACGCTTAAACGCAGCGAAAAAGATAAAAGTAATGGACCAATATCAATTAATTAGTCGGATTATAATTTTAGGATGTGGCCTAAATTTCTTGTTACAGGATTTGAAATCCTATGTTTCAAACCTTTTTGAATAGGAATTTTGGTATAACGGTCAACAATCGTTTCAAAGAAATAAATGAAATGTTTCTTTGGTTTTACCAAACCTAAAATTTTGTTATAAAGCCGAGATTTTGTAAAGAAAGATCGACGTCACGCTTTTACAAAGTAGATCTATCATTCGCTAGAATACATTAGTGACATGTCTAACGTACCTACAAGGAGTATGTGGTGTGACCCCTACCATCTTAGATTACTGTCCGCTTCTGCAACATGACAAATAGCCATTTGAAATTGGCAGAATTCATGTTACAAAAAAAAAAGCACAGGCTATTTGTCCCCAGTAATACAGTCCTGCATGGTATTTGCTGCCTTGCCTATACCTGTAACTAGTAATGGTAGATAAATCTACCAGTTTGAAACCTAATATTGAAATGGTTTCTACGTCCGTAAGTACCTAATATCTTTTGATTATTTTACTACACCAAACAAACACACTGCACACTTTCCTAATTCTAAAAATAATTTATTTTATTTATAATTATGCAATATTGGTCAACTAATAAAACTAACTCGATATTGCATTCTGTTGGAATAGCCTGTAAAAAAAGTAAAAAAAAATAGCAGCGGACTAGTGACTTAATTTAGTAGACACATGCTGAACTAGTGCACATGAATAGAGATTGCCTGTATTCGGGGATCTTCATACTTTGAGTTCTGCTAAAACGGAATCATAGTGTAAGCCATCAAAGAAGTTACGTTTCAAATCGATTTGCTTATTTTTTTCTCCAGCACAGAAAAAAGCATGAAGATTCCTTCTGAATACAGGATAATGAATTTTAATTCCAAGTAATACAGCTTATAGTCGCGTACGCAGGTGGCTCGAGGGTCTGGCAGCGGGAAGCCGCGCGCCGCAAGTGTGTTTTCCTCTAAGTCTTCGATGAGTGGGTACCGGCCACCAGTTGGAGTGCCCACCACCTCACCCATTACCTCACCAGATACAGCAAGGACTTACCTGTACCAAGGACTTATCGGTAAGATCATGCTGCGCAGGCAGGACTTCGCGCTAATTGCCTTCACCGACCAATAGAAATTAAAGTTCCAAGTCTGAACATTAAAGTTCAAAAAAAGAAACGTAATTCATTTCTTGCTACTGCCACAATTATCACGGAATTATTATATACCTACTATAATTAATCTTTGAAAAATATCGGTATCCCAGTCGGCCCTAAATGATGCTCAGATCACGTCTTGTCTTTGAGGCGTTTACAAATCCGACGGAAAATAATGACCTCAACTGTTTTATAGGTAAAGAGAGATCGAATTTATGGGACCAAATGCAATTCTGGGAGGACGCATTCTTGGACGCGGTGAGCCAGGAGCGCGACATGATCGGCATGGACCAGGGCGCCAACGAGATGATGGAGCGCTACAAGTGCCTCAGCGAGACGGAGCGAAAGAGATTGGAGCACGAGGAGGACAGACTGCTCTCCACGGCTCTTTATAACCTGACGGCCGCCATGGTGGTGTTCGGCGTCGAGGCGGATATCGTCAGGAACAAAGTGCGCCGGCTGCTCGCCAAGAGCCACATAGGACTGGTCTACAGTCAGGAGGTCAACCATTTGCTCGACGTTGTGCACACGTTGGTGAGAAAACATTGTCTTTTACCTGTTACTACTGTTAACGCCTCAACGTTCTTATTCTTAACCCTAAGAAAATGTCAGAATTAGTTCGTTTTTACACGGTAGAGGAACTTAATCTTGCTTATGTAGCCTATGCTATGCTAGATAGCATAGCTTTATTACTCTGGGCAGACCGTCAGTCAGCACATTGAAGATCCCGCCCTACGGCATCCAAGCGGGGTGAGAGTTCTGGAGTCCAGCACGTCTCCTATGTCGGGCTGTAGTAATCAAGTGCCGTTAACTGCTGCTTCTAGCTCTCATTCCTTTACCTACTTACAACATTGTGTTAACGGCAGCACGGCAACGACATCGAACTAAAGCCGCTGGGTTCGCGGCAGCTGCGGTGCGCGTCGTTCACGGTGCACGAGGGCGACGCGGCCGGCGAACTGCGCTTCATCGAGGTGCGCGACGACGGCCTCGTGCTGCGCTCCACGCAAGGTACCTTTCTGCTAACCACGATATTTCAGGCCAGGTGGAGTCAAAATTTCCGAAAACATTTAGGGAATCGTCAGTTTCAGCCGAGAGTCAGTAAGTTGGCGAAGAAATACGTTCTCGTGCCTGTATAATTGATTAATCGTATTAATTCGACCAGCAGTTACAATAGAAACTAACTAACATACGTTGATTTGCGCTGAAATTACAGATCGTTCACGATAAGAAGTCCTTTAGCCGCTATATTGGTACTATTGTTTTTCAATACTTTCAATCTGTTTTTTGACAGATTTACAAAGCGTAGGCAATGCTGCCAATATAGCGGCTAAAGGACAACTTATGGTGAACAGACTGTAAAGATACACTAACTTCGTTATGTCTGTCAAATAGGATCACCACTAAGCTTTAAAGCTTTTGTATTATGATATTTCCGAAGCAATTAACGTTTTTTTTAAGGTACAATTGTCGAAAGATGGTGGTATGAGCGGCTAGTGAACATGACGTACAGTCCAAAAATACGAGTTTTGTGCCTTTGGAGGAAGAATGGTGGTCAAACGCAACTTCATAAATATTACACCAAAAAGGTACGTTGAAATACCTGACTTTTACAATATCTTACATTAAAAATTTTACAAAAATGTAATAATATGTATTTAAATAAAATAATAAATAATTATAACAGCTTATATTCAGTGAGAAAACAAATTCAAGCATCACGACGGATATAAGTAGCTCTAAATTGGCCACATGATTATGGCCATCAGTTTCTGACAGAAGAGGGATCAAATCTTTTTATTCTACGCTTTTCTTTTTTCCGGAAGCATGACTCCAGGATGCGTCATTCAACCTCATTGTCCCAAAGACTAGTGCTTCCATCTATCCGTTCCTTGCACAAACATTGCCTACGTAACGTTCGTATTGCAGTGTAAGGCGCTGTACTATTGCATCAAAGAAGCGATGGAGAAGAGTGGACGGCGGCAGGACGCAGCGGAACTGGGCGGGGAGTTCCCGGTTCAGGACTGTGCGTCCGGCGAGGGCGGCCTTATACAGGTACGTATGAACTATTAGACCAGTGACGAGCCCAGTATAATATTAAATCAAAGTTATCAGAATTTTTTTTAGGTGTAAGCAAGATAAACATGTGGGAGACAGGATAGATAAAGAAAACCCTAAAATTATCTACAATGTTTGCTCTTGTACATTTTATTTTAGTCTTGACAAATACATCTGGAGAACAAATTCTTAGATACGCAGACGGGTTAAATTATACTCGTAGGTATGCTTCGTAGCGACGAGCACGTAGTAACACTTCGTAGCAAAGAACACGTAGATGCACTTCATAGCAAACGGGCGGGAAGTTTTATATCGTAGCAATTATTAGGTACACTTCGTAGCAACAGGCTCGTAGTAACGCTTCGTAGCGACGAGCTACACTGAATTGAAGATTTGTTGTCAGTACAGCCCCCCTAGACAAGTGGCATTTATGACGTTCGTTATCGCTCAATTTTCCATAGCGAATGTCAAATCCCTTACATTTCAATATCGATTGACCACGTGACTTTTCTAAGGCACCTGTCAAATCCATACAAATTGGACTTAGCGAAATTCGCCAGCTATGAAGCGATGTCATCTTGTCTAAGCCCCCAGTTTTTTAATTTAATTGCGCTAAGAGTCAAAATAGCTACGTGTTTAAAATGTTGAACTTTTATGCAAAATACAGATACATTTATAGCTAGTTTTTTGACAGAAGTAATTATTTAGAGTTTGTACTGATAATGTTTTAATATGATTTTCCATCCCAAAAAGTATCAGACGGTAACTTACATAAATCGTATTAAATAATAACAAAAAATAAGTCTAAGTAGAAAATGTATCTGATGGTATAACTAAATAAACTAATTGCGCAACTTATTTTCCGAAGGTGTGCATGGAGGGCGTTGGACTCCTCTTCCACCACAGCAAGGTACGTCCCACCGCTTTTTCTGTTCTTATCTTTTTGTCGGCTTGTTTACGCTATCGCCATGATATGCCAAGTGGTTTCACGGATACTACCGTGGAAGCGATTGGTACGATCATACAATAAACCAGGTAAGGTGTCTGTCAGTGTATCTGCTTATTCGGATTCGGTACATCGGAAGCCGTAGAGTGGCGTACGCGCGTACGGCAGTCTACCACCCAACGCTTCACTGTCTCGATATTGTATCGGTGCCGTTAGCGCGTTGTTACTATTAATAATGCTTCTTCATCCGACGAAGACATTGATACCCGATACTAATCACAGTCACTTTCGACTAACCAACCGACTTGCTATCTGTACTTGCTGTGCCGTTAACAGCATTAGTAAATTATTTATAGACTACCCTCCCCAGTACCTATGTAATACCGTAAAGCTCATATCAGTTGGTCTATAATATACCCTAGTTATTTTATACCCGAATGCAAGGACCACTCAAACTTTCCTATTTCGATTTGTCTTGATATTTTTTAATTATCTAAATATAATTATTATAATATTAAATATTTATTTCTGTATCGATATATACATTATGGACGTTTTAGTTCATTTATCTTATCGTCTTCGAACGATTTTGCATTTTCTAATTATTTCATTACTTTGTTGATTAAAGCTTATGTCGAATTAAAATCCAGTATTTTGCCCTTCGATATCTTTCTCTATTACTAATTCGATGTAATAGCTTAGTTTTACATTTAAGGTAAACCGTTGTCCATCTGTTTGGTGGGCGTTCGTAGGAGTGCATGCGCTATTGTCTGCCGGGGCGACGTCGCGGGGCGCCGCGGCTCCGTAGGAACTTTTGAGATGGTCCTTGGCACGCGCTCGCCCGCCCGACACTAATCTCTTGTTTTTGTCTGTTTTACTCTCTCCGGACACGCCGAACCCGCTGCGCTAAAGGATTTCGAGGTACACAGTGGTTCATTGACTAGTATGGCGACCTTTACGACCTTTAAGATCTCTGTCACGGTCACCGTGAGACGCGCTCCTGCGATGATCGTTCGAGGTCGTAGGGCTTTACTTGTAGTTTTGAGGCTTACCGATTGTTTTAGCCGTTGTTAGCAATGTATTAGTTCTCCCGAGTGCGGCGAGCGCCGATGCGCGCGGTCGTGCATGCACATAGATGCCCTTTGTTTATTGTTTATATTACGCACCCGACAGCTTGCATTCGTTATCGTGGATCGTCCGGCGAGCGGTCTCGATATTTCGCTCTCGCACGTTGTGCCGAGATTTAGTTCGTTCGTCCCCTATCACCCGGAACCCAGCGTCGCGTCAGCTATAGCTATACGGACGCGAGTCACGAGGTCAGTCGTAGAGCATTCGCCATCTCACAAGTTCTGGTGCGGCCCCGGGCCCGTCGCGCACGCCTGTCCCACCCGACCCGCTCCCGTCGCCTCTCGCCTGTCGCCCGTCGCCCGTCGCCCGTCGCCTGCCGTCTGTCGCCTTCCCGCCCCCTGCCCCACCGTCCCTCCGCACTCCCGCCTCATGCCGCCTCGCCGCCCGCATCGCTCCTCCGCCCCACTCATCACCTACTGTGTTTTAATTCAACATGCAAAAGCGTCCCGAAATACGCGGTCGCTCGAAGACATTCGTTTTTGTCGTTGAATTACAAACTGGTGCACGACGATCGGTGCACTAGCCACGGGGGCGGTCTGCGGGGTGGCTGTAAATCGCGATCTATCTCTGCATTTCGCTGCTGCATCGCATGTTCGCATGAAAGCATGTATCGCTATTGCATTTGTCTTCGGATGGTTAGTGCACTAAGGAGGAACCGTGTCGTGTGATGCCATTTCGCCGGTAGAAGCTCAGGCTACAGTATGAAGTTTTTTTTTTCGCGTCCTTCTCACTAATTGTAGATTAGTTAGTTTAGCTCTTTTCAGTGGGCAAAAATGATCAAATCAAAATCTACAAACACAATATATAGCTTCCTACTGCTATGTAGCCGTTGTCTTAAAAAAAACTATCTCGCGATGTGGTCTCTCCTTTATTATTATTTTTTTTCAATTATCAGAAACATTTGACTGTATAATAAATTTGAACTACAAAAACGAAATGTTGCTTGCTTAAAAAATCTTGTTCAATTAGCATTCATATTTGTTACTTAGAATCGTTCGATGTCGATTATTAAACCTTAATTATCCTCCTTTTGTTAACAGGGAATAAATCATTATGTAAAGTTCAATTTTACTAAATGTATGTAATGTTTAAGTTTAAGCTTTAAATGTTGAATTGCATGCATGTAGATTGTAGTGAAAGGCTATGCTTATAAAAAAACGATAAAATAATGTATTAGACGTGGAATTTAAAACAATAGTAGGTAGGTTGTACCTGTACTTCCAGTAAATCTCATAATGAGTGCTTAATCGTTTGTAAATCGGTTTTAGTACAGTCGAACGCAAAAGTAGCTGAATTTTTAAAGCGAACGTAAGACTTTAGTACCGTAACTATAGGCCGCCATTTTAATAATTTAAAAACGTTCAACTACTCTTGTGACTGGTTGCACTATTTAGATAGGTATAAATAATGTAGGTGAAACCCGCGGCACAGCTTCCTTCTGCATCTAACCTTAGCCGAGAGATAACATTTTCATGACACACATTGTAGCCGCATATTATATTAGCTGTGAGTTGTACCTACATGTTCTACAGATGTATATTTTTGTGTTTCAGTTTTTTGTGCGGCTTGATCACATTAGAAAATGCTTCACGCAGAATGGCGGTATCTTCGTTTTAGAAGAATTTAGTAAGTACTTGTAACTATCGCCAAGTGACTACATTAAAGCAAATCTATCAATTATGAATATCTAATAAATTTAAGTTGAATTTTATTTACAGAATATTTTAAAGGTCCTCAGGTTTTGCTTAGGTATCGTTAACCTTTAAGTACCGACGTGCGGTCTGAGAGGCCCCGGCAGGCACTTGACTTGCTACTTAACCCCTTTCCTCTCGAAATTCCGATCCCTGCTTTTAAGTAGCTGCAAGAACAGTGCCCACGTTGACATCGAAACAGGAAGACGTGACGTCGCGCGTGCATTTGGTGAGTAATTACGATTTGAAATTCCGAAGCGGCCTCTCAGGCCTCACGTCGGTACTAACGTAAGTTTTTTGTTTTATTTCTTTGTTACAGTAAACTGTAATTTTTGCAGATATTGTAAACTATGGATAGACCAGGACCTTCAGGTAGTAAAAGAAATAGTTCTGCGACAGATTTACAGCGTTCAAAGAGAACTAGGATAGATATAGATGTATCTAATCCAAATTTTATGCAAGTGATTCAGGACTGGATCGCCGATGAAGATTCTAGTGGATCTGAGGTTGACGACGTTGGTGAAGATTTTTGTCCGGACCACAGTGAGCATGATACGGATACTAGCACTGATATTTCTGATACCGAAGAAACTCAACCTGAACACCTGGACGCGCCGTCATCGTCATCAGATGAAGATGTTCCGCTTTCAAGGCTGGGATGTTTTAGAGGAAAGAATAAATATAAGTGGTCTAAATCACCTCCAGGCAGATCATCTGTTCGTGAAGCGAAGATTTTATAACCTAAGATTGCCTCGTGAACTTAGGATGAGTTTGGCAAGAGTACTTGGTTCTGATAAGCCGGAGGCATCTGAAGAAGCTGAAGAAGTCAAGACACGCAAGACATGTCTTTCTTGTCAACCGAAACTGAAAAGAAAATCGACGTATAGGTGCTATTCGTGCAAAAAACACGTTTGTTTACAGTGCGCGAAACAAGTGTGCCCTGACTGTGCTTAGAATTTAAGGTGTAGTTTGACTGTGGACATTTTTTTTTCTTTAACTTTTATGTTCCTACTGTATTTTTTTTCTCAAAGTTAAATTAGTCTTAAGTAAGAAACACTATTTTTTAATATTCTGAGAGGATTATTCTTTGTGTTATGATTTTTTATATCTAGTAGTCCGATTTTCCCCCAAAATTCAAGCCAAATATTATTGTAGTCATAAATTTAAAAATATAACAAAGTTTATTTTCTTTCTATGCCTATTTTTTCTAAAAACCCTTTGTTTTCCATCATATTGCAAAGACAAATATTTAAATCAACGCTTTCTTTAAGAAAAACTACATAATATAAGCGGCCTTTCAGGCCTCACGTCGGCACTAACGTTACAAAAAATGCACGTCGGTACTTAAAGGTTAATAATATTGTAAACCATGATCCGTTTTGACCATATTATCGTTCTGGACTATATATTTCATTAGATATAAATTATCCTTTTTAAACAAATCTTATAAATCCATAAGTCGATGTTAAGTTGAGATATTTTGATAAATAAACAACAATATTTTTTCAGATCCAAAAACCAGACAGATAATCCAGAGAAAGTACAAATCTATAATGGCAAGTAGCAACACGTGTTCTATACAGTTGTTGTTTTGTTTTTTTGTTTTGTTTCTGTTGTTCATTTACCTTCGTGTCTTATGTTGTAGGCAGAGAAAGTAGTGCTTGACCTCCATCGTTTCTTCTCCATATGGCTTTCTCGGTACTTAGTCCAGACCAATGGAACTGGCCTGAGTTATGCACCTTACGTTTAATAGCCCATACGGATGTATGTACACTGTTATTTTGATTTTGCATGTTACCTACCGCTTTCAAAACGTGTGTCGCCCCTTGATCCCATTGCTTAGTTATACTGGTAGTAGATAGGTATAATACGATTCAACTTAACTGGCCCGTCCGAAATTAGCTACGAGCGTCGTTTGCGCAGGTGCGGGGCGCGGCTGCACCCCTCTGACACCTACATTTGTGTTCTGCGCAGGTTCTCGCACGATGTTCGGACGGGCCAGTAAGGTTGAATCGTATTATATCACGGGTAGTTTACAGTGGTACCCCTAAAATACAATCCTAATGGTCATTTAGCGAACGACAGCGAATGTTTTTTCCATGGTTCTATCAGGTAGACTTGAGCGGTAGGACCACGGGCAACGCATGATTCAAAACTTACAATCTGTGCGAATTTTCTTCTTTAATTCTTTGGTTTTTAATTTTACTTCTTACCTACTCCTTTACAGTACAAGTTTTATTAATTTATATGCGTAAGTTATTGTATTGTATAATTATATTTTAGTAATTCATTATATGAACTAAACAGGCGATTTTTACTTATTATATTATTATAATTTTGTTCGTTGTTAAATTTTAACTCGGTAATTACTTTTTCAATCTATTTTTTATATAAATGCTTTGTAGGTAAGCATGAATGTCTTGTCATTAACAATATTATCAACTTTTATTTAATAGGACTGCTGCCTTAAACGAAAAAATATTGTATATAAAATATATTAAAAGATTATATTTTGTGGAATTGAGGCGAAATTATGTGCTTTGTAATTAATACATATAACAATTCTCTCACATACATATTTAATTTATAAATCCGCTTTAATATTTTACTAAGTTTTTTTTAAATTAACTTAGTTATAATGTTTAATAAAAAACAATCAAATTAGGCATTTTCTTAATTATGTAGCTACTTTAAGACTTTCTTTAATACTTATTCCGTAATTTTTTCTCACCTGCGTGTTATGGTATTTAGTAGCATTATTTTTATACAATATGTTACCATAAATTAAAACCTTTATAGTTACGTACATACTACGACAATGAAAAGATGGGCCCAAAAAAATGTTCTGCAGATTTGGGACATAGACTACGAAGTAGATCCAATAAACACCTTTAACTTTTATTATGGCGTCGACAAAATTGGTCCTAGTGAAAAAAAATATGTTTATTAAGTTAATTAGGTATTTATTTATGTTTATATAAAAATACCTAATAAATTATTATGAATGATAACTTTCTCCCCCTGGGACCGATTATGGTGTCATCATAATAAAAGTTGATGGTGTGTGTGTGGTCTTTCACGTAGAGTACATCTCATCTCTGCTGCACATTAACTTAAATTTTTTGGGCCCAAGAACAATGGCAAATTTTGCATTCTCATTTAGTCTATTGATTTAACATGAGTCTAGGTGGGCTATTTTAAGATTACAGTCTGTTCCACATAAGTTGTCCTTTAGCCGCCATATTGGTACTAGGTACTGTTTTTCGATACTTTCAATTTGTTTTTTGACAGATTTACAAAGCGTAGGCAATGCTGCCAATATGGCGGCTAAAGGACAACTTATGTGGAACTGTTCGGGTTTTAAACCGAGATTGATAAATGATAAGATTTGATCTGGTATAAAGAGATTATATTTGGAGATGAAAAACACTTGATACAAAAACGATTAAATTAATGCTAAATGAGTACGCGCGGCGCTCTTGATGGCTTAATGCGAACTGGTTTGATTGAAATGAGGTTAAATTAGGTCAACGTGTAAAATGATGAATTAACTAAAATGTACGTAGCTCGTACATATTCCCGGGCGGGAAAGTGAGGATGCAGGATTAGATGAAGAAAGCTCATGATCTTATCTAATAACAAGATGATAAAACAATGTTTACTAAATTTAACATGCAATGAATCTTTTTTTGTTAATATCCCAATGAATTGACAAGGTGATCGGGCATTTTGACTTAAATCTAATCACTTGCTTCGGGTATATTAAACACAGAACGTAGCACGGGCGACGTGCCTCTATTTTGCTTTAACACGCGCGCACTTTGTTTAGGTAACTCACTTAATTCAATTACACTACACTCATTGCCCATATTGTGTCCACTACACTGTACACTAGCACTAGGACGAGCTACTGCCTGCGGAACCGCTGGACCCGCGGGCGCCGTCGCTGCGGAGGGCTCCGCCGGCCGGCGGCAGCGCCGCCAGGCCAGCGCAGCTGCTGCTCCCACCACCACCGCCAACAATACGTATATCGCCGCGTAATGGTGGACATCATGATAAGAAACGCTTTCCGCTAGAGGTTCACTGCGCTTCATGAGATCAATTTGCTGTTTGATCTCTTGTAGATGATAAGTTAGGTTATCAGGTTCGTTATTGCTCGATGAGACTTCTTGCTGTGGTAGGGAGATATTAATGATACGGTTAATTGGCGAAATCTCTGGAGCTGATATTTTCGAGCTGATCCTCATTTTGCTACTTTCCTCTTTGTGGGAATATACCCAGAAATCATCTGATTTGATAATGCAACCTTGATCGACATTAAATAGGCCGGCGCCGGTCAATTGCACTAAGGTAATTTGATCTTCACATAGCAACTTCAATTGACACTGGTCGCAACAATAATATAGGTAGGTATTTATTTTGTGTAATTCAGTCCATTTATTATGGCATAGATTGTTAACGACTCGGCAAATGCTTGTTTTCCGAGTTCTCTCACAAAGGTTTTGATCTTCTTTCAAATTATAAATAGGCTTGTTAAGATGACATAACATTATTTCGGAATTTCTGCGCATACACTTTTCAAAGTCTGTTCCAGAAAGTGGTACGAATGTATCTTTTCTAAGACTAATAGCCAGATACTCAGAAATAGGTACTATAATTTTCTGAAAGTGGTCTGCAGAGGAATAGGGAATCGGTATTGGTTTAACGATTTCGAACATGTCTCTGCTGATAAGCGGAATCTTGATCTCGAATATAATATAATTGTCAGTAAATCGAGCCCGCACATGTAGTAAATTATATATTTCAACAAAATTATAATTATCAACTGGTAGTGATAAGTCCTTGGGGAGTTGTCCTGCTATAATATTAAGTTCATGAGTCAACTGGTCGGGGGTCAACAGGTGAAAATTAAACTTGCCGTTGTAAATATTAGTAATTGTGTCTAACAATGTTTGTTGAATATTTTGTAGACTGTGTAATAGGTTGTTGGCCATCATGGCGGTACTAAGAAATTCATTGTTTAGCGAGATATTTTGAATTGAAAGATATGCTTGATTCATGGCGCTTTCCAACTTATTAATTTTCTTGTTTATAATCTTATGATGTTTATCCATGACATTTTCTGTGCGCTTTAATAGATTAAATTCAGCTTCAACAACTGAGGTCTGGTTTTTCCATAAGGAAGCCAAATGTTTCTGGTTGGTTCTTATTAAGTCTATGTCGTGTTCATACTTCTCTGCAAAGTTTTGATCTAATACACCAAACAGTGTGTTTGCAATACTACCCACGCCGTCTATGAGACCACGACGACGGCGGCGCGTGCGCGTAGTATCAGGTTGCTGTTGCATTAATATTTTATTATAATATTGCAGTTCTGAGAACTCGTGCTGTACTTGTAATATTATCTCCCGACAATGTAATTGTTCATTTAAACTCAAGCACAGGTGATTAAGATATTGTAAATATTTATTTAGTGTCGTGTTACCGTCTTGGTATGGACGTGTGTCATAATAGACAACTAGGCGCCAGTCGTCTCGAATTAAATGCATGTTCGTAATGCTATCGAAATAAAGGCTACTGTTTTGTAGCGGTCTAATGTTATACGAGCATTGCACTGGAGATAAAATGGTCATGAAAAACAATAACAATGCTGTAGCTAATGATATAAAACTGTATTTTTTCGTTTTGGTAGGTGATTTACTTGGTTTTGGCTCTTGGTCTTTTTGATCAATGTCTTGTGTCTGGTTGTCTGGTATAGATTCTTTTTCGTGCACTGGTAGAATAGAAAGCTTAACAATTGGACGCTGCATAGTTCCATTTTTGGTTTTGAGCGTGACAACTCTGACGTAGCCGTCGCTCCCGGGGTGAAGCTCTATAACGCGCCCTAGGGGCCACTTTCCCGGGGGCAAGTTTTCGTCTCTGATTGCCACAACGTCGTTCTCTTTGATGTTGCGTTGTGGTTTTTTCCACTTACTTCTGGCTGACAGTGAAGTAAGGTATTCGTTAGACCATCTGTCCCAGATGTCTTTGTATATTTTTTGGGTCAGATACCACCTGGTTCTCATATCTGTTTCTGTCTCGAATATGGTCAAAGTAGGCCCACTTGCTAAGAAATGAGCAGGTGTTAGGACATCTAAGTCGTTAGGGTCTTCTGATAGTGGACATAACGGTCTTGAATTTAAACATCCTTCTACTTGGCTAAGGATGGTGCTGTACTCCTCGAAGGTGAACATCTGTTCACCGATCACTCTCTTAAGGTGGTGTTTTAAGCTTTTTATGGCCCTTTCCCATAATCCACCGGCTGACGCCCAGGATGGGGCGTTGAAATGCCAGGTGATCCCCATGCTTGCTATATCTGATAATAACGCTTGATCTATCGTGTTTTGGATTGTTTGATACTCTTCTTGCAGTATTTTGTTTGCACCAATGAAGTTACGGCCTTGATCGCTATAAATATGCCCTGGGACTCCTCTTCGAGCGGCCATGCGTCGCAAGGCAGACAGAAATGCTGAAGCGGTAAGGTCGGAAACTAGTTCAATATGTACGGCTTTGGTTGCCATGCATATAAACAACGCTATGTAGCCTTTTGTGGTCTTGATGCCTCTACCTTTGTTCGCTTTGATCATGACATGGCCCGTGTAATCCAATCCTGACCGATAGAAAGGGCGGGACGGGTTAGCACGGGCTGCCGGTAAGTCTCCCATCAATTGGGTTTGTAATTCAGGATTCTGTCTTCTACATTTAACGCAATCGCGAAGGCGTTTCTTGGTAGCTCTGATGCCGCCGATTAACCAATATTTCCTCCTTAAAAAGGATATTGTTAAGCGCGGTCCTCCATGAAAAGTGATTTCATGTGATTCATCTATTAGTAGGTCGGCCAATCTTGTCTTAGAGGGAATGATGGCGGGGTGTTTTGTTTCCATGTCTAAATTGGCATGTTCCAGCCTGCCGCCGACTCGTAAGATGCCGTTCTCATCCAGTTTTGGGTTGAACATGAGGAGTTTGCTCTGGTTTGAAATACTTTTTCCTGATTTTAAACAAAGTATTTCATCATTAAATTCTTCTTGTTGAATTTCTTTTATGATATAATCTCTTGATTCACGGAGTTCTTGATTTGACAAATAATTGTTCTTGTTGTTTCTTGTGATGAATCGCCTGACCCATCCTAAAATCTTTGTACACTTTGAAAAGGAGCTATGTTTTATAAGCAATTCTTTCACAATACTATTTGATGATTGCGAAGCGTTGCATAACTTTGTTTTTCTGATTTCTTGGTCAGTGGTATAGACGATGGTATTTTCCTCACTCTTAGGTTGAAATGTGGGAAGCCATTCAGGGGATTTCCACCAGAGCGAGTGTTCCTTCAATTGGGATGCTGTTAGTCCTCTTGTGGCGCAATCAGCAGGGTTATCTTTAGATTTAACGTAACGCCAGCAGTCTGATGGCATTACAGCGATGATTCCTTTTACACGATTTGCAACAAATGGCTTCCATCGCTCTGGGTCACCCTGGAGCCAGCCTAAGACGGCCATTGAGTCCACCCAGCCATATATCATGATATTATGGTCGCTGAGGCATGATTTGATTTTTGCCATTAATTTAGATAACAGCTCTGCTCCACACAGTTCGAGCCGAGGCAGCGAGACAACTCTGTTCAAAGGAACAAGCTTTGACTTTGCAGCCACTAACGTTATTGATTGTCTATTTTCCTGGTTAATTCGACAATAAATGACACAGGCATAGGCTTTAGTACTCGCATCAGAGAATCCGTGAAGCTCCACTTGAACTTTACGTACTATTCCTAGCCATCGGGGCACTTGATAATGATTAAATGGATTTCAGACTTGATTTTCATCCATTCCTCATTGATCTCTGTCGGTACCTGATCGTCCCACTGAATATTTGTTTTCCAAGTGTCTTGAAAGAGAATTTTTAATTTTGTGGTCACTGGTGCTAACCAGCCCAATGGGTCGAACAATTTAGAAATATCTGATAAAAGGATTCTTTTTGTTAGGGACTTTGGCTTGTTGTTGTCTATTTTAGGTTGAAAAGTAAAATGGTCTGATCTGGGATTCCACCCTAGACCGAGAGTTTTAGTTGATTCCGCTTGTTTGAAATCGAAAATATCCTGATTGTTTTCTTGCTCGGTTGGTATTAATTCTGGTACATTTGATTTCCATTTGCGTAGATTAAATCCCCCTGATTTTAATAAAGCGATCAAATCATCTTGTAACTGTTTGGCTTCTGGGATAGAATCCTGTGAATGGAGAAGATCATCCATGTAGAAACACTCCTCCAGGACCCTGGGGGCCGAGCTGTTTGGGTAGTTATCTCTCTCATCATTAGCCAACTGCTTCAGAGTCATCATAGCTAAGAAAGGCGACGCTTTCTGTCCAAACGACACGGTTGCCAATTGGTAGACCTTCAATTTTTGTGAAGGATGATCTCTCCAAATGATTTTTTGCAACTGCTGATCAGTTTCATTTAGCCATATTTGTAAAAACATTTTTTCTATGTCCGCAGTAAACGCGTATTTGTATTGACGCCATTTGATGATGAGAGACTGAAGGTCCTGTTGTAAATTAGGACCTCGATACATTACGTCATTCAAACTATAGCCACTCGATGTTTTAGCCGACGCGTTAAAAACTACGCGCAGTTTTGTAGTCGTAGAGTCTTGTCGCGTAACACAATGGTGAGGTAAATGACACTGTGGTATCGAATTACTGACAGCGCTTGCTAGTTTCATATGACCGAGCGATAAGTAGTTATTTATGAATGACTTATAATCTTGCGCAATCTCTGGTTGTTTATTTAATTTTTGTTCTAGAGAGTAAAATTGTCCTATAGCTTTATGTTTTGATTCACCCAAATTTTCTTGGTAATTTGGTTTTAACGGCAATTTAACTTGATACTTGCCATCCTCTTTTCTGATCGTGGTAGTCTTATAAAAGTCAATGCAATGCTGGTCTTCTGACGATATACCCTTTGGTTCAGAAATACCCTCAATATCCCAAAATTGTTGGATGTCGTCGAGGTTATGAAGTACAACGTTGCATTGGAATGATTTTACGTTGCCACTCAATATCCAACCCAACTGCGTGTGCTGAGCGATAGGCATTGATGGTTCCGTTCTACAAATACCATCCAGCAGGATCATGGAGTATACATCAGCTCCTAAGAGTACGTCTACTGGACGATTAACATAAAATTCAGGATCAGCTAGTTTTATGTTATCTAGGTACGACCAATCTGGCTTAGGGAAAGAACAACTTGGTAAGTTCTTTATTAAGCTTTTCATGACCAATACATCAGTTTCGAAGGTGAAATCGTTAGTGGTAGACATGCATTGGATATTTATCATCCCTTTGCAACTGCTCTCTTTATCACCAACACCTGAAATGACTCCTGCGCATCGTTTCCTTGGCAATCTCAAAAACTGGGCTGCATGCTCTGTAATAAGAGATATTTGTGATCCCTGATCAAGAAGAGCTCGCATTGTATGATTCGAGCCATCCGCTGATTTTACCTTGATTATAGCGGTTGGCAACAGTATTTCCATCGGTTCTTGCGGTAGCGACACGTGTGAACTACTTATGATTTGTTTCCCCGAGTTAGCATTTACGCCACTTGCACGGCTAGCGCCCTCGTTTGCCGTTTCCGCTGCTGCTTTGCTCGATTGCGTAAACGCTTCATGCAATAAAGTATTGTGATCTTTATTGCATTCACGACAACGATTATTTGATAGGCATGATTTACCCGGATGATAATTAAGGCAATTTAGACACAGATTTAAACTTGATAAAATTTTGCGCTTGTTATAAGATGACAATGCTAAGAATTTTTGACAAAAATAAATTCCATGATCATTACTTTTGCAATGGAAACATCTGTATCTCACACTTGTGGGGGTATCCCCGTTCTTGGCTTTTGGCGTTTGGGTAATCATGCTAGACGAAAAGGAATTCTTGTTTAACACTGATTTATGAAACTGGTTGTTATTCTGATATTTACTTCCTTGATTAACTCCCTGGCTTGCTGCTTGATTTTTTAGCGTGGGATTGTCTTGCTTTCTACGCGAAGATTCTAGAGTAGTAAATTTCATCTCTAAAAAGTCTAAAAACTCTTTCAGAACTGGCAATTCTCTTGGTTTTTTAACTGATTCAACGTAGTCTGAATAAGAATCCATGTCTAACTTTTGGGATAGTAAATGCACGACCAAAGGATCCCAGGTGGTGATGTCGACCCCGAGATTTTTGATGGCATTGAGACACTCTAGAGTTGTGTCATGCAATCGCTTGATGTGGTTAACAGACTGGTGTTGTACAGTGGGGATATTTAATAGAATATTGATTTGCGTGGTGAATAAAAGTTTTTTGTTATTATACCTCTGGTTCAAAATATCCCAGCAGGTGTGATAATTTTCAGAACTCACTGATAAGTGCTGAATCAGCCTTTCAGCCTCGCCTCTGACCTTGGTTTTCAGATACTGCATCTTTTGAGCAGGCGAGATTGAAACGTTGTTATGTATAATTTCGGTAAACAGATCTTTGAAGGAGGTCCAGCTACTATAGCTGCCGTTGAAGGTAGGAATTTCCATCTGCGGAGTAGACCTTTCCCTGTGAGCCAAAGACCATATTCTTGAATTGATGCTTTTCTTGATTCTTGTGTATTCTTTTTCGTAATTAGAAAATGATTGTTCATATACCTCGTTTGACCCCTCCAGCTCGCTATCCAACTCCCAATGTAAAGAATCGATGGCGGCCCATCGGGCCTGGACCGTGCGTAGTACGTCATCGAGTTCCCACTTTTCGGATATAGTACTCACGTCTAAATTGATCACAGTGCGATGGAAAGCCTTGAAATTGCTCTGTTGTTTTTTGAGCATGTCCTCAGTCTTGCTAGTAATACCTCTGGATGATGTTTGAGCTGGTGTTGGACCACCACTACCCTGTGGCGTTTGCTGTTGCTGACCAACCGTACCCTGAGGGGGTGGATTGAACATTGGAGGCTTTAAAAGTGGAGTTCCAGGCCTGCTGTCTAGTGCAGACTCTTGATTGTAGTTTGCCAGACTTGCCCTAATTGAACCGTATCTCTCCCTTACCTTTGAATAATCACTGCTTGCCGAACGCTGACATTCTTCACCGAACTCTGATAACCTAGAATGATTATATTCATACTCTTGCCAATATTTATCTAGAATATCAATACGTCGCTGAAGATAGTCCGGTGTCTTTCGGTGTGCACTATCCTTGTTGAAATTAGTCCACACTTGTTCTATGGCTGTGGCTATTTGTTTTTGAGTAGCCAAAATGTCTTCTAACGTAGACATGATGATTGAAAAAATAAAAAAGGACTGGTCTTACTTGATAGACGCTGCTTCTTGAAGTTGATGATGGTGGGGCTTACTAACGAACTCTTGGCCCCTGATGATGACTGATGATGATCCAGTGCCTTGCTGCCACTGAACAGGACGCGTTTCTTGATGACACGCCCTTGATTTGATGATGGTGATGTGTCACAAATGCCTTGATTGCACTGCAACGCTCACGTGGTATGCACTGGTGACGTGCACTTTTTCGATAGGGTCCGAAGCGGAACAAAGACACGAATTTAGTTACGCGTTTTAGAGGTCCCGCCTTTTTCGGTAGACTCGAAGGACCATGTTCGGGTTTTAAACCGAGATTGATAAATGATAAGATTTGATCTGGTATAAAGAGATTATATTTGGAGATGAAAAACACTTGATACAAAAACGATTAAATTAATGCTAAATGAGTACGCGCGGCGCTCTTGATGGCTTAATGCGAACTGGTTTGATTGAAATGAGGTTAAATTAGGTCAACGTGTAAAATGATGAATTAACTAAAATGTACGTAGCTCGTACAGGAACAGACTGTACCAGTAATAAAGACACATTGTCAGTGGCAATAAGCCTCTGTTGACACTTATCAGGTGAACTGGGCCAATCATTTACAGCAGTATACAAAAGATTTTATGTCTGTATGTTAGGATTGTAATAAAGAATCAGCATGACTCGCGCGTTAAAATCACCTTCCTGGTCTTCGTTATTCGCACGAGTACCTACTTATGTAAGTATAGATAGTAACATACTTATCGGGGTAATTGCAGGCGGACCAAATATGTTACGCGGTGTTGTGCGTGTTCTCGTACTTCGCGGCGGGGCAGGAGCAGAAGAAGGCGATACTTGAGCAAGCGGCGCGCGTGCCGCCCACCTCGCCCGGCGCACTGGCTCCGCTCGCGCCGCACTCGCCGCACCACCCCGCCTCGCTCTCTGACTCCGAGGCCTCGCCTAGGAAGACGAGCCCGCAGGTACAGGTTAAGGCTGTCTGTCCACCTCGCCCGGCGCACTGGCCCCGCTCGCGCCGCACTCGCCGCACCACCCCGCCTCGCTCTCTAACTCCGAGGCCTCGCCTAGGAAGACGAGCCCGCAGGTACAGGTTAAGGTTGTCTGTCCACCTCGCCCGGCGCACTGGCCCCGCTCGCGCCGCACTCGCCGCACCACCCCGCCTCGCTCTCTGACTCCGAGGCCTCGCCTAGGAAGACGAGCCCGCAGGTACAGGTTAAGGCTGTCTGTCCACCTCGCCCGGCGCACTGGCCCCGCTCGCGCCGCACTCGCCGCACCACCCCGCCTCGCTCTCTGACTCCGAGGCCTCGCCTAGGAAGACGAGCCCGCAGGTACAGGTTAAGGCTGTCTGTCCACCTCGCCCGGCGCACTGGCCCCGCTCGCGCCGCACTCGCCGCACCACCCCGCCTCGCTCTCTGATTCCGAGGCCTCGCCTAGGAAGACGAGCCCGCAGGTACAGATTAAGGCTGCCTGTCCACGGAAGCGGAGTGAGGCAGCGGAGCGGAGAACCTGAGAAATATTAACCAATGGGATTGCACAAAATCTCTGCTATAAAGTTGCAGAATGACCGCAGGAGGTCCACAGAGGCATTACGTGCTTTCCGAAGTGTGCGTGAGTTTTTCCGAATAGAAATTTTCATTTGCGTCCCAACACAGATGCTATTGCGTCTGTTGTTATTTATTTTAATGTTTTGCTGATTTGGCATAAATAAGTTACTATACTTATTTATGCTAAATTATCAAAGTCCTTTACTTTATACTCCGCCTAAAGGCTGTAAGTGTACAGGTAAACTAATAAACCTGGAGACAGAGTTCTAACTATAGGTAACTTTACAGGCTACGGAGGCGCTAAAACCATTCGGTTACTAAAGTAATAAAGGCTACTAGCACTTCCTCACTTATAACAATTTATGGTAATAATTTTTTTTTTCCTTATTCCTAAGGTGGAAAGAAAATCCCCAGTGAACCGAGTAGGCGAGGCCAGGGCAGTATTTGCGAAGAGCGAGGTGGGTCCCGCCGCTGAGCCCCGCGCATCCCGTGACAGCGTGAGGGACGTCCCGGACCGGCAGCCGCGGGACGTCCCGGGCCCGCAGCGGGCTGCCCCGGCGCAGGACACGAGGGACGCGCCGCCTAGGGACACGCCGGAGAGGACCCCAAGGGAGGTGGCGGAAGGAGTTGGGGGGTGAGTCATAGTCTATATATTTTTTAATTTATTTGTTTATTAGTTTTTGCCATTTTTGCTATTTATGTAAATTTTCGTACATTATAATGACTCATAAGGTAAACAGTCGGCTTTAAAGTCTATAACGAATAATCCGATGTATGTATTGATCACTAACTAGAGCAGCTCGTTATTAATTAGTTATGTGAACAAAAATTTGTTGTAATTACTACATAACTAGGGGGCGCCCGCGGTTTCACCCGCGTGGTTCCCGTTCCCTTGGGAATTGATCAAAATCCTCTCTTAGCGGATGCCTACGTCATAACATCTACCTGCATGCCAAATTTCAGCCCGATCCGTCTAGTGGTTTGGGCTGTGCGGTGATATCTATCTATGTCAGTCAGTCAGTCAGTCACCTTTGAGTTTTATTTATTAAGATTTATTAAGATTATGACCAGATAATATGATGAACATTACTTCTGTATAGTATTCAAGCAATCTATGGCGTACCTAATTTTATCCGAAAATTTTGCCAGACATTGGGTACACACTACACACCAAGTTGAACGTTGACTTGAGTAACGTCAACCTTTTTCGGTAAACAACTTCTCCTATTTACCCTGCAGTAGCGTTAATACGCTAACGCCTCAATATATCCTATCATTAGATGCTGGTAGCCTGATGATAGGTACTTCTTCTTCTTACTTCTTTGATCCAGCTACTTTTAATGGTAATGGTATTAAAAACATACATTTAGTAAGATTTATTAATGTGGAAGCCAGTACCTACACTTGAAATCAGAGGCTCGAAGATCAGATGAGTCTACAGTCTGGCAGCACATTGAGGGACATTTCCAGGTGAAGCGTCCCTCAATGGAATAGGCCGCAGTGGCCGCTTACCATCAGGTGGGCTGGGTGCCTGTATGCCAACTGACCTAGTATAAAAAAAACGACGGGTTGCACTCCGGGAGTGCCGGCGAAGTGAAAACTTGAATATTTTGGTATTCGCCATGCTAGCGTTCCCTAGGAAAATTTCGCAAATTGGTACTTTTTGTTCAAGCGACATCTATGAATTTTTGCGGGAGAAAGTTCCCGCACAAATTCGTAGATGGCGCTTGAACAAAAAACACGTGTCCGTCTCGTCTTACGAATTTTCGATCAGTCACGTGACACCTGACGCGAGTTTAACATTTTTTACGCATTACAAAAAAAGTGTACAACGCCGCTAAAGAAGTTTTCACTTCAAAAAAACTTAAGTCAGATGATGAAGCAACAGTAATAGACGAATTTATTGTCGTGCAGGTCAGGTATCCGCGAGGGCGGGCCCGGGGGCGGCGGGGGCGGCGTGGGCCGGCGGGACAGCGTGCCGCCGCGCCGGCCGCCGCCGCCCGCGCCGCTGCAGCAGCGGCTGGCGCGCGCGCACTCCACCGCCGCGCCGCTGCGGCAACACGACCCGCCGCTGGTGAGAACCTTCGTCTCACTAATAAGCTCGAAATATAATTTTACTAGCCTTCCGCCCGCGGCTTCGCCCGCGTGAACTATAGGACGTTATCCCGCGGGAATATCTTGTAAATTGTAGCCTATGAGTTATTCTGATGTATAAGCTATATTATTGTAAAGTTTCATTAAAATCAATTCAGTAGTTTTTACGTGAAAAAGTAACAAACGTTCATCCATCATCCATGCGCCCCCCGGCCGGTCGGTACCGCCGCAACCGCTATGTCCCTGCATTTTAAATCTGTAATATCTTCAAAAATATTCATTTAAATTGCATGCTGTAAAGAGCCATATTGATCTATATTACATGCACAATTTATTTAAGGTAATTGGATAAGGATCTGTATTGGATTGGATTTACTGTATTGCTCAAAATCGCTTTTTCGTAAATATGCCCTTATTTTCTCATTAGTAAAGGATAAAAATGGTTATTGTGGGTTATCCCTAATAGATAGACATATACCATCGCGGACTTTTTTGTAAACCTTTTTAAGGTGAACAATACCGTAGTACATTATTTTGATCTATCTCGTAGGGTTCAGCCAGCGTTTGCAATGTAAGCGCAAAAAAATGTGTTTATTTACGACCTTAAATTAAAAACCTATAAAATTATCAGTGTTTCTCTACTATATTATGCATGTATTATACATATAAACCTTCCTCTTGAATCAGTCTATCTAATAAAAAAACCGCATCAAAATCCGTTGCGTAGTTTCAAAGATTTAAGCATACAAAGGGACATAGGGAGAGAGAAAGCGACTTTGTTTTATACTATGTAGTGATTCTGAACATCAATTAGAGTCACTATTAGAAATATTGGGTGCGTTTGACAGAAAAAAGCGCTTGTGAGCACTTACAAGCGCTGAAAACAGTTTTCAGCCAGGACTCGTTTGCTAACTTCATAGCGCTAACATAATCCGCCATTTTGCTTATTTGTTTTGTTTGTTCTGAAATGGTTTTAAGTAGATACGCCATTTTGATAACAAGCGCTTTCTAGCGCTTTTTTCTGCTAAACGCACCCATTGGATTTATTTTGTTTGTTCTGAAAGAAATGGTTTTGAAGTAGATACAAGATAAAATACTATCGTATGTTAGATCCCGCCGCGGGTAGGCGCGGGCGCAGCGCCGCGACCCGCCGGCGCGCCGCCCGCGCTGCCGCCGCGCCAGATGTCCGCCGCCGCCGACCTCAACACTGTGCCCAGGTTAGTTACCCAGCAGTACCTACCATATAGTTGATAAATAAGGACAAAATAAATGTTACTTTCTAAAAATGCTGCCACTCGTGCCATTGAGCTTTTTCATTTATTCGTATAAATAGTAATATAAAATAACTAGTGACACCCTTCAAAGATTAAGGACAAGATAAATATTTTATATATTTTTCCAAACCGCTATTTGTGTTAAAAAAGTCGAGGATGAATATAAGAATTTCCATGCTGTTTTAGTGTGGTATGCACTATGTTAGTTCTGAATCTGAATTAGTAAACTAACAGAACAGACACATAAAGGCATTCTACGGCCTTTTATTATACGACATCGCTGCAAGATCGTTTTTTATTTGAAATTACATTGCAGAACGTCATCGAGTCCGGTGCGCGCAATGTCGCGGCCGCTGACAGGCGCGGCGGGCGCAGCGAGCGGGTCGGGCGGGGCGAGCGGGGCGGGCGGGCCGGGCGGGGCGAGCGGGTCCGGCGGGGCGAGCGGGACGGGCGGCGTGGGTCCGGCGGGCCCGGCGTTCGGCGGCGGCAACCCGTTCGCGCCGCGCCACGCGGAGTTCGTGATCCCGGCGCGCGGCTCGCAGCGCCGCTCCTCCACCACCGACCGCAACTAGCGTGACGTGCCACTCCCTAGCTCCTGCGTATCCGGGCGTAACTACCGCACGAACACACACCCAGTACAGGTCCCGGCAAACTTCTTGAAATCGGGTGGGGATTGCGCAGAACACTAATTTTAAGATGCCTGCGCGCTATTAGTCAGAAGCATACCTCTGACCGATAGCGCACGCGCGGCGTCGGGAAATTCCCGCGCGCGCAAAAGTGCACATGCGCGAATTTTCACCTATTCCGTCGAGAGATGGTAAAGAAGTTTGCCGGCTTATACGCGTCATGACAATAAATAAATATATCATTGGACATTCTTAACACACAAGTTACCATACCACACAGTTCGCCCCAAACTGAGCAAAGCTGGTACGTGGGTGTCAATAGTATACTTTTTCTGTAAATAGGTACATACCTACATAGGTAGTCGATACATATTATACATAGGCAAATCCTGATCTACACAAACTGACACGCTTATGCATACACATTAATGTTTGTACTGTGTGGGTATCTAACCTGCAATCTGGGTACTTCCTCCCTTTTATCAACCACCACATCGTGGTGTAAAACCTCACCAATAATATAAATTACTTACAATTTTTTAAATAATGGTGACCGTTAATTAAGTACAGAAAAAAAACTTGAATTCAGGTAATATATTTTTTACAAGCACTGATTCTGTTACGAAAAGCATTTTGAAGGGTGATTCTGAAATATAATTAAGTATCATACAGTTTGCAAAAAACTATACTTATAGTTACGCCTGCGATACATAAGGATGTCCAGTCGCTTTAATAATATTTAATCATGAGCAATAAATGTATTGCTAAAGATAGATGCACCGTGAAACCTTTAGTGTAATAAATGTTATAGAAACCTACGTGTTCCTTACGATTGGTAAATATCGAATTTTACCGCAAGTCCTACAAGTAGGTATTTTAGCCTTGTTAAAACCTAAATAATCTATCACATAATTGGAGCCGCTGTTTAAAGTAAATTAGTTATTTGAAGAGTTAATTATTTATCGAGAGCTAATGTTGTTTTATAAAATGCCCTGTGTTATTATAGCATAGACGAGTTATATTATCAGAAGGAATAAAAGTATATGTCGCCTTTGTGCATTTTGTTATTTACGCAAATGTGGTATTTAAGTACAGACCGACAAACTTATCTGTTCCGGTGGCCAAAATTGGAACTACGTGAAATGCAATGCAAAAATGATATTTAATGACAGTTCTAAATAGACAGTAGCGACGCCGCCACCAGAACAGATAAGTTTGTCGGTCTATACTAGCATGTTTCATACATAAGTACACCATTTGTTTCTTTTTTAAACAACATTTTTCCCGTAATTTCGTATTAGGAACTTTGAAAATGGCTCTACTCTTGCCTAGCTTCTTGAAGAATTGTTTTTTATTATTAGATAACTTAATCAATACATAAATACTTATAAATCGTATTCAACATGGAGTGAGAATTATTTCGCGACGGCCAGCGGGACATGGATTCTCCAAGACATTATCTTAATTTTTAAACTTTTGTAATATTTAAGAACTTGTTTTCTAAATGAAATAGGTAGGTACCTAAAAGTTTAAATTCATCGATGCCACCACATGCACCAAACGTCACTGTGTAATAAAAAACAATAAAGATGCTTCCCAATGAGGCAGAAGGGACAAGATAAAATCATTGCTATGTGATTTATGAAGACGTTATGCACGTTTTTGTAACAGATTATAAAGTTATTTCAAACAACTACTGAAGGATGTAAAGAAAATAAATGCAGCAAAGCTTCAAAAGTGGGTGAGGGTTGAGCTATTTAAATTTTTATTTTAGCTATTATGGATAACATGATATATAAATAAAAGATTCCATTCAGATCTTAAAATCTATTTATAGGTATGGTCGGTGATATTGCGTTCTTAACCTTGAACTAATTCCGTTTCAAGTTTATATTTAAAAAAATCACAAAATAAGTTAAGTGCATTATAATAATATTTGTTTTAATATTCAAATTGTATTTGGGTATTAAATTTTTAAGTAGCTTCAATTTTTTAAATCGCTAAACCTAAAATAAGTTAAGTCCTACCTACTATACTCAATCTAAAACGTAATATTATATTAGTTTCACCAAATTAAACCAAATGGTGTCAGAACTCGGTTTGACCGACCATACGGAACACTTTATTTTCATAATGTACCAAAATGAATGAGGTAGAAGTACCAGATTTGGATGTCATAAATAAAATTTTGTGTAATATACTGTTGTATTATTAACCTTAAATTATTGTGGAGGTCGTTGGCGCTTACACTGCGTGCATTTTTTTATAATGTTTTCAGTTGGCAGGCATAGCCAAGTCACCCGCCTAAAGTTAGTGTAATCAGCTGCGGCATATTCCATTAACCTTTGGAACGCCAAGCTACGAACGTTCGGTTCGTGTCCAGAGACAAAGTAAGTAACATTTTGACAGCGATAGTGAAATTCGCTAACTTCAAATTGTATGGATCTCAGGTATGGATGCCTAAAAGGCACGTGGTTAATCGATATTGAAAGTACGTGCTTTGACATTCGCTGTCGCAAATTGAGCGTTATCGAACGTCATAAATGCCGCTTGTCAAGGGGGGCTGAGTTCCTGCGACATTATTTCCATTAACCTTTTAAACACCAAGCTACGAACGCACTGTTCGTGTCCTGTATGCCAGAGCAGGGCCGGATCTACCTAATGGCTTTTTGGGCTGCAGCCCAGGGCCCCGTGGATACAGAGGGCCCCCAACCGAACTGAAAACAATAGGATCGCCTTTTGTTTTCAGTTCGGTTGGGGGCCCTCTGCCCTCTCTGGGTTTTCGCCGAAACTATTGAGATTTTTTTATAAGATGGCATTATAAAAAAATCTCAATAGTTTCGGCGTGGCGCGAAAATGAAAAAGTTGATTTCCGAAAAGAGACACGAAAGGGCATTGAAGATTTTGGCCTTCCTACTGGTCCGCCATTTTAATTTTTTTTTTCAAAACAGCGTTCACCTAAAATTCTTTCTAAAGTGGATACTTAGTGTTAATACTAACATACTATGTCATTAGAAAAAAACTGTATTAAGGTGTCTCATTTCCAATATTATTATAGCAACCAAAGTTTTACTTCATTTAGTTTTACTTTAATATCTTTAAAAAATAAATAAATTAAATTAATTAAAACGTCACCCTTTACGAGATTTCGTCTAATGATATGTTATGTTTGGTTCGATATCAGGTATCCATTTTGGAAAGAATTTTAAGTGAACGCTATTTTGAAAAAAAATCAACATGAAACAATAAAACTTTGGTTGCTTCTAGATCTAGAAATGTGACACTTTACACCCGTAAATAATCACCCGATTGTCTAATGACATTTTGTGTTTGTATTGATACAAAGTATCCACTTCTTAAAGAATTTCAAGTGAACGCTGTTTTGAAAAATTTAAAATGGCGGTACTAGTAGGTGAGCCAGCCTTCATACAAAAATCTTCATACTCCTTTAATTAATAAACTGGTGAAACCAGAAACTGCAATTTTGATTGTTTATTGGGAAAATTTTTGGAGAGATTTAATGTAGTTAATAATAAAGTACAGAGCCCTGGTTTAGCTATTAGTGATGGCAATAAATTAATTGTGTCATTTAAAGAGTTCGTGAAAAACATAAGGCAACAATCAGATCAGAAGCAAAAGGAATACAAAGAGAAAGCTAAAAAAATTAGTACTAGTGTGGGGAACAGACTACAGTGACATAAATAAGAGATGCATTACTTCAAAATTTTTAGATAAATCTACAGATGAAGTCTCAGTAAACGGCGCAGAAAAATTTAAAAGAGACACCCTAACGTTGCGTTGGATAAGATGATTATGGATTTAAATAATAATATAAAAGCTAAGCGTATGAGACATATAGCAAAATAAGAATAAATAAAGACTGGAAAGTGTACGTAAATTTATTTAAAATCAAAATCAAAATATTATTTCCGTGGTTGGCGTGAATACATTGATAAGTCGACTTGCATGATTTTTTTTTTATTGGTTCAATGGCTTCCTATGGTCATGACACATCCCTGAAAAAAAAATTAGCTGAAAATTTTGAAAAATGGCGGTAAAATTGCCGTCGTTCACAACTGAATAACTACATTTTTGCTGAACACCATCGGACATATTGACTTATCAAATATTTTTTTTACATAACACTATGAATAAAGATTCACAACTCGATTTATCAATGTATGGTCAATTCATATCACAATGCAAAAAAATATACAACTAGACTTACTCATTTACGAATTTCATACACAATAAAACATAAATTGACATGTTCAGGTATTAAGTTAGGACCGGTTAAAATAGGTTGAATCAAAGGTTGTTATGTCGAGTTGTCAAGTTATTCCCGCGTAATGCCAGCAACTTCAAACGTGATATGTATAATTGTTAAAATTCAAACCACAATTTATGTGCATTCATGATTTAAATATACAAATTTTGATTATTTTAACATGTAACAAAACGTTCAAAATCGAAATCAAAATTTTTTATTTACGGCAAAAATATTGGATTATGTCCAAATTGGCCATTTGAGGCTCTAATGAAGATATTTTAGTTATCAATTCGTGTTTTAAAAAAAAAAGCCTTGTAATCAATAATTTTTTTCCTAAATTTTTAACTTTTATATTTTTTACTTTCAATTGAGAAAAGAGATGGAAAATTCCCCAATCGAAATTTTTATGTGGGTTTTTCGTTTTATGAAAGCAATTGAATTAATTGCTGCATGGAACGAATTTGTTGAATCAAATAATAAAAATAAAATTATAGTAATGGTGAATGGTAGTACGTTACGTTTAATAACTCTGGTAAGTAATGGGACGTATGGAAAGATGATTAATTTGTAGCCTTGGACATAGTCATGGCCAGAAGTCGGCTATTGCACCAAAGCCCAGCCCAAACTTCAAGGCCCTGGAATTAGTACATGAATTCTTTATAATGCGTTAGTTACCATGACAACGGACGCAAGACCGTGGCGTTCTATCCGTTGGCATCGCAGTACTGCCTCACAAAGTGCTTCTTCACGCTTCGTTTAAAGGAACTCATGTCATAGGAAGGAGGAAATACATGATCCGGCAGAAAGTTCCACTTCTTTATGGTTTGACAAAAAAGGAATCATCGAACTTTTTTGTACGCGATGGAATACTTTCCACGGTGAAGCGATGACAACGCTGACTAGAGCGAGTGGTTCTAAGCCGGAACGGAGAGGGATGAATAGTTCCTCAGAGCATTCACCATGATAGAGGTGGTAGAAGACATTTAGCGAACCAACTGCAACGTCTCTTCGCAATTGAAGAGGTTCGAGGGTTCTGGTGACCTCCTCATCACCTATAATGCGCAAAGCCCGTCGCTGCAATCTATCAAGAGCATTCAAGAGGTATCTGGTAGATCTATCCCAAAAATGCATGCTTAGGCTTTTCTGCAGACTGATAGGGGTGCCCTGAAGAACGGAAAGTGGGAAAATACTTGAGTTTTCTGGGCATTGAACTGAACCAAATTGTTAGAACCCCATTCACTAATGAGATTTAGAACTCGGTTTAATTCAATGACAAGATTCTCCCGCATCTCATCAATCATCGCCCTGTCAGCACTAGGCCTACCCAGATAGCGCCCGTGAACCGTACTGTCATCCGCATAGCAATGAATGCTCCCAAAAGGCAGCATAACATTGATATGCAGAAGAAAGAGAGTGGGCGATAAAACGGAGCCCTGTAGGACACCAGCATTGACTAACCTGAACTGCGAAGCGTGTCTATCAACTACGACACGAATTCTACGCCTATGCAGGACGCCAGCTATCCATTTACAGAGCTGCATAGGCAGACCATATGCCGGAAGGTTGGAGAGAAGAGCTTTGTGCCAGACCTGATCAAAAGCATTGGCAATGTCAAGACTGACTGCCAACGACTCACCATATATTTTATCAATTGCCTCCCCCCAGAGGTGCGTCAAGTAGGTAAGAAGATCACTCGTTGACCGTTTAGGTCTGAAGCCATACCGTCGGTCACTAATAAGTGAGTGATCTTCAAGGTAGTGGATCAACTGGTTATTAATGATCCGCTCCATGACTTTGCACAACACTGAGGTTATGGCGATGGGGCGATAATTTGAAGGATCTCATCGGTCTCCCTTTTTAGGGACCGGCTGCACGACAGGCGATATAGGCGGGTTAATACAGGACATAACTCAGCTGCACAGCGTTTAAGAACAAGCGCCGGGATACTATCAGGTCCACAAGCTTTCCGAACATCGAGTGACTGTAGCTCAAAGCGCACATCGCGCTGCCTAATATGGACATTAGGCATTGCGAAACCACAGGAAGTTATCGTTGGTGGAGGCGCAAAAGTTTCCACTGAGAAGGGGTTCGTTGGCAACTTCCAAAGATCCCTCCATACCTTGTAAAATCTAGCATGATTCCTTCGACAGCTGTCATCGGTTTGACAGGCGTATAGTTTCCAAAGATCCTGATTTAATTGACGTATCTTTTTATGAATTTTACATAAACCTAAAAAATGCTGATTGTAAAAGCATTTGACCCAGACATTGATGAATTGAATCCTGATCTAGAAAAAGAAAACTAAATACTTTTTAATATGGAAAAGGAAAAGAAGCTGAGGTTAAAAGAAGAAGAAGAAGATCACAAAACTAAGAAAAGAAGAACAAATCATAAATATACTTACTTTTTAAGAGAATATAAATTTCCAAGTTAAATGCCTATCTTATAGATGTTATTTTTTCGAAAATTGGATTAAATGTTAATAAAATAGGTTCTGAAAAATAATTTTGTCTTAAAATTGTAACAGAAAAAGTTAATTTAGATTAAATTTAATGTAACTTGATACTTTATGAAGCAAATCTTCCTTAATATATGGTGAATAACTTGATAAGTCGTTGGTGAATGAATTGACAAGTCGTTTTCAAAGAAAACTACACTGAATTATGCAATGAGGCTTACACCGTTCGAAAGATCAGAAAAAAATACCTATATTCAAAGGCACAGCCATTTTATAATATAATATCCTGATTTACCAGGCGACGCCAAACTTTAAAACTGCTGCCCTGTAAAATTGCAATTTTAGACTTGTCAACATATTCACGCCAGCCACGGATTTATTCATGTAAACTTGTATCAAGTATTTATGAATCGTCAATTAGAGTTACGGTGATGCCACACGATTGATAATTATTATCCAAATGACGTAGACGAACATTTAGTGAATGAGTGCATTCAGTTAAAATCTTACTTACTGCAGTTTAAGACAGTCTTCCACCTCGAGCAGTGAAATTTTTTGGCTAATTTATGAAAAGAAACTTGTCGATGTTTTCCCAAACTGCTATTTATCATCTTTAAGATTTTTTTAACGATGCCGATCACTAGCTGTGAACGGAGCGCTCTTTCTCCAGGATGTCGTATATAGAAAACAAATACAGGACAGCAATGTCGAATCATCGACTAAATCATTAATATCAGTTCTTTCCATAAAAAGCGATCAAAGGACTTAAGTGCGATGACCAAATAAAAGAATCTGCAGCACAAAAATGCTGAAAGTTTGCTTTATAATTTATTTAACACTAGCGGCCCGCCCGCGGCTTCGCTCGCGTGAACTATAGGACGTTATCCCGCGGGAATTGATTGAACTATAGGACGTTATCCCGCGGGAATATCTTGTAAATTGTAGCCTATGTGTTATTCTGATGTATAAGCTATATTATTGTAAAGTTTCATTAAAATCAATTCAGTAGTTTTTACGTGAAAGAATAACAAACGTTCATCCATCTGCTCCCCGGCCGGTACCGCCGCAACCGCTTATGTCCCTGCAATAACCATTTTCTTTTACTTATTACGAGAAAATATCTTCAAAACTATTCATTTAAATTACATGCCGTAAAGGGCCATATTGATCTATATTACATGCACAATTTATTTAAGGTACTTAATTGGATAAGGATTAATACTGTATTGCTTAAAATCGCGTTTTCGTAAATAAGTCATTATTTTCTCGTAATAAGTAAAAGAAAATGGTTATTGTGGGTTATCCCTAAGAGATAGACATATACCATCGCGGACCTTTATGTATAACTTTTTAAGGTGTACAATACTGTAGTACATTATTTTGATCTATCTCGTAGGGTTCAGCCAGCGTTTGCAATGTAAGCGCAAAATATTTGCTTATTTACGACCTTACACTAAAAACCTCTAAAATTATCAGTGTTATGCATGTATTATACATATAAACCTTCCTCTTGAATCAGTCTATCTATTAAAAAAACCGCATCAAAATCCGTTGCGTAGTTTTAAAGATTTAAGCATACATACATAGGGACAGAAAAAGCGACTTTGTTTTATACTATGTAGTGATAACCATTCATAACCTGTCAATTCATTTTGCATTAAAAACATAATGTTTTAATAAATAAGTAAAATATTTGTTTTCCTATTTTCTTTCTGTACTTATATTATATAATACGTACATCACTACAGAAAACAGTTTTTTGACAAAATGGCAATTGGTTGAGTAATTAGGTAGGGCCCCTTAGCAGTATTAGCCCAGGGCCCCACAAATTCAAGATCCGCCCCTGTGCCAGAGCTTGGTTATTCTTTATTGTCGAATGCAAGTAAGTATGTAATGTAAGTATTTATCTCATTTTTTACAGGCAGAGTTTTTTGTCAAGTGTAGACGTCGTTGGCGCACAGGGCCCGCAGGTGCTTGTCAAGTATGGACGACTTTGGCGTCCAAAAGGTTAAGGGGTACTTCACGAGTATTCACGACAAACTATAGGCCCCCTTTGGCTCTCACATTTCCGGAGCACTGTTAAACTTATTAAGGCGTTAGGTTAGATTTCACTTGTAGGATTGGTAGCTATAGCTAGCCTATCGGCCTCTGAACACATCTTACCACCAACCAGACCCAAGACGAGAATTGAACCCGCGACCGGTTTTAGACATGTGCGGCTTAGCCATTGTTATACGGAAGCGAAAAATATTTTGCATCGATCACAAAAAAAACTTTCATCTCGGTTATCTGCTTGCTGCGGAATGGATATCTGCTTGTCCTTTTCGTATGTGAAGGGCAAAACGGTTCTTCCGGGTGGTCAAACTATTTTGTCAAACTGATTTGACCACTAGGAAAAAAATTCCTGTTGGTTAAACTTCTTGAAAAGAGTCCCCGTGATCAAACTATTTTGTCTAACTACTATGAAACGAGTATATTACCCTCTAAACACGTGGTCCGACTAATCGGACCACGTCAATCTTTTTTCCTGTTGTCCGACCTACACTCAAGAGATGGGTCGAGGGCAAAAACAAATATGGACAGAATGGGCATAAACTTGGCATATTAGGCATAAATGAGTTTACGCCCAAATAAATGCCCGATTACTGGGCATAAAAACAAATAACTACAAGTTCTAAGAAATTATGCAGGAACTTAACTTTAAATGGAACTGTGTCAGTATTTTCGTAAATTAAAATAATTTTAATTAAATAATTAGTCTTGTTATAAAATCACAGTTGAAAGTTCGAATAATTTAGGTACATAATTATAAAAAAAATAATCTTCATCATCATCATCTCAGCCTATATACGTTCCCACTGCTGGGACACAGGCCTTATCTCAATTGTGAGATAGTGTGAGCCATACTCCACCACGCTGGCCTAGTGCGGGTTGGTGGAGGGGTGCGTAAGCAGGTGACCAACCTTAATGTCAGATGTTATCAAGCCGCCAAATGGCCTCTGACTAGGCTTGACGACTAAAATCTACATTATAGTAAATATTAGCCAGGACCAACAGCTTAACGTGCCTTTCGAAGCATGGAGACGCTCGAAATCAATGTCACTAAATGTGGCTATAATGGTTACCCATCCATTAACCGACCGCGGCGAGGGTAGCTTGACTTTCGTTATCGATACTAAACCACTGTCCAAGGAGCGCCACGAGCGCCTCAAAAAAAAAATCTTAACTCTCGTTAATTACATAAATCTAGCGGTGGCGGTTACTCCCCCGGAACAGTCCTGCGCCCGCGTCGCGTCGGCGTCATCGGCCGACACGATCGGTGAACCGAAGTATAGTTACAGTTACCACTCAAGTAGTAAAGCATACTATAAACTGTTAAATAAAGGAGATCATTCAGGCGCGATGTTCTGTAATGCGAGGACCTCGAGGTGAAGGAGAGATGTCGCTCGTATTACCATGAGCCGCTGAAAAAGCAGCACAAAGAGGTACATCTACCTGACCTTCCCCTGAATCCCTTTATAACCGGATGCTTACCGAGGGGATCCTAGTCAGTGGAGGCTGAGTGTCATCAACCCGGTCTTCAAAGGCAAGTGATCAGTGCAGGAGTGCGACAGCTACCGCGGAATTTCGGTCATATCCCACACCATGAACTTTTTGAACGGATATTTGACTCTTACATACGGCAGGTGTGTTCGTTCTTGGAGAGCCAATATGGCTTCAACCCCGGCTATGGAACCATGGATCCCGTTTTTGCATTAAGGATCGCCATGGAGAGATATAGAACAAGGGATACGCCTCTACATCTCCTATTTCTAGACATGGAGAAGGGCTTTGACTGTGTTATTCGTGCGATAATCTGGTGTGTATTCTTCTTTCCTTAACAGGCCATTGATGTCGAAGTGCTGGTAGGGGAAAAAAGATTGACGTGCAAAAGTATTTTTCTAAAATCTATTTGCAGAATAAATTATTTCTTTCATTTCATTTCATTTTATTGCGATCTAACGGGGTTCCTGATAGTGCAGTCATTGAAGCGAAAAATACGGTCTTACCTCCGAATTTTTTTACTGTGAACCGATTTGCATGAAATTTTGGAATTAGGCTCATCTTACCCTTAACTTCAAAAGTGAAAATGATCTGAACTCCGCCTATTATTTTTAAGGGGTGTAATCAACCCTTAATGGAAAAATTTACATTGAGCCATTTTATCGCTAGAAAACATGTCTAATCGTAAGTGGTGAAATTGTAAAGTATTTTCTAACATAATTACCTCATATTAAAATAATTTTCAACCCCTTGAAAATCTTACATCCTTTGCAAACAACCCCTAAATTGAAAAAATCACAAAAAAATACTTTGGTATGACATAAAAAGATGTAAGTATAGAGTAAGTAATATTTTATATTCTCTTTAATAATTATCAAATATTAGGGGGTTAACCCCTTCCAACCCCTGAAAAATACACCTTGATAAAAAAAAAAATTTTTTTTTTGATAAAATGAAAAGGATTTTAATATTATTCTACACTCTCGAAAATGATTATCATATTCTTTAGCTTTTCTACCCTTAAAACTACCCCTTAGTTACTAAGTAGAACAAAATATGATAAGTTTTTGGACCATAACTACTTCAATTTTCATGGTATCACAATTTATAAAAAACCATTGTAAAGGTAATTAAGAGAGCTACAACATCCTATATTGCAATATATAGTAAAAAACCTTTTTCTAAAACGGTGAAGGGTTAAAGGGCATAAGTGAGGCTGTGATTGCGCTGCCACGCGCTGTTTAAACAATCATATCTCCGTCAATTTTTGTTTGACAGAAAAAACAAAAAAACCAAATTGTTCGTCAGAAAAATACCTAAATTTTTAATCCGGACACTTGTATACGTATCTGTCGTCATTTTTGAGATATTATGAAAAGAAAGTGGGTTTTTTAAAAATTTGAAATTTTGATTTTTTATTTAATCGTGACTTTTTTGAAAAATATGTGTTCTGAAGCAGCCAAACTGATACCATCTATCAAACTCTTCATAATAAAGTTATTTCTAGGCGGAATACGATTAATTTTAATTTTGGTGGAAATGGCACTTATGAAACCCATTGATTTTATAGAAAAAACATTAGATGCTCCCCTTATTTGCAATACAGCTCACTTATTTTACGCGCAAAAGACTTTTAGTAGTGCTCATTTTAAAGCTTATTTCAAGCACTACAAAACCCTTTTGTATTAGAATGCATAAAATGCATCTGCTCGCCGCTAGATGGCATTGACCACATCGATTAAATTTCAGACAGAATAAAAACGGCTTTGATCTTTAATATCTAGCTTAATATTGCACTTAGAATACTTTATAAAAATTCAAATTGTTCATTGTTTTACCTGCTACAATTTTGGTCTTTATAAAATTTTCGATAAAACGTATATTTTTGGAGATATTTGCAAAAAACCGATGAAACACGTGAAAAAATTGCGAATTTTCAATTGCCAATAACTTGAAAAGTATTGAATTTTTTGAAAAACTGTATAGATGATTTTTTGCTTAAAATTAGGCCTTCTATCGATATCCGAGGTTATTTTGATAAAAAAATAATTCACCCCCGAGAAGGGGTGGCAACCACCCCCATGGTGGTTGCGGAGTTCAAATCATTTTCACTTTTGAAGTTAAGGGTAAGATGAACCTAATTCCAAAATTGTATGCAATTCGGTTCACAGTAAAAAAATTCGGAGCTATAATGCTTCAATGACTGCACTATGAGGCTTATTTTGACGTAATCCACTATATGTACCGCGATTTCTTTTTGCAGTTCGAACCGCTGTTGGGGGCAAAAAACCCTTTCCCACTACTATCGGAGTCCACTTCACCCTAAGCCAATTCCTGTTTAGTATAACTTGGTTTAGAGCGATCAAACAACTTCCGTGCCAAGTAACTATTGCTAGTTTTAACAATGTGTACAATTACTTTTTGTTGGCCGGCACTTCCAGCAGTCAATAAATGTATGAATATGATGAATCATCGAACTAGTTTAAATAACTTGGTTCAGAGCGATCCTACAACTTCCGTGCTATATGACTATTACTTCAAATGGCTAGTTCTAACAATATGTACAATTAGTTTTTGTTGGCCGGCACTTTCAGAAATCAGTAAAATGTATGAAAAAAGTGAATCTTAGAACTTGTATAACTTGGTTCAGAGCGATCCTACAACTTTCGTGCCATATTAACTATTGCTTTAAATGGCTAGTTCTATCGATACGTACTAATTTTTTTTGTTGGCCGGCACTTTCACAAAAGTCCCAAAAAAATGATCTCCTTTCTTATGGTTTATTGCAATATATTAGGTAGTAGTTAAATGTTTTTATGAATTTACCTTTTCTGCGCACATAATTAAAGCTACCTGAATGATTTTTTAAATAAAATTTGTGTTACAGTTTTTGCCCTGACCAAGGGCATTTATTCGGCGTGAACGGGCATTTATCCGGCGTTTATTCAATACGCCCAATATGCCAGGGCATAAACCCATCTCTACTCACGGCACAAAAATCCGCCCGTTTTACAATGAACGTCATTGCCGTTTTAATAAAATGACTGTCAGGGAAACAAATGAACGTCGGAGTAACAAGTGAAGGTAGGAAAGCATTGTCTATTGATCTAAAGTTAAAAAAACAGGTGCTAGCGATTTTCGTCCTTTGCCCTAATGCATACTTTACTAACTTTGCTGTTTCATTAAAATCCGTTATTTTTGTACATGTCGATAAGGTCTAAAGTCGCTTGCACCTATTTTTTAACTTTAGATCAATAGACAATGCTTTCCTGCCTTCACTTGTTTCTCCGACGTTCATTTGTTTCCCTGACAGTCATTTGTTTCCCTGACATTCATTTGTTTCCCCGACATTCATTTGTTTCCCCGACATTCACTTGTTTTCCCGACATTCATTTGTTTTTCAGAATTTGCAAACATTTTATTAAAAAGTTTTGAGTTAATGAAATAGGTTGGGCGGATTTTTGTCCCGTGGGTGTAGGTCGGGCAACAGGAAAAAAAGGTTGACATGGTCCGAATTAGTCGAAAAAAGCAGTCGGACCACGTGTTCAGAGGGTAATATACTCGTTTCATAGTAGTTAGACAAAATAGTTTGATCACAAGGACCTATCCAAGAAGTTTAACCAACAGGAATTATTTTCCTCGTGGTCAAATCAGTTTGACGAAATAGTTTGTTCACGGGGACTCTATGCAAGAAGTTTAACCAACAGGAACTTTTTTTTCCTCGTGGTCAAATCGGCTTATTCCTCGTCAGTTTGACAAAATAGTTTTACCACCCGGAAGAACCGGGGCAAACCGGAAAAGTTTATAAGGTACCTACTAACTTCCATTCCTTGCCTCCCGTCCCACTCCAATTACTTACACCTTTGTATTTTATGTGTTAATGTTGTTGCTGTTTTTAACATGCCTCCATTGAGAGTAATAGAGTAAGTAGTGACTCTTGTTGCTGACTGCACTTATTAAACCACTAGTCGCGTTATTTTCTCACTTGAGGATTGCATTAGGTAACAAAGTCTAGAAAATAGGTATCATGCAGCTTAGTAAAATAACATTAGAGATCTTAAGATATTTATTTCCTTAGGACATGGAAAAAATATCTTTAGTATTACACATACATCTATTTTAGAATACTGGTAATATTGATACAATAATCATTTACATCGACCATAGAGCTTACACAGATTCACACATAGAAAAATAACAGTTGAAAAGAGTCAAGACTCAGATATTATTGGAATACAAACAACGCATAGACTTAATCACTATTGCCGTAACGAAAATAAATGAAACTGAATAAAAAAACGAGTACTCTGACTTTACCAATTCTTCCATACTTAAAAATATCACAGATGATTCAAAATAATAAACAAGTAAACTTAACTTGGAATTTGTAGAGATACTCAGGTGCCAAAACTATATTAATCACGTAGTAATGATACCATAACTAAACATAATTATACCCCTTTGTAGCTCAATATAATATAGGTACAATAGGAAAACTTTTATACAATCAGTCGATTCTGTTAATGATACGTACTTTAACAATTAAAAAGATTAAATCTATCAGTACTTTTTACTTATAAAACTTATTACTAAAAATATGTGGCAACATTGAACATATGCAGGTTCATAATGTGTATTTAAAAATAATATGTATCACATAAAATAATTTTAGACTCTACACTCGCAACGACACTTGCAACTTGCAACGATGTCACAAAAAATAGCATGTGCACCACGCATAATTTACCTACTAGTTGTAGGTACTTGAGCGTACAAACAATTGTACGAATATCGACAATATAAACTCGTACACATGTGCCGAACTTTTACTCGAAAACAAATGAGTAACCTTTAGTGTCTAAGTAAGCATCCCACAGGAGCAAGGCTAAAACACTAAATGAGGTACACAAACGGAACCAATATCATATTACTTAAATGATTCACGGAATCGAAACACTTAAATTTCTCGAGACGATGTTTAGGTTTGATCAAAATTAAGATCTTTTTCACTCTTCTTAATTCGTTCATCGCTTAAAAGACCTAACTACCATAGACACAGAAAGTAGTGTAGGTAAAGAGCGATGTTCAGTTCAAGTATCTTCTGCAGATGCAGACAAATGCACAAAGCCCAGTTGCTTTGCATCGCAAGCCCATAAGACGCTCGCTGTTTAGTCCTTGATATTAGACAAAAACTCAATCCTTTAAAACACTGGTGATCTGAAGCTGGAGGAATATTCATTTATCATTCTTGTTTTGTAACAGTTTCAAATAACAATTCATTAGTTTCTACCTCCAGTGATTGTGATTCTTTTTCAAATTCTTGCGTAGAGTCGTTATTCTGAAAATAGTAATTACTAGTGTTAGACGACTGCAAATATGCATTATCAATGTTCGCTATTCGACTTTTTAAGCAATCATAATTTCTACCTTTTTAACTATATTAATTAAAAATTCGAGATTATTAAAGATAAGTAACAATTTCAATGGCCCTACCAAACCGGCACGCACCCCACCTCATGGTATGGTAAACGGGCACTGAAGCCTTTTTTTTTTTCGGAGGAGAATGCTTTTATGCACCATAATTGCAGGGTAGCTAAACCTGCGGCCGTGTGTGGGACTCGAGACTAAAGCGTCCACTACCCACTAAACTCCCCCGGTTCCCCTTCACACCCGATTGGGACGAGCCGGTGCCAGCGTTAGCTATTGACCAGCCCATCCCCGGGTACCCCGACTTGAGAGGCCTCAAGTCGAGGTGGCGCCTAGGGAGGGCCACCCGAGAAACAAGGTGACCCTCAGACTTGGCTCGAGCGACCTGTGCAATGCGGACGTTGGGGAGCTACCCCCGCCCGCAGGTCAAAACTGAAGCCTAATCCATTAAGAGATTCTAAACAGGAACCATTGATCAATGTATTACCATACTGTAGGGAATTTAAAGAGGCTCTTTACTTGCCTGATCGCTTTGGTGAACGTCAGATTCCAGTGCTTCATTTGTTGTAGTATTTTTCTTTTTCATATAGGTTTTAATATTTGTGTATGGTTTATCTTTTACTAGACTTTTATTTTTAATACCTTGCTTAGTCATGATCTGGAAATGTGTAAAATGTTTTATTAAACTTTACTGATTAATGCTATTTTAAGTAATAATATAATAAGTAGTGATCTTACAAGATTAGCACCGAAAGGACCTCTTATAAGCCGATGTGTTTCAAGTTTTGAAAAGGAGTCAACAATCCGCCATTCTAATTTGAGATCATTGGGTATATAGACCCTCCGCGACAAAACTCTGAAATAAATAAGCATTTTATCAACAAAAGTAATAAATCTAGCGCAAACCTCGTTATTCAATTGTTATATACAACAAACAAACAAAACGTCCCATTGGCATCACATTAGTTAGGAAGTAGCAGGTAAGTACCTAAGTAAAATAACAATAAATTTAAAACCACCGAGTGGTAACTGTATTTGTAGTAACTATGAAAAGTGGATATAATGTATGTAGTTACTTACTGATTAATTTTCGAAAAGACCTCTTCAGGGGCGTAGTAATCGGAAATCTTGAAACCAGGAAATTTGAACCTCACTCCTTTAGTTTTATGCTGTTCTCCGACTAGTGCTCCTAGGTTTTCAATATTTGAACATTCCAAATATATATCTTTAATCTCATCTTCTTCTTTATTCGGCGCAACATCTTCATCGTCATCAGAAATTATGTATGTTTCATTTTCTGGAGGAGTACATATGGTCGACGTACCGAGGAAATGTTCAATGTCCATATTTATTTCATCATCTACCTTTGATGAACTAGCTTTAGGACTTTTATTCCCGTCTATAATTAGCCTTTCATTGATTTCTTCTGGCTTTAAAATAAACATACCACCTTCTTTTCTTTTTATTTGCGAAGTTTCCTCTTTATTACATTCCGAAAACACTGCAGCTATTTTAATCTGCGGTGCTACTTCTGCCACTGGCTTATTTTGAACTCTATTTACAGTTGCACCACCAGCACATGTCATAGCTAGTAAAGGTGAAACAGGCTGTCCTTCTAACTCTGGCAGAACTATAGGCGTAGCTGCAGTAGTTACCTTATCAGTGTTGATTTTTGAATGCGGATTTGTACTCGTATTAGGTGTCTTAAGAATCGAAAACGTCTTTGTCTTTGGTAATACTTGTGAAACTGGTTGTTTATTGGGAGGTTTGAGAACAGAAACAGTTTTAATAAGAGCGCTTGGGGCTAAATGGTAGAAGCCATTACTTTTACTTATCTTTATCGGTTTCACAACCCTGGCATTTTCTTCTGCTGGTTTGATTTTAGCGTTGTCTTGGTTAATCTGAGAATCATTTTTCGACTGCGGATCATCATCTGCCAAACCAGGATTTCCAACCTGTACTAGATCTTTATATTCTGAGCGCTGAGAGGGTATAAAAGATAATGGATTATCAATAACTTTTAAGTTATCAACTTTATCCGTGGTTATCCAAATACCTCTAGTTCGGTTTCGGTTACCAACATGAGTAAAAGTTTTGACAGTCTCTATACCTAGGGGCTCATTCACTTCGTAAGGTCCTATAAAAACACAATATTCATTGCTATTTGGAATAGCATATATACCGAATTGTGTTTCATCCGCTTTTTTTTCGGCACATTTTTGTGATGACAATCTCACCGTTTTTCCGGAAACGCGGGCAACATTTATAGCTTTAACAATACTTTTATATTTCACAAAGAATCCCCTGTTATAAAACTGTATTTCAGTAAAATCATTTTCAACAATCATTATAAACCATCTAGAATGTATAGGGGTATTTTCGGTAGTAGAGTTCATTTCCTGCATTGCACTTGATATTGCAATCGATGCATCGGGATCGATGTCGACTAAAAGATTTGGGCTTGGTTCAATGACAGGATTTTGATCGTTTTCAGTACTATTAGATTCTTCATTATCTGCACTATTGTCTTTTTGATCACTAACCTTTGTTACCGTACCAATAAATTCCCAACAATGGTTGTAGCCATATAATATACAAAAGTAATCTTTCATATTATTTGTATTTGTAAGTAAACTTTTAACCGTTGTGGGATATTTGTGTAATTCTGCGAATCTTATATCATCAATATTTATGCAATTATCAAATAAGGGATTATTATTATTTACAGCCATAAAAATGCGATATGGAGCTTGTTTTGAAACCAAAAACAAATTTTTCCGTTCACTGTATCTATTTAAAATAAAATCCCAGGGATAAAGTGCAACTTTGCCTTTTTTAGGTGGTTCTAGGGTAGTTTTAGAGACACCCCTATCCAAACGTCGTTTATACTGCTGATAACTGGATTCAAGCCAGGCTACTAATTTAGGTTTATTTGATATAGACTTTTCAGGAGCACTCTCATCAATCATAGTGATTTTGGATGTCGTAGGCTTAATATTAGGTTCAGGTGTCGGAATAGAAATATTTGGCTCTTTTTGGGTTTCCGTAATTTGTACTTCCTTTTCAGTATTGACCAGACTGTCGGAGTTACTGACATTGCATTCAGCAATATCGGCACTGTTATGAACCAGGTTTTGCAATCTTTGCCGCAGGTTTGTATCATTCCTTTCCATTTCTTGAATTTTGTAACATGCGTTTAAATAGTAACCATCACTGTATTTTCTCCCTTCGTATTTTTTTGTTCTAGCGCATGAATTTGTTTCGTAATTTGAATCAATTTCAAATACTTGCCGACATGTAACAACACGTTTTTCTCTCCTTGGACGAGGTCGATAAGTATTAAAATCATTGTCTTTCTCTTTGATTTTGCCTTCGCTTTCTTCTGTTTCGTCTACATTATCCAAAATAGGATCATCGATTACCTCAGAAACCTTTTTAATAACATCGCCTAAAACATCATTTACAGACATCTCCGTAAATCTTCCTTTGCAGAAACATTTGTACAAATTATGTACCATACACCAAGGCTCTATATTTTCACAGTTTAATTTTGGTTCAATTATAGTTAAAACCGGTTTCAATTTAGATTTAGATTTTAAATCGAGCGTGTTATAATAATCTTCATATTTCTTTGAAGATTTACAATTTCTCTTTTTTGATTTTAAGAGTATACTTTTATCGCCACTAACTACTACAGTTTGATGAAATTTTTGTTCTTCTTTAGATAGACTACAGTTTATTTCATTGTTTAAATTAAACAAACCGGGTAACAGTTCTGAACAGCCGCTGTTCATAGCATCGACCATAGCAAGTTTTGAAAAGTCACATTTACAATCAAACATGCAGTCAATACGGCCACAATGACCTTTTAGTACAACTGAAGATTGTAATGAACTGCAAATGCATCCTAGTGCACAGTAAGAGTTTTTGCAGGTAAGTTGGTCTCCCCCGCTGGATTCATTTTCATTCAATCTTATAACTGTGACATCAAGCCTGTCCAGTTCGCAATATCTTCTCTTTAATTTTTCTTTGTAAACACTTGCAGGTTGGTCTGTATGACATTCTTCTCTAACTTCATCATCTTCCTTACACATGTCATCTTGACATAAATTAATTTCAACTGCATCTATAAGTTTTGTCATCAAAATTCGTACCTCTGGTAATACACCTGACCCTTTTTCTCTCCGCTTATTGGAAACTAATTTATAATTATCTTCGATTTTATCGATTTTGTTTTCCAAATCTCGCCGCATAAGCAATCTTTCTTGATCGTGTTTGTAGGTTAAGTCAAATGTAACAGAGCTTCCGGTATCAATTTGTGTAATATTATTTTGATTTACCGTTCCCAAAACTGAAACTGCAAATTCTGCCCATTTTTGCGTTATACTGCCACTTTCATCTCGCAACTTATTAACAAAGCATGATATCGTAGGATCAAGAGCGCTTCCATATGATGGTTGTATTTCTAGACCTGGCTTTGGTAAATTAACTAATTCTACATGGCCGACATGATATTTTTGATAAGAATTATCCAGATATTTTTTGCGTGTAAGCGGCCCTGGTTTAAAATTAACAGAAAGAGAATTTAATAACGAGCGGTTTCTTTTATTTGTAAACTTTTTTTTCAGCCCTGAAATATTCTTTGACTTATTTCTGGCCAGATCGTATTTACAAATAAATTTGCTTTTACCGCCTTTGCTTCCATTTACTCGAATAGACTTACCATTCCAAAGAACATATTGCATGGCATGTGGATGACCTTCTGGATTTATATTCATTAACATTTGCCATGTCGATTTCGTAAGAGGTTTATCGCAAGTTATCATACTTTTAGCAACCGTTCTCGTTTTTACGTCTTTTATAAAGCCCCCCTTAATTTTTCGCAGAATATAGTTTTGCTGTTTTTCTAATTCAGCAGGCAATTCATTCAAAACGTCTTTCTCATAAAGATTTCTAATGTCTCGGACAGTCTTGACCTTATGCCTAATTTTTTTCTTTGGTATGTATATCTTATCATTTCTTGGTTGGAATTCACAAGTAGTAGGTTTAACCGGTTTTTCTTCTATTGGCTTTGCTGGAACGACTTTGAGTAGCTCGTAAAGTTCGTCATTTTTCTTATTGAAACTTCTCTTTATACTCGATGATATTACCTTATCCATTTTATGGAGAAAAATCCTGCAACAAGAAAAAACCAGATGACTTTTGGGTATAATTATTATGGCAAAAACTTTTGTAACAGAAACGACAAGCAATCTCTTTTTTAACAAAATTATTGATAATCTGGTCGAACTGTGTCCGTAAAAACCAACGCGAATTTTTCTTGACCCGGGAATTAAACCCAGGACCCCGAGATTACGGCATTCACGGCCTGATACTTAAATCACTAGACCATCGAGGCGAAGCGTGGTGATTAAGCCATTGTAACGAAAACTAGATTTCAAAGATCGAGGCCTTTGCATGCAGTGGGACGTTAATAGGCGGATACTTTACTTTTCCATCAAAGAATTAAGTTATTAATCACATCCATTCAATGGTTAGCCGATAGTTATTTTCTATGGAAAACAACGATATAAAACGGCGAAGATGACTAAAACTTAAGATTTCGAACCAACAAGCTTTAAACAAACACAAACGGAGCTTTATAAATTCTCATCTAAGATTCGTTTCGATTTGTTGGAACTTGAAACTTAACTAAATGTCTGTTTGGATTAGTCCATACCGTCATTAGGTAAAAACAGCTTGGCTAAATAACACAACGTTGTTAAATGGGAATATACGTCCTCTCTTTCAGTCGTCCCTCAATTCACCACATTCCTCATTCATCTTCACCATACATAGAGACGGGCATTCAACCCGATATTTTCCCAAAATGCAAAAAAAAACCGGGTTGAATGCCCATCACAAACATTACAAACTTTATCATGAAGAACAAGGTAATTTAACCAAACGTAAATTATTTTTTAGGTTATGTGAATAATTTATTTTGTAGGTTAAGGTCAATGATATTATAATAATATATAAAAACAAAAGCATTGGTTAAGGTTATGTTATAGGACTAACTAAGCTTTTTCGTGAGTGAGTATAGCGAAACCATTGTTGCCAATATGAACCATTAGAATAATCTTAAAACACCTTAAATCATGATTCAGACGCGGCAATAAACTTTAAAAAATAATTACGTTTTCTTACAGTTTACACACGTGTAAAAACAAAACGTTAAAATAATTCTTACACATGAATGAATGGCCCGGGTTTGACAGAAAAAAGCGCTAGTGAGCGCTTAAGCGCTGAAAACAGTTTTCGGCCAGCAGGCACGTTTGCTAACTTCATAGCGCGAACATAATCCGCCATTTTGTTTGTTTGTTTTGAACATGTTTTGAAGTAGATACGCCACCATTTTGCTTACTAGCGCTTTTTTCTGCCAAACACACCCAATATATTGATGTTACCTGTTTAGAATCTATCTGTATCTACGCAATCAAATGTCGGTTTTATATTAATTAAAAAAAATATGACTTATTATTTATAAACAATTAATTTAATTAAAATCGAAAAAATAGTTCAATTTATTATGTACGATTATCACGACATTTACATTTATAGCACACTTGAATTAATTGAACTGTAAAATCAATAATTAGGTATGGATAATATTTGGATAATATTATAATGGTATTTACGGATTATTCCCGACTACCCCAAATCTGCCCCCACTAGGGGCAGTCGAAACTTTTTAGTTCCGTCTGCCCCCACACAGGTCTAATAAGCATAATCATTTATTGCAAAAAAATTACCTATAAAAAAAATAGGTAAGTATTGCTTGCTCATAAAAAGGTGATTAAAAAGGGTTTTAACTAAACCTATATTTAAAAAAAACACAAACATGATAAAATATTATTATTAACAAAGATCCTTCTTCTTATTACTGTTATCTGCCACACCATTACTATTATAATTTCAAAGTCAAACACAACAAAATGGCGTTCGCACCTTAGGTTCGCACATCTACGTTAACCACACCCAAAAAGCAGTCATAACAAATGTACTTTTATTTCTGGAACTATATAGAACTTTGATAGATTATCATTTTCTAAAACACCTTACCTACCTTTTATGGTGCCACAAATGTTTAAAAAATTCCGGATGGTGAAGAAAATTAACACAAAATGGCGGCTTGATGGCGGCCAAATAAACCTTATCAGAACAGTGCTACTTAATAAATGCCATCGTACTTAATCCTAGTAATTGTTAAATACTATAATGTTATGGCTTCATTATTGCTTAAACAATAATTAAAAGACAAAGAAACAAGTCGTATTTTCAGAATTAAATATTTTTTCCGAAAACCGTATTCTAACCTCACACAGAATAATCTAGATGTTTTGATTACGTTCAAAAACTTGCTATAAGACCGACAAACTTATCTGTTCTGGTGGCGGTGTCGCTACTGTCTATTTAGAACTGTCATTAAATATCGTTTTTGGGTGGATCTACGTAGAATGTTATTTTTGATAAAAAATTTAGATTTTTTATCAACCCACGTGCAGAGCTTCAGTACAATATAGGATCTATAGTTTTCAAGATTCTAAGCAATTGTATATTAAAAGCACACAAATCCGACCTATACTAATCAAAATATTGACAAAAGAAGAAAAAAATACGTTCAGAATAATGACTGCGTATTAGGAAAATGATATTTCTGTAAAGAACAATGACCTGTGTTGATAACAATGACAAACTTATAAATGCTTTTGAAATATCAGGCATAAAACCCAATTTTGTAGGAAACATGATTTTAATCATGAGTACCTAGTAACAATCTGTTGTTTTTAATTTATATAATTTCCTAACCTTTCGCCCGCGGCTTCGCCCGCGTGAACTATAGGACGTTATCCCGCGGGATTTTTATAAATTATAGCCTGTGTTATTCTGATGTATACTATATTATTGCCTCAACCGCTATGTCCCTGCATTGTAAAACTGTTATCTTCGAAAATATTCATTTAAATTACATGCTTTAAAGGGCCACATTGATCTATATTCTTCTTCTTCTTTGTCGTCACACTCTTGGCAGAGTGGTCGTCACATCAAGGGTGGTAGCAACCTTTACAATCCGCCACCACTCATCTCGTACTGTAGCTCTTCTTGTGCATTCATGGAGTGGACCATTGAATGTAGCCTTGACTTGGTCGGTCCATCGCATCGGTGATCTACTGCGCGCTCTAGCGCCTTCGACTCTCCCCTGCACCACAAGTCGCTCCATAGAGATCTATGAAGACAGATGTCTTCTCGACGTATGATATGTCCAAAGAAAGTGAGAATACGACATTGGACGATGGAAGAAAGACGCTGTTTGATGTCGAGTTCTTGGATGATTGAATCGTTGGTTTGGAACTGTGTCCAAATAGTATAGGTACCAAGCAGGTACCAAACCCATAGCCATATAACCTCTGTATTTGGAAAGGTGTTTGAGCGGGTAATCAACTCCCAACTTGTCCGCTAACTAGAAGATCATTACTACATGACCGACAGTATAGTTTCAGACCAAAACGGTCCACGGGTGATCTTCTAGCTTACGTATCGCACCTCTGGGGGGAGGATATGGAGAAACATGGTGAATCTATGGCTATTAGCCTGGATATTGCCAAGGCTTTTGACCGTGTTTGGCATCGCTCGCTTTTTTCCAAGCTTCCGGCATATAGTCTGCCAACTCGCTTATTATGCGACTGGATTGCGGGATTTCTGGAGGGTCGCAGGATTCGTGTCCTCCGTGATGGACGCGCTTCTCACTTCCTCCCAATAAATTCCGGAGTGCCTCAATGCCTGTCGCCGACTTTGTTTCTTCTGCATATCAATGACATGTTATCACTAGGTAATATTCATTGCTATGCGGATGACAGCACTGTCCACGCACGATATTTCGGAAGACTTGCGGCTAAACAGACCGAAACCGAGGAAAACAGGAATCTTCTTGTCGCCGAGCTTGACGAGGTCCTGGACCGCATATCCAAATGGGTTGCCAGCAATCTCATCGAGTTCAATGCCAAGAAAACACCTGACAGGTGTGTTTGTTTTCTGCAAATCTTCTCCTTTTCTTTCCCATTCCACTCTTCAGATCACGCCCTTATCAATACAGGATAGCCTAAGCATCCTTGGCATCGATGTTCGTAGCAACTTGAACCAACGGGAATAATATATCAAGAGCGTCATCAGAACAGCTTCCCGTAAACTCGGAATGAACAGTATGAGACGATTTTTCACTCCGGTGCAGCTTTGTCTCTTATACAAGGCACAGGTTCGCCCGTGTGTGGAATATTGCTCTCATCTTTGGGATGGTTCCGCAAAGTACTTATTGGAGGCCCTCGACAGGTTGACGACGTGATATCCGTATTGTCGATAATCAAGAAGTGACTAAGACCCTAGAACCTCTTCAGTTACGTAGAGACGTTGCTAGTCTTAGTGTTCTCTACCGTCTCTATAATGGGGAATGCTCTGAAGAGTTATTCCAACTCATCCCGTCCTCCCCTTTTCACTCCCGAACAACACGCGCCGGACTGCGTTGCCATCCCCATACCATCCAGACACTGGTGGCCCGTACCAAGAGTTATAGTTCCTCTTTTTTGCCCCGTGCCATTAGGTCATGGAATGCCCTTCCGGCTCATGTGTTTCCTTTCTCCTATAATCCAGGGCTTTTTAGGCGGGGCGTGAAGCGGCATCTAAGCAGGCCTTCAGGGTGAGGGTGACTGGCTCAATGGGTACTTTGTTCTATTGAGCCAGTCAGCCTTAATTTTTATTTTATTTGGACCTCACTTCCGCTTACCATCAGGTGGAGTGAGGTCATCCAGACTGCTCCCATATAAAAAAAATTCAGACCGATATCAAGGCTAACTTGCTCCATTTTACTCAACAGGGATTATCTTTAATATTGCCGATGCTTGTTGCAAATAGGGTTGTGAAATCTGCATACTGCAAATTTTAAATTCTTTAACCTCCAATTGTGATTCCGTCTGACCAATTCTCGAGTGCTATTCTCATAATGAATTCTGTGTAGGTGTTGACGGACCCCGGCACTTGGATGAAAGTGATTTGACGACACGTCGTTCGTTCTCACCGATGCTGTTCCTTCTTCATAAAGCTTCCAAGAAAGGTGCACCAGATGTTTAGGTGTTCCCATAGCCAGGAGAGTCTCCCAAAATACTGGCCACCTCACTGAGTTGAACGCCTTTGAGAAGTCAACAAAGCAAATATAGGTCGGCTTGTTGAACTTTCTGGCTTTTTCAATGATCTGGCGCACATTCAGAATCTTCTCACGAGTACCCCTCCCTTTCACAAAACCAGCCTGTTCAGGAGAAATTTCCTTAGATTTATATGCAGTAGAATTTTACTTGCATGTGAAATTAAGGCTATTAGGCGGTAGTTACTGCATATTTTAGTGGAGCCCTTTTTATGTAGAGGTACGAAGACTGTGTGAGTCCACTTCGGGGCCAGATTCCTGATTCCCAAATTTTGTTACACAGGGTATGAAAGATATCGACACCATACTCCACTGATGCTTTAATGGTTTCAATTGGTATGGCATCTCTTCCTGTAGCTTTTCCGCTTTTTAGTCGCCTGATAGCGACCCGAACTTCGTCCCTCAATACATGTACTCAGTACATGGCTCTTTTTCTTCGTCATGGGCTCTGTCAGGAAATAGTTGTGAGCATGAGGATCTCCAAACAAAGACTGACAGTCCAGGTCTTTCCAGGTTTCAGATATTGCATCTATTTCAGTCAGTAGTTCGCATTGTGGGTTCTCTAATAGCCCATGTTTTAGAAGAAAGGGTTTTGGTGATGGATCTTATTTTTTGATGCAGGTCGCCTGTTTGGTGACTATCAGCATGTAGCAGCAATACGTGATAGGTTAGTTTCATAGCGATATCAAGGAAATATTACTGTAAAAAGAAATAAAATCATTATTCTCAACGCAAGTCATTGTCATAAACAACATTTGTCATTATTCTCAACCAGCGTCATTGTCACCTTCATCAAGATTTAGAACAATGACGTTCAGACAAATGATGAATTTGAAAAGGACAAGTCGAAACACGTCTAAAAGGCGTGGCAGCTAGTTAATGTTATGATTACGTTATTAAACACTTGTATCTTTATTCTAAATTGTTGCAAAAGAACGTAGGCATGAATATAAATTGAATTTAGATAGAGAAATAACAATGACTATAGAAGTGTCAATTGTTGTAGAATGAACTTTAAAAACTTATCAGAGCCAACAACGTGCGTTTTTCCGCGGTGAAGTGCGTTGATCGACTGGGGAGCAGGGCGGGGTGTCTGGTCACACACTTAAGTGTTCTACCTTATGTCTCAAAGTTGCGATAATGTTGAAAACAAGAACTGCGCTGACCAATGACTTAATTTTGTAAACTTTTTTTGATCCAATATTTAGAGAACTAAATGGTTCGATAACTATTTTTGTTTTTTATTAATCGGTAGTGTTATAAACGTAATATATATTTCTTAGAAAATGTGTGCTCAAAACAGTTATGATGATTTAATATAATTAATTGAACGAGCAGTAGTGCTTTTCGGACATGGCAAAAATCTTAATATTTGGGCATATTTTATTAATCACGTTTTTATTTATTTCTTTATAGCCGTAAATTTATAAAAACCTTGTTCATTACTTATATAAGAACCGAATGACTGTTTTATTGAAATATAAATTGAATGGTTATTGAGTAAACACGTAGGACATGACATTTGACCGCCCTCGTAGATCCACCCTTTTGCATTGCATTTCACGTAGTTCCAATTTTGGCCACCAGAACAGATAAGTTTGTTAACATTTGACGTATACAATTTTGCGTTTAGAAATAAAAAAACATGGCTTTATACTTTGCCACGTAATTTAAAGTTTTGATATTTAAAAACCAGAGATCTGCTTAATATAATAATTTATGAGCAAAATATTATGATCCAAGCAAGTCGAAAACGACTTTTTTTTATTACTCTATGGCTTAAACATACTTTCCACCATTTTATTTATTTATTTTTTTAAATAGGTATGTACATAAGTTAGGTATTTAATATTGTAATAAGATTACTTTTTGACTGTACGGTTGTAGGTATAGTGTACGGTTTAATAGGAAACTGATATTTCTGAACGTGATGAACTTCCGTCGGTCCGTGCCTTGCCTTGGTCTGTGGCTGTGGTCGTGGTGGTGCCTTGCGTGCGTGATTAGATAATAGATAAATATGTGTTTTAGGTTAGAGTGCTTCTGCTTTGAACGCTTCGAAAGATAACGAAAGAAATGAATAAAAAATTAACTTGATTTAATATTTAATGCATAAATTAAGATAATGAAGAAACATACATATTTTCACTTCTTATGTTTCTGCCTTTCTGGTCAATTTTATTAATAACAATTATTATTGTTACAACCGAACTAAGTCAAAGTAGGTAGGTACCTTCTCCAGTTCTCCCGTAGTACTAAACCCCCCGTTCAAAATCTCGCCGGGGTAGATGATACTTGATCTGTGCTAACCGCCCCGTTAAAAATCTCGCCGGGGTGGATGACACTTATTCAGTGCCAACCACCCCGGTGACGTAACGGGGCCGTTCTACCGGGGTCGATTAAACAATTTTCTCCCAACGACCCCGTTACCGGGGCGGGGCACCGCGTCGTGGTGGTTGGTACCGACTCCTTACTAAAGGGCAATGCAAAAGACTGGGCCCAAAAAAAATATGTTGTTCAGATTTGGGACATAGACTACGAAGTAGTGAGTGAGACGATTTTTCACTCCGGTGCAGCTTTGTCTCATATACAAGGCACAGGTTCGCCCGTGTGTGGAATATTGCTCTCATCTCTGGGATGGTTCCGCAAAGTACTTATTGGAGGCTCTCGACAGGTTGCAGCGACGTGCTATCCGCCTATTGTCGGTGATCAAGAGGTGACTAAGACCCTAGAACCTCTTCAGTTACGTAGAGACGTTGCCAGTCTTAGTGTTCTCTACCGTCTCTATAATTGGGAATGCTTTGAAGAGTTATTCTAACTCATCCCGTCCTCCCCTTTCCACTCCCGAACAACACGCGCCGGACTGCGTTGCCATCCCCATTCCATCTAGACACTGGGTGGCCCGTACCAAGAGTTCCTCTTTTTTGCCCCGTGCCATTAGGGCATGGAATGCCCTTCCGGCTCACGTGTTTTCTTCCTCCTATAATCCTGGGCTTTTCAGGCGGGGCGTGAAGCGGCATCTATGCAGGCCTTTCAGGGTGAGGGTGACTGGCCCAATGGGTACTATGATCCATTGAGCCAGTCAACCTTATATTTGGACCTCACTTCCGCTTACCATCAGGTGGAGTGAGGTCATCCTGACTGCCTGTATATAAAAAAAAAGTAGATCCAATAAACACCTTTAACTTTTATAATAGCGTCGACAAAATTTGTCCTAGTGAAAAAAAATATGTTTATCATGTTAATAAATTAGGTATTGGCGATAACTTTTCCCCCTGGGACCGATAATGGTGTCATTACAATAAAAGTTAATGGTGTATATGCGGTCTTTCACGTTAGTAGAATACTTACCCTCATCTCATCTCTGCACATTAACTTAAATTTTTTGGGCCCAAGAACAATGGAAAGTTTTGCATTCTCCTATAAAAGTCTAAGTCTTAATATGATAATTATGGTTTTAATACTGTAAGTAATGTATTCAGTATTTATTTCTTCCGCGATGTTGAGTGTATATTCTTCTTTCATATATCGAAAGATTATACAATAATTTAGATGATCGTAAAATAATCCCTTCGCTTACATTACATAGTACTTACTTACTTTCCTATAATAATTTTGAACACATCGACCTTTCCCAAAAACACTAAAACAGCTTCGCTATGTGATGTCACCTGGTCAGTTTCTTGTCAGCACTTACGCAAAAGAACTGGTTCATAGATGTTGCTTTTATTAATATGGTTTCATGGCAAAAATTGGAGTTTAAGTCAGTCCACGTGGCGCGTTAGAGTAAATTGTCTTTCAATATGGAATAAACTACGATACGATTATCCCCACTAGACACGATTTATTGCAGATGGTGGCGTGCAGTTTTAATCGACAAGTTTTCTTCACTTACTAATCTTTATAGGTGCCAAACCCAAACTCGGTAAGATTCTATGTAGACCAAAGGAAGGACGTACTTGGTAATTACATACTCCAACCTGTTTGATTGATGCCAAACGCGCTGACAGGCGACAAAAGCACCTTAAACGGGCACACATACCTAATAAGTGAAACTTTTCTTTTAGGGTCCATCTATTTAGATCTATTGTTGTGTTAGATGTATAAGTGGCTTCTCAACATTCTTAAATAACGCAGCCAGGCTGACTTGTACCATCGAGGACACCGGCGCGTGATCACTTTTGGAAAAATATACCGTGCACCAGCACCGGAGCGGCGCGCTTGAAAATACTGCACAGGATATTAGCCTTTAGTGTGATCACGCGCGGGTGAACGCGATAGTACCTACGCGGCCTCTGAGAGTAAAGTTGAGTACTATAGACCGTCAACGTCGTGCTGGCCGCTCCTGCGGGGTACAGGGGTAGGCAGGGACGCGGTAAGAGGGTCTCAGAGGGGAAGCGACAAGTGTGGCGGGAGGGGAGCGAGCACGACGCGTGCAAACGGAGCGCCAGTCGTCTGTGGTCGCTTGTCTCGGTCACTTGAATCTTAGGAGCAGACGAGGTTACGATCGAAGATGAATCCGAAGAGAAAACCAATTGGACGTCAAGCAAAGGAAATTGTTTATAGCGTATATATGTATTTTGCACTATATAGGTACTCACTGAAATGTTGTTTGTTTGCAGGATGATTAATAATGATGATTATTAATAATGATAATTAACTTAGATGAAGACACGGACACGGACTTATGATTGCAACGATGAGGAAACAGATATGGATTGCGATGATAATTAAAGTTGTTGTTAATGGTGTGACATTCAGTTTAGGACGATTATGTAAAATATGTTCTTTAAAATTTCTTTTACTAATACACTTTCTTATTTACTTGTTTTTACCCTGAACCGTCAATCCGATGAACACTGAGCCACAAAGATCTAAATTTGTATTTCGTATCATTTAAAATCTTAAGATTTATCTAAATCGCAAATCGTTACATGTGTAGCGGTGGGCGTGGCCTTGCGCACGAGCCGCGTGCTGCCCCGTCCCTGCCTTCCCCTGTACCCCGCAGGAGCGGCCAGCACGACGTTGACGGTCTATACCTACAGTGCTCCAGATCTCGTCGCTTCTATACGTATGTTTTCTTGTACTTACGATGCACATTATCCCGTGGTCGATCAGTTTAAATAAGGCTAAGAACTCACGCCGCGGTTGCGGGCCCGCAGCTATCTATGGGTTTTTTTCAAAACTCACGAAACCGGTGAGATCCTTGTGAGTAAAATTTTTCTATGCCGGTGATTTGCGCAGTTCCGCAGCCGCCGCGGTTGCGATTATCGCCCGCAAACTGGCGGCCGATGATCGCAAGACGTGCGGTTAAAAACCGTCTACGATAAGTTGTCCCCTCCCTCCATTTTGGCACGTCACGCTGCCATAAGTCACTAGAGCAAAAAAGCGTCGGATTTATGTAGCTCCCATCCGCGCCGGTTAATTGCGGTCGCCAACTCAGAGCGCGCGGGCGCGAAGCAAACAACCGCGAGCGCTGCTGGTGTGAAAACCGCGTCGTGAAATCCTGTGGAAATCAGGTCTTACTTTTTTCATATTCTTAAGAGACTGCGGGTAAAAACCGCGCCGTGAGTTCTTAGCGTTAGCCATCCTACTTACTCGATTATAGCCGGACAAATATTTATTACTGACATTAGTCATACAAAATGTTTTTGCGCAATATTAAATAAAACACGTTTATTATATTTCAAGATTTATTGTAAGTCATCCCTGCATGTCACGTCCTTAAGCTTTAAAAGTTATTCGTCTACGCTAAACGATAGGTACTCCGCCATAAATCCAGATGTCTTCAATATTCATCTCCTTAATTTGGTTTCATTAGACCGCCTAGTATAATATTGTTAAGGAAATCAGAGTTTGGAAATATAGGTATCTGTTGTAACGACAAATTATCGATATGTAGGTACAGTCGGCTTCATAAAGATACGTACGAGCTGACAAAGTGGTCCAAAATTATGTGATAAGCTCGGGTTTACTTATTGATTCCTTTGCACTTTAAATTGTCTTAATAATTTACTCAACCAAGTTTATTAAACACGACTAAAACTATATTTTATATGGTACGCCCGCTACTGGCTACTCCCTCCTTTTTATGTTTAGCAGCAACGTTAACAGTAGTTTCTTTGTCGGAATCCATTTTCTAAGTGACTTTACAGGGCGCTTGCAACGCGCCGCGAATCGCGACCCGCGATTGTACGCGTCGCGCAGGAGGCGCCTAGGGAAGTGTAGCGTCGTCATAGTAGGAAGAATGGAAAGTAAGTTATCTTCATACAAACCCACCGCGCCCGGCTTGTATACTCGAACATAAAAAACCCTACCGGCTTTCTTGAAATCGAGAAAGTTACTCTTAATACTCCTGATTACCGTTTACTGTTAATGACTTATTTTTGATCACTTAGTGCTTAGGTAACACAAAACTGACCAGATAAACGTATTGCTTTTGATATAGGAATTGTGCTGTTTAAATAAATTGGTCACCCTGGACCATTACAACAATAAGATCAATGATCGAACAGCGTATTAAAGGATCGAAATGACGACCTTTATTATAGATAATTGTGCAGTGTTCACACTGCGATCTTTATAAAGCTGACTGTACAGACTTTAATTAATTGAATGCAAAAACTAGGTCGAAGAAAATAGGCATATTTATTTATAAAAATCATATTTTAACATCTAAGGATTGTATATTAAATCATATCTTACTTTAATGGTGAAAAGCACAATCACAAAACACATCGTCGTATCGTACAAAGCATTTGCGTATGTTTTTAATTTTTCGTATTATATTTAATTAATTAACGACAGATTATTATTTATTACGATTTCTTTTTAAAGGATATTGTTTATCTCTTGGCTCTTCGTGTGAACGATCACGGAACGGCGACTTTTCCTGAAAAACAAATTTTAATTCAGTTAACAATTCCGCATCAACAGCAAATTTTAAATTTTTGGCTTTAGCTAAAGCCAAGATTACATTCAATTGACAGTTTTGGATTCATCTGTATCGTTTAGAGCTACGCGTATTTATTGAGCATGAAATTTGACGTGTAAAATGCAATTTTCTACGTACCCTCTTATGATACTTCTCGTAATGGTGATCTTCCTGCGATCCATTCTGGTGGCTACCCATTTTGATAAGTGCTGCAAAGTAAGAGAGTAATTAATAATTATAATGAATTTAATAAAATATGAGTGCCATACTAGTGTTGCAAAAAAAACGTTTTTTTTCTGGTGTGAAATAAAACGTTAAAAAAAACTTGAAAAAAAACTGTTTTTTTTTCTGGACCATTTTTTTTTCAAGAGTACGAAATCCAAAACTTTTAAGACAAATACTTAAGAATACATAGGTAATAGAGTTTTCGGTTTATTTTTAACTCTACTATACTTTTCTGGTTGAGTGGTAGGTACTAAGATTTCATGAATATATTGGCATTGAGTTACAAGTACTACGTATAGTAGAGAGGCTATACGGAACAAAAAATGTGTCGCAAAATGATGACTGGACTGACTGATGTATTTGCTACAGCGGATGTCGTCTAACCAAACTATAAAACATGCAGCGCTATAAGATTGCTTACAGAGTATATTTTTCTGGCGACCAAAACGTCGTAAGCGCCATGCAAAGCAAGGCGCTTACGCGTTTTGTTTGAAATGCCTATCTCAGATCTTGAATGAGTTGTTGCCGTAACCATGGTAACAGCAACAAAGCATCGCGCAAAAATTTTGTTTGCGGTGTCGGTTCTATACGCTAGTAATTGTAGTTCAACGTATATTGGCAATATTTTTAAATCAACAAAAGGGAAATCCCCAAATCAATTACATTTGCACACGGAGAAATACCCTTTAGGTTTATGTTTATTTGAACGTAGTTGCTTAGCGCAGTTGGGGTGTTTTTTCTGCCTTACATTTTAATTCATTTATCATTGAATTAAAATGTAAGGCAGAAAAAAACCAAATTTAGAAAAAAAACAACGGTGCTAAGATTTTTTTCATGTTTTTTTTTCAATTCACTGAAAAAAAAAAAAAATTGATTGATCCGTTGTCTAGCACCCATCATAGCACAAGCTCATGCTTAGTTTGGGGCTATAGATGGCGCTGTGTGAATAATGTCCAGAGATGTCCAGAGAGATTATTTTCATTTTACATCACTGTGCAATACAAAAAGCTACATACGACTGGAAAAAGTAGACGGCGCAGGTTCCGCCTTTTTTATATGTTAAGGTCCCGACATCTTTGCAAACGAAAATTATAAAAATATTTTCATAAGCATGAAAAATAGCTAGAAGTATTATAAAATTGTGATATGAAAAATGGTTTAAACCAGGAATGTTAGGGAGCACCGTAACCGAAACCGAAACTATCGAATATCCGATATAAAAAATTATCCGTAACCGTAACCGAATCCGAAATAAAAGTTTCGGATAGGGGCAGAACCTAATTGAGGCAGGTTATGGCAAGTTCCGTTGATCGGCCAGGCGATGGCCGACACCAAGCCGCGCGCATTGATTGGTTACTTTTATTTTATTTTTTACATTCAAGAATGGTTCAACAAATTATCCGTAACCGAAATTATCCGAAACTAACGGATAGTCCGTAATAATTTCATATCCGTAACCATATCCGGTATAATAATCATTCCTTTATCCGTATCCTATCCGTACCCGATATTTCATATCCATAACATCCCTGGTCCAAAACGTGAATGACCTGCCAGAAAATGCCACGTATTACTCGACTATTACCAAGAAAAACCTTAAATATTAAAATGTGCTATTACATTCGCTCACATAAGGAATTTTATTGTAAACTGAAAGCGGTATTCTGTAAAAAAAACACACATAAAAACTAACCTTTTTGCTCATCCCGTCGTCGTTTCTGTTCTAACATGCCAGTTTCTTCAGCTCTGTCCTGAAAACACGATAAAAAAAAAATTCTTTAACCTTTAAAACTGGAGACATTCATAATGTGTATTTGTATTGTAGTGAATAATAGAACAATAATATCGTTAGATCTACAAAATCACATACAAACATAATATTAATCTGACCCCTACATAGGTAGCGTGAGCATTGTGTTATGGGTAACAGAATCAATAAGGATTTTACGTTAAAATATACTTAAATACTATTAATGTACACATATGAAGGTATGTTTTTACGTGAAAAGGGGTGGTGCCCGGCGTATGAAGCATGGGTGACATTATTTGTTTAGGTGAATTCCGCGGCCGAACTTGAAAAAGTTCATGTTATAGCAGAGCCCGTTTTGTCGGGAGGCCAATGAAGTAGTTTCAGACTTGTATGTTATTTGAATAATAAAGGACATTGCCCATTGAAGTATGGACTTTGGTTTCACATTGTATCACGATGTGCCTCTATGAAACTTACCTCATTTTGTAGGTTATTAAATGTATTAACAATTGCAAAAAACCGTATATCTCTAGTTCGCCGGATAAGCGAGCAAGAAGCTAATAAAGTTCAACAAATTAGGTTATTTTTAGTGTCCGACCGAAGGTTCGGTTTCGGTTTCGGTTTCGGCCGAGTTTCGGCCAAAAATCAAGTTTCGGCGGCAGTTTCGGTTTCGGCCAAAATTGGCCGAAACTTTTGCCGAAACCGAAACTGATTTCGGAAGTTGTCGTGCACGCTCGCTTAACTTCGTTTCTCGCGGCAACGCTTTGGCGGCGGCGCACCTGTTTGGGAATTATTGTCTTGCGTCGTTCGGATAGCTCTGTAGCCTGTAGCAACACAAAATAGTCAGTGCGTTAAACAATAACAATTAGTGATTCGATTATTGATAACTGATAAACATTTTGCTATGAGAACTTGATTCGAAAAAATAATAAAAGTATTATTAATATGTTTTTTTGTATTATCTATAGGTATAGGTACTAATATTAAAAAGAGGAAAGATTTGTTGTTTGTTTGTATTGAATAGGCTCCGAAACTACTGAACTGATTTGAATAATCTTTCACTATTTGAAAGCTACACTATCCCCGGGTGACATTTAGAATACTTTTTCTCGGAAATGTGGGGGGAAGGGAAGGATATTTAAAAAAGGAATTACGCGCGGGTAAAACCGCGGGCAAAAGGCTAGTCTTCTATATAAATGGGAGAAAATAGACTGACTGAATGAATTCCTGACTGACAATCAACGCCCAGCCCAAAGCACAAGACCCAGGAATTTGAAATTTCGTACAAGGATTCTTTATAATGTGTTCCCACTAAGAAGGGGTTTTTCGAAATTAACCCCAAGGGGGTAAAAAGAGGGTTGGAAAATTGTATGAAACTTTGTCATTTTAAAAGTTAGGTACAGTCTTAAAATTCGTGAAGTATATTTTTAGTTTAGTGTCAGCTTCAAATAAAAAGGTGTTATTGAAAACTTACCCCTAATGGTGATTAAAAAAGGGTAAAAAACACCCCCAAGGGAGTAAATAAGGGGTCAAAAAATAAAATTTTCCAAAGGACTTGGCTAAATACAGTTAGGGCCACTGCCTCAGCAATGTATAAATACTTTACCTAGTTGTATGCAATACTGGGAGGCTAAATGTTACTCTATTGCGTGAAAAAAGTTTCAGGAACTTTTCATTTTGTAATAATATTGATAAATATATTTATTAAAATTCCTACGCCATTAGCTAAGCAAAACATCTACAATAGATTTTTGCTGAGAACTTTTGACAGGCGTTTGTGCACGGAGTACAAATAAGAGATAATTGGGGCCTGTGGGGCCAAATGACAGCTAAACAGCTTCATAGATTTTCCTTACATGAGCGCGCCAGTCTTGCCGACGAGCCGGACTAAACACAATCGGCATAGTAAGAGTTAAAAACCCTTTGTAAGACATTTGGCTATTATATACAGGTAGAGATGGATTGTTACGTAAATAGTGCTGCAGTAGAATCGCTAATTAAATAAGAGCTGATTTTCCAATCATCAGTTATGTTTAAACTGATCGATAAAGAACAATACGACTAAAAATAAGATTTCATAATCGAATTTCTTCAGAAAAGAGCATAGATAAATGGCATTTTGTATTTCGTCGTTATTATGCTGCTGCTGTAGGTATGTACGTCTTAAAAATTAATTATATTAAAACTCGGATATGTATCCGAGTGATAATATTTGATTTTTAAGAAATCAGCCCAAAGACGACTGAATAAATAAATACTTGTTTGTTGATGTTTTTATATTTGATCATTTAACGTTAGTTGATATTAATTAATTTGAATAGAATAAACAATGTTGCATTTCGAAGATATCGACTCTTTTTCCCGGCCAGTTCAAACGAAATCGAGTATAATCGACATAATATGACATCTGTACGCGCGCCGAACAGTCAAAGGTCACCGGATGTTACATGAATAACTTTTAAATAATTATTTATTTTGCTAAAGTTCTAGAATAAAAATAAACATGTCGATACCAGAAATATGAATTAACGTAAGGGACATTTTGGCGAAAATGAGTTATATATATCATTGGATTCAGAATTTTCTGCTCTATCGATTGGTGTTATTAAAAAAATTCTATCGTTAAAAAAATGTCCCTTACAGTAAGATTTTTTGGCCTGCGTAAAACGTTTTATGCCAAGAAAAAATGATGTAACAGACGTTAACATTTTTTTTTCTCTGAAAAATAAAGTAAGTCAATAGTGTTAAATAATTTACACCCTTACCTTGTCCCTTACTTTAATTCGTGATTAGAGTTTTTTAAGAATTTAATTTAACCCCAGTTAAAGATACCCGAAATGACACATACATAAAATACTAAATAGAAAAAGTTACATATTCTAACCACTTCAATTTCACCATTAAAAAGTTTAATTTACCAATAGTTATATTATCAATGATAATAATAATAATTTATCATCATAATCTGTCTGCCCATTCCTAATTATTTAATCTTGCAATCTATGTAGGTATATAAAAGAAAGTGGTCTTAGTTACACTATTTATAACTCAAGAACGGATGAACCGATTTGGCTGAAAATTGGTGAAGAGGTAGCTTCGAACCAGGATACGGACATATGATCCTTTGATGGGGGAAAGGGGGGGATAATTGAAAAAAAAAAATACGCGCGGGTGAAACCGCAAGGGCGACCCTAGTAATATATATTTCTAATATTAATATAAATATCACTTATATTTTTTTATTCATTCATATTTCAGACAAAAATATTTTTTCATCTGTCTTTCGTTTTCAGTACATTCATTCAGTTACTTAATAAAAAGACTGTTTGATTAAGTCTGAGATTTTTTTAAATTTAATTTCTAATTTTTTAGCCAATGATACGTAATTATTAAAGAGTTTGTCATAGGACTCTTAATTAAAACAGATCATAAAGTCAAATTATTATTTTTAATTGATAAGTAAAAGGTGTCTAAGACTGCTAATAATTTAGGACATTTATTTAAACATTGTTAATTTTAGGACATTTATTTAAACTCAACAAAAAGTTTAATAGTCTGATTAGTGTGTTGAATTTATAATAATTACGCAGACATAAAAGTTGAACATAACATAAAAAATATTAATAATAAATCGTTTTATTTTTGTCTCCCTAAATTTCATTTAAATCTGCGATAGCTAGGCTGAAACTAACATTTAATCATGCAAATAACCTATTTGCATGGTACTAAAATACTCTAAATTTAGTATATTATAATCTATAGTTACATCAAATTGCAACACTGTAAAAGTCCTTTACAATAGAATTTCGTATAATTTTCTATTTCTCTTGCTGCTTACGTTATGTTTGACGGTTTACAAATAAAATATTAGCAACGTAAGGTACAACAAAACGTATTTTTTTAATGTAAGGGACATGCTATTTTTTTAACCACTGGGTATTTCTAAATTATTCGTTCATAGCATGAAAGAAGAGGAAATTCTAAGAAACTTTGCTCTAGACACAATTAAAATTGAAGCAGACAGTAAAAAGTTATAGAGAGATTTAAATTTTTTTTATCGTTTTTTGGCTCTCCTGAAAAACAGTGTTTTGTCCCTTACGTTAATTCATATTTCTGGTATCGATGTGATTAATTATTAATTATTATTTTAATGTTACGAACTAGTAAGATATATTTATACATGATATAGGCAGACGTTTAGCCATCACCTTTGTACAGGGGTTCTTTACAATGTTTAAGAAAACTAAGAAAGGGTTTTTTAATATTTCACCCCTCAAGGGTGTTAAAAAATGGTTTAATCTTTTTACTTTAAATCTAAAAGCGTGCTTTATAATGTGTAAATTTCCACTAAGAAGGGGGTTTTGGAAGTTACCTGGGGGGTTTCATAGTGGTTTAAAGTGTAGCCTACGCCAGCGAAGCCAGGGGCGGAAGTCTAGTATTAAATAAATGATAACAACAAAATTAATATACTGTGATTCCATTTCATGTCCCAATTAATGCAGAAAATGGGTAAAATGCATAAATTTTCAATATTTTAACGAATTCTATTCTTGACCACGTGAGTTTCGGTTTCGGTTTCGGTTTCGGCCGAAACTGAAGCCACGGCCGAATATTCGGTTACGGTTTCGGTTTCGGCCGGAAAACCAGTTTCGGTCGGACTCTAGTTATTTTACACATAAGAGGCGCTCGTGTCGCAGCTGTGACAGTGGTTCGTTAGTGATATCGAAAGCTAGGTATCCACGCCGCGGTCATGTTAATGGATGGGTGACTAAATGACACATTTAGTGACATTTATTTCCCTAGTGGTTATTCGCCCTTATGAGGGGCATCTGCGGGCCTCGAGCTAACGCTCATTACCCGGGCTGCTTCTCAGGCACCTTCGCGGTGCCCGGTGGAGGTGTGTCCGGCCCCATAACGAGGCCGATCTTTGCCCCTCCCTATAACGCTGCGTCCCCCTGTGCGGATGGGCACACCAGGTGAGACCCTTGCGGGAGGCCCAGCGAGCTTACCAGCAAACGGGGGACGGCTTACCGCGTGATCTGATAGGGAGGGGAGGGAGACAGGGATGGAATGTAAGGACCAAGGGAAGGCAACTGTTGTCGGCAAGAGCCGCCAGTGACACTATACTACTAACTATTAAGTAAACAGTTGCCTGAGGGGGGCGGGAGGATTGTCTAGTCTATCTGTCTTTGTCCGTCTGTCTGTGCCCTCATTTCGTATCTCGTCGGGTCTAGGGACGAGAAACATGGCGGACGGGATGCGCCGGGCAAGACGCGGATAACGGGAACGACGGGAAGGGTTCGGGTGGGCTGTGGGTGGGAGTGTGGTGTCGAGTGTAGCTGTGGCGGGGTGTGTCGGTGTGTAGTGGCGTGTGCGGCACTCTCTGTCGCGTCACCGGCGAGCAGGAGCTCGCGGGGCAGGGCTCGCCCCGACGCATCGGGCGGCCGGGCATGGAGGGGGGCCATGTCACGGAGGTGACTGTGTGGCCCATTGTCGGCTCGGTCGAACATACGCCGCGCCGACCTGACCACAAAGTCCTCTAATGGCTGCATCTTCACGTCCCGGGCGATGACGTCGTTCCGGACATATCGCCCCGCCCCGGTAATGACGCGAAGGGAGATGCTCTGTTGGGCTTCTAGACGAGCGCGAGTCGTGCGTGTGCATAGGCCATACCACGCGGGCATGGCGTAAGTCAGGCGCGACCTGATGTAGGTTTTGTAGATGCCCAGTTTTGTGCGTAGGGGTAGCTTGGATGCAAGGACCGGTCGCAGTACCGCTCGCGCCGCCTTCGCCATGTTAATGGCGTGGGTGGCCTGAGGGACCATGCGCAGCGTGCGGTCGATCCTGCAGCCCAGGTACTTAACAGTGGGTTTCCACTCGATCTCCTGCCCTCGGAGCACGAGTGGGGCTGTCACCTTGCGCCCGCGGCCGATACGTAGCGCCTTCGTCTTTCCCACATTGACGGTCATGCGCCATCGGTCAAGCCAGTCCGGGATCAGGTCGAGCACTCCCTGCAGTTTAGCCAATGTAACCTCCAACTTCCTCGAGGACGCGAAGAATGCGCTGTCGTCAGCGAAGAGAGCGAGTGTGATGTCTCGCTCCCCCTCCCTCAAGCGTCCTCTAAGAGTTGGAATGTCATTGGTGTAAACCGCATAGAGAATTGGGCTCATACAGCTTCCCTGGGGTACCCCAGCGCGGATGGGGCGTGGTAGTGTCGTGTGGTTCTCTACTAGGACCCGAAAAGAGCGACCTTCCAGGAAGGACGCTATGAGTCGTACGTAGAGGGGCGGCAAGTTGTTTGTGATAAGCTTGTACAACAGGCCGGAGTGCCATGCGCGATCGAAGGCCTGCTCGATATCGAGAAAGACCCCCGCGGCGCTGTGCCCCCGGTTCATTGCACAAGCCAGCATGTGAAACATTTATTTCGAACATCTTCAAAGTACGTAACGAACGGTACGAAAGCGGAGATGACAGTAATATGATTTATTCGCGTGTCATTTTCAATCTTGTCACAAGTTGTCAGTTACGGTGTTGCCATGCCACAAATCGATTTTGTTACCTAAAAGATTAAAGAATTGTTGTTATTTGGCTAAATGTAAGTAACGTTTATTCCACCAAACAATCTATATATTTTATATTTGGGCCGTCAAAAGAATGCTATCTAATGTAATTAAAATATCAAATTAAAATTTTGATCACTATTTATCACTATTTTTTGCACACTAGAACAATAATATTTTTTTTAAATATTTTTATTACCAAAAGTGCAAAAACGATATTTAATGGCAATACTAAAATGACAAGCGACGTTTGTCGGACAATTTAATTCAAGGAAGTGAAAAAATTGTTTACCTTTCTAATTTATTTAGCAGATTTTTTTTCCGGCGAAGTTATGACTTAGTGTTTTAGGAGAAAGTATAATAAATAAGAACTAAATTTTTAATATTAATTTGAATGTGATACAAAACGAAACCATGTTTGGGCAATCTCCTTTTAATGTATTTTAAAATCATAATTTTATATCTTGGATTTGCCTCATATTTGGGGAAAGGACTCTATATCATGAGTATGTTCTTATTTTAAAAGGATGCTAACGACTTCAATGTCACCCTGTATAACCCAGACGATGCAATTCTGACGTCACATCGAAAAATTGTGTGAACCTAATGACCATTTAACTAACTTGGACAAAATCACGAAAATGGATAAATTTCCAGAGGCAATGTAAGTAAGTAACACGTTCTAAGCTTCAAACTTAATTCTGTAACAAGCTAAACTAAATGCTTTGTGTGCATGGTATTCGTACAGAAGCAGATTATAGTAACTTAGTTTGATTTTATTAGAAACCTTAACGTATTTTATTCAAATGGACTTACCCGTTTGCGGCTCATCTTACGCTCTTTACGCTCATCACCCCTGACCTTAGCTTTGCGTTTCTCTTTCTCTGGCGACCGTTCCTCTACATCTTTGCTACCCTGCTCATGCAGAAAAAACACATTAGCATATCTGAACAACAGTAGGTAAATTCAATTTCATTTCAATATACACGTACAATGAAATAAATTCGAGTGCAAAGTTCATAGTTCGAATCAAAAGTGACAGCGAATGATGATAACACAAGTATTTGTCTGTGACGCCATTTCTTTTGGATTATATAGATATTTGTGCATTTTCTTTATCTTTATGTGTCGAGGTGTTGTTTTTCTTGTAGTTTTTTTCTCCTTCAAGTTGCGGTACATGTTTTTCTTTCTATCTTCTTTCTTAATTAAATGTAGTTTCATGTGGTTTCATATAGTCATATTCCTATTTCTTGAGCTCTGTTCGGGAGTCTTCTTATACAATATTTATACCATATTGTCTTCATGAGGAGTAGATACTTCTATGTGTTGCTGATTTGAATTGATGTATTCGTTATTCATTTTCATTTGGAGAAGGCCGTTTTATTTGTAATGAAGAACTTTCTTGGTAGTCTTTCTTTCTGATTTTTTTATGTATTTTTGCACATAACGCGTTCTATTATTATTTGTAGATTCTTAAATCTCTATTTATATAGACATTTTCTATGTCTTCGTCTGCCTTAAAGCATTCTTGCATAATTTCTTTCTCGTGTTAAACATCATTCGGTGGAACTTTTGATTCATCGGCTTTAACAAAGAAAACAATCTTACCCGCTCTGCGATCGGACTGGGCGAATGGAATGACTCACAACACGCAACTCACGCTAGGGATTCCTTTATACATCGGTTTATTTATACACTATTTTATTTCTACGTCTTCGTATAACTCTCAGTCTTCCATCTTCAATCATCTTCCTGGTGAAATCTTCAACTGTTATCTTACACATAGAAGAGTGTTTTGTTTGAATTTAAGTTGCAATTGAGAAAATAGATTTGTATTATTAATTTAATTTTTCTTCAATATTTTCATTGCTTGAGTCTCTTGATTTCGAAATTTCTTGTTTGTTGATTTTCTTTTGGGTTTGTAAAGGCAGGCATCATGATCATAAAATAATTTGATTCTTAAAATATTATTTGCAGTATTGTTATAGTAGCAGTAATCATACGCAGAATTATATATATTAGTCGTTACCATTGTGTTGATCATCTTTGACGGTTGCTTGTTCATTATAAAAGATTGAAACGATTAGATGAGATCATAGTCTTCACAGCTAGTTTTCTCAATTTTCATATTCATTTGGAGATACTGGATAATCATCGTAATTATAATAAGGCACGTCGGTCCACCGTTTAACATTATCTGCATTCCCAATATCCACAGTTTCATCTTCGATTACTTCATCCCTTTTCGACGGCACATTTACTTACTTATCACTTATTAACACTGAGTCTGTTCATTCCACTGATGTTGATACTTGTTGTTGTCCGGGTGTGGTGGCGTGTGGTCCAAGGTTCGCTGCGTGGCAGTGCGTGGTGCGGGTGAGCCGCCTCAGTCCGGCGCGAGGGAGCCGCGCGGGCGGGTTATTACAACGATACTCACCTTGCCATTGCCGCCGGTTTCTACTTTACGACGCTTCACATCTGCGAACAATGTGTCTTCCATTAGTGATTTGAACGAGCGAAAATGTTTAAATATAGCAGTATAATCTACAAGCCTCTTTACTCAATTACTTTTATAAAATACCACCTAACCTCAATGACGTTCAATTAAACAACTAGACACCCAATCTCTAAGAAAAATTCCTCAAAAAACGTCCGAGCGGCGTTGACACAGATGACATTAACACATTCGTTCAAATTAACACCTTATCTCGTGGCAGTTAGTGTTTAATGTCAATTGTATACAACTAAACGGAAACTCTGCCCAATAGTCGGGTGGGCAGACTTTTGCTTCGGACAATATTTGAGCGTGAATGGGAGTCTAGTTGTATATTGAACGTCATTGCCTAACCTATATAGCAATATATCCTTCTTGTTGCGCGCGGACTAAAGAAAAGGCTTATGAATGTACACATAAGTACATTCATAAGCCTTTTCTTAAGTCCGCAGGTGCTGTGTATCTGATATTAACACATTTGTTTTGGATCAAGATAGCCTGGGGGGCCCTTGTCTAGGGCTAGATATGACGTTCGTTAAAGCTCAATTTGCGATAGCGAATGTCAAAACCCGTACTTTCAATATCGATTAACCACGTAACTTCTCTTAGGCACCTGTCAAATCCATACAATTTGAAGTTTGGCTATCGCTGTCAAAATGTTACTTTGCCTAGGCCCCCAGTTCTGTCATGATCAGCTTTATTACACTTACCTCGGTCTACGTCGTCGGCCGGGTGACGATGATCATGCGGGGGAGACACTGTTTCCAAGTAACGTTCTTCCTATAATCAAACAATTTATTAACATTTTCATTAAGCCAATTAGCAGGTTAATGGGTGTCTATATTAATGGTTGACAAAAAAATATGCTAATATAAGCAGAATAAAAATTTCAAGAAATATCTATCATTCAATAAACGTACATTTCCATCGGGTCTTTGATTAAGTCTTTATTACAATGTTTAATTTTTATTTTATATCTAATATAATAATACAACAGCACTCACCCTATGAGATCGTTCCCGTGGAGACCTATCTTTGCTTCTTATTTCTTCCTTTACGCGTTCCTTGACAACCCTAGATAAAAAAAAAACATTTATAAAATGCCTCCACAGTACAAGCAATTTGAAATCGTTATTATATGTATTTATTGTAAGACCTATAATAATATGTAATACATACGCTCGTGATTCTCGTTTAGAATCCTTCTCACGGTCCACTTCATCCCTGCGTCTCTCGGTGTTGCGGGAGTCCCGTTTCTCAGCTTCTACAAATAATAACAGAAATCTCAACACATAGTTTCGCGACCATTTATATTTACGGATATTTAGCAAATATAAAACATGAAAACATACACACACAACCAAGGGGGCCTAGACAAAGTAACATTTTGACAGCGATAGCGAAATTTGCTAAATTCAAATTGTAGGTCAGGTGCCTTAGAAAAGTCACGTGGTCAATCGATATTGAAAGTACGGGTTTTGACATTCGCTATCGCAAATTGAGCGATAACGAACGTCTTAAATGCCGCTTGTCTAGGACCTCAGATTTGATTTCGATTTGTGTTAATTGACCCAATGCATAATCCTATTTTTTGTACTGGTGACCAATTTATTTTAAATATAAAAATCAAATACAAGCTCTTAAAATTTAATTTTAGCATAATTGCGGTCAAAATGGCACTGTATGATTTTTTTTATATATATTTGAACTAAGCTAGCACATGACAAGTTGCCTGATGTTAAACAACTATGCGTTCTACGATGGAGCGTGCTTGCTTAGGAAAAGCCCGTTAATTCTGGCCTAGAAGGGCCTCTAGTTATATTGTGTAGGAAAGACTGATCCCGACAGAGAGTTCCACTCCCGCGCAGTCCGATCAATGTCCAATGAAATTAATGTAAAATCTAAGGGCTCTTTCAAATTAGACGTTTTGTGTCGGACGGCTGCGGTACGGTAGCCACGCTTTTGCCGCACCGCGACCGGAAGGTCACGACCTCCACGGTTCGATCGTCGAGCGACGGCATTAGTCGATGATAAAATGGATTAGTCGACGTCGATCGATATTCTCTCCCATACCAAACGAAAAAACCAGATCCATCGACCAACTTAAATCGATGTTGACCGAACTCGTCGATCGACGATCGATCGATTAGTGTGGTAACACCCTAATGAAATTCAGTAGATAAGAGTGCGATTGTGTAGCAGATTATAAAATATGTGAAAGTAACTCTTTGTTATGCTTTCATGCCTAAAATTAAAATTTTTAACGGTTACACGGTCATTGCAGTTGGGTCGAAACAACTTTGAGGACGAGGTGAATAGAAGAATTCAGTTGGGTTGGGCAGCGTTTGGAAAACTACGTCGAGTCTTCTCATCGCCGATTCCACAATGCCTAAAGACGAAAGTCTTCAATCAGTGCGTCCTACCCGTCATGACATACGGAGCCGAAACGTGGACACTTACGGCACGGCTAGTCCACAAGTTTAAAGTCGCTCAGCGGGCTATGGAAAGAGCTATGCTCGGCGTCTCTCTGCGGGATCGCATCCGAAATGATGTGATTCGTCAGAGAACCAAAGTCACCGACATAGCTCGCCGGATTAGCCAGCTGAAGTGGCAGTGGGCTGGCCATATCAGCCGTAGAACCGATAACCGTTGGGGTAAACGGGTTCTAGAGTGGAGACCGCGTCTCGGTAAACGTAGTGTAGGACGCCCTCAGGCCAGGTGGAGCGATGATCTGCGCAAGATGGCTGGCAGAAGCTGGATGCGAGTGGCCGAGGATCGATCAGCGTGGCGAGCATTTGGAGAGGCCTATGTCCAGCAGTGGACTGTCACAGGCTGATGATGATGATGATGATGACCGGAAGGTCGTTATTTTTCATTCAAAACACGCGGAGCGGCAACAGTACGGTTGACGTCTTGCTGTCGAGCGTTCGCGATACGGACGCCGTACTGTGGCCGCACCGCGTGTTTTGTATGAAAAATAACGATCGTAAGGTCGCGGTGCGGCAAACGCGCGCCTACCGTACCGCAGCCGTCCGACACAAAAATTCTAATTTGAAAGAGCCCTAAAAGCAATAAGTAAGTGCATACCGGGTGTCTGGTGCGGCTCGGCGGCGGCGGGGTCGCCCTTGGGCGCGGGCTCGTCCTTGGCCGGCGCCGGCGCGGCAGCGGCCGCCACCTTGTGCTTGTCGCCCACCTGAATGCAACATCCGCAATCATCAATCATCTTGACGAGCTATTTGGTGTATGGTCGAGAAGTCGGCTATTACACCAGAGGTCGCGGGTTCGATCCCCGCACGGTACAAACATTTGTGTGTAATATGTCTGTTTGTATCGATCTGGGTTTTTATATGTATAATATGTGTACAATAAATATATTATTTAAATTAATTCGATATATAATCAGTTTATGTTTCATTATTATGTATAACTATTACATCATATACTAAAGTACCTACCTACAACCTACACTAGACTGATATAATTGTTACACACCCAGTATTTCATGGGCATAATTTTGTTAAGTGTTATTAAGTCAAGTTTTTTTTTTATTTCATTTTAACCACAGTGTTAAAATAAGTATTATTGTGAATAACTGTTTTGGCCCAAGCTTTTTGGAACCATATTATTAGTGCTAGTCTGTAAGTTAAATTGGCTGTTGTTATTCCTTATTAATAAATAAAAAATAAAAAAAATATATAAAATAAATAAAAAATGTGTGTATGACTATGTATTTACAAAAAAAAAGTATAATATAAGTAATGTTTATCCGTTGTCTGACTTGTCTGGCACCCATAGCACAAGCTAATGCTTCGTTTTGGGCTAGATGGCGCTGTGTGAATAATGTCCAGAGATATTATTATTTTTAATTAGCAGCAGCCATACTTCGCCCCCTGCTGGGCAAAAGCTTGTCCCAAGGATCCACAGTAATTACAAAAAACAAAAGAACACATAAAAAATATATTTTCTCAAAAAAGAATTATAAAAGGGCAATGAATATTTTGGCCTTCCTGACTGGTCTGCCATATCGATTTTTTTACAAAATAGTTTTCACGTATAATTCTTTCAAAACAAGAGTACATTTTTGATAGAATTTCAAGTGATCGCAATTCTATGAGATGATATAATCAAATTGAGTACACAGTACACACCTGGTGGAAGTCGCTCTCCCTCATCATGTTAGGAACTTTATTACGCAGCTGGCCGCTGTACCCCGTCGCCAACACATATAAATCTGGTCTCTGCGTTTTTTCTTCTTCCTTGACCTAATAATAAATAATGCATATCGTAAAAATCTCTTCTCGTCCAAGTATTTAAATAAACTTTATTTTAATAAAAGGTAAGAGCCAGTAGTAAGAACCATTCATCAGTGGGAAAAAAAAGAAAAAAATTTTTTTTTTAATGGACAAAGTTACGGTAAAAAATTATCTATAAAATAATTTTTAACTTTATGTATAAATAATCGAAATCGATGAAACTGGCATTAAGGCAGACGTAAACCTTTATTTTTGTAGACACGGCAACCATTGAAACATTGTACGTTAGTAGATCCAAAAAGTATCTATGTCTGCGCAGGGAGGGCAGATTTTTAACTCACTGGTGGCTAGTATTCAAAACAAAATACATAAATGATTAGATAGATATAGCTGCCGGCAAACTTCTTGACGGTCGACGGAGTGGGGGAAAGTTCGCGCATGTGCACTTGCGCATGACCAATAGCGCCCGCGAAACTCCCGTCGCCCGCGCGCGCTATTGGTCAGAGGCATGCTTTTGACCAATAGCGCGCACACATCTCAAAATTCCCTATTCGATTTCAAGATGTTTGCCGGGACCTGTAAAATCGTATGTAAGTAGATCCAAAAAGTATCTACGTCTGCGCAGGGAGGGTTGATTTCTTACTCACTGGTGGCTAGAATCCGACACGAGACACTAAAGTTATTTTTTTTTATATAAGGAAGCAGTCAGGATGACCTCACTCCACCTGATGGTAAGCGGAAGTGAGGTCCAAATATAAGGTTGACTGGCTCAATATAACATCATAGTACCCATTGAGCCAGTCACCCTCACCCTGAAGGCCTGCTGAGATGCCGCTTCACGCCTTGCCTAAAAAGCCCAGGATTATAGGAGGAAGGAAACACGTGATTTATTAGTTAGAAAGATAAATAATTAAACACATTACCTTGTCGACCTTCCTCTCGATGATCTGCGCGAGCTTCTCGAGCACGGGGAAGTGCGGCAGCACGCGGATGAGCACGATCAGCGCGTTGCGGATCTGCACGTAGTCGCCCGAGTCCAGGCACACCACCATCGCCTTCGTGATCTTGTAGTGCCACTTGTGGCATACGTGTCTGACGGACAATTATGTTTCATTATGATTTTATACAGGATTTATGGCATTTAGATTTAGGCTGCGTCCCGAGTAGGCAAACTGTTAGCGGCAGACTGAGTGAGCCGCAAAGTGGCGAACTGAAATTTTATTTTCGAACGTCGCAACCGGTTTTGCTGGGAGTCGGCCGCTCACTGAGATAGTCAGCGCGCGTAACGCTGCAAACTGCGTACAGTGAACGCAAAGCTAGCAAGCTGTAGACTCTCCATTTGTAATATATGGAAAGGCGTACTAAATCGATAAGCCGCAAACTCAGTCAGCCGCTAAAAGTTTGCCTACTGGGGACGTAGCCTTAGAAATTAGTTATAAACAGAAATGTAGAACGTCAGCTTAGGTTGAAACTTATTTACAAAAGACGAATAAAAAGTGTTTTTTTTAATGTTGCTCAAACATACCAATTTATTTACCCCGTTTCCAAACATTGTCTGTGCCTAAATGGGTGGCTACACTGGGTTAGGCCTTTATAAAATGTATGCTCATTAATTTTCTTGATACTCCACCGAGTCCCATGGGGCTCTACTCGCCCGCTTATATAGGTGGCGAGCATTAGCCTATGACAAGCCATGGACTGCGACAGACTGATGATGATGTCCAATATAAATCAAATATCCCTTATGGCTTAAAGTGTGTGCGTAGGTAAGTGTGTGTGTATACGTGAGAATGTGTGTGTGATGGAGAGTATATGTGCGTGTGTGTGATAGAGAGAGAATGCGTGTGTGTGTATTTGTGCGTGAGCGGGTGGTACCTGTAGTTCTCGTAGCCGACGTGGTCGTTGGCCTCGGTGAACTGGTTGGAGACGCGGTACTTGGTGACGAAGCCGGGGTAGTGGGCGCACTCGGCGTGGAAGCCGGCGCGGTCGGCGTGCCAGCGCATGGCCGTGCGCAGCACGCGGCACAGGAACTGCCCGTAGCGCGCCGCCTCGCCCTCCGTGCACGACATCACCGAGTACGTGATGTCGCAGAACAGCTGCCCACGATACAACATTACACTCGAGTTCGACACCACCACGGCGGGACCACACACAGCCAGCGGCTTCGTGAGCAAACTGTCCCAGATCGGACGCACCACCTCGATATCATCGCGAGGTTGCTCGCTGTATTTGGTTCCAATCAATAACTTATGCTGATCAGGTAATATGTCAAAAATTATTGAGTTAAATATTGTGCACATCGGCCTATGATCACATGGGAGTCATATTCCATTCAATCAATCTTAACTGTCCGTATTCAATTTTGAATTTAACTTTATACATCACGCACAACTCAATAGCAGAGACAGCAGGTACCACAGACTATATACGCTACGCACGGCCCTCAAACCCAGAGAAACTAGCCAACTCACCCGATCGTAGCAGAGCAGCGTGGAGAAGTTGGGCGTCTTGAGCGAGTGCACGGTGTGCACGAACTCGGCGCAGTAGAGCGCGTCGGCCGGCGTGAACACGCAGCGCGGGAACAGGCAGAGCTGCATGAGCCGCGTGACGGTCTCGTTCTTGGCGGACTTGGCGGCGCGCGCGGGGAACCAGCCGCCGCACTCGCGCGCCAGCCGCGCCGACACGCGCGCCACGTGCTCCTGCTGCCGCCGCCGCTCCTCCTGTACACGCGGAGGTCGACGGTTAGCGGGAGCGGGAACGGCTCACCCGCCCCGCTTCCGCTTCCGCAAAAGTCGAGGTGGACAGGCAGCCTTATACTAGCGGCACTCTATGATGGCCGTTTTGACATATTATATTATAGAGGTCAACGGTTAGCGGGAGCGGGAACGGCTCACCCGCCCCGCTTCCGCTTCCGCAAAAGTCGAGGTGGACAGGCAGCCTTATACTAGCGGCACTCTATGATGGCCGTTTTGACATATTATATTATAGAGGTCAACGGTTAGCGGGAGCGGGAACGGCTCACCCGCCCCGCTTCCGCTTCCGCAAAAGTCGAGGTGGACAGGCAGCCTTATACTAGCGGCACTCTATGATGGCCGTTTTGACATATTATATTATAGAGGTCAACGGTTAGCGGGAGCGGGAACGGCTCACCCGCCCCGCTTCCGCTTCCGCAAAAGTCGAGGTGGACAGGCAGCCTTATACTAGCGGCACTCTATGATGGCCGTTTTGACATATTATACATATTATATGGTTTTTATAACGCTTTCGCCCTTTTATATTAACTATCAGCTGTACAGCAGTTTATGTGCTGTTTTTAATTTTAGAGTCGTTTTTTAAACCGTTGTTTTGGGCTTTATTATACTAGCGTAACGGCACGCTATGATAGCTGTTTTGAAACGGCCAACATAGCGTGCCGCTAGTATAGAGTAGGTCACTCAGGAGTCTGCCTCAAGATTACAGTAGTTGTTCCTCACATCAGTCGTAGTAGGCCAGGGAAGTACCGTGTGCCAGACTTAGGAGTAAAGAGGTTCACCCCACTACACACTATTCTATTCCCGCGGTTTTCCCTAAAGGGTGTGAACAACCGAAAAGGACTATGTGATGCCTGCGATTATGGTGCTTTTGCGCATTCTCTTCCAAAAGATAAAATTCCATTCCGGTAGTTATCATCATCATCAAAAACATAGTCCAATAACTTTTTAAATCAACAACTATCAAAAGGTTTCTTTTACTATAATCAATTATCGCCAGAATACATCCTACTAATCCTACATTATAAATGCGAAAGTCTGGATGTTTGAATGTTCAGATGTTTGGATGTTTGTTCCTCAATAACGCCTAAACGGCTGAACGGATTTAGATGAAATTTCACACAGGTATAGTTTATAACCCGGAATAGGACATAGGCTATAAAATTCCTACGGGAAACGTCTTATTCCCGCGGGAATATCAATTTTGAAACTACTGAACCGATTTGAATAATTCTTTCACTGTTGGAAAGCTACACTATCCCCGGTGAACATAGGTTACTTTTGATCCTGGAAATGTGGGGCGAAGGGGAGATATTTGAAAAAAAGAGATTACGCGCGGCTGAAACCGTGGGCGGAAGGCTAGTATTATAAATGCGAAAGTCTGGATGTTTGTTACTCAATCACGCCAAAACGGCTAAACGGATTTAGATGAAATTTGGCACACGTATGGTTTATAACCCAGATTAGGACATAGGCTATAAAATTCCTACGGGAAACGTCTCATTCCCGCGGGATATTTGAAAAAAGACATAACGCGCGGGTGAAACCGCGGGCGGAAGGCTAGTTTGTATATAATATGTATTTTATACAAATGTGTGCGGACTTACCTGAAGTTTCTCAATAAGCGTATTGAATCGTTCCTGCTCCTTCTTCCCCTTGTTACCCTGGCTCGTGTCTTTAGCGGCGGTTTGCGCAGCTGACTTCAAGCGGTCTATCTCGCGGTCGTAGCTTTCCTCCGGTACTCGCAAGTCATACATGGACAGGGACCTACGAGAATCGCATACTTATAAGCATAATGAAAGTTACAGAAAATCATAAAATACTATGGACTCGACAGTGCATATTTCCAACTTTAAGGTCCCTTTTCACCAGTGGCAATGATAAATTTATCTGTTAGAAAACTAGCCCTAATATTAAGAATTTTCGATAGGTAACGGATAATTGATGATACAGTATATTGTGCTGTTTATATTGAAAAATAAGTCTAAGTTAAAAAAAAACATCTCACTTGATCAAATTAACTGTCAATTGTACATTCCATTCCTTTTACACCCATAACATAAAACTGCGCACAGTCCATTCACCTATCATCCGATTTTTTACAATTTAAAAAAAATACAAATATGATTCTTACCAAAAAGTAACGTAGAATTCCGGAGAAATGTCTTCCCACACTCTAGCAGGCAGCATGGGAGTCACAGACAACAGTACGGGTTCAAGCGTTTCCTTCGCCGCTAGAGTATATCTCTCAATACTCTTTTCTTGACTGTCATTCTTGACTTCTGCACTCTTCCGCAGTGACTCCACTTTAGCAGCTATCTTTTGAGCCAATACTGGACGATGCAAGAAGAACGCAACGTCTGCGTCGACGTGATAATCGCGTAGTAACTCCTGTTGGACAAAATGCATGTGTTAATGATTATGTGACTAAGGCCTTGTCCATGAAGGCGAATTCGTCGCGAATCTTTACGCGCGAACACATAACGCGCGTTGGCGAGGTACTGGGGCTCAATACATTGCGTCCACGAGCATCGCGCGTGTTTTGCGGCGAAATCAGCATGATTCGCGCGCACAGTGTATTATGAACCCCATTTTTGTTGCATGTGCTTTTTCTTCCAGAAATTGAAAGTTTTTGTCATTTTAAGCACACTAGTAAAACTCCGGCATTGATATGACGAATAGTTTTTGAGAAAAAAAAATTCAAAGTTAGCTTATATCCGGGTCTGAAAAATCACAAAATTAAATATTGCGATAAAATTAAAATATATTTCTGAATTTTGATTGCGTCTATCAAACAGACATAAAATACCAGATATATCTGCAAAATTGGGTCCTCCTACCTGCAATGGATAACGAAATATCAAATATTTTGTCATTTTTCTTTATAATTTTTTTACTCCTCCATAACGCAGTATTAGCAGATGACTCGTAGATAAATCGAAACTTTGGAAAGACCACTACCCATGGTATTTATTTCGTAAGCTAATTCAGCGTTATGTACAAGTAATGGGCATTTCAATTTTTATCCGGATATTTTGGTACTAGGGTTGTCACTAGAGATCAGAATCCGGATCATGAGATAATATATTTTTAAAAGTATCATTTTATTTTAAAATTGTCGTTCGGGATATTAATTTCTCATTCCTACTTCTTTTTAATCTTGATTTTTAACCGACTTCATTTAAAGGAGGTTATTAATAATGTTTTTACACATGTATGTATGTATCTTTGTATGTAGTCTGTATGTACGCGTTTTTGTATATTTATTTCTCTAAACCTAAAAGAGCGCTAGCGATGATTATATTTTAATTGGTTTATGTATTGTTTCACTTAGCAAATAGTGACAGTTTAATCCAAATCCATTAATATTGACTCGAATAGATTTTAATGTACTGTTTGTCGCTATTTCGATGAAATGCTAAGGACATGGTGACATGGGAAGGAGTCCGCCCTCGTTAGGTGAAAGCTAAAACCCCATGTCATTACACGTAGCATGGAGAAACGGGGGCGAGGCATCATGGAGCCGTTCCAGACCGTTCATATGTGCTTGTATAACGCTAAATTCAATAAATTAATTTGATTCTTGATTTGAAAAATAAATTAATATCCGGATATAGGAAGGTGACAACCCTGGAGAAAAACTAAAATTACTGATTATTTTTACATAACGCTGAATTAGCATACGAAATAAATACCATGGGTAGTGGTCTTTCCAAGGTTTCGATTTATCTACGAATCATCTGCTAATACAGCGTTATGGAGGAGTAAAAAAATTATAAAGAAAAATGACAAAATATTTTATATTTCGTTATGCATTGCAGGTAGAAGGACCCAATTTTGCAGATATATCTGGTATTTTATGTCTGTTTGATAAACGCAATCAAAATTTAGAAATATATTTTAATTTTGTCGCAATATTTAATTTTGTGGTTTTCCGGACCCGGATATACGCTAACTTTGAATTTTTTTTTCTCAAAAACTATTCGTCATATCAATGCCGGAGTTTTACTAGTGTGCTTAAAATGACAAAAACTTTCAATTTCTGGAAAAAAAAGCACATGCAACAAAAATGGGGTTCATAATACACTGTGGCGCGTTAAAACCGCCTTCCTGGACAAGGCCTAACCATGTATCGAATTCGAAATCAATATAGAAATATTTTAAATTACGTAATTGACTTTTTTATTTGCATTTGCCAAACAGGTAGAAGTCCACCAGAGTATTTAGTTAAGCAACATTAAGACGAAACAAAAAAACTGTATACTGTTTTCTCAGCTGATCTATGAACCTTTGATGTTGAATATATTGGGTAATTTTTTTTTAAGTCAAACGTTTTCTGGAATGTAGCTTACAGAATACTAAATGGCAAAATGTCCTCCTAGCCGAGTTTTCGGCTACGGCGACCAATCTTTTACGATCAGCCAACTACGCAGGATATATTATAGTGCACAAGTGAGTGCGCAAGCACAGGTGCACTCTTTATTCCCTAACTCTCATAACACGGTGGATCAGCAGTCTGACACGACCGAAGAGAGATCAGGCGCATGACATGAACATATTATATTCAACATAACATCACAATTAACAAATCATCCATAACACGACATAATGTTATTTGCATTATTTATTACTGGTAACTTTACTAAATAAAGAAGTACTTTACCTGTAACGGTGGTAACCTAGCGGCGTACTCATCAGGTGCGTGTGAAGAGGCAAGGAATGTGCCGAGTTGGACCAAAGCATCTTGGCATTGATCAGCCAATCTCCCCACAACCTTTAGTTGCGATCCCGGAGGTTCTCCACTTGACAGAGTTTCATCGTCTAGTTCTGTGGGATGTGTACATAATTTAGTTAACTGAAGTGCTGAAATACTATTATTATTATGTTATTGCTGCACTAAATTGGATGTGCAAATAGGCGTAGCCACAATGGGGCAGAGTGGGGCAAGTGCCCCACCATGGCGCGGGTATAGTTTGCTAGTAACATATTTTATACTGCTGCCCCATCCTGGGTTCATGGCCATGGCTGCCCCACTCTGAGCCCATGGCTGGCTACGCCCATGTGCAACATGTAAGGCACTAAGGCATATTCCTCTAGTGTTCTTTAGGTGAGATTGAGAGAGGGTGTGTGTTTCAGACACTTGTTTGTCAAAGGATTTTACACTCACAGAATAGTCCCTCCCACAAAAAGTAAAACAACACTAAACTTCAAGATTGATTAAAATAAGATTATTTTTTATGACCTACCTTTCCAGACGCAGCAATGTCGTTGTTGAGCTGATAATATGCACAGGGATATATCCAGGTTGTTACCTACAATAGCCTCTTTTAACCTAGCTGACGATCTCCTAGTGTTTCGGACTTGGGAAAAGTAGCCAGCCTATAACAAAAAAAATTTTTTAATACATAATCATCATCATCATTTCAGCCAAACGACGTCCACTGCTGGACATTGGCCTCCCCCAATACATAATATTGGTTCTAAATACATAATACCGCATTGTGTTGTCTGGCACTCACCTCCCCCTTGAGAAGTTCCCCTCCAGCCATGGCATCTAATTGTTCAGAAGTCATTTCTTCCGCAGCTTCTATGCCAGCCATTTTTTGAACTATTTCTTTTAAAATTAGAAGGTCTTGGCTGAAAAGAAACATTTATTGAATTTGTGTTACATTGTTTATATCACTATAATAAAAAACATAAAATTACGAGGTGGATCACTGCGAAAAAGTATTAACAAGGATGTCTCGATAGACGACTCAGACAAGGGTCTGAAGTAGTTTCTTAGAATGAATAAGAAACAATGAATAAATAATCGATGCGTCCGAATCGATCGAAAATCAAAATATTCCTTATTCATTTAAACTTGTATCAAGTAATTATGAACCGTCAATTACAGAGTGACTCTACCACCGGATTCGGAATGCCGTTATCTGCCGAGAAGAACCGGCAAGAAACTCGACAGTTACTCTTTTTAATCGCGAAGATCAGATCAGAGAGATCGATGCGCTGTAGCAATCACTATTGTAAAGTCAAGGTGTCAGGTGACAGTTGATTTCTTTGACACGGTGGATTCATTCGGAGCGGTCGATTTCTTTGGCAATAAGCAAGGTTATAATTTTGAAGTGTGTCACCTCCTGCAGTAAATAAGATATAGTCGAGTCATTTTAATAGGCCACATTTGACAGTTCATTTATGCAAAGAAAAGTGCTACTTATGTACATCAGGAGTAGAGTCTAATTTTCTAAATAAATAATTGTATTAATAAGAATTGATGTTTTCTTGAGTTTTATTCCTTTAGCGTAAGGCATATTTTTCTTTGCATAAATGAACTGTCAAATGTGGCCTATTAAAATCAAACTATAGTTTAATATAAGTGTGTTACCTTTGCTGCGCCTTCAGCCTATTAGCGACGAACTGCAGCAACGCAGTCAGCTCTATATTATGCTTCTTAAACGCGGCTCCAGCGAAGGCGGCGAGCGCCTGCAACCACGGCGCGTGCGCGGCGTTGCCCGCGTGGCCCGTACCCGCGGGACCGCGCCCGCAGCTCAGCACCTCCACCAGGCAGTAGCCCAGCACGTCCAGCGAGAGCGACGTCAGGTACTTCAGCGACTCCACCACTGGCCCGATCAGGTTGTCGTATGTTTGGATCTGTGGCGGTAACAACGTAATGAAAACAGATGCTGGAGACAAGGAGCTTATAATATAACTGGAGGTCGCACGTCGAACTATGAAATAAATAAATAAACAAATATCTCTGGACATTATTTACACAGGGCCATCTAGCCCCAAACTAAGCATTAGCTTGTGCTATGGGTGTCAGATAACGGATAACCATTACTTATATACTTTTTTTTTGTAAATACATACATATTAAAATAAAGTAAATTTTATTGTGTATGAAATAAGGTAAGGTACAATTGCAGGTCTTAGTGCTAAATTACAGCTAACGTAACTCTTATTTCTACTTTTGCAATAACAAGTTTTGTAAGTTTAGTAAGTATTATACATAGAAACACCCAGACTGATATAGGTAAACAAACATGTTCATGCACACAAATGTTTGTACCGTGAGGGGATCAAACCCGCGACCTCTGGTGTAATAGTCGACTTCGCGACCATTACACCAAATGGCTCGTCAAAACAGATAATAATGAAAACAGATGCTGGAGACAAGGAGCTTATAATATAACTGAAGGTCGCACGTCGAATCACATGACTTCGTGACTAGAGAAAGGTTATCTGCCTTTTCACAAAGGAGAATTTTTTATTAGGACACCACTATAAAGCTTTGTGTAGACGACGCCGGAACCGCACCGGCGCGCCGGAGCGCACGAATGTAAACCGCGCCAACGCCGGACCGAAACCGCGTGTTCTATTTTGATGCTGATTACAATTCAATAATGCATGGCGGCCCGATGCGTATGCGGTATCGATGCAGTTCCGACGAAAATTGAGCATCATGAGCATTTTCGTTTGAATTTAGGAGTGAAAAAATGCTTATCATATTATGTTATATCTCTTAAAAACCTGAAATCCTCAAACTACTATATTATTTAAAATTAGAAATACTTTTATTTACCTAAGCTTACACATTTAATGCCTAAAATTTTTCCATTAACTTCTAAGCGGTCTAGATACATAATAATCAATATTCTGACAACCATACCTGCAGTAGCATATAGTCGAAGAGGAAGGCTGGCGCCGCATGCGACAGCTTCCCGATAAGGCGTCCTTGCGGTTTAATATTCTCTTTGGATACACGTTTCATTATGTGCTTGATTCTTTGTAGGGAGTTACCGCGCACACGCATTAGGGAGGGTATTCTTTCACCCGCTTCGTTCTTCCAGCGAGAATATAGACAATATCTATACCAACAAACCATTTAATATAAATAAATGTATAAATATGTCAAAATAATATCCGAGTTTTCAGACTGACTGATTACAAGGTCCAGCTTTTATTTAAATCAAGATAATGAGAAGATACTAGTGTTGGTAATGATCCACTTCTTCTTTTATGCAAAAACACTAACAAAAAATAAAAATAACAGTATGAAAAGTATTAAAGTTTTTAGTGCAAATCATCGATAAAATATGTTAAAAATTTTAATCGAGAATAATAACCAAATAATATTTGTGTATTACATGTTACCAGCTTTTGTGACAGCTGTACAATAATAAGGAAAACACTTATAAAGTACAGTCAAAAGCACGTCAGACGTAACACTTTGGACTTTGTACCGCTCTTATGTCGGGGGCATAAGCGCTATTATCGAACTGCAAGTGTATTGAACGTGATGTGCTGTTGACTGTACATACCTGCACTGATAGGGATACAGCTTTAACAGTGTATAGACTTCCTCGGCCATACAACAGTTTCCTTCCATCAATGTAAGCGCAGGCAAAATGGCCGCGTCCAGAACAGTCAATGCCTCATGCTTTAGGGGGTCGTCCGGTCTGGATCGCGACGTTCTTAGTATACGTATAATCTACAAACATATACAATCCAATATAAAACAAACAGTTCTAAATGACAAAATTATGAATGATAAAGACTATGTCAATTATCTTTATAATAATAAAACATTGTTTAGATGTATCTATAAAATTATAAAAGCATGATAATCATCAAAGAAAATAATTATGTAGACAATTTTTAACTTGGATATGAAATGTATAAAATAAGCAATGGAAAATGATGTTGTATTCAAATTATATTGATAGCAAAACACAGATTGTTATAGCAAATAATTAAAAATAAACAAAAAGGAAGAAAATCTGAATCTTTTTTGCCTATATCAACCGACTAGGGACTAGCGTAGACTAGTGAAGCTGTGTATAGATTACAAAATCATAAGTGGAGCAAATGCTTTACATTTGGCTTTACTCTCTACTTACTTTGTACATTAATATAGGATCATGGTGAAGTGAAGGACCTAGCAAAATCAAAGCTGGTATAACAGTCTCTTTCATATCTTCAAAAGTATGGCAGGCTGGTGGAGCAAGAGGCGATTTAAATGGTGGGATCGGTTTTCCGTATATCTTTGGTGCTACTCGACAGTGGCTGAAAAATTAAAAAACTGAGTATATACATTTCCTTTATTCCCCGTGGTCCCTGTCCCTGTCCCTGGAAGGTACCACGGGGAATCAATTTTCCCCGTGGTCCCTGAATTTAGTATAAGCCAACAAATTTAAAAAGGCTTGTTCATGGTCCCTGTGGTAGTCCCTGACCTTTATTGCCCGTGGTTCCTGTGATAGTCCCTGGAAGGTACTACGGGAATTATTCTACCCGTGGTCCCTGAGTCGGTCTATTCCACTTTGATCACCTGGGTGATATCAACCAGATGACCATCGGCGACAGTTTGAGTATCATCTGGTCACCCGCGAAAATGATCACCTCGGTGATCATAGGCGACTCTAATTAAAATTATTATTTCGGTATCCTTAAATCACCGAAACATTTTAGTCGTTTTTAAACAAATGCATTTCGGGAAAACAAATGAATTTCGGGAAAACAAATGAATGTCGGGAAAACAAATGAATGTCGGGAAAACAAATGAATGTCGGGAAAACAAATGAATTTCGGGAAAACAAATGAATGTCGGGAAAACAAATGAATGTCGGGAAAACAAATGAATGTCGGGAAAACAAGTGAATGTCGGGAAAACAAGTGAATGTCGGGAAAACAATGTTTTCCCGACATTCATTTGTTTTCCCGAATTTCATTTGTTTTCCCGACATTCACTTGTTTTCCCGAAATTCACTTGTTTTCCCGACAATCACTGGTTTTCCCGACTTTCAATTAGTTTCCCGACTTTCATTTGTTTTCCGAAATTTTCACACATTTTATTAACTGTTTTTTGCTTTTTTTGAAATACAAATACAAAATAAATACCATAGCTCTTCAGATATTTGCATTTAATGGTAATTGGACAGCTACTCATTAATTCAAATCGTCGCGTCGCACACTGGAACGGATTTCGGATTTGCGGACATTGGACTTTTTTGTTAAATATTAATATTTTTATTATGCCAATCGATAGCCCTAATTAAGCCGATCAGATTTTATTCAGGTCATTTTTTTTGTAAACATTATATTATACGAAAAAAATTGAAAATAAAAAAAAAATTGTATGGAACGATATCTAAAATGCTCTATAAGTTCCAAGTCTTGACAGATCTCAGGATGATTTTTTGTGGGGTTAATCTATGGGTTTTTATGTATAGTTCCACATACATAGTATTGTCCCGGACGTCCCCGTTTTCCAGATATATGAAGCTGAACTTAGGTACTTTTTCTACTATTTTCTTAGGGATTATTTCAAGTTTTTAACTCCAAATATTAAAAAAAAGGAACATTTTGAATTGTATATTAATTTAATCGATTATCAATAAAACTATTACATCTGGTGACGTCATACAACAAAATTAAAACATGTAAAAAGTGAATATAATATATCAAAATTGTGTCTTTAAATAGGTTTTAATTTACTTAATGGAATTTTGTTGTTTCAGCCTTTGGTACAAAAGGCGGACTTAATTCCTCGTGGCTTTTTCTACCTGTCAACCTGACGCCAAGCAGAACGAAATAAATACTGAATAATTTAATTATTCTGTGTCGCTTATATCACTTATATTGCTTGTATCTGTAAATTCAGGTTCACTTCTTGAGCAGTCTTGATCTTGAGCATCAAAAGATTCTGGAGAGAGAGTCATATTCTTGAGTTTGGCCATTCTTGGTCGTAAAATTATTGTAAGCTTAGGTTCGGACGACAAAAGAAGATTTATCGTCATTTGACGCATGCCTGTTTACGTTTTTGAAATGGTGTTTTCTATATTTTCTAAACTCCTTGTTTCTTGGCTTCTTCAGAAAATTTTCCGATGGGAATCAAATTATCAATGATGTCTGCTCCATGTATTAGTATTTTATGGACACTAACAGGCATATTATACCACGAGTATTATTTTACAAACAAGGCCGCTAGTTCTCAACAATATTGAGAAAATTTAAAAAACATCTACCTACACGTTCTGCACTTGGTATGATTTGCAGAATAACATGGACCCTTTTGATTAAACCTTCATTTATGCCTGTAATATTATAGATACAAGCAATATAATATAAGTGATTTATATCACTTATATTGCTTGTATCTTTTGCTTTTTTGCGACACAGAATAATTTAATTAATCAGTATTTATTTCGTTCTGCTTGGCCTTCAGGTTGACAGGTAGAAAAAGCCACGAGGAATTAAGTCCGCCTTTTGTACCAAAGGCTGAAACAACAAAATTCCATTAAGTAAATTGAATCCTATTTAAAAACACAATTTTGATGTATTATATTCACTTTTTACATGTTTTAATTTTGTTGTATGACGTCACCAGATGTAATAGTTTTATTGATAATCAATTAAATTAATATACAATGCACAATTTTCCTTTTTATAATATTTGGAGTTAAAAACTTAAAATAATCCCTAAGAAAATAGTAGAAAAAGTACCTAAGTTCAGCTTCATATATCTGGAAAACGGGGACGTCCGGGACAATACTATGTATGTGGAACTATACATAAACACCCATAGATTAACCCCACAAAAAATCATCCTGAGATCTGTCAAGACTTGGAACTTATAGAGCATTTTAGATATCGTTCCATACAATTTTTTTTTATTTTTAATTTTTTTCGTATAATATAATGTTTACAAAAAAAATGACCTGAATAAAATCTGATCGGCTTAATTAGGGCTATCGATTGGCATAATAAAAATATTAATATTTAACAAAAAAGTCCAATGTCCGCAAATCCGAAATCCGTTCCAGTGTGCGTCGTCGCGTCTTGTCGCGCAAAAAAAAACTCCCAAAAACACAAAAAAAGGACTTATGTTTTATTTTGTTGTTGTTTTTAACCCTTTCCCCGCCACGCTTTTTTCCGAAAATGGTGCCCCACACGCCACGACTATTAAAAAAAAATTCCAAAAAATTATTAGGTTATACTCAACTCATTCAGGCAAGTAAAAATACAACGTTTCTTGATCATGTTTTTTTGTCTGATATATCAGACATTGGCGTGGTGGGCACGAAAATGGTTTGTCTGATATATCAGACATTGGCGTGGAAAAGGTTAATAATACTCGTATACAGTTAAGTTATTATATCTTTATAAATAAGTTGGCTCATCTAGACTCAGGGACCACGGGTAGAATAATTTCCGTGGTACCTTTCAGGGACTACCACAGGGACCATGAACAAACCTTTTTAAATTTGTTGGCTTATACTAAATTCAGGGACCACGGGGAAAATTGATTCCCCGTGGTACCTTCTAGGGACAGGGACAGGGACCACGGGGAATAACCCATACATTTACATACTTTATGCATTATAACAAAATTGGCTATAGTAGACTTCGAAAATGGTATAGCTATAAATAGATGACTCATTTAGTGTCATGCTTGACATACTGTTATTTATTACTCCAAAGGTTGCAGGCTCGATCTCAGTATGGTACAAATAGACACAAAGAAACACCCAGAAATAATTATGTTTAAACACACAAATGTTTGTATTGTACCATGCGGGCATCGACCTCGCGACCAACTGGTGGACAAGTCGATTTTTAAACATTACACTAAATTGGTCATAAAAAACCGTGATAAGCAGGAAGTGGGAGGTATAAAACAAAATAAAATTTACACATTTCCCGTTTCCCTACCTTTCCATCACAACCAAATCAAAACCCCCAAAAAGTACTCCATTTTCCGCTCCTCAAGTCCTCAATAAAAACCAATGAACAAAAAGAATAAAAATATGAACAATGTCAGTGGCCGTTGCACAAACCATGCAGTGGCAAGAAGAAAGAAAAAGAACAAAATAAAAATGGCCTCACTTGCGGTAGAGCGGCTCGACGAGTGCATGCAGCAGCTGCGCGAGCGCCTTGGCCGGGCGCGGCGCCAGCGCGGCGGGCAGGCGCGCGCCCAGCGCCGCGAACGAGCGCCACGCGCCCGCACGCACCAGAGCTTCGCTCAGCACCAGCTTCTGGTTGCTCCAGTACTCCTGCGCACCACCAACCCCACCGTTAAGGTAGGCGTCCACAGGTCCGCATCCCACACATCGCACGCAACGGATTTAAATTTGCCTTGTAAAAACTCTTCAAAAGCGTCCACTGATCCGCACCGTACCGACGGCTCATCGGCAATGCCTCCCATGCGATGCGTACCGATGACGTCATACGGAATGCCGATCAGTGGATTGCTGATACTCGCGTCGGCAATCCGATCACTGCCGGACAGTGGGCGCAAAATTAATCAGTTTGATGCGATCCGTCCGATGCGTCCGATGCATGCGATGCCGACTTGTGGACGCTTACCTTTATAGACATATGGACACTCGTCATCAGGAATATGACACTCAAAACAAAATTACAAAAAAAAACCGACTATAAAATTGACTACAGATCAGATTTCTCAACACTAGTACTACCATGGTTTTTTTATCAAAACAAATAGAATAATTTGTTCATCTTTTTTACTTAAAAACCTGTGATAAAAGCTTAGGTTAAAATGGTCCACAATATTGTAAAAATAAAAATTGTGAATCCAATTTACCTGTGGATCAGCTTTCTCCTCAACAAATTCAGTAGGTCCATTTGCTTGTGGTCCTTTAGTAGATACAATGCTCAGTTTTCTGATATAATCTTGGACCGCTTTCAATTCTTTTTCTGCCTCCTTAGCCATTATGACATCGTCAGGACGTAACTGTAAAAAAAAAAGTAAGTGAAGCATACAAAAATTTTTGAATTCAATTCTCAATATTCATAAACTTACTTCAAAATACATACCCATGGATAGATGTCATCTAAAGATATGACTTGATGCTGTAAAAGCAATGCTATGATTGTCATCAGTGGAGGTGGTTCCTTGTAAGTGTCTAAGACCTCCATATTGCTCAACTTGAACCCTAAAACTTCAGATATGACATGGGGATCTCCCATGTAGTTTTTTATGAGCGGTATAAATATTGCTTCTAATTGAGGACGAGCTTCAAATGATTCTAAGATAATATCCAACACACGATTTGGATCTAAATTAAAACAGCCTGAAAGAAAAATTTTGTTACTCTTACAACATTCAGATTATGAATCAGCAGCTTAATCTATGCAGATACTTATTAAAGGTGGGCATTATAATATAACATTATTATGTTCTACTAGTTAAGCACTTGTTTAACACGTTCAGTGCCACCAATTCGCCTGGAGAGTTCACGTAAATCTTATTCCAGTGCCGGCGACTCACCTGGCAAGTCTACCGTAAAATGCAGGCGGCATCCGAGAAGACATCATGAAAATCTTACTGGTAATGAACGTGTTAAACCAAGCAAAATATAGTCAAACAAACCTATTAGTGATTGAATTATTTCCAATAATGTTTTCCATTCTGTATCTTCACTTATTTCTTGATTTAACTCCACTATTAGCTTAGCATATCCTTCACTTTCTTCCCTAAATAGATTAAATTTACGTTGTTTATAGCTGTAAATAACAATATACATTAAAAAATATATTGTTGTTAGAAAAAAAAAACACTGTATTTAATAATACTTACTACAACTTAGTCTTGATTTTAATAAATTTTGTGTAAAAGTTTTTATTTTTCAATGTCCCAACATCTTGTAAAGTGTCAATTTCTAGTCTTTCCTTCAATAACTTGTCAGACATGAAAGATTCAAGTTCTCTGACAATGTAGCAGAAGTTTGTGCGTTCTTCACTCTGTACATCACTACATGTTTCAGCATCCAATACACATACCACGTCTAATAGTATTGATGGTATATCTGCATGTAAAACCTATAAGATATTTCAAAAATAAAGTCAGAATAAAGTAATGTATCTATATATAAATATTCCATTATTCACACTTACACTGATCTCCCGAAGAGCCAAAAGCACAGCATCTCTCTTTAAAACTCCTCGAAGGCCACAGAGCATCAAATCATATAAATTCTGGGAGAATCCAGAAAGTTTGCCAGATTTAGTGAAAAGTGGACTTTTTTCTTCATCCTTTATAGATTGTGTCACATACTTGATACTGCAAGATTTCATTTTAAATTGAAACAATGAAGAATACCTACATTATATTATGAGTGCACAAAATTGCAAATCTATCATTATCATCAATAAGTTTTACCGTTTTACATTTGGAAACCATATTTACTTAATTACACACATGATGAGTACAACACAAACAAGTTATTTGGCAAATGGACAGAATAATATATTTATTGTAAAAATGGTATATGAACACGCAAGAAAGAAAACAAACGATATCTAATATGTGATAACATACTCTTATCGTATTTCTAATCATCATAAAATCAATAAGCGTACGGCGCTTCACAAAAAACTTTAATTCCTATGGTGAAGCGTATATTGTTGTTAATTCAACATGTGGTAAGCATCAAAGAATTAATTTAGCAAACCCAAGACACTGACTGGACATTATATACTTACAACTGCTCCTTCCCTGATTTTTCCCAACTCTTACAATATTCGGCTACAAACTTAGTAAAAGATCCCATTTTTACATGGATATCTTTTAACGTTTTAAACAATGAATTATGAATTATAGCTGCGGCAATTTATCCTCGCACTGCAGCCATTTCTTTTGATATTTTTTTTAAATTTGACTGTCAGTCAAATAATTTATGGTTGGTTTATGATAGTGATGCTCCTTAATGCTTAACAAAGTTCCGGAACAAAATCAAAATCAGAATATATTTTTTTGTAAAACTGTGATCAATGATGTTACTGTGATCAAGAGAAAATTTTCTTTGTTCTGTGACTGTGATAGAAGATGGTAAATAACAATAATTTTAATATCATTACCTTAACCCTTAAATACCTCAAGTATCTTTGATACCAAACCATTAAACGGAATTTATACTTGTAATTGTTTTTCATTTCTTAATTAGGCTGTATAAAGTATAACAGCATTGTGTTCTTTCGTTCAAAATAAAAAAAAAAGTTAAACGTCAACATTCTTTGATCGTCTTTGACATTTTATTTTCCCGCCGTATGGAATTGGTGAACAAAAGTTTTTGCAAAAGTTTTTCGTCTTATACCTTCGATGAATTTTCTTATTGCAAAAAAAAAAATACTTTTAAAGCCCGCTCTACACTTAGCCCGCGGATCGCGCGCGAAGGCTGCGAAAGGGCGCGAACGCTAAGTGTGGAGCCGTTTCGCATAAAATAGGAGACGGCTCCACACTTAGCGTTCGCGCCCTTTCGCAGCCTTCGCGCGCGATCCGCGGGCTAAGTGTAGAGCGGGCTTGAGGTAAGAGGATATCTTATCTATACTAACATATAATATTTTTTGTCGGTTGCATTCTTTGCTAAAAGAAAATTGTACTTTTTTTGTTAGTATCATTTCTAATACTTCAGGCATTCCAGGTCATATGAAACCTACTGACCAAAACTTTAGCTAAATATTTTTTGAATGTGATTTTATTTATTTGATACTTTTCTGCTTGGCTTGGTGTTGGTTTTACATTTTTAAATAATTTCTTTATAGATATTTATTATCGAAAATGAAGCCGGATGATATCGAAGCCATTTTGAGACCACTTGAAAATGGTGAAATATCTGAGGACGACTCCAGTGACAATGAAGATGACATTGACTACTACTCGAGCCGAAGAGAGCTTGAGATGGAGTTAGCAGACGAAGATGATGTAGGTAATTCCCCCGCTGACCCTGAATTAGAGGCGGATATGCCTTTAGCCAACGACAATGTTGACTTTCAACATTCAGAGACCGTTGTCCAAAGCTCTACTCCTTCTGTGAACACCTGGGCTGCAACACTCAAAGCATAGTTTGGAGAGAAATCTTTTGAACATGAAGTATTTCCTTTCAACTTGAACGCTATTTGGTCAATGTCCATATTTTTTACTCCCAAAACTATGCTTCGAGTGTTGCAGGTGTTCACAGAAGGAGTAGAGCTTTGGCCAACGGTCTCTGAATGTTGAAAGTCAACAATGTCGTTGGCTAAAGGCGTATCCGCCTCTAATGCAGGGTCAGCGGGGGAATTACCTACATCATCTTCATCTGCTAACTCCATCTCAAGCTCTCTTCGGCTCGAGTAGTAGTCAATGTCATCTTCATTGTAACTGGAGTCGTCCTCGGATATTTCTCCATTTTCAAGTTGCCTCAAAATGGCTTCGATATCATCCGGCTTCATTTTCGATAATAAATATCTATAAAGAAATTATTTAAAAATGCTAAACCAACACCAAGCCAAGCAGAAAAGTATCAAATAAGCAAAAACACATTCAAAAAATATTTAGCTAAAGTTTTGGTCAGTAGGTTTCATATAACCTGGAATGCCTGAAGTATCAAAATTGATACCTGACTTATTTTTAAAAATAAATATATAAAATAAATATTTAGATTTTTTTTATTATTGTTCCCTTTATCTAACTCATTTATTGAACATATTAGTATTTTTTAAAATTTAATTTGGAAAATCAGGCTTCTAAGGGTTAACAGGCATACAATGCAATATAATAGCTAAAAAGAGAAAAACAGATTTGTATGTATAAAAAATGCCGTTTAAAGAAGTAGCACTATCAATGACTGATTGATTTACTTCAAAAAAGTAGGTACTTATCGTACGTAATTGAACAATATTATCAAACATCGCAGAAGGACATTAATTAATTGTGATGCAGATGTGTAGTTGGTAAAATTCCTCCAAAATTAATCTCATAAATTCTTTTACCTACCAGTCTTGGAAAAAAATTGTATTGTCAAAATGACAGTTGCTGTCCGTTGTCCATCCTTTTCTAATTTACCAAAATAATACGCCGAAAGTACATATGTAACCTATAAAAGGAATAAAAAAATATTTTTTTATCATGCCAGCCTACGAATTTGCATTGATGTTCCGGGCGATGCCAAAGTCCGAGCTGAAGACTTGTTTGAAACGTGTTTCTCAACATATTTTTGACCGTGGTGGAATCATACGAAACATTGAGAATTTGGGTTTTAGGCCAATGCCATATAAAACGAGTTCCCACGGGTTAGTACACCGGGAAGCTAATTATTTCGTATTTAAAGTGGATACAGCTTCGCAGGCAGTTACTGATCTAAAGGAAGAGTACAGCCGAGATGTTGACATCATTCGTCAACGAGTATTCAAAGTGCAGGGTGACGCTGGTGACCCATGCACTCTAGAACAGGAGATGCTTCCTCCAGCTTACCGCAAGGAAGTGCAACAGATGATAGAGATCGGAAAGACACAAGTAAACCGATTTACATACAAATTTAAATATAATTCTGGTTTGGATTATTATCCTTTCCAAAAATAACTGATGCTAAAGTTTAGTAGATTCCTTTGTAAATTGTTGTATTCAAATAGTTATAAATAAGTAGTAATAAATATCTTAATAATACTTAAAACTGTTATTTTATTCAGTTTTAAAAGCTAGTATGATACTACCATAGCCTTCTAGATTTAAAAAATAATTCTATTACAAACTTGCTTTTATCATAGTCTCACAAATAAGTATAAAATTTTTGTGATGAAACTTACAAATCAAAAATGAATCCTTTCAAAAACTTTAGTCAAATTAGGACCTTTCTTTATCTATCGAAACAAATAGTGAGAGGCAGTCACAGGTATAAGTACAGTAACGAAGTTGAAGCAGCAGTTAACAAACAGATTCAGAGTGAACACCATTCTGCAATGGAATATTTAAATATGGCTGTTGGATTTCTCCATCCCAGTGTATCCTATCCGGGAGCTGGTGGATATTTCATGAAGATGTATAAAGAGGAGCTTCATCACATGGAGGTTCTTATTAACTATCAATTATTTCGTGGAGGAACTCCTTTGATTTACGTAGAACAAAACATTAAAGAGGCATCTAAATTTAATTTGACATTGGCTGAAGCATTCACTAAAGCCCTTGAAATGGAGAAAGAAATTACTGAGGTAAGCTACCTTTAAGATATTTTATAAGCAAAATTTCACAAGCTCCCGATTTTGGGCTCTAAGTAACCCTATATTTTTAACAAAATGTACCCCGAGTTGTACTTAAAAAGAGTAGATTCCTATCTAAAGCCACAGGCCTCAAATAAAATAGTTATGGCACTGTAAATTTTAGAATGAATCTGTTAAGACCTAAAATAATCGAGTGTATCCCATCCGGCCCGGTGACCTGGCCCGGCGCCGGGCCAGATGGGAAAAAAAAGTTTTATACGGCCCGGTGATATGTTTACCGGGCCAGATGACACAAACCAAGTGCCATCGTCCCCGGTAATGGGAAAAAAGAGGATACGCCTCGTAATTTGTGAAATACTAACTACATGCATGTATGAAAGGGATTGAACTTATAAATCAAACTGCTTTGTATACAATAATCAGTTTTTATTGTGAATGACGCGATATCATATTGTGTCATAAATCGCAACCTGAAATAGACTTCTTATAAGTAGATCTTTTTGAATTTGAACATAATAAGATTTTTATAATTATAGTAGTAATCAACGAAGGTCGAAAATCGCTTACACCTGTTTTTTTGATTCCGGATCACCAGACAATGTTTTTCTACCTTTCATTGTTTCCCCGTTCATTTGTTTTCCCGATTTTAATTTGTTTTCTCGATATTAATTTGTTTTCCTGACATTCATTTGTTTCCCCGACATTTACTCGTTTCCCCGAAATTTATTTGTTTACCGGAATTTTAGTAAAATTGGAAAAACTATTCCCTCCCAGGTGTGATTTGGGAAAGATTCACTAGTTCCAGTAAAAATCACAAGGAACTAATGAGAAGAAAAAGTATCACTAGTCCGCTGGAACTTTTTGACTGGAACTAGTGAGAATAATCCGCTCGATAAGAGGTTCTTTAGTTATTTTTATAAGACTGTATGTTATAATAAGTACTTAATTTTGTTTGATTATAGCATTTTGGCTTTGTTCATTAAAAGATTGTTATTTTATATACTTAGCAGCAGTTTGATTTATAAGTTCAATCCCTTTCATAGATGCATGTAGTTAGTGTTTCACAAATTACGAGGCGTATCCTCTTTTCTCCCCTTACCGGGGACGATGGCACTTGGTTTGTGTCATCTGGCCCGGTAAACATATCACCGGGCCGGATAAAACTTTTTTTCCCATCTGGCCCGGCGCCGGGCCAGGTCACCGGGCCGGATGGGATACACTCAAATAATCTATTAGGTACATATTATCTAAGTCTATTTTTTATTATTGATACAGTAAAAAAATTATTTTATTAGCAACTGGAGAAAATTGTGAGTACAGCTGAAGCTATGAAAGATGTTCAATGTGCAGACTTCATCACATCAAAGTTTCTTAAGGATCAGATGCATTCCATACATGAGCTGTCGCATCATGTTACAATATTAAACAGACATTGTGGCAATGAGCATGCACTGTGGCACTATGATAAGCAACTAGTCAAAGCCTACCCATATTCTAAAAAAATATGAGCAAATCTGTAGGGGTTTGTATATTAATAAAATGCAAATACACCATAGTAATATTTTATTATTATGTATTTAGAGTTTCCTTGGTTAATATTTCCTTCACTTGTTCCAAATTACAGCTTATCAAAGCATCATGAAGCAATATTTTTTTACTGACATAATCTTTACTATGCAATGAAAGTTCATGCCAGTCTGCATACCACTGTTGTATTGTTTCTGAAAGGAACAAACATATTTTCTCAATGTATCTTTTAAAGAATCCAAGAAGCATGTAAGCTTCAAATACCTTTGAATTTGTACTTACTACTTCTGTAATTTATCTTACCTAATAGTTCATTATATTGTATTTGTTTAATGTCATCCTCAGGAATATTCCACACCCGCCGATAAGCTTCACAAAGGATAGGTTCATCTTCATTAATATCTTTGGTATCCAAATCAAGGGCACTGAAATAATATAGCAAATTATGTAATCAGTACATACTTAATTTATTTATTGTATGGCTTTTTTATTGTTTTCGTGGTGCAATGGCTAGAAGATCGTACTTTCTCGGTCGGACCGAAAATTTGTGATTGGGTTTTCGGTTCCGAACTTACTCAGTGCCAGGTGTGAGCCCAGCCTCGAATTTCGCGGTAGCGGGTTTATCGGATTCCATATAAACATCTTGCCGCTCCCGCTTGCGCTCCTGCTCCAGCTCCGCTTAAGCGAAATTTGTGGCCGAGGCCTAAAAGTTGCCATGACACGGAAAACACGTAAACCCATTCAAGCCAAGTCATGCGCCTGATCTCTTTTTGGTCGTGTTAGAATTGTCCCATCGTAAGATTAGATTGAGGGAATAGAGAGTACACCTCTGCTTGCGTATTCAATTGTGCACCCTGCGTACCTAATAACCAGAGCATAACGATTGGCCACCGAAGCCGAAAACCCTGCTAGGAAAAGTGGAATATTATCATCATAAGAACTTTACAAATTGTAGTTTTCATAAAGTTAATCAGTATCCTAACGAAATATAACTTTATGGTAGTTTCAAATGCTGTACCTAATATGTAGGCAAATTTACCTAAGAGCATTTTTTAATGTAAGATCTTGATGTTTCCGATGTTCCTCTTTGAAAAAGTCCTGTATGCGTTCAAACGCCTTCAAGCAACAATAGTCTGGAATGTCTGCAAAAATAAGGCATATTATTAAATGCATTTCATAAATCCTTCTGTATTCCAGTCACAGAACAAGAACTAACCACAGGATATTTCAACTCGAATGCTTTTCTTCACTGAGCAATTAGACATGATGTCTCTCATAACTGCAATAGTAGAAATGTTGTCTGATTTGAAAACCGCATTCCCTCGCCTGAAAAAAGAGTGTGTTACTTTACTTTACCTGCTCTCTTATAAATCCTTCTATTACATATTGGATTAATTAAATCTGGATTAACTTACTGGTACTGGCATAGAAGAATTGTCTTGAGAACTGTATGAGATCGTGCAAAAACCACATTTGTAGATGGTCTTGGTAGATCCCCCGGAAGAGCTTCAGTTAGCCATGCCGTCATTTCGGCTACGGAAAAGCTTCCCGATACACGTACCTGGCACCATAATCTAAAACATAAGTACGTGGGTACACATAATTATTTTCTTTCGTCATAATATGACGGCATCGTTTCAGAATGTGACGAAAGAAGATACTTGATGCCTCACTATACCTACCTATCTTCATTGTCTAATTCAGGGTGGTGATGTTGAGAATAATACGGTAGCACTGGCAACTGTAGGCTAAGTAGACGAGCTACTCTTGGTGCGCCAGCTGGTAAAGCGTAAACCAGAGCGCGTACTGACTCTGAAATTCTCTTTGCTGATTCAAACTTATGCCGCATTCGGATCCAGAGTCGTCTTGTCCCAGCTTGACACCTGACTGTTGCGAGGAGATCTTCGCCCGTCCCCTGATAATGAAAAGTATTACGTCAAGTTATCAAATAGGTAGCTTCATATTTTTAAAAATAATTTTACAGAAATATGGTATACACACCTGGGAAGAGCATACGCTCAAAACAGCAGCATTGTCCGTTTCAATATCCAGCTTTCGACTGCAATAAATGAACAACATGTCGAGTGGAACAGCCGAAGTCATTTTTGCCTCTTGCCATCCGTCACTTGTTGCTCCAGATAGCTAAATCAATTCAATATTAGTTTACTTCTTCTGTAATTGATGATCGAAATAATAAAGTTTAAGGAAACATACCTCACACTGAATGTCTAATAAAGGCGGTGATGAGACTCCAGCTTGTAAAGAACGAGTACTTCGTTGATACTTTTCTCGCTCGTTTGCGGTTTGCTTCTCCAATCGAGCTACTTCAGATCTAAAAAGTGTTTGTGCAAAGAAAGAGTCAGAAGAATTTCTAACTTAAAAACTTCATATCTCAGAAATATTTGCTTGCTATTTGGTTTCCGTTGCTCTGCATCCGTTTTTTAACTTACTCTAGCTTGGTTCGTCGCGCAGTTAATGCATCCAATGGCATATTCGCCAGAGAAGCGCCGGATACGTGGCGACGAGAGCGCAGTGCAAAGATTCTTCCTGAAAATGTTGTAGCTAGCAATTCAATCTCTTCGGAACCAATACATCCACCCGCCACGGAAGTCACAGGTTCGCCGCAGAACTGGGAGAAAACAGAAAGAAAAATTTGTGTATTAATTCAAATATTATGTTTCTCTTGTGGACAATATTTGTAAGGTCGCTCAAGGGATTCTCCAACGTGATAAGGGATTTTTGGCGTTGTAAAAGTTTGGGAGGATTTTTTCTTATACAGCAGGAACTTAACACATACGTAAGTATATTTCAGTCGTGGTTTCTCGGTAAGATTGTCTACATCGATGAGATACAGTTGTATAGAGCCATCGTGGCGGCCAACTGCGAGATGAGTTCCACCATTTCCAAGGAACCAACCCATGCACATTACCGAGCCTAAGCCACGGCCTTCCATCAGACATTTGTTTGTCATCGCAGACCTGAAAAAAGCATTACCCTTCATTATTTTTACGAGCTCACAAAGACCAGCAATCGCAAACCAGTTTGCGTAGTTGTTTTTATAAGGGAAATTTAATACGAACAAAAAGCTATTTTACTCACCCTTCATACATAATAAGGCCAATACAGCCATCAGCAGCCCCATAAAAAGCATATATTTCATTGGAGGGCAATGTTTGGGGGTTGGCGAGACGACAGGGTCCTGAGGATATTGCTATGTGTGTCACCAACTGCCCATTTTCTAGAATTACTGCTCCTTTGTTGGCGACGAGCGCAAGGAGACGAACTCGCGTACTCTGTATGAAGGGCATGCTGATTTTGTTATAATGTCCGACACTTTTACAACAGTAATGCCTTTTTATTAACAATAGAAACATGATAGAAATAATATGGTTAAAGAAACAAAAGGTATTTAAATCGTTGTAAATTAGAATTGCCGCTCAGGTCAGCATATTATATTTGGTGAACTGGAGTTGGCCAATCGGCTAACTTTTGAGGACACTTGATTATCGTATAAAGTTCATAGTGTAGTTATATTGTAGTATCACCCAAATTATACTCACATTAGGCACAGCAAAAGCCGCAATGTCTAGCACTCTGTCTTCGCAAACATAAGAGTGCAGTTCTTTTAAATCTCTATAGCATGTCACCGTCCGTCCACTACAGAGAATCAAATCGCCACCAAGGATACACCTTAAAATTACAATCCTACTTAAACATTCGTGGCCATAACTTTTGAAAAATTCAGTTCCCCGAGATATTTAGAATGCCCCGAAAACTACCAAGTATAGACAGCAACAAAAGTTACTGCATATACTCGTACTCGGCTGACGCAAAATCGCACCTATTTGGTCTTATAATTTGTTGTTATGACAATAACAATAATCGTCCACTCAGTTATTGTTCTGAGTCAAAACCTCAGCTGCTTATTTTGCTGACCGTACCACCATTCCATAGTCAACCACTTTGTAAATATCCCGAGGAACTTAATTTTTCGGATACAATTATAATTTTAATAATGTGAAATTGACATATTAATACTTCGGATAGTTACATGGATGTGATCGTTTCGGAGACAGACGTTTCAATTGTGAGGAATACCTTTCCTTTTCTTGTGTAGCCTTTAACTTCATTGCCTGATGCCGCAAATATTTTATCTGATTGTGTGCCTGTAATTTTCAAAAAAACTAAAGCTGATCGCCACAAGTTAGGTATTTACAAATCTCTTATTAATTATACAAAACTCGTGAATAATATCTAATGTACCTACAACACAGGTACCTAAAGGGTAGTTTTATTATGTTGTTAAAAAAGTTAAAGTTATATTATTAGGTACACCCTCAGAGCAGTTAAGCACTCCTTATGTAGGTAAACACCTAATAACCCATTTTGTAGCCTACTTTTTTAACGCGGGAATGCGTGTGGGCCATTGCCCCAACCTGGGGGAAGAAAGGCAGGGTAGGGTGTGGGACGGACTCCTGAAGCTCTGATAAAAGAGCGCTGCTCCTGGGGAAATGATAAAAGTCGGCCTAGGCCCTAGAGGCTTCCTCTCCACGACCTACGGGTTTTATACCTAAGTAAGCGGCTTAGCCATTATTCTATGGAGGCGATCAAAATACTACTTACCAGCGTTCGAAGCCAGCTGCACAGAAGTTATAGGTTTTCCAGGTAATGTTTTGAATTGAACAATTGGTTCCTCGTCTTTTATAGATAAACATTGCAATACACCGTTTTTATCACCGATTACAAACTACAAAATCAAAAGAATGATTAATATTAAATTTCAATTAAGTATTATTGTACTAGATACGCAAATTGTTAGAATTACCTTTTGCTGTGTTCTAGGAGCCGGTGCTGGTAATATTTTTAATGTATCCGGATATGTGATACCACAAATTGTATAATCAATTCGTGATAAATCGTAATCCATTGTAAACAAGAGTACCTAACTCAGTTACTTGGTTTGACTTTGTATTGTTTCTTGTTCAATGTGTACATTTTAGTACAAATCGTTAACACCTTGGTTACGGAGACTACATGTAGAATATGACAGTTAGGTTAGGTATATTATGGTAGTAAGAATTGAATTAGGTATTTTTCTAAGCTTCAGTAGGCTGAGTGCTCGTCAGCATTTGCGAAGTAGGTAAATATAGAAATAATTCTTTCGGTCTAGCAGTTAGATTGCCGATACATACTAGCTTCCACTAAAGGATTTTTTTTAGGAAAGTTGTGTTCTATAGGTACTTAGGTACATGACGTGTTAGTACACGCACCGCGTACCTATATCAGCCTATTTAATTTCCTACTGCAGTCAAACTGCAGTGCAAAAGCTTATCGTCACAACTGGCTTAACTAATGAATAAATATTTTCCAAATGCGGATAGTTAATCACCACAGATATAGAACAACGAACATAAAATTAAATTGTATTGGGAAAATCCTATACAATTCTTTCCCGACTCGGGAATCGAACCAAGGACTCCGACGACTCCGACTCGGAGTCTAGAGTTTAGACTAAAGGAGCTTATAATTCTAACTAGAGACCGCGCATAATACAAAAAATTGTCTAGAAATGGGAGAGTCGCCGCAAGCTCTTGTAGTTGTGGGGAAGATTAAAAAGAGATTGACCTACCGCCCGGTATTGAAAACTTTCAAGATCACAAAATGTCTTCAATTTGATGTTCGATATGCAGTCTCCAGGTTGTTTATAAGCTCTTTGGCGAAGTCATAAAAAACACTTGATTGACGTTGACTGATCTGACTAGACATGGGCGTTTCCGATATTTTACATTAGCCGATATGTAACCGATATGGAGCTTCAATATCGGATATGATATCCGATATCACATATCGATTCTCCTCCAAAAAAAAAAAAAAAAAAAAAAAAAAAAAAAAAAAAAAAAAAAAAAAAAAAAAGTGCAAAAGTACATGAAATACAACTAACGGTCCACATATTCCTACAACACTGAAAGAATTATCCCCTAACTCCTAACCGTTAAGGAGTTGTACCTTCCATCATCAGCTTTGCTGCAAAAGTACATGAAATACAACTAACGGTCCACATATTCCTACAACACTGAAAGAATTATCCCCTAACTCCTAACCGTTAAGGAGTTGTACCTTCCATCATCAGCTTAGCTGCAAAAGTACATGAAATACAACTAACGGTCCACATATTCCTACAACACTGAAAGAATTATCCCCTAACTCCTAACCGTTAAGGAGTTGTACCTTCCATCATCAGCTTTGCTGCAAAAGTGCATGAAATACAACTAACGGTTCACATATTCCTACAATACTGAAAGAATTATCCCCTAACTCCTAACCGTTAAGGAGTTGTACCTTCCATCATCAGCTCATCAACATAAAATGATGTCTATCGGACGCAAAAACTTGAATGGCTTCAGAGGAAACGCGTAGTGTGTGGCTATAAAGGTTGAGGTTTGCCCTTGATTTTCCCGGGATCCCATCATTAGATCCTGACATGGTGACAATGGGACCGCCCCGGAACTATGCACTTTCAAATAAAAAAAGAATTATTTAAAGACGGAGAAATCGACGGACATACATAAAATAAAAATAAAAACTCCTCCTTTTTTGAAGTCGGTTAAAAATAAACAATAACAAACATTCTTCACTCACTTATCTTATCACTATAAAAAGCACTTAAACCAAATTAATCCTTATTACGCTCGAGCTTGATTCCCTTTTGCTATGTGTATCCCTTACGAATATAAAAATGCCGCGAAATATACTTAAAACATAATCGATACAAGATAAATTGACTCTTATTGCTAGCAAATAAGAGCGGAAATCGCCTACCCATTACGCCGTAATATCTGAATAACCGCCTCATCTCTTTTACTCCAATGTAAGTATACCGAATCAGAAAGAGAAAAGGCGAATATCAACTGACCAAAGATATCGATAGTACGGTTATGAATAGTTTCGGCGATATGAGTTTTGTCGTTTTGTTACAGTTTTTCGATATACAGTTTTGAGTTTTGGTTTTGATATTAAAGTTTTTAGTTTTTGAAATATCGGTTACGTAAAATCCTATATCGATATGATATGATATCGAACTGTTAGCCGATATAAGATACGTTATGATATATCTGTCTCATGTCTAGATCTGACAATTCTGACATAACCTCAAAATTCAAGTTGTGTTGCGCTTGTGAGTTGTGTTTATTGTATAATAATATAATTCTTGTAGTGGTTGAGTGGTTGTGTCTTCTTTTTTCCCCAAATTTAAAATCCCAGGAACATCTATTTAATTTTTTTAAGAAAGACAAGACTTCAGATATGGAAATAGATAAAGAAAATGTTGTTCAAGCTGTGGTTGTGATGGACACCTTCAATAATAATTTTAATCCCATAAATACTAACAAACCTATGGTAAGTGCAATCCTGATTTTTGATTGTGTAACTTGGTTGTTCTATATAACAATAACTGAATAATCATTATTTCAGGGGTTGTTTTCCGTAGCGGGGGTGCCTTTGATCGACTATGTTCTTGAAAGTTTAGCTCTTGGTGGAGTGGGTGAGACTATTCTGTTTTGCACCCAGGATGGCCCCAAATTGAAAGAACACATAAGGTAAAATACAACATTTATGATTGAAATAAAAGAAAATCACATTATAAAATTATCACACAAGGTGACAAGTGAAATTTTTACTGTTTGTTATTCTTACAGAAAACGTAATGAGGAAAAATCACCATGGAGTTTGATCATGGATGTCCAAGTGTTGATGTCGGAGACATGTCAGACAATGGGCGATGTAATGAGAGAAATAGACGCTGCAGGACTTGTTAGAGGAAACTTTGTTTTAATGGGAGCTAACAGCATATCCAACATCAATTATGCAACTTTATTAGAACAGCATAAGTAAGATATTTTATTACATACCTTAAGTCATGTCTCTATTTACTCCGTAAATATTTACCTGAATGTTGTTAATTTTAGGCAGACTTGTAAGAAAGATAAAGGTGCCGCAATGACTCTGATCTACAAGAAGGTATCTTGGCACCATCCTTTGATAAAGTCGGACAAGCCCCTTTTCCTTGCTGCTGATGCCAACACCGGGAAAGTACTTATTCATCAGAAATACAAACCGAAATCACCTGAGAAGTCTATTAGTCTGCCATTAGTATGTATTGTCATATAAGCTAAAGTATGAATTTGTGTTCTATCTCTTTTATATCATTTTCCTCTTTGTTGCCTTTTCAGGACATAATGTTGAATCACGCTGAGGTAAAGTTGCATCATAATTTAGCTGATGCAAATATAGCCCTGTGTTCTCCTTCAGTTCCTCCACTCTTCTCTGATAATTTTGACTTCCAAACGAGGGATGATTTTATCCATGGCATTTTAATTAATGAAGAAATTTTAGCCAGTTCATTGTATTGCATTTTGTTGAAAGGAAATGAGTATGCTGCTGCCGTTACTAATTGGAAAACTTATCAAACTGTGTGGTAAGTTTGCTTTGTATTTCAAGGCTATAATAAAATTAAGAATATATTCTTATTGAATTAAAACAAGCTATATCTTTTCAGTCGTGATATCCTACACAGCTGGGCTTACCCATTGTCAATAGAGAGTGGTAAATTTTTCCAAAACAATTATGTTCTTATGGGAAATCACAACTACAGAGATAAAACTTCCATTTTGAGCAGGTAAGTTTTTTATACTTTAAAACCAGATACAATAATTTAGTAATAATAAATTTAATAATTTGAGTCACCATGGTGGTTTAAGACCCAAATACTTGCCATGCCTTTGTACTTCTGATTGCATATTTTATTTGGAAAATATTTTTAGATCCTGTTCACTGATGGAAGATGTGTTGATTGGAGCTGGTACTCACATCAATGACAATGCAAGTGTGTCTAAATCACAAATAGGGAAGAACTGTGTTATTGGCAATAATGTAGTTATAATAGGAAGCTATATAATGGACAATGTTGTCATTAAGGATAATAGTAAAATAACAAACAGTTTTATTGATGACAACTCAGTTATAGGAGAGGGTTCCGTTATAGATAGTGGAAGTATCATAGCCTCAAATGTAAATATAAAAGCAGAATCTGAAATCAAGGGCAGCCTAATAGAATGTTCACAAGATGATAAAGAAAATGGTTTGTAAAACATTATTACCCAGTACAAATGTTAGCATAAGCAATATGGCCTAAGTATTTATGAATAATTATATTTCAGATAAGAAATTACAAAAGTCAACTTCAGAAAGTGGGACTGAATGGGAAAATGATTCAACAAATAGTGAGGATGATGAATTTATTGGCTTTGAGAAGGTGTGGAGTGATAGTGAATCATGTTACTCATCTGATAGCAGTGTGGAGTCATCATTTTCAGAGGCTCCTGAATTAGAAGATACAAACAGTGAGTAACCAACTTTTTGCACTAGCCTTCCACCCGCGAATTCAACCGCGCGCAATGCCCGAGCGTAATTTCTTTTTTCAAATTTCCCCCCCTTCCCCCCACATTTCTCAGATGAAAATTACTCTATGTCACCCAGGGATAGTGTACCTTTCCAACAGTGAAAGAGTTATTCAAAAAGGTTTAGTAGTTTCGGAGCCTATTCAGTACAAACAAACAAACAATCCAATCTTTCCTCTTTATAATATTAGTATCTGTACTTGACAGAGTTAAAAGGAAGCTTAACCCTGATAATATAATAATCCTCCTAGCCGATTTTTCGGCTACGGCGGCCAATCTTACGATTAGCCAACTACGCAGGATTTATAGTGCACAAGTGAGTGCGCAAGCACAGGTGCACTCACTGTTCCCTCACTCTCGTAACACGGTGGGACAGCAGTCTGACACGACCAAAGAGAGATCAGGCGCAGGACCAACAGCTTAACGTGCCTTCCGAAGCACGGAATCATCATTCTCTTCAGACATTCAGGTGATTCAAGCCTGCAAATGTCCCAACCAAACTGGAAACATTCACACAAAGTGATGCTCCCCCCTGGATTCGAACCCACGACCTCTGGGTATTACAGCCTAACGCTCTAACCACTGTACCACGGAGGCAGTTCCTGTTAATACCTGATAATAATTAAGATATACAAGCACCGTTTTGGCAAACTTATGCCTTTTTTGTGTTGTTTTTGCCATAAAGAGAATTCTATTCTTTACAATATGTATCTTTTTCCTATTTTCAGTATTCCTCCAGGAAGTTATTGACAGTTTAGCAAGAGGATATGAAGAGAAACTAAAGTGTGACTATCTAATATTGGAAATTAACTCATCCAGATATGCATATAATATACAATTGAATGAAGTTAACTTCTTTGTTGTGAGGGCATTGCTCAGTATGCCTATACTCACAGAGAGCAAGAATGTGTTGGCCACTATTAAAGATATTTTCAAATATTTTCGTCCCGTCCTTGCTAATTATATCAAAACAAAGTCTTCAATATTGGATTGTTTGAAGGCTATAGAGGTAAGTTGGTTGATAGAAAATTAAAGTAATGCAATATTATTGATTGGAATGGTATGTAATGCTGGCCATACACCATTAAGCCTATTAACAACTCGAGTTATCAAGCCAATCTACGCCCACACACGGTCAAATTGGTTTGATCCAATCGATCGCTTCAAGCCAATTTGACGATAGGCTTGATGGTGTATGGCCAGCATAACCTTCATAATATTAGTTTTCCTTGAAGCTTGATTTGCATCTTCAAGTTTTGCTAGGTGTGTATCAGATTGATTTGGACGTCACCAATATTTTTAATTACTTCATTTGCTTATTCTTTTCTCAGTATAATCAAAAATATTATTTTTGCAGGAAAGCTGCTTAAAATGTGAATGGCTTAATGGTAGAGCTGGACAAATAATACATTTACTTTATGAAGCTGATGTTCTAGATGAAGATTCATTACTGGAGTGGTTTGAAGAACTGAAAGAAAATGAAAGTCCCCTGGCTAAGCAGGCATCTGTAATCAAATTCTTTGAATGGCTAGAGGATGCCAGTGAGGAATCAGACTGAGTGTGATTATTGCTAAGATAAAGGTACTAATTGTAAATAAGACAATGTAATTTTTTTACAAAATTATATTAAATATCTTATGCCTTAAAAACTAAATTTCATTTGGTATTCCGGTCATCCATCATAATATTCCTGCCCATTATATCGTTCGTCAACGAGTATTCAAAGTGCAGGGTGCACTGGCAGGGCGACGCTGGTGAAGTGGTGACCCATGCACTCTAGTAGAACAGGAGATGCTTCCTACCAAAGATTTAAATCGTTAGATTTGCCCTGACACCGAAAAACTGTGGCGATATTTTGTAGCGTGTGCGCGCGCATACACACTAATACGGTTGTAATACGGTCAGCATACTCATCTTATTGGGAAGTAAAAATAAAACAAAACATATATTTAAACGAAAATATTTTTATTCTCCCTGAAGAAATATGATTAGGTATAAAAAAAAATAGTTTAAAAAACTAAAAAACACGCTCTTAACACGCACTAAAAATTACAAAATAATTCGGACATTTAGTTTGATTACTCAAGAGTTTTATTATGGAAGAAGAAAGAAAGCGTGGAGCGTTTATGTAATCTTTACTCTTTTTGGAGAAAACGCTCCACGCTTTCTTTTATAATAAAACTTTTGAGTCATCAAACTAAATGTCCGAATTATTTTGTAATTTTTGGTGCGTGCTAAAAGCGTGTTTTTAGTTTTTTAAGCTATTATTTTATTTAATACTTTTTAGTCTTTTTATTATTCAAACTTAATTTACTACTTTACGTGTCAAATACAAATCATTTTCCTTGAAATGAACAGAGCAAATTCGGCTAAATTGAGTAGGTATTGGTAACCACTCTTCATCCCTTTGATCTCGCTGTATAACTTTTATCAATTTTTCTTTCCACGTGGGTCTTGCGGAAATCTAAAACATTAAACGTTTACTTAAATATGAAATTATTATTTGCGTAAATCAACAATAAATAAAATAACTTTTAGCTTTGACCAAGACTAAAAAAATATCTATCAAGTCTGCTGACGCTACTGCACTTTTCCCGACTGTTTAGGTCCATTGATAGATGATCCCATATTAACCGAGTTCTCAGTATACCAGCGGGTCCAAGTATATTGGCCACTAGGATTGGACAACGCGGTACCGAGAGAATGGTGTTGTCTCTTTTTGTTTCACAGTAATCGCCAACACTACTTTCTCTGTCACGCGCTGTCAGACCAGACTTCAATTTTTATGACAACGAAATAAAATAAATTCATTATTTAATCAATCTAAATACTTACGAGTGAAATGTTACACCACTAGCTTTATTTTTATTTCTTGAATTATTGGAGCACTTTAGAAATGCACATGACGGCATTTTGAGACAGTTTTCTCGTAAAAAATCATTGTTTGCGTTTTATTTCGCAACGTTCTGCCGTCACTGTTTTCAGATGACAACTGATTAGAGTTGAGCGAGCTCACTTAATTGAGTGTGGACAAATTTCAGCGCGGTCAAACTATAGCAAGGGCGTATCTAACGATTTAAATCTTTGCTTCCTACTACTAAAAATCGCAGAACATACATAGGGGTGATTCAGATACCTCTCATTGTCTTCAATTTGATGTTCAATATCTCAGAACAATAACATAGCCTCCAGGTTGTATATAAGCTCTTTGGCGAAGCCATAAAAACACTTGACGTTGGTTTGGTTGACTGACCCTGACATTTAAAATCTGTGATTCTGATCTGTTATCATCAGCATAGATTTAGTATATTGTTATCAGCTAGCCAGCTAGCTGATAACACAAACAAACAAACTCAAAGTTCAAGTTTGTACCAGTGTTCTGTGGTTAGCAAATAGTAGTGGTTATTGTAGTACTTGTGTTCTGTGTTAGTACTACTTGGTCTGTGAATTGTGTCTGCCTTGTTGATTGAGTCTTCTTTTTCCCCAAATTTAAAATCCCAGGAACCTCTGTATTCACTTTTTTAAGAAAGACAAGACTTCAGATATGGAAATAGATAAAGAAAATGTTGTTCAAGCTGTGGTTGTGATGGACACCTTCACTAATAATTTGAATCCCCTAAATATTAACAAACTTAACGAATCACGTGGTTCGACCTGCGCAGTAGCGATTTCTTCTGATTCACATATTGGAGCGAACTGTGTTATTGGCAATAATGTAGTTATTACAGGAAGCTATATAATGAACAATGTTGTCATTAAGGACAATTGTAGAATAACAAACAGTTATATTGATAGCAACACGGTTGTAGGATATGGTTGTGTTATAGATAGTGGAAGAGCCTCAAATGTAAATATAAATGCAGGATCTGAAATCCAGGGCAGCATGATAGAAAGTTCACAAGATGATAAAAAAAATGGTTTGTAAAATATTATTACCCAGTACAAATGTTAGCATAAACAATATGGCCTAAGTATTTATGATTAATTATATTTCAGATAAGAAATTACAAAAGTCAGATATAAGAGAGGGTTCCGATATAGATAGTGGAAGTATCATATCCTCAAATGTAAATATAAAAGCAGAATCTGAAATCAAGGGCAGCCTAATAGAAATTTCACAAGATGATAAAGAAAATGGTTTGTAAAACATTATTACCCAGTACAAATGTTAGCTTTAGCAATATGGCCTAAGTATTTATAATTAATTATATTTCAGATAAGAAATTACAAAAATCAACTTCAGAAAGTGGAACAGAATGGGAAAATGATTCTAAAAACAAGAAGGTGAGGAGTGATAATAAATTATGTTACTCATCTGATTCAGAGAGTGAATAAGAAGATAGAAACAGTAAGTAACCAACTTATTATGCATTAGTAAATATTTTTAAAATGGGATAAATAAGCGACATGTCACTGTAAGGGCAGTCATTATATTCGAACAATGAACATTGTATTCGACATTTTAACCCTTTCATCGCCAATGTCTGATATATCAGACAAACCATTTTCGTGCCCACCACGCCAATGTCTGATATATCAGACAAAAAAACATGATCAAGAAACGTTGTATTTTTACTTGCCTGAATGAGTTGAGTATAACCTAATAATTTTTTGGAATTTTTTTTTTAATGGTCGTGGCGTGTGGGGCACCATTTTCAGAAAAAAGCGTGGCGGGGAAAAGGTTAACAAATATTTTATATGAAAACCAAAGAGTAATTACGTCATAATAACTGGTTGGTCAATATAGACGGAGTCATAATAAACTGATTCTACTGTACTTCATTGGCTGTTCTCAGTATAATCAAAATTATTATTTTTGCAGGTAAGCTGCTTAAAATTTGAATGGCTTAATGGTAGAGCTGAACAAATGATACAACTACTTTATGCAGCTGATGTTCTAGATGAAGATTCATCGGAAGAATGGTTTGAAGAACTGAAAGATAATGAGAATCCTCTGGCTAAGCTGTCTGTAATCAATTTGAGACAGTCAGACTGAGTGATTATTGCTAAGATTAATGTGCTATTAAATACAAGTAAAAAGACAATGTAATTTTTTTACAAAATTATATTAAATATTTTATGCCTCTTAAACTAAACTTCTTTTGGTATTCAAGTCATCCATCATAATATTCCTGCCCTTGTTCCACAATAGGCAGGGTCCAAGTAACATATCATTAATTTACAAAATGTCACTATAAAAATATTAGCGAATGGTGGCATATTGTTGAAATTGTACTGTAGAAAAATTACGAAACTTGTTAATGTCAAACGAAGTTGGTTCACAAGGAGAGTGAACCTTAATTTGTCTCATGTGTGTATCCCTCCCATTTTGGTGATTGCTCAATACTGCTATTTGTATCATGTATGTCCTGATTGGCCTGTCATGAATATCTTTAATTGGTATCATCTCCCAACCTAGAAAATTAAACAAGTAACATAAGATGTACAAGGTGATGTACATACAATACATACTTGAATGCATATGGCTAATGTTGTCTTACCACTTGGTTCAATTAGTTCTATCACTTCTATTTCTTGGAGATCGTTGAAATGAGTACCAGCTCTAATGGAAATCCTGCTAGGAGTGTAGCTTTCATCTAATTTGTAGTCGGTATAAATATATATGTGTGAAACCATTGTTTTCCTTTGAAATTGAATATTCACCAAGTGTGGTAGTTGGCCATCAGACTGCCAATATGTGTCCATACAATCATCTCGTAGCTGGTCTATACCAAAACCTGTAAAATAATTCAAATAAAGAGAGCGAATGGAGTAACGGTAAGGCAATTTTTACTACAAAATTGTCACAGTAATTATACCTGGTTTGCAGGATGATAAACTCCATATTGCATGATTTCCCACTTCACGTACAGTCCCAGATCTTTCACTTACTAATGGATCTTTTTCTGAAGCCATTTTTACGTTTATATCGATATATTTGTCCCAATACAATAAATCTCAAACACATTCATTACATTTACAAAACACAAACAACACAGACTGTCAATGTCAGTTTGACAGAACCTATATTTTTTTAAACATGGCGTCTTTTTTTCAATTGTAGGTATTATTAGGACACTAATTCATAGAGCCAGCAGGGATATTAAAAGTATTTGTTTATAACAAATATTAAGGCAAATAATATGGAATGTCCTAATGGTTTTTAGAAAAACGCTATTTAATGTTTGAAAGTCTTTTTGAGATCAAAGTTTGCAGTACTATTTTATTAGAATTATTTAATGTTTACTTCTTATTTTTATCCTTCAAATATTTAATGTTCGCAATCTAGCATTCAATTACTTAGTCGATTCGGGCACATTCAAGTAAATTCACATTTTATTTTACCTTATAATTTTTTTTTTCTGATTTCCTTTCATCGGGTGTAGTGATAAGGATATGGATATCACATTAATAAAATAATGGTCTAGGTAGGATTCTAGACACCCCCGATGGGCCATCACCTTGTCGCGGTGGGGGGGCTTAGTAGCCGGGTGGGCTCCGGTGAACTAAGAGTGGCCAAGTGGGCGGACCGTCAAAACAGACAGGTCTGCCTGCGACACGAGGGGAGCGGACAGTATCCATTTCTGACCGACTACAGCTCCTTGGTATGGAATTATCTTACAACCTAAACTTTGGGAGCTACATAGAGTCTGTAGCAGCATCTGCCTCTAAAAAGCTCGGAATCCTTTCTAGAGTCAGGCGCTACTTCACTGCGGAACAGCTCCTAAACCTCTACAGAGCTCAAGTTCGTTCCTGCATGGAGTATTGCTGCCATCTTTGGGATGGTTCTGCTCGATACCAGCTGGCTGCTTTGGACTCTATTGACTCTATTAAGAGGCTTATCGGTGACGATACTCTGGTCAAGAGCTTACAGAGCCTCGATCATCGTAGGAGGATTGCATGCCTCTCCGTATTTTATAGACTCCACTTTGGTGAGCGTGCTGCTCAGCTACACGATTTGGTTCCACCTGCTGCGTTCCATCATCGAACTACTAGACTCGGTCAGGGACTCCATCCGTATACAGTGGGGATACCGCGCGTACGAACTCAGCGATTTGCTTCATCTTTTTGATACGGACTGCGCGGGAGTGGAATTCTCTGCTGAGATCTGTCTTTCCTACACAATACAACTTGGAGCTCTTCAAGGCCAGAATTAACGGGCTTTTCCGAAGCAAGCGCGCTCCATCGTAGACCGCATAGTTGTTTAACATCAGGCAACTTTGTGGTCAAGTGCTAGCTTAGTCCAAATAAAAAAAAAAGCGGGGCCACACCGCAGGTTGTTGCATGGGGGAAGTACAGGGGGCCAGTAGGCCCCCCGTGTCGGGCGGTAGCAGCTGCCAAGTGCTGCTCCCCACCCTCCAAAGCGGAGGGTGCGAGGGATCCGCTGGTAGTGCAGATGCAGGGTTGTGCCGATTCCTGTGACACTACCATTAAGGCGTCTGTTGGGCAGTGTGGGGTTTAGTGGGTATACCTACCCCTCGGGTAGGAGAGTCCCATATAATGCGTAACGCATTCCCCACATAATGTGATATTTTGGCCAGCTCACTGCTACTTGTCACTTGAGCCACTTCAGCTTGCTAATCCGGTAAGCTGTCGATAACCTTGGTTCTCCGAAGCATTAACCTCGTTGCGGATTCGATCCCGCGGAAAGACGCCGAGCATAGCTCTTTCCATAGCCCGCTGAGCGAATTTGAACTTGTGGACCAGCCGAGCCGTAATGGAGCGTAACGGAGCCGAAACGTGGACACTTACGGCCCGCAAGTGTCCACGTTTCGGCTTCGTAAGTCCGTATGTCACGAAGGCACTGTGGAATCGACGATAAGAAGACTTAAAAGGCGTAATTACCCAAATGCTGCCCAACCCAACTGTATTCTTCTATTCACTCCGTTCTCTAAGTTTATTTCTACCTACCTGCAGTGTCAGCCCGATGTACAGTCAACAGCACATCACGATATACACTTGCAGTTCGATAATAGCGCTTATGCCCCCGACATAAGAGCGGTACAAAGTCCAAAGTGTTACGTCTGACGTGCTTTTGACTGTACAATCAACAGCAAAAGTAGACGATCAAAGTCAGAAGTTCAATACTAATGAACGTAGTTCGCGTCAGAACTCTGTGGTGTCAAGATGATTTTAAAGTAAGTGATGGATACCTAATATACCAAACATTAAATGCCTTTGTTCTTTGATTTCTTAGTTCTGATGGGAATTTCGGTAACAACTTTTGGAGTCAAAATTTGATCAGGCAAAGTTAATGTTTGGTATAATACTTACTTTAAAATCAACTTGACACCAAACATTGCTGACGCGGACTACGTCTATCAATATTGTACTTCTGACTTGATCATCTACTTTTGCTGTTTTTTTTTTTTTTTTTTTTTTTATTTGTTTACAAAAATCCTACGCTAACATTACAGGTACCATAACCTAATTCGATAGCGTGGCCATCCTTAGTTTAATTCCTTAAAACTAATGATATCTAAGGTACATACTGCGAATTCCCTCAAAGAACATGAGAAAATATCAATTTTCTCATGTACCTTATTTAGCACCTTAAGTGCACGGACCAGGGGCGTCTTTGCCAGCAAATTTGTTCTGGGCACAGGCACAGCCAGCAGCGCCGGGCGCCGCCGCCGCCACACGTACTGGTCCGGCACGCTCAGCTGCAGGCAGCGCAGCAGCTCTGGGTGGTGCGCCATCCCGCGCAGCACCCTCGCCACGTACAATGCCAGAGCATATTCGCGCCGCACCCGTAATTGATTGTACCCTACCATACCCAGTACGAATAAAGAAGGGTACATTAGAGGGTACAACGGGTATACCCCATGTTGACTGTATACATAAATTTTTGAACGACTTCGAGGTGAAATGAAATGTGTCTTAGTACCTACTTAGAAAGGGGAACAAATTAAATGACCACCAAAAAACACAATCGTTACCCAAACAGCCTCATCCAAAATAAATATAATTTTTACTTGGTCGGGACAGAGAGAAAAAGATTTTGTTTATTTACTATCAATCGTCAATTGGTATATAGTATCGTTAAATCTTTAGAACTTCATTTATATTTTTTGGGTATACAATGATTTTTGTACGCATTACTTTAATTTAGTAGGATAAAAATATGTAACATATTTGGATGAAATTTTTAAATACAATGCGAGTACAAATTTGGTCCACGCGTGGCCTTTTTGGGTAGCTCAGTGATTATTCTGACGATACTTACGTTTTTTAGGTTGGCAGACTTAACGTTTATTGGTGATCATTTCATAATAAAATGGGGATTAAATTCTGGTAAGTACTTACTTAGGATTTTTTGGGCGTTATATTTCATTATATCTGGTGGTTGCTTAAACCTAAGCCCTTAGAAAGTGTATTGGATTGTGGGTTATATGCTTTGGTTTACAATAATAACGTTTTAAAATCTCTTAACAATGAATAAAATATGTTCTTGGAGTTTATCAAATTTTATCTGTATTCTGAATAAACCATTCGCCACATTTTCGTCAATTATTTTACGGTTGATAGTTCCTTTCGACTAACTGTCGTTTCGGACACAGTTTATTCGGACACAGTGTCCGAATTGACACTTTTTAATTTTAATATTTTTTCACTGTCGATTCGGACACCGCGATATAATTAGCTATTCATATTCATATTCATATTCATTTAATCACATAAATTTGTATTCGTATTACAAATAGACATACAAATCACCTTTTGAAGGCATTAGTGTAAAAAGAGAAAGAAAACTTACATAAAACATTAATGAAGGTAAAAAACATATATATAAAAAGTTGACTAATAGGCTATATTGTATACAATTTGAACGAAAGTTGGACTACAAAAATTTGTCACCAAAATATTCCGCCAACGAATAATATGCTTTACTTAGTAACATATTTTTTAAAGCCTTATCAAATTTATTTCCTTGGAGGCTCCTTATAGAACTCGGCAAATGGTTGTATATTTTGACGGCCATATAGTACGCCTGTTTTCTGCACATCGTAAGACGCGTTGTTGGTACGACAAGACTATTTTCGCGGCGCGGCACATAGCGGCTAGGCTATTTTGTACAGTCAGATAAAAAATCTTTCTACGATTTCTTTTCGTAATAAAAATAAAGTCTTAACGTAGGACTCTACACGAAGCTATAGGTTACGTTTCTAAAGATGACTAGGTCAAATGTGTGATGCATGCAGAGGAGAATTATAGGATTAGGATTTAGCCACGGCAATTTTAAAAGATCAGAGAATACAGCCTCAGGTAATAAATTTACACGAAGATGACAGCGCTCCTGACCCGTGGTACAACTGCGATGTCTAACTGGTTGTGCCACGGGGAAGTAAAGTTACCCATGGTTCAACTGGTTGTTCTATGATTGTTGTGCGTCCCCATGATCCATCTCCCTGATAGTTGTATTACAGGGAGTTGGACCAAGAAAAAAAACTTACCCTTGATTCAAAATTCTCAGCAAAGTGGATTTTTTTAGCGAATGTGTGTCTGAAAATCTATTAAGGAATGGCGGGCAAATGCAATCTTCTTTCATCAAACATAACTTTTCTGGATAACGTAAACTTTTTAAATAACTCCACTAAGGTCATGTTGCCCTGGTGTACCCTTTGCTGAGTATTCTGAATGAAGGATTAAAGGGGGACAACCACAACAATCATAGGACAACCAGTTGAACCATGGGTCCAAAGATTTTTTATCTGACTGTACAAAGTAGCTAATTATATCGCGGTGTCCGAATCGACAGTGAAAAAATATTAAAATTAAAAAGTGTCAATTCGGACACTGTGTCCGAATAAACTGTGTCCGAAACGACAGTTAGTCTTCCTTTCGTGTTGGAAATTAGTGATAAAATAAGAAATTACTGATATTTACTTAATTACGGGCATAAGAAAATTCAGCACTACCAAAAGTCTACTTACTAGTACTTCACTTAAAGTTCTCTTTCAATTGAGAACTTTTGACAGATTAGGGTAAGTAGGTTGATCTGCTGCCGTCCGTACAATATTGTTTATGTTAAAATATAGTAGATAGTCGATTAAAAAAAATAACTTTAATGCGTTAATTTATACATAATAACAATTAGACCAGAACAAAGACATTATGTTCATGCACACTAAAGTTTTTACCAAATCTTTCGTCAAATGAAATATGTAGAATTTATTTAATATGATAAGTAGCAAGTATAGGTGTACACTTGATCATTTACTTGTAACAGAACAATGCTCTAGCTAGTGTATATAGGTACCCACTTTAATACTCGTATAGGTATATTGTATTTCCCGTATACTTACTTACTTTTGTTAAAATCTTCAATGAATCAATATAATGCAAAAAGAAATAAAATTAATGTAATATTTTAACAATTAATTATAAGTTTAAAGTTAATTCCCAGACTATTTCATATTTTATCGGATAAAATATAATACATTTTTACGTCATCATGATTGATAGGTAATATGTAGGTACCTACATAAACATGATAATAAACTCTAAATTAATAATTAGCTACTCTTAATATTATGAAATCAATCCTCTAAAAAATTGTTAGCAATTAACCGATATATTGGATAACAGGCCACATTCCCACAGCCATTTGTGCTCGGTAAAGCCATAACGAGCATTTCGTCCACTATTCGCTCGTATCGCAAGATGGGGACGGGTTGACAAAATTGATAACTTTATAATTAGTGGTTGCGCTGCGGCGACGTAATTTGACGATGGCATGTGGCCGATGGTCTGGCCCATGTCCATCCTACCCGCGGGAACTCGCCACCAAGAGAATCCCAGACGTATACCAAATGTTGAATTCGGTTCCGCCAGTGAACACGCTCGTTATTTTCTTCAAGTGACGAAATAATATTCAAATTAAGCAACTAGTATGATATACATGTGGAGATATTTCGATAATTATCAAATTAAAAGTAAGAAGACAATGTACTAATTCAGTGACTTGTCAGTTAATTAAATATATAGATATACTTAGTCGATTTTAATAAAATATTTAGAAGGTTTTAATATTGTTACATTTGTTAATTTGGGTTGATCAAATTGTACAAAACTATATTTACCACAATTTGCATGTACCTATTTACCTCTGCTGAGCACGTGTCTTTCAAAGCCAAGCTTTTGAGTACTTCCTTCAAAAAAGTAAGCTTATTTTAGTATTGGTTAGGCAGTAAATAAAATAAATAGATAATGGGATGTTGTAATAATGTAGTTACTTACGCAATTGTCCGTTACAAATTTAGACCATTTTTTTGCCTACTAAATATTATAAACGGTGATTATTCGTCAACAGATGCTTGCAAGTAATGCACATTTATTTAAGTTTTTAATATCGATATTGGTTAGAACCAGCAGTACACGTTTAAATCGCGTAGAAGATTTCGTGCCTCTTACCGTGATTCCTCTCCACTATGGACAATGAGGGAGCATCGCAGAGGCTTTAGCTTTATTGGTCATGCCTTTGGCTAGTAAGTAATTATAATCTGTATCTTTGGGTAGCTTCTACTTGAAGAATACCAGATGGAAAGCCCCACATTACCCGTCCACACCCCGACGGGATCAAACCCACCCACAATCATGACATGGGCCTACATCTTTTAAATCCCCGGATTTAAAAAGATGTTGGCCCCTGTGGTACCAAAAAAAGCAATAGACGTCTTTTTGCTAAAGAGGTAGAGAGGCAACCACGCCGTAATTCATTGAAGGAGTCAGATGCGTCGTTAATTGTTTGACCCACTATTTATGATCCTCTGATGTTCAGGCCTTCAAGTTTACGAAATAGGTACACTTTTGATAACAATCAGAGGTAATCGACGTATCGACCAAAGGTGGTAATTGAACCCACGACCTCCGTGCTCGGACCCGAGCGGCTGAGCTATTCTTCTATATATTGTGTCGTTAACAACTTTACCCAACGGTGCTTCTTATAACTAATATGTACATAAATGTAGAGTACTACTACGAGTATAACTACAAAAATAACAAGATAAAAAGTGTTATTTATCTACAAAGTTAATGATTGAAGATTTTCGGGTTATTCCAGTTTTAATACTTTTTACATATTTATAAATTTTGGTTATATTTATTGCTTGCGCGTGTTTCACTGAAGGAGTTGGGGTTGGAGACAAATTTAATCCAAGAACCAGTTTTTTTTCGTTCTATTAAATTATCAATGTTAGTCTTTGTTCAGCTGTTAGATACTAAGTACCTAATAATTTAGCCTATGCTTTAGAATAGGTCCTATAGTCCATGTCTGTACTAAGTAAAATCATTGAAATTAGGTAGTTTGCTATACCAAAATAAACATTTATTTCTAGCGAGAAGGTTTTCAATGTTTAGTTTTTATCTAAAGAGAATTTAACTCGTTTCTTCACTATTGTTCATCTGTCAAACGTGTCACGTGTCAAAAGGTGTCTCGAATTGTTTTCCAGGAATTTCATATCGTAATTTGAGGGCTTTACGATATGTTGTTTGGTAAAAAGCAAGTTGAGCAGCTTACAGCTTTCACGTCCACTTTGGTCACCTTCGGAATTGCATCGTTTATCGGGATGGTATATTTTACAGACTGGCGAGCTGTTGTGGGCTATATGCCTTACTATAACACTAAGTTTAAGGACGAAAAGAAAGGCGAAAAGGCTGGCTGCGAATGATAGCTCTAAATAGAAGATGTAAATACCAACATTTAGATGGTACACTAAAAATACGTATTAGAAAATTTCAAGTTTTTTTTTTCTAGTTAAATAAATATGTTTGGAAATATATGCATAAGGGCGGAGGGATTGATTGTTAAGATGAAACTGGACGCTGTAAAAACGCATGAAGAAAAATTATCATGATCGCTAAATAGAAGCTAGTTATTTAAATCTCCAGGGGTGAGGCACGCGCGCACAAAATAATACAATTGAAGTTTTGTAAAGAGAATGGAGTAATGACTGGTCGCAGATCAGGTGTGCTCGGATTTGTAATAAATGTCAACCGGGTCCTTCGCAGCCGGCGCGCGCGCAGCTGCCCTCGCCCTCCCGCCACGAGCCCTCCGAACAAACAGGACCTCTTTATTGTATTGTTATAGTTTTTACACATTTTATTTATAATTGCTATGTCGAGCTTTGGGGTATAAAATAAAATTGTTATTGTTGGATTTTTTGACTTTTATTATTTAAGATTTTGAAAATAAAATCTTAATGGTCATGTAGTGAATTTCAAGTGGTACCAAACTAATGATGAAACCTACTTAGACATTTGAATATTTTATTTGTTTTTTTTTTTAATTTTTTAATTTTAGTTGGTCAAATAAAAAAATAAAAAAAAATAGTTTAATCTGGTGTAAAAGCTGATACGTTTTCTTTTAAATTTTTTACTTCATTAGAGAGAAATCGATTTAAAGTTATAAATAAATCTTTTAGTTACTAGCTTCACAGATAGCAAAAGCTCGCATCGTGGTAAACCCACAGTCACTACATACTTCCTTTACGAGGTATCCCTCGTTCGTAATCATATTGTAGAGTTTTCTAGAGTCCCAGACAAGGATTTTAATACTTAAATACTTTGACTACATAGTTATACCTAGATAATACGAGTATTATACATAGAAGGATACACCTGTTCCAATAAACACAGCCATGTTCACATTGTTTATTGCATATTTGTACTGTGCGGGTATCGAACCCGCGACCTCGGTCGTAGTAGCTGACTTCTGAATAATTACATTTAAGCAGTAGTTTAAAATAATTTACAATCTTTAAAATTAAATAACTATAACATTTTATAAGTTTTAAATACACAGACTGTGCATTAAATTCAATCCGGTTATTAAAAAGCTCAGTGAGTTTGTGCTAACAAGCTCCGCAAAACCGGACCTCAACTTGTCCAAAATACTACATAGGGCTTCACTATGAATAGGGCCCAAACATTACGGCCAAGGGTTCAAGGGAATGTGAGGGGAGCCGCGTGGTCGAATGCCGACACATCGTACTACGATCCGACACTCGACTGTGGGCCGCTCGCCGGGCGGCTGTGCGACTGAGCGCCGATACCTTGCGAACTTTGTAAACAAACTTTTTACAACGACTCAACTTAACTCCTTTGCGCGAATCAAAGACTTTGAAAAAAAAAACTGTGGTGGAAGTGTTCTTTTGAAATGGATTTATCGTGTGGCGAGAATATGGAGAACTCTGGAAACCAGACCCGCGGTGGAAGGCCAGTGGACATGTGCGTGGCCGGACCGGACCGCGCTCTGGACCGGGACCCCAGGGTCCTGCTGAATCTTATGACGCTGGAGAGGTCCCACGCCCTGCACACAGACTACTTCCAGCACGTGCAGATTGACATCCAGCCGTTTATGCGGAAAGTGGTCACCACCTGGATGTTGGAGGTAAGGAAGGATAAAACTTTAAGATGATAAAAGCGAGGATGGAGACACACAACAGAACAGGGGAACAGGCAGCAGCACATTCATCACAATGCGCAAGATGTTTCTTTGCTAAATACTTAATCCTTCTAGCCCCGGAAAACCAGACACAATAAAAAATCTATCGTTAAGCGGCACGCGAGTGCCGGAATTCGGCTTTGGGTGGTTATTTATAATGATTATGATTAAATACATTCTAATTAAATACTTGTATTGGCACGTGACTGTAAATACCTATAAATAATAATTAAGAAAGCTTCTTTATGGTTTTTAAGATAATCTGTGGAGATTTACTTAAGCACTCTACAATTTTTTTATTTTCTTCATAGATGTAGACAATTAAACCATCATTGCGTTAAGTAGGTACACAAAGTAAATAATGTAAACAAAAGAAAATAAAGGATAAATACTCACTAAATCTCAAATGAGTTGGTAAACATATTATTTATTACCTACCTGGTGCCCCTGTATTGAAAAACAGGTAGATGCAGAATTTGCACCTTGGAATTCTTATTGTAATTGGCCGTTGATCTTTTGTTTCGATAGCGAAATATCAACTGGGGTTCTCTTTATGTCAGTCAATCATAATGTTAATAAACACTTTGAAACAAGTGAAGGGGAATATGGTAAAAGCCTTGTTTCAAAAGAAGCCTTAAAACAAGGTCTCGCGTATTATTATGGTGTCGCATGTCAAGTATATGTCGTGGTAAATCATCAATGTTATTGTTTACAACACCATTTGGGTTATTTACTGAGTGTCTGAGATAGTTATACAATCAATCTGAGTATATATAATGTAGAAATCTATTATCAACTCGATGGTTTTCTATTACTATACCTACATACTTAAAAATATTGCTACTGTTCTTTTAATCGTGGAAGGTTATTTGGTTAGGTTCTTCGTTTCTATTTATAGGTTCGTACAAAAACTTTTTTGTTACTTTATGTTTAGTTCAGTTTGTATTTATTGTTATCTTCTTTGTTACATTTCCTTGAGCTTGTATTGTTTTTATTGGGATAGCGTTAATGTAGTCTATGATATTTTTTTTTATTATAATACATTGAAACTTGTTGGATACTTGATTCCTAACGACCAGATTATCATTTACTGTACATACATTACTTATATTAATTGTTAATTTATGTCTGACAAGATATATCGATTTCCGTCAAAGGCTGATTGTTTTGAGTCAATGACCTTTTATGCTTTATTGTTTTTTTAGTTTTGAAAGAGTTGGCGACAATACTCTCTTGTAATTTTTTTCTTATAACCAAACCATAGTCTCTGTCTTTGTAATCTATTGGGTAAGTTACCAATTCCAAATAAAAGAGCGTTTTTGTGTACTACCTTATACTTTGAAAACTTCCTGTGAATAGAGCTTTGCTTTAGCAAGTCACCCATAGTTTTAAATAAGATATGATTTGAATTATAATGCATTGGCTATGCAGTGATATTAACATTATACTGACTTCCTATTAAACTTTTTTTTGCCTTTGCCTCGGTTGTGAAACCTTTGCAGTCAGCGAGCCCTTATAACGGATAGCACGGAAGCTTTTTTACGCGTTTTTTGCTGAACTTACCTCTTCACTGCGCACGGGAATCTTAATATATTACTGAAAGTGGATAGAACATGGAAAGCTCATCGGTGCAAATATACGTTAAACTGCCAAGCAACTACTTCTTTAAACATACAATCATGAACCATTTGATTATGTATTGTAGCACTGGCCAAGATTTACTTTTAACCTTTCTAAACACAATGACATAAGGCAACGTGGCATGGAGTCAAATATTTAAAAGAAGATGGTTTTTCAAAGTATTGAATGCAGGTTATCTATAACGGTTTTACTTCAATCAAAATTGAACCTTAACATATTATATAAAAAGTCCAAAATCGTATTGGAAAGCTTTAGTTCACCGTAGTCCCATGTGTCGTCTGTTCTACAGAAGTTGTCACGTGGGGTGAATACGTTGGATTAGAGTGGAATACTCCGTAAATAGTACTATTTTTACTATTCATATTGCCTGTATATCAAACCATTGGGTTGGGTAAATAATGTTGAAACCAGTCTTGCTTGATTAATCATTTGGTATGCTTAACCCTTTCAACGCCAATGTCCGATATATCAGACAAACCATTTTCGTGCCCACCACGCCAATGTCTGATATATCAGACAAAAAAACATGATCAAGAAACGTTGTATTTTTACTTGCCTGAATGAGTTGAGTATAACCTAATAATTTTTTGGAATTATTTTTTTAATGGTCGTGGCGTGTGGGGCACCATTTTCGGAAAAAAGCGTGGCGGGGAAAGGGTTAAACCAGCGACCTATCTCAACCACGACTCGATAACTTAGCCTTCATTGGGTTATTAATAGGTCGATATTTTACTTTTTGCCTCACTATACTTACTTTGTTTTTATTTATCCTAGACTTGTGCAATTACGTATGCTTGCGCGTAATTATTTCTAAAGTCATGGTAAACTCTTATTAAGAAGTAAAATAAATTGACGTATTAGCCTATTAATGACCCACTTTAAGGCAAAAGGCCTCTGCCATTGAAATAGAGCAAATGTTACAAAGTTACAATGATAGATACTGACTCAATCAACACAATGCGGTTTGGTGAGACCAAACCCCGGTAATGGAACTCCATCCAGGAGTCCGAAATCGCGGCTTGGTAAAGTCATATCTCATTAAACTACCCAGAATAAACTACTCTATGCGAATTATAATAATCTATGCGATGGACAATAGATTAAAAATAGGCTGTCGGTTTTTGACAGTTTAGGGTAGGTTGATGTGGCGTTGTCTGTACAGTCACTTGCAGTCAAATATACCTACTCACCGGCAATGAAACTTGGCAACTGGGCTTTTTTCATACAAACATGGTCACTTTAGCGTCTCATAGATAGAAAACTATTTGCAGCTGTGCAATGATTATTACGTCAATGAAGAGGCCAAACGCCCAATTTTTGAATCACAGTTTAAAAATTTGCCAAGAACCGCTCAATTTTCTCAAAAAGGAAAAACAATAAACCGAACTCAACGTTCCATACTAATGTATGGAACGTTGAGTTCGGTATTCCATACTAATGACGTAATAATCATTGCACAGCTGCAAATAGTTTTCTATCTATGAGACGCTAAAGTGACCATGTTTGTATGAAAAAAGCCCAGTTGCCAAGTTTCATTGCCGGTGAGTGTATTTACACGTGAGGTCTTATGCCAATGTTATATGGTCCATTTTGAAATCAGCTTGTAGAATATTGCACGTGATTGTACATCGAAGGTAAATTGTTTTATTTGTTTACATAAGGTGTGCGAAGAGCAGCAGTGTGAGGAGCAGGTGTTTCCGCTGGCGGTGAGCTACATGGACCGGTTCCTGGCGCAGCGGGCGATCTCGCGGCAGCAGTTGCAGCTGCTGGCAGTCACTGCCCTGCTGCTCGCGTCCAAGTTCCGCCAGTGCCATCCGCTGTCCGTTGACCTGCTCTGCGCGTACACAGATAACTCGGTCTACCCTCACGAAGTCAGGGTAAGTTTACAATGACATTATGGGACTATTTTTACTTTGAACAGGACGAGTGAGTGCATCTTCATATCCACATGGATTGATAATCTATGGATTTTGTATTAAAAGACATAATATGTCTTTAAATGCAAAATGCATAGATTTTGTAATAATAAAATAATCTCGATATACAGTATCAAATGAAAATAGTGAGTGCATGCGGCGACATTTTATGTTACTAAAAATAGAAAACTATTTTTACCAACGTATTTAATTGCTGGTATAACTGGGTCTTGAAATAGATAATAATTTACCAATGACATTATTAAATTACCATGATAATTCAACCTGAAATATTCCATGCAAAGAGCAAGTCACAAAAAAATATAAATATCAACCCTAACGTTATTACTAACAAGAATGCGAAGCGACTTAATACATTTGTCGGCACTCGCGTTACAACTAAAGGTTAAATAGTTCCTCAGCAACCACACACCTTACATCCGGCCGCGACCGCAACATGTTTATTGTTTTGATTCCGTCAAATGCACTCGATTAGGTGAGTCAAATGTCACTCCTTCACCCCAAAGAGACGGCCCTTACATTACCCGTTTCCTTAGAGTCGCATGCGAGTTTCCGGTAATTACTTCTTCCTTAACACAATCTATGGAGCAAGGCACTTATTGTCGCCCTCAAGTAAGCTACAGCCTGTGACGAAGGCATTGAATTGGTCGCTTACTTGCTTCCGACGGAAATGTGGGTGCGCGCCCGATACACAGATAACGTCATTCTTAATATCCAAAGGAAAAGGACAGTGAACTTCAGAGATCGTCTCGACTACGTGACTTGTTCAGTAATTGTACTCGTTAATTTCCCACAGCGGTCGCAATGTTAACAAAATTGTCATAATCGGCACTGGGCAGGTGCTATGAATCGATTAGGCAGAACCCACGAACATGACTTTGTGTCACCCGATTCTCACGCCTTTGCACCCACCCCCGTCAGGTGACACAGATGTCATTGAATGTTACGATGTGAATACTCGCCTAACTGTTCATATAGAATTTCAATGCAGAAGATGTTTCGATAAACGTAATTTTGATCGTGAGAACTCGTTCCTTTTAAGCACCGTATGGCATCGTGGCGCATAACTCCTTGCAATTAATTCGAGCGATGATCTTGATAGGCATCCACTACGCATACCTAATGATGTCATATGGTGCGGAATTCAATTCACTTTCCCATGAGTGTACATTGTCTGTCTTGGTCATTACTTGCATTTCATTTATACTTACTAAGACTTGGGAATTAGAAAATTACTACAGTTCTACTGGCATACTTATTATAGTCAATCAAGTTGGCCGCGTTTATAAATAATACGAGGTCAAAGTGTATTGCTTTCTTAAAAGTTGGATTGATAACATTGTTTACAACGAAACTCAGATATCACAATCATTCTTTTAGACCGTAATCTGTAAGGTATTATGAGTTTAGTGAACTTGAAATGATACATAATTTCGATACGTTATTATTACTATAGATAATGGTGGGCTTTCTTGTTTATCTTTTGTTCCTGTTACTCTTGTGAAGCTTCGAGGCTGATTAACTTACATTGAGTTGTAAATCAACCCTAATTATTTTAGTATGTCAAGCGACCCCTGCAAAAATGGAGACGGTCCCAGGATTGACTCCCTGCTCTTCACGGCATTTCTATTTTCTTTTGTAACGTGATTCGCCACTTTTTGCGGTTTCCGCTTGGCCCATCGGGTATGACGGTTACGACTCAACTGTTAACAACAAGAATATGCATTTGTCCCTCAAGACATTTCAAACAAGGGAAATTGTTCGGCATATAAATTAAAGCAATCAATGAATGGAGTGTGAATCTTTTTTCACACGGGGTCGCGCCCTTGCGATTTAGTTTCGCAGACGTTATAATAGATTGTTGTTTAAGGCATGTTATGATGAATGGTTTTGTTTTGTTATAGCAATGGGAGGTGATGCTTCTGCAAAGGTTGAATTGGCAGCTATCCATCGCGACAGCGTTCGATTTCGTCGAGCCGTTCTTAGCCCGAGTGCCGTGGGGAAGAAGTAACCCACTGGTGCGAACTCACGCCCTCACACTCACTTCAATTTGCTATACCGGTAAGTTAAATTATACTGTTTGAGAGATCTCAAACCTACCATGTTATTACATAAAACTTTATATTAAACAATTTTTAAATAGACACCGAATCGGATGAGTTTTCTATTGATTAAGGCACCGTTTAGGTAAAACACTAAAAACGTAAGGTTTTTCCGAGTACATTAGACTCCGTCTACTGGGAGTCAAATGTACGGTCAGAAATAAAACTGGTTGGGCGTTTGGTATTTCTTGACAGTTTAATATAATATGTACAGCCATCTGCCGATTGTGTATTGGTCTGTTGCATTAATGGTAGCAATGATAACATTTTTCATGTTTATATTTGCGCGATGCAGGATTCTATACTTTTTTTGTTGTTTAGCGTCGTCGGATATCAGGTTGTTCAACTTTTTGTGGCGAGTTGGTTTTTCATGTTTTGTCGACGAAGGTAAAGCTCGTCACTAAACGTTTCAGTCTACAGACGACAGCTCATTATCAGACGTCTGCGAATATTACGTAATATGCGGGTCTGCCTTCCTCGTTGGCGTTAATTATCATTAATCAATATGCGTGAGTCGAATTATGTCGCGCTAATTCATATAATGGACGCTTGAAGTGCAGTGTTATTTTAATGGGTCGGGTTGGACCTCCTATTGTTTGGTTTGGGTGCGTGTTCGGGAGTGTTGGCACGCTGGCAGGGGAGCCAGGGGAGGGCAGGGGAGGGCACGGGAGGCAGGGGAGGGTGCGCGTGTATCGGCGCTCGCGCAGTGATAGCGCACACCTTGCGCCGACTCACCCCTCAGCCACTGACCCCAACATAATGTTAAATTACACAACATGCTCGGATAGAACGATAAAATAGTGTGAAATTATTACTTTTATAAACTACTAGCAATTTAACTCGGCTTTGTTTGAGGATAATATTTTTAATGATGTAATTGTCAGATTTCCTCTGAAAAATACTATCTAATACAGTAGCATAAAAAAAACTTTTCTAATTATGAATTCAAAATACCTATAAGCTAAAACGGTTGATTCGTTCTTAAAAAGTCTTACAAAAAAAAGTCTCTACCAGCCAATGTAGGCCATATTAAATAAAGTAAGATTAATTTATCTTCTCTGTTCATAAAACAAGGATTTACCATACGTGCGATTTCAAAAATGTTTTACAAATTGCTATAAACCTTTCTCATAATTTGTACTTTTAAAATCTATGAATCTGCTCTCTAAATCTGGAGAACGAACATAGTCATTTAATCACAGATAACAGAAACTAAAGTTTTTATTTTAGATCTCTATGCATTTAATTTTCATGTTATTTAGTTTGAAAGTGGACTTACCTCACTGCCCTTTATTTTATTTCGTCTCAAATTAATATGTAGATACTGGTGTAGTTCCAGTGATATGGTCACAGTGTATTTCCTTCATAAAACGGATGTACTTGTCGTAAAAATATTAATTATATGTCTTGAACTCCACAATAGACAATCACTGTAATTGTTATCTTCTAAACATGTATCCTTGTTAAGCTTAAGTATCTTTCGTCTATAAATACAGTTCTTGATAGCTTTAGTGTTCGTAGCTTTTGTTTTAAGGAATGTTATAATTAATTAAAAGATGCTCTTAACTGTAAATAACTGTAGTTTTGAGATTATTATTGGACGATTAATGTTCTTCGTTTAACTAATTACGAAGGATGAAATTGTTTACGTAAATTAGACAGCTTTTCTAAATTTTTAAAGCTTTCAACAAAATAATTAGTAATTTATCATAATTTAACTGTTTCGATGACGGCCATTTCATAGAAAACAATTGTAACGGTATTACTACATAGGTATCATACTTCCGACCATAGATAACAGAAATTAGATCTCTATGCTTCCGACTGTATCTGTCAAAAAATCTTTTTTAAACATTTCTGTATTCCGTACTTCTTAAATATATTGATATCTGTATTCTAATTAATAAAGTAAGTACTAATTGTGTAGTTTTTGTAACAGCAGAGGGCCAATAATAGGATGAAACTTAATCCAGTGAGCCCGTATGGTCCATCGAATCCCGATAAGAGTTATTTATTGCTGTCAGTCGAACCCTTAGCTTGTGACATGCCGATACAGTTATTCGTTAGTAATTAATGAATGGTGTTGTTCATTTTGTTTTTGTTGCGATAGAGTTAAAGCAAAGGTCGTAGTTGGTAGATTTCCTAGATTCCACCCGCTCACGTGGTATGTTTACTAAAACTTTCCTATGTGTTATTCTGAAGCTTTTTCTCCCAAAATCCGTTTGGTACTTTTTGCATGAAAGATTAACAAACACCCATTCGTTCATCATATCAGAAGGTATAAGATATAGAAGAAAAGTACAGCTTTGTTTATAAACAGAAAAAAGCAGGTTGGACTATACTGTAAAAAACAAACCTTTCTTGTTAACAAGCAGCAGATGTTATCGTTTTTTTACACTTTCTTAGGATTTCGGTCTCAATTTCGGCATGTCCTTAATTCAAACATTCTCGAAACGAAAAATTATAAATAAATAATCATGTATGTTTTACTTGCCTTTTTGTATGGAATGAGATTTTTAATTTCAATTTAAAACAGAAACGATTAATGTTGGTAGTTTTAAAATAACCATAATAAGACAAATAAGTCAGTAGAAAGTACATGGAAATGTGGTAATGTACACCATATTTATTTTCTGTGACGTACATACATTAGGTAGTTAAGTGAAATATTGAGTATAGAACAAGCGGGAAGCAAGCAGCATGGCATGCGCCCGCGCCGGAAACGGCATAATTGCTGGTAACTGATCGCGCATTACCCGAGGTGTGAAAGGGTTAATAACACTTCTTGACCCCTAAACTTCCTTCATCTTAAACATAGGGTTCTTTGTAAATGAGGATCCTCTCAAAATTTAATTCTATAGTGTTAAATCGAGCGTTGGATTTCTTGGTAATTTGTAATCTAACCAACGACAATTTCATCCGCCATATTTGTGTACAGTAAAAGTTTGTACAAGCTTTAAAAATGAATTATTTATGTAATAACGCTTAGGCACGGTTTGTGATTTATAGCAGCTGATGTCCCAAAAATAATTCAAGAAATCGTGTCAGGGCCTCGGGTTAGGGAGCGGTCGACAGCTGACTCGCGACAAAGCGCGAAGACGTCCCGCGGGTATTGTGGCGCTCCCTGTCCGCGACAAAGGCCACAATGCGTCTCGGCGCGCACCTGGCTCGGATCCCAACGACTCGATCTAACCCGACATGACGAAACTTCTCAAATCACAACGTTTTGAGATGTTCCGATTTCGCGAGACGCTTCCGCCCCTTTGCTCTTCCTAGTCTTTGTTTGTCTCTGTGCTGAGGAAGTGATTTAGAGAATCGAATTTTAGATTTCTTGCAACGCCCTGTTGTTAAATAAAAAGGTTATTTAGATAATGTAGGTATAAAAATATCTTCAACAGATTACACAATGCATTCTTGTATTTTTTAAATTCTAATATTATATTTGTATTTTAAGAAATATTATTTTTATTTAGGTAAGGATATAGAATGAGTAACGGTTTTATTGATTCATTATTATTTATAAAAATGTTACTATTATCTGTGACATTTACTACTTTTTGAATACTTACTTATAGCTTTACAATTTTATTACATTGCTTTATAAACTGCGAGCACTTCATATCAAAGTCGTAAAAGCGGAATAAAAAAACAATTTTCTAAACACCTTTAGAATGAGATATAAAAAATCAACAACGGATAGCATGCAACTAGTTTCGCACGATTAGGCATTGATATTTGCAATGCAACCCTTGCACTCATGTCTTCTAGGGGTCGGGTAAACCTGTCGGGTGAACGGTTAACGGTCGGTAACTGTTCGTCATTAGATGCAGCAATTAGCGTGGGTTAAGGTAAGGGTAAGACGCGGGGGTGTTGGCGTAGGTCTTAGGCAGCAGATGTCCACCAACTGCCGGCCAACCTGTCGCAACGGAACGGGACGGTCCGCTGCCTCGCTGCTGTCGAGATCGCGATAACGCGCTCGCGATCGTTTTTGATTTTATAATTAGCCGGGGTCCGCTTGTTTCATGTCGAATGCCGATTGAAATGGCAGCCGATTTGTTGGTACAGGTTACGTTCGCAACCCGACCGTTTTTTTTTGGGGAAACAGTTGTGCTCGGTGTCACAATGCTATTTGAACGGGGGATAACTAATATGCATTTTAGTAACATTATATGTACCTAAATCCAATAGACTTTCAAAACTTTGATTGTTAGGTAATAATATGAAACTATCTCAAAATATACAAGTTAACTTGATAAATCTAGAGCAAATCATGAGAAATTTAGAGTTCATAGAGTTAATTTTCAGCGCTACCTTGAGGAATCATCACCATTCTTTAATTGTAATTTAATTTGTTTCAAAAAGATGCTTTAAAATTGCCTTATTATAAAGCCTAAAATCAGCCGCTACAGACGTAGATCTTGCATGTTCAGTATTCACTTAGGGCAGCCATTGCATTACGATAGGTACTGCATTTTCACCGAGCTAAAGCTCACCCTATCTTGCCGTTTCATTGACCTTCATACATAAGAAGCGCTGGGCAAGCTCAACAGAACGTTAATTAATTATTGCTTAGACTGTTTTTCTGATTAAAATTATGACGCAGTCGCGTGTTGCGATGTTTTTCTTAGCAAAAAGCATGTGGAGACGTAGAAGGTCGTTATCGTACAAGAAGGGTGTAGGTGGGCAGTGACCCGCGTGCGGAAGGGTCCGCCAGGTGTCGCCACATCTGCCGCGTCTTGGCCTGCGCCCGCGCACACCCAACGCCACCGAGCCGCACCAAGTTTCGCTTCAATTCCTCCGCCGTTAGAAAATGTCGTGGAATATTTTATACAATTTACGTCTTAGCGATTTCATTATAAGATATTGAAATAGTTTAAATGAGGGGCACAATAATTTATGTTGAAACCACTTCAGACTTATTGTCAGGGTCATGCTAGTGCGAAATTTAACGGAACGAGAGTTATTGATTGGTCCGATCGATCGAAGTGTACAGTTCGCTCCAAACAATAGAGTCTCTCTTTCGTCTGGCGAAATCGCAGCTGCGCCCTAACTTAGACGACTTAAGATGTAAATTACCATTATTCGGGTCGTATTGTCCCGAGCACAAAGATGCAGACGGGGACGGAATGCACAAATCTGGCAGCTGTTCCGCTCCTTCCTTATTCTCAGCAACAATGGACGACGTTTATTGTGAAAAATGTAACGCAATGTTTTTTTACCGACCCTTCCAGTCGACCGAGTGCCTATAATCTTTTAAATGCTGTCGCAAACTCAAGGCAGTCTGACTATCACTGATTACAAGAATCTTACCTTCGTTCATCGTTGCGAATTCGTCTTTTTTTATTTAGTTTTACTTTGGTTCGTTGCTTAAGATGTTTCTTTAATTACTAACTATAATTAAATTATTATTTTATTAATACAGTTTTATTAAATAGTAATTTATGCAAATAATTAATACATTATACTAGGATTTAGAAAAATACATGCAATTTTGAGAATTTGGTGTCTGAAGTAGGTACGATTAAAAATAACCATTTTTTAGATATTTATTTAGTTCTCAACAAAGAACGCAAGTAATTTGTACGAATCTTAATTACAATATACGAATCTTTGAAGAAATCGATATTTTATCATTCATTCTAGTTAGTTCTTAGTTAAAATTATGCCAATATTTTCATGGAACCTCATAAGCCTATAAGAAAGTTGTTTCAATCCACACATCTTGCTCAGGATGTGATCCAAGGCCGGCGCAAGGTGTCCGAGCCACCTGTCCACAATTATCTCGCAACAGATGCGCGTACCTGCGCCCGCGCCGCATCCTATCCTTGCGTGTCCGCGCCGCGAGTAAACAATATTGCTTCTCAGACATCACGAGTGCACTGCCATTTGCAGATCAAAACAAAACAAAAGCGAGCGCTGTTTACCGTGCCGCTGTTTCTTGACTAATTAAGTTAACAATGTATGTGTACACTGTCTTAATATTCCTCTGCATATGAAAGAGTTGGAGTAACTTTGAGGTTAAGTGTTTTTGCAACACTTTGGAGCTTTAATAGCCTCTCTATTTATTTATACGCAAAAAATTGTTTATTGTGAGTATTTGTCACTTATACGATAATGGAAAACTAAAGGAATTGTCTATATCGGGAATTATCGTACCTACGACTAGACTTAATATTTGATCATTTTCCGTGCGATTGTTATAACTCAAAATCCGGCTCGAAGGACCATGTATAATTGGGCAGTGTCTCTACACATTTATAGATTTGTCGAGGATTCTGTGAGTGTCGATGTCAGATGAAATGATAGATGTCGCTTGTCGTAATATCAATTCAACACTGACTAACTTATAATTTAAAATATATCACAATAATTATGTATAACGGGGTCAAGACAAGTAAATTGCCAACGACGTAAAAAGTACATACTACGCAAATGTACGGCTTTACTCGTACACATACGCAGCTAAAGATAATAATAACAGTTTATGAATGTAATATTAAATGCATTATTTATATCAGACTTTCCTATTGGACTGGACAAAAATGTAGCATCTTATTTAATCCGATAGAGTACCAGACTTGTCACGTTACAGTAAAAGCTGTGTGACTCAAATATTTTTTGTCTACAGTCTGCCACCTGCATTAAGATGTAGGTTAATACGGCTTTATTAGAATGGAATAAGGCTTATATTTTTAATAACGTATTTTGATGTTCATCGCAGCTCTACCTCCTTCCTCAAAAATGCACATGCTGTAGTTATACCGTCATTCTTTTCACTAATTTATTAATTTAAACTTTAATGCACAATCAAGAGTACTTAAGGCGGACCTAATGCCAAATGTCATTCTCGGCCAGTCAACCTTTGGGCCAAGCAGAAAAAAATTGTAGGTAGTGCTAACGGGCTAAAAAGTGAAAATAATGTAGTGAACTATATAAATATGTAATATAAATAACTAAATCCTGAACAAATTAATATAGCGTTTGACATAAATACGATAAATAATATGTATAATAATTATAATAATAAAACAAAAAAGAAAGATGACGCAGGTTAATGATTGGCACAAGTGGATGACGATGCTAGGGAAGTCTGGAGATAATGTTTTCGGAGAAGGAACTTAAAAGACATCCAACTCGGTGCCTGTCTGATGCTTTCGGGGAGAGCATTCCAAAGCCTAATAGACGTTAGACAATAATAGTTAAGTCCCATTTTCTTTTGTCAACAGAGACAGAATTCCTGCTAGTACCACCATCCCTCGTCGCCGTCGCGTGCATATCCGCGGCAGCGCGCGGTCTGCGCGTCCGCATGTCGATCAACGAGCTGTGCGCGCTGACGCGGACGCCGGCCGCCGCGGCGGAGCTGGTGGCGCGCCATGTCGAGAGGGTACTCGCGCGGGAGACGCAGCCCCAGGAGCCACGGACCAGGCACGTTCAGCAGCATAAGCAGACCACGCCGGAACAGACGCAGCTACCCAACACGCCTACTGATATACAAGATATAGATTTTTAGTTACAGAGTTACAGTATTGTGCACGGGTAAAGAAGAACATCGAAGCTAAATTTTAAATGTATTTGCGTTAGTTTATATAGACTAGAAAAAAGCACTTAAAATCGTCAAGTAATATGATTGTACCGCAGGCTTAAGAATGCTGTTTCTATTCGAAAATGCGGCAAAAACTTCGATAGTTACAATCATAATATTTGGTTGTTGATGATAGGACTAAAACTGATGCCTCGAAAATATTATGAGAAGTACACTAGCACCTTAAGAGACGCTTTCTAGTGAAGACATGTTCATTAGAATAAGTCGTGGTGGCTACTTATCACCAAGTGCGATACATATCAACCAATAGAAGTTTTACAAAAAACCTAAATTTAGTCGCGATGTTTTTCTTTGCTCGTGTTGAATTGTTATTTATACAAACACAGAAACACCATTTGTAGTCTTAATCCAATCTTCGCAACTCGTAAGGCAATGGTAACCACCAATAGTGTCAGTAATTTTGGATATGTCTGCAAGGACCCAAAATCTCAGCCAAACGCACACGTGTCTTATTTATATCGTTTTTTCTATTGCACAAAGATCCGCCTAAACAAATAAGAGTCAATCGATCTCACCGTATTGAGTTTAACTACGAATTGTGAAGGATTTCATTGTTGCTATCTTTTTTGTTGCACACCTGGGTAAGAATAAAGAAAAAGGATACAAAAAAAAATTTAGGTAGGTGCCTATTATAGTACACCCCGACGAAATATGTTCATAAAATATCGCGTAGAAGAATTTTGTCTATTGATCTCAAATTATTATTTATGTAAAATAATTGTCTAGTATAGAATTATGTTTATTTATTAAGATTTGTTAACTGCGTATCATAGTTTGAGGAAGTTTAGACTAATTTGATCTCTCGTAAATCCAAATCGTTTATCAAGACTGAAACTCATACAATAAAAAAAATATGGACATTATGTCGTAATTTTTTGCCATCCACTGTGCATTGTGTAAGGTATTCGACATTTTCAGCATTTTCGTGGTTTGTACATGTCGTTATGAATAGTTTTTAAAACAATTTTTGAGTGTTTGAGTGTAATTTATTTATAAGATCTCAATTTGTAGTTAATCCTGATTCAGCTGTCCTGGCTCCAAATGACGTGTTGATGTATGTTATATTTATTTAGGTCTATGTTAAGTTTTAGTAAATTCTAGTCACATGTTTTACACATTCCTGTTTTCGACCAAACTTTGACGTTATTAAGATAATTATATGTAATAAAATAACTTTAGTTGTTTGATATATTTATTTAGACTTTACATTTATTTAGAATGTATTTTCTTGGGTTCCAATACCACTAATCAATATTTTGTGAAATGTAAAAAAAATGCTTTTAAAGTTTTAATTTTACAGTCAAATATGAGCGCGTTGTCGACGGTACGTAATATACACTACAGTAAAAATAAATAGTAAAGTCTAAATAAATAACATAGATATAGATAATTTGTGTTTTCTAGCATTTAGTACTACAAAATACTCATTATTAAGCGATATTTGTTGTAAATAACACAAGATGCGTCCGTTATACCGCAGGAGTAGAGATAGAGAGCACTCGTTATTACTATAATCGTAAATATTGTGTAAGTGTAAAGTAGCGAGCCGCGACGGGCGTTACGCGATGTTAATTAAACTAATTAGAATAAATTAAAAGTCGAGCTTCGAAGTTTCTCTCTTATTCTCGACGGACGGAGCTTGGAACTTTCACATCCGAGTGTGTAAGCTACTTTAATTAGTGCTCGTGATCAGCGTGTAACTTTATATTGTCGGCGTCACATGTGAAAAGGGTCACATAAATATTTTAATTTTTTTCGGTTACGATACACTTGCGTGCAACGAAACGGTACATACCGTTTCGGTCTACTAGCTTCTTAGGTTTCTCCTGTACTAAAAACGTCGTTTAACGAACTATCTTTGTTGTATTTAGAATGAATTTTAGAGAATTTGTCTGCTTGATGTTACATAAAGCTGTTTCACGCCAGACACCTGAGACTAGTATAGTTTTTTACACATAGACATTGAAAAGTAGAAAAGGTCACAATAAAAAAGCATTGCTGTTTTCTGTAATTAAATATGATGCAATATTTAACCGTTACTTATTAATATTTTGTTCAATGAATGGTTGGTCTTGTGCATTTTTTTATCTTAAGCTGATTCTGTGTTCTATTAATTGCTTACACCTATTAAAACCTAACCTGTTTTACTGCACGTAAGTGTATCTATTTTTTAAAATTTGCAGGAAGAAGCTAAGATAATTCAATCGTTTATTAAGAATAAATGATTTTTATCGACTATTAACTGTAATGTAATTGCATATTAGAAAAATGTTTAATTTTATCACTCCAAGCACTTATTAACTTTTTTGTTACTTTGCACGCTGCATCGTTACAAAAGCTTTGAAGCTTTGTAAAAAAACAGTATATGTACGAAAAAACATTTTTTTTTAAATTGCAAGCTATTATAATATATGAAATTGTTTAGATATTAAGACTGTATAAAGATTGGCCTTTGTAAAATGAAATAATTGTACAGTTTTGGTATACATATTTAAAAAAATAAAATAATTGGATCCCAACATTGGTTTTCTTCCAAATTCCTTCCGAAACCACAAGAGGAATAAAAAAATAACTATTATCTACATCCATACCATAATATGTCTATTTTATAGTCAGGAGCGATGAGCAAACGCCCTACATTTAGATATAAGTATCTGTGGCTGCATCGTAATGTTTACATTTTAGTATCGGTACCGATACTTTAATTACGTTCAAATTTCGAACGTCTTCTTAAAAAGTAAAAATTAATGGATTTGAAGCTAACATGTGTAAGCAAAACATCTTGATGTATTTTCAAAGGTACCAGGAGAGCATAACCGCAGCGTAACTATTCAATAAATCAAAGAGTTTGAAAGACGCGAGCTAGCCTAGCTTCTTGTTCTTCTCTGCTCTCCTGGTACTACGGATTATATTCCACGCGGTTTCACATCGATCCTGACTTTAAAATAGACATTTATCGTATGAATGAAGATAAAGTTATGTATGTGACTGTACATAATTAGGCATTAAAATACTCATGTGATCCTTTTATGAAACTCACTTCGTTCGTTTCATAAAACCACATTCGTATTTTAATGACCCTCATTATGCAACAGTCACATAAATAACTATTTGAATGTAGTTAGGGCTCAATAGCCACGTTTGCCAAGTGCGAGTAAGAAAATAATCCGAAACTTGCCCTATCCGGATATTAAACCAAAGATTTCGTGATCACGGTCAGCCACTAGACGCTGTAGGGACTCATTTAACCCATTTAAGCCCGAACATAAAATGGTGACTGATGTATCCACTTTCGAAAACCCCCATTCAATGAAGTTCACGTATTGGTAATTTGGCACGGCTTAGAATGGGTTAAGAGAACATCTGTTGTCATTTTAAAGTTAACAAGGCAAGTCTCACGTGTTTATAGTTGTTACCATTAATAAATGAAAGGCGCGAGTGTAAGTATGTACTACATAATGTTTTTGTATTTCTCACGGTGAAGACTTTTATACACTACAAGAGCTTTATTGCCCCTAATAATATACGAATTAGTTAAGTGCTGCCGGGCTCATTATTTCCTGTATTTACATAAAGTAGGTCTCTAGATATATTTTTCTGGCGTAGGCGAATGGTTTTACGCTTTCAAACTACGGGCTAGTAAAGCTCGAATTTCTTTCGTCTATCCCGAATTTTGTTTTATAGCCCCAAACTAAGCATTAGCTTGTGCTTTGGGTGCCAGATAACGGATAAACATTACTTATATACTTGTTTGTACCGTGCGGGGATCGAACCCGCGACCTCTGGTGTAATCGCCGACATCTCGACCATAACACCAAATGGCTCGTCATTTTGTAAGGTGCATCTGCGCGCTTGCCGGTGGTATCACAGATGCAAAAAGCGTCTGGTGGTCTCCTGGTTGGATAGCAAGTAGGACCTCTTACTTAGGTTTTCACGACCTAGACTATGGTAAGCAAAGTATTACTCTTGTAAAAAATGTTCAGATAAAATGTATGTTATGTTGTTCAATTATTTTGTTTACGTTACTCCTTTGGCAGATACAAAACCTAAGTTGCCAATTTTACAATTGCGGCCTATTCGATTGAGGGACACTTCTCTCACATAGAATCTTCAAGCCTTCGATTTCAAGTGTACTGACTCACACATTGGAACACAGGCAAAGCTATGACACAGCTGTTCCACGGAGGAGACTCCAATTTGAAAAACATTTATTTCGATAAAATTAGCCACAAAATAGATGCAAGTCATATCTGTCGTAAAGAGTGTCCAAACAATGACGTAACTGGATTATTATACAGTTTTATGGGAGTTTAAGAAAGGGCCAGTTTTGAAATCGACACCTACAAAAAGCCCCGGTGATAACACACCGAGACGAGTGAAAGCGGCTTTTTCCATCCTTTCTTATCTCGGTTCACTTCAGTGGTGTCGGAAGTTTTTCGTCTCACGCTACTCTAATGATGGAATATTAAAGTTTAAGTAATTGATACGAGTTGGTTATTATTGTAGTAAAATAACTTGACTTCAGAAAAGGCTGTAGTAACAATAAAACAGCTGATTTGAAGAAACAAAAGTAAAAAAAAGTATAACTTTTTGATTTACATGACTGTTTATTTAAAAATAAAAGACCTGATTTTTAAAAGTAAAAATGCTGGCAACTTTTTTCTGAAAATAGCTTTTTATTTTAATTTTCGACCATTTTTAGCTTTTTAAAGCTCCTTGACGAAGGTTCTGTAACACAAGTCCTATTATATTTGGACTATGATTCCGAAAAGTTAACATAGTGTTAATGCTGATTCACGTTTTTTCTCTATTCACCAAATTGTAGGTCTAGCACGGATCAAATTGAAAAGTGAAAAGTAATTCCAATCATAAAATGAGTATGGGAATTTTACTATAGCTACTGTGATAAGCAGCGTTACTAATAGAATTCCCATACAAATTACTTAATTTGACTTTCTTTTTGATAGTTTTCGTGCTAACCCTACTCATGGCTAAGACCAGACGGCCTTTAGTCTAAGACCTCGTCTCGTTGGAAATTATTATTGAAACGAAAAAGAAACAAATAGATAAAATTTGTCTGTCCACACCTTCATAACAGTTATTTGTATATCATTTTATGACTCGATATAAACACTGACCGTGTTTAAGAACCAGGTCATAATTTTGAGATACTGGGTTCAATTCCCTTTTACGATGACTTGATTTGCCTCTGCCAAGCCGAACCGCACTTTGATGCATAATAAAATAATATTGTTGGTTTGCATTATGTTAGGCTAATACTTTATTTTATCAGTAAAAACCAAAAGCATAATACATTGAGAATTTCAATAAAAAAAAACAAAAATAATAATTAAAACAACTTAGTCTTAAACGTATCACTCTATGTAACGAGGAACTTTGTAAACAGTCATGACATCTATGGCCAATTGACGACATTATATCTCTAGGCGCTTTCAATGTGACCAAAAGCACACCCGGAGCGGAGAGCTTTCCGAGCTTTGCCGCCAAAGCGCCGCTCCGTGCGTGTGCGATCCAAATCGTAGAATTAGTTTAGTAAAAGCTCCGCAAGATGGCGCTCATAATATAATCATTTACTTGATGATTTCAATGGACACTGTTGGTCACAGAATATTTAAACCTACTTTTTTTTTTGTTATATTATACATAAAAACACCCAGACCGATACAAACAGATATGTTCATGCACACAAATGTTTGTACCGTGCGGGTTCTAATAGCCGACTTTTCGACCATTACACCAAAAGGCTCGTCAAAATAAATTAACAATACGATGGCAGAAGTAACATATTACTATTCTACAGTAGTAACAAGTTCCACGATAACGAGTACGACTCGTGTTGTCTGCGGTACCGCGAGTCGCGACTCGGCCGGGTCGTCCGCAATTTTCCAATTTACACTCAAGTCTGATACGGCGGACACTGAACGAACAAACACCGCCGTCACTTTTACTGCCAATCGACAAGCTCTTATGGCCTTGGCATGAGAGGGTTCAGCCATTTTTTAAATCGTTTACCGCCAAGCAACAAGCTGCAGTTTAGTTTGTTTGCAGGTGCAGGTCTGTAATCTCGGGTTTAATTCCCGGGTCGGGCAAAAATTTGTGTCAGATTTTAGGAAATTTTGTGAACATTAATATTCACTTGGCAAGCGTGGTGATGAGAAAAGAACTTATCATTGTGGCGATGACTTGATAGCAATGTTAGGTGCCGGTAGTGAGACAATAATAGGCTGATACAGCCAAAAAAGAAGCTAAAATCAACTTCAGCCGTTGATGTTACAACAATTCTTTAATGCAAAGTTATTTACGGATTGTTTGTTTTGAAACATCCAATTTACTTTTTCCCTGATCTAATCATTCTTTGTTTTAGGTATTATTTTTGAAACGTATAGCAGATAAAAATAAAGTCGAATCGCAGTTGGACTGTCAGAGAAATTGCCAGTTTTATATATTTTAAAATTATACTCTTGTTGATTTTGTGATCGGAATTTCGATCTGTTAGTTTCTGACTAGACTAGCTTCTTCAGTACCTTATACGACACCATATTCTATTCGTGACAAACATTAAATTAAAATTTTATTCATGTTAATTCAGTTAGCAGACTGGATGTAGTGTCTTGGTGGTTTCAAGCGTCGGTTCACATGCGCGAAGTTAAAAGTTTGAATCGCGGTGCGCATGAATTTTTCTATGTCCGTATTTACTATTAACTGATGACAACGGAAAGCATCGTGAGGGTAGCCGGCAAAGTCGTATGACTATGTAGTTGTAATACGTAAAACCTGGACTTGCCAAATCTTGGATCTGGATGCAAGCTTACACTAATTGGGAAACAATGCTCAAAAAAATAATAATAATCCGATGGCAGATAGGCTTGCAGCACACCTGATATTAAGCAGCCATCGCGCTCTATTATGCATTTTAAAGTTCTCAAGAAAAGCGTGTTCAATTACAATTTGTCTGTAATCTTCTCGAATATGACATAATTTGTGTCTTAGAATCGCCTGTCTGCTTCTCAGCTATGACAAATTTGGAGTCAGGATCGCACAGTGTAACAGCGGATCGCTAAAAAGCGGTAGGAGCCCGGGGCGTCGGGGGCAAACAGTCTCCCGGGACCCGCTCATTAGTTGTTCAAACAAGCCGGCGGCCACTTTGACAGGCCCGGCCGGCCTCTCCTCAGCTTCCCCTTCACTGACTGCCAGCTAACTATAAAGAGCTTTCGGGAAGGAATGTAAACACCGGTCTGATATTTACTCTGGCTGTGTAAAGACGCCCTTTGGTGTGTACAGTTTGTTGGATTACTTATTATACCTATTTATGTGAGTGATATACACAATTGAAGATGTGCTTATTTTTAACACTGTCTAACTTATTTCAATGTATTAGTTGTGTGTAGTGTATTTGTGGTAGAGTTGCTTATTGAACTTTCTCTGCAAACTGTAAAAGCCGCATCATAAACATGAGTCAAATATTCCTAAAGTGTACTTACCAATAGCCCGGCGGAATGCTGATAGTAATTGATATTTTTACAATTTACCTTATTTTCCCTACCTACCACCAGGTAACTTTCCTCTTGATTGGTACTTTTAGTTGCATCTACGATGACCAGTAGTCCATAAGTACTAAACATATACACTGACATATTTTACAACGACCGTCAGTTAAATTCTTACCGTGTGATACTTGCTGGCAACCATGATCCGCACCATAGTTGTCTGGGAGAAATACACCATGTAGTGTCACGTTCCATTCGCAGCTCTCGTGTCGCCAGGCCTGGCCAACAAATACCAGCTATATTGGAACCGCCGATACCTTTTCCCGATTAACGATGTGGTAATCATAGTAACATATAAACACCCCGCTTTAAATCGTATCATTAAAAACCAATTACATTTAACTACTTAGCTAGTTAACTCGAGCGACATTAGCGGAAGTTGGAACTTTTCTAATTAGCTCGTAAGCGGCGTGACGTGCTCCGGAGAGGTAGAGCGAGGCAAAGAGAGGCAAGGAGAGGCGAGGAGAGGCGAGGCGAGGTGGGGCCACTAATGGCGCGTCAGCTCGCAATCATGGCGATGGGTGGGCTCATCAATCACAGGCTCAGGTGCAGCGATCCACCCCCCCCACCGCGCTCTCTGCCCTCGCCTGCCTTGAAAAAGTCAAACGGATAGTTTGGAATTACTGTTGTTGTATCTATAAAGTATATGCACATTAAATGTTAATGCCATTTTCTGCAAGCGTTTAAGACGAGAGGCAGTTCTCATTCACAGGCTGCAACATGCCAGTAAAACATGGTATTTATTACAGACGATATTTGCGTATCAAGTATGAAGGCTTATGCAATGCTTTTTCATAAGTAGTTCATGGTGATGCAAAGTAAATTTCGTTTTAAAACAAAACATATGTCAATATTTATTTATACTATCAATGAAGATAAGTCATTTCCAATCGGTTGTTCATGCCAATCTCTAAAACTATCAGGAATGTTCATGTTCTGCGTCCGATAGCAAAAACAAAAATCACAACCTAGTAGCACGGACTGTGAAATCGTTGTTTTTTGTCGTCCTTGTAAAAACAATCAATGACGAATATCGAGTAAATCGAGAATCCGTTTTTAGTTCCAATAGAAATCTGCATACCTAAATGGAATGGCTATTGAAATGTGTTAGAAGTAAAGGCGTTTGCCGAATTTCCATTAAACTCCCACTAATGGCGCATTGGAAACACCGGTGATTTTTAATGGTTATCGTAATGGGACTAATTGTATGAAGTAACAAAATGTTTAGCAAACGCAACTTTTTAGTAGGTACAATTTGAGGTTTACCAAATGGGAAGTTCGCCATTTCTATGCATACATTTGAAAGACAAAAATTGTGAAACATCAATGCTGTCAATACGATGACATCTGTGCGTAAATTGTTCTGAATTTGAAATTTCAGTTCGGCCGCTAACAGTTTGCCTACTGGGGACTCAGAAGAAGAACTGAGACTGGGGACGCAGCCTCGAGTCATTTTAATAGGTCACATTTGACAGTTTATTTATGCAAAGAAAAGTGCTACTTATGTACAGTCAAAGTCAAAGTTTTTATTGCATAACATGTGGGTACAATGTTGACATAATTATACATCAGGAGTAGTCTAATTTTCTAAATAAACTAGCGGCCGCCCGCGGTTTCACCCGCGTGGTTCCCGTTCCCGTGGGAATTGATCAAAATCCTTTCTCACCGGATGCCTACGTCATAACATCTACCTGCATGCCAAATTTCAGCCCGATCCGTCCAGTGGTTTGGGCTGTGTCACCTTTGAGTTTTATTTAAGGTTTATGAATATGAAATGATTGATCGCTTGTTGTTTTCTTGACTTTTATTCCTTTAGCGAAAGGTATATTTTTCTTTGCATAAATGAACTGTCAAATGTGACCTATTAAAATGACTCGACTATAGCATTTTCTCTGTGCTTTTAGCATAGACTTACATAGACAGCCTACTTGGTAGCAAGCGCATCTAAACGGCCTTATTTCATCGAGGGGCAATCACTTCAACCAAAACCATCGCTCATGTGTCGACTTCTATCTCCTATATAGTTCGCCTTTCTAATTTATGTTGAAACTAACTGTATTAATATTACAAGAATTAATTTTCCCAGTACGCGACGAGCACGCAGCGGGGGTTCGCAGGGCGAGCATGAGAAAATGACGCGTATAATATTCGCAATCGCATATTGGTATCGGAGCGGCGTCCCCGGGGACGCAGCGGTCGCAGCGACAACTTATTTATTATTTATATTCATTACAACACAATTTTTTTTATTTTTCTTTTTGTTGTTTATGTATTTTGTTGATTGTTTGAAGCGGTGCGTTGGATTGCGGGAGTTACGGGGCTACGGCGTAGCTGTAAATGCTATTTGTGAAGTATCAGCCTTTATTTCACTGCATAGTATGACATGTGACATCATAGCTAAGATGATAGGATTTTTATTCTATTTCTTCAAGACTGGGATGAGCTGATGCTCATCTTGTGGCAATTGATGTGTTGGCTTATTTACCATGCTTGCCAAATGGAGACCGAGAAATATAAAAAAAAATTGTTTAAATGAGTAGAGGGCTTTTCTCGATTCATTACATCATTCATTCATCATTAATTATAATTCGTAATTGACGATTCATTTTTTCATCTCTGAGGCCTACACGAATTGATATAATACAATACAGTAGTTACAAGCAACTTCGTGTTCGCGAAGATGACACGAAATAGAAATGATAGATATTTATTTGTTTTGTATAAAGTTAAAATTAGAAGTGTTTTCTTAAAAGTAAGTATAACTTTTTTATTGTTTTTGTAATATAATACCTTTTTTTATACTAGGTCAGTTGGCAGACAGGCACGCAGGCCACCTGATTGTAAGCGGCCACTGCAGCCTATTCCATTGAGGGACGCTTAACCGGGAAACGTGTGCTGCCAGACTGTAGGTAGACTCATCTGATCTTCTAGCCTCTGAGTGTACTGGCTCTCACATTAATATTGCCGGAACACGGCCAGAGCTGTTATGGCGGCCGATTTCACCTGTGGGGGGTGGTAGCTAGCCAGTCGGACTCTAAAAAAGCACAACCACCAAGCCACCAACCAGACCCAAGGCGGGAATCAAAACCACGACCTCCATGTTTTTATACCCGAGCGGCTTAGCCACTGTTCCACCGAGGCGGTCAAAATACGGCTGAACTATTGAGTTCTTTGTTTTGATTTGACCGATAGCAGAAAACGAAGGCTCCCAGAGTCTTAGTCCACCACCCATCGCAAGATCGCTTTCCCGTTAATTAAAAACAGCGTGCGACCGGCGAGGCAGCGCTGCAGCGGCATGTGGCGGCGCTAATCGAATCAAGCGGCACGCACCGCCATAACCGCCTGATGCGATTACCAACGGCCGCTTGCGCCTTTGATTGCTCGCTTCATTTACTCGCCACTGTGTCAAGGACCAAATAAAAAAATAATTTAACAAGCAAAAAAACATTCCATAGTAACGTAAAGTATGAATATCCCACTGTAGGGCAAAAGAATAAATAAAATAAAAAAATAACTATACAATTTAAAAAAATCACATAGTAAAGTATCAGCCTTTGAAAATAAATGTCCCACTGCAAAGCAAAAGCTTCCAACATTGAAATCATGTCATCGCTACAATGATAGGTACTGGCTTAATCATTTCGCTTGCCAAGTGCGGATTGGTGATCACGAGCTATTTCTAAACACAAATTTTGCTTGACCCACGAATTGAACTGATATACCTGAGGTAACGGACGTTTAATTAAATTTAACTTTTTAATGCTACTTTCTAATAATATGGTCCTTTTTTTGTTGCCATGATGTGTCTTGTATAATTATGACAAACATGAATAGAGGATAGTTCTGGTATACAGACCACAGTTGCTCTGCTTAGTTCATCCAGTTCTCTTAAAATTTTCACTGTCTTATTTATGTTTTCAAAAAACATATTATGTATGTAACATTTACAAATATCATTATACTATCTTTTATTAGTGCCTTAAAAATTGTGGAGATAAATAAATAAAAATGACTACTGTTATAATTTATTATTATACAAAAAACTATCTTAGCCTTCTCATTCTCAACTATTACACCGAATAAGCCGACAAATGAATGTTATTTACAAAAACGTCTGTGTTTATGAAGAAACGGCGAAGTTGCGAGCAAAAAGTAAATTGTCCGGAGAGTGCCGCGGCAGTTTGATTGCAGGTCGCTAAGTGATCACATATTTTACCGCGACTACTTGTTTTTCATTCGGGACATTCGCACAATCAGCTCGTAGGCTGGCGGGAAATTGTCTTTGTAGGTACCACTTTATTTGTGTTAGAAGCTATATAATTATGAATATAGCGGTGTAGATATACACTAAACAGTTCTACGTATGTTTGACTGCATTAGGTATATTGGTATGAAAAATAAAAACCAAAAAAAAAACTGAAAATTATTAGAGGGTTACTATTTAGGGATACTTTATCAGAAAGCATCACTGTTATTCTGATAATTTGTTGATTTTTGTTTGTTTTCATATTAAATTGAAATTCGGCCATGAGAGGATCATAAGGTTTTGTAATGTTTATTAGATATCGCTGAGTACATAATGTCCAAAGAATTTTAGTTTATTTACTTATTGACATAATTTGAGTTGGTACACTTTTTGGTAATCGACCACTACTAAAGCTCAGAGTTATGCAATAATTAATCCGGCTCGAAGGACCACACAGATGTAAGATTATCTTACTTTAGATATAGTTTATGGTACTTAGTTAAATTGAACTGCATCGCTATTCTTCTTCTTTTTTTTATTGAAATGGTACGTTGTTTGGGAAAGAGGGGGACTTTTTTCTTAATCAAAGGATAACTCAAACACTACTTGTTAGATCTCGTCAAAATTTAAATAGGACCACATTAGAAGGACCCGCTTTCGAATTAGTATTCATTAAAACTGATATGGCATAATTCAGACTAAAAACGTGCACAAATGTATATCAGAAAAACTTGTGCCCTGGATGTGATTCAATCCCACGACTCTTGGTACCAAGGACAGATTTACTAAAGCTATTGAATGCATCATTGAGTTGTAGTAGAAAAAATATAAATACCGATAAAAACTAAACAAGGATTGAACTCACAACTTCTTGGGTAGGACGTGAGGTAAGAAATCACTGTGCCTTAGAGATCAAAATCATTATTAATGTAAACTTTATGGTACAAAGGGTGTATGATATTATGATGGTTATGGGTTTATGAGCCATACACCATCTACTAAACTTTGGTAGATGGTGCTAGTTATAGTGGTAAATGACTGCCCCAGTGGCGTATTGCCAGCGGTCCTGGGTTCGAATCCCACCCAAGATTCGCATTATGTGATGAACATTTGTGTTAGTTGTGTGTCTGGATGTTTATTAATATTTAAGTATTTATTTATGTTACCTTCCATGTTTTTAATACCCATAATACAAGTTTTTGAGATACTTACTTTGAGTCGGATCCATGTATCAGATATTTATTTATTAATTCGCTTTCATCTTTCATTGGAATATGAATATGTTTATCATAAATCAAGTTTATTATTGATATGAAATTAATTTGAGACATTACAGACCCAAATGGAAACGAGTCGGTGTCCACCACAGAACAAAGAAAATTTTGGTGTCCACCATGTGATGATTGACTGGACCAAATATATCCAAGCCTTGCTATTGTATGTATCAGTGGCAGTATCATAATTTATAAGATAAAATTCAAATAATAATGTTCATAAAGATATCTCATTTAATTAGATAAATCATAGTTTTTTTTACATAGTGTAAACCTACCTAATTATTTTTATTAAAATAAATTCTAAGGTTATTGGACAAAACAAAATAACCTTATTTTATAATTTTAATAATTAACTTAACTTACTTAATACATAAAATACTTAATAATTATGTTATTGTGCTAAAGATGTTTTACAAAAAAAAATTTGGCCAAAGTTACATATTACAAAACTTTAATGATGACGATGCGCGGCGCGCGCGATTCAAAGCAGACACGTATTTCGTTCTTCCGTAGATTTTAAATCATAAAACCTAGAAAATTTTGAATTTCTTAGTAGTGTTACATACCTATGTGTAGGTGCCGATCTCAGTCACCCAGTAGTGAAAACGGATTTAAAAAATATTGTATAATTCCCGAGATACAAGAAGAAACAAATTTGAAAAATTAAATAACGGACTCAAGATTTGTTTACGCTCGGCGCCCGAACCAGTGTTGTGCGGTGAGTCATACGCAGCGTTGCGCGTACGGACCGGCATTTGGACTATCTATGCGCGAGCAATGTGGACAATTTTGACAAGAGAGCAAAACGGACATTAGCCATTTTAAAGAAGCTACAATATTAAGGCAAGTTTACCATTTTTAACTATTCGGAAGGGGTTAACATTTAGAATGGATAAATTGTGTTCAAGATGTGAAAATCATATAGCCAATAATCGACACCTAACCTGCTCACAATGCAAGAAATCTTATCATTTAGAACCATGTATAAAAATATCTGAAAAATTGTTCAATATAATGGGAAAAGATAAAAAACAAAACTGGAAGTGCATGCATTGTACTATTGCTCTCAAAACACCTCAGAACTGCGAATTTGTAACTCATCGACAGAAATGTAAGCCTAATGTATCAGTTCAAAACTCATTTCATTCGTTGTCCATTGAAGATGACTCCGACTTGGAAGAAGAGTCTCAGTCAGATGACCCATTGTTAACAAGAAGCTGTCCGGACCTAAGGTTGAATCTTTTAGAGACTAAAATTAAAGAAATGGAGAAAACGATAGCATCTCTGAATGAGCGGTTAAACATAGCCGATAATGAAATTATTAATCTCCTTTCTGAAAACTGTGCCCTAAAAAAACAAATGATTGGCTACAATAACAGAGTGGAAAATTTGAAGGAAATTTGCCGATCATCTACTAAGAAGAGAATTTCAAACAAAGTTCCAAAAAGTTCAACAAGAACCAAACTCGATTTTGATCAAGACAAGGATATCTCCCTGACACCAGTAGACCAAGGAGTAACTTCTCAGGGGCAGACTAAACAGCAGTGCGCAAGTAGCACTCCGGAACCCAGTTCATGCGTCGTACCAGATAGGAATAGAATACATATACTTAGTACAAATAAAAAAAACAGGATGCTTGATATTACAAAGGAAATGATTCAGACTCAACATAATTTTAACTTATGTCACTATTTGCTACCTAATCGGGGCTTGAAGGACTTGCTCTGTGGATTGGATGCTAAGTTAAAGGATTTTACACATAGAGACTTTTGTGTTATATTCATTGGTGATGAAGATTTTAAAGTTACAAAGAATGTTAATGAATTGGTTCAATTCACTCGTGAAACCTTAACTAGGGTCAACTACACAAATGTTTTAATATGTCTTCCAACTTATAAACTTGGTCGTTATAATGACTTCATGTTGTACAATCACAGAGTAGAAATCTTTAACAACATAATGTATAATGACGTTATTAAGCATAATTATGCGTATGTATTTGACACAAATTCATATTTGGATCACTCTGATGCAGTGTTTGATAAAATTACTGGCTCTCTAAATAATATCGGATTGCGTACTTTTGTTGCACATTTGAATGAAAGCATTGATTATATAAAGGAATGGTCTGAGAATAATTTAGTATTCAAAACACATAAAAGTATTGTATTTAAGCAATTTATAGACAATTCATTCTCCTTAAACGACAATTTTAATACCAAGATCGCTAAAAGAACCCAAAAGAAAATAACTGACTATTTTTTTGAAACTAAGAATTGCGATACTTTTTTTCGTCCCAAATGAAGTAATTGAGGAGCAAAATACACATTTTAATATTTTCCATCATAATATACAAGGCATAAAATCAAAAGCTGATCAAATTGAAATATTTACCAAAGAGTACAAGCTTCATGTTTGCTGTTTTAGCGAAGTGTTTCTTAAGGAAGGGGAAGCAAAAATTTTACAAATATGTGGATACAATTTAGGAGCTTCTTATTGCAGACGCAACAAAGCTAGAGGTGGAGTTGCAATATATGTAAAAAACGCAATATCTTATAAGGAATTAGAGTGGGTAGCGAAAATGTCTATTGAAAAACATTTTGAGTGCTGTGCTATTGTACTTTTGGAGTTAGATTGGGTAGTAGTGTGTATGTACCGAACTCCAGATAGTAATTTCGAGCTATTTATGAATTATGCGGAATTATTATTTTATAAATTAACTGTAACAAATGTGTACAAAACAAAAAAGGTAATTATACTAGGCGACTTTAATATCAACATTTTAGAGAAAAATCTTAAATCTGAAACATTTTTGAATACGCTTAAGTCGTTTAGACTCAGAGCAACTATTTTACAGCCTACGAGAATCACCTCGCACTCTGAAACATGCATCGACAACATACTTACAAATATAAAGTCTTACAATACTGAAGTTTTAAATACTGGTCTATCCGATCATACGGGCCAACTTATTTCAATCCCATGTTCTTTGAGCTTTCAGGAGCGTTTTTGGTATATTTACAGAAGAGATACGGTAAAATACTTGGATGTATTCTTAAAATACTTGTCACAAATAAACTTTTCAAGTGTATATTTACAAACTGATGCTAACAAAGCTTATTCAGAATTTATAGACATTTTTAATTTAATATTTAAATTGTGTGTTCCGTTAGAAAAAATTAAGGTTACTTTTAAACGAAAGCAATCATGGAAAACAAAAGGAATATTGGTATCGAGCAAAATCAAAAGGAAAATGTATTTACAGAATTATAAAGCTAATAATCCACAACTCCTTGCTGAGTATAAAAAATATTGTAATATGCTGAAACAAGTTACTAAACGTTCGAAAAGAATATCAAATATAAGTTATATTAAAAAGAGCTCTAACAAGTCTAAAGCAACTTGGAATATTATAAAACAAAACACATCCAAATCAAATACTATTAAAAACACAATTGACAGCATAATTCATAATAATCAACAAATATCTGATCCAGCTAAGATAGCACAAACAATGAATAAATATCTTATTAATTTAAATAATCCCGACCTTGTGCACAAAAGTAATTTTAAACCTTTAACAAATAAAAATTGTAATAGTATATTTTTGACTCCGGTAGATTCTTATGAACTAAAAAAAGTTGTCAGTGGATTCAAAAATAAAAAAAGCTGCGGTCATGATGATATTCAAATGCCATTAATCAAGGCTTGCTTTGATTATATAGTTGAACCATTGGTTTATATAATTAATTTATCTTTTGAGACGGGCTGTTACCCCGATGATCTCAAAAAAGCGATGGTTAAACCTCTGCATAAACAAGGTCCAAAGAACATCATGAGCAACTATAGACCTGTGTCGCTTTTGCCGAGTTTCTCTAAAGTGTTCGAGAAGGTTATTTACAATAGATTAATTAATTTTTTGAACAAAAACGACATTTTAAGCAAAAACCAGTACGGTTTTCGTAAAGGATGTAATACAACTAAAGCTACTTTCAATATTTTAAATGAAATTTGTAAAAATATTTCTAAAAGAGTACCCTGTGCAGGACTATTTATGGACCTGTCAAAGGCATTTGACTGCGTAGAACATTGTGTACTCTTAAACCAGTTTGACCATATTGGGATCAGGGGAGTTGCTTTAAAATTAATGGAGTCATATATGTGTAATAGACAACAGTCCGTAATTATTGATGCTTATAACAAGAATTCAAAGACATTAGAAAAAATTAGTTCTGGGTTTGAAACAATATCTCTGGGAGTCCCCCAAGGAAGCATTCTCGGACCTCTATTTTTCCTCATTTATATCAATGAGCTACCTTTGATTGTAAAGCATTTATGTATACTATATGCTGATGATGCCTCTATCTTTGTATCAGGTGAAAATTTGAGTAACTTAGAGTATAAATCTGAACTTTGTAATACTTTGGACAAAGCAAAAGCTTGGTTGGCATCTATAAATCTGCAATTAAATATAAATAAAACAAAAATATTGACATTTAAAAATTATAATAGTTGTAGCAGCTCCTTAAGTATAATAAACAATGGTCAGATTATTGAAGAAGTGACTGATACCAACTTTCTTGGTATTACTATTGATTCACACCTTAATTGGAAAGCACATATAAATAAACTCAACAAAAGGTTAGCCAGTTGTAGCTATGCATTATCCATTTTGTCAAACATAGCATCGGCGGAGGTCTCTAAAAGTGCTTATTATGGTAGCGTGTATCCATTGTTAACATATGGCGTCATTTTCTGGGGAAACTCTGTAAATGTCCAATCCACATTTATCATGCAAAAAAAATGTGTTAGGTTTGTTTATAAAATGTGTAAAAGAGATTCACTGCGTTCTGTATTTAGGAAAAATGGTTTGCTTACATTAACCGGTATCTATATATTGGAAACTTGTCTATTTTTAAAGAATAATAATCAATATTTTGACAAAAAATCATCGTATCGAAGCAATTTACGTAGTAACTATAAACATGATTTTTGTATTCCAGAATCTAACAAAAGTTCTATTATGTATAAAAGCATTTTTGTATATGGGGTTAAAATATTTAACCATCTACCTCTTGAAATTAAAGCACTTGAAGGACAGCAATTTAAGAAAAAACTTAAGACATGGTTAATTAATAGAGAATTTTATAATTTACAAGAATATTTTAATTCATAATTATTTATTTAACGTTAATTTTATCGAATTGTATTGTATTATGTATAATAATTTTCCATTTTATTATTTAATTTTATTTAGTTGATATTTTTTGTTATAATTTTTGAAGATTAATATTATTTTTTCTCCGCATATTAAACATTGTACACCCAATTTTGGGTAAGCTGTTTTTGACACTAAACATAATTTTAAGATCCTATGTACACAGCTTTCACAATAAATGATTTCTGATTTCTGATTTCTGATTTCTGATTTAAAATTCTCCATAAGTGCCAAGTGGAATAGCTACCTATAGCCATTCATTAAGTGGGTACCTGGATCGTTAATTACAACTTTTTTATTTTCCTCAATGACAAAGGAACTGTCGGCGAAAAGAAAAGTAGACAAGTGTCGTGACACGCACCGGGGTTGGGGTTGCGGGGCGGGGGTGCAAGCGACCAATGGAGGGCGCGGCGCGGGCGGCGGCGGCGGCCATTGGCCTGGCCGGAGCGCCCCGCCCCGTCCTCGAAGCTCGCCCTTATTGAATTAGGCTTATCATTCGATTTCGAGTGGGGCGAGCGCGCGGTCCTCCGTCGCAGGATCGGATAGCATCTGTAATCGGGATAATTCGATTCGCGGCTCGCGGGTATCCAATTATGCGGCTGTGACGGGTCCGCTCGGACTGGGCACCATGGAGTACGGGTACCTGAGCGGCGCGGGCGGCGGCTTCGACGGCGGCTGCATCGGCGGCGGGGAGCTGTCGTGGGGCGAGCTGGCCTCGTGCGGGCAGATGTCGCAGGCGGCGTACCGGTACCAGGGGATGCGGTACCAGCCGCCGCCGCCGCAGTGCGCACGGCCCCAGGACGCCTCCATGAGGAACCACCACATCTTCCCGCCGGCTATGAACTTGCAACGTAAGTCACGCTATTATTATTTCTGTTTAAGATCCTTAAGAGTTGTTTTGAGGTTCCTGAGATCCTTAATATCCATGTTAAAAGTCGTGCACACAGCTGAACACATAATTACACAGACAGTAATACAGACACATTGAAATTGGATACCGTGTTGTCATATTGAGCTTTTTCCACATAAATCCTTTTTAGACCGTCTTACAGAACCTTAAGACCTCTTTGGAGGTTCCTAGACATCCTTACGAGCTAACGTCCGTGTTAAAAGTCAAATAAGTAGTTCTTTACATTGAATCAAATTGCTTGCCGTGTTGTCATATTGAGCTACATCCACTTTAATTATTTTAAGAGCTTCTTAGGGATCCTTTCGAACCTCCTTGAAGGTTTTTAGAGATCCTTAGGAGCTAATTTCATATCAAAACACGTCAAATAAGTTGTTTTGGCACTAAATTAAACAGCTGGCCGTGTTTTTATATTAAGCAATTAAAGAAAAATGTAGGATGCATTCCGCCGGCATCAAAGCAAATCTAATTATCCAAATTATATTTAACTTGGATACATAGTTTGGTTTTCAAAGATCTCTTCATTAATTTTATTCAATTTAAAGATTCACTGTCAAATTATAATCGTTTTAATTTAGCCTTAACAGAGACATATAAATAAGTTAAATAAACGAAAGGAATGTCAAATAAAGAAATCTTTGTAATTAAATATGGATTTGTTTGGGTTCTAAAATTATTAAAAGAACATAATCAGTGACAATGTTTTGAACAAATTAGCTATTACAATGACTTTACATCGGATTATAAGTTGTCAAATACGAGAAACAGTTGCTACAAAATAACGTTTTAATTTCCGTAGCAGCGGCTACGGCCGTAGCTCGTAGTCTCAGTATTACAATTTCCCTTTGTAGCGCTCCGTAGCAACCTTGATTTGTTATTCCGATCTTATCAAAGATGCTTAGATATCTAATTCAATTAGGATGATGTCATAACATTTATTAATTATCATTGTAGTGTAGTGGTAGTAATCATTATTTATAAAATAAAATACTGCAAATATTAACACTGCCTTAAAAAATAAAAGAAAAATAGGGGATAATTTAAGAAGTTATTTATTAAGAAAATTAGTGCTTCTGTAACTATAATCCAATAAGTGTATTAATACTTTATGTAAAATTAATTCTATAAACATAATTGAAATAAGTTGAGTTCCCATAGTGTACAATAATATACCAAATAAAGTAAAAGAACTGAATGACAAATTATTTAAAATAAATCTCAAATAATTTTTAATTATTAATAAGTGCTATTATAATGTGTATGAATTTTTAAGTGACAAATTATAATGATAATCTTGACAGTGATATATACTATAAATCTATACATAATTTTTGATTTGATTATTAAAGGTTTATATAACTAATGTTTAATAAAATAAAATTTACACACTGAGATATCGGTAAGCATGTTGGACCTATGTAAAAACCTGACAAACTTGTTTAATATACATATTCAGTAAATAAATATCTTTATATTAATCTAGGACCGGTTTTGTTTTTTTCGTGATTTAATAATTAACATCTTCATTGTACTTTTGGTTAAAGCAAAAATAAAAAGGTAAAATGTTATGCGTAGAGAAGTATTTTTAATTCTTCTGGAACATTTCCAAAATATTAATATTTTAATAACGGTCAGCTAATATTAAATCATTAAAAAGTTATATCATAGTTTTTTAAAAAAAATGTATTAAGAAACAAAAAATACCGGTTTTATACCGCAACGTGTATACAGTAAGTTATTTTATAATAATGATTTCAGAACTTATACAATTGTTTAGTAAACCGAATCACTGTACTTTACATCAAAAAGTAGTAAAAGCAGATCTACTTCATCCGTAGATAATGTTTTAAATCGTGTTTTTGAAATGGCTTGTTTTTAAACATAATTTTTTTCCAGTTACATTATGTTTTTATGCCGTTGTATTCATCTGTATAAATAAAAACAAATCGTCTGAAGTTATGTTTGCACATCTACTGCACCGAATTAGATAATTTTGATGTATTTTTTTATTATCTCAACAAGCTTTATATCATCCGTGTGAAGCTGGGACCAGCTAAAAGTTTTATAAACTCTTATGTTTAGTCTTCTAACCCACAGTGGGTTAGAAATTAGACCATAAGAGTAATAAATAAATACCTGGACACTTATCACCAACCTAAGCACTGCGACTTGGGAATCTTCAAGTCCAGAGTGAATAGGCTGTATTTGGGTAAGCATATACCTACGTACCACCTTAGGCCGCATCACACTTTCCATCAGGTGAGATTGTGGCCAAATGGTTACCCTTTTCGCATAAAAAAGCATATTTTGTACTATGGGTGCTAGACAATGGATAAAAATTATTTACATGTTTGTGCACAAATGTTTTTTTGGCGACTTCTTGATGTAGGTACGAGGGTACGAGTAATTGTAGCCTTCTCAACTATTACACCGAGTGGCTTGTCTTCGCTCAAAACACAAATCTCTTAAGAAATGTGGAGAATAATTCGCTTTTCCTTTTAAACCTTGATAACCCCTGTCACTAGGATTCAAAAACCCTTAATTATCATTTATCTTGCCCATCACAAACTCATTTATCACGAAACTAAAAAAAGAATGTTTGATATTACCTAATTTTAGTTTTTTGAGTCATAAAACATTTAAAATTATTTAACACCAGTAGTGCCCTATGTTTTGCCGATATCGAATTATAGATCAGTCATGAAGTTAATATCAAATATTCGTTTTTTATTATAAATGTTGTAAAACATGGTGTCCAAAGCAGTCCGTATTGGTCCAGCCGATTTTTTACAGATAATAGGCCTATAGACAAAAAACTTGTGTTTTTAGTATCATGAAAATACCAAATGATAACGCTTACTCGAAATAAATTATTGAAACAAAAAAAAATTTGCTTTTATGTAACGGACATCATATACTGATGTTATGATGATACTTGATCAACAACCGAGGAATTATAAACCGATACAAAAAAAATAGTTCTTCAAGATCTTATTTGCTATATTTTAGGAAACCGTCGGTTTTGAAGAGTGATGTAAAGGTTTTTTTGGAAATTTTATAGTAATATCATATATTTATAGACTTTATTTATGAACAAAACATAATAATTTATTTATTGTAGAGATAAAAATATTCAGTAAGTAGGTATGCGGATAGCAAAACTTAAGTGGAGATGGGCGGGTCACTTGGCAAGACGGCAGGACCAAAGGTGGAAAAAGGCAACAACAGAGTGGTGGCCAAGGGGTGCATTACGACTGCGAGGCAGACCACCAGCTCGTTGGTCGGATGATATAGTCAGGTTCGACGGTGTAAAGTGGATGAATCTTGCACAGGACCGGAATGCTTGGCGTGACAAAGAGGTGGCCTATACTCAACAGTGGGTGGATACGGGCTGAATAGATAGATAGATAGAATATTCAGTAATATAAATATTCTATTTTATCTATAGAATGACATTAAAAGAGTAACCAATAGGGGATTTTTATTTAAAATTAATTGTTAAATTATGTAAATATCATAATATAATTCTGTTGTTCGAAACCGAGTAAATCAATTTAAACAAGTACCTATTGCAAAAAATGAAATTAAAAGTGATTCAAGATGAGTTCCATGAGGTTGATAGTTAGCAGTTATAGCTTAAACAACATTTTATTTTATCAAGTATGTAAATAATGAATAATTTTAAGTGAGACGACATTATAAATAGGTACTATGAATTTACACTTTTACTACCCCATATTACAGGGTTGTATCTTTAGGGCAGTAATGCAATCAAACTTAAATTAGTTAAGGTCATTTATAATTCAGCGGTTTTTTAATTAGGTCCTGGTAGGCATTTATTTTTAAATTGCTGATATTACCTATATAGATATTTTCATTATACATAGTTTTTTATTTATTTATTTATTTATTTAAGCTTCATTGCACAAATCAAGTACAAAAGGCGGACTTAATGCCTCATGGCATTCTCTCCCAGTCAACCTTTAGGCCAAGCAGAAAGAAACAGTGGGTAGTGCCAATTAACCTAAAACTTGAAAGAAAAAGAAATAAACGAAGTAAAATATGATAAATAAATACTTATATTATATAAAATATAAAATTACAAAAAATAAAATAAGATATATATATATATGCTTATTACATGATATTAATATATAAAATATATACATAGTACATACGGTTAACGACTGGGACAGGTGAGCGACGATGTAGAGGACTTCAGGAAAAAATATTTATGGAGTAGGAATTTAAATGCCATTCGACTCGGAGCTTGTCTAATGTTTTCGGGGAGAGCATTCCAAAGCCCAATAGCTGTTACACGAAAGGAATTTGAGACGAAACCGGAACGGTGAGAAGGAGTAGCCAAGACAGAATTGTGAGAAGAGCGGAGCTGGCGAGTATGTGTCGAACTAAGAAGACAGAACATGGACTTAAGGTAAACGGGAGCATGTGGATCGTTTAGGATGGAAAAAAGTGAAGTGAGAATTCTAACATTGCGACGAAGTGGGATAGGTAACCATTTAAGCTGAAGGCGGTAAGAGGAAATGTGATCATATTTACGGAGATTAAAAATAAACCGAATGCCACAGTTTACTAAACGATCCAATTTGTTAAGAAGGGTACTATTTAAATTGGAGGTACACACATCTGCGTAGTCTATCAAGGGTAGAATAAGTGATTGTACAAGAGTTATTTTAGTGGGGATAGGTAGAAAGTTTTTAAATCTATAGAGAGCGCGTAGAGTGGAGTTAACTTTGTGGCTGATTTCGTCAACATGCACAGACCAGCTAAGTGTATTGTCGATGTGTAGACCTAAGTCTTTGACGCTGCTACAGAAGGGAATTTGCACACCATCAAAAATAACTGTGGGAACAGCATCCAAATCTAACCTCCGCATGTGGTATAGTTTTGTGGAATGAAGTTTAAACAATGGCTGAAAATTTCATTCATCATTTTTGGCTATCTTTTTATATTGTCTGAAAAAAATGTTCTTCCAAGATCAAATGCCTCGTACAATAGTAGACATTATTTTATTTAACCTTAATAATATGAATTTGCTCTGTTGATGACTGTGATCGGTCGGTGCAAGGGCGTCGCCAGCTTATGTTTAAGGGGGGGGGGCAATGGGGCAATATTATTTAGTAAAAAAAAATGAACGCCGAGGGCATGAAGCGTTATCGCTTTGCGGCTAGCTACTGCAGCTGCCCCCCCCCCCTGCCCCCCCTTGGCGACGCCCTTGGGTCGGTGTATATAAATAATATTAAAGTAGCCTTGGTAATCTGTCTTTTACTCCTTTTTGCTTGAACCGCTAAACCTGTTGAGACGCATTATATTTATATTTTTTATGTGGTTTGTATTTACTACTTTCTTTCGAAGCTATACAAAATAAGACCATAAAAATGTTTTTGCTTTTCTCTGACACTAGTAAATAAAGACAATTTTATATGATATAAAAATATGTATATATTAGGTTAATCACCAAATTACTTACAGTATTCTTAGAGGCATTTGGATTAAGCATAAAGCTTGCATTTTAAGCTGCGGATTTAGGTGCTTTACGGTTTCTTATATTTGCGGGGTTACTACTCATGGAATAACAACACACTTTAAACTGATTACATCGCGGGTGATTAACCAATAAGTCCAATAACTAACTAATTACTGTTGGAAAGAGCTATGCTCGGCGTCTCTCTGCGGGATCGCATCCGCAATGATGTGATTCCGCAGAGAACCAAAGTCACCGACGTAGCTCGCCGGATTAGCCAGCTGAAGTGGCAGTGGGCTGGCCATATCAGCCGTAGAACCGATAACTGTTGGGGTAAACGGATTCAAGAGTGGAAACCGCGTCTCGGTAAACGTAGTGTAGGATGCCCTCAGGCCAGGTGGAATGATGATCTGCGCAAGATGGCTGGCAGGAGCTGGATACGAGTAGCCGAGGATCGATTGGCGTGGCGAGCATTTGGAGAGCCCTATGTCCAGCAGTGGACTATCACAGGCTGATGATGATGATGATGATGAACTAATTACTGTAAACATGGCGATGCCAAAAAGTAACTGCCGAGATTCATGCCATTGCCTTCTCGGTAGAAGCCACATTCCAAACCGGTGGTAGAGTCGCATTACATTTATTTATAAATATTAGTATATATCTCTTAATATTTACTACAATATAAATGTATTTGGTGTTTACTATTATATATTTAAATTTTGCTTATGACGATTCGTGATTGCTTCTTTGAATGCCTATAGAAAAAAGATATTTTTAATTTTGCAAAATATTTGAAACCGATGTTTTAATTGCTTTACTGGTACCATGATCACGAAATTACTCAGGATTTGAGAATATCATTTAACGCATAACTTGTTAATTTTATTTCATAAGCAGGTGCTTTATTGTTAATTAAAAGTACAATAAACTAATACGAAATATTCGCATGCATAAATAATAATTTCTTCATTATTTGACGTCGTAGAAAACTAATGTTGCCCGCAAAGATAACACATTATTATCATTCTGCGAAACTCAATAAAGACCAAACCTAGTAAAATTGTTTGTATTCTAAGAAACTACATTCATTTTTCTCTACACATAATTTAAATAATGTAATGCAAGTGAAAGAGAGTATTTATATTTAATATATGTACATATATACTTTGCCATGAAATTATATTACACATTTATTAAAGCTTAGAATGAAATGAAAAATAAACATTAGACAACATTACATGCAAGACACGGCACGACAGAGTTCTTTCAAAACTTGCCAGGGAAGATAATCTATTTGGCGCAGTGGTCATTTTAGCTACTGCTACACCAGAACTATTTAAATGGGATTATGTAATTACTTTCTTACACAATCACAAGGGTTTTAGTTTAATACCATAATTGTATTGATAATAGACATGAGACAGATATATCAAAACGTATCTTATATCGGCTAACAGTTCGATATCATATCATATCGATATAGGATTTTACGTAACCGATATTTCAAAAACTAAAAACTTTAATATCAAAACCAAAACTCAAAACTGTATATCGAAAAACTGTAACAAAACAACAAAACTCATATCGCCGAAACTATTCATAACCGACATAACCGTACTATCGATATCTTTGGTCAGTTGATATTCGCCTTTTCTCTTTCTGATTCGGTATACTTACATTGGAGTAAAAGAGATGAGGCGGTTATTCAGATATTACGGCGTAATGGGTAGGCGATTTCCGCTCTTATTTGCTAGCAATAAGTCAATTTATCTTGTATCGATTATGTTTTAAGTAGGTATATTTCGCGGCATTTTTATATTCGCAAGGGATACACATAGCAAAAGGGAATCAAGCTCGAGCGTAATTGCTTTTTATAGTGTTATGATAAGTGAGTGAAGAATGTTTGTTATTGTTTATTTTTAACCGACTTCAAAAAAGGAGGAGTTTTTATTTTTATTTTATGTATGTCCGTCAATTTCTCCGTCAATTGTGGACCGATTTAAATAATTCTTTTTTTATTTGAAAGTGCATAGTTCCGGGGCGGTCCCATTGTCACCATGTCAGGATCTGATGATGGGATCCCGGGAAAATCAAGGGCAAACCTCAACCTTTATAGCCGCACACTACGCGTTTCCTCTGAAGCCATTCAAGTTTTTGCGTCCGATAGACATCATTTTATGTTGATGAGCTGATGATGGAAGGTACAACTCCTTAACGGTTAGGAGTGTTGTAGGAATATGTGGACCGTTAGTTCTATTTCATGTACTTTTGCAGCTTTTTTTTTTTTTTTTTTTTTGGTAGGAGAATGATATGTGATAACGGATATCATATCCGATTTCGAAGCTCCATATCGGTTACATATCGGCTAATGTAAAATATCGGAAACGCCCATGTCTAATTGATAACTGATTTTTAATTATTATTCACAAAGACGAGGAAGAATATCTTCAGAAATTCGAAGCCGATATAAAGATAATACAAAATAAACCGAGAAATGTTAATAAACACAATTATGAAGTTACAAAGCAGTAAGTAATAGACCGAACAAACTTCGGAAACCAAAGCGAAAAAAGGTGAAATACCTTTCTTAAAACTTTATCTTTATTGCTTCTCTTGGTAATACCAAAGTGAAACCGTTTTCATTTGGTGAACAAGTGGCGGGTTGGGGCTGAGACCACGGTCATGAAACAAAGAGTAGTGTGTTGGGCGGGGCGGGACGGAGCGGTGACGAGGGGGGGGGGTGAGGCAGCGCGGGGGGATGTTCAGGGGGACTTCTCGCCGCGTGAGCGATTGCGCTCCTAATTGGCAGCGGCGTCCGCGAGAATCTTAAGGGGAGGACAGCGGAGCGAGCCTCCGCATCTTGCGGCTCCGCACTCCTCCCTCCGTCCACGCAACACGATAACTCACCTCGGGCGCTCACGTAATCTCGAGTAAGTCCGGATTATACCCGTTAATCACGCGGAAATTAATTACAAGTTTGCGTATTAATTGTAGTACAATTACAAGTATTACCGGGTTGAGTTGCAGATGGCTCTGTTATTACAGTTTTGTGGAGGCTTTAATGCTGACGCTTAATACATGTGCATGATATCATATCTTTGTCTCTGCTATAACTACTTACGTACGGGTATTCAATTTAAAAAAGGGTGTATTACAAAATTCGGTTCTTATAATTTCAAGAAGGTACGGTCAACAGCACATCACGGTAAGCATGCTTGCAGTTCGATAATAGCACTTATGCCCCCAACATAAGAGTGGTACAAAGTCCAAAGTGTATAGTCTGACGTGCTTTTGACTGTACATAAAACATCGGTGCATAATTCGACTTCAATCATACTAAGGTCGTTTATTTCATCTGGTAAATGTTTTTGTATATAAAAGGAAGGCAACTGATAAACATGAAATCGAATAAAGAAACCTTTTTATACAGAGTTCAGTAATGCAGTAATTTAAGTAAAAATTAAATCGGTTGTGATAGAAATATTAAGTGTATTTGTGACAAGTTACAAACTAAAGAAAATACTATGGCAATGAGCTGTGTATTTTGTAGAGTAAGTAATTAAACTATTCGTTGTTTTATATTTTTAAGAATGTGAAAAGTTTTCCTTAATAAGATAATTATTTAAAGAGCTCAATATACGCAACATCTCTTTTACAAACGACCGAGACGTCTGAAACTAGACAACAGAGTCGTAAAACTTTGCGAATGGAATTTCACTTCGGTACGATTACATACGAAGGTTACAGAAATAGCAAGTAAATAGTAAGTACAGCCTTTTCAAAAGTCACAACGGTTTTGTTTTTCTAGAAGTCAGCAAAAGATCCGCATTACGAATGAAAAACATTTCTCGATCCTAAGGCGATATCACCATTCCTATTCTTATGTCGCTTTGTATGCAAGTGAACGGGTTAATTCGATTTGACGCGAGGGCAGAGGGCAATATTTTATCGCATCATGTGATCTATTCTGTCCCAGTATAGTATAGTAGAGTGGGCCATAAAAAAGGCAATATCTCACAGTTGAGCTGCTCCGGAGCCGATCGTAACTTGTACAATGTTACTGCGGTGCGCTCGACAAGGGAAGCGACTTTTATTTTAGAAAAGGGAATTATTGTTTTCTTTCAACGGTTAACGCCAGACGCGGCACGTCTAGGTGTCGTCTGGAGAGAATTGATCAGCAAGTGAATTTTTATATAGTTTTACTTCGATACTCGCGAGAGGTTTTCGTTTAGTTTTAATTTTAGTTGGTGCTTTATAACCGGATCTTTTCTTTTACGTGATATTGTAATATTTTGAGCATCATCTTTTTCGATTTCAGCACTTGGCTACTATACAAACAAAACCGCGTATATTTTATTCAAGTTTGTTTATACTCAATTTGACTAGTTGATTATGTAACTCTTAGAAAGTTTTGGGAATTCGTTTTTAATAATAAATTAATATCCTCGGACATTATTGATACAGCGCCGTCTAGCTCAAACTAAGAATAGCTTTACATGCCTATTATGTAAGTTAACTTGTTCAAAAAACGGTATTACTAACTTATATACTTCATTTTCTTAATACATAAGTATTATACTATAAATACCCATAACGACACACATGTTTATGCACATAAATGTTTGTAAAGTGCGGGAAACTCGCAACTTCTGGTGCCGTAATAGCCGTCTTCGCAACTATTTTACATGGTTTTCATTTAAAATTTTACAATAATTTTGATAAGTTTCTAAATAATTTTACATTTTATTTTAGTATGTACGTAGGTACGATATCTATAAAGTCCAATTGTGCCGGTAACAACAGAGGGCGCTGTAATATTTTTACGATGACCCCGCGATCGCGCGGTTCAACATTAGACGTTTTACAGCCCCATCACGCAAATTTACCCACATGTTTATTTGTAATATAAAACATATTGCCCCGTTTTTACAACTTTTACATACATATTAACTTTTTAGGTATGATGATTCACTTTGAGTGGCTTCATAATCTCACGTCATGTTAATATTATGTATGTGTATAAATTGAAAGTGAGCTCATAAGTATGTGCTAAATTAAAGCAGACAGTGATTGACTTTTACTTCAAGCTACTGAGTCTTATATAATGAAACAAAATACGTGACGGCCTCCGTGGAACAGTGGTCGCTCGGGTGTAGATTTTTCAGAGTATGACTGGCTATTTTTCACCCCCAAAGGTGAAATCTGCCGCAGTGATAGCCTTGACTGTATTAATGTAGGAGCAAGTACACTTGAAGGGTACGAAGATCTGACAAGTAGCATAGTGGTGCAGCATATTGAGCGATGTTTCCTATGTTATACGTATCCTATGAGTACCTATGTTTACTACTGTTAGAAAGATACTGTTTTTACTTAAAAGAGAATAAATATAACGATTTCTACTTATGATCTTTACCCAAAGCTGTTACAGGAAGGCTATATCAATAAACAAACAAAATAACGACCTACCAACAGTCGCAACCCTTCCAAAGATGAATAATGCTAGCCGTAAGAAATCCGTGCAGCAGATGTTGCGCGGCAGTAAATCGCGTGTTATGGCAATCCATCGCGGCGCGCCGCGGTTCATTTTTCTCGCGTCACGCGGCAAACTCGCGGGCATCCATAATGCAGGCCCGTCGGCGCGTCATCACGCATCACGCTGCCAGGGTTAACATTCCCACTATACTCGTAGGAGGGTTTTTACCTTCTCATCTATCCTTGCTTTTGATATTTTAAACATTTATTGCATAAAAGATACTATCACGTTGCTAGGTTTTAAAACTGTATTATAATACGACTTTAAGTTCTTTATCTATTGCTTGATGATGATCATTTCAGGATTTATTCACGCATTTTAAATCACTTATTTTGAATTAGTTCTCCCCAAAGCGCCCTTAAAACATTATATTCCAACCGAAACAACGCTGAAATTAATCATACCTATTAATAATACACCAACTATCTACTAAGCTAGTTATCGCATGTCGCAACCAAAAGCTTACAAAATTTTCTCTATAATTAAATTAAATGCAGATGATATAACATCCACTTTCTTAAGCATATAACAATGACGGTATTGAATTTTTCAAGACGCCCGCGCAAATTTTGATAGGTCCTCAGCGCCCTTCAGTCTCGCCGTCTAGTAATTAACAGCTACAAACTGAGGGGGTGGGGGGTGTAGGGAGGAGTGGGGTCACGGATCATATCACCTGTGAATTAATCGGCTTCTGACGATTAATTAACGCCACGTGTTCTCGTGCCTTACGTAAGCACGTGACGGGATTACCGATGCAACCTGCTGGCTACCGGCATGAATGAATTTATAATTTAGTCGAGTTACGTACGTGAATTTGATGGTTATTACTACGGCCTGTGTAATAGGATGTTTTGTAAATAAATAGAAAGCAACTGGTTTGTTTACGAACTTATATTTTAAAATGTGGTGTGTTTATCACGTCTCTAGGTTTTTAGTGGTAACAGAATTAAGTATGCGAGCGTGGGTTGAAGGAGATTTTACTAGTACTTTGTCCGTGGCGCAGCAGGTAATTGAAAAAAGATTGAAAGATGGATCTTTAATCTAATTAAGGTATTTTCATTTATTATTCCGTCTTTATAAGTTTGATTTTCTGATTCTTGCACATAGCCTTCATTTGTTAGTTGTAGAGTTAATTTGCACGTCCACCTTTACCTTACTTGTATTTAAGTTACCAGTACCTAAACTTAATGATTAATTAACTGCGTAGAATATATTACTAAAACATACAACCTTTAGACATCAATTTAAAGAAAACATTTCAAAAGAGAAAACTGAAACCTGTACATACATTTCTGACTGAATTCGAGGATCCAATACTAGTTATTAAGACTATATGTAACACAGAAATATTGTCCAAAAAACGCTATAAATCCATAGTACCTCAAATTTTCCTAAAATTCTTATGAAACAAAGCCGCACCCAAAAGTTGGCGTACCTCAATAAACGCACGAGCGCCCCGCACCGGCCGATGGCACATAAACCCTGCAATAACAATGAGCGCCTGACCCAACTGCAAACTCAAATTAAACATCTTATGAACAGAAACATCTTGGCAAGATCCTCTTCATTAGGTCCCGCAAATTGCGCGCGGCGCGGCGGGGGCAGTGCGGGGAGGGGGCAGTGACACGCCCGCCCCCACAGCCTCTATTAATAATGCAAATGAGACCGCAGCTCGGCCAAGAAGCGAGTCTCGATTAATTCCGGTTCATTTGAGGTAATTGTCGCTGCGAGTGTGGTTTGCGGTAAGCGACCGCTGCCGCACTAATGCCAGATCTGTTGTTCTCATGCGAGCTTTACGGCCTGTGGAAAATTAGATGGAAGCTTTTCAACACATTTTATTCATAATTTCATCGAAGTATGTGAAACCCACTTGCAGAGTTCAATAAAACGAAGGTATTTAGTACAGGTCTCGTTATAATATTTTACAATAATAACAAAAATAATTATCGCTTTTGATTTTGGCTTAATGAAGTATAATATATAGAAAGTTCACGAGTCCCACACACAGCCGCAGGTTTTGCTAGCCTACGGTTATGGTCCATCAAAGCTTTCTCCAACGAAACAAAAAAAGAATAATATATAAAGAAAGGGCACAAAATGAGTGCGCAAGTCCTATCGTATTTCTTAGGTTGTGCAAGTTAAGGAAGTTCTTGTCGAAACAAGAAGCGAGTCTCGATTAATTCCGGTTCATTTGAGGTAATTGTCGCTGCGAGTGTGGTTTGCGGTAAGCGACCGCTGCCGCACTAATGCGGGAGTTGTTGGCATCATGCAAGCTTTACGGCCTCTGAAACATCTGGAAATTAGAAGGAATTGTTTCGCTTTTTAACACATTTTATATGTACAACTTAACATCGTTATTGGGCTAACCAAAGCTGGCTTAAGCAATTTGTTTTGCATATTAAAATTAAATAATTTGTTTTGCATAGTAAATTGTTTGCTGGTCAGATATTATTAGCCTGTTGAGAAGAAAAGAAAGAAAGAAAAAAACTCAAGAGTTAAGAACTCTGCCATTTTAAATACTGTAGCAATTTCGTTATTATACATATGAAATCAAGTTCATTAAAATACTTATTTAAGAAACATTGTATAAAAGAACATTAATAAATAATAGATAAAGAAGGAAAACACAAGTCCCAAACACCACATCTATAACTATATGGCATATGGATACCGTTTGTAAATAAAAGTTTAAGATTAAAGGATCATCCCTTTAAGAAATCTATTCACAAAAAAAAAGTATAGAGTAACCTTCACGCTGCAAATATACCTATTAAATAAAATCTGCTTCTAGATTCGACATAAATAGCGGTCAGTAACCTTCCTATTTATATATGTTATTATAAAAGATGTTGCACAAATAAATGCATTATCGTGTATTAGTGCACCAATAAGCAGAACAGTATTTTTATAATAAGGCCATAAACCCCGCGCTTACGTACTACGGCGTAGCTTCACGCTACGATCGATACGGAGCACGCCGCGCGACAACCGTAGCAGAAACCGTAGCGCACAGAATAAAAATAATTGTATGTTTGTATTAGAAATTGGAAATTAAGATTAATGGTAACTATACAGCCGTTTGAAAGTGACTCAATTACGGGACAATTATATTATTTGTTGGGCTATAATCCAAATTGATAAAGTTTTTACACACACAATAAAGTATAATTAAACCTAAAAATACTATACTCGGGCTTGTACAAATAACAACAGTCTGTTTGTGACTGGAATTCAAGCCTGTGTGTGCCCAATAATAGACTTGTTATAACAAGATCTCTAGGGCTCAGTTACGAGTATACCTATAAAGTCTGACACAGACTTCAATGAAAACCCTTTAGTATTTATTTTAAGCAAACATTCAGTTATTAAGTATATTGTATCTCACATTTTCATGTGTGCTCTGTATGTATATATTATGATAGTATAATATATTACTGGAAATGATTAATGGAAACGGCTAATAATTTTATTCCCAAAGACACGGTGACCAGTACCAATTTACTGAAAAACATAAGACGCATAAGTAAAGTGTGAATTCAAATTCAAATATTTATTTGCATAATATGGGTACAAGTAAATGATGTTACATAAGAAAAAGATGTGCTTCCATATTAAGCCCAGTCAGCATGCAAATTACATTACAATAGGATATAAATTGTTATTATCATTAACCATATCATCATCAATATTATTTTTATATTAAAATAATTGCAAATGTCATTGTATCACCTATTGTATTGTTTTGAATAGCCACTCTAATACGAGATCTGTGGTTTTCTAACTAAACTAGTTTGTTTTGCTTTTCTACAGAGTTTGACTTTATATCAAGTCAGTCTAACCACTTTATTGATTGTGATTCCTTAATCACAAGTGCTTACGCTATTTTTGGTTCAGTTCAATGTACTTTGGAGCTGAAAGAAAAAGGTAGAAAATAAAACATTACCCGCCCGAACGTAGAAGCCAGCAAGTCATAAATATTTTAATTACCCCAGACAAGACGTAGCGAAGAAGTGCGGTGACGTCGCAGGGTAGGCATGTACAGTCAGCCGCTAAGGTAACTGCACATATCTGCTACTAAACGACCTTATTACTATCACAATAAGGCATTTTGGTAACGTCAAAATGTTCATCTACTTTCGCGACCGACTGTACTTTTGTAGGTACGTAGGTATGTTTGCACAGGGCCCTTGCCGAGGGGAGACAAAAATGGCGACCCAATGCACACAGCCTGCCCTTTCTATACCATGTTTTGCTCTGAAACTTATATTTTTAGCGGGTTGTGTTGTTTTTGTACGCAATTTCGTTAATATGTAAGTGAAGTAAAAATAAGATCATATTTTATTCATCTCTTTTTATAACTGGACGTATGATATGAAGATATGATTCAATTGTAAATAAAAAAGTTTTTTTTATAGTCATTTTACAGAGGCTTTTAATTAATAAAGTTCTGAAAATTGACGAAAAATAACAACAATAAAAACTATGAATGTTGTCGTTGTAAAATATAGTCAGCTTACTGCTTTAAATTACGATTATTTATGAGAAGTTAGTACAAAATCATTGTTTAAGTTTTGGAGATGCAGTCATTCAATATTTAAAAAAAGTGTGTTAAAAGAACATAAGTAAACACTGAATAGACGGTAGAAAATTCAAAGCGAAGCATTTTTTCTATTAAACATAGTATGTAATACCTAACTAAGTAGGTTTATTGACCAGTGCTACTATTGAGCAATGGAGATGAAAAAAATATTTAAATGTACTTAACAGAATATTGTTTGTGTAGCTTTTTTATGTTTAGACCGCAGGGGAAGCGAAGCTAGGGTTATGTGGAGCTCACGGCCTAAGAAAGACGAAAACCCACTAAAACCCTGACGGGGTACTCATGATCGTTCATTCACAGCAGATATTCCTGTCCAGGATTACATATCTACCGCATCCCAGACCAGAGCCACAAGCAGCCACATCCAAAGCGCAATACAACCACAACTCTACAACAGAACAACAACAACACATACCATAAGAACAACAATAACATAAGAACAGCTATCAATGATGTTCCTATATAAATTAATGAACCATGAAGTGGATGGTCCGTCTCTCTTATCACAAATCAATTTGTTAGTTCCTAGGGTTACAGCTCGCCTGCATAATTATAAGCCATTCTCTGTAAGTTTAAGGAAAAACAGATATGGCAGTTGTTCTCTTAATTGTACCATGCTCAGAAACTTTAATTCTGTATTTCAATATAGTAATTTAGACATTTTTTGTGAGGGTATTGGTACTTTTAGAAAATCTATTTTAAAATGTTGCAAGGAGCTTTATTTAATTTTTTACTAACACGATTACCACTTTATTTTGTAATGTTTTTTATTATTTATAACAATGTTGTGCCTACCTATAATTTAAATACATATATGTACACTTTGTTTTTTGAACGATTTTGTAACTGGCTTGTATGTATTTAGTTGGTAAGCCTTATCAATAAATAAATAAATAAACTCAAACTCTTTTTGTCCACAGCCGGCCTCCCCTACAAAGTATACGGCAGTCACGAGGGTTCCCTGACGGAGAAGCGGAAGCAGCGCCGCATCAGGACGACCTTCACGTCGGCGCAGCTAAAGGAGCTGGAGAGAGCCTTCCAGGAGACCCACTACCCAGACATATACACCAGGGAGGAGATCGCCATGAAGATCGACCTTACTGAGGCGAGGGTGCAAGTAAGGATTTGATATTCTATTTTTTGTAATTTGTTTGTTCATTTGCATCATCATAACTTTAATAAATCTGTGTCATAACGTTGTGTGGGTATTTTAACATCTATACTAATATTATAAAGAGGAAAGATTTGATTGTTTGTTTGTTTGTATTGAATAGGCTCCGAAAATACTGAACCGATTTAAATTATTCTTTCACTGTTCGAAAGTTACACTATCCCCGGTGAACATAGGGTACTTTTTATCCCGGAAATGTGTGTTGAAGAGGGGATATTTGAAAAAAGAAATAACTTGATAACTATATAGACTGCGTAAATAGATAGTCAAAATGAATGAAGAAACGTAACAGCAACGCAACAACCTTTTCAAAGAATACCTAGTCGGCAGTGTCACAGAAAACGCTAGGAAAAGACCTTCAGAAAAATTCTAAACGCTACATGTAAAAGAAAAACAAAACTTTTAATTTACTTTTTATTACTGTCAAATTTTTGTAGCACTATTGCCAGTGCTACTTTAAAATAACAAAATGACCACGAAGGTTACATCAAATTAATAACCAAGCAGGTTAATATAAGTTTTTAAAAATTTAATGCTGGCTAAATTATTCAGAAATAAATCTATACGCCATTAAAGAAAAAAAAAGATTTAATTTACTTTTTTTTGCTGTCAAATTTCAGAAGCATTGTTGCCAGTGCCTCTTTAAAATAAAGAAGGTCAACGTCTTTTCAAAACTTTTTGATATTCCTTGAAAAAAAAGATTTGCTTTTTATTGCTGTCAAATTAATCGTAACTCTGATGCCAGTTACATTGAAAAAACCAAGCAGGTTATTACGCAAATTTTTCATTTGATACTGGCTAGATCCTTCAGAGAAAAAAACCTAAACACCTTTAAAGGAAAAAGAAACAATTCTTTTCTTTTTATTACTGTCAAAATGGAAATTATGCTGCTAGCATTTTTAATGATACAAAAAAGGTTGCATGTTATTTGAAAAGAATGTTAATAAGATACAAAAAAATTATAATCGACTACTAAAATATTAGTATTTTGATACATAGTCGAAACAGAATAAATAAATTTGGTCATCGAAACTACAGAACCGATTTGAAAAATTCTTTCGTATAGGAATAAAGTTAAGCGGCACCTAAAGTAATACACTTTTACCTGTCAAAATTAATACTTATCTTGAATGTTATACTTAACTTAAGCAATAAGATAAGGTTACATTGAAATACCGGCCCTTAGATACCTATTTTTTTCTAACTCTTACAATACATTATTAATCTCAAAAAATATCTGAGTTCTCTTCAATCTGAATTCAGAGAAGTAATATTGAAATTTCTTTAAATAAATCTCTTTTCACATTGCACATTTTTAATGACGTGCTAACCAAAGAAGTTATATTTTTTATGTACACTATACACGTCTGATTTTAACCCAATCACGTTTTTTCAAGAAAATTCGTGCACAGAAGGCATTATTTTCAATAGCGCAGTGGAAAAAAGAGCGTAGGTTTCCTGCGCCGTCCGTCACATTTCCACGGTCCAATTAGCGTCCAGTAATTGGGCGGCTGACGGCTGCCTACATAAAAAAGCGAGCAGACATTGCGGTTAGCTCTAGTTAATTTCATAATAAGCGCTCATTTTTATGTGAGTCGGCGCGAGAGTCGTGTGCCGGCTGAATGTTTAATGCAATCGAGTGAGGCTGCGCTCACGTACTACATAGTACAACGCATGTGACCCGCGACTCAACCAATATCATATTCTGGTAGATGACGCCCTCGGCGAAACCGCTCTTATTGTTTCGAATGAAACAAACTTATGTCGACATTATCTTCTATTTTCGCTTGCGATACGAATATTTTACGAGGAGATTTCTGTAACAGTTTATATTTGTCTCGGAGTCATAGATGCAACTGTTACAGTGTGTTTTAGATTTTGCGGTCATATTTTTGGTAGATTTTGAGTCATACTAATAACTAACGATCATAATGCAACTGTTATTTCGCAATACCAGCGGTATTCTGAAGTAGTTTATATTTGCGTCTTTATTTAACAAGACAGTCGTTATTTTCAATCTTTATGTCTTGACTTTTATCTATATTACATAGAATAAAACTGTCGAGGGAATCAATTCTGTACATTGAATATGTAAGAAAGACTTCATGGGTCTCTTCATTCAAGAAGCAGAAGCCAAAGTGAGGAACATTCGAATGGCTGTGTAGCCATGATTCTGTTGTTGAGAGTTACGGAGGTCAGATAGATGAGTCGCTCCATGTAAAAACTGGACTTGCCTACCCTAGATCGGGACAAGAGAAGCATGAAGATCTTTTATACATTTAATTAAAATTCTTGATTTCTCATCCGGAATCAAGCTTTTTAGCTTATTAGATATTTATAACTACTGCGCTACATTTCATCCGATTTAAAAAATGTGAAGTAAATTAACATAATCTCGTATTTATTGTAAGAATATAAAACAAATATCCAACCCCGTAATTGAATTTGGACGTTAAGATGGCGGTACTCGTTGCTTATGCATAAACAAGTAAATACTCCAGTGTCAGTGGCACCCTATGCCGAGCGCTCATTACGTTCAAAAGTATATTGGTAAGAACTCATCACGTTTTGATTGCGACCTGGTACGTACTAGTTTAAACCACTAGCGTTGCGGCGTAGATACATAAGCAAGTAAATACTCCTAGTGTCAAGCCCCGGCACCCTATGCCGAGCGCTCATTACGTTAAAAAGTATATTGGAACGTGGCGCAATGGCGGGGACGCCCCCATAAATACCGCGCGCGGTCGCGTAACTCACGCGCTCGCGACTCCTGATAATTAAAACTCGTTGCAAAATACAAATTCGCGTATTACAATTAAAACCGGAGCGTCCCGTGGATGGCTATCAGCCGATATTTATTACTTTAGGTAAATCGTAAACGTAATTGTTATGCCGAGATTGAACTATAGCGCTGGACCGAAATGGCTGATTCCATTTTGTGAAATGAAATTTGTGCTGTGTTTATATGAAACGTTTTGATGTTTATTCAGGCGTTTCTGTTCAGCTATAGAGAGATCTTATATCATCATAAAACAAGCAATTGTAACTTATGTAGGTTGTACCGCTATTTTTAAAATCTCTTCTACGCTGTTACCCCAAAAGATTTGTTAAAGAAACTTACTTACTATACTGGCGCAGCGACCCGAAGTGGGTTAGAGAAAGACCATTTTTAAATATATAACTATTCGGACTTATGAATTTCATTACTTTTATAAGTGTCCTATTTAGATTTAGTGAAAACAAGTTAGTTTGTTATTCGTATCCATAAGCGAACGGCTATCCCCAATTAGTCTCAATATAAACAGAACCCATCTTATATTAAAAAAAACTAATCCTGCCATACTCTGGGCGGCAATAGCCAGTGCTAAAAAAAAGTTAGTTTGTTAGTTCATTGGCTACCCGATTCCGCTTAGCTTAGTCATTCTTAGCAAACCCGATGTTAAGAGATCTCGTGGGGTATCTTTGATGAAATGGACAGGCTATACATAGGCCTGATCAGTCTTATTCTGTTGTAGTTATTTTTCCTTTAAGGATTGCAGTTCAAATAAAATATATTGTGGCAAGTTAAATAGTTGTGAATTAATTTGTTTGTCAAACTTTTTATTCTGTAAACACTTCGACATAAAACGGCTTGCTGAGAAGTGCCGCAACATGTTCAACGGAGCTAGATTTGCGAATCGCAAAATCATGTTATACTTACAAATTATACTCATTTTGCCAGGTTCAAAACAAATAGGGTAAAGACATGATGAATATTTGTATTTGTTCTGACTTGTTATATCAAGGACACACTTCGCCAAATATAGGAGGTGGCCATCTCAACACACGCTAGCCAGATCTCTTGTGGGCGTACACAATTCCTTCCAGTCAGAGAGAGACTGTTACTTTAAAAAAGCATTTTCTCAATAATGCTTTGAACGCAATGAAATAATAAACCTCTGTAAACAATGATATTATAATTAAAAAAGAGGTAGATAGGTTATGTCAGTACTAACGCGAAGTCAAAAATTGTCCACGGCTGTCGTCTCGTATGTCACGATACTAATCATAGAATATCGTTAAATGGGTCACAGAAGATACATTAGATGGTTTGATGCCTATGAGTAACAATGATGATGTCTGAACGGGAATGAACCAAATTTTCACCCACTTTTCGTTTGAAAGCATTTAATTTGATTTGTGTGAGAAATTGAAATGTTAAAAATATGCAAATATGGACATGGTCTGAAATAAATGAATTTTATTTATTTATTTAGTGAATTAGAAAAAAATCTATTTCGTTTTCATTTAAAAACTTATTATAGAAACTACATGATCTCCTGAAAAAGGTATTTTTTGCATAATTTGTGCTTGCATCTTTTGTTTTTGTTTGTCTATTGATTTGAAGTTAAAAAAAAGGTGCAAGCGATTTTCAAACTTATTGACATTTAAAATTTTGTTGCTTTTTCGCAAACGCTTGTTGACTATCTTTGCTGGTTCATTAAAATCCGTTATTTTGGTAAATGTCGATAAGGTCGAAAATCGCTTGCACCTGTTTTTTTAACTTCAGATCAATAAACAATGTTTTCTCGACAATCATTTGTTCTTCCGACAATCATTTGTTTTCCGAATTTTTCACACAATTTATTAAATTTATACTATCATACACAACACAATGACTACTTGATATTTTCGCGTTGCGTCGCGACAAGTTGCGTTTGTCTTTCACATAGAACAACGCGTAATTTCTTACTACCCATACCAAATTGTTTCCATTACATTTGGTGGGGCAAACGGGAATGCTTATTTTCACTTCCCGTTCGTTCTACTGGTGGGACGAAGCTTGGTGGGCGAACGGGAATGAACCGATTTTTCACCTGCTTTTCATGAACAGTTTCATGCTTACTGTCACGGCATTGGCCGTTCTGTACATTTATAATCTATGGCAGACATCTCTTTCACACTTAGTCATCGGAGTATTTGCTGTCGCACTCGATCTTCGACAAACTTATCTGTTCCGGTGGCCAAAATTGGAACTACGTGAAATGCAATGCAAAAACGATATTTAATGACAGTTCTAAATAGACAGTAGCGACGCCGCCACCGGAACAGATAAGTTTGTCGGTCTATAGTATACAAAACTGACATTTTGTATTTCTCATTAAAATATGAACGAAAATCAATTAAAATATAATACTTACGCATGATAGGTGATCCCTAGACTTTTGGAAGTCTTACTTGTGTAGTTTCTGCAGTTTCGCATAGCATAGGACGGCATTTTTATTATGTTTCTCGGGAGCAACTCAAACTGTCAACTCTGTCAAGAGACTGAGCTCAGGTAGGCCGAATTAGCCTTCATATCGGGTGCCATTATTTTACTACAAGTAACCTATCTACCTCTTTTTTTATTCTAATATCATTGTCTGTAAACGTAAACGTAATTGAGTGTAAGTACCTAAGCCTACGAAGCGGGCACCGGCCACATTCTCCTTTCAATTATTAATATTCATCCCCTAAATTTCGCTTTGCATTCCGATGGCAAATTTTCCTCTTAGTCAACGATGAAAAATGAATTTTTCAACACTCAGGGGTCTGTTTTAATACGTTAGAAGTATTAGGTATACAATTAAACCAGCTGGTTACTTATTAACTAAGTTTCGGAGCTCTAAAACATTTAAACAGACTTAGAATGATATGCGTTTGAAGGACAAACACGAGAACTGATTAACATTTGCATTTTATCTATTTTGATTTTGAAACTATTAAAGTATGTAAGCACCTTATTGGTTTAAGAATCATAATGTTTGAGGTGTTTGAGCATACTTTAAGTGTTAAAATTACGGACAAACTCTATGGTTGTGTCCATACAAAACATTTATAAAAATGATAATGATAAACTTCATTTTCCGATAATTCGGAATCTAGTGATTTTAGAATTTGAAAGCTCAAGCACTTGAGTAATCTTAATATCCGTTTCCATCTATAGCATTTCAGAGATCGCGTACTGATTGGACGAGGTTTAAACAGGTCCACCAATTTACACACAGCCTTAATCAACAAAAATTTACATTACTCAAAAGAATAAACATAAAAGGTACCTACAGCATGTCCTAATCCAACACGGGAATCCGCTCAAATTTATCAGAGGCGGAGCGCAAACAGAGCCCAGCGGAGCGCTGAGCAAACGCACAATTTCCACCGAACCAACCTTAACAAAAAGTCGGCCACCTGCTCGGTCAGAGCAAAAGGAATCACTTGAAAAATGACCAGCTGCTTTTTAATACACAGCGTATTTTTTCTGTGCCCACGTTGTCATAGGGAAAGGGCAATTTAATCCATCACGCGGCAGCGCCGTACCATCCGAGCCGATAAATTCTGTATCACAGACCATTTTGGTTTTATTGTTATCCCGTGCGGCGGGAGAGATTAGTTCGAGAAAATTGTGAAAAAACTTATGTAATAACTGTAACGATTACTATGCTCTTTGTCGGGATGTTTGGCTTTTTAGAGATCTGTTGGAACTGAGGCAGCCTTTGTCCCTCGTGGTTAGAAGTCTCCTTGTTCGAGTCTTAGCAGGAAATTCTTTATATAGTATGGATTTATATATTTATTAGGTTAATAGGTGTTGGTATGTACGAGCACATTAGCGTTCGTAGAAAAACTACGCTACAAGGCTTTGCAAGTTATCAAGAGGTTTCTAACGGGAAAGCCATATAAAAAGCCAATGAAGAGACAATTTTTGTATTCCGCCAATTTTATTTGTTTTTTAGAATTTAAAACTTAGGTACGTCAATACCAACTAAAAAATGATTAAGTAATAAATTAAAACTGCAGGGGACTTATAAACTTTTCAGAAATATATTGTCTGTTGCATATTGATTTGGTGAATTGACAGTCAAATCTTTACTTTAACACAACCTGTAGTTAGTTACCAGTACCAATATTAACATTGTCTTGTTCCCGTCGCTACGTGCTTACGCTACCTCCATCGCAGCGATTACGCCGATGAGACCCTATTAGAATCCAATATCGTGAGTGACCGAGCGTGGCTGCGGCGGACGTCTCATTGTTATTGCAACAAGTGCGCCGGTCACTCCGGCCGGCAATAAAGATTGACACGCCGGCCCGGGGGCACGTCACGTGACATCCTAGGCTGCAGCGCCAAGTTATGTAGGTGCCGTGTCTCGCTGATAAGATATGACTGAGAATGTTATTTGTTGTATTGTGTGATAGAGTGTAGGTAAAGATTGACCAGCCGGCCCGGGGGCACGTCACGTGACATCCTAGGCTGCAGCGCCAAGCTATGTAGGTAGAATATCAACATGATAAGATATGATTGAGAATGTTTATTCGTCGTATTGCGTGATAGCGTTTGCAGTAAATCAAATCAAAATCAAATCAAATCAATTTATTAAAATTCTTAGAACTATTCTATCAGCTAGTACAAACATTTTCTTAAGATCTAATTAACTTTATGAGCCTGAACTAGGAAATCCTGTGTTTCAGGCGAAAATATAAATTATATTCTAATGGTCTACAAATAATTATATCACTTAGTAAAATAGGCAGGTGAAAATTGAAAATAAAGACTAAATGTTAAATAATATGGAACTATACCTATTTTATAAAACCGACTTCAAAAAAAAAAAAAACAAAAAAAAAATAGGTACCTAAAAACACTGAAAAGCAAAAAATAATTTTAAAAAGACATTCATCAAATGCGCTTATTGTCTAAGCCTATTAACTAAATTAAATTGTATTTTACGTGCTAGGTAGGTACCTACTAATCTGTTTGAAGTCGGTGCCAAGCCAAATAGTAGGTACCCAGACTACGTACCGTCCGCGGATTAATTAGTTACCCTGTAAAATACATTATTATTATGTATCATTTTTTATTTTCTTTGGATTGGCACCGACTTCAAACAGATTAGTAGGTACCTACCTAGCACGTAAAATACAATTTAATTTAGTTAATAGGCTTAGACAATAAGCGCATTTGATGAATGTCTTTTTAAAATTATTTTTTGCTTTTCAGTGTTTTTAGGTACCTATTTTTTTTTGTTTTTTTTTTTTGAAGTCGGTTTAATTTTTTTTAAAAAAAGTTTGTTTATTTTTCTATTTTTAGTGTGAATAACACGCAGTGAGTAAAATAATAATAATAATATAATATATCGTTTATTTCAGGCAACAGAATTACATGAATTACAGGCCCATATTATAAATACCTTACAGACTAACATACATACAATATAAATGGAAAATAAAAATTAATTTAATTTGCCGCCTTAAGGCGGCTTGAGTCAGCTGGGAGCCGTCCTCGAAACCTCCGATAGACGACACCCTGCGGCCAGAAGTCCTCCTTCATAAAAGTCTCCAGGTGGTGGGACGGCACTCTCACCACAAAGGAACCGAAGTTGACTTTATGGCGAGAATCCAATCGCTCAACCCTTAGAGTGAAATTGGACTTCTTTCGGATGTAGTCTACGAGATCCTCGACCTTCGTAGACCAATGCAGTCTTGACACGTACAAAAAAACTCTTTCATAATAATGATAGCGAAAATACGAGTAAAATAGTAGAATTGTATTATTTGACAATTTAGGTATTCTTCATTAAGTGTTCAGCACCATGGGTAGACCAACTAAAGACGCAGCCCGTAAGAGAGACATAAGAATTAAGAAGTCGTACCCTGTAGCTTCCATCATCATAGTTGTACCTTCCATCATCAGCTTAGCTGCAAAAGTACATGAAATAAAACTAACGGTCCTCATATTCCTACAACACTGAAAGAATTATCCCCCAACTCCTAACCATTAAGGAGTTGTACCTTCCATCATCAGCTTAGCTGCAAAAGTTCATGAAATACAACTAACGGTCCACATATTCCTACAATACTGAAAGAATTATCCCCTAACTCCTAACCGTTAAGGAGTTGTACCTTCCATCATCAGCTTAGCTGCAAAAGTACATGAAATACAACTAACGGTCCACATATTCCTACAATACTGAAAGAATTATCCCCTAACTCCTAACTGTTAAGGAGTTGTACTTTCCATCATCAGCTCATCAACATAAAATTATGTCTATCGGACGCAAAAACTTGAATGGCTTCAGAAAAAACAAGTAACGCGTAGTGTGCGCCTATAAAATTTGAGGTTTGCCCTTGATTTTCCCGGGATCCCATCATCAGATCCTGACATGGTGACAATGGGACCACCTCGGAACTATGCACTTTCAAATAAAAAAAGAATTATTTAAATCGGTCCACAATTGACGGAGAAATCGACGGAAAAAAAAAAAAAAAAAAAAAAATACATACAGTCGAACATATAACCTCCTCCTTTTTTGAAGTCGGTTAAAAATAACAATACTCGTATATCTATCTACTTTAATACGGTTAATAAGTTCTCTGTATCCTCGTAGGACATACATTGTAGGGCATCTTGGAGTTTATTTTTACATTTACTGTAGCACAGGGGATATATGTTACATAATGCATTTAGTCTATTGTAGAGAAGTGGACCTAGAAACATGTAAAATTTAGATGTAAATGCATGTTTGAATATTGTTTTTGATATGCAAACAATATCCTTTCGCCTTTTGTTAATGAGTGTAGGAATGTAAGGGAGATCAAGGTGCTGTTTTAGTACTATATTCATTATAAACAACTGTCTAACTGTTAGTACGTTACAATTTTTATATAAAATGTTAGTAGGGAATAGGAAAGGGCTAAAAGTAGCTACCTTGAGAATTGCTCTCTGAGCCCTTTCGATGGTTAGTAACAAAGTTTTCCCGACTCCACCCCAAGTGGTGATACAGTAAGTAATTATTGATTGGCACAAAGCCAGGTAAACTTGTCTAATAATCTTTGAATCTGTAATGGAGCGCAATATTTTAAATATAAATATCATTTTACGAAGTCTAGTGGCTAAGGCATCGATGTGTGGTTTAAATGAGAGATTATCATCTATGATAACTCCCAGATATTTTATTTTATTTGTTAAATTAATGACTGGGCATGCACATTGGATATTATTAGGGATCTTACAATTTTGGGCATGCAGAGTGGGAACAGTAAGAGTACAATGAGTAGGCGTTCTTTTCCGCATAGAAAATTTCATAAACCTAGTCTTATCAGCATTTAATGTTAGTAAATTTTGCTGAAGCCAATTAGTAACTACATTAAATCCATGCTGTGCGTGTTGGTGAACTAGGTCTTCCGAGTCAGCCGAAAAAAGTAGAGCAGTGCGCTGACGGTACGATATGACTTTGCCAAATTTTAGTTTTAGTTTGCAAAGGTCATTAATGAATATTAAAAACAAGGTAGGACCTAAAATACTTCCTTGGGGGACCCCAAAGGACGTATTTTTCATATCCTCGCTGAAAACACTACCGATCCGTACGCACTGGGAACGTTCCTCCAAATAGCTACTAAAAAGTTTTAGCTGTATTCCTCTAATTCCAATGTTTTCAAGCTTGTGCAGTAGGATCGGAACCGAGACGGTGTCAAAAGCTTTGGCAAGATCCAGGAATATTCCTATCGCGTGGTTACCTTTGTCAAGTTCCCGGGTTAGATAGTCAGTCAACTGATGTACGGCATCGGAAGTGGATAACTTAGGTCTAAAACCAAACTGCATGTTAGACAGAATTCCTTTATCCTCTAAATATTGTACCAACCTTTTATTGATTATTTTCTCTAATATTTTAGATAGGGCTGGCAATAAGGAAATGGGTCTATAATTTGTAACATTATCTTTACTGCCAGATTTATATACCGGAATAACAACAGCCTTTTTTAGACATTTGGGGAAAATGCCAAGATTTAAACATTTATTAAAAATATTAGTCAAAGGTCGTACTAAAATGTGTCGAAATTGTTTTATTATCTTATTTGGTATGTTATCCCAACCAACCGCACAATCGTCCTTTAGACTCATAATAATCCTGTCTACCTCAGCTTCGTCTGTGTCCAGCAGTACAAAAGATGATACGTTAGTGTTACCCTCGGGATTCGTGGTTATCTGTGAATGTGAATTTCTATGAACCTTCTCCGCCAGGTCCTTCCCAACATTAACAAAGAAATTATTTGCCATATTAGCAGATGAAGACGGTGTTGAGTGGGCGTTCAATAACCTAGATGATGACTCATGTTGCCTTGATAAGTTTGTTACCTTTTTAATATGTTTCCAAATTTTTTTGCTATTTGTTCCTGCTTTTTCCAATTCCGTTTTTTCGTAGTCAATTTTAACCCTTTTTAAGAGATCGTTACAAAAATTACGGTACCTTTTATAAGATAATGACAGGATAGAATTATGTGGGTTAGATTTTGCTTTCATGTGCAATTTATCTCTATGCCTCATGCAGCGAATAAGCCCTGGCGTAATCCACGGCTTTATATTGTTATTTTTGTTACTAAGCCGAATACTTGTTGTGTTGTTTTGTAATGCAACTTGTATATTGCTTATTTACTAGTAAAGATTGACACTCAGCTCCGGAGGCGACATTTTAAGCCCTGTGCATTGGCTACCACAATATTTTCATTAATATTATATTGACTCCACTTATTAGTGATGAAACTACATAACTTGTAACACATATTGATGTTATCCGTTATTGTTATGTCAATTTAAGCACGATGAGATTATATTTTTTCTTGTCTTGTGTGATGGCGAGACTTGCAATATCGGTCATTGCCATTTCGGTCTGGCAGGCGTTGCCATACTAGTCTACTGTGCCAAGTTATATGCCTACCATGAGTTTCTTGTCCTAATACAGACATACATAAAAATAAGACATTGCTTGGCCTGGCTAAGCTTTAACTACACTGTGAAAGCCTTAGCTAATATTAAGCTTTATCGCACAGTAGCCTATTGCGTACTAAAAATGTAACGGTCAGTAGGCTTAAAGGCTTATAAAGATTGACAGGTTGGCCCGAGAGGCGTAGGAGCTGCTAAGTGTCAATCCAGCTCTCGATCTTACACCTTGCAGCCTTGTGCCAAATCCATAGGGAGTACCCGGCATCGGGATTATGTCCCATTCATATTGCAATCGAAACTGACAAGGTTGACGTTGAAAATGGGTATTGTGAAGATTTTCAGTTTATTCTATGCCTTCTGGTTTAATGATGCCGTGATATTGGATTCTATTTCTGAGAAGAACAAAGAATGTCTATCTTTATAATATATAGTATATGGAAACGTTGTTGTACAGAAGATATATTATATTATCTCTTTTTGAATACAAACAGAAATTAAAATTACTTAATTGTACTAAGTACTACAATTTACTAAGTACTAAATTGTAGTGTACTCAAACATTTTTCCTAATAAGCTATTAGTTTTTAACAAACTATTTGCATTTAAAAAGTCATACTGTAACATAATTGTAAGATAATAGATAATTGCAATAACAGCAAAGATGAGCAAAAACTAACAGATATAATCAGTAATTAATTAAGTGAGGAGATAAAATCACACTATCCAAATAGTCGAACGTTTGCAAAGCATTATGGGGTGTGATTAATATCAATTGTCGAGTACGGCGCGGGCGCAGGTGGCCGGCACGCGTCGGCGCGTGTCCCTTGCTCGCGTGATTCGACGCGCCGCGTGATGTCTCCCGGCAAATGAGCAATGAAAACAGCCTTTGTTGTTTGAATCGCAATAATCACTTGTTTCGAAACCGTAATATTGTTATTGCTGGTACTAGAGGGGTTGAATATTTGAGGTTTTATTATTTCCTGTGGAGAAATAAGACCTTGAATGAAGTGGCTTTTCTAATATTAGAAAATTGAGTTTCTTTTAACTAAACCTTTATTTACCTTACGTATGTCTGGTATGTTTTGCCTAGCATTTTCCTTTCTAAAGATTTCTTTCGCTTTATAAATGCAGACTATAAATGCTGAGCCAGTGGTGGAACTGACCCTAAGAACTCATCATCTAACATTTCTCCGTTTTTAACTAAATAATAAATATGCAAACACTGTCTATGGTTTCATTTATTTTGTCTTTCTGGTAATCGGTCCAGTGTCTAAGGAATGCCACAACAGTCCTAATTGAGACAATATCAGCGAAGCAGCAACGCTAGAGGCCCCAGTCAATCGCGTTGATTGCGCGCTCGTTGAGCGAGGATTTAGTAATTTATGAATACATTTTACTCATCGAGTAACATCTTTGGTTTTTAACTAGACTGCTTAGATGTGTATACCTTTGGTAATTGATTCCATATCTAAGGAAGGCCACAACAGCGTCTAATTGAGACAATATCGGCGAAGCAGCGACGCTAGTGGCCCCAGTCAATCGCGTTGATTGCGCTCGTTGAGCGAGGATTAAGTAATCACTTAGCGAGGCTGCCTAGCGGGGTATCATCCCGCGTTTTTGGGGACACGTCTAATCGATTGCGGTCTTGTTTACTTAATCCGGTGTTACCGTGTTACTGCAGATTTGTCCTGCTGAAAATGTCTTCATTAGATGTGAATGTTTATGTTTCGTATAGTCGCACAAAACAACGGTCCTGGAGAAATATTTTTGCGTTATTACATCTGAAACGTTTTTCTGTATTATTCATTTTTATTTTGTAATTTAAATCATACTTTTTGACAAAGGTTAACTTTAGTTACAACTTTCGTTGTAATTTCATACAAATATCTCAATAGATAAGCTGTCGTTTTTACAATCAATAAAAGTTGCAACTGTATGCTAGTCAAGCACATATTATAATTGTAAACACCGAATGTGAACAAAACAATCAATGGATCGGCAAACTTTGGATTCACACGTCTCCATCGCTGTCGTGTTAAATCGCGACATTCGATACGCCACCGGTCCATATCTCCGGACAAGCATGGCGACGGCACGTGGGAAGTGCGCGCACGCCGCGCCGCTCTCTCCCACGGGAGGAGATGACACGATAATTCGACAGATTAGCTTTGAGGGAACTCTGGGTTTTCGCACGATTCGCGGATTTTGGGGGAGTTATAATTGGGGGACTCGAAATTTACTTTTAGTAAGATGTTGCCTGATAAAAATTATTAGGACGAAATCTTATTATCTTATATTGTTTTTTTGACATTAACATAGAAGCGTAAATGTTGATTTCTTATTCTTAAAAATCAAAACGGATTATTAAGTTAAGTAATAATACCCTTTACTTTACTGATACAAGCAACAAAAAGGCATGTTTACAATAAGTAGGTAAATATATCAACAAGTTCCTAAGAATATTATGAATTGCAATTGAAATCCAATAATCCAATCCAAAATGTTGTATGTATATTGTTTTTAAAGAGCTATACAATTTATATTTTCTTTATTAGACTTATCTACAATCGTGTATCGTAATTCATCTTGGAGGCTATCATGCCGAAAACGAATTGCATTGGAAAAAAAATGTTTACTAAAGTGCAAATATAAATCTGATGAAAACAGGAAAGTGTCATTTTCACGCAATTTTTCCGGGAATTACAATAATAATAATTCCTTATTATTCTAACCGTGACACTCACAAAGATTGCAACGCATCTGAGATTATTCCTAAGACATTATTTCTGCATGAAGCGCCATTCTTCTTCTTTAGTTATTCACGATAAAGAAGTGAAAATCGTAGCAAGCACTTAAAGCGATTAAAAAGTGGCGCGAGGTGGGGGCGTGTGTAGCCCAACGAGCTATGAAGAACCATCTGATTATAATAAAATTTTCCTAGTGAGGGTTTGTTTCGGCCTTGGTACATTAAACTGAAGGAAATGAGCGGTAAAATCATCGACGGTTTGGCCGAAATTATCTTAATTTTACGCTGCTGAAATTGATTGTTTTAATACATTAATTCTATCATAATTCATCAAATAACCAAATATTTTGACCAACAAGCATTTCCACGTGATATACCTACGTGACGTACGGAATACATAGGTAATATTAGTACCCTTCGTACATAATAATTTACACTGGTAATTAATTTTTCGTGCTTAATACTTATATTAAAATTTCTGCTTTTTTAAACTAAGTTACTCTTAAGTGACATCTTTGCAAGATTCTGAAGCTTTAATTGATAAATTGTAGCTTGAATGTGGTTAGCAACACATTTGATTATCCTACACTTAATGTCCCACTGCAGGCAAAGGCTTTCATCCATGAAATGAAGTTAATGACAAAATAAACCTGTGATCACTAAGCCAAGCTTTAAATTCCGACATAAATGTTTTCCGACATGGGAATGGAGCCTAGGACCCATAGAAAAGTTGCTAGGACCCCGATATCACGGATGGGTACTTAAACCTCTAGACCATAGAGGCGTAACATTGAAGAGACGAAACTTTCAATTGGGAAAATGCTTTTTACTTTTATGAAAATATAAATATCTATAACATCTACTATCCTATGCATGTTATGACATTCATAGCTACTATTTGAATGTCGCGATAAAAATACAAAGCCATTATTTTTTATGGTCGTGTGAGAGTGCAGTGCCTAGAATTTCTCACATTAACAGGTCCCAAGGTGGCAAAGTCGCCCCCGTTAAACAATTATAAATCCAAACCTAGAACGAACGATAGTATTTTTCTATCTCTATTTTCCGAGTGTTGTTTTTATAGCTCTGTCCCGCTCGTCTCACCCTTTGTCGGAGAGCAACTCTCGCGCAATTATTTTTCATTTAGCAAGCTACTTGTTGTGCGGTCTCGGGGGAGAGGGATCAAGTGCTGCCATCGGCCCTTCGAGATGAAACTACAATTTGAATGTGAGAAAATTGTTCCGTGCTGTGTCGGAGTTAGTTCGGCGCCTTGGGATTTGCTATTTGGATATTCACACGGTTTTGATGTACGATGGTTTTATTACATTAGCTATTAGTTTTGTTGGGATTCACAGGTGGAAAGTATTCTTTATTGTCTGTTACGTTGTCACGCCTTAACACAGATTGATTTGGATGAACTTTTAATCATAAATCATATCATTTATTGCATCGTGGTGGGAAATGGGTGTTATGTTAGGCCTCAGAAAGGACATACGCAACTTTATATATTTTGGAAAAATATTCAGTAAAAAAATCGGCGCGACCAAAAGGCGCAAGCTACCAAGTATTCAAGTCCAGAGATATAACGCTCATTTAAACGTTCTTTTAGTTTGAGATGTCCAAAATATTAACACTGCCCTATTCTTCCATTACTCATATTGAAGGCGACATCTACAAATCAGATTCCGGCGTCCCCGGCAAGCGACAATGGCGCATCGGTTATGATATCCATATATCGTGTTCCCGAGATCGCCTGTGACGGCGCGCCTATGCCCGGGGTGAAGGCGCTTTGAGATGCAATGCATCAACTTTTGCCATTTCCTTCTACGGTGAACATGTGTTGCTACCAATTCCATATGGTGGATATTCGTGTTGACCACAAAGCGTGAACTGTATGATGGCTATTTTGTGATGTTCGTGCTGTCGAATGGTATCATTTAGTGAAATGAAATAAAATCATAATTTCTGCAAATGGATTTTTGGAATACGGGTATTGTATATCTATGATATACTATGATACTAAACTAATATCGAATATATTGTCAATGATATATACAAAAATTGTTTCATAATCAATAACACTCCAAAACCTCGACAGAACAAAGTGTACCTTTTTGATATAGCCATGGTTAGCCCATCAAACATGGGCTACACTATCGTATATTTTTTTTAAATTACAGCAATGACATGGACCCTAGCCCATTCTCTGCTCATGGGCCATTTGCCGCGGCAAGTGCAGGCATTGTCGCCGCATCAACTGCAGTTTATTTTATTCGCTTCCCTCCGCCGAGTCATCACTGTCGCATTTATCATCCACTGATCGTAATGCAATGCATTTATTGGACCAGTGTTCTGTATCTATGAGGAATTGGAGAAAAATCCGTTGCTTTAAATAATAAAGTCCATCAGACAAAATAAGAAGCAATATTTGTTACCAAAAAAGGTGTTAGTATCTAAAGGTAAAGGTTCATTATCTGAATATTTGTCGTTTATCATCAACATATCTCTCGAATCGCGTAATTTTTGTTTTTGGGCATATTTTTTAACCTTTTCCACGCCAATGTCTGATATTTCAGACAAACCATTTTCGTGCCCACCACGCCAATGTCTGATATATCAGACAAAAAAACATGATCAAGAAACGTTGTATTTTTAATTGCCTGAATGAGTTGAGTATAACCTAATAATTTTTCGGAATTTTTTTTTTTATGGTCGTGGCGTGTGGGGCACCATTTTCGGAAAAAAGCGTGGCGGGGAAAGGGTTAAATTCTTTTATAAAACATAATTCATATTAAAGTTATTTGTATGCAAGCTGATGATGTTATCGCATGCTTCAGGAATTTTCCAATATCCCTTTCTAGGAGTTCACTTACATTATGTATATAAGAAATCTATCTGCTAATTTGAAGGTTCTCATAAACACTAAGTCAACTCCATAATTAAGCTTAATAAGGTCTGGGTTTTCTTGTTGTCACCGAGTAAGTTCTATACAACTGTTGTAAAGATCGGAACATTGACGGGCATTAGCTGACACATTTAATTCACTTATTTCATCTCACAGAGACAATAACAAAACTCATTCGGCGGGCAAGTCGAGTGCCCTTCGATTATCGCACATCTGCCGATCGCTATCAGTTATTTGTCGAGTCGCGTGCGCATCCCGATCGTACTGATTGCACCGCATTGTCTAACACGGAAGACGCACGGTCACGGTGATACGTCAAAATCGATTCAAATCTGTTACATTTTTAATTGAAAAGAGTCAAACGTTAGGGACGTGCCAAATATCAATGATTAATTGTATTCCCGTTAGTTCTATTTATGATTTCAATCGTGTTAGTTTGACTCGTATTTTATACCAGAAATGACAAGCATTTTCCGTAAACAAGTGATTCATTTAGTAGTAAATCGTAGAGTCATTTGCGAGTTATCATTAGAGTGGCTATGGGGCTTATTTATGGAGCGGGGAGGGAGACTGGGGGTAATCGAGTGGAAGGCTATGAGCGCATCTGTTACGCCTAGAGTTGACACTATTTTTTATTCATTATAATATCACTGACCTGTACGTGATAAATGGTTTCAAACAGTAAAACTAGCTGACACATATTGTGTCAAAAACTATATTTGAAGAAGACTTTCAAAGAAAAAATTGTGTTCGTATGTCCCTCTAAATAATTCATGTGACTGTTCTCGTAACTTTGGTACAAAATGTAGCCTAAAGATAAGTACTGCCTAAAGTCAACCTTTTTAAAAGGCATGTTATCAGAATTTCTTCTTCTCCAATTATATAAATTGTATTTTTTTTTCTTTAAGAAAGAATAATACAAATAATTCTTCACTGGGAGGTTTGAACAGCCTAAAATGGTTTTATACGCAAATTCATTATGATGATGAGTGAATTCCATACTTGAGAATCAAGGGCGAGTAACTAGTAAAATTTTTACCACCACACTTATGTATCTAACTGTGCACATTTCTATTTGCGGTATTAAACTCGTACTTCTCCGGTTTTGGCTCAGCAGTGACCTGCCAGAGATAAGCTCACATTATGTATAAAGACAAGTACAGTTGGTACAAATTTAAACAGGAATTTCCACTGTTGTTGTTTACACATCCCAATCAAATAAGATGTGTTGCGTCAGCCCACCTGTCAGCCTAAACAGCGTCGAATGGCGCCGACATACGGCCTGAATAAACGATGCATTCATCTCTTTATTATGATGTGTTAATCCAGGATTATCAGCAAATGTTAACACATGTTACCAGTTAGTAAAAAATAATTGACAACCAATAACGTAGTAACTCGCACTTTCGTTACATACGAAAATGAACTTTATGTGTTGATTGTTAAAGTTGTGTTCGTTTTTGTCGAAGGGGAGGCAGAATTGGCCGGATTATTGAGGGTAGCTAATATTATTCCGGGGCGTTCGGAGTTGCCTTTTCATCCGCTAAGTATAAACATAGGGGTGTGTTCGCGGTGTTTGATCGCCACGCAAAAGATTGATTTATTTTCGCATTTGGAAAGGCGAGTGTATGATAGTGAGCCAGTTAATCAATTTCGTATTGAATTTATTGATTTGTAGAGTCATATTGCTTGAGGCGCGTCTCTTACTGTGTAAGTGTGATGATATTATTTTGTATTGTTTTTGTTCTAAGGCCAATAAGTTAAACTTACCAATACAATTCTATTTTACTTCAAACTAATAGAGTTATATTTACGTGTGAGTAAAATTGGTCAAAATATTGTTGTGAATATTTTTAATAATTATATCCTTTTTCTGTTATATTCTTTCTTTTCGTTTATTTACAAAAAGAAAATTGTTCAAACAGTTTTTAGAAACAGTATCCATTGAAGGCATACTAATTATACTCGATTTATGTCAATTAAATTATCAGTGCTTAAAATATGTCAAAAATTTAGAATAACCAAGAGTCTCGTTTCATGTTCGATCGAAGTCTCCTAACTCTCAGACAAATGAATATAACACGTTGAGTACCAGATCGTATTCTAATATTTTTTATATTTTATATAGATCAACATCATTACTATCCGTGGTCTTTCAGTGAACTACTACTACGGTCAATAGATTTTTACTCTCCATCCATAGGACTCTTCCAAATCGTGCAACAAACTGAGCCCTAGTATTTTCACATTCGACATTTCCTAGATCCCACCTAGCCAGTACAAGGCTTGCCAAGAAACTAACCGGTATACAAATCTTACAATACCTGACAAACACAGCGTCCCGTGACACGCAGCCATATTGAATGTTAGCACAGAGACAGATCCGGGCCCGAGGCGCCGCCCGCGTCAATGTTTGCACAGTTCGGCCCAGCTAATGAATACAATTAGATCATTCCGCGCGGCCTCACGTTTTTCATGTGCCCCGGGCGCCAACGTGTTAAATAAAGACGCGGCCTTTGTACATAACGCTAGTTGACAACGCAAATATAAACGGTTCGTGCGAGGTGTGTCAAAGTAATTAAGATTTTAAGCGGACCGTTTCTTTGTATTCATGATTACGACTTTATTTGGCCAATCGTAGGGGTGTTGAAATTAAATCTGTCGAAAATCAACTGTATGTGAAAGATAAGTCTCTTAATAAGAATTTGGTACGATACTTTAGGATTTTGCGAAGGTCTAAGTTATTTCTATTTCATAAAAGAAATTGCAAACTAATGCATTGCAAATTAAGCATTATTGTTCCTTTACAATGTTACTAATTTGATCTGATAAGTAAGACTGAAAAGGTTTGGAGTTTAGTGGGTAGTGGGACAAACGTGTTTAGTCCCATATCCCGTAGTCCCGTATTCCCACTAGTCTACGGTTATGTTGCTTAAGAAAAGGTCTGATAAAGTATAGGGTTGAAACAATTTATTTTCGGTTCCTAAAATATATATATAAATAAATATCTTTAACGTTAAAAAACTTTTATAACTCATAAATGTTTCTTTTACGGCTAACAAGTTAATCCTTTGTCAAATCCAATAAACAGTTTATGAAGTAACAGCAAGTTAATAAAACACACATTGCGCTGAATGGATGATTAGCTAATCCTTACAACGAACCCTCTAGTTTCCGCCACGTTGGGCTTGCATTAAACATTTTTTAGCGCGGCGCTAAATAATGGGCCGTGCACATGACTCTCCCTCGGCTAATTCGATGAAAAATGACTGAGTAGTTGCAAGTTTCGTCTCTTATTTTCTCTGAAATAAATATTTAATTAGGCAGAAACTGACGTCAACGGGTGCATCCTCGTATTTTAGTTTTCGCGTTCATTAGAAAACCAAAGACAAAGTTGTAAGTTGTGGAATAGCCGGGCGCGCGCGGTGGGTCGCAGCGCAGCTATTGATGCTAGGGGTGACGCTTGTAAAAATGTTTTAAGTAGCAATCTTTTTGATGTGCATAATACAGTGCTTTGAGCTTCTAAATATCCATTCTTCCACGTGGCGAAAAGCAGATTTAACGCTGCAACATTGATCTTATTGCGCTGCACACATATCCATTCTTTGATATAATAAATGTAAAGTAACTGTAATAAGTGTAAAGTCTGTTTTCCCGCCTAAACCACAGAATCAATTTCTATCAAAGTACGTACATAGGTTAGACTCTAGGACAGGACATAGGCTACTTTTTATTACGAAATAATGCTCAGTTCCTATGGGATTGCAGAACTGGAAGTGCTTTTTAGGGTTCCGTAGCCAAATGGCAAAAAACGGAACCCTTATGGATTCGTCATGTCTGTCTGTCTGTCTGTCTGTCTGTCTGTCTGTCTGTCTGTCCGTCCGTATGTCACAGCCACTTTTTACCGAAACTATAGAAGCTATACTGTTGAAAATTAGTAAGTAGATGTATTCTGTGAACCGCATTAAGATTTTCATGCAAAAATAGAAAAATAATAATAAATTTTGGGGGCTCTCCATACTTAGAACTGAAACTCAAAAAATTTTTTTTCGTCCAACCCTTACGTGTGGGGTATCTATGGATAGGTCTTTAAAAATGATAATAAGGTTTCTTATATAATTTTTTTCTAAACTGAATAGTTTGCGCGAGAGACACTTCCAAAGTGGTAAAATGTTGGTCCCCCCCCCCTTTAACTTCTAAAATAAGAGAATGATAAATCTAAAAAAAATATATGATGTACATTATTATGCAAACTTATATTGAAAATTGGTTTGAACGAGATCAAGTAATTAGTTTATAAATTTTTGGGGCTTCCCATACTTAGAACTGAAACTCAAAATTTTTTTTTTTTCAAACCCTTACCTGTGGGGTATCTATAGATAGGTCTTTAAAAATGATAATAAGGTTTCTTATATCATTTTTTTCTAAACGGAATAGTTTGCGCGAGAGACACTTGCAAAGTGGAAAAAGGTTGGTCACCCCCCCTCTAACTTCTAAAATAAGAGAACGATAAAACTAAAAAAAATATATGATGTACATTACCATGCAAACTTCCATTGAAAATTGGTTTGAACGAGATCAAGTAATTAGTTTTTTTTTAAACGTCATAAATCGTAAACCGCAATTTTCCTCTCATTCAATCAACTCAAATATAAAAACGTCGATCAAACTTACAAAGAACTACAAGAACTTTTATATTATGATAATACTTGCTGCTACGGAACCCTTCATGGGCGAGTCCGACTCGCACTTGGCCGGTTTTTTTCTTTCTTTTACGTCGCAACGGAGCTCAATTACCTGGTTGGACGAAATTTGTGCCGTCTGTGCCGGTTTTTACAGCAAGCAGCAAATGTTTGTGGTCACCAATCCGCATTGGGAATGTGTCGTCATTTAAAATATTTATTTTGCAACTTAATTTATAAGTTTTATAACTAATTTCTTTAAAAATCTAATATCAACTATTACACTAAGTTAGTTGTACTTCATTCAGAATCAGAATAATTACACGATTTTCTTAGAGTAAATACATGTCTAATTCAGTCAACCTGTTATCATTCAAATCTGGCATCGCACCACTAAATCCTTCGACCAAGAGTCTCCAATTCGACCACACATTTTTCAAGCTTATTTTCACTGCTTCCATTCTTAGCTGAGTAGCCACCCCTACCAGCAACCAGCAGTATGGTTGAACCGAGCAACCCGCTGAATACATTAGCCCGTGTTGGTGTTTGCCGCGAGGGCGCCACATGGCTACGCTCTGTTTATTTTAATACTCAGCCGTGCGCTGTTTACTGAGGGACTGTTGTACACTGCCCCTTATGACGATTGTATAGACCTGCTGTTACGGTCGTCAGATAATTAGAGAATTATTTTGAGGCTGCAACTGTTTTTCGCTTCGAGATGTTGGGCCAGTCGAGCTTATTTACTTTAAATGTTATAGATATTCCTCAATGCCTGTTTCGAAACTTGAAATTATATCAATTAGCAGCTTTTGCACTATCATTTTATACTAAAGATAACATTTGACCAATTATCAAAGCAATCTTGATGTTTCTCTCTACTTTGCGTTGAAATATGTTCATGAACGTGAGTTATCAGCTCGGCACTGATTAGATAAAAGATCATTATTATATATACAAATAAGTAAACATCGAGATACAGAACACACTCAAATATTCATCATATAAATGTTTGTCCTAAGTTGAATTCAAACCTATACCTATGCTAAACATAAGGCTAACTTAAATGTGCCAATCAGTCAAGTTAATTGAATTTGATAAAAAATATCTTTAATTACATTAATAAAACAACTATAAACGGATAAAACTCGCGATAGGTATATTCTACATTTTAAATTTAAACCCGACGTTTCGACTACGTGTTGTGCGTCAAAAAGTAATTATAAACTAAATTAATTGGATTTGACCTAATTTGATTGAGTACCTTTATACACTAAGTTTTCTAATAACAAAGTAACGAGAATTAAATAAAAGCTATATCAATTAGAACCAAACCTAAGGTATGAATAAACCAAACCCTGTCTGGCACGTGGAAGGAAACTTTAAATCTCACATTAGCCGCTTAAGTTTTTGATACGGATTAATTATTTAAACCCGAATTAATTTCCTAATTTAATCAGAAGTTGTGGTTATGAGCTTTTATATTAATTAAGCTTTGAATCGGGAATGCGAAGGCAGATTAGTCTGAAAGGTTCACCTACTAAGCTGCGGCAAGTGCATTGCAGTATAATTACAAAGATTCGAGAGAAAAGAGATTGTCTCTATACAACTGCAAGGCCAGGAATAATAATAAGTTTAAATTTGGATCTATTTATATACTTTAATACTTGAAATCAAAGGCTCGCAGATCAGATGAGGCTACAGTCTGGCAGCACATTGAGCGACGCTTCCTGTTGAAGTGTCTCTCAATGGAATAGGCCGCAGTGGCCGCTTACCATCAGGTGGGCTGCGTGTCTGTCTGCCAACTGACTTAGTATAAAAAATATATAAAAATATCTCATTATTGAATCATTTTTTATTTTTAACCTGGATTCAATGTAACACTTTTAACATTAGAAATATCGTTAAAACTCCAGTCTTTTGTTAACACATTAGGAGTTGAACTTTCAGACTCTGAAAGTCTGAAACAACAACCTATATACAATCTATGTATTATTATTTTAGTTTTGTTGAACGTCAACCAGCTTTTATTTATTTGCCTACTTGCAATGATTTATTAAAAATGATAAACTTATTACCTTGGCAAAAAATATGTCCAAACTGCAATGATTTTAATATACCTACTCGTATTCTTTAGTCACATTTTTCTAATATTATTTACACAATGCATTAAATTCTACATTTTTTCATCTCTAGACGTGCTTGCATGCCGCTAGAGTAACGCACATCATTATCGTAGTGGGCCTAAACATTATCTTAATTAGAGCATCCTATCTGATAGATGGCGCCTCTATCTGAGATGGCATCTGTGCGGCGTGTGCATCTCCTGTTTAATTACATTTGTCGATGCGCCCCCGCCCGCCCCGCGCCCGCCCCTCGCTCGCCCGCCCGTTCCAGACCCATTCGCTTCATTTGCAAAGTGCATTTCGATGCCACGCTCAATTGTTCCGACCCTGCGCTTAATTGCCCACCCGTTATTTATTATTGACATTCGAATACACATTTATGTGTATTTATCGAGCGCTATTCATTTACGTATCCACTAAAATCTGCTGCTCTATGGTACGATTGACCATTTGGTTAATATTCTGAGCGCTTTCAAAGTATTTTGCACAATATATGTATGACACCTTGCCTCTACGCGTAAGGAATGATTAAATTCTATGCCTGACTAAGGCAGTCTTTTTTCGGCTCATCTATCAGGGTACAAAGCGCAAAAGCAATTATTACACAGGTAGGTCTTTCGCTTTTCTTTTTTTAAATTTAGTCTATACTTCCGCTATCGTCGTGAAAGACGCAGAATCGCTGCGCCATCTCCTAAGAACCTGTTGGAAAGTACTCACGAATGAGTCTTAAAAGTTGACTCATCATTTTTGTATGCAAAGCATCTTATTAGGTTTAGTAAAATGATAATAAAAACGGTAAAAAAAATTAATAACAAACTCTAGTTTATTGGATTTTTACGGTCCAAAAGATCCGCATGTAGACGAATACACATATTTATTTACGGATTGAAAAAAACTCAAAGCAAAAACATAGGACCAAATTGAAAAACTTCCCATCACTCACTATTAATGGGATCCTGGATATTGACGCAATTTTCAAGTTGGATTAAAAGATTTTTTATTTTTAAGATCACAATAATTGTACCACATAAAATTAAGAAGAATTCAATTGCTTATGTATGTTAAAGAAATCCCTAAACAGGACGATTAAAGTTTAAACAAGCGTAATCATGTCACGGTCGCCTCACTCGCCGCAAGGAAAAGTCTTCATATTTACGTTAGGAGCACGCACATCGCGCCATTCGATAAACATCGCAACAACTCCACACATGCTGTTTGCTCGACTTCGCATTCCAGCCGGGGTCGTATCGCTCCTCATTGGTATTGCGAGTAGCCGCTGTGTTATTTGTTTGTTTGCGAAAGCATACGCTGGGAGCTTTGATTTTTTTCAATTCGGAAATAATGCGGAAGGCGTGGGCCGCCCGGGCCCCGGGCGATCGGGACTCGCCAATCAAGGATCGACGTTCGTTAGGAGAGGAGTTCTCGCTTGGTTAGCCGAGCACGTACGTGGGACCTTTCCACTCGGAAGCACTGATTTTCTCTTAGGATCCGAAATGATGAACTTCAGCGATCTTCCGCTTGATTTGAAGAACAAATGTATCTCGTAATGCTTTATAAGTTGATCGGGTTGTTTACGTTGTCTACTGACTTAGATTTTTGTTTGCTGTTTGGGATTTTTCCTTTTATTCGTATCGAATCGTCGTTGAACAACAATAAATTCAAATTATTAATATGCCAACCTGGTTAAACTCGTACCTAATACAGATAAATTATGTAAACAATCTTAAACTCAAAGATTTATGTTAAGAGCTCCATATGTATTTGAAGTATTATTAACGATTTTATTAAGCAGAACACGAGCTTTTCGAGCAATAAAAAATGCTCATTTACTCAATAATAAATGTTGGACAACATAGTATACACATCTCACCCCAAAGTAAGGTGCTGTTATGGGTATGATTATAAAAGCTATGTAGGTATATCGTTTAATACATACTTATAACCATCCATAACTCCAAGCCACGGGCAAGTTTTCATTAAGTAAGCCCACGAACCTCGGCGCATAGGGTTGGGTCACTCCTAAATGTAGTGGTTAGAGAACCTATATAATTGGTAGTTATACAACCATTCGTCCAATAGTCACTACAGTAACAGGGCTGAAACAAATTTAAATCAGCCAGCATTAGGTCACCTAGAACCTTAATTATGGCGGTTATATTTCATCAGCATTAATGGCTGTAAAATTATATCTTCTAATGATGCCTCACACCTTCTGTTGGGCTAATGGCAAATTAAATCATAATGATTTACAACAGCGCGAGACTTGTGGGCCGATTTGGACTGTTTCGACGTCCATTACCGAGCTATAATTGTATCAAAATACGGCAATGACTCGTCAACTTGTCATATTTCAAGTTCACATGGATGAGAGTCGGGTTAAATATAAATATCAAATGATTCCCGTGACCTTGTACGTGTGGGACGAGTTTCATGGTCACGGGCTCTAAGAAGAGTCGTCGACTTAACAAAATCAGGTTTCACCCATTCTATTATAAATAAAATTATGAATAAAGATATAATTATAGGCTACAAAGATGCGCTTATCGTCAACATCAATGTTCTAGAGTGACTCTACCACCGGATTCGGAATGTTGCTGTCGATATTACTTTGATTGCGAGATGCAGAATTCAATACTTATTCTGAGTCGCTATTCAGCGCCATCTATCAACAATTTGAAAAACTGTTTGCATACGGAACCTCGAAGTTGTTTGATCAAATCAAAGGTCATCGGGAAGATAATGATGACTTGTGACTTGCACGGAAGCGACTCCAGCGCATGGAGTAAACACGCGCCGCTCATCACTGACAGTGATATATCTTTCTCAATGTCAGCTCAGTTCACGCTTCACAAATTACGACACATTAATTTGGTCGGCACTCCGCCACAGATGCATACGACCACGGAAATGCAGCGAGTTATTCGCGTGCGTTACGTGGCTCAAGGAATCTCGTGGTTGTGTCACATTAAGTTTTTTAGGTAGGGCCCACACCTGCTGTTGTGTATGGATTTGGGAATAAAGCGTTCCACTACTAAACTCCTGCAGTTTTTCCTTCACAAACGAGAGAGAGAGGAGCCTGTGCCCCTCTTATGGCGATTGACCCAATATTGATCCTATCTTATGCGTCAAAAGTCAAGGGATCGAATCCCACACAAAGAAAATCATTTTTGTGTGATGAACATTTGCATTTGTCCTTTATCAGGTGTTTATTAGTATTTGGGCTGGTCAATAACCACAAGGTTGGCACCGGCTCGTCCTCATCGGGTGAAAAGGGGAAACCGGAGGAGTTTAGTGGGTAGTGGGACGAACGTCTGTAGTCCCGAGCCCCACACACGGCCGCAGGCTTCGCTAGCCTGCGGCTAAGGCACGTAAAAGTGTTCTCCTCCGCAAAAAAAAAAAAAAAAAAAAAAAAAAAAAAAAAGGTGTTTATTAGTATTTAAGTTGATATTTGTGATACCTTCGTTGTTTCTGATACCCATAACACAAGTGCTCAAGCTTGGGGTAAGATAGTAACTATTGCTCAGATGGGACCAAAAAGGCTATATCTAACAAAAAAAATAGTAACTACCTATATCTTATCTTAAAATCAAATGCACGAATGATTTTACATTTGAAACAGCATTGCTAAGATTACAAAGGAATGCTTGCGAAATCATGAAAAACACAAGAATTTGTACGCGAATCTCCTAACATTAATTGTTTGGGAAAGTTACGGGGACAATATACGGACGATTTTTATAAATAAATCACCCTCGTTGTTTGTACGGGCTACGTCCAACTATGGTGCCTGCAGATGGCCGAGTTGTAACATTAATAAAGCAAAATCTTTCGAGAAGCTAGTAGGTCATTAACGTTTGTCATGATCACTGCCAAGGCGAGCGCAGACAGGTGTAGGCGTATGTATAGTACATAGAGCTTGTGTTCAGACTGGAGACTGTTTTATTTATTTGAGTTGGCGCACTAACACTAATTCACCGTTGTAAATCTGTACGATGTTTATAAGTTGTAACATTTATAGATATAAAATAATAACATACAGTTATATTAAATTGAAGTGTTTGTATTATAGGAATAACAGCTTTTGAATGCATGCATTAGATAGTTTATGCTTTGCATATGAAAGTTTTTGCGATAGATAAAAGAATAAAACGATTCTTAAATTTTAAGTACAAATATTTTTCATGGGCGAAGCTTGACTACAATGACATTTTACATAAAAAGTAAATAATCATGAAGAAAAGTCGCCCATTGCTTTGGTGACTTTTGGAATGTCATACTACCTACAAGATTAGATATTAGTTTAAGATCCGAGCCTATTACCACCTTCACCCATCTGTGATTTAGATGAGACATTTTTGTCGTCGTCGTACGTATGACATCTCGTATCTTTAGCTCTTCTAATCAATGGTATGTTATGTGTGCAGTTTAAGCTCAGATTAGATTTCGACTAATACCACCTCATGACCAATAGAGCGCGATAGAGACAACTGCAGCTCGGACCGAAAATACCTATTAAAAGTACTTAAAATCAACGTTTCGTAGTCCCCTGATTTCTTCTCCAAAACTTGACCGATTCGACTACTTTTTTCATCAAAAATTAAAGAAAGGCTTTGGCCGTGTTCCTATGTTTTCCTTATTTTATTTAATCTAGTTAAATTTGTTTTCTGGATGTTTGAACACAGCGGAAAATCTGGACATTTTTTTAGGTTTTTGAAGGTTCATAACTCTTTTAATTATTAATTTATGAAAAAAAGGATAACATGCAAATAGTGGCCATAGATTTTTGGAAAAAAATATATTTCTCTACTGGCATTATCCAGGAATGAAACAGGGGAATACGTTGGTATGGAAAAACGGCCCTAGTGTTTTCTCTTAAGACCAAATAATACTAATATTATGTTGAAACCATCTTTCACTAAGGAGTAGAGCGAAAGGTAGGTCCAAGACTTAACACCATTAAGATAACTACACTTTTTGTAGTTTATATGAAAATTGCCATATAATGTCATTGCAAAAGCTGCTGATTGTTATAATTTCGAGTTTCAAATAGGCGCATTGATGACAAATAACATGATATATAATATTGGCTAATAGCCATTATTGTAATTATGAGTTGACTACAATATCGTAGGTCTTTGCCTTGCAGTGACACTAAACAAATACAAAACTATCTCCATCGACCTCTGCTATCATTGCCTCACTCAATTCAAAAGCAGTTCACAGACTATGTTGCCAAAATTTCACTCGTCGTATTTCATTAGAGATCAAAAAGAGAAAATCAATTCGACTTTTCTGTAACCTTTTCTGCAAACTTGTTTGTAAATGACAAATAACAAATAAACAATATTAGTCTAAGTGACACCAATTTAGGATACAAAAATTACTGAAAAAAAAAAACCATATCGCACCGGCCTTATTTTTTGTCGGACATCGAAGGGCAGCAAGATAATAATCAACATATCATAATGATTATAATCAATATATCTACAACATAACACAACAACGGCCTTGTTTTTAAACAAACAAACCAACTTTTCAAGTCGGTAAAACGTCCTCTAGGTGGTCAATCGACAGTAGTTTTAACTACCTTCCATGGAACTGGATATTATTCACATAGAATTTTATTCACCACTCTTGTTCAACACCTAATACCTCGGCTCCTTACTGATTTTGGTCTAATTAAATAGTGAGATAGTAAAACCTTCATGACGTACAATTTTGCCACACAGGGGCAAAAATAATAAATCGATCTTTACAAAGGTACAAAAGAGCAAAGGCTCTACTTGGTGGGAGGACTATTTTCAAAACCAGACTGGCTAGTTACCTCTAGGTATAGGCAAAATTTCTCGCCATAAAAGCTCGAATTGTGTTCCTGCAATGCCAAGCAATGTGGCCTATTCTTGGAACTCGAAACTTGTAGCTAGATCAAAGAAGCCTACAGCTACCATCGAAGACTTACTACGAGTACCACGACGCTAGATGTCAGACTGTTAGCGGTTACACTGTAATTTTAAAAATCGCCTTCAATCCCATCAATTGTTATATCATTGTTGTAATGAACGGCTGACGTACGTCGTTCTTAATGTGGCGTACGGTTCCGGGTCAGCAGAATGCAAATGAAGGAGCATAAGGGGCGCAAACATCATCAGCCCAGCAAACACAGTGCGTATGATTGCCGCGCGGACGGCTGCGACGCATTTTTCACCGCCCAATCAGCGCCAGTGGCAATTGCAATTATCTCTGGCACCAAATCGAATTATGATCAATTCGGATTTGCGCGCATTCGAACGAATATAAAACGGTTTGCATTAAAATTTGGCGCGCGATGCACGGGATGCGTTCCCATTAGTCGGGTCGGACGCTTTGTTTGTTCATCCGAGCCCGCGTCCGCTTTTCATTATCTTTTTTGTTTTACCCGTTTTTGTTTACGATGCTTTACGCGTCATTGGGCGATGGATTTTAATTTCAGAATAAAACATTTCATTTTGAACGTTGACAAACTACGCGAGGAAATTGCACGAATCGCGCTGGTGGAACTGTGACTATTAACAAATGAGAGGAAAATGCCTTTAGAATTAGTAGACGTTAGTCATAGTTTGCTAGGAAGAAATAGTGTTTGAAATCCTCGACCGATCATTCTTTTAAGTAAATACCAAAGTTTTGTTTAGAAAAATGTGTTATCTCTGAATGCATTTTATTTCTCTAGTGTACCAGAGATCTCGCACATCTGCATCATGTATTCTTATATTATCCGGCATTTTTCTTAAGACATCATATTTAACACACATGCGGTGTATGGAGGAATGTGTTTGTCAAAAATACTAGGTACCTACTATAGTTGATAAGAATTTGCCCAGAGCAACATTATGCACGCCGGACATGCAAAAAATAAAAATTTTACTCGTACCGCAAAGAAGTCAACGTTACAAGTACCACCTAATCCGCACGCTGCTCCAATGCGAGCTGGTGTTCACAAGTCCCAAGTTTGCTCAAAAATTGCAAACCAAAACCATTGCACCCCAAATCCGCAGAAGATTAAAAAAAACTAACAGATCTCTCATGTCCGTTGCAGGTATGGTTCCAGAACCGTCGCGCGAAGTTCCGCAAGCAGGAGCGGCTCGCGCAACAGAAGGCGGGCGAGGCGCCGGTGAAGGCGGAGGGCAAGCGAGACAAGCCCGCGTCCCCCGCCGCCTCGCCGCACCCCGCCCCGCCCGCGTCCGCGCCGCAGCCTGCGCACCATGCGCTGCCGCACCTCTCCCCGCCGGACCTTAAGCCTATCACGTCGTCAGGTAACTACTCAGACTTCTTCTTCCTGCGAGCGTTTTGTCCCCAACTAGCCAGGCGGAGGGCAAGCGCGACAAGCCCGCGTCCCCCGCCGCGTCGCCGCCCCCCGCCCCGCCCGCGCCCGCGCCGCAGCCCGCGCACCATGCGCTGCCGCCTCTATCGCCGCCGGACCTTAAGCCCATCACGTCGTCAGGTAACTACTCTTCTTCTTCCTCCGAGCGATTTGTCCCGAACTAGCAAGGGTTTTATAAACTAAGTCAGTTGGCAGACAGAACGAAACCCACCTGATGGTAAGCGGCCACTGCGGCCTATTCCATTGAGGGACACTTCAGAAGGAAGCGTCGCTCAATGTGCTGCCAGAATGTAGACTCGTCTGATCTTTGAGCCTTTGATTTCAAGTGTACTGACTCCCACATGAATACTGCCGGAACACAGCCAGAGCTATTATGGCGGCAGATTTCAACTGTGGGGGTGGTAGCTAGCCAGTCGGTCGGACTCTGAAAAAGCCCTACCACCAACCATACCGTAAAGGTAGGTGCGCATTCATCATGATACAGGATCTGGCAAGTCTAGTTATTAGATTGGAGCGACTGCTATCTGACTTCCGTAACCATGGATGATGGCTACACAGCCATTCGACTACTATCGTCAGGTACCTACTATGTTATGTTATTCACTTTGATGGCCTCCGTCGTGCTGTGGTTAATAGGTCCGAACAAGGCCTGTTATTAAATCCTAGGTCGTTGTGATTGGGCTAGGAAAACATTTCGGTAGTCCGATTTTCCCCCTTGTACTTAAAACACTGGACCATCGAGGCGTTTGTAAAATAGACAGATATTGACAATGACAACATATCCCGCTCACGAAACTATGTGTGTTATCCTGATGTATCAAAATGAAGATTTTAACAAGCGGGTGCTTTCCAAATGTTCCCGTTTGTCATCCAAGCACATCTTCTCTCACTCAGAATAAGATAAATTAATTCACGCTTCAAATTAAGTAGTTTTCAATTTAATTTCGAATACGCCGTATAAATTTAAAAGTTCACACGATCCGTAAATTATTTTGTCTATAGCCTGTTTTACAGTCCAGCGTAAATAAGTGGTTACAATAAAATCAGGCTGTGCGCCCATAAATTGCAGTAAGTACGTGATAAAATATTCGGCGCGCGTCTCAAATTCGCGATTAAAATAAAGGCAGGGCAGGTAGCTGGGGCTGGCAAATGAACGCTTGGAACCGGTGATAATGGCCTGAGAACATCTCATTACAATATTAACCACTCAATCCCGAACCGGCACTCGGGTGCCGCGTAACAATAGATTTTCTATTGTGTCTGGTAATCCGGGGCTCGAAAGATTAAAATGAACATTTTTACAGCTGCGTGGAAAGTCACAAAATTATCGGCTAGTAAAGACGTCATTGTGAATGCCGTCATAGAAAACTAAGATCAACAATTTTCATTCAAACCAACCGTGATTACGTTTCGGTCACGAAACGTCTGGTTTTTTTTTTAAACTGTAATAAACCGCGAATTATATCCGTTTAACGTTTTAATAGTTTTAATGAGTATAAATCGTGTAAATATCAGGAACCGCCTATTAAAATATTCTGTATTCATAGGCTTCAGAGATGAATACTCAAAAAGCTACAGAATGGCTCTACCACTAACTTTGGAATGTTGATGTCTATTATAGATTTCTTCTTTAGTATTACAAGTATATATGTCTTCCATATTTTACTATGCGTGACTTTTTTAGCAGTTATTCGTTATCGTACAACTTTTAAATCTGAAGACGTCACGAAGTTTTACGCAGGTCATCACAATTTTCACGGACACGTAATAAATATTAGATTATGTTATAATGTTTGAAGTTAAACGAAGTGGTGAAGACGTAATGGTATTTCTGACGTATCAGATGAAACTCTCGGTTTGTTTTCAAAGTGTTGATTTCAACTCTGCCGATGACGCAATCACTATTTCGGGCGATTATACACATTAGCGTATGTCGAGGACAATGAAAAATTGCTTTTTTTCATACCTTCTTTTCGCTGAAAGCTAACCCACGCTAATTGGTGACACGTCCCTAATTAATATCTTCTACTTTTAACGAAATAAATATTTAACCAGTACCTACATTTTAAAATGTAAAATCTTACAATACGTTTTGTTTTTTCTTTCTTTGTATATATCTGGAGACAATATTTTTTGCTCTAATAGGTTTCACTAACGATTTCAAATGATTTCATTTGAGAAAATTTGAACACAAAATAATTAAAATGTATCTATGTTTATTTTTTTGCATGATATTGCAAACTCTTAATCTAGTACCGTATTGTGTCCTGCATAATACATAGCCGAACCTTTTTTGTACGAACCTTACTGGCCGCATTTAAAATGCCGTATTATTTTATTAAGTTAAAAACAAGCAAATTCATTTCTTGGTGTATAGTCAAAGTTGTCAAGATATATTTTAATGTTGTTTTTAAAAGGCAAGATAATGTTAAAGTTTTAAACGTTAGATGCCATCTTGAAAAAGCAAATCTTGAAATAATAATAAAATATCTTGGTATATTCACTATTATTAATAGCCTCCTCTCACGTATCGCGCGATAGCAACACGATTTGTAAACGCTATACGATAGGAGGTATTTTTCTTTTTGAGATTTTGTACCTACCTTATTTTAGACCCACAAAGTAGGGGTGTTAACTTAAAATAGCATTAAGCACATTTTATTTCGTCTTTTTGTAACCAAGATGCTCAATTTAATATAAAATTATAACGTCTCATACTTTAAAATGGCGGACTCTAACCCGTTCCTACTTAGGGTGGGTATAAATATTTAGGGGTAGAGCTGTGTAACTCTTTACTGAAACGACTCAGTGATTCGAATCTTTTAAATGATCTACTGATAGATTCGGATCAGCGCCGCATCAAATGAATCTTTGAATCAATTGGATCTCCGTCTCTTTCGGTACGCGTCGATCAATGCGCTCACTGAGTCGCTGATACGAATGATCGCAAGATCCACTGTTCGGAATACTTCGGAAAGATTCGGGCGGACGGAATCGAATCATTTGAATCAATTGGATCTCGATCTCAGTTCGGTACGCGGCGATCAATGGGCTCACTGAGCCGCTGATATGAATGATCGAAAGAATCACTGTTTGGAACGATTCGGAAAAAACTCGGAATTATTTAATTTTTGCTTTTTTTACATTTTATTGATGTTCATAAAATTTTACGAATTATATGTTATTGTATGTTATTATATTATTAATATATTTCTTTATTTTTTCTCCGTTGTTTTTTGTTTATTAGCACTACCTATTATCCTATTCTGCTTAGCCCTAGGGCTGACTGGTAGAAAATGTCATATGGCATTGAGTCCGTCTTTTGTACCGTTGTGTTGTAGAATAAATAAATAAATAAAAGCGATATTGAAAATTATTTTCTTAATAATTATGCTCTCTGATCTAGTTGAGAATCGATGATCCAAATGATTCAAAAGATGCGTTTCACTGATTCGAATCTTTGAACTGATTCAGATGCAAATGATCCAATCTTAAACAAGATACGTTTTTTCCACGCCTATTTAGGGGTTAAGAGGACCATAATATGGAAGCTAGTACGAATTGAAAGGTTTCTACTCTTTCTTACTTTGCGTTATAATATCAGTTAGCATTTTTTTATTCATTTTGGCTCTCGTCTGTATTAACAAGTTAATTACAGTACTTAAAAGTTTACGAATGTGAACTGCGTTTCGCTAAATCCGGTGAAATTCCATCGTAATATTTTTAACCGCCACGCGATACGTGTATTTTTAGCTCCGTATCAACAAAATCTCTTACATTGATCGCTGAGATTTGGCCGGTGACTCATCGGCACAGAATATCCGACCAATAGCTGAACCGATCGTACTATTTCAGTTCACGGGTTTGCGTGGGCGAACACAACAAGGATTCCGACTAGAAAATAAACAAGTCACACCGAATAAGTGGATTTTAAATATATTCATCGACGTATGAAAAATTCATGTTTTGTCACGATTACGCATTTTCTATTTTTGAGGGAATTCACATTACAGGTCATGATTATCCCCATGCCTCGCTTGTTTGAAGTCTTTGTAACTGACGTCGTTAAAACGTCTGGATGATAGAACTGTGCGTGTAAGCATAATAAAAATAACTTGTGCAATTCACAGTTTTAAGTCATAGAACAGTGACGCGGTCTCTATTTTTTTAAGAATTAACATTTAAAGAGCATTTAAGTAACACGACACATAATTTATAACACAACCTATGACAAAGCCCCCACGTAGTGGAGTTTTGAGTAGGAAGTACGTACATCGACATGTTAACTATCATGCCTGGTTAAATCGACGTATTGAGATAATCCGTATATCGAAAACACTACTGTGAACGATTTTGCTATATGTAGGTACATCCTGTTGTACAGAAAAATATTTACATTGCCTAACTACTCTGGTTTGGCAGATCTCTGATGCTTCAGGATCACGGTCCAGATCTTATCCAAAGCACACAAACAAGATGCTTCTACAAATTTCAAAAGTGATTATAACTCAAATTACAAAGATGATCTGTTTTATCAGCTTAAGGCTACTCACCCGATTTTATTTTCCTTGCTACAGTATTTACCAAAATTATATATTTTTTTCTGGTAAATTAAACAAAACACTATAAAAGTAAACGTCAATTAGTTAGGTTAGAACTGTGATCAATAAAAAAAAATCAAAAACGCGGGTGAGTTGATTTGGGTGAGTACTGAGTATCCACCTAAGCCGTTTTATCGACCTGCTTGTAACATACATCTAGTTAGGCCACCGCATCAGAGCCATAGCTTATACCACTGAGGCAGGATTGGTTTGCACCGCGAGGTCCTGCGGCCGAGGCACAACAAGGCTCACCTAATGGCGGCCTTGCGGCATTAATCACATTACGCCGCCGCAGCCGCCGCCGCCAGATTTTCACTTCGGCTCATTTGCGCTAATTGTACGCGATTGTCACTCAGGCTTGAATAAACAACGGAGCCGCGCGGCAAGGATTAGGTGATTACCGCTTAATTGCGTTACCACGATTATTTCATATTCGCCCGTCGGGCTGCAGTCTGATTTCATATTCGGGCAGATTTGTATGCACGAGTTTCTGTTTGGCTTGATGCGGTACTTATACGTTTTAATGCGCAATTAAGTTAGCGAATGGGTAGGGTTTGCCGGATTTACTGCGTTTAGCTATTAGGCCTTTCGTTTAAACGGAACCGCCTGAGTTCCATCCAGCGGTTTAGCAATGCTCTAATGTCCTCAAAATCCGTGATTAACAGGAAAACTAGACCAAATTATTAGATCACAGCTACGCTGCCTATCGGCTGTGAGATTCACTTACAATAGGACTAGGCGCACCTATGTGGCACAGATAAAATATATGTGCCATAGGTGCGCGCTCCGATTCGAGCAATTGAGACGCTTGAAACCATTTTGTTACCACAGCACATCTCATTCTTTATGAACCAAAACTTTCGTTGTTTCCGTCTCTAGTTGCTCATGGTGATTTCTGTTTTTTTTGTAACTAAGTAGGTGACATTTTGACTAAGACTATAGAGTAAAAATACTTAACTACTGTTGGTTCGGATTGAAATACCTGTGTATGTGGTTCTTTTAACCCCCATGTTTTGTTGCAGCGAACAAGCTGTGCGAGGAGCTAACAGGCGTGGGTAACGGCATGCCTCCCGTGTCCAGCGCGGGAGGCAAGTGGTCCGGGGGCTGCGGCCTGCTGCGCCAGCCCTCAGGCTTCCCCCTGCTCGGCGTGGCGCCGCCCAACTACCTGCTCTCCGACCACCTGGGGTCCCTCGCGAAGACGAACAACCATCTTTTCTAATCGGCGTAGATTAGAAAGCGGGAACTACGCTCGGTAGATGTGTGCAGGGGTACTGCGCTCGCGTTAGTGATGTCCTGTTGGTCTTATTCTCAATGTTAACGACTCATTTTCAGGTTGGTCGCAAAGTTACCTTAAGTGATCAGGTCGAATCAAATCTTTAGACATTCCATAACTTCCACCTGAAAGTTCAGCCTTTAATGTCTGTGCAAAATTGTCTTTCTGTTGGAAAACTTTCTGCAGATCAATAATTGAAATCAATTAATTATACAATGATGAATTGGATGAATAAGTTCAAGGAGCGCACTTATAAAATGAATTGTTCTTTGTGGAATTCTGCCACGTAGAACAACAGATAATTACGCAAGCAGTGCTGCACAAATGAATGCGCAAATACAGCTGCCCTTTTCTTTCATAAAGTCACAGCTTAAAAAAACGATCCGGCCAACGGATACAATGTAAGAAAACCGCAACTGTCTTGGCCTCCTATGAAGAGTTAAGACCAACTTCGGGCTGCGCTAAACGCACTAACCTTACATTCCACGCGACGTTTTGACGGACGCTAGTGAAATCCTTTGACGGACTGAAACGTTACACGTGACTGAATAGTGAAAAGAATACTCGAAGTGCCAAAATGTGTCCACTAAAATGTATCTACAATCGCAATAATGAACATTGTGGTGGTGTTTTAGACATATTTATTGTAATGTGGTTCGCCGTGAGAGCGGCACGCGCGTGTATAGTTTTAAATCTATTGCTAGGATTATCGTTAATTAACTGGACGGAGTTATGCAGAAAGGTTTCAGAAAAAAGAGGCAGTGATCTGTTATAAAACATGTAACATTGCAAATAATGTACCATGTGATTTAGATTTATTTTTCAGAGACAGCAGAAGCTCCACAGTTGTTTCATCTGTGCTGAATCATAACACAATCCACAAATTGATTAAACTATTTTTTGTATTGGATCCTTTCTGCATAACAACGTCCAATTGCCAATGAAGCATACCTAGAAGAAATAAAACTTTGTGTGATATGTAACGAATGTAAATAAGTAATATTCCAAACATATTGTATACGTTTATCAAGTATACCTTATTTAACTAGTAACGACAGTAACACAGATCATTCCAATTTTCGCTAAATAGTGATTTTATTATTAGTTAGTATTATTTATATGCTTCCTACGTACAGTATCGTAAGCCACATAGTATAAATTATGATAGTACCTATAGATTACTGTTAATTATTTAAATTTAATACATGACATTGTTTAGAATGCTGAAATATATTTGAGTTTGACAGATTTTAAGTTTTTCACATCCCCTAATATTATCCAAGTACTAAAAGATCCTTGCTTATGGTTTTACCGATAATTCAAAAATAATGACAGAGTGTTATTCAAAATCTAAATAAATTTAAATTTTGAATAAAACACTATTTATCTATTAGAAGGCTATTTATCTTTTAACACTTAAATTTAGACACTTTTGCACTTGTACAGTAAAGCAACATCGATTAAGTAACAATTTATTTTATAACAATATCTTATGAAGTAAATTAAACGCAAGCATTCCAAACAAATACTATGTGGCTTACAATACTAATAAGTATCGATTTAAAGGTCGAATCCGTCTAGTCAATGAAAGTCATTATTTATAAGCAAATACGTTTTAATTTCCAGTCCCGTTTGATCTACGGAATTAGTTGTTTCAAAATAGTTGATAGTTAATTATAGGTAAATGAATTTCGGGCCTGACGTGGAACAACATGTAAATATGTAATAAATAATGTACATAAGTGCATAGTGACTGTACCCGAGTGTATGTAATTAAATTGACGAATTTGTCGAAGGGTGTTTTAATAAAGAGAATATTAAATGGGATGTGTTTTTTTATTTACGTCATCATCATTTCGTATGGCTTCCACATGAATCCTCAAACGTCTATGTCGAGTTGCCGCAACCAGTCCACTGCCGCCGGCGTAAGGTTATGGAGTTCACGCATACCACCAGAAAAACGACGAAGAGGGCATTCCTCAACAATATGGGTCATTGTTTGGATTGGAGCCCCACAGTCACAGTCAGGCCCATCTCGGAGACCCCATTTACGTAACTGGCTTTTATTAGGTATATGTTTTGACGTCAGAGAGGTGTTATTATCGAAGTAGGATTTAAAAGTGTTTCAAGGCAAAGTGTCCAGATTTATAACATCTTCTTTGTAAATAACACGATAACAGTATTCATATTCTACGTAAGAATTGAAACAATACAATTTCGATTTGTATATTTTGAGTTAGTTCAGTTTTGTATTAATGTCTCACTGTTCATAGTTAACAAAGTGTGTAAAGGGAATAAAAAACCAAGGAATTAGCCCCTCCCACTATTATACGACCATAATTAATGCTAACTCTGTGAACACCAAAATGGTTGTTACTGTCCTTACGGCTCCTAAAAGAAGTGACAAGAAATATTCAGCCTTGTTTGTTCGTTCGCATTCTAACGAGATTCTCTTTAAGTTCCAATCTGTAGTTATAAATGTATTTCTGGTCATTCTGATTGTTTAACGTGAAACATGCCAGAGAGGAAAGTCATAATCCGTAATAAAGCAGAGTTAGTCATTTGTCACAGGAAATAATTACGTTTCAAGTCATTTGACATAGCACAACGGTTAACGTCTGGAAATAGGTTTGATAATGAGTCTAAACAACATCTGCGTACAAATAATGATCAACATGATACATAATACAACCTTTATGTAACCTCATTACAGGTTACGAAGGGTGTTACTCGTAAATGTCACTCATATTAAAAATTAAAAAAGAAAATGTTTATCAAGTAAAATATTTTTAGCAGTGTATTTTTTCAGTTGGCAGACAGGCACGCAGCCACTGGTGGTAAACAGCCACAATGGTCTATTTCATTGAGGGATTGTTAATCTGAAGTCATCACTCAATGCCACAATGGCGGCTCTGCTTTGAGCTTTTAATTTCAAAATCAGCTAAAGCTATTATGGCGGCAGATTTTACCTCTGTGGTATGTAGGTGGTAGCAAGTAGACTTCTGAAAAAACCCTAATACTAGCCAGAAGAGAGACGGGAATCGAACCCACGACCGGGTTTTAGACCAGAACGGCGTAGCCACTTTCCCATGAAGACTATTTTTGCTTCATAACAGAAAGTACATAAACTGACTTGCAGTAATCGAATCCATTACGAATTGTGCAATCTTTTAATGTAATCGTAAAACACCTAAGTGGAGTCATTTATTTCCCATGACCCATTGCATTGAACCGAAATATCCAAGGCGGTATTTGTTCTATTTTTAAAAAACAAGGTATTTTTTATTTTCTTTGGATGCGTAGGCGCAGGTGACAATGATAACTCAGCGGGTACTCGGTTCGCTGGTATTGGTGAGTGTACCACAGGGAGTGGGCTACGTTGATGATTTTTTCACAGATTCTTCGTATGCCTTTTATGGAAGCAACAGGAAAATTGGTCGCAATACATTGATTTGGTTATTGTTCCTCGTCACTAGATTGATTTGGTTATTGTAACAGATATAGAGATTGGCATCTCTAAATCTATTACAATAACCAGTTTGTGATACATTCTGTGATAAATAGGCATAGGTATAGGCCGCTGTAACAGTTTATCTTAAGGGTTTTTTTTTCTCGGAGGATAATGCGTTTATGCACCATAACCGCAGGCTAGCTAGACCCGCGGCCGTGTGTGGGACTCGAGACTGAAGCGTCTACTACCCACTAAACTCCCCCGGTTTCTCCTTCACACCCGATTAGGACGAGCCGTTGCTAGCCTTATGGCTATTGACCAGCCCATCCCCGGGTACCCCGACTTGAGAGGCCTCAAGTCAGGGTGGCGCCTAGGGAGGGCCACCCGAGAAACTAGGTGACCCTCAGACTTGGCTCGAGCGACCTGTGCAATGCGGGCGTTAGGGGGGCTACCCCCGCCCGCAGGTCATATCTTAAGGGTTACAAGATACTTATCTCTGGGAGATAAGTTGGGACTTATTTATCTTTTTTGGAAATGCATTACGCCTACCCGAAAACGTCCCTCCCTCCCATACCCAGAGATTAGGGGTTAGAGTACCAGCGTGCCCCTTACGGAAGGTAGGAACCAAATGCCTGCAAACTGAATTAACTTTAAAAGACCCTTGACGGAGAACTTCTGAGTGACAAACCAGTATTATAAATAAAGTAAGTGTCCCACTGCAAGGCAATGACCTCCAATATTTAAATCAAGTGATCGTCACACTGATGAGTACTGGCTTTACGCTCCAGTGGTCTAGTGGTTTAAGTAGGGTCCTGGGTTCAATTCCCGGGTCAAGCAAACATTTAAGTCAGTTTTTTTTAACACGGGTAGGGTTTGTGATCGCTAATTTTATTAAAATAGTGTTAACAGTCTCGAAATGCTTTTAAACAACGGCTCTGTGTTTTCATTAGGAAAACAAAAGATATAGAACATTGATAAAGATTGTTTTTGCGAAAACACGAGAGCATTTGAAGAACTTTTAACTCATTTTTAAAGGTCGAGAAGTGACATTTAGTGCTTATAAAAAAATGAACATCTGCTTTTAAATCAAGCGTGATTTATTCCATGTTACTTGTATATGTCGCGGAGTTGTAATTTCGCTATCTTTTAATATCTGGTCAGTGCCCTTTGTATTCGCTAAGATAGTTTCTACGTTATACCTACTCCCTATCTATATATATCGATTCAATGACGATTGTGACACTTCATTGCACGCTAGGGGTCGTGGGATCGCATTCCGTCATGAGACGAAATTTTTATTCTGGGATTTGTATATGAGATAATGAGATATAATTTTTATAATACTTCGATACGTGGTCGCACGTTTTTTGTCATGCTTTCAGTAATAAACCAATAAATATGACCTAGCGATGCAAAAGAGCGCATTCCTTTCTTTAAGGCCAGCAATGCACGTGTGGTTTCTGGTGATGCAAATGTCCATGGACGAAAGACATGGAAGGACATGGAGGTAGATCACGCATGCGTGTATGCGACCCTTTTTGTTAAAAAAAAATTACATTTGACGACCGATTGGGTATAGTTAATTTGTTAAGTGGTCTCAGTCAGAGGTTGCGGGTTCGTTTCTACACGTACATACATTTGAGTGCCCAAATATGTTTGTTTTTATCTGCAGACGAGAAATTCGAGAGTCGCGAATTCTATTAACCGCGACACCAAAATACTTACCTATTAAAATTGTTTTTGTCGTGTTAGTTCCAGTTAGTTTCATCCTTGTCCTTGGAATAGTGTGATGCCTAGGTATCTATAAGAAGGCAGACATTCATAATTTAATATAATATAGCAAATATGTAATAAATTGTATATCCGCTGGAATGGTAAAAAAATTAGATTTCAACTTGTAGCAATGATCATACCGATGAAACCGTTTTGTATAAACATTTGGTAAATCTATCCGATTATGTTGAATGTAAAGAAGAGTTTTTTTCTGGAAAATTATGAAAAATATAATTTTTGTGTATTTATTTACTATTACTAGCGACCCGTCACAGCCTTAACGAGTGGACATTTATTTTTTGGACATTTTGAAAATCTTTCCCTTTGATATAGGTACTACAACTTAAAAAAAAAAGTCCCTGGAAAATCCTAAATGTCATAATCATACGAGAATCCACGTCAAAACTTAAAACAAAGGTTGTTGAGTCAGGCGGTTATTTGCGCCGTCGGCTCACCGGCGCGGGCGCAGTGTTCCAGAAGGGCGGAACCTGTGCGTATAAATACGAGCTCTCGGCTTGCAGGAGTTCAGTCTAGCAGAGCTTTCAGCGTCGCCACCACCACACACAGACAAACCTACACACACTCAAACATGTCTCTGGAACGCCAAGTTCGTCTTAAGGTAAATATATTTTCAGTTTATTTTTCTTCGAATTTTATGCATGAAGCTACAAATTTTATTCAAAAATTGAAAAAGAAATCATGATATTTTGAGACTGTGAATAGTAAAAATTATCCAAATCACAACACGATTAATTTTCATGCAATAAGTAAAAAGTACATTTTAAAAATATCAGAATCTCAATTTTTAATTTATTACTTCTTATGTCAGGTATTCTAAATATAAAATTTTACGTGTCATTATTTAATTAACTCACAAATATAATAATTTACACACTTTTGTAAAGAGATTATTTGAAATAATATAAATGGTCAAAATATAATTGGCATTAACCCAATTACCAGATTTACAAGATTTCAATTTGTTTACTGAATTGTAAAAAAAAACTCTTATGCTTTTTTACTGATGAAATCAAAATATTGTTTATTCCATCTCGAAGATTTCAACTCCAGTAATACAATCCCTTCAAAGCAAACACTAAATCACTTTTGAAACTGCTGAAATATCAATGTCCAAATATGTAAGTACACGTGTTAAAATCATGTTAATCGAATCTAAAGAGTACTGGCAACCACACCACTAGTTCTGGAACAAGTGATTTGACTGGCCCAATGACGCATTTGATATTGCTGGTGATACCCTGTCTTATACGCCAGGGATCGTGGGTTCCACCACCCAAAAAACAGGTTTTGGAGGAAACAGAAGTTTCTGGATGTTTATTTGTATTTTAGTATGAATTTGTGGTACCTTCAGTATTTTTTAGTAGCAACACAAGTGCTCAAGCCACTTACATTAAGATGAGATCAAGCTATGTGATCCGACAACATCTTGTGCGATATCCATGTTTTTTTTTATTGCAATGTGTAACAAGACTAGCAGATCGTACACCTGATGGTAAGCGCCACGTCTGCCCTTAGACAGTTCAGTGCCAAACAGTAACTAAGCAGCTACTGCCTGGCACTGCCCTGCGCCCGCTACACCGAGACGACAGTTATTAGGTCTCATATACCCAGTAATTTTACTATTTATGTTATTGATATTGATATTGTCCGTTATCTATGAACATTTTTCAATAACGGTGTTTAACAATCTGCTAACTTGTGCCCTTAGCTCGCTTCCAAGCGCAACCCTGACCAGGAGAAGGAGGTGCAGGAGTGGATCGAGTCGATCCTCGGCGCCAAGTTCCCCCCGGGCGAGCAGTTCGAGGACGTCATCAGGGACGGTACTGTGCTGTGCCAGCTCATCAACAAGATCAAGCCTGGCTCCGTGGGCAAAATCAACACCTCGGGTGGACAGTTCAAGATGATGGAGAACATCACCAAGTAAGACATTATCAAAGTTTGTTATACATCTTCATGCGTGTCATTCATAGTATAATTCGGATCAAGATATACTCGTATAAACTCTTTTTTCTCCTAGCGCTTTAGTCAAGCATCACCAGGATTTGGTTTAGTAAATTGGAGCGACTGCCATCTTACCTTCGCACGCAACCCTTGAAAGGGGAACCAAACCAATGGGATCATAAAATATATGAAACATATTATAAAATTTACATATCAAACTCCCATCATTGTATATTATGAAAAACTGCAAGTTTCGTTTAAATTTAAACAAGATCAACTTTCTTCATACTACCATAGACAAAAATTAAATAAAAAAAACCTCAAAATGGACAAATAAACTTTCTAATTTACAAAATTAAAAAAATGTGAGCTTTAAGATAGATATCCATTAGACACATAAATTAAATCCAATATCACTATACAGATTCTCAGTTATTATAGTAGAGGGATCTGTCAGTCATCAATCACTTCAAGTACCTACATCGTTTAATTCAATGACCCGAGACGATTGCCTGCCGAAACTTCATTCATAAGAGCGATAAACCGCGAATTTTGTATTGCTTGCCAAAAAAATGTCGAGACAGATTTAAAATCTAATCTGGCGAACGACAAAATAATCAAATTCCACGAATTAATGCATTTTTTTGGAAATATAATTTGAGTATCATCACTCTTTACGACAATTATACAACATTTTCCTTAGTAGGTAGTCATTAATCGACTCCTTTCGAAGTTTCTAAGATTGCATTGAAAGCATGACCAAATATGAAAAATGTTGTTGAAATGTTATGACAAATCCAAAATTGCTTTAGCACCTTGCATTCGAAACAACTCTTATAGCTATAATGTAGTTAATGCAAACCCATCAGAAAACTTTATTTTTTGTTGTTTTACACCACTTAGACTCGCGTTAAATTCATTAACTTTCATTTCTTAAAAAATACCTTTGCACTAATCAAGAAAAAAAAACGGGGGAGGTGTAGTGTAGTTTATAACCCCATCATCCCGTGTCAATACTACAAATTTTTATATGCAACATTATCCTTACGTTTGCTACTAACCTCAAGAATAACCCCTCAAGAATACACCCGCCCTCTAAATTGTAGATAATAACCTACTTCTCTTTTGTCCACAGCTTCCAGGCCGCCATCAAGGCTTATGGCGTCCCTGACATCGACGTGTTCCAGACAGTGGACTTATGGGAGAAGAAGGACATCGCCCAGGTCGTCAGCACTCTGTATGCGCTCGGTCGCGAGGTCAGTATTTACAACGGCATTCTTGTTTTACTATTTCAGCTGCCAGACAGTGAGATCTCTAGAAATATTTATATATCTTGGTATCTCTAGTACGTAAAAATACTTTAAATATCCGTCTGAGAACTTTGAAGAGAAAAAATATTTGGGTTGGCAGACACGTGGACGTCCTAATGGTATGCAGAACCATGCATGCAATGAGGGACATTTGACTCGAAAGCATCTCAATGATTGCTATACTGTAGACTCGTCTGATCACTGGCACTTTAATTTCGAGTGTTCTGGTTTCCATATTGCAATGCTGACCACAGCTTGGATTATTAAGGTGGTAGATTTTCCCTGTGCGAGTCGTTGCGTCAGTTTGACTTTGAAAAAGTCTTATAACCAACTAGAAAATTCAACCAACCACCTCTAGGATTTATCAAGATTCATAGAGCCAATGTCCAACAGTTGGTAGCGGTCAAAAATATCATTAAATATCATACACAATCGTGTATCAACTGTAATAGCAGCCATCCGATACAGCGATAACAGTATTTAAATAGAGATGATGTCAAACATGTGGGCGGGAATTCTATAAACATTCAAGCTCCATTTAAAAGTTACGTAAACATATTTTTCATAAATCTAAACATCTGAAATATTTCTACATTTAATTTTACTACTAAATTTTACGATAACACGTCCATATTTGTTTATTGCAAAGGTTCTGGAATAGATCTCGAACGGTTAAAAGAGCACGTTTACACACCATTTTGTTTGAGATACATTTCGAATTTGAGGAGTTGGAGTGTTGCCAAGTTCAAGCAAGATTTACGAGCATGCAACATTACCTCGGTTTTCATAAATATCCAAGGCCACGTGGTCATGTTGAGGCCGAGTAAGGGTTATTTAAGTGTTGCACAACGTATACACGCATTCTTCACGCATTAGTAAGAGTATCAGACGTCTCTCCCAATGTAGGGCAAGGGCTTCCATCATTAAAATTATGTCAACGCAACAAGGATAGGTATTTAATTTTGTTTGTATTATTCAGCACGCTTACCCAACGTGTGTGACAGACCATCCTTCGACAACTATTTTTTTTTGTGGAGGAGAGTCTGCTCTCTCCTAAGGTTATGGTGTCATACAGCTAAGGCACCTTAACAGTTTGAGATCTGTGTACGGGACTCGAGAAGACATACGTTCGTCCCACTAAACACCTCTGGCGACTTTGGCAATTTACCGGCCTATCTAAGTGAAACTGGGGATATAAAATTTACATTTGTTTCTTTTGTCGACAGACCTACAGGCACTCCGAGTGGAGCGGCCCCTACCTGGGCCCCAAGCCCTCTGAAGAGTGCAAGCGCGACTTCTCCGATGAGGTCATGAAGGCCGGCCAGACCATGATCGGCCTCCAGGCGGGATCCAACAAGGGCGCCACACAGGCCGGCTCCAACATGGGCGCAGGCCGCAAGATCCTTCTCGGCAAGTGAACACGCGCCTCAAACTGCACCAAGTGATATTATTTTATAAGATTTTTGTACAAAACCGAGTGCACACGAACACTGCAAGACTTAGATCGAGTGACGTCTTTCGATGGCGAATAGATACCGGCCATAGTGTGTAGACACCCGCTTGTCGTTCCATGTAGCGCGAACATGATTTTGTACATAAGTGCTTAGGATAAGTCAAAAATTATTTATTTCCATTTTATTATTTCTTTTTGTATTAAAACAATATTTTTTAAACCACAAACCCTGTTTTTTTTGTTATAGGTACTACATACATTGAGTTTTTTAATCTAAATTGATAGTTTTTAAATAAAATTAAATTGATAGTTTTTTAATCACAATTATACAATATACATCGACGATTTATAAAGGTTTGACAATAGTTGATACTTCGATCAACACATCTATTACTAATATTATAAAGAGGAAAGATTTGATTGTTTGTTTGTATTGAATAGGCTACGAAACTGCTAAACCGATTTGAATAATTCTTTCACTGTTGGATAGCTACACTATTCCCGTTGAATATAGGGTAGGTACTTTTGATCCCGGAAATTTGGGGAGAAGGGGGGGATAATTGAAAAAATAAAATTACGTGCGGATGAAACCGCGGGCAGAAGGCTAATTGTGCTATATTCTCGTATATACGAACATAAAAAGATTCCCATAATGAAATTTTTGGCAAATGCTGACTCTTAAGAACCTTGGTCCTACTATCGCACTGCATGACAAAGGCCTTTAAGGTATCATACTAGCATTACCAGCTTACGAGTATATCCACTTTCGCCTATTACAGCCATAATTAAAAGCTCAAAGGAAGGAATTAAAGGTTGATCTCAAGAACAGTTAATAATAAAACGACAGAAATCACGGAGTATTTTATAAGTCTAATAAGTCAAGACTCTATGAACAATTTTAGGTCTTTAATTTTGGCCGAGGCTGACTCCCTTTAAAAACCCGTTTTAGTTGGCGAAAATTGTTCTAAATTTGAAATTTCAGTTCGCCACAAATTTGTGGCTCACTCAGTCGGCTGCTAACAGTTTGCCTACTGGGGACGTAGCCTAAGTAAAAAGCGAGTAAAAAATAATAATTGACACACGTGGACTAAAATGGCGCCCAACGTGGAACTTTCGTGAGCACATTTATCTATACTTTGTCCTTTGAACAAAAGTAAAAAAATAATTAAATATCCTTGTAGCCGATTTTTCACTACGGCGGCTAACCTACTGTGCTGATATACTCTATTATGAGTGAATCCGCAACCACATTTGCAAATTATACTCCTTCATTCTCATTGCACGATGGGACAGCAATTTAACGGAACCGAAGAAAAGTCAAGTATTGGGTGCAGAACTTAACGGCTATCCGAGACATGGTGTAATTTCACATCCCCAACTTCCAGATTTCGGAATTTATCTAAGTATTTTCCGAAAAGAAAAACTCAAAGTTTTGAACATGAATTAAAAAGCTGCTTTAAGTTAGCTGACAGACAAGCAGGCCACCTGATGATAAAGGCCTCCTATTCTATTAAGGGAAATTTAGATTACACTTAAACTAGATTAACTTAGAAAAATTGTAGAGTTCTATGATTTTCGACCGTGATTACAAGTGTACGGGACTACGGGCCACATTAGTAATGGTGAAACACAGCCACAAGCTGTAATGGCGGCAGTTTTCACCTGTGGACGTTGCTAGCCAGTCTTCTCTGAAAAAATTCTACCTCCCACCAGACCCAAGGCGGGAATCGAAACTAACACCACTAACTAACACCTAAGCATTTCCACTAGAACCCGTAAGAACGACCTACCAGCTCCATCTAGTTTGAATATTGCAAAACGACGTACTTCGCTAAAAGCAACATAGATGCCTCTAGTTTCTCTAAGGATATGCTTTCAGACACGTGGTTCTGTCTTTCAAATCAACAGGGCTTTATTTAGGACCAAAATGTATTGAAGACTTTGAAACATGAATAAGGAATTTATATTGCCAATAGTTAACACTACAAAACTTGCTATTTCTAGGTAGATTGTAGACCCGAAGTTAGCTTAGAATTACAGTCCTCCTAGCCAGGATAATTTTAAACAAAGTGTATGTTGTGCAGCTTAACCAAAACATTTTATTTTAATATTCCACAGAGCAAGCAAATAAAACAATTTGATGTTTCAAAAATAGGTATCTGATGTGCAAAATAACGCTTACAAATATGTTTAATAAATATTTTAGAGCATTGGACATTAAATTGAAGGACTTAAGTAGATCAATCCACAGTAATATGAAACATCTAACAAAATTGCAAAGCTACATAATATATTTTTAAACAGTATCTCGGCTCAGCATTTATAAATATTTACCCGCCATCTGGCGAGCGAACGACGCGCTACCAAATAGGTCCACGTGTAACGGATAACGAAAATAACGGCTAGCGAGCGTATAACGACCACTCTAGAAATAGCCTTTGAAATCTCGTTAGCTAGTCCGATATTTTTAGATCTAGCGCAGTTAGCGCACTTTCAGCCTGGAAGCCTCAGTCTTTCGGCAACGGCGCAGGCTTCCACACTGGTATCTTGTCAGCCAGATGGCGCGAGCAAAAGAAAACCTGTTTCCAGTATACTCCGTTAGATGGCAATGTATATGGATCATTTCGAAGTCATAGCATATGCTTTGCATTTCGTTTCCTTAAGAAAATGATAGATGGAGTTAGCAGCAATGGAAAAACTTTTACTAACTACGACTATTTAATATTCTATGGGAAAAACTGATTCGCATTAGGTAAGTGATTTGATTACTGTAATTAACTGTAATTATAATTTAATACAACATTCTAATTCATAATATAAAAAAATAAAATTAGCTGCCTTTTTATAAAATCCACCGGTAAGGAAAGGGTTTCTTAAATCTTTGATATAAACTTCATATAAGTAATAAAGTCGTGATTACAATTATTGGTAAAATGACGTTTTGGATTTTTGAATCCACCATCTCGATTTGGATTGTTAAACTGGAAATATATCATAAATTTTAATTTGGATAAATCCAAAGACTTCGTGATCATAGTCAGATATCACTGGACTCTTCCTATTAGTTTTCGCATAATATGCCTACAAAATATGATCTTAGACCTGAGTAGAATATTTTATGACTGGGTAATAAATAAAAGACAGATGGAATGGATGGAAAACAACATTCCGAAGCCGGTGGTAGAGTCACTCTGTAGCATTTACTGAAGCCTAAAATATGAAGAAGAATAAATAGTTTGATTGACTCATTAATTATCTAAATCTTAATGGTTTATAAATGAAGGAAATGTTTTTACATTTTCGTCATTTTCTTTTTTCAATTTCCGGGATCAAAAGTACGTTACCCGGGAATAATGTGGCTTTCCAACAGTGAAAGGATTTTTCAAATCGATTGAGTAGTTTCGGAACCTATTCAATACAAAAAACAAACAAACAATCAAATCTTTCTTCTTTATAATATAAGTATGTAGATAAGTATTCATAGTCTTTCGCACATTTAATATAGTACATACCAATTACTAGGCAAATGTTCCGTGCAGTATCTTTTCAGTTACTCACCTTCAAATATTTCACCGTGATTTTGTTACCTGATCTATATCATGCATAAAATACAGGTGTTGACAACCGGTCGTACCCTTTTGTGATTAATTACCACATCATTGCCAAACAATAGGTATGTACTTACCTATTATTAGCAATTCCCGCAAGGGCGAAATATTAATAGGACGTTCGCAACGTTTGCATTTAGATCGATATTTTCATCTTGTGTGATGCAGATGGCAATACAATGGAGGATGAAAATAAAAGTCTATCTTTAATCGCAAAGATTAGGTATTGTTGATAAACAATAGAACATTCTCGTCCATAGTGCTAAAGCTAGTCTCGCACAGCACTACTTAATTAATTTTTTTAAAATAATTAATGAGATTAATTTGGTTCAATCGTCGCTTCACATACGTCGATCGGTACTATGAATCTCAACGCACCACTAAGGTTATTTCTGTGTTTTTTTTTACACCACATCAATATTGGCAGACAGACACGCAGCCCACCTGATGGTAAACTGCCACTGCGGCCTATTCCATTGAGGGACACTTCACCAGGAAGCGACGCTCAATGTGCTGCCAGACTGTAGGCTCATCTGATCTTCGAGCCTTAGATTTCAAGTGTACTGGCTTCCACATTAATACTGCCTATTGTGTTTAAATATTTAGAACATTTACCACTAGCTACGCGGTGACAGAAAACATCGTGAAGAAACCTGCACAATCCAATGGCTGTGTAGCTTAGATCTAGGGTTGCCATCTCTCAAATTTGGAAAACAGGACAAGACACGTGAAAACCCCGGATTTTAGAGTCCGAAAGCCGGACATGTCAACAAGATCTTTTAAACATATTCAATGTAATAAAAAACAGTTGAAAATGTCATAAATCACCATGTCATTTAAAACTCGGTCTACAAAATGAAACCTTCCCCGGACGCTCCCCGGATGCCCTCTAAACTAGGACAAATCCGGGGAAACCCGGACGGATGGCAACCCTACTTAGATCCAATAGGCCAAGTACCCCATGGCAGTCGCTCCAATGTAATAACTGAATTTTCCAAATCCTGCATTATGGTGCAAGCGTATGACTTGTTCAGATCAAACGCTCGGATAAGGTCAAGTGCCAAACCTCCCTTTTTTTTCGGAGGAGAATGCGTTTATGCACCATAACCGCAGGCTAGCTAGACCCACGGCCGTGTGTGGGACTCGAGACTAAAAAAGCGTCCACTACCCACTAAACTCCCCCGGTTTCCTCTTCACACCCAATTGGGACGAGCCGGTGCCAGCTTTGCTATTGATCGGCCCTAGGTGCCAAACCTCCCTAACAACAAATTAAAAATTGTATAGTTTTAATTTCTTAAAACAATCAATGTTTGTAGATATAGTAGTATAAGCGTGTGAGAGGGGCATTATTGCTGAAGTTTGAGTGACAGCGGCGCTGGCAAGGTCCCCTATCGCCTGTAGTTCGGGCAGCCCAACTATTCGCATAATGGAGTGTCGGCCGCATGACGCACCGTGTGCGTCATACAGCTGCTGTCAACGAACTTCTGGAACAGTCTGAAAAAATTCCTCTCTATAATGGAAAATGCCGCAGTACTCTTAAACTTTTTATTCTAAGTACCTACGATGAGTAATGGTTCTGAAATAATTTCCGGCTAGAGTATACATCGACATGATTTACTACGCAGGGTATAAGTAGGTCATTAGTCTGAAGATAGATACCCTTTAAACTACGGACAACTTCAGATACTATTGTAATTTTCAGCCCACCCCTGAGGTTGACCCTGTGACCCAGAATAATTCTAAGGCATTAAATTTAAACACGGTCTATTACATTCCACATATTTATTTAATTCGACGCTATTGAGAATATTTTCAGGTGGAGTGAGGTCATCCTGAGCTGACTGCTTCCATATGAAAAAAATATATTAAAAAGTACTTTTTCCATACCTATACTTACGCAAAAAGTACGTAACATTACTTAACAAATACCGACTTTTTATTTATATAAATGGACACTTTGTACTACGACGATTGAACCCACGACCCCTAGTATAGTAGTAGAATTCTTTACCACTGAGCCAAATCGGCCATCGCATCAATCAATCGCACTTAACCTTTTCGTTCTTCGAAGTGACCACGGTATTTTTACTACATCTGTAGTACACTATAATATCGGCTTCTGTGTGTAATAAACTGTAATTTTTATGAGACAAGTCGGCTCCACACCGCTTAAATAGTTTGGTGCTATAATTTATGAAAATAAATATTAAAATTTGATAAATAAATGCTTATACTTCATGTGGTGTATGTTATGTTTTCCAATATTTATTTATTTTTATTTAAGTAAATGCTATGGGACCATACTTAATGCTTAAATCTATTATAATTAAATTAATTACTGAAATGTATGTGTTTTTTTTTGTTGTGTTTGTCAGGACAATTATTATAATTATGTCCTATTCTTCCACCACTCGCGCTAAGGCAGCTCGCAAATTATAAAACTTTGCATGTGGTAGTAGAGATTATTTTATTAATCATAGAAAGATTTTATGTCCGGAAATCGAACCCGAATGTATAATTATAGTAAACCCAATATTTCAATAAATACACGATATAACATTGCATCATAGCTTACTATAATATCTACAACTGCTTCTAATAAAATAAGTATTCTTATGAGGCACAGCGGCTCTACATAGCTTACAAAATCTCGTGCTGGATTTATTGCTAACGTATTTTAGAGACATTTATTCATAGCAGGCATGACATACAAAAATAGTCTAACAGAAGACAGTTTCATTTATTAATTTATGTTATGCATCTTTTAAAATAAATTATCAAAAGTGTTAAAAAGATTGGAGTAGAAAATTTATTTAACAAAAAGGTTGAATTTTTACATACATAGTATAATATTTAAAAACAACAAAGCATGTTTGTGTGATTAATGTCAACAATAAGACAATAGTCGTTCATGTTTAATTGTGTGTTTGTGTTGGATTGTCAAAATAATAACAAATAAAATAAAATATGATCATAACAACGACCACCAAATTAGACAAATAATTTCTTGTTACGTTTGCATTTGTAGTAGGTATTGTTCATATTTATAGGTTAAAACGAAAGTTAGTGTTTGTTTGTCCGTTTGTTATTTATAATCTTGTTGTTAAATCGGATTCTGCACTCAAATATAACAGTGGGAGAGTAACCTTGTAATTCTAATGTGTGCCAGCTAGTAACTGTAGCATTCGTAATGTAACACAATTTCTTTTTAAACAGTCTATCCAATAAAACAACTGAAATAATTTTCACTCATCTAATATTAGGAATTGGAACGCATCTCTTTCAATCAGTATCTTCTACCTGAAGCACAGAGAATTAGCCACAATAATAGATATTATAAATTAAGCAAACCGCATTATATAAATCTTAAATATTATTTTTATTAAAATGGTTTCATAAATCAACAACAAGTGTACAATTTTGTAGTGGTAGAGCTATGTTGTTTTACAGTACGAATAAGCTGGCTCGCTCGGGGAAGTACCACCCTCTCACATAACACCAGCGTGAAATAATAGTGACTTCTATTGTGTTTGGTCTGTTGCCTGTTGTTGAGAATGCCGGAGGCCCACACCCCCATACCCCCATAGGCCGGCATAGCATCAGCGATCCCTCTGATGTTGCGATGTCCATGGGCGGCGGTGATTGCTGACCATCAGGTTGTATAAAATGCATATTTATGCATACCCCGTATCCGTGGGCACTACAGGGTTATGTATGTGATTTCCCCTACCCACTAAACACCCCTGGAGTTCCCATGCCGTGAATGTCTGCGTCACATTAGGGGTTGTTAAGATCATTCTGGCTAACTTAACTCACTAAACAAAGCTTCCAGAAACTTCACATTGAAACTAGAGAAACTAACCCAGCTAAAGTTAAAATTAAGGTGTCGATTTCCCAGCCTCTTTCTCAAGAATTCCTCCGAGATGGTTCCACAAAAATAGCCCATAATACGGTGTTAGCTATAAACTGTTGTTCGGCCAAATTAATACGTCGGAGTGTAATCTGGACGTTCTGTGAAGCGATTCCAGGGACGCACGAGCATGCCACGCAAATAGCCGCTTCGAATACATTTTTTAACTCGCAGGAAACATTATTTTAACTTTATTGTCTTATCCCCTAAAATACTATACTATAATACTATAATATATTAAACAAGATTTATGACATTTATTACATAAAGTTTTATTTCCTGAGTAAATGTCCCTATAGCAAAATTATTATATTAACATTGCTTATTTGTGATTTGTACACGTTTCTTATATTTTACAGTAATTAATCACGGAATGTCAAAATCGCATCCTTCTGGTTCTTGCGCAATCAAAATAAAAAATAATGATCGTACTTCTGAAATGTCTTTAAGCCAAGATTTTACCGAATGTTTTGGCAATAACTACATGGTAATAAATTATTGAGACAATCTTCGTTTTTTGAATGAAAAACATAAACAGAAAATGGTAGTTTTATTGATAAATTAAATAAATGTTTAAAGCATGTAATTTGTTATATGTAATATTGTATTTTGTTAATACGAGTATATTTAGGCATACCAACACTGAATTAGCTAAATATTTCGTAAATTTGGCCGCATTGTGAATAAAAGGTCTGCAACTACAGAACAGAGGCTGGACAAGCCCATAGGCCTAGATATTGTTATCTAGGCGGGCTTGTCCAGCCTCTGTTCCTTTGATCCAAAATCGCTTAAAGAAATCACAAATCGATTGCGAAATATTTTCAAACAAAATAAGTAAACATAGAAACTAGGAAACCATTTGCGCCGAAGATCTATTCCGGAAGGTTTAAAAATATCTGGTTTCATTTCTCGTGCATTTCACCGCGTAGCAACTTGCTGCCAGTCGCTGAATACCCGCTGGATATTTTAAGCATGCAGATGCATTCAGATACGAACCTGCCTACACATTTATTTGATAGAAAACTAATGTTTCTGTTTACAATTTTATTTCTTTCGCGCCGGCTCTACATGAGAGCGATGCCAAAACGTGATTTACAATGTAACCTGTACTAATCACTCACTCATGACACTCGTTATAATTGTTGTTGACGAGTCATTTGGTGTAATAGTTGAGAAGTTGGTTATTACACCAAGAGGTCGCGGGCTCGATCCCCGCACGGTACAAACATTTGTGTGCATGAACATGTCTGTTTGTGTCGGTCTGGGTCTAGTGTTTCTATGTACTAAGTGTATGTTTTTACAAGGATTTTCCGTTGTGTGGCACCCATTGATATTACAAGCTATGCTCACTTTGGGGTTGGACGGCGCTGAATGCAACCAGGGATATTAATTTATTTATTTCATAGAAAACTAATGTTTCTGTTAACGATTTTATTTCTTTCGCGCCGGCTGTACCTGTGAGCGATGCCAAAAAGTGATTCACATTGTATCCTGAAGCACTAGTCAGTCACTCATGACACTCGTTATTATTGTTTAGACGTTCCCATTCTCATAATTGGTGACATCTGCTTTCAAAACAAGAATTGAAGCAAAATGTAATTGCTATCATGTTGTTTTACAGACAGTCTAAGTACCTAAACAACATTACAAATCACTAATGTAAATCAAAACTGTTTAGTCCATTTTTTTTTGCAGTGAAAACTATTCTCATTTTTAATTAATAATTCTAACCGGATACAGTCTGTTACATTATAAAGTGTAAATATTGCGTAGGTATTTTTTCCTGTTTTATTTATGGTCATTTTTAAAATATTATTTCCTGATGCTTATGTTGAAAACGCAAATCACATCCAACGATAACCAAGACAATTTATAAAAATTTTCTTAAGAAAACTATATTTATAAAGGCAACTTTTTATATTAATCGATCAAAAGTTTTCTACTTACGTTACTGACTGTCATTAGTCCTCCATGAGTCAGTAACGTACGTAAGTAAATACATACACACAAGTTTTTTAAAATCGTTTACTTAGTTTTATGGACCTGGAAATTAACGAAAAATTACATCACCAACTTGCAAAATTCGAACTGTTACTGAGAATTTTGTAACAGCAAATCCAAATATATATTTTCAGTTCGGGACATTGGGCACAGCCGTCGTTACCGAGCGACCTACTGCGGCACACAAGCAGCCGACAAAAAATTAGGTTAGAAGATTACAGAAAATGAAACAAATTCTGAAACTTAACCAAAACGGATGCAGGTTTTACATTTTTAGTAGGTAGACAATTTTGGGACCTTCTTCTATCTTCTTCTTCTATCCTTCAGGGTTATAAAACAAATTTTAACTGCTAACTACCTATATAACTTGAGAAATAATGACGATTAAAAGAAGCAACTATGTATCGAGATTATTTGCCAGTCTTCTAACTTTTCTTCGTATGACAAATTCTTACTTCAAATAGGTATGTACATACGTACAATTTTATTAATCGTCGAAATGTAGGAATGTGGGATTGTATACCTTTTTGATTCAGGTCGGCACCTATGAGTACAAAGTTAAAGGCACTTATGCGTTGTTAGGTCTTTTATAGATCTTTGTTAGAACTAACGTTCTCATTTCTTCATCTAATCAAAACAAAATAATGTTTCTGGACTTTCTGGTATTCATTGGGCGGAATTCGTATAATCAAGCCCTCCCGAAAGCAGTGTCTACCAGTAGCTCTAATTATACGTCTGATTTATTTAGACGTTTAAAAGACTCATTAGTACTGCGAGATAATTTAATACCAATCATCGAGGCAATTAAATATAACTAAGGAGCAGGCGGCGCAATATGTCGTGCTTTGTGAATCAGGAATAGGTTACTAGGTGAACAAATGGTCTTAAAAATAGCTGTTGTACGCCCCTGCATCTATGGCCCAATTATATGAAGATAACAAGGATTTCACCAAAAAATTAGGTAGAAAACCTGGAAGTCAGTGAAGACAAACCACCCTGGGCTCCATAGATGTGTAATAATTCCCGGTCAACAAAAGATCATGTAAGAGCCTTCCTCAGTGGATTTAAAAAAATTCTGTCAATGTTCATAGAATATCAGTTACTGCAAGGAAGGTAAAAAATACTGAATTTGCACGACCCTTTTTTATAATCCGCCCTCATCAAAAACACAAAAAAAAACAATTATAAACAAGTAACCATATTTCTTGGATTAAAATAGGTACAATACATGAAGATTATTAGTTTCTCAAGATCGATATCATTTAAAATTTTGCATTTTTACGGTTACATGAGTATCTGATCTTGAAAAAAAATGCATGTAGGTTAGACACATCACTTTCTTCGGACTTAGTACGAACGCCAAGTGGGTTATGCAGACACGATAAATGTATGCGTGCGTGAAGCGTAAATAAGACTTTTTACACTTCTGCAGTCAAGTACTTATAATCGGACTGTCTTGGTGCTTCTACAAGAGCACTCGAAGGGCCAAGGACCGAGTCCTGAATCATTACTACGAGGCCGACACGATGGTGTCGTGGTGGTGTGTGATCAATGGTGTGATGATGATCACACCATTGATCCCACAGTCAAACCGTCGAGACTATTTGTGAGACAATGCGTTAATTTAAGTAACATTGTATGTATTTTATATAATAACTAGCCTTCCGCCCGCGGTTTCACCCGCGCGTAATTTCTTTTTTTAAATATCTCCCCCTTTCCCCCACATTTCCGGGATCAAAAGTACCCTATGTCACCCAGAGATAGTGTAGCTTTCCAACGCTGGAAGAATTTTTCCTTAACCCATTGTTTTTCATACCCTACAATAGAGGGAGGGGCCGAGGGGGCATGGGGAGCGACCTTTGTATTGGGTTGGTATTTGCAATCACTGCAACAGTCTTACTAGCTTGCGGTTAGGGTACTTGAACACATTCTCTAAAAAAAAGTCTTAGGTTTATGCGTACACAACTATATAGACTGGGACAAAGTACTCGGAGAGAAAAACAAAAATCCTCATAGGTATAATATTTACCGTGTGTATTAGGGATTCTTTTAACTGCCTATTTTTTGGCACAGTTGCACGTGCCTCTATTTCGGTCATAAAAACACATCGGTATGTCCTCTTTCTCTCTACAGCCTACCATAATATTATGATCGGACGCGACAGACGCTGCACGGTGAACAAACAATGATACAATTAATAAATGGTACATTCATGTTTCAATAAATCTTTTAAAGGCCGGTGTTTGGCCTTTAAAAGATTTATTGAAACATGAATGAAGGAAATATAGGTACTTTTTAGGGTTCCGTAGCCAAATGGCAAAAAACGGAACCCTTATGGATTCGTCATGTCTGTCTGTCTGTCTGTCTGTCCGTCCGTATGTCACAGCCACTTTTTACCGAAACTATAAGAGCTATAATGTTGAAAATTAGTAAGTAGATGTATTCTGTGAACCGCATTAAGATTTTTATACAAAAATAGAAAAATAATAATAAATTTTGGGGGCTCTCCATACTTAGAACTGAAACTCAAAAAAAAAAATTTCATCCAACCCTTACGTGTGGGGTATCTATGGATAGGTCTTTAAAAATGATAATAAGGTTTCTTATATCATTTTTTTCTAAATTGAATAGTTTGCGCGAGAGACACTTCCAAAGTGGTAAAATGTTGGTCCCCCCCCCCTGTAACTTCTAAAATAAGAGAACGATAAATCTAAAAAAAATATATGATGTACATTATTATGCAAACGTCCATTGAAAATTGGTTTGAACGAGATCAAGTAATTAGTTTATAAATTTTTGGGGCTTCCCATACTTAGAACTGAAACTCAAAAAATTTTTTTTCTTCAAACCCTTACGTGTGGGGTATCTATAGATAGGTCTTTAAAAATGATAATAAGGTTTCTTATATCATTTTTTTCTAAACGGAATAGTTTGCGCGAGAGACACTTCCAAAGTGGTAAAATGTTGGTCACCCCCCCTCTAACTTCTAAAATAAGAGAACGATAAAACTAAAAAAAAATATATGATGTAGGGGAGACCGGGGTTGGAAGTCACATTTTTTTTATTTTGCTCGTATTTCTCCAACTATCTTGTTTAGACTTGACATTTTTATATCAATGGATAGTGTAATTAATCTAGTTTTTAAGAAATGAAAGAATTTTTTTCTAATGTAACGTTTCGTGAAAATATATTCGTTTTTCGTGAAAAAGAGAAGTGTGACTTCTAACCCCGGGTCAGGGATGGTTGTCACAGTATTTGGGGTAAGTAGTCACTTAATTAAAGTGAGGGCAGTTTACAAAAATAAACACTAATCATAATTAATTAATCATTTTATTAGAAAATATAAATTTGGTATTGTATGTATACGAAAGAATAACTAAAAATTAGTAACTTAGTGAGATTAGAGGATCAGCCAGAATATTCAGAATCACAATTTTGGCATAATGTAATTGGGTAGTCCAGGTTTGCATGCTTCGTGAGCTCAAAGTTTGTAATCTTGGCACTGGATACAAACTTCTCTAGAATAGCTAGCAGAGTAGGGCGACAAGCAGACTAAGCGATAATCTTCCTCCTCTTTCTCGTCTTCTTCATCGTCAACAAATTATTTTCTTCTTTTTATATCCTTTAGTTACCTTTTCTATCCTTTCTTCTCACTCAACACACGTTTAGATACTATTTTTCCTTTGCATCTTGTTCCTTCTTTTTCTCTTTTAAGTAAGTCTTTTCCGGTGTATCAGTTAGGATTGCTGATTTTCATTTTTTTTTTGTCTGCTCGCTGTGACATAATTATAATAATAATATAACGTTTATTTTGAGTAACACAATTACAAGTAATTACTGGCTCATATCATAAATGGCATTATAAAGCCGAAACAAATAAGGAGAAAATTTTGGGCTGGTCGTTACATGTGACAACCAGCCCAAAAGTTCCTGTGACAACTTGCCCCAGTACACATTTTAGAAAAGTAACATCCAAAGCAAATACCCCTTAAAAGGTTTTGAAAAAACTATATCTCACTATCATAGAAGACATATCTCTCACCATAAAACACATTAAATGTACATTAATAAAGAAAGTTTTAGTATACTTACGAGACTCGATCCGGGAACACAAAAATTTACTTTTGATGTGCAAAAAAAATAAACGTGCGTGTCACCGTCACAGCATGGCGGAGCGGACTGACGTGAGGTAGGGAGGGAGGTGTTGCTATCCCGCTCCTACGACGCATTTCAATGTATTCATTCACTCGTTCGATTCTCTGTTATGGCCACTGAGACAACCAACCCGTGAGACAACCATACCCGGTCTCCCCTACATTACCATGCAAGCTTCCATTGAAAATTGGTTTAAACGAGATCAAGTAATTAGTTTTTTTTTAAAACGTCATAAATCGTAACCGCAATTTTCCTCTCATTCAATCAACTCAAATATAAAAACGTCGATCAAACTTACAAAGAACTACAAGAACTTTTATATTATGATGATACTTTCTGCTACGGAACCCTTCATGGGCGAGTCCGACTCGCACTTGGCCGGTTTTTTATTCTGGGATCTCAAAGCGTGAAAAGCGAAATATTATAAATTAATGTAGGTCAAAAAGTGTTTGATTCTTTTTACCGAAAACCCAAGAAGATTTCATATTATTTTAAAACGAGTTAAACAATCAACCTTCCTTACTAACTATACTATAAGCCACAATGCACGAGTTTTCTTTCAACAATTCACTTTGAAATATTCATTTTAACAGTATCAACAAAATAAAACCAAGATTTCACCAATTCGACCACAGCAGAACTTACCTAATTCGAAATGGTTACACCCGGTGATCTCATCTTTTCTTTTATGCTTTTGATCTGCGAATTGGTTTATTTTGGTCTCTTTTTGTTTTTCACTGCTCTGGTCGACCTGTTTTTACTAACTGTTGGACGTAAACAACATAATGGCAGGTGGACTGAGGACCATTTTCGTAGGTATAATTCATGGGGCAACTCCATTAATAATAAGAACAGAATAATAGAAATGCCAAAAGCATTTCGATTTTGTTATAGTTCAAAAATTCAAAACCCGGCAAGCCTGTTGTCGATATGTCACCAAATTTCAAAGGCCTTAGGAAATTCGACAGGTCAGCTAAATGTTAATTTTAAAATATAGTCAACTATTCAGTCACTACAACCAGTTGAAGGCATTTTTTTATAATACCTGAGAAAGTGGAACCAATCCATCTGATGGTATAGGTACAGAGAGTCCATGTCACTGTGGTTATATAGCCACGCTAATCTGGCAAATGCATCGTAACCCTTGTTTTGCCACCTGTATCGAAGAAAATGGCCCCACTGAGAGGTGGATCCATTTCATAGGCATTAGGCCAGTAGTAGGAAGCAGGGAACTTATAATCACCGTTGCCAGACGTCCCGATTTTGGCGGGACGTCTCGATTTTTAAATCAAAATTAAATGTCCCGCGCGGGACAGGCTCGGTCCCGCTTTTCGGGGAGAACTGAAATGAAATGAAATAATGAAATGAAATAAATTTATTCTGCAAATAGATTTTTTCAAAAATACTTTTACACGTCAATCTTTTTTTTCCCTACCAGCACTTCGACGTCAATGGCCTGTTGAGGAAAGAAGTGCCGCAAGAAACTCGACCGAACATGCAGAGTGCTGAGAAAGAAAGAGTAATGAAAATAAGAGTTTATTAAAATACATTTTCTATAGTTGCTATCTATTGTCACGTAAACGTAATTTTAAGTCAAATAAAAAGATAAATATTTGAAAACCTTTGATAAATATACGTTTTTTTACTATGTCCCGCTTTTGACGGAAGAGTCCCGCTATTTTCACTTAAAAAGTACCTAAGTCCCGACTTGGCAAAAAAAATATCTGGTAACGCTGCTTATAATGGAACGGCAACGAAAGAGATTACCAATTTTTTAGTGCGTGCGAATATAATAAACGGAAAAGCGATGACATCATGCTCCAGCACGCGTGGTTACTGAAATGTATTTTAATGTATTAATACATTTCCACTTTCTTGTTTCTTTATTCGTTTTCTGTGGCATTAGTTTATGACTGCATTATGCAATGCGCGTTTTATCTGTGTCTTAAAATTTTTTATTCTGCTTGAACAAAATCTCATTTTAAAATCCCTCAATTTCAATTCGTTTATTATATCTCCACGCAATAAACATACGGACACATCATCAAAATTAACTCCAATGACATCACAACCGTTATATACGACGAGAAGCTTACAAAATAAAACACCTGAATGATCCAAAATAATTTTATTACCGATAATTTTATTCGGGAAATGGATGATTGGTTGTGTGATTTAACGAATATTCGATTTTGTTAGTCGCTTACAGGCGTAATATGTAAACTAATATTTCATGTAATAAATAAACAATTTTGTATGTGTAAAACCAGACGATGATGATAAATTACCACTCTTTTATTATATTAAACAGAATGACGACATGAATAAAAGATCTAAATCCTTACACGTGAAAAATTTTGGTTATGGTCCAAAATATGCATATTTTGGTTCGTGATGGCCATAAGCTATGATATCGAATATCATTAGCTAGAACAATGAACTCTCCAATACAAATATAAGACGTAGACAGACACGTAGTGGCCCAACATGACAAATGACTTGTTACTGGAAACACTGCTAAATACAATGTTTACTGAATTTAAGAGGTCACCATTATATTTAAATCATTTTATAACAGTTTATTTAAAGATATTGAAATATATTTTGCACACTTCGTGGAACGGGAAGAATACGATACTGATCAATGTGGAAACGTTCAGCGTAGTCTGTTGACAGTTATACTACGCACGGATTTAATATCTGAGAAACACGTCGATGCAGTAACGTGTGATGTGTAGTATAATTCACTTATTGAATATTATATTATTATATATTGCCAAAAACTCATGACTCTTAACCAACTACTACATACCTATCTACTTCTCTATACTCTATTAGAAACTTGATAGAACGATGTTTCCGTTGATTTGAATTTGTAACTTCACAACGTGTCATTATTCAATTTCCTGGATTTTAATCCATTCTAGCTAGTCACGTATTGGCCGATACTCTGTCCCTACATGTTAAACGCCACATATGAATAATTGGTCTTTACGTCAGCTGGATTTTTACTTATCTCCACCTAAATACCGAAAAGTGGTGACACCGAAGTGATTAGTTTGGAGATAAAACTATAAATCCTTAAAGGATGAAGCGTACCAGTCACGCTATTATCTTTAGGAGTAAAATCACTCAATTTCTTCGTCTGTGATAAACATTAAAAGAAATCTAGTCTTTTAGCTTTTCAAAAAAGTGTGTTAACAATAGATCTTAAAGGATTTCAGTAAAATTATCTGAGCGCAAAGTTTAATTTTATATGCAATGCAATGCACCATCTGGTGTTCGACTATCATTTATAATATGTAAATATAAACACTGAATACCTAAACGTTACGAGCAGCTTTCGTGAACCACTTACTTCGCAATGAGTGTTGCGAATACCGCTGCAGACTGATTGTTCAGGTAGCTTCAGCGGTAGGTATTCTAAAAGTAGTCTATGAAATTTTAATATGGCGTGGGTGTCTACCCACGGGTATGAGTAATCTGTGAGTCGGCAAGACTCGGCTGAGTAACGCGACGGTTTCCATGTTATTTTAGACGCGGCCCACGCGTGGTTCATGGATCCACTACACCTGCGAAAACACCTGAACGTTATCCAATACCGAATCCATAACATTCGCTTGCATTCTTGTAAGTGGCCTGTTACCTTGAGCTGTTTGTGTGCAGAGAAAACTCTCGTTTCATATATAAGCTTTTGACCACAATCACAATCACGTGGGAAATTAAGTTTGTTTTTACTGTGTTTGTTTATGCGTTCTGCTGGCATGTTGAGTCTGGATTTTTATTAGATGGCTTCTCCGGTGTCTTTATGATTTTTATCTACATCCATACCATAATATGTCTATTTTATAATCAGGAGCGATGAGCAAACGCCCTACATTTAGATATAAGTATCTGTGGCTGCATCGTAATGTTTACATTTTAGTATCGGTAACCGATACTTTAATTACGTTCAAATTTCGAACGTCTTCTTAAAAAGTAAAAATTAATGGATTTGAAACTCACTTCGTTCGTTTCATAAAACCACATTCGTATTTTAATGACCCTCATTATGCAACAGTCACATAAATAACTATATTCAAATGGAGACTATAAATGTTGTTAAAAATTTCGTGGTTCAAAAGACTAAGTATCGGGCTTCTTGCTGGTTCTTCTCGATAGACATCAACATTCCTAAGACGGTGGTCAAAGTCACTGTCTGACAAACGAATAAAGAATATTACGAGCTTTTAAACTATCGAATTTTAGTAGTGGTAGAGCCATGCTGTTTTACAGTGCGAATGGGCCGGCTCGTCCGGGGAAGTACCACCCTCTCACATAACACCAGCGTGAAATAATAGTGACTAATATTGTGTTTCGTCTGGTTTGTGAGAGCGCCGGAGGCCCACACCCACCAATAAAAGGCCGCAACGCATCAGCGATCCCTCTGGTGTTGCAGATGTCCATGGGCGGCGGTGATTGCTTACCATCAGGCGACACGCTGGCTTTTTTGCCGCCTCTGACATAAAAAAGACATTTTTTAGACGTATAATCAGTACTTAATAATTGTTATTGTTCATCTTGAAATATATAATAGCGACACAATTTCTTAAAATGATATTACCTACATCTAAAATTATACTAGGTACTACTACTACTACTGTATAAATATTATGTACCACCAATGTGAATACCCTATTTAAGGCAAATAAATTATTTTGATTTGATTTGATTTGAATCTGAAGTGTTTACGCATACGCTGCCAGTCTAGAGTATTATAAGAATACTATCTATAATTTTTGTTTACAATTAGGATAAGTATTTTTAACGATGAGATAATTTCAAGTGGAATAATTTTTGCTCGTTGTTTGATTGTGATCTCATACACATCGCGATAAACATTATATCAATTATATTATGATATAATTTTGTACCCGTCCCTCTACTACATAGTTTGCTTTCGACTTTGTCTAGATGGCCAATAAAATGTCAAGAAGTGAGCTTTTAATGTTTGATATCCGTTTAGCCCTTGCCTTGGCTGTAAAAATAATCATGGAACCCTTCAAACTAATCGTGAAGAAGTATCTTGCCATCAATAATGGTGGTTCCGGCAGAATGGCCTTTCAATTTGCGTCCATTGTTATGGAAATATGGCCTCGACCCGCAGCATCGCTAACATACTATGTTTATAGAAAGGTACCTACATCTAGTTTAGGTTTATTGCTGTAAAGTTTCATCCAAATCCGATTAGCAGGTTTTGCATGAAATATCTCTACAAACTTTCGCATTTATATTATTATTACGAAGTAAAAAACCTACAAACTTCCATATTTTTGAGTAAGTTTAAGTAATTATAGTAAATATTATGAATACCAGTAGATATTCGTAGTAGGTCAGACTTACAGGCGTTTTAAATAAATGCGTTTATAATTTCCTTGTAATTAAATGAAATGATACCAATTAGTCTTATTTGAATACTTGGCGTGTTGCTACATCAAAAATAACCTGGATTCTTCAGACTTCAGTCTCCCTCCTCCGTAAATACACAAATATTTTGAAGGTGTCATTAGTCTGAGAAGTTTACGTCATTCCGCAAATAATGCGACTTCAAAAAGGGGAGAGATCACGATATGGACAGGTTTGAAATGATGCCAGAGACTCACCTTAGTAATTTTTCAGAGATCATTTCACGGGCTTGAAATTGATGTCGGGCGTGAAAGAGATAATACAAAAATATCATCATTATTTAATGTAGTTTTTATACTACTTACCACAATATTGGCAGATTGACGCGTTATCCACCTGGCAATGATCAGCCGACAACTAAGACACATTCCATAACGGACGGACACTTTATTAAAATGCCTTGTTTTAAATGCTGCATAATATGGACTCCTCAGCTTTTCTCTTGACTTACATACTGTTCTGGTTTTGTTATTTTTTTATAGGTATGCAGGATATTGAGAGTAAACCACTTCAATGTATTGGTCAGATGGCTCTGAAACGAATAGGTTTGGTTGGACCAACATCCAAACAAAATTTATATTTATTTTCGGTCTATCCCAACCGACATGCGCTATATTTTTTGCTTTACTGAAACCAGCTTAGAAAATCACCAAAGTTCTGTGATAATCTTAAAAATGATTTAGTTACAGGCGCACTCATAACCACTAAAAAATTAATAAGAAAATCAGGCAATCAATTATTTAAGTATGTAAATACACCTTAGTACATGAAGTCATACAAGTGAGCTCCTTTTTCGTAGCCGTGAACATTATGGTACTCATACAAGCTAGTAAATACAAATAAGGAATGGACAAACATTGTGGGCATTGCACGAGCTGTGAACTACAACCGTGACCGACCGAACTGCGATGTGCCATAATAGGTCAAACAGTGCTACTCATACTAAAATATCAAACCGAATTGGCAGTCAAAACTAATTTCTTTAGACGCTACTGTGAAAAAAGTATAAAAATGTTTTTAGTACAAATCAAGCTGTCCCTACCTACCTAGGTACATGTCATTCAAGAAAATGTGACATTAAAGAGATTACGCGCGGGTGAAACCGCGGGCGGAAGGCTAGTATAATATAAATATTATCAACAGAGACGATTATTAAGAATTTAATAATAGTAAACACTTTATCTGATAAACACAATCTTGGGTTAATTTTTTGTTTGCCACAACTGAGAGCAGGGTGGTCTGTGGGACTCATGGGCTCCACCCTTGGAAAAAGGGGTCCAGGGTTTACCCACTATGACCCTCCGCAAAGCTGCTTCTCTATCATATTCGTGGCGACGTGGGGCCCTGAGAACCATAAACAGCCACGACAACAAACCCCAGTAAGGGTTTCCCCAATAAACTTGGTCAGACCTGGTGAGATTTCTTAAAAGAGTAGTAGCGCTTTTGATATTAAATGATGTGTATGGATATAGCAAAAGTAGTATCCTCCAACTGTCACCTTTTTACAGTTCTACTTTTATTACATATTTTGGCAAAAAAGAACGATAAGTTCGACTTTACTGTTGAAATATTGTTGCCAAACGGTATTTTGGGCGGATTTACAAGAGCTTAAATATTACCATGATTAACGCGAGTGTCATGTAAAAATATTCCGTAGTTACGCATTTTTAACCTTTTACTAAAATAATTTTAAAAACATTAAAAGAACGAAATTGGCTCATATGAATATTGATAAAGGTAGTAGAGAAATATTGGCTATATCTCACGTGTGAGAATCATTTCCTACGTTTCGTTACTACCAAGAACTTTCATAGAACAAAAAAGTAAACACCAGTGGATGAATATTGTATTTTTTCCACACCATGTGTAGGTACAAGGATGCTGTTGGACTCCTGATAGGACATGGTTACTTGGTGGCATTAGAAGACACCACACGGTCACGCGCGACATCCGAGTGTGTAACTGGTTGAATTCACCTTAATCCCATATTATCAGACCTTGTAGAGTTAAATAAAGAAAATAAATAAATATCTCTTGACATTTATTTATTTCACTCTACAGGGTCTGACCTAGGTTCTGACATACAAACCTTCCTACACCTCACCAAAACACCAATATGTATCTATAATAGAATTAAACTCAAACTTCAGTTATTTATAGCTGCAACTTCAGTCTTATCGATGGACTTTTGATTAAAACATGCAAAGACAAGTTATTTTTATTAAAATATTAATAGATGGACAGGTGTGCGTAAGTTGGCACGGCGTGCCATTAAGCCTGATGTAACGCTGAACTAATTGTAAACGCGATAAAGAGTGTATTTTGTTGGATATTCCTGGCACATCCTTACGCCCACTGCGCTTGTTTTCTTCGGTGCAATTTGTTTAGGGTATCGCAGTGTTATTTGAACGTTGAACTCGTCATTAGATAACTTAAAAACACGGTTTTCCAATTCAATAAAACCCGACTTTTTCGTAAACGTCGTAGAAATGAAGCGATAAGCTGCGATTAAAAATTACAAACCACTACATTGAACTCGTCGTTTCTGACTATAAAAGTTTAACAATAATGGTCTTTAGACTTGTACTTAGGTTCGACTTAGGCTAGCACTTACCAGTGATAGTAGGCTTTTCCACACCATGTGTATTGGATGCTGTTTGACTCCTGGTAGGACATGGTTCCTTGGTGGCATAAGAAGACACCACACGGTCACGCGCGACATCCGAGTGTGTTACTGGTTCAATTCACGAAACTTGCAAAATTCACTATGTCCACAGAACCAATACACAACAATAATGAGTTTTCACCAATTTAAAAGGGGGATAACAATGCACAAAATAGTTTCAGTTTGATTAAACGCGATTTCCGCGGTCCGGGCTCACATAAATTCTCCGGGTAGAATAGTAATCAGCTACAGTAATCAGCAATTAGGTAGGCCCAGCAACGAATTTAAATATCGTTGAGGCCCAGTGAAAAGACTTGGTCTAACCGATCGCCAGCGTTGGCGGTAGTTTTGAATTAAGAACGAATAGTGTAGGTACCTACAAATACTCTTGTCAAAATAATTAGTCAAAATACCTTCGATTTGGTGGTAACAATTTTATGTGATAAGTATAACAAAAGGAAACAATTGAAATATGTAGTATTTTATATTTCTTTTGTTTTTCTTGCCTAGTAGGTACCAGACATATTAAGGATATGTCTCGAAACTGTAAATTGTCTTATGTTATATTTTATCTGCGCCACTGAAATCGTCTCTAATGCAGTTAAGCCAAATAATATACACAGAAATAATAATTAACATCTTTGTCAGTATGATTTTCTTCCAATGAGCCATATCAAATTCCGCTTTTAAATATTACTTTTACATCAACTTAAAAATATTCCATAAACTGTGTTTTCGTAAACCCAAAAATTAAAATGTACTCAGCCATTTATTATCATGACGGTGTGAGTTGATGATATTTGCTTTTAATTTAATTAAGAGCTTGCGCCGTGCCAGCAGGAAAACGTATTCGTTTCTTCTTTCATGTTTTATCACAGATCGCCGCGCTTAATTTATTAAGATACTTACCAATTATCTCCATATGTATACTCGTACGTTGTACGATGCGTCTGGTGAATGCTCAGCTGTTTCGAATTGCAGTTTCCGTTGCATCTATTTTCAAATTAAGATAAAAATAGATAACATTCTCCGCATTGTTGATTAATTTGTTGTAAGTTGACTTGGATTCGGCTTTCGATGTAGATAGCAACAATATTAGAACTCTTTTAGAAGTGTAGGAGGTGAATTGGGGAAATTATAGTGACATGGGAAATCATCATTGAGCTCTTAAGGACTAAAGCATTAGCCCTCTTATTACAAAAAACATCGCTAAAACAGGTTTAAAACTGTACTAGTTAGTACAGGTTTAGGTCCGGACTATTTTTTAAAACTTTCCTTATTACAAAACAAATACCAACATAAGAATAATTTACTGGTACTAACTCGTCCAGTTCGTTTCATTTTACAAGACTTTGTTTTATGACATGTTCTAAAATCTTTAAATAGGATGGTAAAAATAATAATTCTTTATTTATAAATGTGTTTTAGTAATGTAAGAAAAAGTAACATATATTTTTAATTTTCTGTTCACAAATTAAGTGATTCTTTTCAAAATTAGTTTTTCTATACGTAGAACGGAGCGAAATTTTATAAGTGTTATCGACTTGACGTTTGAAAGTTAGTCCATTGTAAAACTAGGGGCATCGGCGGACTTTCTTGGGTCTAACTTTAGTACTCGAAATGAAGTAAAACTTCGTTTTGTAATAGCGTTTTACTTTAGTCAGGAGTTTAGTCAGGACTAAGCTCGGTTTAATTTTTAAACCACGTTCTGTAATAAGAGGGTATGAGACTAAGTAAGTACTTACCTACTTTCTTATCGAGGAGAATGGCACGAAAAGCTCCACTATTTCTCCTCATATATACTCGTAGGTATATAATATGCTGAACTTTAAGTTTCATTTTACGCACTTTCCCTTTTACCAACATTTTTTCATGGAGTTTATTAGCTTTTGCCTTATATATTTATCACCAACAATCGACTGTATTGATATTTATTTTTATCTTATAATTTTATTAGACATCAACTAAATTGGGAAAAGGGCAGTGAGAAGAAGAAGAATAAGACGTCAACTATCTATCCTAACCAACGAATTTTGATCCTAACACGTCTTATTTATAAGACTTTGTTGGCATATATTTGACCAATTGGCCATGTGATGAAAATTACGATAAAACAGGAGATACTTCAATAATTCTTAAAAAAGCACTTTGGACTCTAATTATTTTGATCTAACAACCAGTAAACCATGAAAATTAGCCAGAGAATTGCAATAGTAAATTGCAAAGTGCATTACAAAATAATCGTAGGAGTATGACGAGGTGACATATAAATATGACTTATAGCTGCGATATTCTGAGTGTGGCCATCACTCCACATCTGTTCAGACTAACTTTAAAACCGCACCTGTATGTACCTACATGTATGTATCGCATCTCGTGGCCCTTGCTCATTATATTGAACTACTATTATGGATACAAGTTACGTGCCAAAATATGACTCAAATGTTTCCTTGTTTTATTTTTATCTGCTATTGCTGAATTTGGAACGAAGAGTGTCATAGTCGAAAAATATCTCTGTTCGTTATTCATTCAATTATGTACAATTGTACATTGTACAAATAAACACGTTCGGCAAGTTTGGTATCGTGGGAGTTCATGTAGTTTTAGATGTATACAATTATATAGAAATTGTTGCATCCATACTGCAATGAATTTGTAGGACATGATACTTTTAAGAAAAACTTTTAAAATTCCGACCTAGCGTTTTCTATGGATTATATTATTATCTTTTGCACAGGTACAGTTTTTGGTAGTGTAGGTAAACTTAGTAACGAAGAAAGAGATGTAGCCATCCATTCCATTGTAGTACAATAATAGCGACGTTAGAACCATAGTGATCCAAGTCACATTTTCAACTTTTTGAGAAAACGAGGGAAACGCGTTTGGATTTGTTCCTGAAATCGTCCTATTCCAAAGTGACCAATATGAGTTTCCGTATGAAAATTGCTATAATAAGCAGTTGGATCAGTGTGGCATGAAAAATATGACTTTTTTTGGGATGTTAATAACAAAATATCGATTTTGACAAAAATGTCACTTGGATCACTATTGTTCTTACGTCGTCTTAATGTGAAAGTGACTACCAAAAAACATTGGATTTTTTTGACAAGACTATTCATTATTTTGTAAAAAAAAGTTTATAAATACGTAGGTATAAAAACTTCTCTCATAATCCTAAACATGACTTAATTTGACATTGTACCTAACTCTCGTAAATCAGGTTTGAGTTTTATGTTTCGGTACAACCAAATAATGGTACCTAATAGATACACCTAAGATAGAAGATATTCTCTCTTAGCTGTATTAGGTATATATGCCTTCCCATCAACAGGCTATAGTTTACAGTTATAGAGTTACTTTATCTGAAATCTACAATAGTATTTGACTGAAGTTAAAATTTTGATATTTTGTGACCGTATTCGATAATACAACATACAAAAAATTAAAATCGGTTATAAATCAATAAGTTACAAAGCAATTAACTTCCAGTACCTATATCTGTATCTTCTAAAACAAAATTTTATGTTGCGCGTGTATGGTGCTACGTGCTACAGTAAGGTGACGTCACGTGCGTGTAGCGCTTTCCTTTTCTAATCTTAAAGTTTACAACTCTATATAAAACATGCTTAAATTTTTTTTAAATCTCAATGTTTCTTATTGATGAAACTGTATAAAAAGCAAATGAAAAAATTGTTGTCAAATACACTATTCAGAAAAAATGGAAATCAAAGACATTAAAAATATAATAACGATTCACGAGTAAACAACAGGTAAATCAGTGATCATTACCTCTGTACCGATGCCAAAATACCTGAAGCTCATGAACTCATTACCCATGAAAAACATTCCAAATTCTAAATAACTATTCAGACGAGATTAATAACTTTGTGTAGGTTTGAAAAAAGTTTCGGTCACTTCAATTAAAATACCCTTAAATAAACTGTATCAATGCAGAGATCACATGAGCGCACTGGTGCAGTTTTGAAAACAGATTGTGTATTACAGAAACTGCTTTCAACTTGTGATAATAATGATGATGACCAAAACTGTAATTAGATCCTGGAACTACACATTTTGATATATATTAAAAATAATAAATACATTAAAAACCTAGGATTGGAACCACCTTCACGATTGGCTTTATTATGTGACAACGTTTTTATTTTGCTCTATAAAGAGACAATTATTTTAAAAAATCTGCAGTCCTTCCCTTGAATTCATTCATGGTCAATTTATTGATTTGGCAGACCTGTTAGAATTTCAATTGCCTGATAGTTGGCAGGGACATGTCGTGTCAGGGCATGGTGCACCGGGAGCCTGGAGGACCCCACGTGCATGCGAGGTGCGAGGGTGTCCTGTGGGTGGTGGGTCGCGAGGCTGGGGGTGGCCAGGGCGCGGCGGGCGCCCCCCCACTGGGGCCGTGTGCAACTCGCGCATAGACTACGCTGGCGCGCTGCCCTCGCGCACCATTCGACCTCCGCGCACCGCAGTCTAGGCATCTCCGCCCTGCACTGTACACGCGTTCGGGAGCTCGACTCTCGTAGCGACTCGACGAACAGGTCCGTGATCTGGTGATAGTGACGTAGCTTCCTCTGTCATGCTGGAGCGCAACCGGGAGTGTTTCGCGGCTTATTCCCGATACGACCTATTATTAGCGGCCCAACACCGCGCTCCAGCGGCGTAACTTTACCTGAACGGCCCAAATTAGGCGCGCAAGCGCAGCGGCCCATGCACCACCCGCCCTTCCTCCATATCCACCGGCATAGTTTGCGCGAGCGCCCGGCATTCGGAGGAAGCCAGCATCGCTAGCGTACCGCGCTTGTTGAGCAATAAAGTGTCAGTTCGGATGCAATTGAAGTGGTGCAGGCGACTTGGATTTCGGCCAACGAAGCATGCGTTAATTAGAACAGATTTTAATGTTTTCTTATACTGCAGTGGTGGAAATGATGTGGTTGCAGGAAACAGTGATAATTTTGCCTTGGACGGTTATTAGTTCGGAGTATTTGGTCTGAATGTTGATCCCGAGCATCTCTTGGGAATGTTGGTTAAGAGCAGTGCCAATTTTCAAGTCGCCTTCGTCGCTGCAACCTCGACCCGTGCGTAGGTAGCAGTCGGCAGTCAGTTTGAACTGGTAATGTTTTGTTGCAGGATAAGTTAAGCGAGCACAATGCCTTTTAAACCAGTAGATAACCCCAAGTGTCCGAGATGCGGCAAGTCGGTGTATGCCGCCGAAGAGAGAGTGGCCGGAGGACTGAAGTGGCACAAGTCATGCTTCAAGTGTGGTGAGTATCTTGGCGATTTTATCATCTTTGAAATAGATACTAAGGTCTTGTTTACAGTAGATACATTTGAAATTGAGAGTTTTTACAAAACTTTTGCAGCAGTAGAAATACAAAACTTTTGGACTAGTAGTAAAAAACGTTTTTCTGCATGACGCGAGATTGACTTATGTGTAAAAAATTACATTGCTATGAAAAAAAAAACTTATTACAATGTATCCATATCGATCGTTGTGATCTTCTTCCTCACTTTCTATAAGCGTGTAAAAATCAGATTTCCCACCTAAAAAGTAATTTAAAAATAAAATTTAAATTCTACAAAAAATACATATGGGACGTATACATAAGACAATTTTAAAAACTTTAATGATACTTGTAAGTAGGTATTTAAATCAGAACATGTTGTTTACTTTAGAGTATATAAATTCAAGTAAAGTTCCAGTTTTCATGTTTCATTGAAGAATAGTCGTGTGTTTTCACATGATAACGGATTTTCGTTAAACCAGATTTGTTATATTAAGTACATATTTGTAATTTATAAAAATGTAGGTCATTGCATACATCATTTTAAGCTGAATAGACACTAACAAAATGTTTATAGAAAATATCATCAACTGAATTCTTCTCTGCGACAATGGCCGCTTATGAAACAATCGTTTGACTCTATTGATGATAAACATTACACAACCGATAGTCTTTGCCAACATCAGCAAGATCTGTTTGAGCACTATGCACATTGTCTAACTCGACAAAGATTGATAGAATATAACAGCTGATTCGCCTGTCCAGGACTGTGCCAGAAGATGTTAGACTCCACCAACTGCACAGAACACGAAGGTGAACTGTTCTGCAAAATGTGCCACGCGCGCAAGTTCGGTCCCAAAGGCTACGGCTTCGGCGGCGGCGCCGGGTGCCTCTCCATGGACACCGGCGAGCACCTGAAGACTGATAACGCGTAAGTAGCAGCCCTCCTAGCACTCCCGCCGCCCGCGCCACTGAGGGTCTTTCCTTATCTGAGGTCGCTTTGCCGACCGGCCTCTGGGCCCGTACGTAACAACATTAACCGCGTGTACATAAACACTCATACAAAAGTAGACAGCGCGCTCGGCTGTACATTACGCGCCTGACACGTGCATGACCAGTCTCCGTTTATGTCGCAACAGGAATTGAGCGAGCAGCCACCAGCAGAGCTAGCGGGTCCCGACACACATCTCGGCCAACCAGCGGTGCCTCGCGAACGCACGCCATACTGTACTTTTTTTACCATAGTTAGGGTTATTTATTCGCTATTGCTTAATTTATTTTGTTTAACGGAATATTATTTATTAATTTATACAAAATCCAAATAAAAGAGTCGTCTACCAACCCCGACTTAGTTGTTGTAATAACGAACCGGAGCGCGGTCGAGACCGGCCGGCCGCGTGGCGCCTCAGCCGGCCGCCTCGAGCGCGCTCCGACCCCTCCCTCCCGCGGGACCCCACACAGCGGAGCAACGGTGAGAAAACAATCTGTAAAAGCCTTAGCACGGCTTCTTGCAACGCTCCAGACGCACCTAGAAGGCATGCGCCGAACAACCTTCTGTCTTTTAACTTTCTACGCCACTAATCTTCAACTAAAACCAGCTAACGCTTCTTCTTAGCTTTAACCGGTAGTCGATATATGTGATGGGATAAGGAAAGCGCCCTCTATGTGCATAACAGTAGTGTCGTAGCGAGGCCGGTGCGGAGCGGGCGGCCGGGAGCCCTTACCTTCTCCCATTACGGCGGAGGTGCGCCGCCGGCACCAACTGCTTCGCCGTTGTTAGTATAGGGCGGTCGGAGCGCTCCGCCGCCTGCGAGGCTTCTAACTACTCTTCCATCAACGTTGCTCGACCGGCAACTGGCTGGCTGGCCAATCACTGACGCGATCTTATGTGCAGGGGTGTGAGGACCAACGGAGCATGCCTGGAATCGCGCGTCATCGCGAAGGCGCCGCCCGGCCAGGGCTGCCCGCGTTGCGGAGGCTATGTCTACGCTGCGGAACAAATGTTGGCTCGCGGAAAGGTAAGACAATCCTGTGCATGAACACACCTCATCCTCTACTGCTCATACCCGCTTATCATCTCTCAGGAAATCATAAAAATTTCAAGGTTTTAAAAACCAAACGAATAATGAAAGCCAGAAAAAAGGGATTTAAACAAAGGGAATATTTAAAGACATGGATTAGATATAAATTGTTAATTCTACCATTCTTATGCCCTAGGGTTATCACAGGCGATGCTTCAAATGCCTTAATTGCAACAGGACCCTAGATTCTACAATGCATTGTGACGGACCAGATAGAGAAATATATTGTCGAGGTACCTAAATAATGTTCTCTGCGAGATTGAGTCCCCAGGATGACTGTGCAATAACATCACTGTCATTGTTATAACCGCTTGATCTGTCGGCTAGCTGGCTAGCCGCTGATTATCCATGCATGCGTGACACGCCCTCAATGTCCACTACTCGTATGTCCAGGGGTGGCACAGGGAGTGTTTCAAGTGCGGCCATTGCCACAAACGTCTGGACTCCACGAACTGTTGCGAAGGCCCTGACCAAGACATATACTGCAAAGGTTCGTTTCTATCCTTTTGTTACTTACACTCTTTACTTGGAACGTGTAAAGACTTTTCCGAGTCTTAATTATCTACATTTACATTTCGAAGTTTGCAATGTGTTTGTTTGTGGTATTAATTTTGTGTTTTCTCTTTAGTTTGTTATGCGAAGAAGTTTGGCCCCAAGGGTTACGGTTACGGCAAGGGAGCCGGTGTCCTACAGAGTGACCCTTACGCCAATGGGTAAGAGATGCGAGCAGAAAAAAGCAAAATATTAAGTTTACTCATCTGGCGAGGGCACAGCTTATCAAATTTAACTTATAACTTCACCCAACTTCTTTTGTATATATTTTAATTGTTAAAAGATTCATATGCTGTGTACTCATTAGATGTAAATAATAATGCTTATTTGCTTTTGCTGTAGGATGCTACGCACAAAGGTTTGGTCCTAGGGGTATTGGACATGGGGGTATGTCATCCCTGGGACTCATGTGTGATATAAAGGACATGGAATGGCAAAGGTACATGAATGGTGTGACACTTGAGTCCCTTACACGGATGCAGTCTATAGGACTGCGAATCTTCATAATTAACCGTCATTCTAACGAAATTATTTGCTTATAGATGCTTTAGCAAAGAATTTTTGTATGTTTACTTTCCCTGATATCCGCTACATTTCATAACTAAACACTCATTACTAAACCTCACACGTTTCGTTCCACTGGAAATCGTTTATAACATGTTACGTGAGGACTTCTCAAGTTACATGACAGGTTCAGGTTATTTCCATCGCATAGTCACTTTCATAAAAACAGCTTATAATACAAACAAGAGATGGCAACATGCCAATGTGAAAATAGAACGCGTTCTCCGCTCTCGGATGAACTAATTTTAATATCGGCGAGACTAGCCACGCGAGTTTGAGTTCACGACGTGGAATCCTATGATCATAATGTGCTTCTTCATCTTATACATTAATAGGTCTCGCGAGACCTGTCATTGTAATCCATAAATAAACAAACAATCGTTACAATCTTGCGATCCTGAAACATGAAGTCATTATCATTAAATCAGGTTCATCATTCACCCATTCATTGATTACTTACAAAATATTTGTAGAGTACGCTTATCCGTTATTTAACAAATGAACACACTCTTCGGCACATTACACAACATGCAAGCTGGTAGGTACACTTTTATCGTTATTATTACCATTCTGTCTCCATTATTACACTACATAAAATTGTTTGGAATCTTCTACAGGAACAGGATAGCCTTTTCCAGAACTTTTATGAACGAATACTCGTATAACCATATTTTCGAGGACAAGATTTTCGTTGCAATGATGCAACGAAAATCTCGTCATTTGTTTTATTTAGATTCTACACAACAATTGATCTAGCATCAAAACGGGTTTTGTATTACTATCTCGATTCTAGATACAAATCAACATGCCTAATTATGTCACGGATAAGCGTACTCCCGCAAGCGTTTGACTAACTTGCCGTAGTTTTGATTGAAATACAACGTAAAAACATATCGATGTAATTTCGCAGTGACCAAGCTCCTAAGACAACGCTGATCGATACTGCCTCCATCATGGCTCCCCCTGGCAAGGGCTGCCCTCGATGCGGCGGTGTGGTCTTCGCCGCAGAGCAGGTGTTGGCCAAGGGTCGCGAGTGGCACCGCAAGTGCTTCAAGTGCCGCGACTGCAACAAGACCTTGGACTCCATCATCGCTTGCGACGGACCCGAAAGCGAAGTCTACTGCAAGACTTGCTACGGCAAGAAGTGGGGACCTCACGGCTACGGGTTTGCCTGTGGCTCTGGCTTCCTTCAGACTGATGGCTTGTCGTAAGTATAGAAGACAAAGCTTTTTATTTAAAGACCTAGAATTTAAAATTTTGTCAATCCCTGACATTTCTCAAATTACGAAAGTCAAGATTGTAGACCGGAATTTTTTTAAACTCTTGAATCCTGAACACTCTTAAACTACAATAAATCTAACAAATGGAAGGTCAAAATGATATTTAATAAAGCCAAACTCAGAAAAAGAACTCAGAACGACGACTTCGTAAACATCAAACATATTTATTGTGGAATCGGTTTACGAAGTGAAATGTGAAATGTCGAGCTTTAGAAGCTAGACCTACCCTACCTCACAATATCGCATTAGCTTTATAGGCCAGTCATTAAAGCCTCAAACCCGGAAGAAATTAGAAACACGGTAAAATTTTGAGGGGTTTTTAAGGAAGGTGGAATAACATACTGTGTGATTTTGCAGCGCTCTGGGGGGTACGGAAAGGGTTGAAAAGGGGTGAAAAGTGTTTTTTGTTAATAACATTGTCAAAAAAATTAGTAACACGCTGCAAATTTAGAATTAGGTTGTTCTTACCGTTTTGTAACGTGTATTAAATTTGCAGCGTTTTGCAATGTACGGAACATTGTTTTTTATTAAAAAACATTAAAATTTGTTAATAACAAGGGTAAAAAAATTAGTAACACGCTGCAAATTTGGAATTAGGTTGTTCTTACCAATTCGTAACGTCTATTAAATTTGCAGCGTCTTGCAACAAACGGAACATTGTTAATAACTAAACAACAATGGAATTTGTTAATAACAAAGTTAAAAAAAGTATTAACACGCTGCAAATTTATATTTAAGTTGTTGTTACCGTTTTATACCGTACATTTGATTTTCAGGGTTGTGCAACTAATTTAACATTGTTTATTATTAAAAAGTAATGAAATTTTTTAATAACAAGGGTGAAAAATATTAGTAACACGCTGCAAATTCAGAATTAAGTTGTTTTTACCGTTTTAAAACTTCTATTAAATTTGCAGCGTTTTGCAACAAACGGAACATTGTTTATTTATAAATATATTTATTAACCCTTTCAACGCCAATGTCTGATATATCAGACAAACCATTTTCGTGCTTTTTTTATGTTTTTAAAATGTGTCACATTCGTTGCAATTAATATTTTGTGTCAGTTGTGTTATTCGTATCGTAACTACAATATAATTATGTAATAATGCTGTTTAATGAAACAACAATCCCATAGTTGTTGCTGTGTAAAGAGAAATTAATTTTCATGAAATATTATATTATTAATTACCTTTAAAATAAAAAAAATAAAAAAATCGTTTATTTCGGACAATAAAATTGGTATCCATATTTTGTTAGTAATAATTTTCAGTATACTGCGTGTTTTTTTAGTCGTTGTTTTCCCGCAGCAGAACGCTTCACCTTCAGTAGTACTATCGATTTTTGCAAGATTTTTATTTAAAAATTTTTTGTAATTTTTTTTTATACTTTTTTTTGATTTTTTTTTAGGGTTTGATGGGAAAATGGAAACCAATGATAAACGCGAAGTGCAATGACCCCACAGCGTGGAATTTTAGTCGTTGTTTTTCCGCAGTAAAATTATTATATTTTAGTAGTAAAATAAATTAATAAAGTTCTTTTTTTAGTCAAATCAAAAGTTTTACAATTATGATAGACGAAACTTGAACCAATAGTACTAGCTGCGTCACGGACGGTCACCGGCCGGGGTCATTGCCCTTCGCGTTTATCAAAAAAATTATTATTTACTATTTACTCACATTTGGTTTCCATTTTCTCATTATAATTTTAGAAAAAAATTCAAAAAAAAGATTTAAAAAAAATTCAAAAAAACAAATCAAAATAAATTACTTGCATAAATCGATAGTGCTACTGAAGGTAAAGCGTTCTGCTGCGGGAAAACAACGACTAAACAAACACGCAGTATAAGAGTACTCTGTGGTAATAATTACGTTAAGTAAAAATGACAGTTATAAGCTAAGTTAGTAGTTTTTAATAAATAATTGATTAACATTGTCATTTAAATTTAGATTGAAAATTAAATTTAAAATTAAATTTAAATTCACTTGAAATAATATTTTCATTATGGCATTCAATATTTTTAGACTTAGATTTATTTAAAGGGTGCGGGCGAGGGGCGGTGCGAGAATGGGGAAATTTGTCACAAACAAAACACACTTCTTCGCCCGACATTTTGCCTATAACTGACTGCCCAACTAACAAACTATTCCTATAGAATGCGTCTTTATGGCCTGAACACTTATACTTGTTAAAAAAGAGCATTTATTATGCTAATGTTTCTTATAATGGCACATTATAAGGAATATTAGCAATATTAACTTTATTCTTATAATTTGGCTGGGTAGACGTTAATAAACCCAATTAATACGGCTCTAATAAGGGTTCGAAATGTGTTGTTCTTATAGAGGCTAGTTATATTGCTCTTTAGCCATATAATATTCAAAGTCATTTAAAGGCTTTATAAAGGCTTTTAATATGGTCAATAATTCTTATAAAAGTAATTCACAAGGTAACTATGATGCTGTGTAACTAATTTAACTTATAGGAGCTTTTAATAAGACGTCTATCCAACAAACGAATTCTAGCATTTTATATGACCTTAACAAGGATAAAAGCAATCTAAATTCTGTCGCGGGTGTTAAATAAAAGTCCACACTGCGTACACAAAAGAAATTTAATAACAAACGAACTGGTTGCCGGCGGGTATGGGTAGGTAGGTAGCCCCGACTGCTAGTTTGCTTCCGTGGCCCAGACTTCCCTGACGAATCAAGAATCAATCAAGAATCAAATTCATTTATTCAATTTTGGCTCGTACTATAGCACATATGAATGTCAAACGGGACGGGTGGCCGAAGGTGGATGGTGGCCGTGGAGGTGACGGGCAGCAGCAGCGGTGCGGAAGAATGAGGAGGCGACCCGACCCAGGTCCGTGACACGACGTGATGCCCTGGTCGAGGATCAGCCGTCCAGGTTAAAACCCGAGCAGTGTTCCCTGGGAATGAATATGCCAGCTTAAGCTACGTCATATTCCAGCCGACGATTGCGATCAACACCTCAGCCAAGCAAGGAAGCTGGTATACGTAATGTAGAAGGTGAGTGGCGTTGATTGCAATCAGATCGGAGGCAAGCACAACACAGAAATAAAAGAAGAAAATAACTAAAGTTACGCCAACCGCAGATTGTTTACAATTAGCATAAAAATTAGAAACATAAAAATAGCTACGCCGATAGCAGTAACTAACTAAGTACATTTAATTTACATAAATTTTCTTTCCTTGAAAAGAGAACTTTCTATAAAGCATTTTCTACCCACATAAAAAAAAACTAACACTACTAGAAATATTGGTTCATCACTTACCCTGGCGGGGAATTAATGTTTTGCCTAATTACGTAGGCGTATCAAAACAACACCACTTAGTATTAATTTTGTGCTTTTCGAATGTCGAAAAAAATAAATCGAGCACTAAAAATATCTAATTCCTGATGTGCGACGAAATACGTCCGCGCACTTCAGTTTTATTAGAGGTCTGTCCAGCCGATGCAAAAAGTGAAAGGGAATACGACAAGACCACAAGGTCAAGCAAGTTTTGCACGAACAAAAGATTTTATAAGGATCCGCGAGACGAATAAGCGAACCATTGCAACTGAAAATTGCGCGGTTCAATATTTTAAATTTAACCCTTTCAACGCCAATGTCTGATATATCAGACAAACTATTTTCGTGCCCAACACGCCAACGTCTGATATATCAGACAAAAAAAACAGGATCAAGAAACGTTGTATTTTTACTTGCCTGAATAAGCGTGGCGTGGAAAAGGTTAATAATGTTTTTGATTATTGTTTTAATTTATATTTTATTAAGTTTAGAATTTAGTTTTGTATATTTTTAAATGTGTAAATATGTTAATTTATTCTTAGTTAGTTTTAAGTAGAAATAGTTTTTAATTAGAAATAAAATACTATGTAAATATTTTATTTTATTATTTAATTATTATCTAATTTAATTATTAATTATATATTTTACTAGCCTTCCGCCCGCGGCTTCGCCCGCGTGAACTACATATAGGACGTTATCCCGCGGGAATATCTTGTAAATTGTAGCCTATGTGTTATCCTTATGTATAAGCTATATTATTGTAAAGTTTCATTAAAATCAATTCAGTAGTTTTTACGTGAAAGAATAACAAAAGTTCATCCATCCGCTCCCCGGCCGGTACCGCCGCAACCGCTATGTCCCTGCATTTTAAATCTGTAATATCTTCGAAACTATTCATTTAAATTACATGATGTAAAGGGCCATATTGATCTATATTACATGCACAATTTATTTATGGTACTTAATTGGATAAGGATTAATACTGTATTGCTTAAAATCACTTTTTCGTAAATAAGCCATTATTTTATCGTAATAAGTAAAGGAAAATGGTTATTGTGGGTTATCCCTAAGAGATAGACATATACCATCGCGGACTTTTTTGTAAAACTTTTTAAGGTGTACAATAGTGTAGTACATTATTTTGATCTATCTCGTAGGGTTCAGCCAGCGTTTGCAATGTAAGCGCAAAAAAATGCGATTATTTACGACCTTAAATTAAAAACCTCTAAAATTATCAGTGTTTCTCTACTATATTATGCATGTATTATACATATAAACCTTCCTCTTGAATCAGTCTATCTAATGAAAAAAACCGCATCAAAATCCGTTGCGTAGTTTCAAAGATTTAAGCATACAAAGGGACATAGGGACATAGAAAGCGACTTTGTTTTATACTATGTAGTGATGTTACATGTAACGTTTTACGTTACAATTCTCTTATACAGTGAATATAAAGATGTTATTCTCTTCATGGTTACGTTAATGTAAAATATTCATTATGCAAAGTTAAAAAATGTTTCAGAATAGCGTTCACAACATTTTTCCACATTTCAACTCTTTACTGACTGTTTGACCATTGTTACTAAATTAAATATTTGTTTATATAGTATTAAACAATGTTCCGTTTGTTGCAAAACACTGCAAATTTAATAGTTACTATAAAATGCTGTAAACAAGGTAATTCCAAATTTATAGCGAGTTACTAATTTTTTCTACCCTTGTTATTAACAAATATCATTGTTTTTTAGTTATAAACAATGTTCCGTATGTTACAAAACGCTGCAAAATTAATGGACGTTACGAATTAGTAAGAACAACCTAATTCCAAATTTGCAGCGTGTTACTAATTTTTTACCCTTGTTATTAACAAATTTTAATGTTTTTTAATAAAAAACAATGTTCCGTACATTGCAAAATGCTGCAAATTTAATACACGTTACAAAACGGTAAGAACAACCTAATTCTAAATTTGCAGCGTGTTACTAATGTTTTTGACAATGTTATTAACAAAAAACACTTTTCACCCCTTTTCAACCCTTTCCGTACCCCCCAGAGCGCTGCAAAATCACACGGTATGTTATTCCACCTTCCTTAAAAACCCCTCAAAATTTTACCGTGTTACTAATTTCTTCCGGGTTTGAGGCTTTAATGACTGGCCTATTAATTGTCCTTTCGGCGTCGCTCGCTATTATAATATTTATATTTGTTGCCATAGCGAGGAAGAGATTTCGGCGAGCCGTCCGTTCTACAACCCGGACACCACCTCGATTAAGGCTCCCAAGGGCCAGGGCTGTCCGCGCTGCGGAGGCATGGTCTTCGCGGCTGAACAACAGCTGGCTAAGGGAACTGTAAGGGTTATACTTATATTAATAATCAAGAGACCTAATTGATCGACAATTAAATAATATGGAACTAGACTCCAGTAGGTTCGCGTAATCTGTTGTAGGAATGCCATAATAAAATCTTAGAATTAAATCACCCTAAAAAAGAAGCCGTTCCAAAATCCGGTTCATTCCCATTCGTGCCACCAGTGGGACGAACGGGAATTCTTGTTTTTACTTCCCGTTCGTCAAACAAATTTGGTATGGCCTATTAAATGGGTAGTAAGAAATTACACGTGAAGAAATTCTGAGCCATGTTCAATCATGTGTTTTTATGACTATAAGTGCGATTCTGGTCAGCAACAGTGTCGTTAGCTAGTAAAATAATTGTCCCAAGTTACCAAGCTAGAAATTGACACAAGTGCTATAGAAGAATAAGCCATAGGTCACTTGTGTCTGTTATTTAATTTATTTGTTCTCAGTTACGAAGGGAACATTTCCAAATTCCACGATAACAATGATCACTGATGAATTGGTGACCGAGTAAACGGGCGGATATTTGTAGTGCCCGCAGCCCGCTCACACCCTATCTCCTTTTACCTACCAGTCTAAATCACAACTCCATTGCATAAACATTCCTTCAGATTCCTTGGAGCTCGCGCACAGCCTGTAGTAACCTGCTTAAAAGTTCAGTGATTACCTACCTCATGTGTTATCACCAGATGTGGCACAAGAAGTGCTTCAACTGCGCGGAGTGCCACCGGCCGCTGGACTCGATGCTGGCGTGCGACGGGCCCGACAAGGAAATCCACTGCCGCGCATGCTACGCTAAGCTCTTCGGGCCCAAGGGCTTCGGCTACGGCCACGCCCCCACCCTCGTCTCCACAGATGCAGAGCCATCTGTCACATAGTAAGTGCATATTTTGTACGCTAATCGGGGTCCGAGGGCAGGTTATTACCCGTTAGTCCCTCAATGAAATAGGCTGCCGGCGCTGCTTGCTATCAAGTAGGCTGAATGCTTAGCACTAAAAAAAAAAGGGTCAAGATACATTATGCTGCCTTCCTTACATCTTTGACCAGAAAAAACTTTCACCTCAAAAATGGGGCATTATGCATGATATGAAATGCTTACAAAATTTTATTTCTTCAACAGCACAGAGCAATTACCATTCACCGGAGCGAAGGCGGCAAAGGGCCACGGTTGCCCTCGCTGTGGTTTCCCCGTATATGCTGCTGAACAGATGAACTCCAAGAATGGCACATGGCACAGACGGTGCTTCACATGTGCGGACTGCCATAGATCTCTTGTAAGTATAAAAACATTCAAATATTCTTGTAGATAATGGTTGATCTAGACAGAATGTTTACAATAGTATACATTTTTAGATGTAGGATAGATATTGGATATTCAAAGCTTTTAAAAATGAGTCCATAACTTTCAATTTATATAGAGCATATAGTATTTATGTAAATTTAATTCTTGCATTTAAGTATAAGAGGAAACACTAATTTGATTAGCATAAACATGCAAATGCAAAAACAATTACACTTATTTAATAATATATTTAACTTATTATTAAATTTGATTAGTTTTCAAATAATGACGGTCATCTTCTTCTTCTTTAACTAGATGAGTGTTCAAAAACTCTTCAACTGAGTCTGTGTTCCATTTTTCAATCGCCACAGTGTCTCTAACGATGCCGTCTTTGTCCAAGAGTTTTATAATCGGGTCTAGACCACGTACATATTTGATCTGTAGATTAGGGAACTTGGCGGGTCTGTCACTCTTCACAAATGCTTGGATCTGGGGATATGCAGGGAATTTGCAAGTACAGACTTCTAAGATGGCACGAGCGTATTTTTTCTCTTTCGGCGCCGACTCGTCGTTGTGGCAGCATTCTTTGCAATGTCCCACCAAATCATCTAAGCTGAAGTCCTTAAGTTGGTCGCAGGATGAGCATAGCAAGTTGGCTTTGATAAATCCTAATGATGCACAGTCTTCTGATGTAAATTCGGCTACTGTGATATTTACAAACAGAACAGTCAAGAAAATTAACCCAGGTAGTTTATACATTTTAACTTCCATAAGACGGCTACAGTTTGTAATTTAATTTACTATAAATTAAATAGAGATCGATTTAAAAACAAAAATCGGTAATGTTGTACGAATTACGAAGTTTCATCCTGACAGTGACAGCTGATTTTTGCCGCAAAGCTTTTATTTTAACGCATGGATTTAGTGCTTGCTTCATAACAATGAAATCATCCATTTTAGGGATATGTCACCTTAAAATCCAATACATTACAATAATATAAAACAAAACTGGACAAGATACATGCAAAAATGTGGCGAAATGTAAGCAAAAAATAAATAAAACATTATTTTTAAAGGTTTAATGCCCTAACGTTAAAATAAAATATGCGACTTGATCGCTGTTTGACATTTGCAAGTTTTTTTAATGGACACGTCAGTTCTCAAAACACCAGGGTTGTCAAACAAAATAATTTCGACCTATGCTTAGGGTTGAACATGCTACAGCAGATTTACAAACTATGTAATAACACGGATTCTACGAACTTACCTACTTATAAATAACTTTTTTCTTTCAGGATTCCACCAATTTGAATGATGGACCCAACGGTGAAATTTACTGCCGAGGCTGCTACGGCAGGAACTATGGACCCAAAGGTGTAGGTTTCGGAATGGGCGCAGGCACATTGACGATGGCCTAAATAAAACTCTATGAAGCTGGACTTCATAGGATCAAGTGTGAATGGTAGCCTGAAAGGAATTTAATCTATTGCACACCGCTACCTGTCTGTTGATCATACCATTTATTAAACTGGTTTTAATAATGGTTGATATATCCAATGAGACTAATAAATAGATTTATAAATAATTTTATAAGTACTTATATTTTATGTTATGAAATTATAAATTAAAGGTTACATTCCTTTCATATTATGTACAAATTGTGATGAATGTGTCTGGGCCCTTAGTTTATATATTCGTCATAAAATATAGTAGGATGTAAGCTGCATAGACTTAATGTAGGTACGTAAGAATAAATTAAAATACATAATAAAAAAATTAAATGAAAAAAAAAATCGAATGAAGTAAAAAAAATAAAATATGGCATTGTGATTGTACCCCCAAACATCGCCTTGCGATGTGGGGGTGAACTATCCTGTAAACGCGGACAAGATTGCAAATAAGTGCAATCGTTTCGACCGACCAGATCTTACTATGAAGGTCTGAAGTGTCTATACATATTTTTATACACCAAAGAATTTTGTATATAATTTTGTCATATCTTATTATTTCGGCAAATAAGCTGTGCTAGAGTAATTCCTAACTATATTATGCTTTGGAGCTTTTGCTATGTAACATGCACTTTAAGTCATTTTTTTATTTACACGTAAGACAGCTTATGCATATGACAATATATGAACGAAAATGTATAATTTATCATTTTTATTAAATAAATTTATTAATTAAAAGTAGTTTGTTTTTATTTTACACCACTATTGGAATTTCAATAAAATACTATTATATAGCCATAGGTAACTTAGTTGCTGTCTCTTTTGTACATTTTCTATATGAAACCAGCATCATTGTCACCAGATAGATCTAATTATTATCAGAAACTTATTTCTAATTGCGAAGGGCCAGCCTTCGTATTACTGCAATGACATTTAAGACTAAGGATCATGTCCAGTATTTGGAATGGATTATCAATGAAAACTACAAGATAAACAATTAAAAGTATAATGTATATAAAAAAAGTTACAAGCATTATCGAGACAAAAATATTACCCGTACTTAATTATTATCACATAATAATAACTGGCATGGTGAATTCAATGAATTAAACATAACAAAATAAAATTATCAATAATATCCTTAAAAAAACATGCAAATACTCAAATTAAACATAAATGTCTTTAAAAATATTCATACATAATTATTAAAATGCGAGCATTATTGTGATGCCAAGTAGCAACATACTTTATAACAAATAAAATTCAACTGGAGTTTGTATTTAATAAAGAGTCTTGTGTAAAAATATTGGAGTTTGTGAAAATATTGACAATTGTCACGATTTTGTGATGTATTGTGATGGTTATATAGGATGTCCCAAAAAGAGCGTGCCAAACTTAAGGAGATGATAGACTAATGGATGACCATTTATACCAAAAAAAAAAATTGGAAATAACTAAAAGGTGTACTTATTTCTTCATTTCTTAAAAAAACCATTGAATTTCCATTAGGACCACAAATCAAAGATTTAATACATTAAACTTTTCATCCTAATCAGCCCCTTGGGCATAAAATTACTTGTTACTTATTTTTTAACAGAATTTTTTTATTAGTATTATACCTTTCTGAAATCTCCATTAAGCAAGAAATTTATTTATGTAATGTGCAGCAGTAGGCCAGTACATTTTTTTTTTCACCACTGAAGGCCAAAGCTGAAGAAATTATTTTTGTTCATAAAAATTAAATAAAACAATATATTTTTTCTCAAGTTTCCCTTAAAATAATTAAGAAAATTTAACTTTCCTGAGATAGATCGATTCTTCGAGAATATTTGACAAGAAGAATAAGAAAAATATCTGCTCATTTGTACACACAACAACAAGAGGTAGGCTCAAAATTAGGGATTTTAAAATAAACATAAAAAAATCATATCTCTGAAATGGTGATACTTTTTTCTAAAGTGTTTTTTTTTTGTATAAATGGTCATCCATTAGTCTATCATTTCCTTAATTTTGGCACGCTCTTCTTGGGACACCCTGTATAATAACCCGAAAATATTTTAATAAATACAAAACATAATATAGGGAAACTGTTATATTGCCAATGTCAATACCAAATTGTCCTGAGATTATATTATGATATTAGGCGGTTCAAAAAATTACAAAGTACCTTAATGTAACTACAGACTAGGTTTGGATTTACTCACTCGTTTATAATCCTAATTTTAATTATCTCTCACAATTATAACACTATGTACAATATAAAAAAAGGTAAAATCTATCAAACTAATTTTTATATTGTACCTATATGCCAAGGAACTTAACTTTACATCCAGAAAAGATTTTTATTGCTTTCTTTTTTGTTATTATTTTAATAATAGTTAAGAAAAGTAATTAGTGAATATGTGACAAGGCCACTTATCGAGTTAAAAAAATTATTCTTTAAATACTATATTCATGTCATCAATCTCCTTATTAAGCATTCAAAAATAGCTGCTATACTACACTATATTAAATTGATGATATAAAAATTATTCTTTAAATACTATATTCATGTCATCAATCTCCTTTTAAGCATTCAAAAATAGCTGCTATACTACACTATATTATATTGATGATATATAGATGATCGATGCTATACTATATTGATATAAGGTATTTAATGTGGCGAAGGGTAAATAAATGTTTGTGGATAAATGACCAATGGAGTCTATAGGACTGCGCCGACAAAAACACTTTTGTCGCCGACGCGGCACACCATTGTAAGATTGTATGTTAGTATGGGAAGGCTAATATGTATGTATCCGACTCAAGTCTAAATTTTATATGTCTGTGCAGAGGCTTATGTGAGGTAGGGAGGTATGTAAACTAGAATCTTACATCACGAAGAACAACAAGGCCTTATATCAAAAATAAAGGTGGGGCTATAGTTTAGATCTAACAATTTTAAACAACTTACTTAACCAATAATAATTATGAAACACAAAAATGTTTTTAAAACAAGCCTTATCAGTAAAAATAATACACAAAAAAACATGCATACCTCTATACTTAGATCGTTCGTATTATTTCTTCTTAGTCACAACCAGTCGTGGACCCTTAGGCTTCTTCTTATCTTGTGAGGTACTTGGTTCTTGGAAACCATACTTGTCTTTAAGTCGCTCGCGTATCAGCAGACCTTTGATGAGCCGTCTCCAGTTGCCGTAGACTCTCGCTTCTGTCTTCTCTTGTTCTTTACGCTCCATGTTTTCTTGGTCCTAGAACAAACAGATTTACTTGATGTAACTTAAATAATTATTGGAAAAGTATACCAAATAGGTAAAATTTATCTATTTCTGTTGGCATACAAAGATGCCCTGTGGTCTGTGTCATCTCTTTCTAACAGACTTGAAATAATGTTTGACACATTCAATTAGTTGAATTAGTGTTGCCATATAAATTAATTTAAAGCAATGCCTTATAGTGAGGAAATATGTAAATAAAAGTCATTCTAAAAAGCAAGAGGTTAAAGAATCTATTGAAATAGAAAGGCTATCTATCAAAACACTAAAAAACTATTTTAATAGTACATAAATAATTCATTGTGCTAATAGCAAATAATTACTGTAGCAAATGTGGAGTTTGTTTTTGATATTAATATACTTGTAGTTGTAAGGGGAGTAAGAAAGAGACGGACCAGTACCGAAAACTTATAAATGTCACTTTTGTTTTTAATTTGACGTTTGTTGTGCAGCCTCTAGGTACTTTTTAAGCTTCAAGATCAATGACATACGACGTGCGGCCTCCAGGAAGCTTAGTTACACGTCACCGCTCCCCTACCGCAGGAACCTACTCAGTTTAGCGCTGGAGTTAAATATTACTATGATTTTATATGTCTTACCGCCACCCAAGCCTCGGTGATGATGTCCTCGAACTCCTGGCAGACGACGAACCCGTCATATACCGGGTGCGACCAGCCGCCGTTGAAGTCGAACCCGGTGATGGCGGACGCGCAGTCGATGTTCAGGGACTTCGCCACCTTGTTTAGCCCTGGCACTGGAATATTTACATTTGATAATTTATTTATTTATCTTTAAAAAAATCGGTGGACAAGAGTTTGTACCGTGCTGTGATCTCGGGCGTAGATTTAAAATTCCGAATCGAATAAAATGTTAGTTGAATTTTTCTAGGACAAGGTTTGATCACTTATCCACACTTGGCAATTGTGGCGATAACTTTAAACCAAGTAAGGTTAAGATCCTTCCAGGCCTTTCACAATCTCTCCCCGAATCCCTGACGGATTAATAAACTGACTCCCTTATGTGGTTACAGAAAACGTAGGGAGCAAATGCTAAAAATAAATATATTTTTTAATAATACCTAAGTTGGCAGACAGGCACACAGCCCACCTGATGGTAAGCGGCTACTACAGCCTATTCCATTGAAGAACACTTCACCAGGAAGCGTCGCTCAATGTGCTGCCAGACTGTAGTAGGCTCATCTGATTTTCGAGCCTTTGATTTCAAGTGTACTGGCTCCTGCATGAATACTGTCGGAACACAGCCAGAGCTGTTATGGCGGCAAATTTCACCTGTGGGGGTGGTAGCTAGCCCATCGGACTCTGAAACCACCACCAGGTTTGATGTATCAAGTTCATACTAACATTTAATATGAACAGTTCCTTTCGGCAGCATAGTCGGCTTGAAGAGCTCCACATTGCCGTAAGCGTTGCGAGGAACTATCCCGCCCTCTGCGGTGGGCGGCTCGTAGTCCTGCACTTGCCACGACCCGAAGAGCTCTAGAGGTCCGGAGTCTGTTATGATTTTGTTGGACAGCTGGAACATTAGATGATTACATTTTGAATATTAAAACATCATTAAATTTAGACTTGAGTATAGGCAAGGATTTTCAGTGACTAGCTAGATCCTTACACATAAAATCTTTTTATCAGTTCAAAATTAGAAATACCGATAACGACCAACCGCATATACTCCATGCGTTGGTCGTTACCATCATCCATGCGGTTGGTCGTTACCGATATTTCTATTAAGTTTTAAATCATGATCAGTTGACCAGTTTAATTCAGTTGATTTTTTTTATAACAACCAACAATTAAATTCAGTGGTTTATGTAAACTACTACTAAAATAAGGCCAGAAAGTGTGTAGTCTTCCACATTGGATAAATTACAAAGTATATACTTTACAAATTTGCATAAAATATAATATGTATTCTTATATGGCGCCATCTGTTGTTAATTACAGGAACTATTGAATTTGATAGTCTTATTGCCTAGAATATGACTTATCACCACTGAGGTCAATTATAATACGCGCGGCGTATTACGCTGGAGTGGCTATAGACAGAAATGACAGCTATTTTTATGTCGATTTGAAGCGCCGCCCATTAGTGCACTGGGAACTAAAATGACTTCAATTTTCTCTGTCTACACTTCAAATGGACAGCCACTGACATTGACAATGACAGCGTTATCAAAGTTTATCTGCCAAATTTAGTACTATTATTAGTTCCAAGTACACTAACTACTGCTCTCAGCGCCAACATGGCGATTTTCAAATCGGATCAAACATTTGGTGACAATCGCCCATCCAGTGTCATAGAGATCAGTGCTTATCACCTTATCCCATTTAGGGCGTGCCTTAACAATCTTGTACGGCTTCTCGCCCAGTTTCACGACCTTAGCGTCGCGGCTGAGCCACTTCTCGCGCGACTGCAACGTGTAGACGCAGGCGCGCGGGTACACCGCCTCGCCGCGGACGAAGCCGAGCGTCACTGCGTCGGGCGGGTAGATCGCTTCGAACTTGAGCAGGTGGCGCTTGAGAGCGTATAGCGGGTGGTTTTTGTATCTGTTAACAATAAAATATATAAATGAGTAGTACTAGTATAAAACTACAAATTTTTTGAATTCTATGGAGTTTATCAGAATGAATTGACTCACATTCGGCTTTTTTTTTATGAAAGATGGAGCCAAACCAGCAAACATGTCACTTAATGGTAAGTGATCTATGGGGATTCTTGGGGGGGAGCGGGGGATAAAACTTTGCATACGCTGCAGCCAGGGGAATGGGTTAAATTGGAATCGGACAGACTTTTTTTTTTATGTAATAGGGGGGCAAACGAGCAAGTGGGTCACCTGATGTTAAGTGATCACCGCCGCCCATAAGCACCCGAGACCCCCTTAGGGTCACAGGCGCGTTGCCCGCCTTTAATTTCCAATATCTGGTGGTTACCTGGTCTACTTAAGTGGGTTGGTGGTTTTACCCACTGAAAACATTGGTGTGTTTGCCTTATATGTGAATAAAAGAATGAATGAAATCATGGATAGACAGCCATTCGACTATGCAGAATTGCTCGCGATATTTCTTCACTAAAACGTAAATGCATCGAATTCACGCATGTGAAACAACGTTATAAACCACTCGGCCACCACAGCTCTCCTTATTACTTAACCCAGCAATATTGATCACTTATACTCACTCTGTGATACTCTTAGGCAGCGGCGCTTCCATCTGCATCCTGTCCAGCTGCTCGTCTTCCTCCCTGTCCCGCGCAGTCTTCGGGCCGAGGTAGGGACGAACCGCCGTGTCCCACCAGGACGGCTCGACCCTCTGCTTGCGGGTCACGGTGTTCCAGTGAGGAACGTAGCGGCGGGTCAGGTCCTTCAGATAGTTGTTGTTGTCCCAGCCTACCACGTAGCACACGGGGTGGGTGGCGCCACTCTGAAGAGTTAAAAGTAACAAAACATTACAAGGTGTCGCTATACCTGCGACTACGACTGCATGTTTTATGTATATATTTTATTTATTTATTCATAAACAATTTTAGAATTGTATTTAAAATTATCTAAGTATACACTGAATGTAATTGGGTTTTTCACAAAAAGCTGATGTACCGGCCTGTTGTCTCATTTAAATTTAAAGTAATTGAGCCCTAAGCGATTGACATTAAACATTAATGTGATGAACATTTGTTTTTACCCATCTTGTGATCATTCATGTAAGTGTAACACCGCAAAATCTCTCCATTCTATAATAGATGGGCATTCTACCCAACATTTACCCCAAAATGGGTAAATACCGGGTAGAATGCCCATCTCTACTCCATTCCGAAACCGACGGTAGAATCATTTATTATTACTTGATTAACAATTATTATTTATATAGATATTAGTGTTTTTGTTTAAATAAAAATTATTACTTTGTATTGAATGTAATTCTTTCAAAGCCCTAAAATAGTGTTAATGTCACTTACATAAAGATTTTCCGCACAATGAACTTTCCCTTTAATAACATTGACAGCTATCCACTGCTCAAGCTCCTCCACATACACCTCACACCACACATCCACTTTGTTAGTAGGCATGTCCTCATCTGGAGATATTACTCGACGATCTATTTTCTTCTTACTTGTACTGGGCTTAGGACTTATTTTACAAGGCTTGAAGTCATCGTCGCTTTCAGATTTGATCTTCAGTTCTTCCTCTGGTAGGAAGTCACTATCGCCATCCGATGCATCTTGTTTTTTACCTGTAATTAATAGTGAAATTTACTTAGCGATGGAAATTGCATTAACATGTTAAAGTACTGTAGAGCAAAGGACATTAATATTGAAATTGAACTATCATTTATAATGATTGGTTGCGGCCACTGGTTTAATCAGCATATTGGCCAACTAGGGCATCGAAACCCGGTCCAATTTTGAAAACCCGGGTTTTCGGGTTTTAGAGAAATCAAAACCCGGGTAGACCGGTTTTTTCGAGCTTTTCGAGCTTTTTATTGTATTTTTTTTTAAATACACTAATCTGCGTTTATTTATCGATTTCCTACAATGAGTACAAAAAATAAAGGATCAGGAAGAATTAAGATAAATGAAACAGTACTTTGCAAATTACAAAATTAGTTTTAATGTTTGAAAAAGTGATGAAGATTTATTTTTTCTTCAGAATATCTTAAAACTTAGTAAGTAATTTAATTTTTTTAAATCACAGACTTGCAGAGATTAGTTTTGCGGGAACATCGGGAACGGGGGAAGGAAAAATTGACGAAGGGTTAGGAACTACGGAAGGGAAGTAGATGATAGAGATGCTTAGGGAACAAGAGGAAAAAATTGAGAACACCTTCAAGGAGATGGAGAGACTGAAGGAGACGATAGTGACCCACTAAGCCAGCATGACATAATTATGCAAGCGTAGTAGCAGCACCACCGCCCAAGGACACAAAAAAAAGAGCAACTCGACTTCACTCCTTAGTTATCAGCTCCACAGTTGATACTGAAACATGCGATCAAGTGCTCGAGAAGGTGCGTAAAGCAGTAAACGCAAAAGACGGCTGGGTAACTGTGGTAAGGTCCGAAAAGTGAGGGACCGTTAAGTAATAGTTAGTTGAGTGCAGAACTCAAGAGGCAAGCAACAAAATTAAAGAACGGCTAAAAGACGCGGGGAATTAACCCTCATTCGACGAAGTGCACAATCAAGATCCCTTGGTGGTAGTCAAAGATGTGGTGCTAGCACACGGCAACGAGGACATCTTGGCAGATCTGAGGACTCAGAACACGGAAATCTTTGGAGGGTTGCAAAAACAGGAGGATAGGGCAGAGGTCAAGTATAGGAGGAACGCCCACAACTCCCATAATAACCATGTGGTCCTTAAGGTTTCACCTTTGATTTACAACAGACTGGTGCACAGGGGGTACGTCCACATAGACTTGCAGAAGGGTCGAGGTTCAGTCGCTCCTGGTCTTATGCTCAATGTGTTTAGGATATGGCCACGGGCGGCGATTTTGCAAAGAACAGACCCCGAAATGTGGACAACTGCGTTGCGGACAAGCATGACGGCACAAACCACAGCGTAATCAGCTCAGAGTGCCAAATCCGAAGAAGGTAAGAGGCACTGGCGCGCGCGTAGCTGGCATTCTGGTGACGAGGTGGTTTCAAATCGTTCACAGGCAGGCAACCTTACCAGAGGATTTGCAGGGGCCCAAGCCAACCTCCAGAGGAAAACCGAAAGATCGGCCGAACTCACGGTGGAGGCCAGCGTACGCAAATGGGCGTTCGCGCAGGTCCAGGAGCCATCTGTGGGAGGGGTACGAAGGATGGAGGATTACCGTGGAGCGAGAGTCTTGCAAAGTTCTGAAGTAGGAGATGGGACAGTCAAGGCGGCGATAGTTGTGTTTGACAACGAACTCGACATCATTACTGTGCCTGAACCTCACGAATCACGACTAACAATATTGTTGTAGTGAGGATCCGAGTGGCTTGAACTTAATAAATAACAAAAACAAAAGTATTAAATAAAAGTAATTGACGAGCCGTTTGGTATAATGGTCGAGAAGTCGGCTATTACACCAAAGGTTGCGGGTTCGATCCCCGCACGGTACAAACATTTGTGTGCATGAACATGTCTGTTTGTATCGGTCTGGGTGTTAGTATGTTTAATATGTATTGTCTGGCACCCATAGCACAAGCTAATGCTTAGTTTGGGGCTAGATGGCGCTGTGTGAATAATGTCCAGATATATTTATTATTTATTAGTATTATTAAATAAAAACCCGAAAAACCCGTAAAACCCGAGTTTTAAAAAATCAAACCTGGGTTTTTTTGTAATCCTAAAACCCGGGAAAACCCGGGTTTTTTCGGTCCGGGTAAACCCGGGCTCGATGCCCTATGGCCAACAATGATGAGATTACCATACCTATGTACTAACTAACGTATTTGTTATGATAAATGGTGATTTCTTACCCTTAACAATTCCTTTTTTAGGCTCCTCTTTAGCTTCTTTCACTCTACCTTTGATAATACTTATAAGGTCTCCTGTTATATCATTCTTAGGAGTAGGTTTCTTCTTGGCTAAGTCCCTATGGCTCACTCTCTGTTCATCTTCAGTCTTATTTTTTAATGACAACCTAGATCTTTTAGGAACACTTGGAGATTCAGTGCTGTTTTCGAAATATTTGCTCTTTTCAAGACCAGGAGCACTTTTAGTTCTCGTTTTATTTGTCTTCTGTTCTTTTTCAATTACATCTTCATTATTACCAGGATTTGTAGTATGTGATCTTTTCCTTGAAAGTCTCATTTTTTTACTACCAGCAGTACTTTCGTTTTCAAAGTATTTACTTGAATGACTGTCTTCTTTCTCATATGGCTTTGTTACAACAATTTTAGGTGCTTCCGTTTTCGCCTGTTTAAGATTTTTCTTAGGAATAGCTATTTTGTCTGAAGATTCTGTATCTTTTCGTGTACTTCTCGTTTTCCGTGGGCTTGCTGCTTGCTTTGTGACTTCCTTATCATCAATTGTTTTTAAAGTAGCATCTTTAGTTTGTTGATGAACATCAACATCAACTTTTACTACAGTCTTTTTCCTGCCTTTAGCAGGAGCAATATTTTCTTGTGCATCCTCTGTATCTGTTTTCGTAACTTCTTTTTCAGTTATTGATTGAGGCTTTGACAATTCTTCGTCCTTTTTGGCAGTTTTTACTATAGTGTTTTTTCTGCCTTTAGCAGGAGCAATATTATCTTGTGCATCCTCTGTATCTGATTTCGTAACTTCCTTTTCAGTTTTTAATTTAGGCTTTGACAATTCTTCGCCTTTTTTGCCAGTTTTTACTATTGTCTTTTTTCTGCCTTTAGCAGGAGCAATATTTTCATGTGCATCCTCTGTATCCGTTTTCGTAACTTCTTTTTCAGTTTTTGATTTAGCCTTTGACAATTCTTCATCTTTTTTAGCAGTTTTTGTGGTTGTCTTAACTGGTTTTGGACTGGGGGTTATTCTGGCCCTCTTGGGTAGTGATATACCCTCTTCAGTAACTGAAGCCGGTTTATTTTCTGCTTTTCTTGCTCTAGTCCTTCTTGTTTGAGGTGGCACATCATTGCTTCCATCAACTTGCATCATATTAACAAAATTATCAGCATCATCAAAACTATCATAATTTCCATCAAGTTGAGGAATTTTTAAGATAAAATTGGGCTTAGATGTAGTTTTAGTATTAGACTCAGATTTACTCTTTGTAGTAGTCTTAGAGGCACCTTTCTTTGAGGCGCTTTTAGCTGGTTTTTTATCACCTTCTTTAGATGTTGGTCTAGAGTTTTGCTTTGGTTCTTTTTCGTCTTTCGGCTTTGTTGATAATGAACATAACTCTGAAGTTGGTGGTTTGATTGGTAACGTGACAAAATTAAACATGATTCGACACTGTAAACCAATAGCTCTCAGCATAGCAACAAATATAAATACTGAATATTTCCTTGCAGTGATAACTCTATTCTTGATTTGACCAAGTAAGATTTCTTTAAGAGGAGGGGCTTTATGTCTAAACTTATTTTCGTTTTTATCCTGTTTCAGTGTTAGTTTGTCCTTGAACCATGTTGTTATTTGCTCAACATATTTTAAATCAACTCTTTCTCCAGGATAACATTCCTTGCCCGGAACCAAAGACAATGAAGCTGCTAATAATTCTTGATCATTTAGAACCCTACTGACATAATTACCGTGACCTATCCAACATAATATGTGTACTTTGTGCATGTATACTTGATATTCTTTCTTGACCCTGTTCATCTTTCGTTTCATCATCATTTCAACATCAATTGTTTTGGTTTTTCTACGAACTGCATCAGGAAGTTCAACAAAAAGCTGTAATCCTTGCTGCGGTATTGCTTTGGATTCTGAAAAAAAATAAAGGCCTATTGAGACTTTAAGTTTTGATGTGAAATACACAAATATAAAAAAAATACACTAATATATACCTGAGTGGATTTAAACTCATTTATCATTTAGAAGGATATAAAGTAAAAAATATTATTAAATTACTTTGGTGTTATAACTGTTATAAGTTAGTTTGGAAAGCTGCATAATCAAATAACTGTGTATCCATTGCATTTAATTGATCTAATTCCCCTGTCAAGGGTTACTGAGTTCTGATAGCAGACAGTCCAATGTAAGTAAATAACAGAACCTTCCAAATCTTGGATTATAGGGCAAGCAATTTTGCTGCAATATCATAGTAAAATTACTGGGTATATGAGACCTAATAACTGTCGTCTCGGTGTAGCAGGCACTAAGTGGTGCTATACAGTAACTGCTTAGTTACTATTTGGCACTGAACTGTCTAAGGGCAGATGTGGTGCTTACCATCAGGTGTATGATCTGCTCGATAGGAAAGCATCGGAAGTAAAACCAACCTTGAACTTCCTCCCAATCTTCCATTTCAGAATCACTGTCATCTTTAACTCTTTTATTCTTTAATTTCTTTTTCACTGGAATCTTCTGTTGTGGAGTCGCTTCTTCCCCCTGAGCCAGCAAGTCATTCACATCAAAATTATCCTCTGTCTGCAGTTTAGTAGTGTAGCTGTGTAGAGCTGCTTTGGTCTGTTCGATTTTTGATTTGTGCTTTTCCAACTCAAGAAATGCCTTACGAGCTATCTCTTCACTGTTATCTGGTATGTTGTTGGACCATACCTGAAACATTTTGAGTATAATTTTTATTATAGTTCTTGCATAGAAATTGATTGCCAACAAGGATTTAAAAAATTGTACAATACCTATTATTTTTATATGAACATAACATTTTTATATCTAGCTAAATACTTTTACCTTTGAGTGCTTACATAAAGGTGCTAAAACAATAGGAGTTCCCAGATTCTAATTTACATAAAATATTATGCTGGATTGAACTAATATTTCATTATCAATTTGTAAATAACAAAGACAGTCGCATTTTGATAAAATTAACCTCTATTTTTATATGTTTAAGTTGTCTTATTTAAAGGCACAAAACCGTTAACTATAATCTAGCTTGTGCGGTCTACTAATAATTGCTATTAATTCTAAAAATTTTATATTATGTCTGATAGAAATGTAAATGACTATAATTTGTTAATAAAACAGACTAATCAACATTACTTACATCATTGTACTCAACTTTAGTTTCATTATCACTATCATTTTGATTTTGAGAAAATGTGGAAAGGCTTGATGTGTTTTTATTTGTTGCTTTAGGAGATTCATCATCACTGCTATCTGAAATAATATATTTTAAGATACCTATGTAGCATAGTTATTTCATATAACTTTAAACCAAATTTATCCTAATTCATTTGATAAGAATTTAGGTAATGCCGCACTAAATAATAATCAACCGCTCTGTGAAGGGCAGTCCCGGTGAAGTGTCCCTCAATGGAATAGGCTGCAGTGGCACCATCAGGTGGGCTGAGTGTCTGTCTGCCAACAGATCTAGCAAAAAAAAAATTAAGTTATCAAAGGGTTCAAATGTTTTTGTTTTGTAGAAACTTTACACTTAAAAAAAAATCTTTTTTTCTTGATTGTTTACCCTAAAATTTTATACTATCAGATCTGCACAGTTATACTTAAATGGCCTTTATTTCCCCTCACTAACAAAAATTTTATAACTCAAAAATAGTTGTACAATCTGAAGCAACATTTTCTGTGTGCATGTTAGCACTGAAAGTAGAAAACAAAGAACTGTGCAAAATGTTTAATTATGAAATTACCACTTTCTGACAAGTTAAGAACCGAAGGCAGGAGTTTATTTTCATCAGTTAAATCTTTCACTGAAAAAAGAACTGGCGCAACATCAGTATTTTCATCATCTATAAACGATTGTTTGTTGAGTTTATTCATGAACGATTTGGCAAACTTCGGCTTTCGAGCTGGAGTTTTCGCTTTAGACCCCTTATTTTTTGTCTTTGTAAACTCGTCTCCAGATGACGGGACGAGCTCTTCGTCTTCATCAGAGCTTGATTCCTCTGATATTTTAGCATCGGAGCCAGAATCGCTAAAATCGCCGGCATCCTCGCTTTCATCTTCATCTTTATAAACTGTTTTTATAACTTTCTTCCTCGTATTCATTGGAAAAACGAATAAATTTGTTTTGGATTTAAACTGCCCTCTGATTCACGACAAACGACTTTATCTGATTACAAATAGATTATTAAAATTACAACAACAATCACGGATTCACGGCAGCAAAGCACGCACGATAATATTTTGACAATTATCTGACAGTGACAGATAAAAGTGCGCGTTCTGGGCGCGCCATTTTTACAGGGTACGTTCCATAGAGAAAATTTTCTTGTTCTGTGTTCCATAGGCCGTAATTTAATGGAGGTGCGCGATTGTCGTTCCAAAGCACATTATAAAATGAAAAATAACGCGAGGATATTTCCCCCGTTAGTGCTAGACTGTTAGAAGGTCAAGCAAAAGTAAAGATGTAAGTTGACTACTCAGTAAAGTCATTGTTTAACTTTTAACAATATAATTTCCTATTACAAAGGATACGGGGACCAAATAACGTTGCGTTTGTACAGTTTTAACGCGTATGTACCTACCCTTGTACCTTGTCCAAACCTTTTTGGATACTTCGATTATTTGCAAAATAAGTCCCGCCTTGGGTCTGGTTGGTGGTAGGACTTTTTAAGAGTCCAACTGGCTAGCTACCACCCCTACAAGTGAAATCTGCCGCCATAACAGCAGCTGCTCTGGCTGTGTTCCGGCAATATTAATGTGGGAGGGAGCCAGTATCTACACTTGAAATAAGAGAGAATGTACAGTCTAGCAGCACTTTAAGGGACGCTTCCAGGTGAAGTGTCCCTCAATGGAATAGGCCGCAGTGACCGCTTACCATTAGGTGGGTGGGCTGCGTGCCTGTCTGCCAACTGATTTAGTATAAAAAAAGTCTCACTCTGAGGCCTTTAGCGACTATGTAAGAAGGATTCTATTCATCAGATCATCACGCTTTGTTTTTTTTTTCTTTTACTGATTTCAAGTGTACTGGCTCCTACGAAAATGTGTCTGAAGTGCCTCTTAATTGAATAAACTACTATGGAATGAACATCCAGCCGAGATTTTCTTATGAGACTAATCAAATGCATGGAATGTGAAAAGGTTTTTACGCGAGTGTGCGAGTGGAAGGATGCCTCTGGTTTTCAAACAAACGTCCAGAGGCGAAGGTAACCACTTACCTATGACCAGACGGGCTAGCTTAGCTTTAACGTCATCATTACCGTAGTCTAAATAAAAATTTAATTAGGCCGCGGTCTGTAAGGTGATTAGGTGACGAAGTAGAAAAAAAACATAGGTAGGTACATAAAAAGTATATTTATATTCTACTGTATGTACTACGTTCAGAATTGTTTAAAAAATAATGTCAGCATGTAGGTACCTACACGCCAGCGACTTGCATTTGCTTTTAGCATTACAAAATCTTTTTTTACAATCACGAACACAATATTTTTATCTGATGCAACCATGTTATTCCTTCGATTTCCATTTGCTGAAAGGTTTTATAATTTACCGTAATGGAAAGGTTGTGTTTGTTTAAAGAATGGTAAATGTTCTGAATCAATCCCGTTAAGTGCTTTTCAACCGAGCTTTATTGCCAGTACTGCGATGTTGAGTGGATGAGTCGAGTCACTTCTCGTCTCGTCCTTTGGACTCCTTTTAACTACAACACTACTCAGAAGCGTTCGCTTAGATTTATGTAGGTATTTTATTAATTACCTTGCAACCGAGACATTAGAGAGAAACATACGTCAGGAAAACCATGTATGAAAATTGAAGTGGAAAAACTTTGATGTTTTTTTATAAAATATAACTGTGCCTTTACTTATTAAAATTTATGGTATGTACATATTATCAGTTAGGTATTTATAGAAAATATACGATATCTTGGATTTGATTATTCTCGATGGTACTTGGACTGGTAATAATCTTTCTTGATTACCTAATAGTTTATCCCTTGTATTCAGTTCTGCGGGTATTTTTGTATTTATTTTATTTATTTATTTATTTATTTATTTACTCTACTTAAAATTATTTTGACCTTTGTTTCTACGCATCTTTATCATTTTAATCATCAACTTTCCATCACACTAACAAAACACTCGCTTTTATAACTAAGGAAGTTCTCCAAATGGTTAATCAACTGGTGGATAAACATGACGAAAACATCAGATTGCCCACAATTTTTATTAACACCGAAGTTCCCGCAGCAAACAACCTGTTTACGCTTATTACGACGTAGGTAGGCATTTATTATACTGTGTACACAGCGCATTAATCCAAAGATAGACAACCGTCCGTACTCTAGGTAGTGAGAACTCCGCCGCTCTCCAGTAAATCGCATTTCCAAGCAGGCAGTGCTCACCATAAAGCATAAACTAACATAAATAACTTCAATTGTTTGCTGCCTTATTGTTAACTTTAATTACATTTTGAATTAATTTTGTAATTAAAACGGAAGCTAGAGCGCGCCGCGTGAAGTTTAAGTGGCTGGAAACGGATCGACCCCGGGGGGCGGGGCGGGCAGCGGGGGCTTTTAGATGCAATCTCTGAGTGGATTAATTAATTCTGAGGTGCCGGTTATCTCCTGTTATCATTTAATAAAGTTATGTAAGGACACAGAAATTTGCTTAGTGCTGTAGTTTTCGATTCGCAGTCTTCCACGCAGGAGGGCAAAGAAAGTTAATGGCATACGATCCACTTACATCTTTTGGAACGAATCTGTTATCATCGCATTGATATGTCGTTAAATGTTTCATGAAGAGCCTGAGCTTCACCTGGTGTGACGAAAATAACAAATTCAGAACGCTTTTCAAAACAACACTCAGTCTGACCTACATTATGCATGAAGCACTCCATTTGCTGATCCGCTCAGGAGCCCGCTCGCGGCTCGTTAAGCGCTTACATTAGCTACAAACACTTATTGATTTTGAAAGATTGGGAAATTTTTGAAGAATTGTCGTACCTACCCCTTGTAGGTTTGGAACTACGTAAGGAGAAGTCGTTTTTTGTAGAGACGCTTTGGTCATAACTAGTTGGTAAAAAATTAAGTGAAGTGAAAAGCGGTGAAGTTAAAAAAACATGGCGCCGAATCCAAATATTTTGTACCTACATTTAAAAACGTGAAAACACAAATAACATCTACACAACTGATGGTTCAAAGAGCTAATAAACTAAGTCCATATAAATCTGCTGGCAAAGCCAAAAGCAACGCAAACATTGAAATAAAGTTATCTTAAGGTAAATTAATCGAGTATAATTTGAAATGGTAAGTTCGAACTATTTAAAGAAATCTCTAACAACATTTAACCGAACTCAAGTCCGAGATCAAGGAGGCTCGCAGTAAGTTCCTACTTAGATATTGAAAGCATCAAATGGTTTAAAATAAATAAGCCGTATCTAGCGGGATAAGGAGCAATAAAAGCAAGTAGCGAGCGGCTGTGTGCGGCATCGGTCACCGCCTACGCAAATGTATTGGCCATTAGCTTTGTGTTTCTCAAAATGCACCCAAAGCAGTGTCCACGGGGCGGTCAGCCCGGGCACGAGGGGGAGTTAGAAATGCAATATTAATGTAGTGCCGGCCGAGTGGTGGCCCGAGTGCATTTACTTAATGGATCGTAGGCAAAATGTTTACACTGTCGTCGAACACGAAAAAAACAACCATTCAGAAGTCGGATAGAGAGCTTTGGCAGGATTATTGCAAGCGACTGGGGACGTGCTGAGTCACACAAATAAAAAAGTTACCTACTTCATCTGCACGGCTAAAAAAACTTATACGACACCTCCACTACGAAGGAAAGTGTGGGATACATTACCGGAGTGGAAAAGTTAAAAAGCTTAAATGTATCTCCGGCGCGGCTAAAAGTGTCTGACAAAAGTTCGACTTCCATTTTAAAAAGCTCCATTACAAAACATCGAGATTCGCTTCCGCCACGCTGCCGCGAGCGGGAGCTGACGGTGGCTGAGGAGACGGAATTAAACTGGAAACTTTTCAATTTACTTTATATGAAATGGAGCATGGTCGTAACGTGATGTAGCGAATGCCTGAAAGCAATGCGTGGCGCGTAGCGCGTGACGTGACGCTGGGAGTGGTGGTGCACCGCGGGGGGTCGCGGCGCTACCGCGGAGTCACCCGCCGCGATTTGTCCGAGGTCCGATGCATCTACGGAAAGCTTTCGCTTCTTCTTTACCCCGCGCGACACTAAACTTGAATTCGTTACATGTGTACGTATACGCCGACAAACAATGTTGATCGTGGACAAATTATTTTGTACTTCAAAAAGGTTTTTTTATCGTGGTCGTCATTTGCTCTAGCGTGTTTAGATATGTAATTAGCTACTTAAATTAATTATTTAACGTAGGTAAGCAACATTATTGTGCATTTAAATTATTTTGAACTTAACTTACGGACAGATTTCTAAAAACGATAAAAAAATAGAGCAATAGGAATTTTATTGAGACCTGTACCTAAAACTAATAATCACAAATAAAAGTCGTCTTGGTTCATGAAATCTCAAAAAGATCCAACAGATATTTACTTACTGAACTTAAAAATTCAAGCACAAATTATGTTTTTACCGTAAGGAGATCGAACCACACTGGTGCAGTAAGTATAATTAGAACAAATAAGAAATAAGTCATCAATAAGGATGAATCCATTATTATTAAGTGAAAAATAAACAATTAAATGATTTAATTATTTACGAAAGCCAGCAGTAAGCAATTTTTTTATGAAACCCAGTTTAGCTGAAAGTATCAAGACGTTTGAAAGCGTGCCGCGCTACATCCATGCGGGCACCTCTACAGAGCAAAGTAAGTTGAATTTGAGAAGAGTTGTAAGGCTTTGGCTCGGAGATAGTGCTTTTAGGCCCTAACCCCTCGGGTGATGCAGTGGGTCCGTGGAGCTTCTTAAAATGTTTTCACTTATGTATATATGGGAATACATTACCCCCGCCTCCGGGTTACTTGAGGCGCGTACACTTACTTTTAACACAAAATTGAAGTGACGCAAAGCCTTCACTCAGTTCTCGAGTGTATGTTCACTTAAATTACGTTTTATTGGTAACTTGAAACGTTTCGCTTCTGAGCAAATCATGAACTGTTTTAGCTAATTTGATATATCTTCGCGTAAACCATATTGGATTCTCTTTTTAGTTTATAGAAGTTTGGGATAATTTTTCTGTCTAATAAAAGTTCTTCAAAATTACATCGAGACCATATTAAAGAAAGATATACTACATTGCATACACCAAATCTACTTAATATTTGTTTTGTAAGTGGAACATAAGTGCCTAAGCTATTCGATGTTATCCTATGTATAAACAATGCCACGGGGCATTCTCTATTATCCATCCATTAAGAGAAATAGATAATGGATTCTTACTTGTAATAGAGGAAGGTCTACATGTTATTAATATTAACATAATATAAAAATAGATAGATATTCATACGGGATAGAGAAATTAGCTGTGTGTCAGTTGAGTGGTTTCAACTTTTCTATGTGCATGATTTCTACAATCTCGGTGATAAAGACATTATCGGCAGGAAATAATCTTTACGGACTGATTTCAGTGGCTGTATAAACAAGATCCAATTATCTTGTTCTCATAAATATCTGACGGTGATTCAAATATAATTTAACTTATTATCAAAGAAATCATAAATTATGCAAGCGTTCAATAAATAGTTTGGGACAAAGACACCAAGGCACTACAAAAGTAAGTAAGTATGTCAGTCAGCCTATATTACGCCACACGGCAGGGCAAAGGCCTCCATCATTGGAACAAGTCATCACGCTTGCGTATTGGTGATCACAAAACCAAGGTGTGTTCAAAAATCTGACGCAAATTTTTCCCGACTCGGAATTCAACCTAGGACCCCAAGATCACAGTCCGTAGTTACTTAAACTTTTAACCCATCAAGGCCTCAAACATAATATTAAAATACTTAGAAAGTAAGTCGATGTAAATATTCTAAATAAACTTCTAATTTTGGTCATAATTCCTCTCAGCGCAATCTCATCAACTTTCTACGTAATCAATATACGGATAGTCCGATGCACGTTACGTTAAAGTGTTGCGTTCTTTACTAATAATCACTTAGCTTAATTGCGGCGTTAATTACCGCTGATCTCGATGGTTCAAATTACGTACTCTAAAACGCATTAGTGGCTGACAGCTGAAGATTATCCGACTAAGCGGACGCCGCGCCGGCCCGGCCATTGCTGTAATGAAATTTAATGAGCCTTAATTGTTGACGACTTAATGTAGGAACTGTTAAGATAAGTGCCTACGCCCATGCCTGAAATGTGGACTTAGGAAGAAACTGACTACAAGAGTAGGATGTATTCTAATCTAGACTATATTATTCAAAGGCTACATTAGGCAACTAGCCTTCCGTAGATTATAAGTATGATCTTAGTGCCAAGGAATGTCATATTTTCCGGGATAAGAAGTAGCTTATGTCACTCTAGAGCTCCCAAAATATCATTATACCAATCAAATCACGTCGCTCCGTGGCTACGTAAACTTCTATGACACACAACACAGACCGGCAGAAAGACAAAGCTACTTTTCCATTTATATAATAATAAATAATTAATAACTAAATATTCATCCAGCCCTAAACTAAGCATAATAGAAATATGTGTAGAATAGACATCGGATAAACATTACTAAACAGATAAATAATAAACTATATAATTGCTCATGCACACAAATGTTTGTACCGTGCGGGGATCGAACCCGCAACCTCTTGGTGTAATAGCCGACTTCTCTACACCAAATCTTTATATTAAAGACTCATACGAAAATGTTAGGTTCTCCCGCATTATACCCTTATACAGACTTTATATCTCAGTGTATTAATCGAATAGCGCTTTCTTACTTAGCGAAGTGAATTAATTAAAATATTTCGCCTAATGGAACTGTGTAGTAGCGGTAAGAAGCGGATCAGGGGTGTCGGTAATGTTCTAATGGCACTTTATTTTTGTTCGAGCTACTTAGGCTTATAACAAGGGTTTCGCAGAATAACATGATTAACCGTTTCTTCAATGCAAAGTACGCGTAAATGAAAGATCATCTCTTGAAAACGTTTAGAGGGATTTGATGTTTTTTGTTATGCTTATGACGTCATATTAAAATGTCTGTGTATTTTTTTTTTATAATATTGAAAAAACGTAATTTTGTATGGTTTATAGGTGAATGTTTGTTACTCTAACTCTTACAGTAATATAGCTTTACATCATAATAATGGCTATTTTTATAAAAACCACGCAATTTCCAACAAGTCAAAGGCTTTCATCATTGAAATCATCGTTACAATGGTACTAACTTTATCACCACGGTTGTTAAATGGAGGTTGGCAAACGCAAACCTAAAAATAAAATTATTGGAAAGCGGTAAAATTGCCCAACACGAGAGCAGAACCCAGGACTCTGCTAACATTCAGCTAAACGGCCAAGGCGTTCCAATGTTTGTTCAAATATAACATAAAAGTTTACAAATAATACTGTTTTAATGGTATCATATTTTGTAGTATCCAAATGGCCCCAATAATAAAAAGACAAAGAATATAAATAAAAGACATTGCATAACCTCTATATTGACGTCTATCGAGATTTATTTAGACGTCTGCTTTGTTTTAAATATAGATATACGAAAGCCAAGACATATCTCTCCCATTTTAGGAGCAGCGAAGTAACAAATCAATATTTGGAGTGAGTGCTTTTTCGTGCTATGGAGAAGCTTTTATCTGGACAACGGTCGGGTGGCAGCACAAACAATCAAGGGACAGAGACATTCACTTCAGCTATACGTACGAGGATATACATTACTCACTCACTTCCTCGGCATAACATTGTAGTATTAAAATGTGTTGTACTTTTACGCTTTTTGGTTGGCAAGGGTTGATTTTAGAAGAATTTAACGATCTCTGATATTTTTTTTTGCAAGTCTTGTTGCTGTTTCTATTTCTGATTATTTTTTGAATAACGAATCTTAACGACTGTTATGTGTTTAAAGTAAGCATTTTATTGTGTTATCTACACGTCAAATATTCGTAATATTTATTATTTCCATGTTAATGAATTAAAACAATTAAGTTTTGCCAAAAATTATCACCAGTGAAAAAGGTTTTTCAAACACGAAAGAATCGCCGATCAAAGATATGTGTACAAAACACAAAACAAATCAATGCTTATTAAATTAAATAAACAGTTAATCCTTCCTTAATAAGTTTGACTTGTCTGGCTCAATTGTATATTTAGCCATAGCGAATAGTCGCTGAACATCGTGGATGTTTGATTACAGACACTCGGGACTTCACTACGGAAATTAACTGGTTTGGAATTTCGTCGAAGTTACTTCTAAGTAGTGTTGTACTTACCTTCTGACTGCTTGGGTGAGTAAATTCTACCAATCGTTTGCCCGAAGAATTGTCGTAGACTATATTATATGTCCACTGGACAGAACCATAGACTGACAGCTCCAGGTGTACCATTGTTATGCGAAGCGGAAAAATCGTTTAATTAACTCCGATGGAGTAGTGAGGTTCACCCGCGGACTAAGTGGAACTTTACCGCAAGCGTTAATTATTATCTGTGAGGAGTGCTCTTTGTTTAGTTGCCAACTCTAAATTAGTTTTCGAAATGGATCATTCGCACCCCGGCACTCCCCCGGCCCACCCGTTCGTTCCCAGTAATTGGAACGTTCCGAGATGACACCAGTCAACTGCATCTAATCAGTTAACAAGAAACCCACTGTACGGTATTGTGATTCGCAAGCACATGACGTTCTCCTTTGAAACGGCCGCGGTAACTTGGAAATGAGAAGTTCAGGACTCGTGTTATATCTTACAATGACGTTTTATCTTCGCCGACCTTATTAATGCGGTATTTTCTGTCTGGAGGTGTGTCTGTTTCGAAGTTCAAGAGTTAGCCTTTGAAGCTATGATAAGCATTATCTATACTAATATTATAAAGAGGACCAGATTTGATTGTTTGTTTCTTTGTATTGAATAGGCTCCGAAACTACTGAACCGATTTGAATAATTCTTTCACTGTTGGATAGCTACACCATCCCCGGGTGACATAGGGTACCTACTTTTGGGCCACCAGGCTATGATGGGTGTAAGCGAATAAGAATTGTACGCCTTTTTAATAAGGAAGAACTTTTTAAGGAATTCTGTTTAGAATGAGTAGATGCTCTAAAAGGAGATCATTTTTTGTGGGCCTTTTCTGAAAGTGCCGGCCAACAAAAAAAAAATAGTACGTATCGATAGAACTAGCCATTTGAAGCAATAGTTAATATGGCACGAAAGTTGTAGGATCGCTCTGAACCAAGTTCTACAAGTTCTAAGATTCACTATTTTCATACATTTTATTGATTTCTGAAAGTGCCGGCCAACAAAAAATTATTATACACATTGTTAGAACTAGCCATTTAAAGCAATAGTTAATATGGCACGGAAGTTGTAGGATCGCTCTGAACCAAGTTATTTATACTAGTTCGATGATTCATCATTTTCATACATTTACTGACTTCTGAAAGTGCCGGCCAACAAAAAGTAATTGTACACATTGTTAGAACTAGCCATTTGATGCAATAGTTACTTGGCACGGAAGTTGTAGGATCGCTCTAAACCAAGTTATACTAAAGAGAAATGGGCTAAGGGTGGATCCCTAGTGGACTCCGACAGTGGTGGGAAAAGTGTTTTGTCCCTAACAGCGGTCCGAACTGCAGAAAAGGAATCGCGGTGCATATAGTGGATGATGTCAACATAAGTCTCAGGAACCCCCTTTGATCGCAATGCACACCAGATTATCGCATGAACAACACAGTCAAAGGCCTTCTCCATGTCTAGGAACAGGAGATGTAGAGGCGTATCCCTTGTTCTGTATCTCTCCATGGCGATCCTTAATGCAAAAACGGGATTCATGGTTCCACAGCCGCGGTTGAAGCCATATTGCTCTCTGAGAACGAACACACCTGCCTTACGCGACTATCCGCTTAAAGAGTTCATGGTGTGGGATATGACCTTAATTCCTCGGTAGCTGCCGCACTTCTGCACTGATCCCTTTGCCTTTAAAGACCAGGGTAATGACACTCTGCCTCCATTGACTAGGATCCCCTCGGTGAGCCTACGGTTATAAAGGGATTCAGGGGAAGGGAAGGTGGTTGTACCTCTTTGTGCTGCTTTTTCAGCAGCTCGTGGTAATACGAGCCACATCTCTCCTTCACCACGAGGTCCTCGCATAACAGAATATCGCGAATTTGTAGCGAATTTGGTAGTGTCCTGTATCGTTTTGACCCTAGAACTTGACACGTTCTAGGGTAAATAAGCTTCCGCCCTCATACGATTCCAGCTTATCTTAGTATGGCGGTTACAATTGGTATCGCCTAGCTCTGACTATAGCTTTCTTCGCGGCACGCTTAGCAGCTCGCACGCATAGCTACGCATGTACGCATCGCAATCTAAAAGAGATTTGGACAGTTGCCACTTTTTGAAGAGTTCTTTGTTTTTTCTTACCCCGAATCTCCAAGTGTACTAAGTCGTTCCACCACTAAGTCTCCTTGTCATGCTTACTTACATCCACTCTTACACGTGCCAAGCACCGCCTTTGTCGCTTCGGTCATGGCAGTAGCATGCAGTGAGACTGGGCCCCCAGTATGAAGTTGAATTGAAGTTGGCCACTTTTTCAATGTGGTGACATCTGATTAGATTACTTTTAGCCATATTAAACATAATTCTACGTTCCCAGCACTTTTAGAAATCAATAAATATATGAAAAATAACCCTCAAATCATCGAACTAGTATAACTTGGTTCAGAGCGATCCTACAACTTCCGTGCCATATTAACTATTGCTTCAAATGGCTAGTTCTAACAATGTGTATAATTATTTTTTGTTGTCCGGCACTTTCAGAAATTATTAAAATGTATGAAAATACCGAATCTTTGACCTTGGATAACTTGGTTTAGAGCGATCCCACAACTTCCGTGCCATATTAACTATTGCTTCAAATGGCTAGTTCTAACGATATGAACCCTTATTTTTTGTTGGCCAGCACTTTGAGAAAAGGCCCAAAAATGTATGGAGCCTGAATGATCTCCTTTGTATTTATAATATAAAACGGCTGGTGCATTCCATGATAAGTAAAGATTAATAAATAAATTAATGAAATTTTTTATAATATCCAATTTAGTGAGAAGTGGTGCCTTATCGTGGTCTTATTAAGGCGGCTCGACTAGTTGGCGGGCGACTTACGTTAAGTCCTAATTAAATGCGCGATTACAACTCGAATAAAAAGTTCCTAATCTTAATTGGTATTTTTAATTGAAGTTTTTGCTGCGAGAGACTGAATTATTTAGTCACATGTTATTCTTTTCGGATGAGAAAAAATAATGTTTGTGTCATTAAAAGATACAATTGCCATCACCACGGCGGTAACAGAAACCTGAAAAACCCTACACTATTTGTTAGCAAATGATAAAAGTAGCTATAACCTTTAGGTTCTGTCTGGTTAAAGCTTAGATACGGAGGTCTGACAAAAGAAAGCGTGCTATTTTTTGGCTTAGTAGAATGCGTTTTTAAAAGATTCGAGATCGAGAGAGAGAGCGAGATCTGTGGCCGTGTATCAGATCGGGAATAAAAACGTTCGTCCCATTACCCACTAAACTCCCTGATTTCCTCTTCACACACGAAAAGGAGGAGACGTACGACTTGTAGTGACTAACTGGCCATTAGTGCAAGCGCACTTAAATCGGCATCGCTCTTAGAAGGAAATGACGATCGAGATCCCTTCTAACCTAGAAACAATCCATCGGTCCTTCGAAGCGGACCCGTGTTATAATGCCCAGGGTCGTTTGCGCAGCAGTTACCCGGCCGTAGATCCCGCGAATATTGGCCGCACTAACAATGTGCGTCTTTATAAGTTTTTAACGAGCTCGGACGGTATAAATTATGTGTGGTGCGGCCAGTGGGTCTCGTTATCTCCCTAACGGCGCACTCGCGGAAGCTTAATGTACCGGGAGCTTTATTGTAGCCACTTATGGCAGCGCTGCAGACTAGTTCAGCACTCGTATTGTCGTGTTGAGTGCAAAAATTGTAATTACGCTGTCTACGATTTATGTGTTGTTATGTTTGGGTTGCTTGGTCCAGGTTTTATCATTGGAGTTTCAAATAAAATTAAATAGTTAGTCTTCCTTTAAAATCGTCGCGGAGTAAAGTTTTGCTGCCTCTCCAATCTTTCCTGAAAGTGATATTTTAAATAAACAAGTTTTTTTTTACTCAAATAATATGTACATACATAGTACATAAGTGTCCATACAATGGATATGTTATGTTGCAATAATTAATCTCGCACAGAAATAAATACTTTAAATCCTTCGTTATAATAAGGGAAACTCTTTACTCATTCCACAATGAGACAATTCATTAGCAAGACTAAGAAACTCGTAGCGATCTCTCCAGCGCGATTGCAAATCATAATGTTATTAATTTTAACTGGTGTTTTTGATGTGTTAAAATTTTGAATTTTTTCAGTCGTTAAGTAACCGTTCTTATTATTGGCATGGCTGACAAGGTTCTATAGTATAATTTTCCTCAATTCAGTTACAGTATTATATATGGTAAGGATTTCGATAGAAGAGAGCTTTTAAGTTTTAAGATTCGCTTCACATACCTACGTAAAGTCGATTATTCGAATCTATGTGTTGTTGTGGTTTTTCTACGTGAGTATTTATCACTTCCTCGCCGCTGATGGAAAATGTTGTTGGAGAACAGCAAAGTCATGGTTGTGTTGACATGATCCAATGGCCTACTTCCCCTGTCAAGGGTTTTATAATAACTGGACTTGTCAAATCCTGGACCATGTTGCAGACTTACCCTGACTAGTTCGCCCGGAGAAAGAAGAAAGTATTATGGAACCTGCTTTAGGGCAAATAAACTGTGGAAAATAGATATGAAAAGTAGTATAGGTCATTGTAACGAGTTACAGTAGAACAGCCAAGCAGCACTTTAAATTGTCCATCGAGACGATACAGCGACAGAAAGTTTGAAAAACGGATTTCATTCACTCCATTATTTTCTGTGGAAACAAAAATAAAGTGGCTCGTCGCCACGTCACTTGTGTTAAGCCGCTTTTTAGACACCTGTAATCAGACATAAAGTGGTTTCATTTGTCGCAGGGCAAATATAGCTGGTGCAATTTAAGCACGGATCGCGCTGACTTGTAAAGAACTAGTCCGTAATGGAAAACCCGTGTGCTGATCCAATCTGCGGCGCTTTTAGGCCGGCTTCGGTTCCACTCGGCGATATGCGCGCAATTACTGCCATTGCATGAAATTCAACGCCCACGCTATTTAGTTTTTTTTTTTTTTTAACCGAAGTAAGTATTCTTTTAATTCCACGTCAACAAAGTTTTACCATAATCTCTTCTATGTTAATCACTTGATCTTTGACTGGCCCGATGGCGCATTTGTGACTCTGCCTTATGCGCCAGGGATCATGGATTAAATCCACGATTTTGAATTCTGCCCAGGACAACCATTCATGTGATGAACAATTGTGGTCATGTATTGGTGGCACCGTCGCGTCGTTAATTCTGATTCCCGCAACAAGTGCTTGCGCTACTAACTTTAGGATCGATGTGTTACTTGTATGTGATGTCGTCCAATATTTATTTGAATAAAAGATATTTTACTTCGTCATATAGGAATTAAAGTTACCAAATATTTTAAAGTGTTTTATTCGGAGTAAGTTGAAATTCCGATTAAAAATGACTTTTTCTAAATATGATAGAGTAGACATGAGCAGTTTTACTACCTGCAGATTATTCGTCGTGGTCCCTAGATTTCTTGTCACATTTGACTTTAATTTTTTTTGTATAAAAAGGCGTGTAACCATGTCAGGACTCGCCATGGTCACTCAGTGGCTATTACCGAGGTAAAATGTTAACCTTTATTGCAATAAAAAATACATTTTTTACTTCGAATCAACATTAATTTATGGAACACCGCATTAGCACATAATAATACGCTGCATTTGCTTTGTGAAGTCTGACGATTATTAAATTCTAATTAGTAGTTGTTTTCACCGAGGAAAATTGCGAACATTCTTTTATTGGAATTAATTGAGCAAAATTCAATAGTTCTTAGGGAAGACTAAAATTGGCGGCTTTACCCTCTTTCCAAGAAATATTGCACCTCAGGGACAGAAGATTCAAAGGTTCCCCATATATAGACAATGGAATAGTGTATTTTTGTTAGACACGCATTCTGCAGAACGTTTCCGATTGTATGTAATTATTTCTTTTTTAGTCTCTCTCTTTATAATACAACTGATTTCTATAAAATGCGGGGTGCATTTTCAATAAAACTAATAGCCTATCCCAGCGTGGTGGAGTATGGCCCACACTATCTCACAATTGAGATTTAAGGCCTGTGTCCCAGCAGTGGGAACGTATATAGGCTAATGATGAATAGCCTATCTATATCCCAGTAGAGGGCAGTAGATACCATGATTAAAAATTAAGTCTTCGTAACTTGATTTGCCTCGCTTGCAAAATGCGAATTGGTGATCACAAACCAAAGCTGTGTTCGACAAATTTTGTCCGACCCGGGACATAAACCCGTGATCATAGCCTTAAACCTTAAACCACTAAAACAAGACGTGACAAATCCGAAAACCCCCTTTATAAAAAAAGTAAAAGTAAAAAAGAGTTAAAGATACGAGTACTTATCATCGCATCTCGACGGCACGTGCACGCGACCCGTCATTTGGTTGACGAAGTTATCTCAACTCATTTGGAGGTAAGGTTTAAAGCGTGTCGAGTTTAAGTGAGCTGTGTTGCGGGCTGAGTGGCCGCTCGGCCGCGCGGAGCGAAGTCGCCGGGCCGGGATCAGGCTTCGGCTAAACACAAATCAACACCGATTCTCCATTTGTTAGACACGGGAATGTAATTATGGCCGGAACACTTGGCGGGTGGGGCTGCACCGCGGAGGGGGCTCGGTTCCACGTCATTCAAGCTTTTAGTTCGCTCGACAACGATCGTTACTTCGGATTCCTAATGTACGTTTCAGAAAACGTCCACGTATTTTTCTGTTTTTGTTTGGCCGATACCACTGGTGGAGTGCGTGTATTGCGTATAACGTATTTATGCACCCTAATGGTTGGTTATTTTTTGAATGGTAACATCTATTAGGGGCGCGAAATTACATCTAATGTCTTTACGGACCTGGTTAAAACTGCTTTTACAATTTGCATGGACACCAGGTTTATAGGAGACGATATGTTAATGAAAAAACATGTTCTGGTAATTATAATACTTTAGGGTCTGTACCACCTTGTCCACAAACAAGCTTATCAGCGAAAAACGAATTTAAAAATATGAGAAATAATGGACAGTTAATTAATGGCGTTCTGCACAAGTTTCCTATTAAGGTAATAGTTCGGGGTGTTAAATTAAAAAGTATGGTTATAGCGTGCGAGGGTGGGCGCTACCGGACCCGTGACACGAGTTAAACTAAATTAATAAACTTGCAGCAGTCTCGGGCTTTATTAAAAAACACTCATTAAAGCAGAGGAAAAGTAGGTGAAGTCGCCGGCGGGGACAGCGCCGCTAATTGCACCGCCTTTATTGCTTAAATAAAGTTTTAGTGGGGGAACACAAGTTTTAATTAAAAATGTGAGAATAGTTTTTAATAAAGGACGAGCTCGGCGCGTATATTGCGAAACTTTGAGCGATACGCTTTGGCTTACAGGAAGTCCGGTGATATTGCGTCTTCGCGCGGCGCGCCTCGCCGCGCGGTCATCTGCATGCGGCAATTATGCTAATTACCCATGGGAACCAATGGTTATTGATACATCCTCCACGACGGCGATTTTATCATATTTATTAAAGACCAACCTTTAACGATTACGTATGAAGTAAATAGCATTAAATTAAAAAAGTATTTTGTATAATATAAACGATCAGTTTCATATTTTTTTTTGTTTTAACTTGTATTCGAGTTAATTATTAAATAGTACCTATCAAAATTTTCGTTCAATTGTTATTTTGACTCCAAAAACAGTCATACATTTGCATCTTTTTCCATGGTGCGTCTTGGTTGATTGTTCCTGCTCTCTCGGAGTCAGACAATCCACTAATGATATTATAACCAAATAAAAGATAGACAGAGAAATTAATATAGTTAGTGAAAAGTGAACAAGACAACAAAGAAAATGGTGTCGTGTTTACTCTATTGCGTGAGGGACCTAAAGCGCTTTTCACATGTACCGAACCCCGCAGTCGCTTCAAATATCCAGCGCTTTAATGAAACTGACACATACGAAACATGATTGAATGCGTTATAAAATTTTTAATAACCGCAATTTTTATTAATTAAAAAAGGCGAGCTCCTCCTCAATATTTCCGAAGACAACCCGACAGTTTCTGCATCAATACAAAGTGACAAATGGCGCGAGTAACAAGAGAAACTAATAATGCTCGTGATTTACGCGCGCCCTTGTTATTACGACTCATGTGAAATGTAATTTCGGCATACTGCGTGTAGTCGGCACGCACACACGGGTAGCTGTGTGTGCAATACGTTTAATAAAGGAGGGACGAGGAGTAAATCCTTCAATTTTGCCGGCACACAACGGCGTTTCTCGTTAACCGTGGCAATAAGTTAAACGGACGGGCCGCGACTCGGTCCGATGCAGGAAATTAAAAAAGGTCTTCAACGATTACCGAGAACCGCGAACTTTCACCTGCTGTCTTGCGATAGCTCGATGCAATTATAATACCATTTCTTATCATCCTAACATCCTAAGACAGTAATCGCTAAGATGTTATTAAGCCGAAGATTAACTTCTTACTTGGAGAAAACATTAGTTTGTAACGCCGAATTTTTATTGAACTAATGAGGTGTTTGATTGATTATATATTTTTATTTATACTATCTGACGTTTATTATTCAGTATAAAAAAACCGTGATTCATTGTAGATAAAGTTACTTAATTATAATTTAAATGTTTTTAAAAAATAAACTTAATACTCGTAAATGCTGAAAGTGCTTCGAAAGTAAATAACGTGGTATTATCTTATGAGTGAACTATTTTAATTAAAGAAAAAAACAAAATTAATTAAATTTTAAAATCGCATAGAAATACAAAAGGAGTGTAATTTAGCGTAATATTAAAGCATGTGCTAGAGCAGTGCAGGCGGTCGATTTTAATCAAAGTTTGTTCATTTTGAACTTAGCGTTCGCAGCGCGGTGTAATATAGGCCGGGTGTAATATCTCGGAACAAAGAATACACACGTCCCACCCCGAGTGCACTCCTAATTAGATGTTCGATGAAAGTGTAATCAGACGATGGCCGGATCCTGGCCGTAATTAAACGGCGCAGGCGAAGAGTGATTTATTAATAGAAAAGCTCGAGCCGTAATGAAATACTGGGCGGACAATGGCGGCGGGGGCGGGCGGCCCGTGGAAATTAAATTCTCAGCGACGGTGCACGGACATACACTTGCCGTTTCTTTGCGGCTGACGCTGCCCAGCTGCTTAATAATTTACGCAACTCGGCGACCGCGGCCACCGTCGGCCACCACCGGCCACCACCGGCCACCGCCGGCCACCTCGCCGCGAACCTCACGGCCGCTTCCTATTAGGGAGGACGTATGGAGGAGTATAAATTTGTCGGCGAGGGAATGTAAAGAAGATTGGTTTCCTACCGGCACGGGCGCGGGGGAAAGGGGTGGAATTGAATTTAGGCCGGAATCCACTATCGAGGTAGTATTTGTGATATTTCTTACCTATGTAGCGCGGTGGGACGTGACAATCCTGCCGATTAGTTTTATCGACTCGGACCTAATAATATAGGTATTTATAAGCATACCTACTTACATTCGTATCTGGGGGCACGGCAGTGCGTGCCCCCGCCAAGTCGAGCGCGGATCATTATTTTCTTTTTAGCAATTTAACCACTCAACGCCGAACCGGCACTCGGGTGCCGCATAACAATAGATTTTCTATTGTGTCTAGTAATCCGGGGCTAGAAGGATTAATTATTTTTCAAATTTCAAAATAACAATTATTCGAATTTATGTATAAAAGGTTACTAGATCCTTAGATAGAACAAACAATAAACGATCACTGACGCAAGAACAACTCCGTATCGAATCCATTTTATCACTTCACGTAAAGACGGAGCCTTAATTACACTTAAAAGCTGTTGTCAAAGTATACTTTTTCAATTAGAGTATTAAAGTGTTCCGACCCCGTCATTATATTAGAGTGTTGTTCCATCCACCCCGTGTCGGCGCCGCCCTCCGCTCGCCCGCGGCTCACTTCGCCGCGAGAGCTCCGTTGTGTTGTACGTGTCTCAGCAACGCTGTTCGCCCGCAAACTTTACTCGACCGCGACCCGCGTCGCCGGCCGGACGGAATCCCGCGCTGCAATCAACAATCAAAACAACCCACCTCTATCGGTATACTCATCGCGATCGTCAACTGTCTTCGTTTTTCGGAAGCTGTATCCATAAATTTCGCCGAAAGTGACAATTGGAGTGGACGCGTAAATCCAAAGTTGGTGATCTATTACCGTGACTGTGGAAACGTTTCTGTGGATTGGACACTGGACAGGCTGAACTTGGATATTTTCGTGCCGATTAATTTTTAATTTTTACATCTTGCAACAAGGAAAATTATACTTGGTGAGTCTTTGTACCATAATTTAAAAATTAACTGTCACTTCGTGTATCTATTTCCTAATCCGTGCGTAAGATATTATTTTTTTTAATTTTCCCATTGACAAAAATGAGAATTTTCTAAAAATTTCCTGATAATATTATAGAGATTTTATTTCTAGGTTTTAACTGAATTCTGTATTTATTTATTTATAAATTCCCGTACATAACTTGATTGTTTTCAAATCTTGACGTGCGGATAAAATCAACGGTCGAATGCATCGAATGTCGTCGCCCCACAGAACAAGAAAATTTTCTCTGCGTTTTCGCCTAATTTGAGCACGCGACAACAAACTTGTAGGTAAATAAAGTTAATTTCACGCTAAATATCTTTTCTAATTGATATAATTTTTATTAATTACACTTAAAAACTTGCATTTTCCTCGAAATGAACGTGCCTGTTGATTTCCGACTTCCCCTCGCCGGCTAGTCGCAGTAGGTCAATATAATTGTTTACTTTCCCTGTTAATTGGTTCTGACAAGCAACTTGACTGAACGGTTCATTAGGCAATATCGAATAATATGGTAAGTTAATTGAGGAAGTGTTTCGAGTCAGGCTCGTGAACGGGTAATCGATTAAACTCGGTTATAGCAATTAAGTAATTTGCCGACTGCTCAAGTTCAATTCTATCGTATTGCGACCCGGTGGGAATGTGAGATCTGTGGGAATAGGGCGACCAAGTGGCATTAAATTTTAGGGAATTGAAAATGAATTTTACAAAATTATTTGCCGCAATGATGACAGGCAAAAAGTAAAAAGGCATTGCACACACAAGAGTTAGTGTTTTTGTATTTATAAAGGAAAAAAGGCTTTAATTGCGCACATTCCATGTAGGTACCTAAGTTTTATAATAGGTAGGTATAAAGAGAGAAAATAGCTTTGGATCTTACTAATGTAATACAGGAAGGCATTTAGACATAGATAATATTAATGTGCAGAAACTTGTGCACGATATTTATTTTCAAATAATAAATTATTTGAACGTAGGTACTTAATTTTTATTTACTGATTTATGTAAGTATTAATTAAAATACGAAATAATAATTATTTTATCTAATTAAAAAGATAAAATATCAACCGAAACTACGGCTTTCAAAGAAAAGAAACCCAATCAGCCCATTTCATGCGTTTTATTCACGAAAAATAAACAATGTTTTACTGTTAATAAAATACAATATTAAAACGGCACACCGTATTGAGTACCTACCTATTAATAATGATCTTAAGTAAAAGGTAATTCTTATTACGTAAAAACAATCCAGTAAGGATATCCGTCCGTACCGTGGTGGCAGCCCTAGCGGGTGCGTGTCAATAGGCGATAATGCAGTGATTCGTCTGGAGCCGAGCATGATTGGTTAATCGCGCCGGAACTCCGAGACTTCCCTAATGGGAGCTTCCAACAGTTCAGCCATTGAGGTGGTACTGTTATTAATTACGTAATCTGTTTCATATTGTTAAGTGGAATTTGATTGTTTTTGTCATTACAAAGAACAAAAAAGTTCAAAATAACTCTTTTTACTGCTCAATTTGTATCGAGAATTTTTAACTGTCCCGTTCAGAAAGTCTTTAAACTGATTTATACATTTTATCAATTTGTGCCGGCCACTTCAATGGCCAGTTTTTAGCTAGCAGGATGAAGAACTAAGGCTCCATTTAAGTCAAGACAATATAAATAAAATCTTCCCCTTCGTTGATGCCCCTGAAAAACATGCCGGCAAAAATAGGCATATTAACAAAAACGGGTTTCAAATCAAAGAAGCAAAAAATTAAATTTGAATTAAACGAGTAAGAGTGTCAACCCTAGCAGAGGTGCATGTCAATATCCAATGGGCGAAAATGCAGGGATTCATCCGAAGCGTAGATATTCATTATGCGCGATGCGATCCTACATAGTCGACGGTATTCGAAACCTTCATAACTCCTCTGGGTTTAAGCGCAATGGGGTTTCACCCCCTCAGGCCAGGGCCACGGTCCAAATGCAATGTCGAGCCATCATAACATTATTAATTAATCCTCATACAGAGTTGTTACGTTTGAATAGACCGCAAGAGCATTTGTTTTGGATCGCGAAATTCACTGACTCGAATTTCGTTCCGTTTCACAAAACCATCTATTTTCTATCGTGTGGACCGTTTGGTTAATCTGGTCTTTGAATTTTAATGTGTTGTTCTTCCGCCCCGCATATTTTCAGGGATCTAACAATTGGAAGCTCCATTTGAATCTCCAAAAGTTGCTCAGCTCAGTCTTTGAAATGGATTTGTCTTGTACCATATTTGCCAGGCCTAGATTTTTAGGCCCAGGCAAAGATTCGTCTTTGATAATTTGAAAAAAAAAGAAGAAGTTTATTTGAACTAAAAAGAAAAACCACAGTGTATTATTTCAAAAAACGTTACTTGCTGATCACGCGCAGACCGCGCAGTCATCTCATGCGCGTGAGTTTAGGCTAAAACAGACAAAATCCAAAAGTAAAAAGTTATTCGCTGCGGCGAGTATTTAATAGAAACTCTATTCGAATTACTTTTCAGTCATCGATAGTTGTCCGTGCTAGCCCTAAGCCATATTCCGACTATTCCGAGGTTCGCCTGCGGCGCGGGCAATTGGTTAATCCGAGCCTGTGCGTCGTCGCGGGCGAAACTTTTGCAACTTCTAACTCCCAGCTTATCGACATTCAATCTTTGAAAGATAATCATTTATTTAATAGCTTATTGAACACCTTTAATAAATTGTTTAGAGTGCGATTAGAGTTAAAAAGTATATTTTTAATTGTTATTGGGCGGTTACTTTAATGTTTACTGCGTTGTCTCAGTGCCCTCATCTTGGATTTTAATCTTAATTATTATGGAATCTTCCGACCGTAAATGCTATTAATAAATAACTAAAATTATAATTTATGTATACCGACTCACTAAAAAAAATAATATTGTCATAATGAAACTTTCTATAAAGTTGAAAAAAAAAACAGTAATTTAATAGTTTATAACCGACGGATATTAGTTTATTCTCATTTTTTAGTTACATTAAGAACTTTAGGTGGTCACATTAGTAACCCTGACGAACTGTTACAACTTTTCTGTGTCCGGCTAAATAAGGGTTTTATTTCTTATCCTACAGTTAGGAAGCCAAGTAACATCACTTAAAAGTCAGTTATTGATGAAGCCATTAGTTATCTATCCATAAGAGCCACGAGAACTTCGCCCAGCTGTGGGACACGGCTGGCACTTAAATCTACAATCAGTCTACACTTAATTAACGAAGCCAGGAGTTATCTACGGCACTCGAGATTGTGAAAGACCTCCAGCAAACTAATTAAACATTTTATAGAAGGTTGCTGATTTAATTTTTTGATACGAGTCGTAATAACGATATCAATCTATTTGCTAAACAGGAAGCGTTTATGTCCGAATGAAGAGCACCTCTGTTATTGCATGCTTGCTTTTTAGCTATTAACAGAATTATAGTTTTATAATTGGATTTAACATTAGGTTAATTTGTTATTATTGATTAGATATTCTATAGGCTAAACATAGAGTAATAAAGAGGCGTTTTTATTACTCTATGAGGCTAAAGCACGTACAACACTAGCAAGCACTATACAATTGATTTTTTTTTAATTTATTCTGCAAATAGATTTAAAAAAAAAACCTTTTACACGTCAATCTTTTTTTTCCTACCAGTCTATCAGTCAGTGAATCTTTAATACTGCAGATAAATCGTGTCTTGACAGTGCTTGAAAACGTTATAAATAACATAATCCAAGTTATGAGGATGGAAGATCTAATAAAATATCCACTTGACTAAATACATTCTCATAAACAATTCCGCTCATATCTAGTAAACAATAAACCAATCAGAAAACAATAAAAACGCCCAAACTAAGGAGATCGTTAACGAGGTAGATAAAATCAATCGCCGTTAAATATCAATTTATTCGTGTTGAAACAAGACAATGCTGCGCAGATAACAATGTTTTGTATTTAATTGACAAACAACATTATAAAAAAAAAAACCAACTTTTTTTTACGTCATGTATGATGTAAGATGTAAGTAGGGTTGCTAACTTTTTTTACAACAATTAAAGTATTAGGTATTTAGGTCTGAGAAGAATAATAAACAGCATTTTACAAAAATGAACAGTACATTTTTAAAGGTCTATTTTTAGTGCTTTTGGCACAACATATCAATCTAGAGTATTTTACCAAAACTGTGATACTGAAAACAGTATTTTATATACTTTATTTTTGTTTAACAGTAAAAAGTATAATGTATTGAAAAACAGTATAATACTGTTTTTAACAGTATGGTTGGCAACCCTAGTGTAAGCAATCACCGCCGCCCATGGACATCTGCAATACCCTTAGATCATAAATACCAGAGGGATCGCTGATGCGTTGCCGGCCTATGGGGTTATGGGGGGTGTGGGCCTCCGGCAACTAGTGAGAGATTTAAATTAAATCATAAGCTAAAGAAAGCAACGTACAAAGCCTATAGGATATCTGTCAATAAGTTATTTATCACTACTTAGGTATTCTAATCTTGGAAGTACGGATTACCTGTTTAGGTCTACAAGGCCCGTTATAGCGACGCGGAAAAACAAAAATAAAACGTTGACTTTACATATTTTCCGTCCCTAAAAGTTTGGGCAAGCTGATCAGTAATCAATAGACATTGAATAGGCCTAAAGTGATTGTAATAAATAATAAAGTATAGTAGAGAGTGCGGGTACACTGATCTCTTAATTCTTCTTGCACAGTGGTTCGTTATGATCTCTCGACGGAAGTTGATTGAATGATAACTTGCATGCCGCGAGTTGTGTGTGGGATATGGGTACCTATAATACTCGTACACCCGGTGCATAGGTCGTTATTATTTGTCAAATACGATTGAACCTACAAACAAGTGGTGTAGGACATCTCGTGCGCATTCACTTGTAGGTACGCTACAGATCCTGCGTACCTATTTGTATTCGTTGCAATTGGCACACCAAAACTCGGCGCGGAAAAACAAACTTAATTTTAAAAAAATGCGTTCAAAGGGGTTAAGATGTAGGTCATTATTATTATTAAGTCAAACCAATTGATAACACGTTGTGGAGTGTTGCGCGGGACATGGCTGGGTATAATGTGCCCCGGTAATGCGCCGGATTAGTTACGTGCCGTATGCGCGCCCACGGCCTCGCATACTGATGCGCCGCGCCACTGCTTGTTATTTTAATTATTGTGTCTTAATTAAAGTTGGGTCGGGGTCTCTCAGGCCCGCTCGCCAACGTCTCATGTCACAAGCGAAACGCTTTATTTAACCATAATAGGTACACATTAAATAAAAGAACTTAAACGGATAAAATTACCGCTTTTGTATTTACCATTTTACAATCCCGACGCGACGTTTCGAATCGTGATCACAGATCTTGGATATTTTAAGAAACCACTAGGTATGATGGCTAATACTAGCAGCGTTGCCAGAAGGTTACTTTTGTAACCTTTTAGGTGACTCCTTAAGGTTACTCTAAGGTTACACGACTCAAAAGGTTACTTTTAGGTGATTTTTTGGAATTTGCGTGCGGAAAGCATTTTTCAAATGAAACCGTCCGTAACGTCTTCGTATTTTGTCGTTTTTCAAAAAGGTTACTTTTTTGTACATTTCAGTGACTTTCGACAAGACCACGCTGGCAACACTGAATACTAGGTAATGATCATGAAGTGATTATAAAAAAATATTAATGACTAAAGTAAAGAAAGAACCAGAAAGATCACAAGATAAATTATACTAGAAGACCAGAAGATAATTATCTGCAAAAATATCGCTATCCGTTTATTATATTTGAATAAATAATAATCTTTAGGTCAAGGTTATAAACTTGATAATAGTGATTGTGTTTGCTTATACCGTATCAACAAATACACGTGCTCCTATAATTACATCAATAGGTAATATATTTGTGAATTGTTTCTCCACGCCCTTATACAAAATCTAACTATAATATAGTATTTCGTCATAATTCAATTGTATTGTTCATAAATAATCTGTGTAGGAAGTTCGAATACATACATTCCTGACAACGCAAAACACAAATCAGAAGAGTAGCGAGGTGGCTCGGCTTTCAGAGTTCGTTAAAAAGCGGCAGCGTTAGTAATGATTAGGAGTGTTATTAGGCACCAAGTTGCTCATTAGAGGGTTCCGTAATGATCAGCCGCCGAGCACCTAATGGTAAACTCTCTAATGAACGGAGAGGGCGCCATTGACGCCGCTTGCCGCGAGTGCCGCGCCCGCTCCGACACAGACTATCAACACATTGACGCCGCTTGCCGCGAGTGCCGTGCCGCGGCGCCCGCTCCGACACAGACTATCAACATATTATCCTGTGCGACGACTATAAATTAATTAACCCATTGTTGATGATTATTGGAATTCAAATAGGCTTATTGTCTCCCAATTATAATTGATTCCATTAACAAAGCTTCGCCCCATAATTGAAAGTAGACAGTTTCAGCAAAGGGAGGGTAAGGTAATTACAAGATCCAATTTAGAATTGCCAAGTCTACACTTTGCTGTTAGTTTCAAACAAAAGCTTAATTAATTAAGTCGAGAACAATTAAGTTCACTGCCGTAATATTCTCAGCAATTACGAGGCATTCGACGTATTTTGTAGTCGTTCGTAATTGCCGACGAGTCTCGAATCAGATTGTATCCGACGCTAATTCTGCCACATCCATTAATTATATTCCCAGCACTAATTGGAAAATCTATTAATTAAATTATTAATACGATGCAAAACACGAAATTATTTGCGGAGCTATCGGATGTCCTAAAGCCCAATTTGATACAATGGACCAAAGAGCTTTGAAAAGAGGTGATTTTCCTCGTAATTATTAAAGATAGATATTATGTTTATTTTCATTATTATGTTCTTGCTATTTCTGTAACCATGTTAATTACTTGTAGCGATTAATTTGAAAGGTCTCCTGAGTGTATTTGAGTTAATACCACGTTTCATACACTATTCCTAAAAGGATACTTAACAGTTAATAATTGTGCCAGGAATTATGAATAACCAACTTTTATGCCTCGAATTGTGTCATCAAAAACGTGCCCGAAAGTTAAAAAACAACGTAGCTTGTTTGTTTAGAACGATGTGCAGAGGCGTCAATCAACTGTGTTGACTAGTGAGTAGCAATTTGATGGTGGCACGCATAGCGCATTAGGTTTCGGTTGTCAATTTGAATATATAGGGTGTAATAAATCAGGGTCGTCGTTAGGTGCACGAGCACCGCATCGGCAGGTAGGCGCCGGGTGCTGGGCGCCGTAACGAGACACATTTCCGAGCGTATCCTTCCAATTAGCGCGGCGCGGCGGGAGCGGAGCGCGCTGAGCGAACGAGCGAGCGGAGCGGGCGCCGCCCGGTGGTCACCGCCCGCCCGCGCTCGTTACGCTCCCGCCTCGTTAGGGGAATTGTTTGTTCGAGTATGTAAAAATGTGTTTATTTGCACGTACGCTTCGGGGTAAAAAATATATGAAAAGACCCTTTTAAGACTTTTAATGATTTCCCGGCAAAGGGAAATTGGGTTAGTTATTTTCCCCGGGGTTGCCCCTCGTTAAGTTTTAATGGGGTAGCTAGCTACGACGTAATCAAACGTACTTATTTAAGTTAACGACGTTTACCAGTTCTGTGTACTTTGTTGTCAATAGATGTTGTTCGAAGGCGAGTTCGCTTCAACTTTGTCGAGCAACAGAGCGAAGGCGTCGGTATTGAGTAGGTACATTAATTATGATTAGGAGTGGATTTTCTGTATAATCGCGCGTTCCGAGAAATGCGTGGAGCCGCGCGTAACGAGTTCGAAGGGAGGTTTCCGGCGAGCCCCGGGACTACTTAGACGCCGTATAGGTAGAGAACGCCTAATTAATTTCCAGTAAAATGTCGACATCGCTTGTTTTTGCCAGGAACTCGGCTCATTAGAGCGACGAGGCATGTTGATTACATTTTGCAGCGCTTATTAGCGCAAACTCTCATTAGGGGCCACTATTGTTGTAATTAAACAAGAAACAACATCAGTGCCGACCGCCGAGCTCGGACGGCACTGAAATAGGTTTTATGCGGGTGCAATAAAGGCGAGAGCGCGAGGTTTTGCAGCCGGCGATAATATTGTGCGAATTTAATTAACAACTCAATAGTTACATAGTAGGAGCACAGAACGTAAGGGAGTTCTTGCGGCGTCTGACATGAATCTATTGTTAGCGCGGTGCAAAAAAGCGGAGGTTTGATTAGAAGTGGTTTACGCAATTACGAGGTTGGTGTGTTGGCGTCGCGGCAACATCGCCGGGAATTTAATTGGACAACCGAGAGGCGGGGGATGCCGCCGAACACTTCTAATTGGCTCGCCAACACTACCAGGAGCTTTCTTCTAAATTGTACAGTCATCGTCATTACTTATAATGGGCTCCGCGTCTCAGAACACCTGCGTTTCCAATTTCTTTACTTTACATAAATAGCGGAGTGTCTGTACCCGGGCTCACGTGAATTGTAAAGCACCGCCCAATACATTTGAAAGGGTTCTCAAAGAAATCTAGATCCTGATTCAAAGTATGGAAAATGGTTACTACACAAATCAGTTAACGATCATTTTATTTTATTGTTAGGTAGGTATGCTTTTTTTTTCATTTTGTTTATTTATTTTTGATTAGCCTTCCTCTCGCGGCTTCGTGCTCAATAGCGCATATATTTACGATAGTTTAGTAAATTTTAAAGACATGACTTCTTTTTAATGAAAAGCCTTCTTGTATATTTATCATGATAAGTATTGTTGTTATCGACTGTACAAATGTTTTAAAATCCAATCTGGTAATTCATTAGTTCATTACAGTAAATGGTTAATGGTTCGTATGCCCACGCGCACAAAACAGAGGACATTGCGTTTTACTTACTAATACAGATAACCACAGATGACATAAGGTAATTAGCGTCAGACGACTGACAGTAATCATTTACTGGAATCGCGGGCAGTGTTGCCAACTCTGTTATTAATTTCCCCCTGAGCCCCTAATTAGGACCAATAAATTATCTTAACTAGAAGAGTCGTATATCATGCTTTTAATTTAATATGATTTTTGTAACAAAAACACTACCTCTAAAATAGCGAAACATATTCTATGTTTCGCTTTTTTAGAGGCTTAACCATTTAAATTTAGTAAGCAAATTTTATTCCACGAATAATAATATAATTAAAATACATCAGCCCAAAAGATAAATACAAATGTAGTGACACACGCAACTGCCTCATTTATACAATAAAGATGGTTTTAGTTGACTGAGTATTAAACTAATATTAAAATATCTTTTTGATCGATCCTAAATTGCTCGGACTTAAATAAAATCGTCACCAAAAGACTTCTTAATTTGATTACGTAGCATTGGCTATCTAGCCAACAGTAATTAAAAATAAAGTATCTTATTGTAGAGTTAAAAAAGCCCCTTAATTTAGGGTAAAACCTCTAATCCCGAGAACCCTGATCGCGCTAACGAACGTCACCGCGTTATCATTGTTTATGTATTTCACGGTTGATTCATTAGCCTGTAATTGGGAACAGCGTTAATTAGTCCAATTAAGAAAAAAAATATCGCATTTGCGTCGGTGTTTGATTCGAATCGATCGGTATAATGCCTCTGATTGGCATCTCACACGACGTGCGCGTGCGTCGGCAATACGGCCATAAACAGGAGTTGTCTTACCGCTTATTAAGATAACAATCCTTAATTAAAATTGTTTATAGCTTTGTTTTTAGTCGATCACGGATTGTCATTCTGAACGGTTTGACAAGACAATGCCTTGTCGGCCAAATTAAGTTTTTCACTCAATGACGTTCAATTAAAAAGCTAGACTCCCAATCACGCTCAAATATTGTCCGAACCAAAAGTCTGCCCACCCGACTATTGGGCAGAGTTTTCGTTTAGTTGTATACAATTGACATTAAACACTAACTGCCACGAGATAAGGTGTTAATTTGAACGAATGTGTTAATGTCATCTGTGTCAACGCCGCTCGGACGTTTTTTGAGGAATTTTTCTTAGAGATTGGGTGTCTAGTTGTATATTGAACGTCATTGTTTTCACTATACACTAAGCTACAAGCTGCATTGGAGTGTCTGTTTGATGAATTGACAGCTTTATCATAGTATAATTATGAGTACTGCGTAGCTTTATACTAAACATGTCATTTTAAGTGTACGCTTTGATTATAATAATGTACCTACTAGCAAATTATTATTACAGCAATTATCAGTCTGGTTGTTTCTTATGTCCTTAAAAGGCTGAAGCGATTTTGAAAGGATTTATTTTTGTTAATGTAAGTTTAGGCTTTAAATTTAAAACATGTTTTTATGTTCTTTAGAAGTTTTGCAATACTTTCTAAGTTTCTAATTACCAATAAATTTAGTTTATTAATTGACCTATTCAACTATTTTAGTAATCCTCAATGTCAATCAAAAGTCAAACTGTCCAGTAACCTAAATAAATAAACTTCATTCATTATAAATATACCTAACGTGATTATCACATGTGGTTATTTTATTAAGAGTGTAAAGGTCTTAAGCAATTACAGAGATAAAAAATTATATTTACTTACAATATTTAGGTACTTCCACTACTATAAGTATAATTATATTTTTTTACTTAATTTCATTGGATTCACAAGGTAACATAATCAGATTTAGGTTATTAGCTGCGTGAAACGGGATAGGCGCGCGGATAGTAATCCATTGCTGGCTTTTAAAACATTCCATCGCGCACACCCTGTACTAAACACGCAATGTCTTACAATCCGCGCGCGGCTCCCGTCCGATACAATGCAAGCCCATAAAGTGTTATATTAAGTTATCAATTAACCGTCAATTACATAATTATAATCTAATTTTCCGGTTCCAGGGAGACGATGATAGTTTCCAATCACTGACTTCCTAATATGCTACACGATCTGATAATAAAAAAGAGACGACAGTTCACTATTATTCCAGAATAATGGATACCTTTCTTAGAACTAGAACGCATTAGTAAACTGAATATAGACGAGATTTATACGGAATCCAGTATAAAAATACATCAGCAGAATTGAACGTAATTGGCCGCCCTGTGACGTCACAGAATGCGCGGGAGTGGGCGGCTGTGAGGCACAATCAAAGCAATGACAGTGAACTGTGGAGTATATCCAAAGAACATGTCTACAGCGACGACAGGAGCGATCTTGTTGTGGCCTTTGACTACTGTGCTTTCTAGTTCATGTGATAGTTCATGTGTAGCGATCTTGTTGTGGCCTTTGACTACTGTGCTTTCTAGTTCATGTGATAGTTCATGTGTTTGGGAATATAAATTGACCTGTCGAGAACCCACGAATTTTGACTTAATATTATATTTTCTTTTAATATATTTTTAAACTAGCACGCGGCTACACGGGGTGGTTGGTAAGCGGTTATTGCGGCCTATTTTATTAAGGAACACTTACAGTGCACCCAGTGGCGTAGCGCATGGGTCAGCTTCTCCAGTTGGCAAAGCAGCCCACCCGCCCGGGGCGGAAGACAATTCTGCCGCCCCATTTTTTGCTCTTCCAGGAAAATTTGCCGCCCCCTAAAAAGTGCCGCCCGGGGCGGACCACCCTCCCGCCCCCGCATCGCTACGCCCACTGAGTGCACCGTTCAATTCAATGTGCGGATCACTTGACTGTAAGTAAGCTCATCAGATCCCTAGTGTACTGGCCCCCACTGCACTGTGGCCCAGACGCGCGTCACACACCCTTCACCGGGCGGATATGAGCGGCTATTTAATTTCCGCGTTTTCAATGATAGTTTCGCATTCAACTATAAACTAACTCATCAATTTCTGCATTGGAAATCTGTGAACGTCTAAGCCAGATATACGCAACCTTTCATGAGCTATCTTTTGCAAAAAGGAAGCTAGAGAGAGATATTAGGCTTGTTTCTGATTATTAGCTTGAAAAATTGTTATAATCGTTATCCGATGTAAGCATATTGTTATTAATCGAATAAAGATAATTAGTATCGATTTAGACCAATTAATTTTTTTTATTATTTGTTTCAGGTGTTCATTAAATCTGCGAGGTAAACAACGCATCAAACTTGTAAGTACCATATCTATCAAATACTAATACTTAAATGATTTTTCTTTAAAATTCTAAAAGGAAAGAACAGCATAGTCATATTTTTAAAGCTTTATTGTAGGAAGTGACCTTGCTTTTTTGTAAATAAATAACTTACATTAAACGTAAGACCATACGAACGAAGCTTAAATCCTACTTTCGCACCATGTGAAGATCACTAGTAAAACCTCCGACTTTCCAACCTACCTTTCCAAGTACCTTTATTGGCCACATTTACCCAATTAAAATAAAATAATTTACGCCCGTAACAAAATCAATGGTGAGTAGGTCTGCAAAGCGCAATATTTGTCGCTCGTCTGTCGGGCGGACCTAATCCATCTTCAGCGTTAGCAATCTGTGCCCAGCTCACTAATAGAAGCCACTGTTTACTATTAATTCGAACTGAGACTGTTCTGTAATGATTCCGTGGTACGGAGCTGACGGAATGCCTCACTCACGTTCAGGTACTGTGTTAATTAAGGACTAATCTAGTTAAACTCCTAAATTTACAAAGTTCTTTAAATTATCAATTTTCTGTAAATCATGTGATTTTCATACTTAACCACTATCATATTTGAGTATTATTTAGTTTTTGACTATCGATGTTTCATTTATTTATGTAATTATACTGTCTGTGAAAAAAATATTATACAGCGTGTTAGGTTACCAGAGGGACATATTTAAGGAGAGTGTTCAGAATCTGATTTAGAGTCCAATTCGCTATAAAAAAATATCCGACTAGTTTCATGAAATGAATATTTGTTATAATTATTTTTCAAATAGTATAGTTATATAGTTATATTTTCACATCAATAGTATTAATATTTACTACATTGAATATATTTCAAAGTAATTATAAGATACAAATCAAAACATACATAATTAATTGAACGGGGAAAAAACCAAACAAGTCGTGATGAAAACACATGAATAGTATCAAAATCAAAATCAAAATATTCTTTATTCATGTAAACTTGTATCAAGTATTTATGAATCGTCAATTACAGAGTGACTCTACCACCGGCTTCGGAATGCAGTCATCTGTCGAGAAGAACCGGCAAGAAACTCGACAGTTACTCTTTTTAATCGCCAAAGAAAATTATACAACAATGATAATAAATCTATCTATACTAAGCCATACAGTTTTTCGTGTGAATGTAGATATAATAATAATAATAAAGAAAAAAATTATTATATATTCATCAGAAGGGTTCCGCTATCTGGGGTCGGTGGCTGGTTCCGCGATAAGCGTCACTTTACCACTATCGGAGATGTGCCATGCCATGATACACGCCCTGCGTGTCATCTGCAGGTGACAGTTCATAGTAAAAAAAATATTATTAAGTAGGCTATAAAAAGCACCAATAATGGTCATAATTCTACTGCCAGCTTTTGAATTTTGTTTCTGGCGAGAAGAATCCGGTAAAATACTCGATAGGTGGTATTTTTAATAACCAAAAATTTTGCAATGTTTGCGGTATAACACAGTCATACATACTCGTAATTCACAAGATGTCTGCACACATTTATTATTAGGACTCGTTAATAATAAAAGTTACAAAAAAAGTTGTGTACAGACGCACCTTAATCCGATTCCCTATAATCTAAGCCCACAATAGTAAAAGTATTGAGTAAACGCCGTTTGATGATAATATTTTTTGAATAGAAGTTTGTTTAGTTTTAGATTTTCATACGATAAATCAAAACGTATGAATGGTAAATATTCATCAAATGAGACTGGAGGGTTCTACTATCGGGGCTCAGTGGCTGGTTGCGAGCGATAGCTGCGTCATTACCACTATCTGAGATGAGCCGCGCCTCGACACACGCCGCGTGTCGCCTGCAAGAGGCAGCCCTAATGCAAAGCATCTATTTAACTAAAAAGAATAAGCCTGATAAGGTCATGAAATTTCTCTGATTAAAGCTTTAAAGTTTTGCCGTAGATTTTCATCACAAATAAGGTTATTTAGTGTAGCTCGGAGAGAAAATTTTCTTGTTCTGTGGTGTAGCTTGTGTAGAAGCAAAACTGTTTGCTCTAGGAAATTCCAACACTCTTTAGGATTGAACTTTGTCTTGTTTTGATCCTACTAATCCTACTAATATTATAAATGTGAAAGTCTGGATGTTTGGATGTTTAGATGTTTGGATGTTTAGATGTTTGTTCCTCAATCACGTCTAAACGGCTGAACGGATTTAGATGAATTTTGGCACACGTATAGTTTATAACCCGGAATAGGACATAGGCTATAAAATTCCTACGGGAAACGTCTCATTCCCGCGGGAATGTCAATTTTGAAACTACTGAACCGATTTGAATAATTCTTTCACTGTTGGAAAGCTACACTATCCCCGGTGAACATAGGGTACTTTTGATCCTGGAAATGAGGGGGGAGGGAGGATATTTGAAAAAAGAGATTACGCGCGGGTGAAACCGCGGGCGGAAGGCTAGTATGATAAAATAAATTGAAAAGTGTAATAAGACTAAATTAAAATAATCAAGCAAGGGTTCTGCTATCAGGGTTCAGCAGCTGGTTCTGATAGGTACGGTCAATGCACCACATCACGGTAAACACTTGCAGTTCGATAATATCACTCATGGTCCCAACATAAGAGTGGTACAAAGTCCAAAGTGTATAGTATGACGTGCTTTTGACTGTACGAACCAAAACATAGGCGATAATACACGTGTCGCCTGCGGGGGGCAGCCCTATCTCGGTCGCTCGTATCACTCACACTTTACAATGCAAAGAAAGTGGAATACACATGAGGGTTCATACCTAATAGATAGTCAGTGTACATAAAATATACATATTATATAGCTTTATACTCTTCGTATATCGGGTTTGCAAAAGTAGAAGATAATTTAACTGAATGCCTTATTGTCATAGCAGTGCATTTTATAATAGCTTATAATATGGAGCGGTTTCTGTTGCCTTCAGTACACAAACATTGGTATTGTGTACAAATATAAAAAAAAGATGATTAAAATTCTTTTTTATACATTAGTACACGATTACACATTAGTAACATACGAATTTTTGTCTTATCAATTCGTTGTCGCTTTTTTAATAGAAGATTACATAATCTGCACTATAAAACGTGGCGTCAGATATAAAATCGGATCATTACATTTATTCGGAAGGGTTGCTATCTCAATGTCCGGTAGCTGGTTCCGCACGATAAATCCGCCATTATCTCTATTGGAGATGCAATGTGCAACACACGCGCCGCGTGTCTCCTGCATAGGTTGGCCCTGTCATTCATTCGTATCAGTCCCCATACAACTTACCCCATTGCGGGGTGCGTTATATTATAATAACTTCTCGTATAATACGTCGTCTAATTCCTTAAATAACTAAATCATAATCACATTTTTATTTCAATTTTCTACGCAAGTGTAGTCTAATTCCCTAAAGTAGGAATGTTCGTTTTACGGCTTTGGTTGAAATAACAACTATCTTTACTAACGGTAGAGCAAAATTAGTACTCAAAACTCAAATGAATTACAAAGACAGAGGTGCGTTAATGGTCTTCTTTGAGACGTTTTTTCATACATCAGTTGTTGAACGCTTTGCGAAAAAAGAGCAAATAAATAGGTACACGGACAAGCAATAGGTCCTGCTTTTAGTGGCAAAGATACTCGTAGGTTTCAAATTGCGTAAAAATACGAATTGGCAGACCGAGAAAACGGTACGACCATCCCGATTGCAGAAGGATCGGTCAGCTTGAATTTAGAAAGAAAACAGAGCAAGGTAAAAAGCAATATATCTTCTAGCGACAGATTATTTATAAAAAAAAAACATTAAGATATCGTAATTACAAAATTACTCCGCAATCATTCGAAGTCTGTTATTAATGAAGGTTTCACATTAAAAATGTTATTGCCTGAAAATAAAGACTGTCATTAAAAATGTAAATTTTTAATGACCATATTGCCTTGTTTACTGTCTCAAAACCCCTGAAGGTCATTTAAATAAATTCGTATAATTTACGTAACAGTACTTTCTTATTAAAGTTAAAGGCAGCCTTATGTTTTGAGTGACAAATCCAATTTTATTCTCGACTGCCCCTCTCTGCCCGCGCCCCGCGGACCGATCAGACCTTATCCAAATTGGATCTTGAATAATAAAGAATCGGGGCGATTGGATTTTATTCCTTAAATTCAATTAGCACACGAGGGTCGTGTGTGACTGCAGACTAAAGATAGAGGCACATTATCGTATTAAAAGGGATCGAAAGGGTGTCTTTGGTCGGAAAGAAAATGCTTACATACTGTCTTCAACCCTCGAACGCCGGCCGGTGTAATCTTTTAATACTTTGGGTTGGTACAATTTATATCTTTGAATATTAATTCATTTCTTGAGCCTTTTGTCCTGTATCGGGGTACGCTTAGGCCCTGATTAAATTTTGGCATGTTCTGTTATGTAATTGGACAGCCGTCAATCGAGTAGGTACTTTACCAAGTTGTCCCTCATAGGGTAGAGTCACTATAAAAAGCACTATCGGGCCAGGCGAATAAAGTTATATTATAGTCTAATACCAACTCTTACTGTGGGAGATGTGCTTATAATATTCTGCATTTGTTTTGACTCGTCCATTACGACTTAATTTTGCTCTGTGTCAAGTGTGAACATTCTAAATTGCTAACGTGCTGTCCTCTTCGACCGGACTGCCCCGTAAGATGCTTTGTTTATGAATTCAGTGCTATCTATGCATCTACGGATGTGTACAAACATCTGTGCTGGCGAGGTGTTCCACTTTCAAGTTGTCCAACTTGCAAGTAAGCGATGTAGTTTGATTTGATCTTAATTTGAACGTAAAAAAGGTCTTTGCTAAACAAGCATCTTTTGATTAATGTACAGACGATGTAGAGACTTAAACATTGGCATGAAACACAAACAATATGAATAAAATTTGTACATTGAGCTACGAAACTGTACACCCGATAAAGTGTTTCATTCAATTGTTTGTATCTCAGTATAGTTCGACCTGTATATCCAGTTAACACCTTAGCAGTGACAAACATTAATGCAAACCAGTGCCCTCGTCTGACTCTAAACGGACAGAGTGGCCAGCGGGAAAACAACTTTGCAATTCTGAGACCCAGTTGTTGAAATTGGAAATCCATAGCGCAAACATTATCTACGCCTTGCTCCATCCGTCTTAAAATCAGATCGCTGTATCACAGGCTGTATCTTTGAATTTATAAGACCTGAACAAACGAGAAATTTAATGTAGTGACTTATTTCCGTACTATGCTAACAAGGTTTGATGGAAACACTTTACTCGTTTTCTTCTCTTTTCTGTTTTAAATAGGGCTGCGATCATCTAAATTGCCGGATAACAAGGCCAAAACCGAATCTTTGGGCGGCTCCAAAAAGTATTTTTTGCAATAAAAAAATGGTTTTAACAGAATACTACACTAGTACTAATACTATACACTACTACATACTATATTATCTTTTGTAATGTATGATGTCGGATAAAGATTTGTTTTGATCTAGATTTAGATATAATTAATTATGTGCTACGCTACATTTATATGTAGAATCTCTTACGAAGAATATAAATGACAAATAGGATAATGGAATTAGGTGATTGAAATAAGGTAGCTATTTACATATTTTATGAGCTCTGTTTCTTATTTTTAAAGCAAAAATTAAAAAAATAATATAGTTACTAAATATTATTATGTTTAAAAATAATCTCCTACATATCTCTCTAAATGTTATGTAGATAGATTTATTTTAGTAACCGCCTCCGTAAAGTTTATAATGACATACTTTATTAATTTTTATAACGCAATAAAGTGGGAAACAATAACTATTATTAAAAAAAGAACGGGGAACGTACAAAAACTGTTTATTACAGAATAGCCACTTACATCTCGCATCGAATTAGACACATTAAAGAAGCACCGATCGTAAAATTTTATACCTCGTTAAGTAACTAACTAGTAAAAACATACAATGCGTACGACTGTACTTAAGCCGGCGTGTTTCCTAATATTTAATTGACATAAATTACTGGCAACATTATTCCTTTTAATTAACCTCTTGACATTGTCAGTTATTTTATTTCAATTGAAATAATTGTACACTTTGTCTGGTTGGCTACCGCCATAGTAGCTACGTTCTAAATTAGAATGATTACTGTGTATTATGTTAAGTGTGATTAGTTAATTATGACTTGCAAACAAAACGATAGTAGATTGTACGAAATCCTATTTATGGTCCCTGCCTCAATAGGCCGTGAAAGTGTTAACAACGTTTAAATAGTATATTTTATTTATAAAGAAATTGTGACTAGTGCATTCAGAAATGTTAGTGTGCTTAGAATAGTAATCTGACACGACCAGAGCGAGATCAGATGATCTGGACTAACGGCTTTACATGTTCTTAAAGGAACGGTGATGTTAATATCCCGAGACCAAAGTTATAATTTCCTAAAAGTAAGCCTAAAGTTAAAGTACGAACTACTGCCTCCTTCTGCATCCTTAGACATTTTGTTTTCGGAGGAGAATGCGTTTATGCACCATAACCGCAGGCTAGGTACCTGCGGCCGTGTGTGGGACTCGAGACTAAAGCGTTCACTACCCCCTAAACTCCCCCGGTTTCCCTTCACACCCGATTGCGACGAGCCGGTGCCAGCGTTTTCCAGCTGACCAGCCCAAGACATCACTTATCTACAATATTAAGGAAAAAAATACAATTATAAGAACTTTAATTGGTGATTAACTTAAACCTATCATAAGTAAGTTGCCACAAAAACTTTCGATTTCTTTTAAGCTCTAAACCTTATTGAAAACGTTGCACCTTATCTTATTTATTACAGTTTAAAGCATGTGACGAACGCCGAGACACCGCTTTCATCGACTTAATTTCGAATAAATTGCAGCATTAATATTTAAACGAAGTATTTAATTCGATACGCACGGGCATAATCTTGATTACATTATTAACTTGAACTCTTTAATATTTAAATCCTTCATCCGTTACTGCCGCTTATTAATATCGAAACTAACCAGGCCATTATGGGTCGGTTAATTTAATGTGTAAATCCGATTTTATGACATGTGATCGTCTACGTCGGATAAATGCCTAATGTTACCTTAAAAACGTAATTTAAATGAGCTTAATTTTATATTCTTGGTTAATGTATCGAATTAATATTCAACTTACGTGTTAATGCATGGTAAATCTCTGTCGAATGATGGTTGCTTCAATTTTCATTTCAAATTCATAAAAGTAAGGTTGTGTTGTTTTTGTGGGTTTGCATTTGCATCACATTACTCGTAATTAAGGTGGGAACCAGGTATATCTAATTCCCGAATCAAACCATGTTTGAAACTCAATGTTTTCTAAAATTGTATCATTCTATTTTTTTAAACATATTAAAGTACATATATTTCGATCTAAACATTATAATTTATAATAATGACCTGATTGTACGAGTAACTATGGATGTCAAGCTTTCGCTCTGCACTGCTCTTAATAGGTTAACACCTTTCCCTCATCTTATCTTTATTATTGTCTATAATCCATTTGTAAAACGGAATGTACACTTGTTTCGTAACAAAAAACACCGCAGCATTAACAGACGTGATAACTCGGACATCTAATAGTGGATATTAATAGGTAATGTGTCGCATCGCCTCCGTCCCATTACGCTAGATGTATTAATAAAATAAATTGCGATATTATCGCCGGCGTGGTTGACATAAACATCGAAATCTACTTAAAGTAATGGAAACGATTTCATGCAGCAGAGTCAGAACGCGATAACACGAGTTTCGTGGTCGGAGCTCTTAAGAGGAAGCACTATCGCCGGAATATTAATAACTGTCCAAAATCGTGACTTATATAACCCTTTTAAAATGTTTGTTACGTCGAGTGTTATCGTTATCGGTGGTCGATTCCAATTATAATAGGACACGGTAACTATAAAATAAAGCGTGGTAATATCGAATGCGAGCAAGCATACAGCCTTCATGGCGAAGCTTTGGGAACAACGCAATTTGGGATAAAATGTAGCTATTTATTAACAAATATTCAAAGGCAAATGTTTATAATAAACTGGAGAATAAAATAAGGTAGTGCCGATATAATTATGTAAAGTATTACTTTCGATTTATTAAGCTCTAAGCATGAAGTAGTGAATAAAAGCTTTAGTGCGCTGCACTTTGCATTTTTTTAAGATACTTGTGTACAATCTAATGAAGTTGCTCTACTGTACAGTTTCCTTACTGTTATAACAACATCATTCCCCTTAAACCCATAAATAATTTATTAAATCATCTCTGTAATCCACATACACGATGCGATGCAATCTTTATTCGTTCTAGATTAATTTCATAGTCACGAACTCAATATAATGAAATTCAAATATTACAAACTGGCTTATAAACTCACGATTAATTGAAGCAGAAATAATTGCTGGTGTTTATTTAATCTTTGGGACCATTCGGTTAATTAATATTGTTAGTTACTTCAACTTGTTTTTGTCGCTGTTAATTATTTATTTTTCCACGATGTCGAGTTGGGAGCTGATAAATTAATGTTAAAAATACTGTAAACAAACATAAAAACGTTTTTTAATCTTGTTTCTTGAATAGGACTGCTTTTAATAGACTTGTTTTACTATTTACACTTTATTGCACAAAACAAGTACAATTGGCGGACTTAATGCCGAAAGGCATTCTCTACCAGTCAACCATTGGGCGTAACAGTACCTAAGTGCGAAATTGGTGCGGTAATTTCAAGAAGAAAATGAGAACTAAACCTCTTTGTTTGCATTGAGAAATGGATCGGAAAGTTTGAGTGTGCGTGCGGCGACGCATAGATATAGCCGCGCGCGGTGCGTTTGTATGAAGATAACATACTGTGTACTGTGTACTCTTTCTACTATGACTAAACCGTAGTGGGACTTGGAACTACAGATTGTTTGCCTCTAAATTTCTTGATTTTTCCTTTACATCCGTAAGGTACGAGCTGGTACAGACGGCAGCAGATCAACCTACCATAATCTGTCAAAATTCTCAATTGAAAGAGAACCGTCTGGTTACTGACACTGAATTTGATCAAATTTGACATAGCCTAGAATTTAGGTCTAGACATTGGGAAAGGACAAAAGCTACTTTTTATCCCAGATAATGCTTGGTAACAGTATCATCATAGGACAGAAGAGTGTTTTTTTGTCTTTTTTTTTTTCACGTCGCAACGGAACAAGGGGTCTACGTGATTTTTGGTATGGAGACTTTATATCCCAGAAAAATGTCCAATTCCTGCCGGATAACGAATAACCCACGCGTGTGAAACCGCGGGTGGACGGCTAGTCTGTTTTATATTTTAATTATGTGAGACTTGGACGTAATAAAGTCGTTAAAAATGGTCGTTACTTTGTCAAGACTCTCTGGCAAGGTTTAATTGAAACCGCATGTTCCAACTCATGTTTTAACTTTTTGTCTATTAATAACACGATATAATCAACCACATGGCAAAGATTATAAAAATTAAACAAAAAATTAAGAACACGAAACTTGCATTATATTTTTAAATGAAAAACATAAGTGCTCTGAAGATTATTAATTTTTTTTGTAACAATGTGAAGACAAAAAGTTTTGTTATTTGATTGTTATTCCTTTTTGTGGGATGCGTGTTAATTTTAACAACTTATTCAGTTACCTCGTGGTACAATCAAAAACTAGACCACTTAGTAGCTACATATTTTGAAAGTAATTATTCAAAACATTGTTATCGTGAAGGTATTTAATTTTAATTTGATTTCAATCATATTCCAAAAGATAAAAGTACAATTGCACTGATTATCACAGTTTATCAGACTTGCCATTGACTGCACACCTTTATAAACTGAAGTTGCATAATATTTCGTAGCAAAGGGTTGCATGAGTAAACTAAGTGTTCTCAGTGATATTGTTTCAAGCTATATTTCCTTGAAAAGTGTTAAGTCTTGCGTCGTGGCCACCTGCGAGCCAATATGAAAGGATAGATTAATGTTTTTGCGCCAAAATGCCGCTTCTTTCTCGCGCAATATCTGCCGGATATGACATGCCTCCCAATTTTGCTGACAAACTATGATTAAATTTCATGTACCCTAAACTTCAGTAATATAAGTATATTTTAATAGCACACGACAATAACTATAAGACATCATGAAAAATACTAAAGTTAGAAGTTACTTGACAGAAACCACGTAAGTATCACAAACTACATAATATTATACCTGCTTTTTACTTCTAACACCAGAAACTAATGTATTAGAATTGGTATCGAAATGAAGATCGTATTGATTTTAATGTTGTAAACATTTTGGCAATTAAAAAAGGAAACTATTGAGCATCTTACTGGTTCTTCTCAAAAGGATATGATAGCAACTTGTTTGACATTCATATTCGACGATCCATAAGTGGATCTTTGAACCCAGCTTTTTTGTCAAACCCGACACAGATAAAATATTAGATTGAAAACATTTGTCTGTCGGAGAGTTTCTCTCTATTTAATTATTCATAAGTAGCTCATACTGAAGAAGCTATATTATTAGATCGATGTTCCAATCTGATTTCATCAGTTTTCAATGAAAACAAAAGCAAAACTACGAACGGTTTACGAAAATTATACAGAGACTTAACATTTATTTACTGTGGCTTCGTTTATATCCTAAACAAAGGCCAGCCTTCACCATAAATGTACACAAAGAATACATGTACAATACCCGCGCCCCGCTCGTTATTCGCGAGCAAATTAAAGTGCACTGCGTTACCGGTTTGGCATCTCTCTTAAATTAACTGTCCGTCAATTCTGGCTCCCCCACGGTCGCGGGGCTAATCCTTCAATTATTTTTAGTGATCGACGGGAAACGAGATATTAGCTGCTTATTGCGAAATATGGGATGCAGCGGTGTTACTTTAAAAAATTCGTGAAATTGCTTTACTTAAATGAATAATAATAGATACTGTACAAGTTGTGTTTAGTTTATTACTTGCGAAGTCTTTTAATGAAAAAATTAGTGTGCATGATTTGTGTGTTTCTATGTATATTGTATAATGTATTTAAATGTTTTTATTTGATACCTTTTAGTTCATGCTTTGCCTGCTTTCGTTCTAAATATTCTTTCTAATACATTAGATAAATAAATATTCCATGGTAGAATACTATTAAGAATCATATTCTATTGTGTCGCGTCTCTCGCGTTAAAACGTCTTTGTAAAATAATATCAGAATAAGTGTAGACAAAACAAACGTTAAGGTTAACAAACGGTTAGTAAAATAAAAAACTCGCTACTCTGCAATATGTTAAGGGTATCTTATGAACTTTTTTTTATACATAATTGAAAAATTGAATCAATCTTTAAAACATTTTTCTAAGTAAATCACTTTCTCCACATTTTACTTCCATCGTCCTAATTGCATCGGGCGAAGCTATTGCCATCATTAAAGTAGTCGCAAATTCTCATTTTGGCGTCACCTGTCCCCTCCCAGCAGAATTAATATTAGGCCGATACTGTTTACTCTTTGTCCCCTAGAGTATAGCGCCCGCTCTGGCTCAAACACTGACCAGTATGCACTCGCGTGATGTTTCTTAATTAAATTTCAGCTTAAGGGAGTATTTAATTTCCGGAACAGCTCCAAGGGATTGTGTTGCTAATATTTTTTATTAGCACTTTCTTGATGCAAAGTTGCATTATTTGTGTTTAAAATGCATTGAATCTTTTTCCGTGAAAAAGGGTGTGTAATTACTTTTCTATCGTAAAGTTACCGAACTTTTTATAGTTTTTATTTGGGTGTATTTTTCCTTAAATTGCTTTGGATTATTATATTATGCTTTACGTTCATTAGATTGGTTTATACAACAATTACTTGACTTCGGTGTGACTGAATTAACCGTACATTCACTTGATTTGGTTCCCAACTTCCCACGTCTTTCTCTAATAAAACGAACCTTCCCCTTAGATGATCTAAGACCTTCCCAGATTCGTTATTTATTTTGAAATACGCCTCTAGAATAATTATTATTTATCTGTGACTGACAATATAGAAGACATTGCCAATTTCTATTTTTCTATTTTTGCAATAAATATTTACTGATTGTTGTCACCATTAGTCAGAAAAATATGAAGGTTAGTCCTATTTTGCAAAGTTATTTTTAAAAAGCACGAGGGTATTTTAGTTTTCTGAAACCACTTCAATAGGTTTATTTAGAAACCTAGTCATTTTATTGACAGGATGCGCTTCAAATAATCATAATTCACAAGTTGTGAAAACTACGGGCGCGAAGATGCGTATCGGCAGAAGTTATAGCTTCGAGTAGCGTAGCATAGCGTGCGGCGGATAATGGCCGCATTGTGAGCGTGCCGCGGCGCAACCTTAAAAGCAATATCCGGCGCCGCGCGCGCCGCCCGGAAATGAACCGGAAACAGCGGTGTATTAAGCCGCAGGTACCAGCCCTTCAATTTATAAACGCTTGTGGCGCTCCTGCCTTCGACTGCTCGCCCGCCGACATCCGCCGCGGCTCATTTGTAACTTACCCTTATTACCTCGCACTAAACTTACTGCTAGTTTAGCGGCGGCTGATGTGGTTTACGACAGCTTAACGCGTTTACTCGAACGCTAACTTCTTGTGTCTAGACGGGAGAGGCAATGGAAGAGAAAGAACGGTTCTTTGACTTCTTCCATCAACTTCTTGATATAAGTTCTTGGTGTATGTTCCCCTTATAATAGAACCAGAACAGCAGCATATTAAGCACCAGCTCTTTAATTTATTAACACTTGCGACATACTCCATAGTTGTTTGTATTTTACCCTTATTATCTCGCACTAAAGTTGCGTTGTCATATTTCTTTTTCGTTAAATCTGGTTTTATTGTATTTAAAGCTAAAATAATTGTAAAAGCTAATGGACGGGCGAATTACTTTATTACTGACCGGGGATTCGATTATAACTGTTAACAGATTTAAATACTGAACTGCCATGGCTAAAGCTGAAGTGAATTGCAAAAATTGGATTAACGCTCATTCAGAGTTACAAAAATTCAAATAATTTTAAGATCTAGTATTTGTTTACTTACACCTTGAGCCCAATGTTTGCCGACGCGCACGAACTTTAATCGACGTGCCTACTTCTCTCCTTCCGAGTGCATTTAATAAAATCTTCCGCCGAATGAAAACACGACGAGAGATTTATTCAAAACATAGCCGGGAGGACAATATCTGAAATTACATTTTCTCGGCCTGAACTAACAGTGAAATGAAATAAAGTCCGCAAACAAAAGTTTGCAAATCCAATATGATTTGGCGCGTCGGTAAACATCGGCAGCATCCCGGTGATATCGCGAACGAATAACATTAAACTTTGTATGGATTGAATGTAGAAAACCAATTTCGGTGTTCGGCGAGTGCGAGCCGATGGGATGAGAGTGTCAGAACGCTTTGACAGCTCTCTGATTGAAAAATACGGAAGGCTGTTTATGGAGCCGGGGGCCGCCAGGGCCCGCGTCCCGTCTGCACCGGGCTGCGCTCCGGGTATCCGGGTACGCCTTCGGTAGCTTCATTATAGCGTGCTTTACGGCGACGACGCTTGGAGGCGCCTTCATCGCTTTACCAATTTTTTTTTTAAATTTTCTTTAGCTTTTTTATCAGTAATTTTTGGTATGGAGCAATAAATAACTATAATAGTGTAGGTATACATGTAGTAACTATTTATATTACAATGTAAGAAGGTATAATAATATTGCGTTCTTAAATCCATAACTACTTTTGTTGACGACCGTATTTGAAGAATGGTCATGGTATAAATGGGGTCAAATAAATAATAAGGCAGAAAAAGTCAAAAAGACAGAGAAGTAATGAGGTAAGTAGACATCAGCTCGGCTTAGAAGCTGGCCAGGTGCTATTTAAAAATGCCTTAAATTATTAAAAAATACTGTTTAACGTTACATTCGTAGCTTCAAATACACGTTTTATTTAAGTTGAAGAATGAACGGGATTTTTCTAAAACTTAATCGCATCGCATACCTTTGAATGGTATCTCAGTCTCAACATTTAAAATCAATTTCTCAAACGTTTCTCAAGCAGATACGTCAACGAAGTACATACACTGCAGGTACAAGTGGTCCCCGAGCACTCGGCACCCAGCAATCGGATAGGATAAGTACGGCGGCAGGAAGTCGGCCATCTTTACTGGCCTGCTTCCTTCTCCGACCCTCCGACGGCAAAGGTCGCACAATTCACACTGGACAATACGAAGTACGCATGAGATTCAAATAGGTATAGATCATAGCATTCCGCCCGCGGTTTCACCCGCGCGAAATTTCTTTTTTCAAATATCCCCCCTTCTCCCCACATTTCCGGGATCAAAAGTACTATACGTCACTCGCGGATAGTGTGGCTTTTCAACAATGAAATAATTATTCAAATCGGTTCCGTAGTTTTGGAGCAGAAAATGTTTCAATACAAACAAACAAACAAAGAATCAAATCTTTCCTCTTTATAATATTATATATTTATAATATTAGTATAGATAGATATCTTTTTAATTAAAATCGGTGTGTGAAATTGGATAAAATCTTTTTTTTTGTATAAATATAAATGCATTGCTGTATTGGTATCAATTATTAGCCTTTTTAATGGTATTTTAATTAACTAAGTTACTCAATAAGTACCTATGTACATTTTTCTTCTCAACTTCCATCGCCAACCATCTAGCCTGTAACGCGCATTAACGTTCAGAAAAAAAAATCATTTAACTTTAGTTTTGAGGACGTGTACACAAGTTCTTGATACGTTTAAACAATTTTCGTGTGCCTGTGAAAAGGCAAGGCGGTGCCTTTTATGCTTTTTGCCGAAACTTAGTCATTAGCGACACACAACCCATTAGCACGGGCGTAAGAAAATGTTTTACGAACCAGCGTTAATGGATTTGAATTGCATAGACGTTTAAGAGGTTGGTTAAATCGATTGTCGTATGAAACTTAAATTAATGGTAATTTTTAATTTACTTGAGTAGTTATATTTGTATAAGTTGTTGTCAAGTTTCTCATTTCCTGTACGCATTGTCGCAATATCATTGCGATACGCGTGAGCCAAGATTTAAATTATAGAATACCGGCGATCGATCGTAAAATTTTATTATTAGTATGCTAGCAGCTTGCCCAGTCTTCGCATGTGTAGAAACCTTGCCTTGACAACAAAAACACAAAAGAAAAAAAATGATTATGGTCGTTCTGAAGTTATGCACGCACATACAATTAGGCGGATTAGTTTTTATTAATATAGATTAAATTTATCCAACTAAAAATTAGACAGTAAAACTTATGTATCGATGAAGATACACGACCCAACACATCAAAAAATAAACATTTCCAAACTATTACGTCACACAGCCCGAAGGCAGTTTTCGCAATGGCCACCAAATTAAACGATAAGTTTCGCCGATACGGGGATCAAGTGACGTATGGCGGGGAATTATGCACGTTATGAAATATCTCATAAACAGACGCCCACCCAAACGGTCCCGGCTCGATATATCACGAATTTGGACATCAGCACCCCGCTATTGGAATTCTGCAGATGATTTTCCTTTGGATATTATAAGGAACGGACTTGGTGTTGCCAACTATTGACAATATTTTCACATTAAACAAGAAGTCTTTTTTTTTAAGGGGGGGTGGGAGTACATAAAAGAGGCATAGACCGACAAACTTATCTGTTCCGGTGGCGGCGTCGCTACTGTCTATTTAGAACTGTCATTAAATATCGTTTTTGCATTGTATTTCACGTAGTTCCAATTTTGGCCACCGGAACAGATAAGTTTGTAGGTCTGTATTATGCGACGTCCAAATATGGCGCCGCGCTCGCACATTTCGTAGTTTTTTAAACATAGTAAACGAGACACTAATTTTATCAAGTCAAACTCTGCGAATTTATCTGTAAATATTTAGTGGCTATAATTGAGTGAAAATTCAAATGTTAATTGGCAGGAGTTTAGACATAAAATACGAAAATCGTTAAAAAAAGGGGTAACTTTGGGATTTTTTTCTATCGAGTGAAGTTTATAAAAACATGTAATTGAATGCGATTTTAACTAGATCAGATCCTTAACTGATACATATATTTTTTTTAGAATTGAAAACACTGATTTGTATGTCTCAGGTGGCTTTTAAAAACCATACGCGCGGCATCTGCGGAACTACACAGCCTTAACAAAAAAATATGTTTTTTGTGTGACTCGACTTATATTAGGTACGTCATCGCGTCACGTCAAAAAATTAAACGTGTTTTAAAAAAAGTTTGATATACTGTTTTATTGTTTGATTTAATTGTAGATCGAAATTACCTTATCAATTGCTCTATATTATTATTAACCTGTATTGATTTAATTCACTCGGACTCGGATACTTCCAGTTTTCTCAATATTTTACTACTGCTGTGAATAATAATATAATTATTTATTACTACATTAACACACTACTACTGCTGTTTTTTTTTCTTGGTAATAAAGTTCTTTAAGTTCCCTAACTTGAAAATTTATTCCCTAATTTTAAGGGAAATACCCTAAACTCGGTAACCCTGAAAAAACCAATCGCAGCATTTCGATGTGGGTATGAGGCCAGCGGTGATTCATTTAAAACGACGAAATTAAACGTCTGTGCGATTACAGCCATTTTGCGGTCTACAAGAGATAACCGGGACGTTTATTGTACTATTACTGGGAACTTTCGTGCAGCTAGCGTTATTAGGAACTGCGTTAGTTGGAAAAATTCTTTATTATCCCTCATGCAGATATACTCAGAAAAGGTCGCCATTTTTCTTTTGTGACCAGTTCTTTTAAAGATAAAAAAAATGTCAAGCATAACTTATTTTGCATCAACCTCAAAACTAAAGCAACTTTTTGGTAAAAACATAATCAAGGGTGAGCAATAAAACCGATATTAAATTTTCTTCAAGCTTCCAAAAGCACACCCTTAAAACAAGATGTCTGCATTTTAATAATTACAATCAATTACAAATCTATTAATTTTATTTTAACGTACCTATGTTCCAAAAAGAAAAACTAGATTAAATTGAATGCAAAAGTATCCAATCAATTGGTAATGTGATGCGCGCATCTCCCGCGCAGTAACAACGACTAATGAGTTCTTTAAAAGCCAGCCCATACGTACGGAACAAGTATCGCTTTCCCTCCGGCTAATCCGGCCCTGTCCCAGGCACATATGCCACATTTGAGACTAATTTAAATGCATGCACATTACCCTCGCACGCCGCTCCCAACAATACCTTAATTCATTATAAACAGCTTTATTATATGCACTGGATTTGCAAAAAGACCTACGTGCTCGCGAAACCAAGTATTCACGGGTAGGAGATTAATTAAAATTGGATTAAAATTTATTTACGAGCAGTTTAATCAGGATACGTCCGTCTGGAGGGGAAGGGAGTGCGCGATTTTGATTGGGGTTTTAATAGCATTGACTTGCTATGGTAATGCCAGAAAAACTTAAAAAACCCTTAAGTTCAACATAACTAGAACTCACCTAGGCTATTCGGGTTATGTCGGACGGAAGGGTCATTTCTCGGTGACGCACCAAATGTCGTCTTGGTTCTAAACTGTGAAACAGTTGTGACGCAACGCATGCGTCTAACCCTCGGGAACGATGGATGGAAGGCTGACACCAAATCTTGCATGTTTAAAATTCTACTAAAATAAAGCAATCCAAATATAACATCTGAATGTAGCAACAACAGTTCGAAACTATTTTAATTACAAATTTTTACCGAATTATTCATGAGATTATAACAAATCTCTACACAAGTTATATGAAGATGTCTGATTTAAGTGGCGCAGCGAGCGTAATAAACGTATAAGCGACTAATTAAAGAGCTCAACAGAATTCCTCGTGGATTCCGTGATTTAACTCTCAATTGTACACAATTGTTGTGCGCTTGCATTCAAAAAATTTAATTATCGCCTATCTCGGTGTCCGATCTCCGGCTCGCTAAGTATTGAAAACGTTAAAGCTGTCTCCGATTTCTTTCGAAAGCGCCTCACGAAACTCCATTGTGTTCAATTGAATCGCGTCTTAATTACAAAACGGGTGAATATTTAATTAAAAACTTTCCGCACGCGAGTAATTCCTTATTCCATGTATACGAGATTGAGTCAGCTTCGATTCCGCTTTTCTGCGAACTCGTCGACATTCGACAAGGGCTTTTAATTGAATGCGCCCATTGTGCTCGTTAAACCGACTCACTGTTAATCACAGAGTTTTTCGTCTGACGTAATGGAAGAAAGTAATTATCAATTAACTGCCGGATAATGGATTGCGGCCGCTTATCTGCCAGCTTATCCCGGCATGTAACGACTCACTCCGCGTTTTATCTTTTCAATAATGGATTTAAAATTGTCATCGATCATTCCATGGTTTGTGTCACCGGCGGATATCATGTCCCGAGTTTATTACGGCTGAATCATTTATTATCACGGCATGTTAATATGTTGTGATAATAACGATATTAAGTACTTGCTTTCCGTAATTAAAACTGTCGGAGGTACCTAATTATATGTTTGTATTGGTAAGTTCGGCGTCTTTTACAAAATACTTTAATTATCATTACTTAAATTATGTACTTTGGTTACCTATATTATGGTGTAATCATGATACCAACGTTTTAATGTGTCCTTGAATGAACTTGTTACGTTTGCATTGTGGAATAAATAATAATAAATATCTCTGGACTTTATTCACACAGCGCCATCTAGCCTCAAAATAAGCATTAGCTTGTGCTATGGGTGCTAGACAACGTATAAACATTACATACTTTTTTTTTGTAAATACATACATATTATACATAGAAACACCCAGACCGCTACAAACAGACATGTTCATGCATACAAATGTTTTTGTACCGTGCGGGATCGAACCCGCGACCTTTGGTGTAATAGCTGACTTCTCACCAAATGGCACAGATTTTTAAATAGTCACTAACGTAACAAATGGCTCGTCAAATGATAACAATGATAAGTGAGAAGATGAAACCAAGTACAAAAGGGCTGGCTGTAACTGTTACCATGATCGGCGTGATTGCGAGCGCGGCTGACGCGATATTGTGCGAGAATTAGCATTGTAAATGCAATCACAGGTGTCAACCCGCCACTCGCTCGTCGAATTTATGCGCCTTCCGCTCCAACCACTATGAATATAACAATTTATTGTCTATAAATAACGATTAGCATCCCACTCCTCGTGTCTAATGAAGCTATTAAATTACGTAACGACTGAGCCGATTCGCGGCGTCATCGGCGCAACCGTGAGAATACATAATGCCACTTATTATAAGGGATTTGTCGATTTTACGATTCAATTGTCCAATAAAAGGAGTAGTGTCCATTCTGTATTGTATACGTTACTAAGCACAACTTATTCTATCTTTCAAGACAGAATTGATCCAAGAAATAATTTGGGTTAGTAGTCGATTCGCACGAAAATAATTCGCACGAAAGTGCGAATCGACAACTTTCAAAAATAACATTATTTTTAGTAGTCGATTCGCCCGAATGAATTTTGATCGCGTGCGAGTCGACCCCTTTAAGAATTGATAGTAGGCGATTCGCACTTTTGCAATATTATGTGCATAAAAAAAGAACAAAGTACAGTCGTGTACAGGAAATCTTTATAATAATATTAACCTATTCGCTGTCTATATACCTTACAGCATACAGAATCAATTAAATTTCAAATGTTATATTTTTTCAGACAGGGAACATGTTAAATTATAAACTAATATCATTAAGCGTTAAATTATATTTGATAACTTTAATATTAAAATGACACCAACAATTAGAAACGAATATGTATAAACGTATTACATAAAGCATTACACGCTTAAGTACCTCGGAGCAATACCTTAAAGAGAGCCCCGTTAAACTTACACAATTTCGCTTGCATTTTCACTATGCAAGTTGACATTATTTGCTTATTTCTATAATTTTTCCAATTAGAATATACATGTATCTTACATCGTTCTAAAGTTTGCGTTAATTCTAATTAGAAAACATAACTTACATATCGATTACAACAATTTTTCTTATTAGAATCTTATCTCTACGTAAAAAGTTCTTCTTACAAAACTATGATTCTTACACATTCTATGCTTAATACCTATTACAGTTCTTGCGTAACTAATTGGATTTATATTTATTTCACTTATTTACAATAAATCCTACGTAATAAATATTAGCATAAATTGAGATTTTGTCTCCGCTGTCCTTAACACGTTTCTAATTTTTGGTGTCATTTTAATATTAAAGTGTTCAAATATAATTTAACGCTTAATGATATTAGTTTATAATTTAACATGTTTCCTGTCCGAAAAAAATATAACATTTGAAATTTAATTGATTCTGTATGCTGTAAGATATATAGACAAGGAATATGTTAATAATATTATAAATATTATAAAGATTTCCTGACACGACTGTACTTTGATTGTTTTTTATCCACATACTGCAAAAGTGCGAATCGCCTACTATCAATTCTTAAAGGGGTCGACTCGCACGCGATTAAAATTCGTTCGTGCGAATCGACTACTAACCCAATAATTTACATGTTAAAAAGTAAATTAAGTACATATTAGCCTGTTAATATTCCACTTTAAAGAGCAAAAGCCTGCTTCACTGAAGTGACGTCGTTACAATACAGGTCAGTTCACTGATGCAGGTTTTACAGGTTGAATCACCACTTATGGTGATCACAGATCCCCGGAGATGTGTCCAAAAAAAAATACCACAAAGTTTGCTCTACCCAATAAATTTCGATTGACTCTATATGAGACTTAAAATCAACGTTAGCAGTCGAAAAAGGGGCTATTGACAAGTAAAGCCAATTTTGAACTGATGCTTGAATACTTCACGGTACAATTTACAATTCGCATCGATCAAATACGTAACATATTATAAAAAGGAAATTACGCGAACGAGATACAAAAAGACAGCCAAATGAATGAGACTAAGGGACGGCGAGTTCAAACTTTTCTTTTAAAAATGTTTTCGTTCCCTGGCTTTATTTCTAAAGGCAGGGAGTTCTGAAGTCAGATTCCATGTTTGCTAAAAGATTGAAGAAAAATCTGTGTAGGCACTGCGGCAAATAATGGCTTCTATGTATATTAAGTTGTAAGTAACTAAATCTACTGCAAAAAGTTGTAATGACTTAAATTATTAATAATGTTAATGCGCAAACAGCTGACAGGAAGGAAAATTGAAATAAAAGTTTTTAAGCTCTAAACGTTGGTACAAAGTGCATGGAATATAATACATGCCAAATTGCGTTTTAGCGAGAATAGATCAAAACGAAACGTTTGGGGAAAGACGAATTAAATAAAAAGATTTTTTACTTAGTATAAAGGACGACCTACTAAAATCAACGAGCCAACCCTACTGACTCAGATTGATTAAATTGTAACAAACTTCAAACCCGTTAACAGTTACTCAAAAAAAGCAGCCAAACTTGCACCGTAACCAAAACACCCGCCGGTATCTATGTGGGCAATCTACATATAAATTGCCGTTTTAATCCCACGACACTAAATCGACTTAATGAGAGGTATGTTCAGTGACAAGTTTATAAAGTTTCACATCAATCAGAGTTATCGATGGCGGGACCGGATTTCATATTGTGTGTTGCGCTTGACAAAAACAACCATTAAGGGGATTAAACATGTACGGAACCAATTAAGGTCTTAAGAGCCGACAATGTAAGTTGCGGGGCGGGCGGTTGAGCCGGCGAGACAGGCGGAGGCTATTAAATCTCATTAAAATACCTAGCCGACGACTATCATGAACATTTATTTACAGCTCCACGACTAAGTTATAGCGGGTCGAGCCCGCAAACAACGCGCAATCAGCACTGCGCCTGATCGTTAATTAAGCAACATTATCGCTGGATCTACGTGGGACAAGTATGACAATTACGGACCGACTGCTTAAATGGTGCCTGTTCGCCAATTCTTGTGAAAGTCGACAAGGCAGTCGTGGGCGTTTTTAAAATTCCTGTTGAGTTACACCGCTCCGTCTTAGTTAGCAGATGCTTATCTACTAGTTTACGATCGGATCTTTCCTAGTATACGTTTAATTAGCATTTCTCAATAATTTGTTAAAGTGCATTATAGTATAAAAAGCGATATAATTAGTTGAGATGAAGATAACATTTATTAGACAGACAGCTAGGCTAAAAGTCGTTCTTTTATTTTCTATCGACCTAAATAATATTTTATAAATTGTGATTTAGAAAATCTTATTTGTTATATTTAGTGCTAGCCTTCCGCAGTAATTTCTTTTTCAAATTCCCCTCTTTCCCCCTACATTTTCGGGATCAAAAGTACCCTATGTCACCCGGGAATAGTGTGTTGCTTTCCAACAGTGAAAGAATGATTCAAATCGGTTTAGAAGTTTCGGAGCCTATTCAATACAAACAAACATTAAAATCTTTATAATATAAGTATAGATTTACTAAATAATCGCAATACTTTCTAAAATTCATTCGACTCAACTATACCAATAGCTTACACAAATACACCTAAGTAATAGTTATACCTTTAGTTAACCTCCTGCTAACACATCCCTAAAGGAACAGGAACACATTTCTTACCACACAGGTACAATTATGCGGGGCTTTTACATACATTGATTTACCCATGATTCATTACAACGAGCCCATTAGTGGGTATGTTATGTGATTAATTACCTCGAGAGATCGTGTTCACCCACTACATGTAGTAATGTAATTACGACCGACTGAGTAATGCTGACATTTTGTTAGATCTATCGGTTTAAATTCGTAACAATATATTACTGACTGTACTAATGATAAACTGTTAATGGTTGATTATGTTCGGTATTGGGTAATTTAACAAATTGATATTAAACAACTGGGGTGTCGGTGCATTTGCTATCGTGTGTGAAAGTTGCGTGTGTGTGAGTGGGCGCATACGGCCGTTGTGTGTTTTACATAAGAATTTTTTGGAATGTGGGACAAAACTTTGGGAGGAAACAGGAATAAATCACTAATATCCTTATCCATAATAATATTATAAATCCTATAATTCACTTTTGTCTGTTACGCTTTTACGCCTAAACTAGGTACTAAACAATTTTTGATGAAATTTGGTACAGACATAGGCCAGAGCTTAGGAAAAGATATTAGCTATTTATATATTTTTTATATCCCCCGATAATGCTTAGTTTCCTTGGAATAACAGAAAAAAAAATGTTTTGTTGGTTTTTCTTTCACGCCGCAACGTAGCTACCGTTTGAAGATACCATGATATCAAACGATATATTAACGTATAACGTAACTTAAGATTATAAACATTAATATGTCCATAATCCTGATCAGGTAAGAAATTACGTACCAATCTATTCGATAATTTGAATATAAACAAGGCAAGTCTAAGGGCTTGACTAGTGTGCGGGAGACGGAAGCTGTAAACTAAGTTGTGAATTTCATTATTTAAATTATTTTGTCGCTTTATCGGTCTTACCTAACACAATCCCAGCAAGGTATCTTAAAATAAGCTGTTATTTAAATTTACCAGAAGATTAATAAGAGAGTTATGCAAACACGGCCCTGACAGGTGGACACTCAAACCAATTAGCCTTTTAATACTTAAAGCACAGAGAATGTTAAGATTATTAAAATTAATGAGCTTCATTAAAACATGGCAATTTGTCAACGAGAGTTTGCCAACGGAACTGTGAAATCTTCCTAATTTATTATTAGAAATCAACCAATAAATTTTTATTAGCGGTTATTGGTTACATTTAGATTTAATTGGATTTTGACACGATAAGAATTATTGGTACCTATAAATAAATTTTTGAAAAAACTCAATTGGTTAGGTTATAAAAATCATTTCTTACTAATTATAGCATTATAAAAATATTTTAGGTACTTTATGTTTATCGTATCTTCACAGTATTATTAACAACCAATTAGTAGCTACATTTAAACTATCCCCATACCAAAAAAAAAACTCGTAAGTTGCTCCGTTGCGAGGTGCGAAAAAAAAATTAACAACAAAAACACACGAAAAATTGAACTAGCAAGCCATGTCGCAGTAAGCAAAAATTTGCTAGCAAGCAAGAAAAGAATAAAACAAACTTATTGTAAATAAACATAAATGTATTAAGCCATACGTGGTCGCTCAATTCTACAGGCACCTTAACCGCCGCAAGTTGCAGTAAATAGAGCTTATTGTCCGGTTAATTTGCGCGCAAATTGCAGCTTATTCGAGGCGTAAAATATCGCGCGGGTGAAGTAGGCTCGACGCGGACATTACGCATTCGTAAGATTTAAAACCTTGGTATTAATGCATTCCGAATTTATTGATGAAATTACTCAATGTAATTATCGGGCGGATATTTACAGCCGTCCCGTCCGTAGACAGGTTTACGGTGGGGTCCGGGCGACCGTGCGCGACCCCGCGACCCCACTTTCTGCACATTATAAGTACTCGTGACTGCAATTACGTGGTTTCATATATAAATGCCAATTTCCTATTATAAACGCTCTTAATTGAATGCCTTGCCTGGAGGAAACCAGGGCAGCGACGGTTGCAGATTGTAGTACATTATGGGACAGTTAATTAAAACGTTTTTTATGAGAATCTTGCGATTTGCGATCGTCATTGTGTAATATGGTCAGATTATTTCTTTATATAATATAATTGATTATTACGATGTAGTGAATGACACGCACTAGTGCGTTACATAATTGAATCGAAATAAGACTAATATCTGTAATATTAAACAAACGATTCATCGAAAGCAAGAGCAACATGTTGATGTTGTGAGCAAATGTTCCATTATATTGTCGAATAGGTATATAAATGGGAGATAAATAATATTCACCGTTCTTTTGTACACCTTTTATGGCTTAAAACTACATATCTAATGTTTCATTAATGTATGCTAAAACCTGCATAAAATTTATGTTTTATAGAGTAGATCGCTTTGTGGTGCCTTAGCCTTTTAACAAATACATTCTATGCATAATAAATGTATATTTACGACAATATGTTACAGCGGAAGTTTGTTTATTTCTCAAAAATTTAAATAAATAAATAAAACGTAAAATGTGATCTACATAACAAAAATGTTTCCACTTATAAACTTTATCGCTGTTTATTCGATGAATCTCTCACTAATTTATTTCTGATTGCATTAAAACACCCATCGCATTGCAAAATGATGTAAAGTTAAGCTAACCATGTCATATGTAAATAGTGTGGCAATAAAAACAGAATCAACATATAAAAACATAGGTGAATAACGCCGGCGACATTTTAATAAAGCGGGCGATATATCAACGGATTCCTACGCGGCAAAAGGTTGCATAACACTTAAAAGTCTTTGTTAGCGAGTTCATGAATAACGAATTAGAATACGTACAAATCGGATTACATTCAGGGACATTGAATATACGCAAATAATTGTAGATACGATCAAACCGGGCACGCAACGTCGAGAAGCAATAAAGGTAATGTAGGCAAGGTATTTGCCAATATCCTCGTCGAGTGGCCCTCCCAAATATCTTGAGATTGTATTCCCCCTACATAAAAATTGTTCCGGAATAGAGATACTACCCGGATAAATATTCAATTTCACTACGGACGAAAAAGATTTGATACCTTTGGTACCTACCAGGTTTATTGGATGATAACCTTTAGAATGGTGTGGATAATCATATTCATAGTTTTTCGGGGAAATATAGATGAACTTTTAGATTAAATTTGTTTTCGGGGATGTTGTACGGGGGCTGGTTTTCTGTGTGATTCCTTATTTCCCGAAATCTTTGTTATACGGTATGATATATTTTGTTCGTCATTGTTATTTTTGCTCATAAAATCGCGCATAAATAAATACTTATTCTAGTTATAATTAGTAATTTCTGACCGCAAAAATGTTCGTACAATAATTTGTATTGTAGCAGTAAAACAGAAATATTGCTTTGAATGGGATATATCCACAAGTTGCAAACCTCTCTAGAGGTAAGGAGAGAACGACATGTAGATGAAAAGGGCAGCTGAATCTAATACAATCGGGGAAAGCGATACTCGCTTCTTTGCCAGGGTTGTCGCATGCCGAAGTGAATAAATCCAATCTAATACATTGGGACTGTTTTTTGCAAAAAATTCGGAAGATAAATATGTTTGCATAGATATCATAAAAAATGTACTAAGTACACCATAAAATACCACCAATAAACCATATATTTTAATGGTTTTTTTTGTAGTCAAATATGGCAGAAAGTATTTCAATAAAAAACAAAGTAGATGACAACACAGCATTATGAGCGATGCTTCCTAGTAGAATGTCAATGGAATAGGTTAAAAGTGGTCTACGTGCCTCTCTGCTAAGTGGAGTTGCTTAAAAAATATTAAATACTCTTTACGTAGACATTAATGTTCAAGAACAATGTATCGTAAATTAAAGCAGAACGACATATTATTACCCACGTTAGCCACGTACTCAATAGAAACATAATTACAGGCAACTGCGTTCAGGAACAACAAACAATTCAATATTTATGCCCCATTTCGTATCACACGTTGATAACTGCAGGAAAGTAGTTAAAGAGGAATGTAAAGTTTTATTGCGTTCCGTGATACGGGAGCACAAAGTATCGTATTGTTAGTAGAGATGTTCTTAGTCACACTGGCTCGAGTACTGACTCGAATATCTAACAGGTACTCTTTTACTTGAGTACATAAGATACTGTATCCGGAACCACAATACTCGATTAAAGTTTATGGAACTTCTTCATAATTACATGGTTTTTGATGTAATAATAAAATAATAGGAACAGCAAGTTCGATTTAAAAAGTACTTACTAGAGTTTTCGAATTAACACCTGAAGTATTTAAATACCCGTGCTAGTGCTCAAATACCCGTGCTAGTACTAATTCGAATCTTTTTTTTAATGAATTCAAATGTATTCGAATGCCAAATAGACGACTTGGCCTATTTCACGGGCGCACAAAGTATCGCATTGTTAGAGACAACCCTGGAGGGGGGAGAGGGGGTATATTGAATGAGATTGCTTCTTACTTCGGCAAATGGATCACGTAGTGGATGAGATGTCACAGTGTTTTAAGATCCCAATTCGACCGATCCCGTCTTAGACGTTAGACAGTTATTATCTTATAGATTGCTTAATAGCCATTTTTATTGTTTCGTCGGATTGTTATTGCATGAAACAATTTGGATTTACTCTCACTTTTAGACATTTTGCTGTCTTGTATCGCGTATTTTTGTTTAACGGTCCGATAAGCTTATTGCTATTACTTTTCGAATACTCTCCACGATTTAACAGAATATTATTCATAACAACCTTGTTATTATATAATTTGTTTGTCTTTTCGTTATTACATTACCTAATATTAAGAATTTGTTTCACATTAGTAGAAAAAAAGTGACATAAATAACCCTTTTTTTTGTTTAACTTGTATAACATTTTTGTGGCAGAAATAAACAGACAAAAGTTTAAATACCAGTTCAACATATTAATTTTATTGGCCGCTTACTAGGTTGTAAAATATGATTGTTGATAAACTACATGAGTTTGGATTTAATAAAAAAAATATTGTATATTTACATACATTTATTTATTTAAATTTCTTAATTTGAATCCAAAATTATGCGAAGTCTCTACAAGTGTAGAGACTGAGTCAAGTCCAACCAAGTAATAATGCCAAATTGCCCGCTGCCACCCCTACATCGTAATTAAAAATTTGGATATTTCAATAAACGCACAATAAAGTATGCATTACATATTATAAGTAGATACAATTCATAGTCAGTAATTGGGAAATTCCCGAGGCGGGCCGCGCGTAGCCGCGTCGGCGGTGGGTGGGCGCTGAAAAACAATTTCACGCCAAATCTTAGCTTGTGTTTTCCTATTTCCTTTTTATTTATCTTTTAGTCTTTTCTTTTCTCGAGAATCAATTTCACGGATGAGTGTCGCGATGATCTCAGTTCAAAAAGCGCGAGGGTTCGAGCGCTAAGCGGTGCACGTGTGCAACCGGCCATCCGGCCCGTCCGGTCCGGTCCTGCCGGGAACGGCCGCCCGATCTTCTCATTACCCGGGTGACGCAAGAACGCGTCCCGATAATAAGCTTTCTGCTCGGTGCTCCTTGTGATTGGATGGGCGATGCGTGTGTTATCTGCGTATGCGGCTCGCGATATATCTGACCCAATTTTCTTTTGCATGACTCCGTAAACGAGTTTAGCTCCGTCAATTTGGAACCTGTTCGTTCTAGAGCACCAAATTACATCGATTTTTAACGCAATCATGAAGCGAAGCAATCTAATGTGCTTACTGCATCGCGGGCTAAGTAGTGAATAACAGTGATTGTTTTGGCGCTCACCCAGATGGCAATGCGCGTTTGCTGACATGCAATAGCACTGGGCCCCGTGTAGATACATTGTACTGTTTATTTGGGCGCCGCTTTAATGGCGCTGGAATACGGATTGAAATGTATCTGGTTAAAAATGCGGGAAATCAGAATGTGGTGTCAACGCGCGATGGCTTTTAAACACAGCGCGGCCGCACGGTTCAAAATTGTCGGGCCCAGGCGCCAGTTCCCTCGGAATTGACAATTTTACGGGCGGTTTATTTCCGGACACCGAACTTCCTTGGTCCGAGCCGCCCCGGTCGCCCCCTCGCCCACAACCCCTTCGGTCACCGCTCGCTTGTCCGCACAAATATTCTCTGCTCCAAAACAAACACCGCTGACAAACGTTGTTTCTCCTTAACAACATCGTCGCGAAATCACAGTGGGTGAAAGACCCGTCGCGCATTTCTTCCATTGATGATGCTATGAAACACTTTCAAGGTGATGGCACATAAAATTTACATTGTATGTAAGTGTCTTAAGCGAAAGCTTCCCACTTAAAAGCTCTACAAATGCACTGAAAGCTCTTTCGCGCACTAATCCCAAACCTTTTAGCTGCAATCAAAAGCCCCGAGTGCTGGCGGGGCGGGACGACGTGATGCTTGTGGAAGCGCCTAGGAATTTAATTTACATTTTTAATTAAGTTAAATTTTGTTCGGAAAGCTTTCACGGAATAGGAGTTTTCTTGATTAGAGTTCAGCTCTGCCTGAAGTTTGAGATTGATTAGTGGAGCTTTAATTGCTCTCTGCCGGTGAATAATGAATTCGATCAGTGTGAAGTCAGAAGGGAGTGACTAACAGATTACATTAATGGATCAAATTGTTGCTATTTTGCCAGATCTGTCTAATACATAAATCATTCCGGTCCTACACGTTCCTATCTTGAAATATAAATCGTAAAGTTTTTCGAGGCGTGTCATGTCCACAATAATCCAGCGGCGCGCTTTTGTCGATCAGTGCCCGGACCTAATTCACTGCTGGGGTGATTTTTACGTAATGCCGCTTAATTGATCGCTGCGATAACGCAGTCATAATGGAGATACCTACTGATAGTCGCCACTCGACACTACCCGCCCCACCTCAATAATGTCCAAATGGCTTTCCGCCGCATACCCCAAATTACTGGAAATGACTTTAATGGATTTCTCTTCTCGCGAGTTAGTTTTAATGCGTTGGGATTGGTTAACTATGTACTACGTATTTGTGGACGTGGGGTAACCTGATTATTAGAAATTTAATTACGCGAGGTTAGCACAGGCCGATGCGTCCATTTGTCTGCCGGGTCGACAGGCTTAATGACCGGCTGGCATTAACATTATCACGCACATAAACTTTCATATTGTAAAGCATCATAATAGGCGGCTTAAATCGGAAAGGGCACAAAGGAGCGTGTTATGGCTGACGTAAAGGCGAATAAATAAGAGACTTCCGTGAAGCACTCTCGGAGAGAACAAGTCGGGAGCCAGTGACGTACGATTTGACATAGAATATTTTATCCGGGCCTGAGACGCCGCCATCCATTCCACTTATCCCGGCACTCTGTTGAATTTTTGACACGTCCAAGAAAAGAAGGAACTGCCCTTTTCTGTTGCTGGTTTAGTGGCGACAGGGCCCTTTAAATTCGCCAGACGAGAGGGTGTGAGTGACAATTGTTCGGTTCGAGTATATCCATTTACAGTTTGCGGGTTGTGTTACACGAACGGATTTATGAACAATCTTGCGGAATGTTTTATTTGCCTTTCTAGGAATGAAATCAGTGTTTGAGTAAGTTTTCTTTAAGCTGCTAGAGTGATCTTCTTGCTAACTCGTATTGGCTTGGTTGATATATTGGAGTAAAAGTAGATTTGGAGTAAAAGGACAGTTTCAACATTGTCAGATAAGTTCCTGGTAATTTATCTGTTATATAAATCAGACTCGTCATCACTCCTGAGCAAACTGTGTTTTAAGACCCCTATCAAACCCATGAGATATAACCCATTGTTCTCCCTCCAGAAGGCGAGAATTATAGGCAGAATAGTTATCTCTGGCGAGTATGCAATAAGTATAACAAGCTTACCAAAGAACTCGATTTAGATCTTTTCTATACGAGCATACCGGCGGTGAAACGGCTACTAGGTAGGCGCTTCTTCGAACCTAATATGTAACTTACTCATAGGTAGGATATGTAAACAGATGTATAATTAACTTATATGATTGTAATAATAACAGTGTTATCTTGCATCGTTAAGTACCTAATGTGGATCTATTTGTCGGATAATGTTTTTTCATGTTTATTCTGGTTCCATCTGTGAAGACCTATTAGTGATTTGTATAACTGCCATTTTTTTAACATACATAAATTTTGTAAATCCTGGTCTTCCCAAAATAAATAAATAAATAAATAAATATAAGAAAACAATTATGTTTCCTGTTTTTTTTTTACTGAGAAAAGACAGCATTGCATAATAATTGTAAGATCCTACTAGTATGTGAAAGTTTGGATGTTTGGATCTTTGGATGTTTGTTACTCAATCATGCCTAAACGGCTGAACGGATTTAGATGAAATTTGGCACACGTATAGTTCAAAACCCGGATTAGAACATGTGAATCAAACAGGATTAAAAATAATGATATCAGATATCTTTATACATTTGAATATTGGAACGATTTTAATTACTAATGATAGTATAATTGGTAGCATCGATAGTTGTAATTAAGACGACATATAATATAAAAGGAATTAATGTTATAACCGTGGAGGGGTAGATCACTGTGGGCCGCAGATGGGGCCCCCCTATCGGACCGAATCCAGCGCAATCCATATTAGATTTGCCCGCTCTCATATCCATTCTGAGATGTTCATATTTTATTGGGGCCAATAAAACGGATTCATGAATATGAGAAATGCATAACGAATACCGTATTTATGGATGGAGGCGCGCTCACCCGCGGATATGTCGCGGGTAATTTGATACCCGCCTTTGTAACAGGTGCTGATGGGAATTTCGATGTGGTTATAAAATTTTTTTCATTCCACTCGACTTTGATGGCATATTCTGTTTTTATTTTATATGTATTTTTATACCCCTCCGTTTGTCGGCGTTGGAGCTAAATGTTTTATGAATCGGTATTGCTAACTTTTAATGTGTCGTGATCCTTTTGATGCCTGTTGTTGGTGTAGTATGCTAATTTTAATGTATTATAATTTTATTTTTTATTCTCAAAATGTTTTATGTTTTACCCTGCATCCATTAGTTATTATTATTTGTCTTAAAGTCTGTAAGCTTGTAACGTTTTCACTCCTAAACAACTGAATCGATTTTGATGAAATAGATATAATAGACTAGACCTTAGAATAGAAATAGAAGTTCGTGTGGGCGAATCCGGGGGTGGAAGCTTGTTTAATACAACCACTAATGGCATCTTCCAATGTGGGTAACTTTGATAGGAAAGGAGTGCGGCAGAAATGGGCTCGATCTTAAGCGTTCGTTCCACTATTCAAAATATAATTAATATTTATTTACAAGATTTTTAATATTTAAATTCAATTTTAATTAATATTTTTACCCCGGGATAAAAATATAATCCAATAAATGAAAATACTATTGGTTTTGTAGTGCATCCGGTGTGTTATGTGCATAGTGCATAGAACGTCCGGTAGAATAATAATAATGTTGCTAGTTAAGATACTTAAATACTGATTTTCCGATCAGATCCCATACAAATGACAGCTTAGAATAGAGGCACGATAATTTTCTGAAAAAATTATGGCAACAGAAAAGTCAAAAAAAATCAAATGTCATACAACGTCTGTCAATCATTCGTTTCTGTTTGTTTTGAATAACTTAAGTGAATTATTTTGTTTTGTCGTTATTGTTGGAATGCTTGGTTTAATATTTGACGACTTTCGCTACGTTTAAATGACGGTTTCAGCTAAAACAAACGACCTAAGCTTTTCTTACAACGGATCCAGTGAACTCGACAATTGGGGTTATTTTTGTAGAAATCAAAATCATCCTATAACTATTTTTTCCCAGGGAGTGGATTTATAAATTGTAGTGTATTTGGAATATTACTTCATTTTCTACATAATAATAGTAAATCGGTAAGTGTAATTCATAAAAAATCAAGGCCCAACGTTCTATGGATGTTCGCCCGAGTCCTTTAGTTAAATGTTCTGCCATACTGAACGTTTTTCTTAAATCTAGATTTGCCTGACAATAAATGGAGCTCTAGTTTTGCTGCACGAGCTAATATGCTTCCTTATGTAGTACTCTCCACGAAATTGACCACACAGACTCTTTACTGTCAAGGGATTAATTGCATATTTGATTGAAGCTTTACTTGACTTTATACAGTCCAAGATAGACAAAGCAGGGTTATAGTTAATAAGCTGCAGTGTTTCCCATAGCCTCGATATAGCACAGGTCATTAGCGGCCAGCGAGTGTGAGGGGAGGAGCTTGCGCCGGCGCCGACGGTACGCGATAAATCGCCGCGGAATAACCCAGAGATGGATTGTTATATCGCGACTAGGCCCGGATAATAAATAGACCGCTTCCGACCTTTGATAGTTCGTTTAGTTTATTTATGGGTGTGCGCTCCTTCGGCGGTCGTTTCGCTAACGAAGTGCATTCGAGTTACATTAAATTATGGTGAACTCTAAACTTTGTTGTGCGGTGTTGATTTGTTTGTTTACGCTGTTTTATCGTTTGCAGTTTTACAAGAGAATCCATTTTAGGTGAAATAGGTGTTAGGATGCTCTAACTGCTGGATCGAAAAGAACCAACCGAAGAGAAGATACAATAACAATAACATACGAGTAACTTGATTATTTATACACATAATACCGACGGACTGTTTAAGTTATAAATATATTTAAACTGGAAATAAATAATTTAAAAAAAGACATTAATGCGTACAAATGTTTGTACAGTGTGAGAATCGATTCTGCAACTAGTGATCTCTAGTGTAATCGCAGATTTCTCAGCCATTACCCAAAACATGTCGTTAAGTTATGAAGTTATAACTTAACGATATAAATTATATCTGTCTTATAGTCCATCTTCACTCTAAAATAGTTTTATTTATAAATTAAAGCCGTGTCAACAAACGTCTATTATGTTATTAGACCTTGAATGTGGAATGGCCAAAAGCAGCTTATATAATTTACTAAAGACATTGTCACTTGTTAGCGGGCTGGTGTGAATGCGTTCAGTTAGCATCACAAATAGACTGTCGGAGTCGCCGTGGACACTAAAGATTGTTCCAGTGAAGTAATTGACATAAGTCTTGTTCCAATCTTTATTAGGAAGGGGTTGAGAATTGTATGGCGATCTTTTATTGTCCTAAGACGAGAATTCTTTGATCGATTTAAATTGGCAGATGAGCCTGACGTTACCTGGCTAAACGGGTTTCCATTTTGTGTCTGTATGTCACTACAAGTCACATATTTAATTAAACCCTTCTCCGAGCGTTTGTTCCGAACAAGTCAGGGTAAGCTGGCACCATGACCAACCCAGTTTTTACATTGGTTTGATGACTGTCTAAACATTAGGTATCAGGGGAACTAGACCAATCGGATTTTGCCACACAACATTTTGAATGGAAGGGCCCTTTGTTTTCCATCACCTCGGATCTAATGGTAAGGACGCACATAACCATTGACCATCCTCATGTAAAACGACGTTAGAAACTATTACAGCCCCATATTAATAATAAATGTAAATTTTTACCTACACACGTAATAATAAAAAACTAAAATGCAAAATAATTTGTTTCGGATAAAAGAAACTTCATTAGGACTTTTTCAGAGTGCGACTGGCCAGCTACCACCCACAGGTGAAATCTGCCATCGCATTCGTTCGGGCGAATCGACTACTAAAAATAATATTATTTTTGAAAGTGGTCGATTCGCACTTTAGTGCGAAATCTTCCTCCATAGGAGTACGCGCGCTGCTTTAAGAGCAATCGCATCCATATTATTACTTAGTGATGTGTTTTAAAAACAATGTTAATTAATAAAAATAAGGCACATAATTCATAGTTCTTGCATAAAGCTGCAAGATCTAGTTTTTAGGTAGTTGGTGGCTGAAGCGAAAGTAGCTACGGTTTGTCGTGTTTACTGTTTGTGTGCAGTTGTCTCACTGTGCTCTCCGTACCCCGGCGCAGTGTGCCGCCTCGACCGAGCCGTTTAAGGGCCTGCTTACAGATCCCGTGGCTCACTACGTGGTCCAATTTATTTTAATAGCTGCCACGAACAAAGTACCAACATACGAGCACTCTTCAACGGGTCTTTAGAATGCGAATTTTAGATAGGGATGAAACGTCTTGTCTGTGGAAACTGTTAGTCTTTTTCCTGTATTTATTTAAACGTTGTAACATTGCAATCACTATTGAGGAGCGTCGAATCAAAAACCGATAATTTTTATGAAGTTTTTAATATTTTTGAAAAAATATGGTGTTTTGGAGACGTCGGTTTTTTTCCTGCTTCCTATCTGACCTCATCTCTTCTATCAAGTTCAAAAAGATCCTATTGCAGCAGTAACTTTTTTGCCAATTTCGGAGTTACAGGAGCTATAGTAAACGAAATTAAAACATATTTTCCTTTAACAGTTTCTTAACTACTGTTAAGCTCGTCGGGGATGTGGTGGTTTAGTGTCACATGTTTAGCTTCTTAATTAAGCTCTGGTTTCTCACTTGCAATTGAAGGCACAAACAATCTCACTTACTTGACAGCTTATTCAGACGTTATAGCCTCTGGACCATCAAGTGGACCACATATCTGTCTGCCAATACAAATGAACTTGGTGGTGTATGAGATAGTTCTAGGTGTATACCCGCTCTTTAATGTAGCACAACCACTTTCCACTAACACCATATTCATCAACGACGTCAATTTAAATGTACATGTAATATTAACTCACGAGTTATCAATACGTCCCTCAAGTTTCAATTTACAGCTTTGCATGGACGTCTCAACCTTCAAGGGATGCCGTCTGATAGCGCGTTTGTTATCCACCAGTCGTTTGAAAGTGGACTCTAGTCTTTGTGGGGTAGAGTACAAATTCCGTGAGCCCTATTTCCATGGGATGGTGAATATTTGAAATGAGCTTTATTGTGAGTGGTGGAGGGGTTGTTTGAGCGTGCATCTGGGGCAGGGTTGTTGCCGTTTGACGGCAGTTTGTCGGAGTAATAAGGTCTCGCGCAGAGTGGACGCAAGGAGAGGATATCGTTTATTCTAATGAGGTTTCGCTACGAGACGCGTACGATGTTCATGTCCGCTCTCCCCTATTGCTGGGAGCTAGGATTCTTTTAACAATAGAAATTGCTGAAAATGCAAACTCTAATACAACACTGTTTTATATTCGTTCAAAGCCTTTTTAGATAGCCATTTTACGTTCTAATGGAACTTATGGGAGTAAGAAGTAGTTTTACGTTCCGGAAGGTGAATTAGTACAATTTTAGGACGTACTGTTGGTTAATTTTGTGAACTATGTTTGGTTTACTGGTTCAGTAGGTGGTAGAAGGCATACATAATTAAGAATTATTATGTTTAATATTATGATGTCTCGAAACCTTATATTAAGCAGTTAGGGCTCGTAAATCAGAGAACGCTTTAGTATGGTAGAACGTTGGCTAATGCAAAATGTCTCTTGACTGTGAATACAATTACTGACTATTAATCTCAATGTTTCTAAAATGTTGTTTTTAATTGTTTCAGAACAAAACGTAGTGTGATGCGCGAGTGACGAACTCACGTCATCATGATCCGAGACCCGCCGGCCATGCATAAGCCTGAAAACGCAAGCAGTGAGTAATTTCATCTTATCATGTACGGTCAACAGCACATCACGGTAAACCCTTGCAGTTCGATAATAGCACTTATGCCCCCGACATAAGAGCGGTACAAAGTCCAAAGTGTTACGTCTGACGTGCTTTTGACTGTACATGTAATGTCCTAACTTTATAATAATATATGCAATATTATCAGAATATTGTGTCGACATCGTCAAAAGCATTATTCTCTCTCTTCTTTTTAAGACTTAGTTTTGAAGGGCAAACACAGATAGATGTTCATCTGGATAGGTTTTGTATGTACTAGAGTAACAATGTGGGCGACTTAGAATGCAACGAATTGTGCTTATGCGTAAGATGACTTTTGATAGGCTAACAGGAACAAGGTAGCCGTTGCCGCTTTTGACAGAATCTTTTTCAAACAAATTATGTGACATTTACATATTTTGTTGTATTGTACTAGTTGACATGTCCTCGATGACTGGCGCATAGGGCATTGAACTACAATTTATTATCGAATTAAATCAATGGCATAGGGTAGTGTCACCATGCGCCCTATTATTGCTTGCCCTAGCATAGGATCCTTACTGGCTCTTTACCTGAGGATAAACTGAGAAGAGGCGTCAAAAACTCTATTTTGCAGCACTACCATGCTTAAGCGCAAGATGTATTGCTTGAAGTATTTCACGGTTTACTTGTATTGTGATTATGATCGAACGAAACTAGGAAATCCAGCTAAGCCTTTCTTCCCCGCGTCCGAACAAAGCAATTACATAAAAAGAAAAATATGTAAGCAAGGCAACGTTTTCGTTTCGCTGACGTCAATTTTTCATAATATTAGGACAAACAGGTCGCGAATAAAACTCGGGAAGGGTTATGCCATAAACCGGAGAGTCCGTCGCGATATTAAAAAGGGGACGAACGGTATTGCAATATCACATTTATGCGAAATGTCCGACACCCAGATCGTATTGATAAAAATAAGCGATTTTTATTGTGACTCGCAATATTGTCCTAGCGTACATTTTTTACTATGTTGTTCTTCAGTTGTAATCTTGTAGCGTAACGGGTCGTGTTTTATGACGCCCAATATTTATTTTGTTTATCTGAATTCAGATGTCGTTGATCTTGTTCTCTGTTTCGCTAACGTTTCTTTGCTTTTATATCTACTAATATTATGATTAATGTGATGTGTGTGTAAGTTTGCATGTAAAGTCAATTTAGCTTTTTATAAAAGGTGGCTGAGAAACACGTAGAAGTTTAAAAAGCCACCGCCTATTCCATTGAGGGATTTTTCATTAGGCCATGTCGCTAAAAGTACTGCTTTACTGTAATTCCATTTAGGTAGCATGTCAAACTAGCCTTACGCTCGCGATTCTATCCGTGTGGGCGTTACAAAGTAGTAAGCAAGAATGTGACATTCTTCCTGGATAAAATGACTACATCACTCTCCAGTTCCCATTTGATATAAGAACTATTCTTGTCTATGGGTAGGCCAACAAAATGTTAAGATATTTATTAAATAATTTAACACTTAACTCTACAAACGATTTACCACGCTTTTAAAGTCGTTGTTTTTGGAACTGCTAACCTTTGTTAATTTCTCGTGTTGACTAAATGATATATATTAGGATTTTTTTGGAAAATTATGTAGGAACAGGAATTCAACCTGCGAACAGGGAACACTCAGGAACTCGACCACTGTTCCACAGGCGGATACTATAACGTTTTCGCGGCGCTCACTGGCACGTCACTTCGCGAGCTTTATCGTAATCAAAATCGTATTTTACGTTGTTACAGCTATTAGGCTATGCGACGTGATGGAAAATCGAATGTCCCGACTTCACGAGAGGTCGGTTATCAGCACGAATTAACGACATACACCTTTGGCATACAATATTTTATCATATTATCTAAGAATATATGTTTTATGTGTCAATGAATCACCAGTTCGTGATCTCGGATTCCTGGGTTCAATTTTTGTGTTTAACTGATGTACGGACGGCAGCAGATCAACCTACCCTTATCTGTCAAAAAATCTCAATTGAAAGAGAACTCTATGTGAAGCAAATACAGCTGAAAATTAATTGTAGAAATTTGACAGATTGGGGTAGTCTGATGTGCCGTTGACTGTACTGCTTACGTTGTGTGGACTTACTCATTTACTAAAGCAAGTATTCAGAAATAATGTGTTGACCGAGACAGTGGAAGGCTGTGACTTTATTTGTTTACCATAGGGAATAATTGCCACAAAGACACAAATAAGGTTGTGTTCTCTTCACTATTATTAAATGAGCCTGGATTATCGCTTTACACTAGTTACTAAACTGGTAGTTTCTTATTAAAAATCGCCAAAGATCATAAGACAGTGTTTACACAATTTTATATCTGGAAAAACACCACTGTAAGTCCGACTCTAACATCACTGAAGTGAAACTAGTCATTCCGGCATACAGCTTAAAGTGAGTCGATATTGCCATTTCATGATACTAGGAATCCACTAGAAAGATTTCAATTTCACCAGAAATAACACAACAAATTCGCATGAGCATCGAATGCAGTAGCGGAAAATTGCGGGGACAGCGTTGCGGCGCGGCGCGGCGTGGTGCGTTGCGGCGCGGCGTGGCGGCGGCGCCCGCGGCTTGGGCGGCCCTGATAAAATTTATGGCCACTTCCCCTTTAAAACAATATTGAGGGCTCAGTTGGGATTTATGTCTCGCCGCCGTTGCAGCGACTCAATTTATTCTTCAATTTTTCATACAATAACTCACACACGTATTACGAGTGATGGATGAAAAGGACTAACTTTCGGGCTTTAATAAGAGCCTCCAGATGCGAATCTACAAATTGGCTGAAGTTTATTGCCCACTTATGTCAGGCTTAAGTTTCGCCCCGAGCTTTTCTCTCTGAAAATAATTTATGACGTAGATTGTCTCGACTTTGTACACGTTTGATTGTCGTTCGGAGATCCGCTGTATCGTGGTCCTGCAATCAAATTGAATAGGGAGCGCTGCAGTCATTGCATCGTCTCGATGGCCAGTGTTATATTTTACAAGCGATTTGTTACCGTCATTTGTAAGTCTAATATTTACTGACCGATCACATAACAGATTAGTTATTTTATTTTTGTAGTCTTTGTAGTTGAGAGACCATCGCTTAAGTCGAAGCTTTTATCTAAAGAAGCCAAAAATTTAAGTTAATTTTGAAACCTTGACGATATAAAATAAAAAAAACGTTGTAACTATTTCTAACTGTGATTTAAGATGTCGGTACTCTGTGTACAATAACAAAACTTGTTTGTAATGTATTATTGAACATCTACATACAAAAAAGTCTATTGCTCCCTTTTGTACACAATATGGCTTAGTTCAATTTCGGTTATTATGAATACATAAATGAACTTGAAATATTTTCTAGCGCAACAACTAAGAAAACCAGTAAACCCATCGCAGCTTCATTCTTTCCTATCTAACAAAGTAGTTCAACACAACGACCGTTTAAAATAGTTACCTGTATACCGTTCCAAAGCTACTTAAATGGCAGAGAAAATAAACATTAACCCGTTTTCTCACAATGTGAAACGGTATCGATAAGGATTTATCGATAGAAGAACAACACTAGCAGTAGTCGCGATCGTAAATGGGTATTGGACGGCGGGCCGAGCGCCGAATACAAACAAGCAATACTCTGATTAAAATATAAGAAACACACGCCAATCTTCCGCGAGTGAGCACTCTACATTTTTGGTAAATGTAATTTCTCGGTTGTTACTTCGATATCGATATTGTTTGCGGGTCGCGAATATCGACTTTATTCTTCTTTTGCTTTATCAAATTAGCCACGATACTATCATAGGATATGTTCATTCATCAGTCTATATTTTGTGCCTACAGATATAATATCTGTAAGTTGTTCAAACTAAAAACTTTTGTCACAAAATTCAAAGTACAGAAGAACCGCCCCATTATGAAATTTCATTGACAATGCTTCAAATTCTTTTAGAATTATTCAGTTTTTCTGTTTGTTGTGAATTAATTTTTAAAACACAATGATTTGTATAATAAACATTGTAAAAAGACGCGTTGCTAGTCGCTACTGAAGAATGCCAGTAGAAGTAGCGTCAAGAAACGCCGGTTTTTGTAGATCGGTCTCTCTGCTTAGGCGTGCTACCTTACCTACTTTGTGCTTTTGCGCTATGAGACTCGTTAGTTCATTTGTTTCGAATGCTGTCACAAGAAATTCATTTTAACTAGCCACGATAAAAACTTAATAAAAATCTGACGGCTTGATAAAGACTTTACTCACGCTACAAATGTCAGCGATGAAGACAGACGTAATCATATCTGCTTTAATTTGATTAATCCCCGAAATAAAATTAATATCCACCCATCTCCTTCATCCATGATTGAAAAGTTATTAATACGGCTTTCGGCATCAAATAATTGAAATTTTAATTGCTGAAAACTCTTTCCTTAGATCGTTTACCACTGGCATTAGGCTTAATTCAAAAATTAATTTAAACTTTCACAAGGTTGAGCTTGGAGGCCCCGGCGTAAAGGCAATATCAATTTCATAATTTTAATTAAAAAAAACTAACTTCTCTGATGACAAAGTCTCGTACTTTTTTAATAACGGAAAAACGATGGTGGTTTAGTTAGGGGTGCTGTTGGATCGTCATAGGTCAGCTGGAATTTTAATCGGCATCGCGATTTCCACCTGGCAATTTACAATTACACGATTACACGGATGTAATACGATTTGCATCATTGTACATTCCGTGACTTAATGGATAATAATTATGCAGTGTTTTTATATTTGGGGTGAAGTCTTTGATTTTTAAATGAGAATATTTTTGTGAGTTGACTATTCAACCAAATGTTACAGACGCGGATTTTTCTTTGGAAAGAGCACAAAAATTTAATGACATAGAAGGCCTCATGTAAAACATTAAAGAATGTGTGAGCTGCTGAAGTGGTAGTTGACAGGTCACATAATTTGCTTTGCTAAGAGCTTTGTATTACATATTAGTAGGAGCGGAGCGGAGCTGTGTCAACATTACCCAAAAGAATTTCAGGAGCGAAAAAAAATATAAATACTTTTATTTTTACGTACCTATGACAGCCCAGCTCCGCTCTACACCAGTGAACATGCAGCTTAAGTCACAATTATATTGTCATTGACAATTGGCAGTCCGATTTCTATCACTACTCGCTCCCGTATGCATTTCCTCTAATAAAAAGGGACGTAGGTACCAGGGCTTAATGAAATGCCGTGGGCTCACCCGCATTTGCATGCTGGCATGTTCGGCGTTATAATGACGGTGTTCTGATGTTCGCATTTCGCAAACAAGCCGCTCTGTTAAATCAGGGCGAACATCCTGCTCGTTAAGTTTTTACATTCGCTATTAATGCAAAACCCGCATTTGGTTAAATCTAATTACCGCCCGTATAATGGATATCGCAACATTGCAATCAACTCCATTGTTTAATGACTGGTCGACTACTAAAACTAAATAAATTGTATGAGCATTTAGAACGACTGCAACCGCAATCATTATACAAATCCATTAGTATAGCACTTTAGATTATTCCGTATGATATTTTGTTTTCGCAATGAGTTTGTAAATGGATTGCCTCATACTAATTCTTTGAGAAGATGCGTTTAATGTAATTAAAATGCAAGGCATCTTATTTTCTGTGAGGTTATTATTCAAACAATTAATGATACTTGTTGTATAATAAGTTTCGTTAGAAAACGTTAAGCACGTAAGTATTAGAGAAAACATTTCCAAGCGTCCATTTTGTTAATTTAATTATTCCTTTCATCGTTTGAATTACCACATGAACAATGAATTATAATTACCGTTCTTGTTTGAATTAATAGAACAATAGATACAATTTTGTTTACACTTTATTATCATTATCCCTATTTCAGCCGAAAGACGTCCACTGCTGGACGAAGGCCTCCTACAAGAATCTGGAAAAACCGTTCGGTCCTGCGCCACCCCCATCTAGTGTATTCCCACGATCTTTATGAGAGAACCGGTTTACCTTGTAGGCCCACCATAGTATTTTTACACATAATAAGGCAAAAAATTGGTTGCCTGTAAAGTCGGTATACGGGCGAAAGTTTTACGTGACAACGACTTTGAGTGGTAAAATAATTTTAATGTGAAAGGGACGCGTGCCTCTCACTCGCTCTCATTGTGAGCGCATAACGTGAGCGGAGCGTAACGCAGTTTCTTGAAGTGTCACCCGGCAAACCAATTTATAAGACGTTGTCACGTCAATAAGGCACAAAAAGATATAGATGACAAAAGTCTGATCAAAACAAGAAGTGTAATATAGAAACACCCAGACTAGCACGAATTACTGCATATAAATGCTGATTTTCAAAAGTAGTAGATAAAAAATGTTGGTAACAAAGAACTATCTCTGACCACGTCACAGGACTATGAGAAATATAAAAAACACCCAGACTAATACTAACTAAATTGTTAATGCACAGAAATTATAAGATCGAGTGGGATTTGAGCCCTCAAAATGTGCTTTAATAGCGGATCTCTCGATCATTACATCTATGACAATAATAATAGATAACTAGATAGATAGATACTCTTTATTGCACAAAACACTTTAGGACAAACATGTAACATATAATAGCTGTACAATATAGGCGGACTTATCGCTAAACAGCGATCTCTTCCAGTCAACCTTAGGAAAGAGGAAAGTATGAAAAAAGATTGATTGACAGAATAAAGGGCAGTGCAAGACAGAGAAAGAAAATATTTATATATAATATATTTGACTCCAGACTCCTCTAATAAATACACATATACTTAGACATACATATTATATATATATAAGTATATAAACATACATATACATATTACACATACATAAAGTAAAATAAACACAATAGAATAATATCAGATTTACGGATATCGCACAAAAGAAAACATTCAACCAAGATAGACCATGAAAATGACAACACTCAAGCAATAGTCAAGGGAGAGAAAGAAAGTAGGATTTAACACGAGATTTGAAAATTGGAAGTGTCTGAGATTCACGTATAGAAAGGGGGAGAGAATTCCAAAGACGGATAGATTGAACAGTGAAGGATAGGGAGTAGAACTCAGTGGAGTGAGGTGGAAAGACTAGATGTAACTTCCGGGATGAACGCAGGAGACCTTTGGTGGATTGCAAGAAATGAAACCGCTCTTTGAGATAGGGAGGAGATAAAGGCAATAATGATAGTTCATTGTAAAGAAATCTGCATCTTACACGATTGCTTGGAGTTATTTCTCATTAAACCGAGTTCTCCGAAGCGGTAATATCAGCTCGTTACAAATTGTAAAGAAAAGCAATTATGTTGATCGGGCACAACGGCATTGTTAATTCTATTAATAAAGGCTGTTATCTATTCATTTATTAATAAAACCGATATAGTCATGCAAATAGTAAGCCGAATGATGAATAGTCAATGCAGACACGTTGTGTTAGCATATGCGGAGGGCGAGTTAATTGCGAAATGCAATGAACGTTTGTAAATTGCACGGAACGATCGCGGGTCGCCGCATGCGGGCTCATTACAATAACCTAGCATTTAATTGAATCACAGGAATGTTACCTGCACCGTACTACGAGCACGCCACTGGACGTCAAGCTTAATTGATGTTTTGTATTGCCTTGGCCCGCTGGCGACCGTTGCGGATTATACATTTTGACAGAGAGGTGGACACGATGACATAAAATAGAACGCTTGAGTCGATAGAATAAAGAAGGTCCACACTTTAAAAACTGTGGCGACCGCTAACTTGATCAGCAAAAAATTTCCTGCTTCCAAAAACAATTCTACCAACGGATGGTAGTCACTGACCTACGATTATGAATTAGTATGGCATCCTTTTTTCTGAGTGTAAGGTTTTCAAGCACCGTAACCGCAGGCTAGCGAGATCTGCTGTCGTGGCCGGCACTCGGAACAAAAGATCTTCCCTTCACACCCGAAAGAGACGAGCTAGTGACCATCTACGATTGACTACGATTGACCGGCTCATCCCCTATATACTAATATGACAACAGAAGATATATTTAAACTGAAAAAATGTTAAGCCAAAGCTTATTTAGTCGCAGTAAACCCATCGTTAAAATGAAACCAGTTGCTAACCTGGGAATTGATAGTCGCTGATACTTTAAGCCAGTAGATCAAGAAGGCATTATCGAAAGCTTAAAATATTAAAATAGTTTTGTATTTCTGAACGCGCTTTACGATGTTAAACTTTCTGATTGCTGGGAGCAGTCGCTAACGATTCAGCCATGAAAACGGCGCGCAGAAAGTCATTATTAATTATAAGTTTGGTTGTGCGAGTGAAGTGAGGTTAATCAACAAGGAGCTAAAGTACCGTATGTTAATAATAAATCGTAAGCCTGGGCGAGTTTAAGTCACGTGTGAGGCTGCCCGTCGGGCTCCACACCGCTCCCACAACTCGGAAATGAGTTTTCACGCTAAGAAAGGATTTTCGGAACAAAAGGCCATTACAGATTCCAATTAGATCCCAGTGTTTAGAAGTAATTTCGCGGTGAAATTAGAAAATTAATTTTAAGTCCGCGTGGTACAAGCTACGAGTGACAAGGCGCGTATCTGCGATCTGATATCGTGAAGCTGCAACGTTTCTGCATTGAATAAAACGAATGGAAGAAACTGAGGAAACATTGCAATTTTGGCACTCGGCGGCATAAACCCAGAATCAGACTGAGTCACGTTCTTCACGTCGGCTATTCGGCTGGTAAAGGTTAATTTTTTTTAACCTGTTCTCCTGAGGTGGGTCGTTTGGACGTTTTTTCACTCATGTATTCAAAGTAAACAGAAAAATGTACTTTGAAGATATTTTATACATCGTTTATTTGTGTTCTACCCATATAGAGCAAGATGTTTTCCCTTTAGCAGGGCCTATGGTAACGCGGCAACCACTGCCATTTTTGACGGATTTTTTTTTAAAACAAGTTTAATGACATTTCCTCTCTAGTTCTATTAGCTCCGTATAACAGTTAATGACGCATGCCAGTTAACAACGCATAACTTAATGCCCATCGGCGCAGCTCGCGACGAAATAAATTACTTTACATCCATTTCCTGGTTTCTTTTCATTTCGGCGCCTTAATACGTTGGCGGCAAGCTGTGTCGGCGAAATTATACTGCCGGGTCAGTTCAGTAGCCAAGTCTCTATCAAATTCTCGGCTCGGCAGTAATAAAACGAAAATAATACGAAACGCCTTCACCCGGATATTTATGTACAGTCCACGTTATTAACTCTCCTTTTATTGTTTTAGCTATCAGGTATGGAGTAGACTATGGGCGAAGTTCCTTCCCACGTTTATGGTCGTAAAAGTTATAATAATAATATTTATAATTGGACATTTACCAAGCTAGGATAAGATGCTTACTGCACTAAGCAAAGTTTGGATTATTAATTACTGACATAAAATTTCTTGAGAATTGAACATGAAATTGACGATGTAAAGTTGTAAACATAATACATAATTACATGTTGCGGCGATTTGACTGTTTATCAAACAAAGGTAAATAATAAGCATATGACCTCAGCCATAGAGGTCAGTGCCTCAGCATTTATTGTAAAGATGTTCTAATAATAGTTAAAGCTTTCCAAAAATGTGTTGGTCATAAACGATACTGCTCGACAAGAGAATTAACTCTACTAAGAAAAAGTTCATCCAAGTTAGGGTTAATTGCAATGCAACTTTGTGAAATTACAAGAAAACATAAAATGTTGGCAAAGTCGCAAGCGCAAGCTCTGTGAAATGATATAATTAATCCAGCCATTAAATGGCGCCTACTCGCTTCATAATTACCAGTGATAAGAGTAGTTATAAGTATAATTAGTGTTCAACCAAAAGATGTAGTCGTGACACTTTACATTATACATATTACTTTTGCGGTGAAGAATGCTTTTAAGCACTATAACTGCAGGCTAGCGAGACTTTCTACTAAACACTGAACTCCCCAAGTTTCCCCTTCACACCCGAAAAGGACGTGCCATTACCCGCATCATGACCTTCTAATGATTCCTTGCTGATATACCTAACGTTTAACTTTATTGTCCCTAATTCGCCATAACTATTCTGATCCAACCCGAGCTATCTTCGAAGAAATCAAACAATTACCGGGAATTGAACCCATTATGGTCAGCCTGGTACCTGACCCGTTAGACCAAGGCGTTGGTAGCCCACGTTCTTGGTCGTAAAAATCGTAATGGCGTCTTTTGTAAATTGCAAGAAAGCATAAAATGTCGCCGTCGCGGGCGCAGCTCGGTGAATCGATATAATCGATCCGGCTATTAGAAGGACTCACTTGATTCTAGGGTTGTCGGTTGCTAGCTTTTGGAAAAACCACTACAAACAAAATCTTTATTCTAATGTAACTTTTTTTAAAGTGGTGAGCTTGACTTAGAATTTGTTTTCAAGAATCTGAGTCAGGCCTCTCAGGTGTCAAAAATAGGATTATTTTATTCCGTTAGTGGTCTTAAGATTGGAAGATTTTAAAGTCCATAATTTTTACAGAATTTGGTTTAACTGAATATTAAAAGAGTATAATATTATCACATATACTGTGGACATAATATAATCTCAGTAGTATCCCATAGAAATGAGGCTTTCTCTGGATGCAAGTTTAGTGGCGCAGAATCGATCGGTTTGAAAATCCTTGAAAGAGGCCTTTATCCAGCAGTTGGACGTCTTTCTTCTGAAACTACGATGATGAAGTTTTGCAGCCATCTTTAACTTCCATCTAGCAACCCTACTAGCCTCATAATTACACTATTAACAACATGCACGTCCTGAAATGGACTAAACTAGCCAGCGAGTGTGCGTGAAGGCGACATGACGCCAGCGCACGCCTCGGCGTCATGTCGCCTTCACGCACACTCGGAAAAACAGATATTATTGCTACTGGTATTCTGTTTACTACAAGCACAGAACAAGAAAAATTTCTCTCTATTTCTATGGCAACAAGAGTCCACAGACGACGGTAAACACATCAGGCGGGTCTTAGGCTTGAGCAAAAACAATAGTAAAAAAAATATATATAAAAATCTATTGCAAAAGAAAGTCGTTATTTAATTTCCGGTCAAGTGGTAATGGTAGGACTTTTTAAGGGCCCCACATTTTTTTTCGGAGGAGAATGCGTTCATGCTCCATAAACACAGGCCAGCTAAACTTGCGGCCGTGTGTGGGACTCGAGACTAAAGCGTCCACTACCCACTAAACTCCCCCTTCACACCCGATTGGGACGAGCCGGTGCCAGCCTTGTGGTTTAGGAGCCCCCTGGCTACAAATACCGCAGATGCAATATGCCGCCATAATAGCTCCAGTGTCTTTCGGCAATAAGAATGTAGGTAACAATTGAAATCCAGGGCTTGAAATCGAAGATCAGAAGCGCCTTAGCAGCAATGGCAGCTCATTAAGCGATGCTTTGGTTTAGAGTCCCTAAATGGCATAGCCGTAGTGCCTACTACTAAGTGACCTGCTTGCCTACCAGTCGACTTAAATAGCATGTAGAGTGTAGACTGACACAGCCTACTCCTATCAAGGAAAAATCTTGATTTTATTCCAATGATTCTTGTATTGCTTCGGGTAAAACCATCGATATTTTTTATCTAGAAGAAACTTACACGCCTATGTTAACGTTCCAAGAACATTAAGGGAAACCACGGCAAATTGATTGGCTTTCAACATCGCGTGAATCACACCGGTTACTACTAAGTGGTTACAATTACCGTTCATGAGAAATGAGATCCGACACTACATGCATTGATACATGTGGTCTTGATTATTTTCTTAACGACCTGGTGATTTTCTTAGCGTTGTGCCTAAGGTTCTTGATCCTAAGGTGTTTCTGCGCGGAGGAGTAACACTGAAAATGTCTACCACAAAAAAAGGGACCAACCAAAGAGTCATTGGTAAAATTATTGTATAAAAAAAAATAGTTCTTAATCTGAGTTAGATCGGGATACGGACTTTCTGAATTGACTTCCTTAATTTCCTCTGTTAACTTTAGTTACAATGTGTTTTAATTTTATAAATCACTTCCATCATAAGATGCTTGGCATTCCACAACTGAGCGTTTTTAACGCAATTTCTGCCACGCATGATCAAAATATGTAACTCAGCCGCCGGCAGTGTTTCCGAACCAATACAACTTGCAAATCTTTAAGAAAACGTCCATGTATTTATCAGTTTTTGGCACACATTCAATACAAGCTATGTTTGGGCTCTGTGTGAATAGTATCCAGTATTTACATACGAGTATTATTGTTTCGAAAGTTTCTAAACCGCCAAACGACTTCCAGTTTTAACTTATGCTCTCTTTCAAAGCATCCGGGACCAACGTTTATGCGTGCCCTTTTAGAAGACTTTGAAATATATCTGTATAATATAGTCAGTTCGTGGTCGGGTTTATAAATTGCATCATACTAATGGCTCCATTAATGAGCGGTTGTCGCAAGATTGTTTATCGGACTCCATAACATTTGAAATATCCGCCACATGTGGCTTATAATGTTATACATTTTATCATTTTCCCTTGGCATTAGAATTAATTATAAAGGCCTGTATCGCTAAGTGGTACTCCGCTTCATTATAAAAATATTGTAATAACATTATTTATTTTTTATAAAGCTCCAAGAATCGTACCGTTTGCTACAAACATGGTACGTTGTTAAAACAAAACACAATATGTTTCGTATCGACCCTTTTTTGGACTTTTGAATACTACAATAAAAAATAATAATTTTAATTGGTCGTTTCAATAACTTAAAAATACAGACTACCTCTAACGAGAATAACTCTTATAACGCAATGTAGGTCTTAGAACTCTTAACTCTTAAAACTCTTTTTTTATTCAATGTTGGCTCTACTTGGTGACTAAACGGGCTTTATTTGATATGCCTTGCAAGAAGGATATCGTCCCGGCAACTTGTAGCTAATAACTCGTACAATAACTTGTAAATTAGCTATTACGTGGGGGCGAAAGGTAGGTAAAGGTATACACGATAGCATTCGCTTAGTATTTATTGTGCAGGGGTATATTGGGAAGGGCCCGTGGGCGGGCTTGATCCCTGCAGCGAGCTAATTGCGACGCCCAGACGCCCGTCATCTTTGTTAGTTTATTATTAACTACCCGTCATTAATACAGTCCAATTAACTTTATTGTCGCGACGTCGGAGCCAATAAACATGTATCGGCCAATGCGCAAGTGATCGATTCAATATGTCCACCTAGTTACTAGAGTAGCCCGACTGTCGATGTTTTTGCTATCGATAGTTGACATCGAAATCTAGTAACAAAATCGATAGTAACGATATCACAATATTAATAAATTGTAATTGTATCGATTCAATACATCATAATACTGTCGATAGTATTGATAAACATAGATAGCAAGTAGTAATAGAGCAATCACGCGCATTTTATAAAACATTATGAAATATTTTATAAAATGCGTGTGAAATGTAAATGCTTGGATAGAATATCCGAATTATAAGATTTTCCAAGCCAATTGGTTAAATATTGAAAGGCAATTCTATCGCTGTTGAATGAACTATTAACTAGTTTACGCTATCGATACTTTCGATACCTAGTATTGCCCGAAAATATAATTATGCTGATCTTTGATAGTATCAATACTATCTTTGTATATCAATACGCCCCGTACAAAACGGGGCAATAGGCTCCGTAATCCCCGTATCACACTGTAGATACTATCGATAGGCTATCATTACTATTGAAATGACGCCATCTATCGATAGTTGACAATCTATAGGCAGCTCTACTAGTTACCCCCTTCAATTGTACCCTTGATTGGGCTGACGTACGCACTATTATTATACGGTGTCCCGATAAATTGGAACTGATTGTTTTCTAAAGAGCGGTCTATTTGCTTAACGAACATGTGTCGCGATGAATTTGAATTTCCTTTTGTAATAATTGATTACACAACGCTGTTTATATTGACATACATATTATTTGCATAATGTGTACGTGTTTAAGTGTAGGTAAATCAATTACCAAATGACCAACATCATTAGTTTTGTTATTTTGTTAATACGTATTAAATTGGTGTTTTAAATAAATTTTTATTTCCGTAAAAAAAGGTTGATTTAATTTTCAAAATGTCTTGTGTGGGATACATGATTTCGGTTCCTCATGTCCGCGATTTCACCCGCGCGCACTTTCTTTTGTCAACTATCCCCCCCTTTCCCTCACATTTCCGGGATCAAAAGTACCCTAGGTCACCCGGGAATAATGTAGTTTTCCAACAGTATTTTTTTTTTTCAAATTCGTTCTGTATGTTCGCAGCCTATTCAATACAAACAAACAATCAATCAAATCTTACCTCTTTATAATATTAGTTTAGACAGCATCTAAGTTAACTGTTAGATAAATTATCAGGAACTTACCTGACAGCGGTGAAACTGGTTCTAGAAGTATAAACTCGATATCATTCTGATAAGTTACGCCACGACACGTGAGGCATATTAATCTACTTTATTACTCGTTAAAAAATTATGTTAAAAACAAAGTTAATTATGTACATAACTGTTTTCATCATTACAAAATTATTCATGCTTAATTAAACCTTAACATAAAAATGTATTACGTAAATTTACTACTTGCTTCGTAAAAAAATAACTTCATATGCTGCGCAGTGGCTCGCGTATAATGTAATCGGCCATTAACGCATGTGGTACAAAGTTGCGCTTTTTCCTGTGTGAGAAAAATGCGTTTGCGCATCTTAATGACGTCAGCACATTGCTGCGTGTCACGCGCCGTGCCTCTGCTCGAATTAATTGACGCAATTATGCAGTAGAAAACAATCAAGTCTAACTTAATTCCATAATGAGTCGCGTATTACGAACAATTACCCATTTGTATGTAGCGTAACAGAATTCATTACAGACGTCCATGCTTTAATTTAAATTAACCACCTTCCCCCGTTCAAATAATTACTCCTTACGTTATTATGTCCTAGAAACATAAGCTTGTACCTCGCTACGTTAAATTATGTTACACTCGTAGTTTTACGTCTCCCGTTTTAATTATACTTTCTTGTTTTGAAGTTGTTTATAAATGCCCAGAAAGAAAGCACTTTAGCGAGTTAATTATGGTTATTCGCGATATTCGCATTACCTGCTTACATAATACGGTCGGCAGATTAAGTGGTTTCCTAATTACAGCGTTGATTATTGGTGCTTTCGCGCAGGCACGGAAACGTCTCTGATTGGAGTTAACAGCACTCGCTCCCGGCGAAAACGAACTTAATGAGAAATTTCGACGAACAAAATTATGACTTTATTACTTGAACGATTTGTCAGTTTACAATAACCGTTCTGCGAAACAGAAATGCACGATCTCTCCGTGGGCCATAAGCTGTAAGCCGTTACGATTTCGCATTTAAGCGCATTACTCGTAATCATTTGAGGAATAAAGTTTTACAGCGGAAGATGTTATCAATCAAGATACAGATGTTTAAGTGGTAGTTTTAAGAGTTAAAATTATTGCTTAGGCTTTAAAAGTTGTCAATGATAATTAAAAACGCGATTCATAACTTGATCTCTCAAGTATTCATAAAGTATTATAAATAAAGAATATTTTGGTTTTGACCTTACTTCTTTCCAAGGTCAACATTATTATGATGAGAACAAGTATAGTTTTCAATCTTAGAACTTACTACACGGAAAATCGAGTACCATAAACATCCCTTTAGTCGTCGATGCATTTGCTTCTTCTGTCCTATAACTTTCAGCGTGCTATCATAATATTATTGGCAATTGAAAAGAGCAATTGTCGAGTTTCTTTCCGGATTCTTCTTGACAGAAACAGCATTCCTCCAGCATTCCTCCTTCCAGAAGCCAGGCGCTAGAATCGTATTATTACTTGATGATTTATAGGTAATCGTTTTTCTGGGCTTAATATGAATAAAGACTATAACTAGATATGGGCTGGTCAATAGCCACAAGGTTGGCACTGGCTCGTCACATTCGGATGTGAAGGGGAACCAGGGGAGTTAAGTGGGTAGTGGACGCTTTAATCTCGAGTCCCACACACGGCCTCAGGTCTAGCTAGTCTCCGAAAAAAAATATTATAACTAGATATTCTTTTGTAGGTCAACAAGATGAGAACAAGTACAGTCTCAACGCCAGCGTGGCGAGCAACACGGGGGGCGCTCGGCTCTGCGCTCAGTGCGGGAAGGTCATCACAGAGCGGTTCCTCCTCAAGGCGATGGAGCGGTTCTGGCACGAGGACTGCCTCAAGTGCGGCTGTTGCGACTGCAGACTCGGCGAAGTCGGCTCCAAGCTGTATTACAAGGCTGACCTTATGCTGTGCAAGAGGGATTATCTTAGGTAACTAGAACTCGCACATACAATTTGTGGAAAGTAAAACCATGCTGTAGGTTTGGAGAAGAATGCTCTTAAGCAAAGTAACTGTGGACTAGCGAGCGAGTCCTGTCTGCAGAAATGGCCCACCAAACAGAATAGGGCCGGGCACATGGTGGCTTCTGTCCTGAGTCTCACACACGACCATTGAGCTTACATAATATTTCTATGCACACGACAGCAATTTCGCTAGCCTATGGTTATGATGTATAAAATCATTCTCCTAAGCTAAAAAGACAAGTTGTATTGTAGTCTCACACTCACTTCTCAATTGACCGAGTTTACGTGTTTCATCGACGCCACTTCTAACTTGCAATGTAGTCTAAGTCTATTATGCTTATTTAAGAGTATTCTCGCAAAGCCTTAATTGCTTTAGTACGGAGTTCACGGAGTGATCTCACGCCATTCACTCCCGCTCCATTGAGATTAGGCTTCAAATCTGTTTTCGGTAACAAAGTAACGAAGCTTAATTCCAAGTTCGCGCTTGGAACCATCAATTCCTTCGTAGTTCGAATCACTTAAAATAATAATGAGTTTCATAAGTGGCCTTGTTATTTATAAGATGTATTTTACATTTAACACTCTCACCGCCATACGGTCCGCCGGCGGGACGTATGTTTTCGAGTAAGTCACGCCATCTATATATTGCACTTAGCGACATGAGCAGGCCATACGGGCCGCCGGCGCACCGCATCTTTCGCGCCAAAATCCTAACTAAATGTTTGTTATTACAAACAATATTACCGAGTCTGTCACGCCACACCTACAAGCAATCATTAGTCCGCCGGTCGCCCGCACGGCTTGCAACGGTCGCATTTTCGCGCGCTTTTTGTGGAATCTCTCTGCATTCTTGTGCATTTTGGTACTTATACTAAGTTTTTATTATTACGTCGGACTCAGAAGATGACCCAGACTACCAGCCGTCTACAGACGAAGAGTCGGAGTCAGAATGCTTTGCTAACTTCCATTGCACAATTGTAGGGCAGTAGTTATGTCAATTTATGAATAAATCTAAGTTCCATTTAATTTTAAGTTGCTTTTTTATTTCTGTGATTAATACCCTAGTAATCCTCTAAATGAAAAGATACAGCCATATTTTTTTTTAAATTGTAGGTAACAAAGTAAACTTTGCCTCTAGTAGCTTCTTTTTTCTGTAACAGCAGACCATGCACTACAAAATTAATAAGAAATTGCGAGGTCACAGCGTACCGCACGGCTTGCTGGTAGAAATAAACAGTGAGTCCGCCAGCCGCCCGTATGGCGTGCTAAACTCGTTACAGATTTTACACCGCGGCCTGCATGGGTAGGTAAAGGTGCGACCGCCGGCGGACCGCATGGCCTGTTGTACTGAAAAATTATATATAAAGGTGGCAGTCAGAGTGTTAAGAGCCTGTTATTTTTTTAGGTTATTCGGTGCCACAGGCAACTGTGTGGCGTGCAACAAAGTCATTCCCGCCTTCGAAATGGTTATGCGAGCCAAGAGTTTCGTATACCACTTAGAATGCTTTGCCTGTCAACAGTGTAACCACAGGTAATTTCACATTACAAACGTCGCGTTTTTAAATTTAATTAACAGTTTTTTTCATGTCTGTAAATATTTATGATCACGAAACGTTTTATACGGCTTGTTTGGAAACGGTTGCATCCTTCGTAGTCGTCATTTAAGAACTTTTGTACAATGATTTTACTGCTGTTTTGTACTGTAATTTTAAAAGTTTTTACCGACATATAATTACGAGTCTTGTTAATTAAATCGGTCGTACAGTTTAAAGTTGAACAGAAGCGGTCTAGATAAAACGTTTTTACGTTTTTCTTGCTTGTATAAAATTCTTTCGTGATCGTATATTATGTAAATTATCTAATTATAACGCTTTTAAGAGTGCTGAAATACATTCATGATTACCCTAAAGAGTTATGACCATGTATTCATAAACCGTTCCAAACTTTGCGCAACATTAAATTCCTTGCTTTTACTTACCGTGATTATGAAAATATGAATTAAACTACAAGTTAAGCTATTACCGGATCCACTTTTAAGTTTACATTTAATCTCCTACATAATAAATGCGAGAAAAGACATAACATATTGAGCACACACCCTGTACCCACTTACCATAATAAATTGCAAGTATCAGCGTGGAAATGTTAATAGAAGTGTTTATGCAGGTTCTGCGTAGGCGACAGATTCTATCTGTGCGACAACAAGATCCTCTGCGAGTATGACTACGAGGAGAGGCTAGTGTTCGCGAGCATGGCCGCCAACCCGAGCGGGCTGGCCCACATCCGCCGGCAAGTCAGCGGGTTACAGGTGAATATTACACAATAAGCAAATATTTGTAGCCAATTTTCACCACTCGACACAAATCGTCAGATAAGTTACAGGTACCGGCAAATTTGTTGAACATCAGTCGACGGAGAGGGGGAAAGTTCGCGCATGTGCACTTGCGCGTGACCAATAGCGCGCGCGAATCTCCCGAACGCCCGCGCGCGCTATTGGTCAGAGGTATGCTTCTGACCAATAGCGCGTAGGCGTGTCAAAATTCGTGCTCTGCGCAATCCCCACCCGATATTCAAGAAGTTTGCCGGTACCTGTACTGACGATTTGTGCCTACACAAAAGAAGATCCTAATCTTAGATGCTCTTTTGTTCGTTTTCAAAAAAAGAATACAGTGTTATTAATGTCTGATAGTGGTAAAACTTGCCCTAAGTAGAAAAAAAGGTACGCCAATTTCTCATCTTGTTTTCTATAAAGAATTTTGAGAAGACAGTGAAAGAGTTGATGTGTCAATGCTAATTTTTAAAACTGCTTAACTAGGTAACAGGTCATTTCAGTCCATTTACATTATTTCGGTCATATGTATAGCTTTTCCAGTTAATAATAGCACTAGATAAACGTATATAAACTAAGTTATAATTCTACGAAATGACGTCATGCCCAAATTGAAGGGAAGTAGACATTGTATTACTTTTTCTTCCTTTTCCTTTTAGCACTTCGACGGAAATTCCTTATTGAGAATAATACTAAATACATTTATCGAGAGTTTGAATAATGCCTTTCCGCTTTCTAGCAAGACGTCTTTGCCTTTCTAGATGATCTTTCTAGGAATAACGCGGCAGACACTGCTACATTGGATAGGATTGTTTTCAAACTCTTTAATAGGCATTTCCTCTGTAATATTAACCCATCGCGATATTCTGAGAAGTCTAGACGTCCTTGATTATGTATGAATGGCTCTGAATAGCAACTATTTAACCTATTGATTGACCCCTTTTATGCATATCATCGTCTATTTGTGTAAAAGTGGGCGTCTCTGCACATGTTATTTTCGATGAACTCTTTATACGATGCCTCAAGGCGTATTTTGTCACTGGCTCTTTAATTATGCCGTTGGGAATGGTCTAATGTGTGACATGTGTTTCCTTCCCAAGAAGTCCGTGTGAAACTCTGACGTGGATGTACACATATGAAACACGTATTCGGTCTGACTTGGCCCCTTTAATTCACTTAATAGCCGCTAACCGATAAAATTTCAATGTTACGACTATTTATATTATTATGACTAATAGCTTTTTGTTTATCAATTTTGTACGGATTTAACAATTTAAACGTCCGATTGCATTTTTACATCGGTGATGTTTTAGGAACTCGTTTGAGGCTCTATTAAATACGATTGTATCCGCATTTTCCCACATTCTTTATGTTATATGCAAAAACTGATTACAATTTTATCTCGTCATACGGACGGAGTTTTTTCTTAGCATCCCATTCCAAATAAAGGGCACGTGAAAAAGTCGGCTCGGAGTAAATAACTCCCGCAAGGACACTGTTAGTGGGAGATTCTATCTTCACTTTATTATGTTTCTTTTGTGATCATTAATCTTTCTCGTACGAACGCTTGTCGGAATGCGAATGTGGGGGAATCTATTTCATTTTATGAGTCGCGGGAGTGGAGGAAACCCATTCAGCCGCACGACATTTCTAATCGACTTTTTGATTGCGCTCTCGGTATACTGTTGGAAACTTGTCAAGTAGATAGAAAACAGATTTAGTTACAGTTTTGGTATGCTAACGCTTCTCGAGTCGGAGCGACTTGAAGACATTTACTGGGGTATGCGGGAGAGTCGGTCGGGCAAGTAATTTACTCCTGCTTTCTTTAAAAGGCACGCTCACACACTGAATGCCAATATGGTGATTTATTCGTATGGCCCGGTTTTCTATATCATTTCTGTTAGTGTTGTAGTTACGTAACCTGTTTTGTTTCTAGTTCTACTGTATTGAAATTAAAGCTGTCTGTCTATCATTCTTGTCAATTTGTCATCCTTATTTTTATAAGATAGTTTCATGTATAGGAATTAGGTTCGAGTTTTAAAGGATTCTGCAGCATTGGGCGACTTGGTGCAGTGACTCATAATTAGTTGGACTGTCAAACTCAATTGTGAAACATAATTTAGATTATTGATTTATTTTTTAAATAGGAATTAACTTATAGTCAGAACCTTTTACGTGGAAAAATTATTTTAACTCGCAATGGATCAACGTGATTTTTTGTACCTATGGGGATAGTTTAGTGGCTGAAAAGTGTTAAAAGCTAATTTTTATCCCGGAAAAATTTCACGTTTTCCGAAAACAGTCGGCAGCATATCAACGTACCATAATGTGTCTAAATTCGACAACCAGATTTCATCTTAATTATTAATAATAATTATTAATAATTAATATCCATCGCATAGAGTTATAATATTTCAATTGAACTTTTGACAGATTAGGGTAGTTTGATCTGCTTTCGACTGTAAATATTAAAGTAAAATGGTAAGTGTAACCGAGTTTGTTTCTCCTCAGTCCCCGAGCGGAGGGTACGTGGGCGGCGCGGTGGCATGCGCGGGCGCAGCGGGCGCGGCTCTGGACAAGGACGGCGCGTGCGCGGGCGCCGACGACGCGTCGAGCGGCTACGGCAGCCCGCCCGACCCCGACGTGTGCGACGCCGCGCGATGACCGACGATGCCGCGCCGACTCCTCGCCTCGGTAACTATCTATCTATTCAGACCGTGTCAACCCATTGTTGGGTATAGGCCTCAGTCGCGCGCGTCATCTCTTTCGGTACTTACGAGTACATTTTATTTTGCGCCAATTTCTATGTTTATAAATGTCTCGATGGTCTAGTAGTTTACGTACCGGGCCGAGATTTCAGGGTTCCGGGTTCAATTCTGGGGTTGAGCTAACTTTGCGTTGGTTTTTTCGATGAGCTCAAGTTTGTGATCAGCAAACTGCATTTGGAAAACGTGTTGATTTAGCTAGTACCAAATACCCATCACTACTTTAGTATATATTCTGTGCCATCACTGTAACGATAACTTGAGTTGAAAGATGGAGGAGGCCCTTTGCCTTGCAATAGGACATTAGTGGGCTAATACACACGTATACACGTAATATCGATTAAGTTCTGCAGTTGCTTATCAACAAATAACCAACTATACGCAAAGTTGATAGGCACATCTTGGTGTATCAAGCGTTACTTAATAGAATAACAAAAATAACAAGGGAATGACTGCCATCAGATCTCATAATTCTTAGGAAAGGAACCTTATACACTTATAAGCTTAATAGTTACAACTTCCTCCTTTTAATAGATCCACCTAACTGCGTAACGCATGCCACGGTTTTTGATACCACGCAAAAAAAAGTGGTCGCTACAATTAAAAATTTAAGTCTCTTCCTGTAATGTCTCGCCAATGTTTGTCACCAACATGGCGTGTTGCGGCCACTAAGTCGCGCGTGGCCGCCACTCGCTTACAACCCCGTACTAGTTTTATGAAGCATCTTGTAAATGTATTAATTAGTGTTTGTTGCCCGCAGGTGAAACCCCAGTGAGTGTTGGCGAGTCGCGTGGCCGCAGTCCGCCGGAGCGCTTCCGACGACGCGACACTCATCGTACACTAGCCATCACCCCACAATTATCATAAATAGTTATAACGCTTTATTTCCATTATTTCTAGTTTCTCGATCACTTTGGAACTATAATCGATAATATACGCAGTATTTAGTGCGAAACCAGCTAAGTGCAAAACGTGTGTTGGAAGCGTCTCGAGCATATTTTATAAGCGCCACGAGATACATTAGGCTAGAAGCGGGCCAGGGATGTGTGGCCACTTACAAAGTGTCCGGGATGAGTCGCGATAACGTCAGAACACGATATTTCCATTATGTATACGATTTGAGCTCTTGTTTACATGTAAGATAGCGCGCGTGGGTAGGACGCCGAGTCTCGCCAGCGCAGACTGACGCACCCAATTTTTCTTCCATTGTACATTCGCTTTGCATTTTCAAACTTTTCGGTGGGGAGTATGCATGTATTTTTAAGTAGTAGGTGAGTCAAAATAGTGTAAGAAAATATTTTTGTTTTTTCAAACTGAACCCATTTGTTGCCTGTATTGCAAATGTCTATTGGTGACGCGACGGTAAAAGCTTCCCACAGAAAAAGTTTTGGTGTTAACTGTTTCGAAATTTCACAGTTGACAAAAAATATAACAACGTGTTAACATGGAGACTAAATTCATGTTACTATTAATTACCTCTTGTCTACCGAGTCTTACTCTTTTCCATTTTCATTTTTGTGTCAAGAACAACTCAGTAAAAGAGGTGTTAAAATTTTCCAACATGATTTACTATCTATATTTTTTTATTTCTTATGTTACGTAATAACGGCTAATGTATAGGCCGTTTGTTATTTTTAAAGATAAAATTACATGCATATTCCCTATTATTGTATGCACTCCACTCAAACCTTTCGTTTACAAGTTTCGCTTGACGTTTCCTAGATGTTATTCTCCGGAATATCAACCGAAGCCTGGAATAGGTTAACGAATTCTCATCATACAACGATTCAGGTCCAGACACTAAAATAATGATAAAAATCGATCTCATTGTTATGGAATTGTGTGTACATTTAGAAAACTAAATATTGTTATCATACAAGGTATGAAGTTTATGAGGATGATTTTCTTTCTTATTAATTTTTCTTTATTACGATTGGTTAAGTATATTAATGTTATTTTTTACCAAAGATAAGTTTCCGTTAAATGGATTTTTATTATTAATTAACAAATGAGCTACGATTGTAGGTTTTAGTGATAAATCTGGTACTCAGAGTGGTGCAATGGTTAGTTAGGTACCTCTGTATAAACTTACTGTTTATGGCGTTTAGGTTGCGAACTGGACAACAGCGGGCGGCGGGGTAGGGGCAAATGTTTAAGATCTGGTGTAGAATGGGGCGAATTCGCCGCGAATTGGTCCGCGCAAACTTAGACCTTGCTTTAAAGAGCGAATTCGCCGCGAATCATTACTCGTGTTAACAATAGGTTTGTCTCCATTGCGTTTACAAGAATTGCGCGAGTTAAAGACACAATTTGCGGCGAAATCGCCCTTTCCAGGACAAAGTAGCAATTGGCGAGTTTAAAAAGAAAGTTGTGGTGAATTCGCTCTTTCCTGGAGAAAATAATATGTTCATAAACTTACCCTTTGCGTCCGCTGTTGTCCAGTCAGCAGCCATAAGGTTGTTTTTGCCGCAGCTTAAGTGAATGTTGATCGCGTGGTAATCTGTCAAATATAATACTTTCAATTCGCTGTGCGCGTTACGTTGGTTCTTTAAGCAAGTCAAAACCTTCTAGGTAAATGCTAAAAAATTCTAAGGTAAATAAACTAATGTAAAATAAAGATTTCTACGATAAAAGATGTATTTATGTAAAAAATTGAACTGTCGTTTGTTAGAAATATCGGCTAGAATAATATGTCTAATACCTGCAGTAATAAGATGTCAAAAATTTAATACCTAATTCAGACTTTCATGAACATCGACAAAATAATTATTTCATTTCGCCGTTACTATGTAAATAAATATATTTATTTAATGATTACACTAGTGTGTTTTAATTACCGTCCCTAAAAACAGTTGATATATTAATAAGGAAAATTATAGTCAACATTTATATTAATGAACTATGTAAGACAGAATAAGTGAGTGAAGATATAATTCCCAATTTTTTTATCATTCAAAGCCCGGTGACTCAGGTGAGACACCTCACACGACCGAAGAAATTAATTGACATGGCAATTTAATTGACTAAAGTACCTACTATAAATTTAATACCTAACTATTCAAAAAAACAGAAACGTATCCTTATACTAATAATGTGTAGGTATCTACTATAAAACGATAATTGACATCTAAAAAACTTAACATCATTACTTAGTATTTTATATGTACGACAGCGTATATAAAGTGTACCTTATTCATAGTTGCTAAATACACATACCACTTATTTACTCTTTATTGAAGTGATACTTATCTATTGACATCTATTAACATCAATTTGAAAGCTTTAGAAATACTCAAGTGCGTTTGATTGTATAGTTGTTTCTTACTGTTTGATTGTATGGACATACCTCTTGTATCTACCTAATTCAGTATTGGAAAGTGTTGGCACTAATTTAAAAACTCATAGAATTGGATAAAAAAACAAATAATTACTATACTATACCTACTTACAGTCCGCGGCTAAGTGGCTAGTCATCTCCTTTAATTTCGAATAACTGATTTAAAAAGATAACCGCTATTAAAAATAGGTTCTGCATAGAAACGCTGCTGCCATACGAATATAAAATACCCATAAAAAGATAAACAACATACTTACTCGTAACATTAAACGTATTTACAAAGCCACATTCAAATATGGAATTGCTACCTATATTTACCTCAATACCGATTGCCGATTAAATATGCAGACCCATCCGCAAAAAGCACTTAAGCAATTCTCACGTCAAAAATGGATATATTTGGGTTTTGTATGAGCAGATGAGGGTCATAGTACATAGAAAGAATGCACAGTACGTTAGTTTTATACACCGCATCGCGCACGACTTGTGTGCGCCATATTAGTATCTATGCGTCGCCGCACGCATCACCATCATCATCAGCCTATGTACGTTTCTACTGCTGGGACACAGGCCTTATCCCAATTGTGAGATAGTGTGGGCCATACTCCACCACGCGGGCCCAGGGCGGGTTAGTGAAGGGATGTGTAAGGCAAGTGAACAACCTTAATGTCAGATGTTATCAAGCCGCCAAATGGCCTCCTGACTAGGCTTGACGACTAGTATCTACATCATAGTAAGTATAAGCGGGGACCACCAGCTTAACGTGCTTTCCGAAGCACGGAGATGATATAAATTAATGTCACTAAATATGGTCAGAATGGTCACCCATCCATTAACATACCGCGGCGTGTGTAGCTTAACTTTTGTTATCGCGAACGAACCACTGTCACAGCTGCGCCACGAGCACCGCACGCATATTCAAGCTAAATCTCGACCCGTTTCTGAGTGCAAACTAAGAAGATTTTGTTGCAGTGTTCGTGAGGCGACGCATAGATACTAATTGCGCATACATTCAAGCCGCACGCGGTGCGTTTGTACACTGAAAAAACTACACGGCTATAAATAAACAAGTTGTTGCTATTTACAGCCGAGTAACTCGCTTCGGAGGGAGCCTGCAAAGTTTGTTGCTAAAATTACACAAGTCAACTTTGTTAACGTTGTTGGTAATATAAACCCAGTAAGTTGGTCAAAAAATAGATATCCAAGGTTGGTTGCTTCTAACCTATTTACTCAGTAAACTTAGCAAACCTATTATCTATAGTGAATCGAGTCACTCTGTTAACAATAGCAAATTCAATCGGTCACTGCAACAACTAACTTGGTTAAAGAATAAACACAACTGTCGTCACAGCCAACGTGCTTTGTTGTGTTTAGCAAAGTAATTCAGTAGAATCAATTATTTTGCTTCGTAAAACTAGCTAAGTAGCTTGAATATTTTTAATCATGTATATTGGGTAGGGACAGCCAACCTACTTTGTTATTTCTACTCAATTCAAATTGGTATATATAGCAAAGTTACTTGGTATTATCAATCGTTTTCATTGGGTAACTACAATTAATATACTCGGCTATTTCTAGTCAATTAAAATTGGTATATTTAACCGAGTTACTTGGTATTATCAATCGTGTTTATTGGGTAACCGCAGCTAAAATACTTTGTTGCAAGTAAGTACCAATTTAAACGACACATATTAAGCTAGCGTGTTTTTTTATATCCCATAATCTATGGTTGATGAGACTGTAAAGCTGAACGTCTTTTACTATGGGACAAACTCTGAAATCGCGGAAAAAATCTGCTGTTTCATACAAAAATTAATAACAAAAAAATCACAATGTATGAAACAGCTGATTTATTTCGCGATTTCAGAGTTGGTCCCATAGTAAAAGTTGTTCAGTTTCACCTAGAATTATGGGATACAAAAAAACAACTGACCTGTGACTGTACGTAAGGCTTAATATACAATGTGAGGTCAGCTCATACTGAAAATGTGTAGTTCGATATGTTGTCGTTTATACCATTGTTACTCACTGTGCAGTAGGCAAAAATTTGGCATGTCGGGAAAAAACCAATGAAACGTTCTGCGTCTGTAGTAAAACAACAGATACATATTTTGCCGACAGACCAACCGTAAAGGAACTGAAAGAAAATGATATACATTAATGTTTGTTTTATTCTTTCTTACACGATACATAGTATGTCTGTCGTCACAGATCCAAGGTAACATTTAACATTTCAGGTAACATTACTGGTTAGACTCGTATACTCCTCTTAAATTGTACTTAGTCTTAAAAATATGGCTCAATATTTTTATCTTTGCTGCTTTTCTTGCGCGCCTTTGCCAGTTCAAATATTTTTGGCTTGATTGTGGGGAATTTTTCAGTTATTTCGGTAAATTATTGTGCTTTGTACAGGTTGACAAAATCATTTTCTAGCTGTAAACAAATAAATGAAACAAAAGTAAGTATACAAATATTTAAATTAAATCAGTAAAAAAATCTAAAAACTGAACTCTCCAGAAGATATCCTTCCTACTTTTATTTAATTAAAAAAAGTTGTTGTGTATGTCTACTTACGTTTAATAACTTCAATATATTCTTCCAAACTCCATGCTGTGAGAAGATTTTTAACCTCTTCATCCATCTTTTAGATATATCTAAAATCCTGTTTTCACTTAACACTCGCGCGGTAAAATATCTGCAAAAAAGTAGGTAATTGTTTATTTTTGTCACTTCACTGTTATAAATAAACAAGGCAAAATTCATAATAATGTTTAAAACCTTTAAAAGTGGTTTTATGTGAAAATTGGAACAACCTTGTAGGTGTGAGGCAGCAGCGCTTCAAAAGACGTTCGTCACTCAACTATGATTTAAGAGAAATGGCCGAATTCACAGGCTATGCAGCCAATTCCTTGTTTAGTTTTATCAAGTTACAACTCAATTTTTAATTTCATTTCTTCACATCTTAGCCTACTTCCTTCCAAAAGGGCATCTTGCAGTTTTATCTCGTTTTCCAATTTTTTGGCCTTCAAATGGGCTACCTTGGTCTTCACCTCCCCTAATTCAGTCCATGTTTTGTTTGTTGTAGTGCCAGTGTACGTTCTTTTACGGTACCGCCTCACTTCGGATGTACCTTGTTTATTCTATAATACAATATTGTTCGCATTAAAAAACAAATAAATGTGGAGTACATACATAAAGTCACATCATATCTATACACAATAATAAAACAGGAATATTAAAGTCTGTACATTGAAGATATTTATGAAAATAGGTTCATATATCATATAAAGGGATAGTCAGATAAGTACCTGTAACGTCTCTGTCAAGGGGCTTCGCAACATAGCTGGAGTGTATGTATCCCAATTTTTGAGATTGTTATCCTTCCTAGGACGGTCGAATTCTTCCATTTGTAAATTGTCATTAGCCTAAAAATAAAAATTAATATATTTAAGGGGTGGCATATTAATGTAACAATCATTTTTACCTTTTTAATAATAGCTGGACTCTCAATATCTTCTTTGTACTGTAAATCCTGCAAAACAATGCAAATCAATCTATTAAAGTATATTGTAACACTTATCTAATATCAATCAATATAAATCAATATGCACCTTCAATGTGTCTGTACTACATACCACCACCACATTTTGGCTTTCATTATCCTGTAAAAAGAAAAATTTGTTACTATTATGATTTTCATACTGTGTCACTTGTGGGATAGGCAGAGAAAACAGACTGCGAAACATACATAACTCCTATGAATATCATTGTAATTATTGCTATATAACATGTTTATGTTTCTTTATTATTATAATTTTAAAGAATCGAATATAACTTAAAGCACATTCTACCCAAAAATTGAGTACTTTCATGTGAACATAATTTTAACCAGTTATGCTAATCACTGTGATATTTTTTTTTTTTTATACTATGTCAGTTGGCAGACTGACACGCAGCCCACCTGATGGTAAGCGGCCACTGCGGCCTATTCCATTGAGGGACACTTCACCAGGAAGCGTCGCTCAATGTGCTGCCAGACTGTAAGCTCATCTGATCTTCGAGCCTTTGATTTCAAGTGTACTGGCTCCCACATTATTAATGCCGGAACACAGCCAGAGCTATTATGGCGGCAGATTTCACCTATGGGGATGGTAGCTAGCCAGTCGGACTCTGAAAAAGCCCTACCACCAACCAGACCCAAGGCGGGAATCGAACCCACGACCTCCGTGTTTTTATACCCGAGCGGCTTAGCCACTGTTCCACGGAGGCGGTCAAAGTCGATATAAATGATAGGTGATAAATATATTTAAATGACTATTCATGTTTCCTATGGCCAGCAACTTAATCTTTTACAGTTTTCTTCATATTTTCCCATTTCTTTTTTAATACTTTGCTGCACCTAGATTAATAATTAATAATACTCCATTAATACTAGATTAATAATCCATTGCTTAGCAAGAAATAAACATTTTATTAATGTTTGCTTATATTAGAAGTGCAAAATAACATTATAAATACCTGTTAGTTGTGTTCTGGGAATTGAATTCTAATGCAATCTTATCCCATTGCGCTTGTTTTGCCAGGATACCGCATCACTCTTTTTATTTTCAATAATTTTAAAATATGTGATACATATTTTTTGTAAAACCTCCAACATAATTGTGAAGTTAGGACTTCTTTTTTTGGGTGTATCCATAGTATTCTGAAACAGAAAACGAACCTTTACGTTTTGTTTTAAAAATCAAAGCAAAGATCTTTATTAAAATACTTTAATTTACAACGATTCTATAAAATCTTTACGCTTGGAAATATTTTCAGGGAAGGTAACTCACACTCACACTAATAAGCTTAAATTGTAAAATCCACATATAAAATAAACCGTGAAAATACTTACAAAGTAATTCTTTTTGGTAACCAATCCAAATACAGTAGATTCAGACTACGGCGGGATTGAAATACGCTTAGAATAATAACATATTCTAAGGAAATACGCCATTTTTAAATTAAGCTTCACTAAACATTTCCAATGTTAATTGCCGAGCTGTGCTTATTTACGAATAGATAATTAACTTGTATAATGTTCACTAATGCGTTTATTCAACCAAACATGTATACACTATCAGTTAATGGCAATATTAGTGAAAAATTATGATAGATTCACAACTCGCGATAGATGACTGGCTGCACTGAGCAAGTAAAAAGACTGGAGTGGCGCGGCGGCCATTCTAGCCAACTATGATTGTTTAAAATTAAATAACTTACTTAACAATAAATAGATAAGTATGCTCGTCTATTTTTTACCGAACTTCATGTTTATTATTAACCAAGTATGATTGTCTAAAATCAAATAACTTACTTATCAATAAATAGATAAGTATGCTCGTCTATTTTTTACCGAACTTCATGTTTATTATTAACCAAGTATGATTGTCTAAAATCAAATAACTTACTTATCATGAAATAGCAATGTAATCTGTCTATTTTTACCCGAACTCGGTGTCAATTTCTAGCCAACTATGATTATGTCTAAAATTAAATAACTTACTTATTATGAAATAATAACGTTAGCTTGTCTATTTTTGCTAGTTTTTGTTAGGGGTAAAATTTAACGAGTCGGTTATTTAGAAATAAATAAGTACTTTGTAAATAACAACCAATCATTTTTAGCAATACTTGCTTCTATAATATTAGCAAAGCTCTATTGCCCATTTTAAATATGTCTTGGTTGAATGCAGCCGAGTAATTTTTAACAGAGCTAAATTGGTACTTTGCTAAAGCAAATTTTTTTCAGTGTATGAAGGTAACGTACTGTTTGCTCTTTCTACTATGACAAGGGTTCCTTACCCACTAATTGGTGGACGAGCGACCAGAGACACGACAACGCGTCTTTTTAAAACGCTTAAAACTACATTACGTAGTCAAACAAAAAGCTGGAGTTGATCGCAGGAATGTGTGGACATGCCGTTGAAGAAAATTGCTGAGGTTTTGAATTAGAAAGCAGTGATGCGTATTTAAAAATAAACGACTCTAACATAATAATTATATCTTTTTGATAGAATTAATGAATGTGACCGTATGAGAGAACAGACTTACATCTGTCTTTGGAGTTTACTAAGCACTATAAGGAGAGATAAGAAGAAGATAAGGGCATTATTTAAAATAATAAAATTAGTAAATAAATCTATTAAAAACAAAGAAATTAAAAACTTTATAAACAGTATTAGGCAAAATTCTTTACTAAAAAAATATGTATTTCTATTTATTGTATTTTCACTAGGCATTAAAATTAAAACAGTCTTTACTGACATTTCCAGTAATGAACACTAATAAACATTGAAACAAAGTACTATACTTTTATAGTCAATCAAATAGCTTACGTGCTCTGGAGGATATAAAAACTTTTTCAACAAAACCACGTCGCGTGAAACGTAGCACATGTGTTCTAGTTAATTTAATAAATGCAAAACAAAAACAAAACACTTCATTTGTCGGCTAAGTAGCTTTTTATTTGTTTTTATCGTACACTGCGCAGGATGGGAATGTCCATAAAATTCTCGCGGCGGGACGCATTAACGATCGTCGTTTAGTTGTTTGCTGTTTAAATAAGAGTTGTAATGTAATTTTAATGAGCTCACAAAAATGTGTGCTCGTTTCCGAGAGAACAACGTAATGCGGTTATCCCACTGCTCCGCGGAGCGCGGGGCTTTAGAATAATTATCATTGTATGGGAGTCCCTCAATGTGTATAGAAAACACGCCTAGGACCATACAGTAAAACCGCGCGCCCGCTTGCGGATTTTTTATATGCGGCCGCGTGATCCGCGACGGCGTGCGGTGCAGTGGGTTAATCGCCTAATTCCTGTTAATGACTAACACGCTATGTGACGTGGTCGACTTTTTGTTTAACGAACATTTCTTCGGCGATTTTTTCACGATACGAAAATACTGTTTCGTAAATTAATTTTAATTGTGTTAGTTACACGTTTCTGTGGAACTCATTAGAACACGGTTGACAAATTATTAACTAACAACGCGTGTGTCGTGTTACCGTTATTACGAGTACCCGTAGGTATTTTTCTTTTATATTTTACTAGCTTTGCTCGTGGCCCTGTCTCTAATTAAGTCAAAGAATTTATTTTGCAACTTGATTTAACTAATTAATAACTAAGCCTGTTTATTCTACATAAACACATAACATAGGTAACACAAATATTATTCATTAGGTACATAAACGTAGGTACGATTTTCGGGATTAAAATGGGCTAATAAAAGCTTATTAAAGTGTATTTTTGTTGCTGCTTCAGTATTGCAGTGTTTGTTTAATTTTCTAAGATACTTATTTTTATTTTTTTATTACTGGAACTCTTAAACTCTTGGAATACACTGAATAAATTTAAATTTACAGTCTCAGTCTCGATCCGACTTTCATTACAGCATAATTAAGAAAGTTTAAGGCATTATATTAATCAGATGTGTAGTTATAAACAAAGTGGTCGGATTAAAAGTGGTTAATTAGAGTCGGTGGGCGCTCCCGAAGAATTTGGCTACAGAAAGAATAGAATTTGGCTGAGTTATTGAGGTCTGCCGCCGCCCGTGGAAACTCACTTAAACTTTTTTAATTAAATTTCTGATTTTTCTCTCCACCGTGAGGAATCTTATCCGGAGGCTTTATTCAAAACGTTGTATTAATTAGTGGGGCCACTGCCGACTAATGACCATGTTAATCGAGTTTCACGCTGAGATGCATCGCCCCGCCGCGAAACCGAAATCGATACTCTTTTGAAAAATTGGCGAAATTTTAATTGAATCCGAATAATTAAAGCATATGTAAGGAATTCTGATTTTTTTGTGATAATCTGTTTCATAGGCGTCAGCCAGTCGAGGGTTCGTTGAGGTCTGCCTTCCAATGGAACAGACCGCATTGGGCGCTTAGGACTATTAGACAGGCCGACTATCTGCCATTAGCGACATGAACCGATACGACTTGCAAGTGTTTAAAAAAAGGATGCAGTGCATTGCCGGCAACGCATCTGTGATTCCATCTGATTTGTAGATATCTATAGGCGGCGGTCGGTAGTAACTTTCCATCAGGTATGCCGCATGCTCGTCTGCCCGCTATACCATAAAAAAAGAAAAAAAAGAAAAAAAGACAAGTTGATACCTACTCCGTCAATAAGAGTAAAATTCGGCTCATCGTGTCTGACGAGCGCTATTCAGCCAGCACGGCAGCATCCATAAAATGTATTAACGTAAGTATAAAATGCACTCACATGTTTTAAATTTCAGCTCTACCGTTTGACTTAACTTCTTATGAAACTTTGCTTGACATAAAAAAAGTAGTAAAATACTACCTACTTTGTTTATGTTTTCATGATAGAATCGTTGCCAAAGTATGCCAACGTACACCGTATAAGTATTTGACTTATTCAATAAATTATGTAATTAATTGCATGTAAATGAAAATTGATTGGAGAACTTTATCGTTAAAAAACAAAATTACAATATTTGAACAAACGAGGACAAACAATGACGCGCAACACTGGCAACATACAGTTTTTAAATTTAGAATTGTTTTATTTTATGGATTAGCTTACGAATAAAAAGTTGGCAATGACCGCTATAAATTAAAATTAAAATTGATTTTGTTTTGAATTTAGAATACAAAGATGCAAGAAAGTTATGGCTTTATTATCATCGATACTTGTACAGATTTGAGCCGAGAGAAAAAAAAACAGATTGAAATAATTCCTTTGCTAGGTAGTTAAAAAGTGTTTTTTTTTTTCTTCTTTCTTCCAACTGAAAAGCCAGAAGTCGACGGGCGCGTTGATTGCCGGCGAATCCGCACTAATGTGTTTGATCATAACGCGGTGTCTCTGTTTGCTTTAATTAGCGGAGTCGCCCGCCATGGCTGCGTGGCTTCTGTTACGGAGCCCTGCTGCGCGGGCACAGGGCTATCGAACTCAACTCATTGTGAGATATTAAATAAAGACTATTTTTGCAGGTAAGTCAATTTTATTTTCTTTTTTATAAATAAACATAATGGCAGTTCAAAGAAACAATACGACGAGCCATTTGGTGTAATGGTCGAGAAGTCGGCTATTACACCAGAGGTCGCGGGTTCGATCCCCGCACGGAACAAACATTTGTGTGCATGAACATGTCTGTTTGTATCGGTCTGGGTGTTTCTATGTATAATATGTATGTATTTACAAAAAAAAGTATATAAGTAATGTTTATCAGTTGTCTGGCACCCATAGCACAAGCTAATGCTTAGTTTGGGGCTAGATGGCGCTGTGTGAATAATGTCCAGAGATATTTATATTTTATATTTATAATACTTTCTTTATGTGTTGTGTGTCGTTCGAAAGATCGAGCTAATGGATTAATCCGGCATTTTTTAGCAAGAAGTTCAGAACAAGAATATTTAAATAGATATTAAGTTTACTTTCGTATTTCAGTCAAATAAAGCAGGTAGAAATCAAACAGTCTATTAAGACCACTTCCGACAACGTCGAGTGGAAGGTAGTGTGCTAACAATTTTAATGCTCTTTAAAACCAAAATGAGCTGATTGCCTATTGCAAAGGTGCAATATTTATCGCTGGATAGGTACTGGAAAGGAATAATCCCATTAGGGAGGTTCAAAATAAGTTATTTAAAAACAGCGGACTTTTTAGTGTAACAGCCGACTTCATAATCAGTACACTAAATAGGTGGTCAGATGACGTAAGGGTTGTGCTTAATCTATACATACTTCTATCTATATCTATACTAATATTATAAAGACGAAAAAATTTATTGTTTGTTTGTATTGAATAGGCTCCGAAACTACTGAACCGATTAGAATAAATCTTTCACTGTTGGAAAGCTACACTATACCCGGGTGACATAGGGTACTTTTGATCCCGGAAATGTGGAAGGAAGGGGGGGATACTTGAAAAAAGAAAAAACGCGCGCGTGAAACCGCGGACGGAAGGCTATAATTAATATTCGTATTAATCCGGCGACCGTCAGTCATATTACGAGTATATCCGTCACTCGTAACGTAATGAGATGGCGGCGTGTTTAGACGATTTCAATCAGAGCTCGATTAATTGCAGTAGTTCATTCCGTATCAACTCACCTTATTCATTTCCCTATAACCATGCATGACATTCGAGAGGCCTCCGTGGTAGATATTGAATAGTAAAGAAAATGAAAAGTCAGCTTAAAAGATTTTTTAATAACTTTTGACGACGTTTACTGAATCACAGTATCAAGCGCGGGATGGTGATCGCAATCATAGGTAAGAATTCGCTACAGGCCACCCTATTGCATTTCTAACCTTTCCTAAATAACATCTTCAATAATCATATAAATGTATCATTGGAGTTCATCATCTGGCCAAAAATCATCCGAATAAACATTTTTTTAATGTCAGAGGCGGCAAAAGAGCCCGCTTGTCGCCTGATGGTAAGCAATCATCGCCCGCCGCCAATGGACATCTGCAAAACCAGAGGGATCGCTGATGCATTACCAGCCTATGGGGGTATGGGGGTTGTAGTCCTCCGGCACTCTCACAAACCAGACGAAACACAATAGTCAGCCAATATTATTTCACGCTGGTGTTATGTGAGAAGGTGATAGTTCCCCGGATGAGCCGGCCCATTCGTTCTGTAAAACAGCATGGCTCTACCACTACTTAACTAAAAAATCCAGAATTAATTTACCCCATCTGAAAGTTGCATGACTCCATCTTGGAGTCATACGACAAGAGTGTCCACTTAAGTTAATCATTAGACTTACAAGACATGACAATATAAAATACATAGGTAAATCTATATATATAAAACTCAAAGGTGACTGACTGACTGACTGACTGACATAGATCGATATCAACGCACAGCCCAAACCACTGGACGGATCGGGCTGAAATTTGGCATGCAGGTAGATGTTATGACGTACGCATCCGCTAAGAAAGGATATCTCGATATTCCCACGGGAACGGGAACCACGCGGGTGAAACCGCGGGCGCCCGCTAGTAAATAATAAATTCGCCAGTCACACACAACTTCAAATCTACGTTGAAATAATGACTCTCAATGGCGAAAGTGCTGACTGACAGCCAGCAACTAATAGACGTTAATTCACCGAAATGACTGGATAAGGCAACTGGGCCGGCCAATTTGTATTCATTATTTAGGTTTCCAGATGCCAATACGCAGTTAGGCAGGTAACCATACACGGAAATATATGCAGTGTGACATTGAATATACTCTGGGTTTGATGTAGCATAATTATATTATTTGTTATTTAATTTTATTGATCCCTTCACTAATAAATACACAAGAAAATTCACCAGTTTGACTCTTATACCTACAATAAATAAACGTACAAGTGTGCATGAATGCAAAATTGTACAAAAATGGCAATCGATTGAAATGCAAAAATAGCATACCTAATGTCGGTCTGCTTTAACACAAACATCAAACCAATTTGATGAAGTTTCGCGTTAATCGTAACCGCAGGCGAAGCCGCGTTCGAGTCGAGTACAGTTGTTTTTTTTGAGTTGAGTCCTTTATTGTTTTCTTCAACACCATACGATGTTATGATAATGATTATATAGCAGACTACTTTTGATATGACTAAATGGCGGGTGTAAACATTTTTTTTATCAAAAGAGTGACAAACAAACAAGTTGGTTGAATATTGTAATGGGTAAGGTTTCGGTACCAAATAAAGGCATTTATTAATAGCCAATTCGGTCATGCTACCAATAACAAACCCAAATCAGGCTAGGTAACATTGCAAAACAAACTCAACGACTCATTAATCGTAATTGACTGTTAAAAACGGCTTTGTATTCAACTTCTTACTAAATAATTGATGTGTTTACGCGCGATTAAACGTTCGACGACATATCTCGCTCGTAAAATTGTTTGTAAACCTTTTTAATTTAAAAACGAATCAAAAACTAAAAAGTATCAGCCTTGGACCGCGAGCGAATGGGCTGTTAACCCTTGATTTAAGACTGTTATTGAGGCGCAAGGAGTTTCCGCCGAATCATTTAAATAAACGAACTCGCATCATTATGTCAGATCTAAGGATCGAACAAATTGCCAATTAGTGGGTCTTGGGAGTTGGGACGGCTCCGGGACGCGTGGCCCCGCTCCCACGACAACTACGCTGTCTTTAGATTCCTCCTTTTTCCGAACGCTTAGTTCTCGATCCTAGGTAGTCAAGGTACTTTTTCGATGGTAAATGCGTTTACGCACTTTCTCGGCCATCAGGGTGGCCGAAAGGAATGTGGGACCCCCAACCTGAGAAGGTGTCCTGCCCACTAAACAAGGGTATGCTTAACCATAAATACGCGTTCATAAGTTGGCAAGTTCAAATCAAATAATAATGTCCTCTTAACTGAATTTTCGGCTCTGGTAGCCAATTTTTACAATCAACCATTTACGCAAATGAGAGCGCAAGCACAGGAGTTCTTCCTATTCTTAAAACAAGATGGGACAAAATCTGTCTGACAACAAAAAATGTCTGACACGGCTGAAGAGAGGTCAGACGCGGGACCAACAACGTTACTTGATTTCCAAGGCAAGGTATTTAACCCCGCCAACTTCCAGATTCCGCACTGTGACTAAGTATTTTTGAACAGAAAAACCACTGAAATCTGTCAGAAGATACCCTGACGATGTTTTCCTTCACAGCTTAGCTAGTCGAAAGTACATAGATTCGAACTTGCCATCTCAGACATGTGCAGCGGCGTTTGTAACCACTCAGCTAACACAACTCATAATTACCTACGCCCACCTTTACTCGACCGTTAATGCTTTAATTTTCTTGAAAGCAGTTTTAAAAGACTTTTCCATTCTAAAACTTTAACATGAGAGCCGGTGACAAAGGAACAGTGCTGTGCATAGAGACGTATCGATGTTTATAAAATATACAACAGTAATATCGAATAAATAATTTATTACGCAAATTACTTTCTCAAGCTTTTAAGAGAGCTCTGTTGAAATATCTCCGCGATCCGTAAAAATTCTACTTCATTACTTTGGAAGCATTTATTTAATTTCTACAATTGCCTAAACAATATCTTGGTCCATTAACACGACTCCACCGCGGTCGGTATGCCACCCCGTGGGGGGTGAGGCGGTCCGTCCAAGAGCGCTCAGTATTCAGAGTATCGCAAATGTAACTTTCGGTTCTTTTCATGGCTAAAGTATGTTGGCGGCAATCCATAATGGGATAGCCATTATTCTTGCCATTAATTCGCATGGCCCGGCTTCCGTGCATTAGCGGCAGGGCGAAGCTGCCAATCCAACAAGGGTCGCCATGTGAACAATATTACCCGTGCGCTAACTGCCATCTGCCTAAACAAAGACCTTTCATCTTACAACTTTTGATGTTGGCAGGCCAGCCTTTCGACTTCCTTTATACTTCTTTCGCGTAAAAGTGAATGCAAAATCGAATGTTCAGTAAAAGATAATTAAGAACACTGTCTTAGTTTAAAAACCGTTTTTAATTACCGTTATTCAACTTGAAACAAAAGGGTACGTGTATACGTGATCAAAAACTGTTAATGAACTAGGTACAAAACAACTCGGACTTCGTAAAATTAATTAACAGCGGGCGGGTGTGCAGGAAATAAATCCTTCATTTTCCTGCGCAGATTGCATAAAAATAATCAAATAAGTGGCATGGACATTACTCAAAGAGCGTTGCAGCCGCATGTGCGAACGGGATGCATGCAGGGCGTCTCGCTCACACGCTGCGTCTCCACACCCCCCTTCCTGAAAGAAAAACTCTCGAAAAACTAATTACAAGTTGTAATTGAAATTTTGCGTGTTATATAATCGGATACTTGAGCCGTGAGTAATGTATAAATGCGCCGGGGAGATGAATGGACGATGTGGGGGGTGGGCCGGACGAGATAGGCGGCCCCCTCAATTTTTCGATTAAGCAAGTTTGATACAATAATTCTCTACAAGACGTTACATTTTAAAATAACTTTCCGAGGAAATTACTCTCGTTTGAAATAGCTTTTGGCATTACTATAAGAATAAAAAATATTATACATAAAAGAATATGTAGATACCTACATTATTCTACAGTAGTATTTCTCAAAGAATAGACTGTCCACAATAAAAAAGGATTTCCAAAATCCTACCAATAATTATAAAGATAAGACAAACCCAAACATCAAAGTGGAATTGTCAATATTGTAATATTAGACATACAAAAATAAACATTGAAATAAAGAACAACGCGCTTAATCTCTTAAAAAAAGAGCACCGAAAATCAATCTAAAAGTTGGCAACATATTCAGCATAACCCTCGCGTGCATACTTCAACAACAAACCAAAGAAGCCATTCGGTCTCGACAAACAAGCATTTTTAATTAAAACCCCCTTCAGAATAGCGCCGACAAAAAACTGTAACACAATAGCAACAATCTAGAGAGCGATCTAACTGTATAAACACGCGAATAATGCGCAATCAAAGGGCAGTGGGCAACTGGCAACCACGCTAGGGGCTCGCAGTCCCGCACTCACTCTTTGCGAATTACACTTTTGATTGCTTCGCCGCGTCTCGCCAACAGCTGACTGGCCTGAATATGCTTGTTATCTTATAAAAAGAAGTTGCATGTGAGTTGATTATTTGAAAATGGAACTTTGAGAATGTAAACCAAAATTTGAATGCATGGCGTGCATTCAGAGTTACTTATATTAAACCTTAATGCATTCTTCATCGTGGCTTTAGCAAAAACAATCAAGATTTTATTTTTTAGTGTGGTCTAAAATACCTTACATAGTGGGGAGGAGATATTTACCTAAAGAGATTTATATATTCTTCTAAAACTTTCATATTAGAGTTTGTTCCAATCAGATTTTTTTTTATGCAAAAAGGGTAAATCTCACCTGATGTTAAGTGTGATGCGGCCTAGGGTGGTACATGCTTACCCAATTATAGCTTATCCACTGTGGGCTTAAAATTCCCAAGTCATAGAGTTCTGGAAATTCCTCTGTAGGCAAGGAGTTCTATTTCTTAGCCATCCGCATCAAAAAGCTACTGGCATAGATTTCAGACTGTAATTCAGATTTCTTTCAAATGTAAATTCATTGAAAACTTTCTAATCACACCAATAATCACGTCTTTCATGAGTGTTATATGCTTCTCTATTACGCATTTTTTTATTATGTAATCATTGATATTATACCTTCTTCTGCTTTGGATTACGGCTACGCAGCTCGCGTGGACTACCTATATGCCGCAGGAATTTTATATTTTTCGGGATAATACGTAGCATATTTTGAGCTTTCAAACCATAAGATATGACGTCGATCCGTTGCTCCATTTCGAAAAAATTATTTAATGTAGGTAATTAATTTATGAGAATATTAACTGGACATAAATAAACACGGCAACCGCTACCCTAAAAACAACATATTTGTTACGAAACACAACTGAAATTAAAAACTGGAAACTGCATTTTAAATTTAACTTTCATGGACGAGTAACTACCGCGCGAAGTTATTTTTCCAATTACTATCCGCGCTCCCTGGTGGTTTGGATCGAAGTAAATTCGATACATGTATGTATGTTTTTGCTGTACATAGATTATAAATAGATCAGGAATCTGATTTGCTGCCTGACAGTATATAGACCTCTTTATAAGGAGGCCAGATATGGCAGCCGACCCTCATTGAATAAGAAATCTTGATTGAATAAAAAGCTCAAAAAACCCTATGTTCCGTTTGTTACAAGCAGGATGTAGTTATTACATACTCGTAGTTGACAACTTGACACAGGGCTTGATTATTGATAAGTTATTTATTGGGAAACAAGAGGAACAAAAATTTAATTCAATAAAATCTGGCTACTGTAAGCCAATGGTGTTTCCATTTTTTGGTTAAATTATAGCAAACAATATACACGATGTTACTTTGCAACATCGTGTATTTGTGCGCAACAAAGAAAAAAGAACAATTTAAATAATTAAATATGGATATTGAATTTTATATTAAGCCAACAAAGCCAAATATTGTAACGATGACATGATAAAAAATTGGAGTAAAACATTAACGGGCTGGTACTTGTTTTTTTAACAATAGTGCATCGGAAGTGAGGGTACCTACAGTCAGCACAACAGTTACGGTGTGGACTGGATTAACGCTCGCAAGCCTAATGGCACAAGCGACAGAGTAAAGTTGGCGTTTATTCAGCATTAGACAGCAGGTACTCTGTGAAGTGGAGCTGATGCATCCATTAGTGAGTGCTTCTTTCATTTCCTCGCCCTATTTTTATACTTACACTATAGAACAATCAAAACACTAACGCGATGTAAACACAAAATAGCGCCATCTATTATTTTAATAAAGTTTAACAACTCCTGCTTAGCGTAGGTAAAATTTCAATAAGAATCAATCTATAACTATATATAAAAGTAATAAATGATTGGTAGAAAAAGGATGTTCATCTGATAGTCCATGTGTAGATGATGATGCTTGCTTTTAAGCATTCTATATTATTCTCCTCTAAAAGTATTTTCACCCAATATTATAGCTTCATTTATTTTACGGTGCCCGCCTTACTTTGATACTTTCACGTTTAAAAAACAAAACCACTACTGCGATGTAAATACAAATAGCGCCATCTATCGTAAACGAAAAAAAAAACTATTTCATGATTGGTTACGGTATTACTATAGAATCAAATTCAAATAATATCGAAAAATAAAACGGACCGATGGATCGAGTAATCAATAAACCAAAAACATCAAATAACTTTGACAATCGAATGATTCTAGTACAAGTTTGTCGCTTGGATTACAGCACAGCTAATGGCGAGGCAGAGTAGTCGGTGTTTATTCAGCATTAGACAGCAGGCACTCTGTGTTGACGCGGCAGTGACGTATCCGTTAATGCTTCTTCCATTTCCCGCACACACGCCCCCCTCCCCCCTCCCTTGACCGAAAAGCTTCGCGACCGTTTCTACTTGTCACTTTTTATTCCGCCCCTTAATAGTAGACGTGATTTTTTTTACGAAGAAGTAATTTTTATTACCATTTATTGATTTTTAATACAATACCATTTATTGTTTAACTTTACACATTCTTTTAACACACTTTAAATAAAATAATAAATTAATTTTAATATAAATAAACATACTGGTAGACATGGAACAGAAATAAGTAATTTACAGGGAACCTAAATAAAAAGCTCAAACGTTGTAGCTTTCTTCATGTCAGCCCTAAATTTAGAAGGTTTTTGATTTTACACAATTATTTACATCGTTTTCGAAAACTTTACTGGGATTTAAAGTAATGATTGATTCACTGGAGGGTAGGCGATGGGTCCACGCGTCTTTTAGTTTTAAATCTTTTTATTTGTGATCTAGTGCAGTTTGGTGTTGAAAAGTGGTGTGATTTTCATTCAGTAAAGTGTAACGAAGTGTCATAAATAAGAAAATTGAAACAAATTGACTGAATGGTCGGGTATTGCGTGTAGTGTGTCTCATCGGTAGATGAGACGCTCTTACCGCAATGGCGTCCATTCCCCCGTGACCTTGAGAGTATCCTCCAGTGTTTCCATGAAGCGTTAAAACATCTTAACACCAATGTTTTAACGCAATTAGAAACTCCCAACTCACTTGACATTGGCAGAATCACCGCGCCGCAAACAGGCGCGGGATAGAGGCCATTAATAAAAAAAAAAAAAAAAAAAAAAAGTAATGATTTGGGTTTATTCAAGCTATAATAAATATTCCCCTGGATTTGTTCAGTAGTTTGTACGTTAAAGTATAACAAAGGCTGATTACCTTCTCAAACTTAAAACTTTGGCGATTGGAAAGAGTAACTACATATTTAGTCTCTTGCAGGTTCTTTTCGGTGGATAACACTATTCTGAAGCCAGTGGTAGAGTCATTTTGTAACATTAATAAAATTGACGATTTATAAGAGCCTCTTTGATGCCTTCATGAATAAAAAATATTTTGATTTTAGTAATAACAATTAAGTAACAACATCGGTACAACAGAAAAAGTCCCACGCACCGCTTAACACCAATGCCACCGCGATACAAATCAGTACACCCTACAGTTTTATACATCTTAACATTTCAGCTCACCTTCATCAAGTTTATGACCTCAACATTAACGCGAATCCGCGGCAGAGTGGTTCATGAAATCCTGCTAATGGATCAGGCGAGGCCATGCTTTAAAAATATCCATCTAATCTCGGAGTCGATTTAGCTAAAACACCCGATCTATGCGTGCGGGAACGGGTGGGGTGTCTCGCTCACTGCGACGAAGTCGAGACTCACAGCCAAAGTCTCGCAGTCTACAGTGAGTGAGCCGTACTTAATGCTTTACACAAACGAACAGCGTGTGCATTTGCGTGGTGACAGCTGTAAACTCTTTAATGGAAACTGATTTATGCGATTTTTATTATTAGGTTAGAATAAAAGCGATGCTTTGACAGTATTATTGTATGGGGTATGTTACTAAATAGTATAGCATTTAGTAACGGGCAATGGGTTTTGGTGACGATGACGGCACAGATTATTGAATAGTTACAAAATGACGGGCTTACAGTGAGTCAGCAGGGTCAGATGACACCTAATGGTTTGCATAAACGAACAAAGCATTGTGTACGTGAAACAATACTGTAAAGTTTTTGTACGACCCATAACTCCAAAATCAATCCTGGAATAACCTGCCTTGGACAAGTTGGACATCTCTTACTCGGACTCAGCAATTCCTACATAGGACACAAAATCGAATTCACGACCTCTGGGGGTGAACCTAAGTGTAAGTTGGCGGAACCACTGAAGCACATGATCAGTGAACAAATACAAAACGCTTTTTTATATACTTAACCACATAGAGCTACAACCATAACCATAGTAAGAGCTATTCGACTTATAAAGCACAAAATGTGTAATGGAATATTACCAGTAATCTTGAGTAGGCAGGCGTGTAATTTTATTAAGTGCACTATTGTCGGTATTCGGCTTAATTACTGTACGTACGGCAGTGGAATTTAAACGCGCCCCGCGACAAACTTACGTTATTAAGTTGCTGTAGTTCCCTACTTATTTTGTACATCTCGCTAACTGTAGCCTATGGAATTTGGAAAATGTATACTCAGTTATACAAGGTGTGTTTAAAAATTAGTAATTAATGGCTTTTAACTAAAAATAAATATAGGAAATCATTCGTCAGTATTGTGAGAAGCGCAGCCTTCTCAATGGGGACGATATATTATGTACTACAAAATTATTTTTCTAGCGCGATGTAGGTTTTTTTTTACAAAATAAGATGTGTTGTATTCATGTAAAAGAACTTATGTAGAGTGGCTACTTTAAGATAAATACGAATAAAATAAAATAAAAGGTTCCGTTATGATACAATATGTAAGTCTTAATATTTTACTCTAATTGTAACTTAGTCATATTTTTTACTTTTTAAGCACAATCTGCTGAACTGTTAAAGATAAAACTTTACAGTAACATAAAAGCATATACATCAAAATAACACAAAGGCTACCATGCAGGAAACGCAGGGGTGGCGTGATCTAGTTGACAATTATTATATTTGAAATGAAACATTTATAATTATTATTTACTTATAAGTGGCGCCACTCGGGCCACAGATTATAATTAATGCGAGTGAACAGACGCAATAGTGATGTGTCCCGGGCCGGCCCGCATCCTCGGACCCGTCATCATTAACCACCGATCAGCACTTAATCCGGACTTGACCGACAACTTTGTAAATTAAATTGGCTCCGCGCTACGCCGACTCCGGGAATTGCACTTCTTATGGCCCCGGTAATCACCCACCCTGTATATACGGTCCATTAAACTCGCGTCAATTACTTTAATTCCTTATACGTATCAAGCTAAATATATAATGTGACTGCTAACTCCTCTAATTAAATGTCATGTGCATAACAATATCCGTATAAACAATGTTGTAGAATGTGAACGATGGTCGCGTCAGGAGTTAAGGCTTGTTAGGACGCGGCGTACTCGGCTAATGTTTACTGAGCAGCCCGCCGGAGGCATTACGGTTTTTACCAGGTTGATTATAGCACAGTAAAAGTCAGGATACTGGCATTTGTGATTAGCGGGGCCGTTGCTAGGGGTGGGCACTGAGGGCAATGTTCGATATTAAAATAACAATGTAATTAAGCGTGAAAACATCCACTAGGTACTAATCAAAGAATCGAAGATCTTTATCTCTCAATGCGAATTTTATTTTGCTGATGCTTAAGTACTATAACAGCAAGTTAGCATACCTGCAGACTCGGGACTGAGGAAGTCAATTCCGACTCATGTTAACTAACAAGCCAAACTTTACCCCCAAAACAAAAACAAAACTATTTATCTTTATGTAATACATCAGAGTAATATTTATTTTTATCCATTGAACATACATTACCTATATCAAATAGGATGCAATCACAATACCATTAGATTGTGCACAATAAATTTCTGAAAACAATGTATTAGTTCTATTTATTTTCAAGAGATGGCGTTATGCTTCTATAAATCATGCTATTAATTGTATATTAGGTAGTTCTTAAGTTTATATGACCAATTTTTTTTAAATAAGAGTACTTATATTTATATTTATCATTATAATTAGACAACGTATTCCAAGTGAAAGTGTAAACAATCAAAATAACAAATATGACAAAAAGCTCTATATAAACTTTCATTTAAACAGTTACTTCAATCTTGCTCCGACAACTGAACTGTAAAACATTATAAAGTGCATTCCCAACGGAAAGTTCATTAAGTTAAACATGAATCTTGATGAAAATTACTAAATGTTAGGTAAGTAGTAAGATTGGCGCCAAAGGCGGGACCCACCCGCCCCCTCTAGTAGGGAAACGTGCCCAGTAATAAGAAGCAAGTTATTCATTAGTGTTTTGAGAAAAAGTTATTAGCGCCGACAAGGCATGCGGCGAGGCGCTTGCGCATGACGGCGCATATCGCACGCAATTTACTGGGTCAGAGCTCAGGGTAAGTGACCCTTTGACGAGTATAGAAAGGGCAAAGTGTGAAGCATAAAACAAAAAAAAAATACATTGTGGCACTCGGGGACTGCTGCGGTAAAGCTATTGCATAGCATTTTTTATCAACTTATGCAATTTGACTATACACCTATTTCTCACAAACAGCTGCTTACGTATTCGTCCGATTTCGGAGCAGCTCGTCTTGATCCGTGCGAGCTTTGTACAGTCTACACGCATTCGTCTAGTCGCATGCACACAAACACCATGCCGAAGTCTGCCGAACTTAGACGACGTTAGACGATGGTGTTAGACTAGTTTATTTTCGTTACGGAATTTCTTGATTTGGTCGCCGCGCTCAAAGCCCGCGATAAAAGCTATGCCATAGCTTAAAAAATTGTGTAACCTCAGTTGATAGACCATGGTAACTTATAAACTTAAGTTAAGCTGTTTAAAGCTTCATAGAGTCAATAGTGTCAAAAAGGAGTATATTTTTGTCTATACTAAAATTATAAAGGGGAAAGATTTGATTGTTTGTTTGTATTAAAATAGGCTCCGAAACAACGAACAACGATTTGAATAATTCTTTCACTGTTTGCTTTCCAATGAAGTCTGCTTGAAGGTGTAGGAGGATGCCTATGAACAAAATGTGGGTGCAATGGCAGTTTTTTCATGTACACAATCTTCTGAAATCGAGAAAGAAGGACAGGACATAACATTATCCTTTTCTCACCGGCCAGAACAGAAGCTTTCTTTCCTTCACTAGAAAAAAAGCGTTTAATAATGGAGTCAGTATTTCCAAGTGTAAAGATTGTCTTGGCAATTAATTTGTATTAATTAGTGCAAGCTACGACGCAGGCAAATTGCGCTATGAGTCTTACGCTGCGTCCGTAGATGCAGTTGCCCTCATTAGCCGATATTGCAGTCCCGTCAGTTATCACAATGAGAACTAATGGTGTTTCATTTTGTGTACTTGTTTAGGTATTAACTGCTCGTTGGTTGAGGCCTGGCCAGGCCGTGATTTCGGGGTCCCAAGTTCAAGTCCCAGTTCGAGCAATATAGTTGTGGGGTTTTCGGATTTAGAACAACTTTGTGATCAGCAATCCACATTGGAGTAGACATTAAGCAAGCAGTTATTTGGAAGTTTGGGGGATCTGGCGGGAAGCTTGTTTTAGAATATAATAAAATGCAGTGCTATATGTCAGCACAAGTAATATTAGAACATTAGTGCCTTATTTTGCCTATGTAAAGTAATAAAGCAAAGTTACGTTATTAAAACTAATTTCCATTAACCTTATCTACCTAACAAGTTATAGTAGTTAAAGTTCCAAGTAACTACTTTAGCATATATTTTATTTAATATTTAATAACTAAAACATATTAAATGGTTATAATTTTATGAATGTTAATCAAGAAATAACAAGATATTTATACAAACCAATTATAAACCGGACCATTTGTTATTGCAGGATTTATAATGTTTACAATTAGACAGTGCAGTTGTTGGTAGGTATGTGTTTGTTAATTGGGCACTATTAATAAATCTGGGGGAGATAAAATCGGCACAGAACAAATTACTTTACACAGGACTTTAAAGCACTTTAACTGGGAACGAATAACCGCTAATTTCACTCCTGTGCTGAATTAATCTTCTAGAGTAGTATTCAGAATGAGAGACTTTAACTTTTTTCCTATGTTTAAAAATTCCTATTCAGCGCTAAAATCATCATTTGTGAACCTGTAGAAAGCTCTTATGAATTGACTAGGTTTTCTCAGATGGAAATGTACAGTATTTTTTTATAATATAAAACCAACATGTTTTATAGTATCAAAATTACTATACATGTCCATTATGATGAAACTAGTAAAGTTTTTAGTCTAAATTAAGCTCTGCTTCTAGTAGCCATAATGATAAAATTTTAAATAGTACAAAAATTTACAATTAAGGAATGAAAATAATGTACAGTTTGTGTACTATGTACATAATTATGTAGGAATGGAACTCACAAACTCCAGCATAGTTACCTTATACATCACTACAAACCTACGATCGCCATACACCCGAGCAAGATTATGTTTACAAATATTTATATAGACACCAATAGACACTTAAACAAAACAGCTGTTTTGTAGCCTAATTCTAATCTTTGCATCAAACAAGAGTACTTCGCGACAGCTTTACTCCGGCAAGCTGTATCGGGCATCGCAAAGGCAACTCTTTCGCCGCGGCCACCCGATCCTATTATTTGGCTAACGAAGCCAAGGGTATCCCTTGATTATTAAAACGAACTTGGCACCACCCACGGCGCCTCCCGGGTGTTAATTGGGCCCCCGTAGACAATACTAATAAGGCCCGTCCGTACCTCTATCTGTCTAATTAAACGCGAAACTTGAGAGTAGCACCCTCAGCTGAGTCGAGGGCTTGTTTGCAGAGCCTCCTGAATACACTGTAATAATACCGGCTAAGCGTGTTTGAGTGGCTCTTTTTCGGATCTCTGTAAACCTCCCGTTTAATTAGCAGTATTATGCGCCTGAGTGTCGACTCCGGCTTGTTTAATTAAGCTAAGTCAGTAACAACAATCCGTTCTTGTTACGCTCGCCGTGTTTTTGATGATTATGAATTGTTTATTGTCATTCATTTGTCATATTGTGCGGTTTTAAGATGTAGGGTTAGGTTGGATACAAATTGTCTATTATCGTGATGTTATTCATTATATGCAGTATGACAGGAAATGCGAGGGACATATTTAAACCCCAAATAGTTCATGCTTCGATATAACAAAATAAGTATAAATCAATGAGAACTTTGGTCAATATCTGTCAATAACCTTAGTCGAAACCTGAAAATCCGCTTAACGTGCGGGAACTCTTCCCTTCACAGTACCTATTTCGTGCACTCGTTCAAGTACGACTCAAATTGTAATCGCGTACAATTTGAGTTTGGGGCGTAAACGGCCGCTCAGCACACGGGATTTTAGGTGATCATGCATACATAAATTATTAGGATAATTATGAAAAAAATTAAGGATATATTTTTTATAGCGAATTGGACTCTTAATCGGATTCTGAACACTCTCCTTAAACATGTCCCTCGGGTTACCTAACACCCTGTATATATTATGTTCAGTCAAGCGGTTGTCTGATGGAATTTAAGAAATTTCCGGGTAAGCAGAAATCAAGCTTGAGCTTTTAAAATTAAACTCTTTTATCTACATCCATACCATAATATGTCTATTTTATATTCAGGAGCGATGAGCAAACGCCCTACATTTAGATATAAGTATCTGTGGCTGCATTGAAATGTTTACATTTTAGTGTCGGTAACCGATACTTAATTTCGTTCTCTTTAAAAGTAAAAATTAATAGGTTTTTTCGATTATCGAATTAGTCGATTAGTAATTTTATGTTCCATTCCTATACATTTACTTCGATGCTGAAATTATAACAATCGATTTGAGAATCGAAATCAACACGAGTCTAGATTGTTTATGGATTTTAAAAAACTACAAACGTCAGTCATTATGTCAGTACTAACTTTTACATACAGATTAAGTTGGTAACTAGGGCGTTTGCTCATCAATCCTGACTATAAAATAGACATATTATCGTATGAATGAAGATAAAGTTATGTATGTGACTGTACATAATTAGTCATTAAAATACTCATGTGATTCTTTTATGAAACTCACTTCGTTCGTTTCATAAAACCACATTCGTATTTTAATGACCCTCATTATGCAGCAGTCACATAAATAACTATTTGGCGTTTGTTGACTAAACCGTAATGTTTCTCAACACATACTTACCTATTATGCATAATCTTTTTTATACGTTCAATTCGTAACACACTCATTAAACTGCTACAAAGCTCGCATTATCTAATTGCACAAAGCGACAAAAGTGTACGGTGCTAATTACAGATGACGCCGAGACGCGTCCCCTCCGCGAACAGTAATCACTTGTTCTGTCAACGAGGCAGTCTTTTTTAACTAACTTATTCTAATTAGTATTCAAAATCAAAATCAAATCAAAAAATCAAAATATTCTTTATTCATGTAAACTTGTATCAAGTATTTATGAATCGTCAATTACAGAGTGACTCTACCACCGGTATCGGAATGCAGTCATCTGCCGAGAAGAACCGGCAAGAAACTCGACAGTTACTCTTTTTCATCGCCATGTTTGTTTACAATTTGTTTGTTACAATTACTGATTAGTTTTAGAATACCAAGCCATACAGTATAAAGTATAAGAATGAGACTATAATCGAGAAAAATCCGTGAGCCCTGGAAGACCAGTGCCCAAAGGTGGCACCTGCAGCACAAGTATGACGTATGTGCCAGCCATAATTTCACTCAACCATATTAGAGGGAATGTAACCACCCGACACATAACGCCACAATTCAAATTCTTTAAAACGTTAACAATGAATCAATATTATGTCTTACCATAACAGAGGGATTCAAGATTTTTTTAAATCCTCTGACTTGTTATTATATTGTATGGTATATAATATATTTATTTTACTGTATGGGATGTATGGAATAGTGTATTTGTAGTAGTTCACTTCTTTGCCAAAAAAACACTGGTAATGAAATCAAAGTTTAAGCTTTATTTAGTTTTTGAATTTGCTTAAGAAATTTCTAACTTAAACCGTCTTACTTCATTCAAATTCACAGTGATTATAATTTCGTTTTGCCTCATATTATGGTTTTACATATACAAATAAGATACCGACCAGATTGTATATTTGAAAAAGTTTCTGTTTGTCATCAGGCATTTCCTAGCTCTAGTTATAATATGCGGTCCCGTATGGACCGCACATGGATGTATATATACACTCACACACTTATTCATAAAACCGCATCAACAAAGCTTACATTAACTAATTGAACAAAGCGGCAAAAGTGCGGGCCGGCCACTTCCGCCGCCCGTGTTAATTACAGATGACGCCGAGACGCGTCCCCCACTCGCGAACAAGCCCTGTTCGTAATTACAATGCATAAGGCTGTTTGGTTTTGCATTGTTTGTTTATTTGTAGTGTTTCAATAACAGTTACTTTTTAGGAAAGTTGCGAAACACATATTGGCAGTTTGATTGCCTCAGTGAAAAAGTGGTTGTCGCACGGGTCGTAAAACCCGGTAAGCGTGGGTTCGATTCTCGCCTCCATTTTGGTTGGTGATAGGACTTCTTTGGAGTCCGACTGGCTATAAAGCCATCACCCCCACAGGTGAAATCTGCTGCCGTAATTTATAAGATATGATTTTTTTGCGGTGAAAAGGACGTAAAACTTTCGTTTCGTGTCTGATCTTTCCAAGGCAGAATTCGGTGCTATTTATTGAACTGTAGAATGATTTTAACACAATAAATAAAATAAATAAATAAATATCTCTGGACATTATTCACACAGCGCCATCTAGCCCCAAACTAAGCATTAGCTTGTGCTATGGGTGCCAGACAACGGATAAACATTACTTATATACTTTTTTTTTTTGTAAATACATACATATTATACATAGAAACACCCAGACCGATACAAACAGACATGTTCATGCACACAAATGTTTGTACCGTGCGGGGATCGAACCCGCGACCTTTGGTGTAATAGCCGACTTCTCGACCACTACACCAAATGGCTCGTCAAATACAATTATATGCAAAGATAATAAATAAGTGTTGTAGTAAAATGAGCCTCGTAAGGAAATCCTTACGCATACATAAATTATATGTATGCGAGCACTTCCGCGGGCGAAAAGCTAGCAGATTGATTGGCCACCCTGATAGCAGTGTCACGTAAAGAAATTAATAAAAAATATTTATAGTCCTTTTAATTACCGAAAGCAATGAAGGCGTATTATGTAAACAAATTCTAAATTACAGCAAGCATAAAATTGCACCTGATACCTTGGGGAATATAATTAGCTCGGTTCTCAGAATTAATTTATAACCGTTCTTAATTATGCAGTAATTACGCGAGGTTATTTAATTTTTATTTATAAGTTTCGTTAATTAGCGAATTCAATATATTTAAGTCGAGTAAACCAGTTGCGGTGACATGTTGAAAATGGCCCGAGGCGATTGCAGCGGGGTGGAGTGTCCAAGTAATTCCAATCAGTATTCAAATAGATGCAAATCGAATGATTAATAGACGTTTGCAAGCTACAGAACTACATCACATAAGATCGTGATTACAGGTTTGTTTTGCTGACGCTTCGACCGATTCATCATTCAGACTTAGATGCGGATGGTTGCAAATATAAATATTAATTATGAAATGATATTATTGGACCCGTATCTGTGATGCGAACGGAAATGGAAGACTGGATGGTCCGTCCGTCCTGGATTAACCACTGTGATAACGCTTGCACCTGCGTTTTCTCGTCTTCTATCAGATTTCTTAACCATCCTTCTCAGTATACTTATTAATTGAAAGGATGTTGATAAGGAATATCTTAAGTATTATTTTCTAATTTTAGACGTGTAGGAAACTTACGGAAGACTTAAGTTTGCTCCAGTGTTACGTATTGATTTGATGGCTATTGGCTACCTTCAATAAATGAGTGACACACTTCTATGGGTTGATAAAATCTGTCTGTATGTCTGCTACGTTTGTACGAAGCCGATGTTGATAAAATTTGGTACAAACTTAGTTTTACCTTGGAAAATATAAATAAATATCTCTGGACATAATTCACACAGCGCCATCTAGCCCCAAACTAAGCATTAGCTTATTAGCTTGAGCTATGGGTGCCAGACAACGGATAAACATTACTTAAATACTTTTTTTTTGTAAATACATACATATTATACATAGAAACGCCCAGATCAATACAAACAGAAAAGGACATAGCCCTACTAAAACACTAGGAATGCTTTGTTAGTTCTTCTTTTATGTCGCCAATCAGAAACGGATCAACGAGATTTTTGTTAAAGAGGATGGTTTGGGAGACGGAGAGTGACTTTTTAATAAATTGTCAAATATTTACTTATTTTTCTCGTTCGCTTTAGGGGCTTTTGTTAACAAAAAATTTAGCACTAATAAAAAAAAGTATCTAGCATCCGTTAACAATTAACTAAGTCTGTGTTAATTTATCTATCAGTTAACAATGATGATGTTTATAATGATTTGACCGCCTCCCTGGAACGGCTAAGCCGCTCGGGTATAAAACCCAGAGGTCATGGGTTCGATTCCCGCCTTGGGTCTGGTTGGTGGTAGGACTAGCTACCACCTGTCTGTCGCCATAACAGCTCTGGCTGTGTTCCGGCAGCATTAATGTGGGAGCCAGTACACTTGAAATTAAAAGGCTGTACGCTTCCTGATGAAGTGTCCCTCAATGGAATTGGCCGCAGTGACCGCCTACCATCACGTTGGCTGCCAGCCAACTGATGTAGTATAAAAAAAGTTTGATAACAGATAAATTATCAGGTACTTATCTGATTGAGTGAAATCTTATATCTAACTACCATAAACGTTTGAATAGTTAATACAATTCGCATTCGCCTGTGGGTGTACGTCAGTAAAGGTCGGCTAGCGAAATCAATTAGGTTGGTTTACGAGTCGGTCCAATAAATACTGGTATCGTTAATTAGAATCAATCGCGGGATCAGCCTCGCTCTGATCGCAGTAGAACAACAAAGTCACCCTGGACTTGTCCGCCAACACAGTCATATTTATGTGACAAAATGGCCAAGTTCCTTCTATTTTTCATCAGTAGTACTCTCAGAGGAGGGTACTACTGATACTGATAACAATATTGTACCTACTAGAGAGTAGGTACAATATTATCACTGTATGCAATGTTTAAAAAAAACCCTATTTTTTTTAAACATTGCACAAAGTGATACCATACTGTCTGATTTTTAAATTAATTGTTTAAGCACGTGTACTATAGATATTAAATTTACAAAATATGATCAAGTTTTAACACACGCTTGTACAAGGTAAGAATCAAATATAAGACATTTGACAGGCATGTTAGATTTACTGGGTCACTAACTACAAAATTACTACAAAATGTGCCACCGCACCAATAATTTTTTTTTCAAATAAGTCCAGCTGATGGTAATTGGCCTCTGCGGCTTATCCTATTGAATGACTCTTAGCCAGGAAGAGTCGCTTAATGTGCTGCCAAACTGGCTTGTCTAATCTTCAAGCCGCTGATTTCACGTGCTCACTCGTATTAGTAGATGGGTAATATTGTCGTCTTAGTCGTCAACAAAATCAAAGCAGGTATAGCTTTTTGTAAAATGACTTAGTGATTAGTTTTCGCTCAAGTAAATGATTATTTTTTTACAGAATTATTAAAACATGGCTTAAAAATCTAAGAGAACTCAGAGTAAATCGATTTCAGTTCGTTAAATCCAATTTCCAAATCTTTTCGAATTTCCCATAAGAAAGAAAGTGCCTTGTTAAATAATTTTTCGTAGAACTTGGCCTAAACTTTACCAGTAGATATGTGGTCGCATCGCCGCGGATGATAGATGTCTGTCCCAATCGATTGTGCTCCAAATAATGAGCTTCTAATTACAAATGTCACCAGACGGATATTAGATACCATTACAGTTGTGAAATTAATCAGAACTATTCCTAATATGATAGAATAGTAATCTATCTATCGTTTACAGTTTTCGGAAATGTACAACTCCGATGACCCAACAATAGCATATCGTTACTTCTTCACTGATTTCAAGCTCTTCTACGACCTTTGTTTTCCTCAAAAACAAATTTTAATAAAAGTTAATAAGAAGCCAAAATGGATATCACGCGGCATAAAAATCTGTAGCAAAAGAAAAAGAATTTTGTTATGGAAATATAGAACTAAGCCGACAGAGACTAATAAACAAAATTATACTGTCTATTCAAAACTTTTAAAGAAGATTATTAAGTTGACGAAGCGTGCTCAAAATAATCACAAAATAAAAACATCTTCTAATAAATCCAAAACTATTTGGCAAGTTATTAACGAAGCGAGATCCAGTTTGCCGAGTGATTCCATCTCTAAGATAAAAGTAAATAATAGGGACTTAACTGATCCTAGGGAAATAGCTAATGCTTTTAACGACTACTTTGTTGACAAAATTAAGCCACCAAATGTAAACAGCCAGATTTCTGGTAGTCACTGCATTTCCCAGCCGAACTCAATGTTTATGGCCCCTTGCCTACCTCAAAAAGTCTTTAAAATTATACAAAGTCTTAAAAATACGAACAGTGTTGGCTATGATGGTATTTCAACAAAAATAATCAAAGCTGTAAATATGTTCATTTCTCATCATTTAAGTTACTTAATCAATCTTAGCATACAAAAAGGCATCTATCCCAATGATCTAAAACTTAGTATTATAAAGCCATTATTTAAGAAGGACAATAGAGAATTAATGGATTTCTACAGGCCAATTGCATTAATACCAATTTTTGCCAAAATATTTGAGAAATATTACCACGGAGAAGTAAACGCGTACTTAGAAAATAAAAAAATATTTTGTCAAGAACAAAAAGGCTACCGACAAAAGAAAAACATAAACATGGCTATTATGGATTTTTATAAACATGTGATAACTCATGTCGACAAATCATCTCCTGTGTGTGCTTTATACTGTGATATGACTCAAGCCTTTGACTATGTAATTCATAAAATACTTATACACAAACTAGAAGCATATGGCATAAGGGGTAATATCTCAGCTCTGTTTCAGTCTTACCTAAGTGATCGACGTCAAAAAACTGTAATATCTAGATTGAATCCTAAGACAAAAGTGGAAGAATTATATGAGTCAAATGAGCGTGAAATTTTGTATGGCGTTCCGCAGGGTAGTGTTTTGGGCCCCATATTTTTTTTAGTGTATATTAATGACATGCCAAAAGCTATTAACCAACCCATGACACTATTTGCCGATGACTGCACTGTAACAATTAACTGTAATGACATTAATAATTATAAATATGACATAAACGAATCACTGACATCCATAATTTCATATCTTAATAATAATAACTTAAAAATCAATTTAAAAAAAACACATTTAATGCATTTTAGCCAGAGATCTCAAAGCCCCTCTAATTTGGAAATTTCCTATAAAAACGATCACATTGAACAAGTCGATACCGCTAGATTTCTTGGACTACAAATCGACAAACAACTAAATTGGAAGTGTCATATAGATGCAATGTGTAAACGAATTTGTAGTTCAGCTTTTGCCCTACTGAGGCTGTCGAAAACAGTCAGCACCGACACGCTTATAACTGCATATTACGGCTTGGTTGAGTCTGTTCTTAGGTACGGCATAATTTTCTGGGGCTATTCAACGAACAAAGAGGTAGCTTTTAAATCACAAAAACGTTGTGTACGAGCCATGTTTGGGCTTCGATCCAGTGACAGTTGCAAGCCACTATTTATCCAGCATAAAATTCTAACACTTCCGTCGCTTTACATCCTGGAGGTAGCTTTATTTGTAAGAAGCAACTCTCAACTCTATCCGCGATTGTGTGATACAGTTCCACGTAATCGTCGCGATGGTGATAGGCTTTGCTTACATCCTGCTAAGACTACATTGTTAAGGAACAGTATAGTATGCATGGCTCCAATAGTGTACAATAAGATACCAAATAAAATAAAAGAACTAAATGACAAATTATTTAAAATTAATTTCAAATCATTTTTAATTAATAAGTGCTATTATAATGTGAATGACTTTTTAAGTGACAAATTATAATTATAATCTTGACAATTATCTTTATCTTTGAAAAATTGACTTGTATACATATTGAATTCTAGATTGACATTTTTGACATATTTTTTTTTTTTAATAACTGTATAATTATATAATTGAAATATTGTATTTTTTTTTTAACTGACTTAAGATTTCCTTTTTTTGTCATTTTTAATTAATTGTAATTACCTAACGCGAAGCGCACAATAACATTAATTCTATAAAAATATTTTGCATGCTGAATGGCTAAATCTGGAGAAACCATATACTATTAAGACCTACTTTGTAAACCCAAATTTGCAAATAAATGATTTGTCTTTGTCTTTGTCTTTATCTAATTACAGTATATGACATGGGGGGCTTACTGGTACGCTGATGCAATATTTTTTATTGCATAAAAAACTATTAAAATAATGCAACTTATTAAAATCAAAACATTTAAAAAGTTACACATTTCGATTGCTTTATTTACATACACTTTACAGCAATCAGGATTCCTTGAAATTATCATCATATAAAAAAACAGAAAAAAAAAACAAATAAAAATATTATAAAGGTGATTTTAATAATTTAGGCATCAGTACTAACAGATATTTTTTCAGAAAATAAAGAATAAATTATCTAACAGATACCTACAAGTTTTCAGGACGAACAAAACACCTATTTCAATTATTGTTGCCATGGGTTCGAAAGGCTATCGAGATATCGAAATCATATTATAATTAAAAAATCTTGGTTTAAGTAAAACGTTTGTTTGCATGAACAATTGAACATGTCTGTTTTTATTGGTCTGGGTCAGAGTCCGTGTATTTCGTTTAACATATAATATTTATTTAGTTAAATAAAAGTATTTATATTATATACAATAATTTTATTCGTTGTCTGGCACCTGGTACCTACAAGCTATTCATTTCATTCCCTATTCCGATGCATCAAGAATCACGTTTAGGAAATTAAGAAAGCAATGAAATCGAAGACTACACGTGTAACTGACCAGCAGTTATTAAGTTATTGAACCTACAAACGACAGATAACAGTCTGATGATTTAATTAAAGCAACGTTATGCAAATACGATCCATTATTAATCTACTGCCATACATATTATCTGGTAATGACGCTACTTTCGTCTGTTTCACTAATTAATTTTATTATGAAACTATTTTATCTCGTTTGTAAATATTATGTAAATATAAACGCTAGTTTTGATTAAAAACTTTTTGATTTTTATGTCTTATTTGGTCTACGAATCGTCTGGAAAAAAAGTCCTAGAAGAAGGATATTTTATTACCTAAATCTATTTATAAAAAAATAATCTTCGCATTTTATGTGCGCGCCAATACGCATAGGTAGGTACTTCACAATGACTGCAATGACTTAGATCATTTTTATTGCGTGTGTTTATAATAATTATTATTATGGTTATATAATCATTGCATAGTGCATGCGGACTATACCTACTATAACACCAGCGTGAAATAATAGTGACTAACATTGTATTTCGTTTGGTTTGTGAGTGTGCCGGAAGCCCACACACCCCCTTTAATAGCCAGCAACGCATCAGCGATCTATCTGGTGTTGCAGATGTCCACGGGCGGCGGTGATTGCTTACCATCAGGCGACCCGCAGGCTCGTTTGCAGCCACTGACATAAATTAAAAAAAAAATGCGGATAAAGCCATGGACGTAAGACTAGTACTCGTAATTGTATAATTAACAAGTACGCGGAAAAACGTTCCAACTAGAACTCATAGTAGGTGGCCTGCCGGGTAATTGACGCCGGGTAATGAGACACTGCGTCACTAATTAGGCTCACTGCTCCAGAAACTGTATACCTAACTTTCCCAATTAGCAGCTCACTTTAATTATGACAAAAATTCTCCGAACTTTATTAATCATTTCGGAAGAGTGAACGCACTAATTTTGTCTATTGGTCGAGCACAGTTTGAAGTGAAACTAATTGAAATAAACTTGGGGTTTGTTATTTATTGTAGTTATAATTAGGAAAATTAAAGTTTATAATAAATTACCACAACATCTAAAAAGAATAAAAAACAAACGGAACTCCATTTTAAGCTAAAAGATTTTATTATTTTTATATGCTGTCAGTTTTGTAATTTAAGGATTTTATAATTGTTCTATATATGGTGATCGTCCTGCAATTTGTAAACGGTTTGTTTAATTGCAATACATATTTAGTTTTTAAGTTGTTGCTGCGCCTTTTGCAGGGTACACTGGACTTATTTTTAAGACCTTAAAAAATAAAATTCAACGATTACGTATGATTATATTATTGATTTTTTCATTTCCTTAGCAAACTGAAGTACACGCTGCACAGGTATAAACAGAGATAATATAATACTAAAATAGTATATGATTTTTAGCCCGAGATCCGAACATTGGAACTCAGACGCTGCCAACGCGTCCCTATTACACCAAAGATAGTTTCAAATTTATTACACAAATTTACGGTGTGGAACACACACAATATACAATATCTAACTCTATCTATCTCGTCATATTTTAATTAAGTTGTAAGTAAACGTAAACTAGTAAGCTTATTAACTTCCGTCATAATTCATTAGTTAGGCAAACCACACGCGGGCCGATACTTGGCAAAATTAGTTTTCCAGCCATTCCTCTTCCATAAATATAATTGCGTTCCACTTATTGCCCATAAAAGTAAGGGAACGTGCGAACGGCCCTGTTGCAAAATTGTACAAAAGGCAAGTAATATTAGGTGGAAGTAGGACCAGCTACCCCCACTTCGGTGACTGGGGCGGGCTTTCAGATAAATTATTTATCAACTGTATAGCAATTTTCTTTATGACTCCTCCGACGGAGCAGAGCAATTTACTCGTGAAAGAGATGCGTAAACTTGCAAGGACGCCCAAATTGAGAATGGAACAATGAACCTAGTAAAGATTTCAATAAGGATTCTCACAACAGTCGAGATAACACAAAGGGGGGATTTTTACGTTCACATCATCACAAATGCTTATTAAAACATTACATCCCACGTGGGTCTCATTAGCTTGAAACGGGAGCCTTCGCAACAGTCTAATTGACTCGGAACCGTCCGGCGCTCGGCGACTCAATTAACTTTAGGAATGACATGTGTTTCTTTATAGCGTTTTTTACTGTAACTAAGTACGCGCTGAGTCACCGTATTCAAATTAAAAATACCTTGTCACACACCTAAAATAGGGATATAAAATTTTCAAAACAACGTTTCGCGGTAAGCTGTGCGTCGTGCGACCGAACGCGCGGCCTTCCAATTTCCGTAATTGTGAGTTCATCAAGGAAATTGACTGGCAGACAACGCAACGCAATCCACTCTTTATTTACGTCGCGTGCCCCCGACGCCTGCATCGTATCTGCGATATAACAGCTTTACGCTAAAATCGATTGCGGGTTTTAATGATTTGAAAACTCGGAGGTCTAAAGGTCTAAACAATGACCAATCTCGGCAAACAATGCCAATAAAGCCGTTGGTAGCGCTGGCAATAAATCGGAGCGTTTAATAAATAAATCGAAAAGTCGCGTGGAGATCGTGCGAAAGCGGGCCAGTAAATAAAAAGCTGCGGTGGTCGCGAGGTAATTGATGGCGAGCGGCAATCAAATTAGGCTCCGCGTCGCGGGTAATCGGCTGAAAGCTGCCCGACAGAGAGCTTTTGTGGGTCGGAGCGGCGCGGCGGGCGGCGCGCTGTCTCGACACACTGGCGACAACTTGCGACTATTACGTGACAACGATGACAGTACATATTTTTTAATGTAAGAGGGAGGCAACGAGCAGCCGGGTGACGTGATGGTAAGCAATCACCGCCGCCCATAAATACCCACAACTCCAGAGGAGTCACAAGTACGTTGCCAGCCCTTACGAAAGAGATATGCTCGTTTCTTGAAGATTGCCATGTCATATCGGTCCGGAAATACCGCTGCAGGGAAACATCGTTGTCACTCGTATAAAAAAAAGTAATTAAGTTATGTTAATCTGTAGTCTGGTACACCATCTAGCCCTTAACTACACATAGCTTATTTTAAACAGCGCTGTGTAAGTAATGTCCAATGGACTCAATAAAGAAAGATAACTTTGCCAGGCAATGATTCGCCAATTCCAAACAAATTGATTCGTAGATGAGTAACATTGATACCTACTAGCAACTGCTAGTTCCGCTTACGCTTGCGATCCTCTGAACCCCATTAAATTTACTAACTGGTTTACAAATACCATCCAGTAATAGCTCTGAAGCTGTTAACAACTAAGAATCCTGTGATCTTTAAGCCTTTCAAGTGTACATTAATCCACATTTATATTTCCGGTATACAGCCAAAGTTATAATGATATCATATTTAGCGGTAGTAAGCCGGTGGGCTTTGGAAAAGTCCTTTCACCAACCAAAGAAGAACTGAATCCACGACCTTGACCATAGAGTTCAACAGGCCATTGACGTCGAAGTGCTGGTAGAAAGATTGACGTGCAAAAGTATTTTTTAAAATCTATTTGCTAAATAAATTATTTCATTTCATTAATAACCCGAGCGGCTTAATCACTGTTCTACTTACTTAGGAAGTCAAAAAGAAGCTATGCGTCTCATCAAAGAACATTTACACGAAACTGATTCCAGTTTAGTCGCTCGTCTGCACCGCCCGCGCAGTCTATATGTAGCCCGTATAAATGACGTGCCCACTGTGCCCAGCCTGAGTCGATTGGCGGGACCACAGTCGCAAAGAATATATCTGTCCTCCCACAAGCTGTGTCGCTAACTAAACAATCCCTATGAAAACTAAATTAAGTTACCCCTTTTCATCTTGCTTACATATTTGACGAGCCGTTTGGTGTAATGGTTGAGAAGTCGGCTATTACACCAGAGGTTGCGGGTTCGATCCCCGCACGGTACAAACATTTGTGTGCATGAACATGTCTGTTTGTATCGGTCTGGGTGTTTCTATGTATAATATGTATGTATTTACAACAAAAAAAGTATATAAATGTAATGTTTATCCGTTGTCTGACACCCATAGTACAAGCTATGCTTAGTTTGGGGCTAGATGGCGCTGTGTGAATAGTGTCCAGGATATTTATATTATATATTTATATTTGTGCTAGTAGGTCATATTTAGACGGTTTTTATTACCTTATATGGCGGAAATATCAATCTATACTATATATTTTAAAATTAAACAAATATATTATGAAAGAAAGATTTAGATCAGCCAATTTAATGTATTATGAAAATCATGTCATCGCCACCAGTATTAAGCCAGCGTTAAAATAAACCAGTTTCCAAATATGTAAGTATTTCGATGTATGAAATTTAATCATTTTTGTTCGTTTTATGAAGTAGTGTACGAAAACAAAAAGCATTAGGAAGACCGATCTACAACTTTTTGTGTAATGTGTAACATTCGAACATACTTAATATAATACCATTTTAAAGATCTTTGATTCCAATGAGGTAAGCCAAACTAGAGACAATCTTCAAGTAGCATGGTCAACCTAATGTTAAGTTACCATCAGTCACCATAAACAAACTACAACACTAGAGCCACCTTTGCGCTTACTGTCATCTCATATTTTAGTAGGTACTGACCTCTTCCTTTTTAAACACAAGTTTTACCAATAAAAGGTTGCCAGCCTATCCTCAATACCTGTCACACCCAATCAGTCCCAATTTGAGACATAGGACAGCGGGTTCATTATAAATTGATCGCGCATAGCGTGCGAGCGAGAGGTCGGAGACACGATCATTAGCGGACACGCAGCATCCTCGCTCTTTAGCTTTTATCATAATTTAAGTTTTCCATTAGCAGTAATTGACGCGAACATCGTTCCTCGCTTACGGCCAGATCGCACTTACCATTGTTATTTTTGGATAGATAAATATTCCCTACTTCCAGAAGGTTTTCCAATCGTCTCTCCATCTTAATTGACAATCCTATTAATGATTAACAAGAATTATGGCATTTCGCTTTTATCTTAATGCTCCTTTTAATAGTGCATTCGTATTCGAGAGCATATCTCCGAGAATTCGACGAACACTAATGGAGATATATCAAGCAGTTTACTTTTAATACATGAATTATTCAGCCGATATTGTCGTCTCGTTTTATAGATTATGAGGTATCGATTTAATTCCGGTAATGATGAAATCGTATCCATTAGTGTGAGTGGGCGCTCGAGATGGTCGAGATATCAAAGCGGTCGCAAGTTCCAGCGGGATCGCACTAGAACGACTATAACTACACAATACAAATTATTAAGAGTAGCCGCCATCACGGGAACGCTTTCAGAAGTAATGAATTAGAAAAGTTTCGTAGCACTCTCCCGGATTGAGCGGCGCGGCGTCGGCGCGCCACTCGCTACAACATTACTTTAATTAAATCTATTTGAACAACAAACTTTAATTAAATTTCATCCAGCAGTTAGGCGTCGCGGAGGAATAATCGCGCAATTAGAGCGGCCGTGAGCGTCGCCTTACACGCTCCTAGTTAATTAACTCACTTGGGCCGAGCCGACTCTGGCCGCCCTGTGTGTTCGATAGCGATGCGATAAAACAACACTTTTTCTCTTATCACTCATTATTAATAATTTAGTTAAAGCTCTTGAATTAGATTTTAATTAACGTTTGCTACCTTTATAGGACCAGTATAGGTACAGAAGACTAAAGGTGCTTTCATAAAGCTGCGACTCCGGTACGGACGAGTCTGTACTGGTCAGTACAGACGAGTGCAGTAGGACAATGCTATATTTCCGTTACTTGTCAACCCTCGCTTTTGGTCTACTGGAACTCATAACTCCTTCTTCCATAATCCAAGTCATCTTCTGGTTTGACGTTCTGTAACTTTGAGAATATCCAAAGCCAATGGAAACTAACGGCTGCGGTCTCTTGATAGTACTCTTTCTTCTTCTTATAAATGGTCGATTTGTAAGTAAAATGCTTAAGTATTTAATACTATTTCCGAGTTGAGATTTAGATCTGTGATTACCAGTACCTAAACTAAGTAAAGAACCTAATGAGAATTTATGTAGTAAAACTAGGCAAAACTAGAACGAAAAACAACTTTGTTAAATTACAATAATCTTTAAATATCATGCATAACAAGAATCGTATTAGAAGCCTCCGGCAAAATTAATTAACTTTGATTAAAAATACATAAAAGATGCACGCATTTAAATATGTAAATCGTTAACGAGACAATTCTAGCTTTAGGCATAATGTCGATGACGAGATAACTAACGGGGAACTAATTTTAATTTTATCTCAAATTGCTTCATAATTTATTCAATCGGTCTTAAAAATTTAAAGCTTTAGATAAAATCATTGTATTGAACTATAATGAAATGATATCTGATAAAATATATTCCCAAATGTATTGTCATGCATAATTGATTTTATTATTATTTTTATGTGAATTATTTATTGTCTAATTAAATAAATAAATTATTATTATTATAATTTAGTTTTTGTGATGCCCCTGTGAGACATGAAGACGTTTTACAGTACCTACATATCGAGAAGCATCGATAGAAAGTTGTGAAAAAGCTTTTTTGGATGTAAAATAACAAATTATAAAGCATTTTTTATACCACATCAGTGGGCAGGCAAACACGCAGCCCACCTGATGCATCACAATACTTATGTCCGAGTTAATTATTTAAGCTCTTGAATTTAAGCTCTTAAATTTGAACATAATTACATAGGTTTTGCTGCCTCCTAAGGACTAGTACAGATAGATTATCGTGTATCGTACTGTGCTAACAAATATCAAAATGTTTCATTATTAGGACGTAGTATAGGAAGTGGGTATGAGAACCTTTCCGGTACAGACCCGTACAAACCTGTCTGTACCGACAACCCCTCGCTATACCCAGACGACCTAATCATAACAATATTTAAATGAACTTAATTCACCGAGAGTTAAACGTTACTCTCGTATGAAATAGCAGCGACAGTGTTATTTCCCGTTTCGGTGGCGGCAGTTGAACCAGTCGGACTTATTCGATTAATACTGGCGGCGCACAATGGGCCTCCGCTTAGCACTATGTGGGGTGTTCATTGTACAAGTTTAATTGTTTTTACGTGCTTCGCTTGTGTGCGTGTTATTTAGTTGTCGCTTGACGGTTTGCACATATTCTTGAGTTATGTACGAGCTGTAGTAGGACAATTTTTTTACTTAGACAGAGATGTCTACACATTGACTTAATTAGGGAGTACAATGACGTATTAAATATTGTCTTTAGTGTTTTTTTATTATTTGATTATAGCTGTTCAACATTTGTAACAAAGGACCTTTATAGAAATTAATTAAATTTTAAACGTAAGGTGCTGGCTAAATGCGTGATGATAATTACAAAATTTAACTTATATTCGGCAAATTCAACACAAATTTGCTTAACTTGGGAATTGAACCCAGGACCTTGAGATGCAGTAGGTAGGTACTTAAACCATCGAGAACCTATTAAAGTAAAACCGATAAGCAGTCCATTTATTTCATAAACGTTTTTACGACGGCTACATTTACTACACTATTGCATTTATGAGAAACAAAATGCACATTAATTTCGAAAAATTACCAACCTTTCGTTTGTGGCAAAAACATCTGAAGCCTGTTTCGCGCCGGTTAAAATGTACTGCAGTAAAAAACAACGTAAATGTACTTTGTATAGAAGGCTAATAATATACAGTATCGCATATCTACTAAGTGTTCGTCTGCTGATCCATTATGCGCACATCGTAACGTATAAATAAAGGCAAAAACTCACAAGATCCATTAAAAGTATTGCTGCGGATGGCTAGCAACTTGTGGATACGCGCATTTCTCTTTACTTTATTTTACGCGGCTTGTAAAAGGGTTACCTCATAATAACACCTCGTTCGTGGTAAATTTTAAGTCGAAGGTTCTGACCTAGGGTTTCTGTGTGTAAATACTAGGGTCAGGCATGTTATGCTTTCAAACTTTTTGATCATTATTTAGGGTTTGCGGTCAACAGCTTGTGAGTTGTTTTTGTCTATTTGCAAAAATGCTGATTAAGTCTGTTTTTAATAGAACTTAATGCAATGCCAATGAAAAGAAAAAAAATATATGTATTTAACAAACGCAGACAAGTTTTTTAAAATGGAATAACTTGAATTGAGACGTCAACGTGAAACACCCAACAGTCTAGTCCTGGGTTCAATTTTAGGGTAAGGCAAAATGTGTGCCAGAATTTTAGAACACAGCTCGTGTTTGTGACTTGATTTCAACAATGGAGGCCTTTACACTCAAGTGTGATATTTAATAGACTGATTGATTCCTTAAGGTGGTCAATTGACCCTCATCTTAGAAGTTGCTGCTGTATGTCACATGACGAATTATAGCGTCACTGTTTTTCTGATGTTTTTTTATTCTGCACTTTATTTGTTACTCTGAGATGTCCAAAGGATATTGATATATTGAATTAGGGGAATTGATATATTTTATTATACTGATTGGCTAAAATATATCAATGAATATAATCTGAATTCAACGCAGGGCATGTCCACAAAGTCTGTCGTCGTGAAGCACTTCCGCTAGAGAGTGGGCGCCGAGGAAACCGAGTGAGCGAGCGCTCTCTGCCTTGATTTGGCCGCGCGCACACCCGCAAACAACCTAATGCTCTCCACTACATGCCCCAATATTATAACATAACACTTCACTAAATATATTTAGTCAAAATCCATACTAATATTTAAATGCGAAAGTCATTCTGTCTGTCCATCACGCTTTCTCGCCAAAACTGGCTGAATTTTGATGAAATATGGTAGAGATATGGACTAGACATTGGGAAAGGGCATAGACTACTTTTATCGTAGAAAACTACGGGAAAACAGAAATATAAGTGCTTTTTTGTAATTCTACAACTTGATTTTGGTATAAATGGTCCTTCGAGACTAAATAGATTTATATTACTTATATTGGTACATTGTACCTTTTTTATTTTGTTTGTGGTCAATAATTGCTTTATATTCTATTCTGTTTAGGTGTTTTGCGATGTTTTCCATCGCCGTCGAGTCGAGCTAATGGTGAAAACGATCTCGTAGGTGGGCTTCGAGATTCGGCCATCGTGCGTCTGAAATCGCACTTGAAATCGCTGTGATACCACTTCTCATATAAATACATTTACTTTTTAGTCAACAACCATAAAAATACCATAATTCCGCTTTTATTGTTAATTAAATCACTGGCATTATGGCGCCTGGAGTACCTACCCACACGCGAAATCGTAAAATTCGAAAGAACGGGTTCTGAAAATGTCCCCATATCTTTTTACTTTATACCAAAATTTATTAGTCGTAAATATCCTCGGGTTGTATGTATTTTTAATGGTATGATTGGTCTCATTTTCGAATTGCTTGCACTCGGACAAATTAAAAACAGAGTCATATTTCCCGCATTGCCGAAGTTGGTATATAGCGCTCAAGAATTCTGATTACCTCTGTAACCTCATTAAGTAATCATTTGCAATTGCAATACACTTAATGTTCATTTAGGTAAATATGGATAATTTATTATATTGTTCACTGTTGCAAGGGAGATGCATATGCTAAGATGGATAGATCTTCGAGCCTTTCATTTTACAATATGTGTCTGGCTCCCACATTAATATTGCTGAAAAAACAGCCATGTAGCCAATAGGGCTACTAGTAGGATAAATCAGTTTTGACTTGCAAAATAATTTAACTGTAAATCGAATTGCAAAATAAATACTTTGATTTTTTAACTTTGACTGAAAAAAGTCCGAAATTCAGCTTTGGACTATTATTTTATTCACTTCGTCTAGAAACCTTTACCGCTGCGGCCGAGTTGATGATTATGTTCGGAGAAATCCATAAGTGCGAGCCCGGATCCGAACGATTTACCTCAGGCATGTGAAGCGGTGCGTTTAAAACTACTCAGCCACCAGATCCATCTACTTAATGTATTATTAGATAGAAAACATTACCAGACAGTAGTAAGGAAGTTGTTTAAATGGCTGGCAAGTGATCTTTGCTTTAATGAGATCGGCTTCTTGGCGTGGTCCAGCGATTTCATTGCGAACCATTACACCAGAATAAACATAGGTGCTCCATTAAGAGTAGAGATGCCCATTAATTATTGATTGAATGCCTTGTTGATGTAAGTGTTTAATTAAAGCGTCTTGGATTCAATTCTTAGAGAGCCGGCTTGATGGCCTAGTGGTTTCAGAGCCGAGCTATGACTTTGTAGTCTTGGGTTCAATTCCCGAGTTGGGCATTTGTGTCGTATTTTTGAATCAGGTGTAATTGTGGGAGCTAGTACACTTGAAATGAAGGGCTTAAAGATCAGAGGAGCTTACAGTATGGCAGCACATTCAGAGATACTTTCTGGTCATGTATCTCTCACTAGAATAGGCTGCAGTGGCCCCTTACCGTCAGACAAGCTAGGCGCTTGTCTGCCATCTGAACTGACTTAAAAACGGCAGAACTTTTCTTTTGTGAACTTTTCTTCTGTAAATATTGAAAAACATTTTATATAGGCAAATCAACAAGCCCCAAGTGGTGGGATTACCAACATGCGGTAAATAATTATAAAATAATTATTTCTAGAGGCAAAAATATGCAAAAATTAAGCATTCCGCGTACGACATAAATAGTACTTAATCAAAATAGTTTAATATCAAAGAAACACAAATAAACTTTTTCTTAACAGCATTCTTAATCTCAATTACCGCATATTCTTGAGTTGAGTCAAGGAACTATTGTTTATGGTGTGTGATTAAAATGGTCGCTGTGGTCAAGACTGGATGCGTCGAGCGAGACCAGTGTTGTCATGATAGAATTATTTTATTTAATCTGGGACTAGCTGATCCGGTGAACTTCGTATCACTTACTTCTTAATACAAACCCTATTTTTTTCCATATTTTCTCATCCTTCCCTGGATTTCCACGAATATTTCAAGACTAAAATTAGTCAAATCGGTTCAACCGTTCTCAAGTTTTAGCGCAATTCGTTTTTATTTATGTAGATTATGTTACGCTGTTTTTTGCATGTAAGATTACTATTACATTTGGTAGGTGTGAAGCCCAATATGTGGCCTATCTTCGTCGTTTTGACTACGGCGGTAAATTTTTACGATAAAAAACTACACAGGATATTCATTATTGTAGTGCCCAAGTGCGCAAGCACAGGAGGAGCGCTCCTTGTTCTCTCACGCTCATAGACTCATAGCACGATGGGAGAGCAGTACTCTGGACCTTGTAAATACGAAGCAAACGGACCAAGCAATGAAAGATGGATACAGATAACCCGTATAATACACAATGGCTAAACATTTAACAATATATTTTTTGAGTTTAAAATTTCCACTGCGAGTTTGGTAAACCCTGCGCAACAGGGGTCTAATTTTGTACCCAATCTAGGGCGTAGAACCTAATGACATATGAATTGTTTTATAAAATAACAAAGTGTTGAGGTATGGCAACACTCGTCACATATTGCTGCGTGCACGCGACGGCGTTAGAACATTTCATTAGAGCATTCTTTTATATCGCAGACCACAACTGCAGGAATGTCGCGTAGACCACGGAAAAACAGATGAGTTCTCAGTTGAATCCTTATTCTTGCCATGTCGTAGGCCTGATTAACGGATTTCATATTATAATTACTTCCTTTTTTTTCGGAGGAGAATGCGTTTATGCACCATAACTGCAGGCTAGCTACCTGCGGCCGTGTGTGGGACTCGAGACTTAAGCGTTTACTACCCACTAAACTCCCCCGGTCTTATTATTATTTATCCGAGCTTAGTCTCAGTCGATACCAAATTGTCGGGGAAAGCGTAACAGACACAGAGACAGATGGAAATATCTTAAGCTCTTAGTAAGTCAGATTAGAGATTCGTATTAACATTATTACGATCAGTGGGACGGCTCACGGCTCCAAAATTATAAAAAATCACATCCCTCGATTTATTCATAAAATTCATCATCATCATATTATTGTCCTCTTCAATACTCTTAGCTTGTCCCACACTAAGAATGGTAGGACCAACATGTTTTTCTCCCACTCACACCTATCACCCTAAATATAAGTAACATTATTCCCATCACAATTGACTCCGCCGATTATGAATCATAATTACGCTTAAGCATTTTTATTCATTGTGTGCGATGGGTAAATAATTTCATTAGAGAGAGGCCCTCTGCCTGGCGGAATTAATTTAAATAATGTCCCTTCGTAATTAGCAAATTAAGGGGATGAATGATTAATTAAAAACGATGTCCCAGAAGGCGGCATTTCTATTGATATAAGTAGCGGAAGTTATTATCTAAGTAATTGTTTTAACTTTTTTTTGTTTTTTGCGTTGGGCGAGGTTGTTAATAAATGACATTTTGACGTTTGACTGTCAGCTGAAAATATCATTTGAAAATTTCATAAACGAGTCATGTAAAAAAAAAAACGACGGGTTGCACTCCGGGAGTGCCGGCAGAAGTGAAAACCTGAATATTAACGTTGTGCATTTTTGATATGTATTTTGGAATGGTTAGGGGTTTAATTGATTGGTAGAGGTATAAAAGTACTATCATTTATGTGGTAAAATACAATATTTATTTATTGCGCTATCGTACACAAACATGACAATTTATATTACATTAAAAAGTTTATCTCTCAAATGTAATCAGAAACTTTTTCAGACTTATCAGAAACTCCTTGCTGTGACACTGAAACGCCATGTAATAAACGATGATAAAATGATTGACAACCGTCAATGTCATACTTTTTTGATTGACAACTATTTATTTTCTAAACAACGAAATCAAAAATTTACAACTAATTGCATACTGGAATCTGCGGATAAACTTTTGAATTTGGAGCAATCGGCCAAGAAATGATTCCCTTTACAGAATCCGCAGACTCCCGAATCGTTAATAACACGAGTGGTGTTACAGTAATCAACATGTCGCTTTCGAGGATGTTCACTGGAATTTGGGGTAACAAGCCAAACTGTGTGTGAGAACGAGCCTCTTGTCGCAGGAAATCGGACAGCATTTCCAACTTCAGACGACCTGATGCATGCTCCGCAGCATAGCGGATCCAAAGACTGCGGAGAAGTGGTGTTAATTTCCACAAAATACTGTTATATAATTCCGGCGAATAAAGATATTCCAAACTTTTTAAATGTTTTATTACGGCAATTAAATTTTGAATTTTGCAGGATATCAAATTAAGGTCTTTGTGGTCACTTTGTAGCATAGGAAGCATATAGGAAGCGACCGCACTGCGGCTATAATAGTAGAAGAGGTCACACTTGACAGTTCATTTATGCAAAGAAAAATATACCTTACGCTAAAGGAATAAAACTCAAGAAAACAACATCAGTTCTTATTAATACAATTATTTACTCTACTCCTGATGTACATAAGAAGCACTTTTCTTTGCATAAATGAGCTGTCAAATTGAACAAAAAACCATTATTGTCTATAGACCGACAAACTATCTGTTCCGGTGGCGGCGTCGCTACTGTCTATTTAAAACTGTCATTAAATATCGTTTTTGCATTGCATTTCACGTAGTTCCAATTTTGGCCACCGGAACAGATAAGTTTGTAGAAAACACGTGTCCGGACTTCAAATTTTATATGGATTTTCGATCAGGTCACGTGACACATAAATCCTGACGCGAGTTTAACATTTTTTCCCCATACAAAAAAAGTGCACAACGCCGCTAAAGAAGTTTTCACTTCAAAAATAATAATATAAAGAATGAAAGCTTGTTTAATGCACAATTTTAATGGTAGCAATCTATATAAATAAAATGAACTCCTGTTCGTTAGTCTTGCTAAAACTCCAGAACGCGCGAACGGCTGAACTGATTTGACTAGGTCTTGAAATATTCGTGGAAATCCAGGGAAGGTTTAAACGATGAGAAAATATGGAAAAATGGCGAGGAAAATACTTAAAACGACAATTTCATTTTCCCATACAAACTGTTCTTACCTGTCAAACGTTCGATGTTCGTAAGGGTTTGATTTAATATGGTTTATATTAAGAGTTAATCTTTCAAGCCCCGGATTACCAGACACAATAGAAAATCTATTGTTACGCGGCACCCGAGTGCCGGTTCGGGATTGAGTGGTTAAGTCATACGAAGTTCACCGGGTCAGCTGGTGTGTTTTAAATGTAAAACAGTTTTTTTGCTACCTCAACTCGGGATTGAAGACGTTCTTCCCACCCCAAGTCTTTAAAACTGCAAATCAAAACAGTATATTCATCCACACTTTTCGTTTAATGTAAGCAGATTAATTTTTTTTACTGTTCTTTATGTAGTAATCAATTAGATCACAAAGACTGTTTTAGAAAAACTTATATACCTACCTACCAATTATTTACTGATCAAATTTTAAAGCTGTGTCGGGTAAAGTTGGTTGGCAAAAAGGCTTGAAAGTAATTAGAAAGAGGCAGATAAATGATTTCTCTCGACGAAACGTAGGCCTAACCCTTAAGATAATTATACGGTCAACTTCATTAAAATTAAGAATCTGGTCAAATTCTTAATGACGGAGCTTGCTAACGATGTGGTATCCGTATAATGTAAGTAGATACCGAAGTAAATTAAACGAAATCGTGATCTCAATTTTAATCATGACTTTTAAAAGCACTGTGAGAGTAGCACTAATTAAATCCGACTAAAAGAATTATAGTACAGGCGGATGAAATAATTTAAGTAACAATGAAGTGATCTTACGAATTTATTTGGAAAATTAAAACAGTTTACATTTTACTTTTCATCATCATCATCAGCCTGTAACAGTCCACTGCTGGATATAGGCCTCTCCAAATGCTCGCCACGCTGATTGATTCTCGGACAATCGCATCCAGCTCCTGCCAGCCATCTTGCGCAGATCATGGCGCTGATCATCGCTCCACCTCGCCTGAGGGCGTCCTACACTACGTTTACCGAGACGCGGTCTCCACTCTAGAACTCGTTTACCCCAACTTACTTAATTTTACTTTTATTTTATTAAAAATAAAACGGATGGTTTCTTTATTCCACATAAATCAGTTAGCAGACACGGTCCATCTTCTGGTAAGCGCCCACTGCAGCCTTATTCCATTAAGTGATTCATAGCCACGAAGAAAGGTTAAAAGTGCTGTCATAATGTAGGCTCCTCTGATCTTGGTGGTGCTCCGCGACCGTCCAGGCACTGGAGCAGCGCCCAATGCGCTGCCACCGCTGCCTAGAAAAGGGCCATACGGCGCAGCTTTGTCCCTCGAAAAAAGACCGTAGCAAATTATGTTACCGCTGCGGTCAAGAGGGGCACAACGCTGCGAATTGCACGGCGCCTTACAAGTGCGCCGTATGTGCCGACAGGGGCTGCCCGTCGGCGCATCGGATGGGGGGGCCTAAGTGCAACTCTCCGCCCGTTAAGGGCCGCACGCTCCCCCTCCCCACTCGTCCAGCTCTACCGTCGGCTAATGACGCCGCCGCCTTTGAGTCACAGGAAGTCTCCCCGATGGAAACCAATAATGAGTAACAGGTTCATCGGGGAAATAATTCCACGATTCCACGATTCCACGAATGTAAACCACTCCACCGCTTCGCAAGACCTTTTGTGTCAGGCGATGGTGGAGTGGAAAATAGACATAGCCTTGGTGGCGGAACCCCATCACGTTCCTTCGTCGAGTAGATGGGTCGGTGCGACAGATGGCATGGCGGCGATTGTAAGAGCGGCGTCTAATACAGCGCCCCCTCTCGATCTTAGAGAGAGAGGGCCAGGTTATGTTGCTGTAAATTGGGGTGGCTTAGTTATCATAGCCACCTACTTCTCGCCAAATCGCAGTCGGGCGGAGTTTGGAGCCTTCCTTGCTGAGCTAGAAGGAGTTGTGAGGAGGGCTGCTCCCCGTCAGGTCTTGGTAGGCGGGGACCTCAATGCGAAGCATACCGCGTGGGGTTCCTCGTCAATCAACGCATTTGGTAGGGACCTGATGCCTTGGACAATCTGCCTGGGGCTAGAGGTCCTTAATCGGGGTAACACTTCAACGTGCGTTAGGTGGAACGGGGAGTCGGTTATTGACATATCCCTGGCCACCTCCCAGCTGGCGGCCCGCATCACACAGTGGCGTGTGATGGTGGAAGCGGAGACCCTATCGGATCACCGATATATACGGTTTAGGGTCTCCGAGGGCGGACTCAGGGCCCCTGTAAGGTTGGGCTCCGCTGCGGGTAGCCAGTCGGCTTTCCCGCGATGGTCGCTTGGCAAGCTCCGCCCAGAGGTAGCAAAGGAGGCAGCAATTTTTCGATCGTGGGCGCAGCCACCCGCTGAGTTGGAGGGTGATGCAGACGGCATGGCGGACCTCTTTGCGGATGACCTCGAAGTTGTCTGCAATGCCGCCATGCCTAGGACCAGGGGCTTCTCTCGCCAAAGGGCAGTATATTGGTGGACGCAGGATATTTCCCGCCTGCGTGCTGCCACCCTTGCCGCCCGAAAAGCGTACCAGCGTTGCCGTAGGCGCACGCTTCGAGCACCCGGGGAGGAGGACGAGCTCCGCCGTGTGTTTCGGGAGGCACAAAGGGCCCTGCGGACTGAAATCAGCAGGGCCAAAGGGGTCGCGGAGGAGGAATTTCTGAGCATCCTCGATCGCGACCCTTGGGGGAGGCCATACAGAATGGTGCGGGGGAAATTCGCTGATGGAGCTGCCCCCACCTTCTCTATGGAGCCTGGCCTCCTCAAAAGGGTCCTGGAAACACTATTTCCGAATCCGGGACCCTTTACGCCTCCCGTGATGCCGGGCGGGGACGAGGTGTGGTCGGATGGGCCCCCGGTCTCGAACGATAAATTCGAGACTGGCAGGTTGCGGCTGCGGGCCAGAAACAAGGCTCCGGGGCCGGATGGGGTGCCATCGAAGGTAGTGGCCCTGGCCACGGGACCACTGGAGGAGCGGTTTCGCGCGGTACTTAATACTTGTATCGCAGCGGCCCGCTTCCCCAAAAGGTGGAAGGTCGGGCGGCTTGTCCTTTTAAGAAAAAATAGCCGCCCACCTGATTCCCCGTCGGGCTACCGGCCGGTGGTGCTCCTCGATGAGTCCGGGAAGTTTTTCGAGAAGATTCTCGCTTCCCGGATCCTGGAGCACTTAGAAGGCCATGGCCCGGATTTATCCGAGTGCCAATATGGCTTTCGCACCGGGCGGTCCACAATGGACGCGCTGGCTCGCCTCAAGAGGTGGACTGAGGCAGCCACAGCACGAGGAGAGGCTGTTATTGCGGTGTCATTAGACATCGCAAATGCATTTAACAGCCTCCCCCATGAGTGCATAGAGGCGGCACTGAAATACCATCAACCCTCTACCCTCTACCCTCTACCTCCGCGCCCTCGTGATGGACTACCTGCACGACAGGACAGTCCTCTACGTGGACGCGGAGGGACGCGTCCAGACGTGGACGATGGCGGCGGGTGTGCCTCAGGGGTCCGTACTCGGGCCTCTTTTATGGAACCTGGCATACAACTGGGTCCTGCGGGGCTCGCTCTTGCCGCGGATGGATGTCATCTGCTTTGCAGATGACACCCTCGTCGTGGCGAGAGCGAGCGATTGGGAGGAGGCGGTCCACCTTGCGTCGGTCGGCGCTTCCCTTGTCGTCCGGCGCATCCGCTCCTTGGGGCTGAGGGTGGCCCTCGAGAAAACGAGGGCCATGCCGTTCCACGCCCCACGACGCAGGACCCCACGGGGGCTCCAAGTCCGGATAGCGGGGGTCCGGGTCCCGGTCGAGGTGCATTTCAGGTACCTCGGCCTGACCCTTGACCCCCGTTGGAGTTTCGAGGAGCATTTTAAGCTCCTCACTCCACGGCTGTGTGCCGCTGCCGCAGCTCTCGGGCGGGTCCTCCCCAACGTGGGGGGTCCGGGACCTGGGTGCCGTCGGCTTTATCATGGGGTAATAAGGTCGATGGCACTCTACGGAGCCCCTGTTTGGGCGGAGAGCCTCTCCCCCTCGCTAAAGGCCCTTTTGCGGAGACCGCAGAGGGTCATCGCGACTCGGGCTGTGCGGGCTTACCGCACAGTTTCCCATGGGGCTGCCTGCGTCTTAGCAGGCACAACCCCGTGGGAATTCGATGCCCTGGTTCTGGCCCAGGTGCATCGAATCCGTGTCGCGGCAAGGATGCGGGGGGAGCGACCCAGCTTGGAGGAGGTGGCGCTGGTTCGTGTCCAGGCCAGGGAAGAGGCCCTGACCAAATGGACGGAGGCTCTCCAAGCCCCAAGTGCCGGCCACTGGACGATTGAGGCCATTCGTCCGGTGTTGAGGGAGTGGGTGGAGCGCCGGCACGGCTGCCTCACCTACCGCCTGTCGCAGGTTTTGTCCGCACATGGATGTTTCGGACACTACCTGTACCGTGTCCCTCGTCGGGAGGTGTCGCCGCGGTGTCATCACTGCGACGCTCCTGACGACACGGCCGAGCACACTCTCCTTGAGTGCTCGGCCTGGCGACACGAGCGCCGCGAACTAATCGCGGCGCTAGGCGGAGGACGCCTCTCGTTGGCGACCATGGTTCGTGCCATGGTCGCCAACAGGAGTGCGTGGGAGGCGGCCGCCTCCTTCTGCGAACAAGTAATGTCGCAGAAGGAGGCAGCGGAGCGAGAGCGCGAGGAGGACCCCCTTGCTGCTCCCCTCCGGCGTAGACGGCCAGGCCGGAGAAGGCGAGCTCACTTAGCACGCCTTCTCCGGCCTGAGGGTTGACCTGCGGGCGGGGGTAGCCCCCCAACGCCCGCATTGCACAGGTCACTCGAGCCATGTCTGAGGGTCACCTAGTTCTCGGGTGGCCCTCCCTAGGCGCCACCCTGACTTGAGGCCTCTCAAGTCAGGGTACCCAGGGATGGGCTGGTCAATAGCCACAAGGCTGGCAACGGCTTGTCCCAATCGGGGGTGAAGGGGAAACCGGGGGAGTTTAGTGGGTAGTGGACGCTTAAGTCTCGAGTCCCACACACGGCCGCGCGCGGGTCTAGCTAGCCTGCGGTTATGGTGCATAAACGCATTCTCCTCCGAAAAAAAAAAAAAAAAAAGGCTCCTCTGATCTTTGATTTCAGTGCGTCGGACTCTGGCCTCGTCTGGCCTGACTCGTCAAAACAAAGTCAAGGCGTAAACCGAACCGACCACCTCCGGATTTTATTAACGTCGCTGTCAATTGCAATGTTTTTGATAATTGCAAGTAGTGCGAGTTAGAATTTTGTCGTGGCTGCCTGTACTACCACAGTGTACGGTCAACAGCACATCACGGTAAACACTTGCAGTTCGATAATTTAGCACTTATGCCCCCGACATAAGAGTGGTACAAAGTCCAAAGTGTTACGTCTGACGTGCTTTTCACTGTACAAACGCAGCGCCTGAGCCCGTCGGCTGCGCGCACGCATTTAAGGGAATGCGGCAAAAACGCTGACAAAAGTAGGCGCTTCAATAAAGTAAACGGTCCCTAATCACACCGATGATGGCTATCGCTAGATTCCGGATAACTGGCCCTTAACAGCACATCAAGTGATCGAGTTTTTGCTATTTAGGGGAGACCGGGGCTGGAAGTGCCGGGGGTAAATTGTTCCGACGCGAATATCTCGAAAACAGAAAGAGATAGATATACGATCGTATTGTGTCGCTTAATGCCTAACAGTCGGGCACAAACGGCTGCCATTTTAGTTGCGTCAGCAACGCGGACCAAGTGGCAGTGTATGTGAGGGTCCTCAACGCCACGTAAGTAAATATTTTCGTTTCGATACTTTTTGGTCGCAAGGTAGCATTTTTCATGCGTTTAACATGAGAGTTTTAGTAAAATATTTGTTATTTATCCTAGTTTGTTATGAAGTGTAATTTTAATGCTTTGAGCATAGTGATTTTTATATGTGAGACAAAATATCACACTCTAATAAGCGGGGTAAAATGTGCCGGTCATGGGGGGCTGGTTGTGCCGGTCCATCAATACTACAGCATGTTTCTGCGCAAAGCAACTGCAGCGTTGACTGTACAAATGAACCATTTGGGTAATCAAGAACAACTGTCAGTACTCTCAAGAGCCTATTCCTTGCTGCAGCTTCCAGCTTCCTCAATCAGCTGATAACAACACAGGAGATAAAAATACAGCAATTTTCTCACCAGAGCTAATAAGACCACTGCCTAAAGCACCTTCCTGATTAATTGGACATAATAAAGGACGTAAAAGGATGACAGCTGTTCTTACGGACACTCTAAGGAAGAAATTTTTTGGCTGAAGAACAGGCTAATAAAAAGAAAAAGAAAGAAAGTGAAACTAAAATGAAAGTTAAGGGAACAAGGAAGGGAAAAGGCAAAGGAAAAGGCAAGGGAAAAGTTAAACAAACAAAAAAGCCGACTAAGAACTCCGCTAAGAGAAGAGTTTTGCAAGATGACGACCGTTGAGACCGTTCTGATGGCGAAAACTGTTGATTTATAGTAAAATGTATAACGAATAAATATATTATTATAAAATTGATGTCTTTAAAACTTTAAATTAATTTTCATTCATGTAAATCACCTAGCATTATCAACGGCACAACCGACCTCAGCTACGGCACAACTTGCCCCAATGTGGGGTTGGAAGTGCCTTGCCGCCGCTGTATAAAAAAATCACTTTTTCTAAAAAACTATTAAAAATGTGCGAAATCAGTTTATAAATTCGAATTATAGACTAAATTTGGCTTAGGATGAACCACTACTTTCAGACATAGTACTTGTTTTATCCGAATCATATAAGGATTTGTCAAAATCGGCACTTTCAGCCCCGCTCTCCCCTACTTAATAAGCTACAGCTTATGTTGCAGTGTCCGTTGTGGCTGTGATTAGGGTCCAAGGATTCCTAGGTCGGATCAAAAGCTTTTGATTTTTTAACTGAACCCGCATTTGGCTAGTAATTGTTAACCTAGATTAATTAGTTTAAAACCATCAGCGGTCATAACATGACGACGTAACTGTTCTTTTATAAAGTGAAGGTATGAAGTCCTTTTTAAACACAATATAATATAATCCTTTCCAGGAGAGCAATAAATTGGATTATATGCTATTTTTGCGGTAAAATGGTTGAGTTGTGATGTGTGGAAGAAAAAAAAGAAAGAGTTTTTGAGTGTATGACCAATTAAAGTGAACATAAAATAGATTACCTCAAATCTTCAAAGAAAATAACAACTAAAATCTTCCATTCAGTAAAAAAACTAACCGACATTAGTGAAATTGAGACCTCCGTCACCTCTTCATTATTGTAATTTATGCATAGAATCAATTTAAATATTTAAACGTAACGCATCCGGTATTCAAAACATAATTAAAAGAGAAAGAAGCGAATTACTTATGTTAATGTCTAATGAGCATCCACGAATTATAGGGATACTTTTTGCATTCGTATCGTGCGTCTCCGTTCTTTGAAGTGATCAAATCCCTGTTCAAAGAGCAGTTATTTCAATCTTGTTAGACAGTGCGGCGCGCAAAAAGCTTGAATCCGCACCCCGCATCGCGGAACGCGCACAGTGTGTTGCCATCTTATTGAGGTTACCGCTAAATATAGTTAAATACATACCTACGAGCTCTTATTTTGTGAAAAAAAAAGTCATTCGGATCAGAACTTTCCATTACGTTCATATAAATATTTATTCCATGCATCTGCAAGTCCTGCCTTTGGTCGAACCTCTATACCTCTGATACGGTATGGTGGAACCTTGGGCCTTTGTGGGTAAACCAGCCATTCAAGTCGGTTGGAGTGCCGCATAACCCCCTCCGCCCATAGCGGACGGTGACGGTGCACCAAAGATTTGGGACCTTAGTCCCTACGCTTAATGATTTAGTTTTGGATAAGATCATCTGCTTGTAAGAGAACCTTACATTTTCTAAAGAGTAATTTTTGACCGCCTTTGTGGAACAGTGGCTAAGCCACTCGGGTATAAAAACTCGGAGGTCGTGGGTTCGATTCCCACCTAGGGTCTGTTTGGTGGCTAGCTAAGACCCCCACAGGTGAAATCTGCCGCCATAAAAGCTCTGGCTGGGTTCCGGCAGTATTAATGTGAGAGCCAGTACACTTGAAATCAAAGGCTCGAAGATCAGATGAGTCTACAGTCTGGCAGTATATTGAGAGACGCTTCCTGGTGAAGTGTCCCACAATGGAATAGGCCGCAGTGGCCGCTTACCATCAGGTGGGCTCCGTGTCTGTCTGCCAACTGACTTAGTATTAAAAAAAATTATGAGTTGGGTAGTCTTCCAATAAAGAGCTGGCAACACTGCGCAAGCGACGGATACGACGTGCGCGCGCGCGCCCGCCAATGAATTTAGATCAATAAGGAAAAAACAAACAGACCCATCCTGGTTGATCGCGACGGATCTGTCAACGTTTTTATGTCGCGCTGAGACGAAACGTATTGTGATGTTCGAGATACTGATGCTTTTTGTCGCGAGCAACTTGGAATACGGTCGACGATTTTTATGTTAATTATCGTATGTGGGAATAAACAGAAGTTAAGTTTAAGGAATCCTGCCATAAGGTAGCAGGATTTTATAAGTATTATCGAGGAAAAGCATGTTATCGAAACGTTCGTTACTTTTATTATTGTTATAATATTTAAAAAAAAACAATGTACTCAATTTAATATTTATTTTTTATTTCGTATTCTTATTTTAATTGAAATATTGTAATAATTAATTAGTGTATAAACTGAATCATTAAAATTTCTTTCCAATGTTAACAATTACTTCTGTTTGTACAATGACGTTCAATTAAAAAACTAGACTCCCAATCACGCTCAAATATTGTCCGTAGCAAAAGTCTGCCCACCCGACTATTGGGCAGAGTTTTCGTTTAGTTGTATACAATTGACATTAAACACTAACTGCCACGAGATAAGGTGTTAATTTGAACGAATGTGTTAATGTCATCTGTGTCAACGCCGCTCGGACGGTTTTTGAGGAATTTTTCTTAGAGATTGGGTGTCTAGTTTTATATTGAACGTCATTGTGTTTGTAACAACAATTAATAATATTTAGGTTCTTATTAAAGTAGAATAATTTGACAGAACGTACCGTGCGTAGGTATTTGATAAAAAAATAAACGCTTGCAGAACACAACAAGTAAAAAGTTGAATAAAGTTAGACCAGAATTGACCAGATCACTGCTAAGAAATAATTAAAATAAAAGACAGAAGCCAATGCGTATTTGAACAATGGTGTTTGCGCGCGCGTCGACTAACGCACCAATTAAGCGGCGGACAGCGGCGTTTTTGAGCGTCTGCGCAGCTCTTTGTGCAGCCGCGCACAGTGTTGCCAACGCCAAGAAAAATATTTACCTCATTTGACGACTATCTAGAATAAAAATAAGAGTTTTGAAATTGGGTGAAACTACGAGTAATTTTATGTGTATTTAACATAATTAATTATCAAAGTACCTACAGTTTACGTGACACATAATGTTTACTTGACACATAATCAAAGATAAAATGAGTTTAGGTAGCAGAATAATTTTAAAATTCCCTCTTCATGCATGATCATTGGAACATAACTGTAGTAGGTATGTGAAATGCGACCCATTCCATTGATGGATAATTAACCACAAAGTATCGTTCAATGTGATGCCACACTGTAGGCTAGTTTAATCTTCAACCCTTGATACCAAGTACACTGACTCCCATATTAGGTAATATTGCAGGAACACAACTACAGCTCTTATAATTGATATTTTCACTTGTGGTTGTGGTTTCACTTGGTGTGGTGGACTACTACCAAGTAGCCATTTAGACTCTGGCAAAGTATGTACCAATTACCACCAAGGCAAACCCAAAGCAGAAATCGAAACAATCTTCAGCGGTTTACCCGAAACTTTTAACCACTGTTCAACGCAGGCGGTCAAATGTCAGAACTAAATCTCCTGATTTTTTCCCAGCGATTTATGTTTTGCAACACACTGTGCTCGCAATGCAAACCATCCTGGGTATTACTTAGCTGTTCATTTGAGACGTTTTTATCTCCCGAAATATCTGGACATCAGTGACTTGGAAACGCGATGTGCGCTAAAGGCCTGATAAATGTACGTGTACCTTTTTAACCGACCCTTTGTTTATCTTCAAATATATTAAAGTTAATTGAGTAGACGACGCGAAAACTCTCATTTTCATTTTACCTTTCCACAAATATAATTTTTAACGTTGAGTGAATTTAAGGCAGATTCTAGATTACTAATATGACGGTATAGGGGCGTGTTCAATAGAACGTGTCATAAATCCAAACATTTGTCACTTATATTATATTATATTCCTTTTTTCTATATTGTGCTGTAGAGATGTTGTAGACAGTTTCTGTCTTGTCAGTCGGAATGGGCCGGCTGAGTACCGATGAGGAAGTATCTTTGGAATGGAGATTCGTTTAGTGAGTGGGAGTGGCGGAATGGCAAATCTTCCTTCCATATTATTTTTGCAAGTGCAACGCATGTGGGCGGTAGTGGTCACTTACCATCAGCCCTTCCTGCATGCTTGTTTGCCTCCTTTTTTTTGATTTTTGATTATGGGCAAAACCTCCATATGGCAAGGAACTTTAAGCCACGGCACCCAGTTCCCGGCAGTCCCGCTATTCCTGGTCATGGTGGCGACCATGGTAACGGCGGGGCGGGGGTGCTAAGAATCTCCGGGCTACGGGAGGCCACCATCAAAAACTGATCAGCGTGGCGAGCATTTGGAGAGGCCTATGTCCAGCAGTGGACTGTCACAGGCTGATGATGATGATGATGATGATTGAACCATTTGCAAGTAAATGGACATTGAAAGTATACACGCAGGGAGAGCAAATTTCAGGAGACTAATATCCGCCACAAGAAACAAAAGTGTGTACGTCTGCGCACCGCCTTAGCAACACCTATACCGATCGCTCATAAACGAAACTGCAGTCGTAATTCCATAGCTGCCGTCAGAAAAAGCTGAGCGCAATAAGCGCAAGTAGGTAGGTAGCTCGCATGATTAGCGGGGAGTAGAGATGTGCCGAGTCTCATTGACTCGAGAACTGACTCGAATACCTAGTAGCTACTCACGTACTCGAGTACTGACTCAAATACCTAGGTACTTACGTATTCGGATCCACAATCCTCGAGTACAGGTTGGTATTCGAATAATCGAATCCTATGTCGTTTATTTTAATAGCAACCTAACTTCACTCATTGTGAACGTGAAATATGAAGCTTAAGTGATTTAAATATGAAACTGCTTCATAGTTGTGATGTAATTATAGGAAAATCAAACTACTTACAAGTTCGATTCTAAAAGTATTAGAGCCAACTCGAGTATTCGACCGCTACTAGCTTACCTGTCCAAGTCTTCCGACTCGAGTACTAATTCGAATACTTTTTAATGAATACCAATATATTCGAATATCAAAAATAGACGCCTCGGCACATCATTAGGAAGGGGAGAGGGGTTGATTGCCGGCCCAATTGGGCCTTACCCGCCCGCACATGGGAAATATTTTTAATCAACACCTACATTGAACTTACGAGCGGCGGTACGTGAGCTCTCCGCACAGGGGCGCACTCGGCCGATACAAATTGCTGTCATTTTTACCGTTTGTTTAGGGAGGTTTTATGACGTGAACTGATCCTGATTAAGATTTTCAAGTCGCACGTAACTTGTTAAGTGGAAGATGAAATATGAGAATGAGTAAAGGCTCCTTTATTTATATGTTTTCAAGGTGGATTTTATGCCCTGGTAGATTAAAATTGAGAAGTACAGTCTGAAGGTTTTTAAACAAGATTTTTACTACTAAATAAAGCGTTTAGCCACTTTAAGCAAGTAGAAAAAATTATGAAAAAAAGGCCAATCCATCGGTGTACTGTTTACTTATACCGAAAATTGTTTAACTGTTGTCATTGCAACTGAGCTTTGTAATAACTTTATCGATTTGGGTGGCCAAGAAAAATAATAATATCCTAGGTTTTGCAAATTTAGTCAAATATTTCCGCAAGGCAGCAAAGTATAAATCAGTATAAATCATAAATATGTTGGTATTAGAAACTAACGAATTATATTACCAGCATTTGTAGAAGTAGATCCACTACAATCTGTCAAAGGCTAATTAATTACTAGCGGTCGCCTCCGCGGTTTCACTTGCAAATAATTACTGAGTAGGTATTTCCAAAATAAAAAGTACCTTATGTCACCCGGGGATAATGTAGCTTTCCAACAGTGAAAGAATTTTTCAAATCGGTTCAGTAGTTTCGAAGCCTATTCAATACAATACAAACAAACAAACAAAAAAGAGTATAATAAATGGCAATTTTATGCATTCATAATAACACAAATGCATAATACATAGGTTTATTTAACCTTTTCCACGCCAATGTCTGATATATCAGACCAACCATTTTCGTGCCCACCACGCCAATGTCTGATATATCAGACAAAAAAACATGATCAAGAAACGTTGTATTTTTACTTGCCTGAATGAGTTGAGTATAACCTAATAATTTTTTGGATTTTTTTTTTTTAATGGTCGTGGCGTGTGGGGCACCATTTTCGGAAAAAAGCGTGGCGGGGAAAGGGTTAATAAACCCCAATAACTATGTTACTTATTCATTAAATAACTTTTTTTTTTTCAATAATATTAAAATACACAGATCAATTTTAATTTCATGTATTTCTCCAAGAATATCTTACTTACATGATATGATTTATTTTCAAGTGTACTTACTATACGTAGAGCCTACAATTTTATTAGTGAAAAAATATTGTGGTTTGTAGTCAATATAATAAATAAAATATTTAAGACACTTAAAAAAAACAAAATTACCTTTTTTATTTGGCCCTTGATGAAAATATGGTGTGTGAAAAGGAAAAAAAACCGTTGTGCTGCGATGTTCTTTTCAGAGAGAGAGAGAGATAGAGAAGATAAGTAACTTCATTTCCATATCACAAATAACCCAGTAAGTACAATAAATCGATAATCTTTTGCGTACCGTTGTGTATCCTCAGCCGGTATTATGAGAAAAACTTTGTTATAAATCGATATCGTATTTTGAAGACGGGCATTGCCAACTGTTAACGAGGTGGAATAGGGCTAAAGAGTTTTAATAAGACTGACAGCCTCATTAATATCGGCTGGATCTAACGAGGCTCCCTCAACTTTGCTTGTTAGCCTTTAAACCAAAACAAATTTATTGCTATATCGCCGAGTTGCTTTGACTTGACTTTTTGTCGCTTTAGTTGCACTAATTATGGGAATTGAGACATGTTGAGTTGAGTGCTGTGTTTTAGGTGGAAATTGGAATAATTGCGAAGAAAGTTTTAGTGAATGCTTTTAATGAAGATAAAGGGAAGACAACAGTGTTGACACAGTTGCAAGACTTGCAAGTCGACTTAAAGTCGATCAAATCGCGAAAAGACGTCGGCGGTTTGATTTAAGAAAAAATTGATGTCTTTACATTTATTTAGAGAAGAGAGACTCTTCGTTGTTTGACCGAAGTGAGCACAAAATATAAGAGCTGTGTCTGAATTTTTTTTCGATCCGGGAATTGAACCGAGGACCCCGAGACCATGGCCAGCGTTACTTGAACTACTAGTGACTAGTAGTTCAAGTACCTTGTTCGGCTAGTAACTAGTCGAACAAGGCGTTTTCACTCTCACAATTACTGGCCATAAAATTTACTTCAAATAATACTTAAAGCAAAAGAAGTTGTGTGCTCTTTGAAATGAATAGGTATTTTGTTTTCTTAATATTGGTGTTAAGTCCATCCCTGTGCGGGTGGGGGCGCCGCAGCAGTCGGTGCTTGATTGACCCTATGAATGAGAGTAGATTGCATCGCGGACGCCACCGGCCATGACTCGCGCCGCCTTTATTAAACATACGTGTTTTATTTGCAATGCTTATTTATTCGTTGCTTGAGTCCGTCCCTGCGTTTGTTACGTATTCGGTAGCAATGGGCGCTTGATTGACTCTATGAATGAGATTAAATTGTCAGCGTTCGCTTTCGCTTATGACTTGCATTGCACTAGGTTTGATGAATTAAATTCAGTATTTACATTCGTAGGTCAGGAGCTTATACAGTGTGGCAGCACATTAAGTGACACTTTCTGATGTGTCCTGTCCCTCAATGGAATAGGCCGCATTGGGCTGCGTGCCTTCCTGCTAACTGATATTGCATAAAAAAAGCATACTAACATTATTGTTGAAATCATTTGTTCTTAAAAATGTCATATTTTTTTAATTTTATTTAAGGTTTTTTTGGTTGGTTTTTGGACTAAATTAAATGATCCGCGAGTGCTTATGACTTGGGCCAAGTTTCTTTACAGTTCTTTGAATTGACATGATCACTGCTTGTTTAGACAAAACAGGGATACAGTATCATGCCAAATAAGTCAGACTAACATAAATGTTTAATCCTGTAGGTAATTGGCTAAATATTATTTACACCACAAATCAATTGATTTCCACTCACGACAATGCTAATCATTTAAAAAATCGTACAACATAAATTAAATATTAATGGCTAGAATATCATTGTAAACCTAATCTTGGCGATATGACCTGATGGTTGCTATGCTGTAAGGTCCACCGATATCCCACCTTAGAGCACAGTCTTAATAACCTCTGTTTTTGTGATATCAACGAGTAGGCTTTTATTATTATGTATTCCTTCCGCCCGCGGTTCACCCGCGCGTAATTTCTCTTCTTCCCCACATTTCCGGCATCAAAAGTTACCCTATGTCACCCGGTGATAGTGTAGCTTTCCAACAGTGAAAGAATTATTCAAATCGGTTTAGTAGTTTAGGAGCCTATTCAATACAAACAAACAATCAAATCTTTCCTCTTTATAATGTTAGTATAGATTTGGGAGCAACTACAGGTACAGGTATTAGATATACGCTACCGCTCATAAATTGCGCGCACTCGTCATAGGCACAATCGAATTCATCATTTACTAGCAAATTGATCGTGAATTCATTCCCACTCATCTTTTTTCAACCGCTCAAGAGAGTGGATTTTGGAAAGAGTTGAAAACATGAAATTATTTAATAGCCAACAATTTGTAAACACCTCGACACCTTGAATCTGATGTGCGGAATTATGGTGCTCTATTTTACTTTAGATAACCTAATAATTATGTGCTTAAGTTTACTTTATCGACGAGACACTGGCTCTTTTCTTCGGTTTTAACTGAAATCAAATAAGGATGTTCTAAATTCGACTGTACTATTTATGTGTATTACCTCTTAACTTTTTACTAGGTTTACCGAGACCTAATAAGTACTTTTCGAGTAATCCCTTAATGCGTATTTCATTGACTTCTACGTTGATGATGTTCTCATTTTATTACTTGTCGATGTAAAAGTAATGTTTCATATGTGCAGTTCGTTTAGTAGATTTATTAGTTTTATTACCCATATTCATACAAATAAACTTAGTTATCAATAACTGTAATGTTTGATTACTTTTATAAAAGATTAATTATTGTGTTGATTGACACGATGGCGCATTTGGTAGTGCCCTATGTATGCGCCAGGAATAGTGGGTTTCGTATCCCACTTGAGACAAACATTTATGTGAAATTTTGTTTGTTCTGTATTGATGTTTAATTTTATATCAAAATATTATGTATATTATTATATTTTGGAACAAGAATTTTATTTCTGAAAAGTTTGTAGATAACCAAGTCAATTTAACAGTTACCTACTTAAGTTTATTCAAAACCTTTATCCATTCACATACACAGCACCAAATGAGATTGCTACAGGAATCTTTTATGTAAAACGGCCTTCGTATGTCTTACGAAATCTCTGTAAATATAATCCATGTAAATGTAAGTCACGTTTTCAATAAGCTACAGTTTTAGCTTCATAATTTTAACCCCGGCTGATATTAGAGTTCATTTTGTTATGAAATTCACTGTACCGACGTGGAGTTCGCGCAACAAATTGAAAATTTTATTAAGTTATCTGTATACAGGGCAAGTTAACAGCTTGGCGTCACTTAAGTTTGCTTGTTATGAGGCCTTACAAGACAACTTTCCAACCTTCATAATTCAATAAAGGTCATACTGTGATCTTTAGCCAGATTTTATTATGTCCATAAATCAGTATTAAATGTTGGGCGGTAATTTGTTTTCCCGATATTTGCGGTCAGTTTCTCACTGATTGATAAGATACTGATAATTCATCTGTCGGATAGGAATGCTGCTGTCTTTTTTTATACTAGATCAGTTGGTAGTCAGTCCTCCAGCTGGTAAGTGGCCACTGCAGCCTATTCCATTGAAGGAAAATACCAGGAAGCGCCACTTAATTTGTTGCTACACTGTGTAGGCTCTTCTCATCTTCAAAATTTTAATTTCAAGTGTTCTTTTCTTTTGAAAATTTAAAATGATGAAATATCATACCATCAACCAATAAAAATCCCTCTATAACAATGGCAGGTTAAAGACTTTTTAATAAAAGTAATGTTCTAGTTTTGATTACGATAAACTATGTAAGGGACCCTGTTTGACCAGCTCGCATTGTTAATTGCCCACCCATATTCAGTTAATTGCTCATCTAGCTATGAGCAATAAAGATAAACATTTTCACTTATAAAAGCTTATGCTTTTTAGTTTTTACTTTTTTGTAGGAACTAGGTTTATTAATGTATGTTAGGTATATACCATTACTTTCTCGGTTCAATTCTTAGGTGGTCTGCTCAAAGTATAAAAAGACAAGTCTGGTCGTAATACATATCTAGACAAAACTAAAAACAAAGAAAATACATTACGGCGCCTCCAGGCCAGGTGAAGTGACGATTTGTGCTGGATGGCTGGCAGGAGCTGGATACGAGTAGCTGAAGAACGAACAAAGTAGCATAAGCAGAGTTCTAAGTCTAGTTGTAGACGGCGAAATACTGTTGATGACCATAAGACTGATTACACACTCAATTGACACCTCATAGCGCGACATTCAAATGACGAACAGCTAACAAGATCGTCATTAGCGTCTCCAAAGGCACCGTCTGTCGACGCGACGTCATAATCTCGAGAGTCCGCAACGCACCCCGCCATATTATTAACGACGTGTATTGTAATCACGCGGCGGGCGATCGCCTCCGAAGGTAGGGCGGTATTAAATTCCGACAGCTACGTGATAAATCGAAATTGGAAAAGTTTAATAATGTTCGGTTGCTCCGAAAGCAATAAAACCGTTTATAAACGGGCACGAGCGAACGAGACGCCCGCCTTCAGGACTTTAAGGGACTCTTAGAAGGCCGCGGCCTTACCCGCTCTAAATTGATTCTTCTGGTATCTTGATGAAGTGATAAACCGTCACCGGACCAAGCTCGGTTCTGATTATTCAATCAATATGACACTGTTTGCTGAGAAAGTTAATAGGTACGGGCGAAAACAAAAGCATTTTTAGATCCACGAATTGGACGATGTTTACTACGTCGCATGAAACTGATTTGCTTAAGATTAGACTAAATTACAATGTCTGCATACAAATGGTCCAAATGGATGGCGACATGCAGGAAAATAGGCACACATGCCACCTGATACCACGCGCCTTTAATTGATTTATCAAATAAGTGCACTTTTTGATTAGGTGACTCTCAATGGAATTGGCCGCTGGAGCTGCTTATCATCAGGTTGACTACGTATTTGTCTGCCTTTATAACACAAAAAAGAAAATCATTATTAGACCAACATAAACATAAAACAGACCTAAAATATTTCCAATTGCCATGCAAAAAATTTAATGAAAACGTCAGCCAGTAAGTATACAAGATATTTGAAAAATAACTAAATAAGCCCCTATTGTCGGGCGTCGCTACAACGAAATTGAATGCCTTACGTGGACCCGTAATTGCACTAAATCAAACCAAACAGCCTGGAGTGTCAGTGTTTTTATGGTGCACACATCTGTGGTGCAAACATTGCTCGTGGTTGATACAAATTAATAGAAACATTATGGAACAAATACTTTTCAATATGATTGTACTCGGTTATTCCTATTTTATCTTCTTTGACTAGGTACCTACCGATTTGGTCTAACTCTATAGTCTCAAAAAATTCTAAAATCTTCTCAGGGATGTTTTTGTAGTGGTAGAGCCATGCAGTATTATAGTACGAATGGGCCGGCTCGTCTGGAGAAGTACCACCCTCTCACATAACACCAGCGTGAAATAATAGTGACTAAAATTGTGTTTCGTCTGGTTTTCACTCTCACGAGTGCCGAAGGCCCCTTAAAAGGCCGGCAACGCATCAGCGATCCCTCTGGTGTCGCACAGATGTCCATGGGCGGCGGTGATTGCTTACCATCAGGCGAGCCGCTGGCTCGTTTGCCGCCTCTGACGTAAAAAAAATGTATCAAAATTAATAAATTCTTTATTCAAAGTATAAAATAGGCTTCAAAGATGCACTTAGGTACTAATCGAGAGTATCAATGCTACAGAGTGACTCTACCACTCATTTTATGTATAGTTTTCTTATTTCTTAAATAGAAACAATATAATAATAATAATATAACGTTTATTTCGAGCAACACAACTTAACATACATACAGAAAATATAAAAACATAATTATGATAAATATAAAAACAAATTAAGTCTTTAGGCGCGTGGTGTCTGTTGGTAGCCGTCCTCGAAATCTTCGAAATAATATATTTTATAGTCCTTGAAAATGATATCAATATACGATAGGCACCAGTATCACACATTATATACCAAGTAAGTCTCCCAATTACGACATAATTCCATTACACAACATATCATTACCAACATTAACATTAAGTCTGATTAAGCCATTCATCACGGTACATTATTACTGCAACGGTACTAATTTGGAATTTTTAATTGCAATCGAAAAGCTCCTTTGATGTATCGATTAATCGAGCTAACAGTAATCAGTCGGCTTATCATTATTTGCTCAGCTAATGGAATAATTACGGGAGGAGGGTAATTGCGAAGGAGGGTGCGATGTATTTGCGATGCGCAAAACATTTATTGATAGTCTTTGTATTAGGTTCATGGTTGTAATTGTGCGACTGGAATGGGGAGTTTCGTTTATATCACAGGCAATGATGTAATGCTTGTTAATCTACATACATATATACCTAAATAAAAATGAATTTCTGTTCGTAAGTCTCGCTAAAACTCGAGAACGGCTGCACTGATTTGACTAATTTTAGTCCTAAAATATTCGTGGAAGTCCAGGGAAGGTCTAAACGATGAGAAAATATGGAAAAATTGCGAGGAAAATACAGCTAACTAAACTAAAGTAACCGGGTCAGCTAGTAAGAAATAAATAATAGTATTGACTGATATTATGCGGCGGCATCTCATTAAAATAAGTATTTGTTATTTTTTGTTATTATTTCTTTTTCTTTTTTGATGTTCTTCTGAAAGCAAGGTAATTATAAATATTTATAAACGAAAAATCACTAAATTCATTTGATATTATTTATATTCTTTAGACGTGTATACAACCGTATTAAAAAATATCAAATTACACTATAAGAATTTCTTGATTTATTTTATTTCCAAATTGAACTTTATAAAGAAGTAAAAAAATAAAATTAGAAAGCGTAAATTATATTTTTGTAATGATAAGCAATACGCTGAATAATATTATTTACATATTCAAATCTCGTCTATACAAAACTCCTGTTTTTAATTATAAACTTAATTTGCTTATGATAAATCTATGGAGATTTTTACCTCGAGCTCCAACCCTCTATAGAGGCTAAGGGTAGAAGTAATTACTTCTTTTCTTTGTAATAAAAACGGATTAAACTTTGCTTAGGGCGGCCAATTCATTTTGTTTACTATTCAGAACGGCCTATGTTGGAAAAAACTAATTTACGTTGGCGGTAAGTACTTATCTGATTTAACATTTTAATGAACCGGCTTGATTACTCAAACGACGTCTAAAAAATATCATTTGAACTTGCATACAATTAGCGTTAAATACCTTTGTGGGTTTATGAATTAAACATGGTAGGGCTAAGTGTAGGTACTTTTAATGTAGACTCGCGTAAAGTCGCGTATAGTGTTGGCGGAGTCTTATCTATAAGTCCTCTCACTACGGGCACAGATTATAAAATAGTTACTACTACGGGTGGCAATGAAAAATAACTACGATGGATTGCTAAGATTTTCTTTTGATTGTCATAGAATAATAAACTATGGAGGTTTAATGGTTGCTTTTTAAAAATTGCTTAGTTACTCGAAGTGAGATATACCTTAAACACTTCTTCTTGACCTGTATAACTTTTTTTAAAACAAGGTTGGGCATTGGTTTTAACAGTCGCCTTCTTGCCCTCAACCCTTTACTAAAAAGATTAATTTCACTACTTTCACTTTTGATTAATGTATAACTCTTTAAAAGTCATTTTAGAAAATCTTGTCTGTCTGGATGATCACCTGCGCATCCTGTTTGTGGCCTTTTCCCCATCACCCAAAAACCAAAACTACACTGCATTGCAAAGGCCGGAAAATTTCCCGCAACAACACAACCACCACTAACCAGTCCTTATAAATAGATCTAACATCTTCCAGTCTTCCCTTTTCTCAAGCGAAGATGAAAGCAAATTCAACGCGTTCTATCATTCCGAAGCACAAAGGACATACGGGTATTTTATTGACGACTTCTAAGCTACAATAGAAGCTCAAGCATCCCAAAGCAAACATATAAAACTGGATTCATATCCGTTCATTTCATTAGAGCCTAATCTCTCCGGATCTAGCGTCTGGAGTCATGCGGCGAACTAATAAAAAGAAACACAGACAAATGAGCGCTTAATTTCGTTCGCTGCTGGACGTTGAGCATTGATATCAATTATCAGGAAGCTGGGGCAGTATTCTATACGCGAATTGTTCCATAAAGCCGCTAATCCGGGCCGGCGAGCCACAATTTGTCCAAACGGTTATGTTATTGCGGTCGGTAAGCTTACCCGCGACCGCGCGACTAGAGCCATGATTTTTCTCGTAAAATTGCTTTTAACGTACAATTTAGTCGAGACATTTTATCAATTTCGCTTTTATAGTTTCTATAAAAATTGTCGTGATTGCCGCATCTATTTCTAGAGTAATGTTCGTATTGCAATCAGTTTGAAGGATTGGAAGGATGTTTTATTAAATTTTGTGTTACAGCACGATTATATTGATATATAAAAAAAAATTGCAAATAATATTTAAACAAAATACGTTGTAAATAATTTAAACCCAAAAATGGAATTTCTAAGTAAGCTGCTTAAACACTGGAGTTGTAGGATTCAACGGAGGTACTGGACAAATATACTAAAGTCCGAGTAAACAAGTAGGTATGTATAGCAATTATTGGTACTGGTCACCATGCTTATCAAATGCAGATTGCGAATTATGACAGTGTGATACGTGTGAAAATGGTTGGGAGCATGGCCCTTTAACTTTATACTTGAATTTCTTCTACTGCACCTTAAAATTTTAAACCTGATTTTTCCCTTCTTTCTTGATTTTCTATTAGGTACCTAGGTGCCTTAACTCTTTGTCAGGCTACAACCCTGCTTAGGGCACTGCCTAGAAATCGCCTAATAATAGACACAAGGATATTTAATTAATGTGAATATGTACCGGCCCCCCAAATCCGCCAGAACGGCAGAGTCAATTTGTCGGAACTGTTATTGCGGGCCGGACGCTGGCCGGTTTCGTACGAATCGCCCATAACGGACGGCTTTCGCGCTTCTAACTCCCCGGAATGGACACTTGATTAAGATACTTGTGTCACTTTATATCGCGATTACATCAGACGTGAGCTGGCCATTTTCTTTATTGTTAATCTTGGATATGTATGAAATGAGGCTCAGCGAGTGACCGTCGACTCGCAGTTTAACAAAGTAAAAAGCTTTTTTGTACCACGAGGCGCGAAAGCCGCCGCCCGATGCTAAGCGGTTTTCAACGCCTATGGACAATTGTAACTTTTGGGGAATCACTTTTGCCAACTATGTAATTTAAAGGAAAAACTGTATCATTAACAGATGAAAAGTACAAAATTGGAAAAGATTTATTTATCCAAAAATACTTATTCCTTAAGTATATCTTTTACATTCTTTCTTTTCAAAACAACAAAAATAAAACAACTGTTTGATAGATTTAATTCAGAGTAATCGGTGGTATTCTTTTAAGTTTCCGATTTAGACTCATAGAGTGAATTATAATTAATAACTATAGGTACTCTTGAACCACAGACTAAATACCAAATTTCTCTATGTCTTGAACATTATCCACATAGCGCCATCTAGCCTCAAACATAACCAAGAAACATCTAGTAAAGCAACCGAATGTTCTCCATTACTTAACTCCATAATAAGTCCATATAAAAACTGTTTACATACAGAAAAAAGACGCCACAAGATATCTTAAGTAAGATACAAACAAACCCACGTATGGAAAACTAGTACATCATAAATCTCATTAATTGGACGCTCCCGTCACACGTTATTTGACCCCCGAATATCGCATTACCGGCCTAAAGGACAATCCATGTCCTTATTATGAACTCTTTTGTGGCATAAGATAATAACGCTCATCGAATAAAAGACAATGGCTGAAGCTTATTGTTTGTTCCCAATAATGCGGTCCGTAACGTCGTCATCTAATCTAACGCGAAGTCTAACATTGGATGTATGGGTATTCGAAATTGGATCGAAGATGGTAAGAGGGATTGAAGGACAAAGTCGGGTGGGGGAGGGGGGCGGCCCACGCACCACGTCCGCCGTAATGAGTTGAAAGCGGATACTTGTAGCGCACTCAGAGCGCGCGTGTCCGATTACCAGCCTAATGTTGCCCGGATAAACAATGACGTCCAGCCTTTTAGCGACATTTGTGAAACCACTCAGCATTGGACGTAAGCCTAAAAAGATCTCGCGTTTTTACTATTTGAGATGTTTCCGGAAATCCGGGAGGGCATTACACAAAATTGCGCTAGGGAGTGGTGTAAGAGTGTTTACTTTGTCTGAATTTTCTGAGAATATGAATCCTAAAGCTTCAGGTTCTATTAGCTGTTATGTCAAGTTAGCAATCGCATTACACATTTCATCCATTTTAATCCGTGCGGTGAGGTTCATTTCTAATTGACAAAGACTCTATATTAATGATACCCTATCAAAAAGTTAATATAAGCAATTAATCCATCCATATTTAAAAACTTCTACTTACTAATTAAATACCTCAATATACTATACAGTATACACAATACAAAGCAGGCACAATGGGCACCCAATTTTCTGGATCTACGATTAGCTTGGTCTGCCATTCCATTCAGTCAGCTTAAATTTTCAATTCGATTTGAGAGATAGAATGGATACAATAGGAGATGTGACAATTTTATTTTACAGCAGTGTTGTTAACTTCCGCCCAAAGCAATTACATATTCGTAAAGGACAAGCAATACGTCCAAAAGTTCAGAGCTAAAATCGAAGCGGAGCGGAGCGAACTCTAGACACATGCGGTGTGACGGACCATCACCGCACAGTTTTAGACACTATGTATTTCCTGCTGCACTTCAGTTAGGGTACTTATGGAAAGGATCCTAAATGCAGATACTAGGTATATCAGCTATTGAATAAGCCGTGTTAGCCTTCTGCTCCAATTGGGTTGTGCATTGATCTGTAGTCAGCTTCTATTTGATTTGATTAGGCATGGCTTTAGTTTTGGAGATATCATATTTTAACAACGTCATTGTTAGCCCCCGCTAAAAGCATTTACATATCCTAAACGATACGAAACGGCCAATAGTTCAGAGCGAGGCAGAGTGGAGCAAGTCTGAGTGGAGCGAGACAGTCGCAGGCGGAGTGACGGACCATCGCCGCTCCATTAATCGAGGGCATGGCTGATACGCCATTAGTTCATTAGCAGTCTCATGCGCCTGTCATAAGCCGATTATTTACTCGTGTGCTGCGCCGATGGACATCGCCACAAATGGATATCGATTAGGGAGTATATTTTTGATGCTGCGGCTTCCTTTTACGTAAATACTTCGCATGTTACTAATTAGATATCGCCCGGTTTTGCTCGCGATTTATTTATTTTCATATTTTTATAGTCAGATAGTTGAATATAACTTATAAAATGCATTTTTTCATAATCTAAGGTGGTATTGTAGTAGAAGAATAATATAGAAGTACAGGCATTTGAGATTGTCAAAATCCCTGGTCATCTTAGTCATAATGTTTTATGACAGCATAAGATATTATCTAGTTTTGTTGTTGACCGTACTAAGGTTTACAGAGGTAAATATGTGATCAAAAGTTATTAGGCTTTTACGCACCTGATCTCATGGTAACGAAGGTGTATTCATCACCCTGAAAAACTGCTTTTCTGTGGCACCGTCACAGCACTGACAAAAGCTCTCTCTCAAAAATTTCGATTTTGATATAAGTAAATACACCACATAATTGTTACAAAATGTCTTGTCCAGGATTATTACGTAGTACTAATAACATACAGGCTGTGGCTCCATCGCTATCAAATTTCACATGCAATTAGTCTAGGTTTACGCCTAATAACATACATGAACCTATCTGTCCTTGAAAGCCGGATCAAAATTTGTCGAAGAATCACCAGAAGATACAAACAAACCAGCGGAAAATAATTTTAATAATTAATTATTTAATAAAAAAAACTTCTATAACAATACCAACAGGCACCCCCATTTATATGTATAGATGTATTCAATCTATGAGTCGAGCCGTACATCAAAATAAACATAACTCATATCCCTAGTCAAAGCACAACCGATTTCAGGTTCCATCAAAGCCCTAATGGCTCAGCTTTTGTAAATTCGCGCGGGGGGGAGTGAGGACAGGGCTGCCAACGTACAGTATTGCTTATTGTTTATTTATTATTATATTTTTAAAAGAAAGTAAACCCGTTTTCCTGCGCCTAATTTGCCCGCGCCGGCGGAAATGTGGAGGGGATTTTTTAAAAAGAAATTACGTGCGTGTGAAACCGCTTTTCTTTATAAGTTGTAAAAAACTAACTTTTTTCTTTAATGACGTAAAGTCGACTTTGGTGCTAATTTCTCGTCAATAAATCTGTTCTCGAACGATTAAGGAAATAGGGAGTGCACTTGTGCTTGCGCATTCATTTGTGTAGGTACTTTAGTTGGTTGGTTGTAAAGTTTGCCGGCGTTGCTTAAACTCGGTTATACTTAAGGCCCTTGGAAAATCTCATATGCTCAATTTAGTTTGTCGCTCACATACACGCTACAGAACACTCTGTAGCCTTATCCAATTACAGGCAAAACAAGGATATGATGTCAAGGGGGCATCCATTTTGATATTGCCCCAACATAGCTAAAACTTTCATAACGCTATTTCTGTGTTGGTGGAACCTAGCTAGTCGGACACTGAAAACTCCAAAAACTTACATTAAATTAGTGTTTAATTATTTTTTTTTAATAACAATAACACAGTAGTCAGGGTTCTATGTTAAACTGAGGACATGTTCCTCAAAATCAGAATAAAATATATTTTTCGTAGAAGTCGGCAGCCCTGTGCTCGGGCCGGAGTGAGGAGTGCGGTCCATTATCCCGAGGTGAGGCCGTCGCAAAGACGCAGTCCGGCCCTGTGCATCGGCGACTTTATGACGTTATCTCTAACAGGTTCCGTCGAGTGAAAGCAAGGGATCCTCTGTTGTGCCTGATAATTGCCCTTAATGGAAAAGTCTAGTCAGTTCGTACGAAGTGCATTCCAAGTTTTCGCCTCTGCCAGAGTTATAACTTAAGCCTTATGCAGACAAGTTATAGGTTAAGTTGTTACGATCGTTACTGCTAAGTGCGATAAGCTTAATGCTTTTAATGGAAATAGGTATGTGGTATTTAATTTGCCATTTTGAATTAAATAATTATGTTAATTTATTATACTCACTCTCATATTATTATCTCATATTATTTAGGGCCGGTATTTCAATATATACTTATCTTGAAATAATCCGGGATTGATAATAAGTATGACTTAAGTGTATTTCATTATAGGATTAAAGTTAAGCGGCACCTAAAGTAATACACTTTTACCTTTCAAAAGTAATACTTATCTTAAATGTAATACTTAACTTAAGCAATAAGATAAGGTTACATTGAAATACCGGCCCCTACACTCACTCTCAATTACGAGTAAATAAGTGTTGAGACTCACACAGAAAACAAGCTTTATTTATTGTACCTAATTATTACTTAAGACTCATTTGAATAGAGTGACTCTACCATCGGCTTCGCGATTTTGCTATATCTATTGTCAGTTATTACTTTTTTTTATATTAACTCTCAAGGTATTTCCCATTTAATATATAACTTAAATTTTTAGACACCTTTCTGAATTATTTACAGACAGCTAGCTTAGGCAGGTATAAGGCATCAAACACGCGTTGAATTTACGGGCCCACTATTGGAGCCATAAACACCAAAAAACTTAACATAAACCGTCCTGTCCATTTGTAAGGTTCTACGCGGAGATAAATCTATGCGTGTTCTGCGTAAGCAAATAGGCCACTATGTCCACATAAGTACATAACAGCTTGACAGAATGAAAAAGCAAGCAAAATCTAATACACTTACGGCCGCCTTACAGCGCATACATATTTAACACGCATATTTACCGATTGGCGTGGATCGGGGGGGTGGGGGTGGGAAGTGAAGACGGTCATTCAATGAGATTGCTTCTTGCCGCCACTCTCGAGGTAATGGATCTCGCCGAAATAGACTGGATCAAGCGAGACTCGGTATTGCGTTAGTGCATTCTTGCCCTCACTGACTCTTGGTTGCTTTGAAGACGCTAGTAAATTAACGTTTTATACTTATTACAATGTAAGCTGGAGAATGTAACTCGTCATTACTTTTTTTTTATACAACATCGGTTTGCAGATAGACATGCCAGCCCACATGATGGTAAGCGGCCACTGCGGCCTATTCCATAGAGGGACACTTCAACAGGAAGCATCGCTCAATGTGCTGCAAACGTGGAACTTATAACGGTTTTTTTTCTCCAAGCATTTTGTTTTTGACCAGATGAACCATGGAACGTTTTTCTACTTTAGTTAAAACTGCAAGCCACACGTCGAACATTAAGCTGAAGTACCTATTTCTTTACCACAAATATTATTATTTTTCGGAAGATAATGCACGCATCACAACCGCAGGCTAGGCGGCCGGGCGGCCGTGTGTGGAGACTCTACCACAAACCTGGCAATATCTAAAATCGTAAATGGCAACACTAATAGCATGAGCCAAACTAGATATCCGATTAGAAAGAGACTCTGGGATCCTAACAAGTTTTGTACCACTAGTTTTCAGTTCAGTGTGGCTTCCAGTTTTACCTACAATTTTTTTAAGATAAACGATTTCGGAATTAGGTTATAAAAATCTGCTAGTTTATACTTTATAGCAACCCCATCACTATCTTTACAGTTCTTGCTTCCTTGCGCACAAGGACTGAATAAGTTAGCATCCGTACGGTAGGTAACATCTCTGGTCAGTCAATTTCATTAGTGCAGCCGGTTTAAAGCAATAACGATGTCGAGATAGCACAGAAAGAGCCAGTTACTGTTACAGAATCATTAAATGTAACTAGGAAAATGTTTTTATCCGTTCCCGTTGAAAAAACCTTATGTACGAGTATATGCATTGCACATACGTTTTACTTATCTTATGTCTTTGAAACAAAAAGAGCCATACGACTGCCTTGTCAATTTACTAAAAATTATTTATTATTTGCCTGCCTTTTTCGTTTGACCCACTAGTCAAGAATAAACTAGATAATAGAATTGGATCAAATTACGAAATGCCTATGTCAGTGTAAAAAAAAGTTTATTACGTAACCAGCATTTTTGACGTTATTAAGCTGAGGTCAATAAAAATGTGTTTTTTTCTGCTCTGAAAATATTTAGTCACAGCCCGGAGTCCAGAAGATTGCACGAAAATCCGTCTATTCCTAGTCATCACCACAGGCTTTGTCACCACGGGTCTTCAACTTCCAATGGAAAGGTTGACAGGTATCTAACAGGCAGGCACGTAACAACATTAACGTCCATTTAATTCATCAGCGGTAAATGCAAGCCTCCTAAATATTTATATAAAAAAAAATATATAAAAATCATGAACCTTCTACACTTCAAAAGGAAACATCAACACGTTAGTTACTTCATAATTCAAACTACAGACTCCTAGACACTGTCAACACAAAACAACTGAGCAAGCACCCACACGTATATTGTTAGTAGGTAAGCCACTCGTGTATCGCACAATGGATTCGGTATGGATTGAATTATGGAAGAGGCGAAACTGGGCCGGTGTTAGGACAAGGGGGGAAATGGAAAATGTGTGTCGCCAACTTGCGGCCTAACAGCTCCTGGACAGAGTATTTCCCGGTAATGGATTGATCAGATACCGGCCGAGTACGGGCCTGTCGATACATGTTCTGTGGAGAAGCCGCAATGGAAATTCTGCGTTTCAGAGTTGGCGGTTTGCAGCAGATTCTGAGCTGTGGAAGCAAAATAGACTAAAATTCCGTTGCTCAATTTAAATTGCCTTAATTGACGGTGGCTTACACAGCCATAGACAGAAATATCTGTGGTGGCTTACGATTCTGTTTTGTTTATTTATACGGGAGCAGTCGGCTGTAAATAGAGTGGCACGTTTGAAGCCATCATAATATCTTATCTACCACAGATAAAATTTAAAGTGCGATGACAATCAAGTATTTTTGACAAAAGCTAAGCTACTTTTGCAGCAGATTATGCAATATGTAGGGTAAGGCTTTCGCCACACTTGACGGAAATTCCGTCGCGGATCTTCGGCAACGGAACGCCGATACATGTAATTACATATAAACAACGATAGTATTTAAATTCGTTGCATATAAATTACAAATAGCGGGCACACTACGCGGAAGATCAGTCGCTCCGTCGCGGACAACATTTATATGGAATTACACGCATTGGCGTTCCGTCACGGACGATCCGCGACGGAATTTCCGCCAAGTGTGCCGAAGGCCTAAATGTGGTAACTCACACCGAGAAATGTTGACTATAATACAGACCGTACACCATTTACAATTATGTAGATACATTGTGAATTAGGTTAACCGATCCTACTTAGTTAGGTCATTTTCACGCTACTTATCAATCCCTCAGGCTATTGTTTTCCGACACACAAGCAACAGTTATAAACCAATAATATAGTATCAATCAACGCTAAATCAGACAATGACAAGTACATAGCTTTTTTTGCCTGAGTAAAACTATTCTTCAGTTACATTTGAAACTAATAAAAGATTATTCGTTTTGAAATCGTATTCCGTTTATGAAGATCGTGTTTCTAAGCGCTATTCTGCTTGAAAGTTGAGTCGCATTCTCACTTTGTTTTCTTGTACTCGTACAACCAAAAAAATGTGTATTTAGTCTCAAACGATAACTACTATACTATGAGTACCACTGCCACAAGACGATTACTAAAAGCTCTATTTGAAAATATAAGTACTTTTCACTTAATGACCTGACCGAAACATGAGGACAACGCATACATTGAATACAACCTCTTTGCAGTTCAATGAAGTAGGTACCTAGTTTATAACTAGAAGAAATCTAAAGTGAGTTTAAACCCTTTCAAACTGTAGCTCGGGAATAAGTACCTACTTACCTTCTACTTCCATTTCTGTTTTAATACACAATTTTTCGTATCGTAGAGTTCCAAAGCTTTCCACGTTATTATATAACACTAGCTGACCCGGTGAACTTCGAATCACTTAACTCTTAATATAAACCATATTAATTTAAATCCATTTTTTCCATATTTTCTCATCGTATAAACCTTTACTGAACTTCCACGAATATTTCAAGACTAAATAAGTCTAATCGGTTCAGCAGTTCTCGAGTTTTAGCGAGACTAACGAACAGCAATTCATTTTTATTTATATAGATAACAACATGGATCAGCAGCCATTACTGAGAGTAATGATGTTTCATCTAAATAATCAAAGCAATCCAATCGAAACCTATAGCAGTAGATAATATTGGGTACATTCCCGACTATAAAATAAAAAGAAGTTACTAAAGCTAGCTACTGAGTCGCTAGTTCATTATCCAAATGGACTACAGCTATTTGATCCACTTATGTGATTGCCTGCAAGCATTATCTCTCCTCTGCTGAATGGTAGCCATAAGTCTACCTCGTAATTCTCCCGCTTCTTACAATATCTGCACCTACATAAATTAACTATCTACGCTCATGTATGCACATATTCATAACATTTTAATAGTTAAATTTCAATTTTGACAGCTAAATTACGAGAATCTTTTCTGATAGTAGTGAAACAGCCCCTCAAACTATTAGTTTAAAAAAATTGAAATGGATATACCTAAATACAAAATTCATTTCCTCATTATACACTATGACCTCTTAAAAGATTATACTCTAATTCCAAGTCACCCTGTATAACAAAAGTAAAGAAAAACTTGATAATCCTTAATCCTTAGATCTAACTGAACCTCTCAGTTACTAAACATTAAAATCGACAAATAGTTTTAGAAGCCCCTATACGTCATGCAATCGCTTCCAGTGAATCAAAGGCCGGCACAAATCAACAAGCACAAGATAACGTCCCGGCCAATCACTTAGCTGGACCACGTAACTTATACAAAGAGCTCATGTATTTACAAGATCTATATAATTTGCTGCATGTTTCGTCGTGGTCGTAAAATTTGGTTTATGGTAAACAGGCTATCCTGATGCGGGATCCTGCTGATTGTGATAACAGTAACTCGGCAGAATCGTCTGGGAGCTACGATCTTTTATATAGGTATTTTATGTTATATTTATTAAGATACGACGGAATACTTAATGCGGTACGTCAAAATGTGAATTTTGACGAGTCATCAAACTGTAATGAATTGCCAGTTTTGTTGATATCTTTCGTGGACGGTTTTTTTCATCTACGCAAATTAATTAAATAAAAAACAAAGGTCTTATTATTAAAAAGTCACATTTTTGTTACAAGTCGCTTGTAAAGTGCAGAGTTATTAAAAAACCTCCATCAAATAAAACAGAAACCATCTTCCTTTTTTGAAAAAAAAGAAAAACAAAAGAACTGAATCTGGCCAGTAACGTTCACTTTTTAAAATGACGTCTCCCATAACAACGAAAGTTGAGATTGGATATTGATCATTTAAGCCAGTGGTTTATCTTAAAGTCTTTAAAAAGAACGATTTTTCCACTACGACGCAAGGGAGGCCCGGTCTATTTCCTACAATTATTCGTCGGAAATGAGATTTCGGATTAGACCGTAGACTGATGAAGACGCTCTCTGAGATGGACGGGACGAAAAAACAATTAAGGGTGGAATTAATATGATCGCATCTCAGTCGCGGCGGCATCGCGATGTGGGCACCCTTGGGCTGTATAATAGCTACATACCTAACAAACTCTTAAAAAGCTCTTACGTAACCTATTAGGATGTAGGTTACTTGAAAGTCATTATAGACTGGAGTTTGAATTTCTTTTTTATTCTAGATATCTGATTAATGGCCACTGCGGCCTATTCCATACAGGGACATTTAAAATACAATCGTTGGATCTGGATTTTATTCTTTGACGAGATGCAACTATCATAATTCCGGAAGTTAGGTAGGTACATTAAGAGGCACATCTACTAATCCTTATTCGACTGGACGTGGTAATTAAAATAGAAGTCTAATAAAATACCTAGGCAGAATTTAAAACAAAGAAACTTTGGTGATAATAAAATATTCTGGGCATAACGATCAGTTTATTTCAGTAACGTTAGACGTTCTCATGACCGTTACCAATCGGAGTAATTTTTCAGCATTACCAAGCCTGAAAGGACCATTACTTAAGCGGAAAAAAGTAAAGCAAAACAGCCGGTCAGTAAGTCATAAGTCATCAATCAACCGCAACCGGACCAAAAACCGCAATCAAATGACCCGTTGAAAGTTTTCTAAATTGCATACAAAATGTCTCCTACAGACTTGCGGGTCCGGACGGCTATTACTTACAACGCAATATCAAATTGCTTTCAATTTATTTCGCAATTGCCGTCTTTGAGTTTCGCTTTGTAGGGGCCTCTGACGGCGGTCCGAGGCAACAATAAAATGTATTCGTCTCCGGAATGTTTAATATGGGGAAAAGTTTAATAACGCGTCGGGCGGGCGGCCGCCGGTCAGCTCCAACCCGCTGCTATAAATCAAATCTCTTACCTTCTACGTCGCTACGAGAAAAATCCTTATTACATTCGAAAACATTTTCTTTGACTTGAAATAAATTACCGTCCAATTATTATCGTTTTCCGTTTTTATGTCGGTATCTATTTTTGGGTTAGTTAGTTGGACAGATTACCTAAATTAGCTGCGCCTATTGATTTTTTCTTCGATTTTTTAAGTTTGTTGTTGATAAATTTAGACAACTTTTTTTTGTCATCTTCAAAGAAAAGTAGCTAAATTAGAAGTTGTCTGTAGGTACAGTCAATTGGTCAATTTCAATGATGAGTTAATTATAATGATTGGTCAAATGCACTCAGTAGGACAGAGCGTCATTGCAAATGCGACTAACTGAAACTTTTCGAGTTTCAAAATATGCGTATTGATAACATAATTTGTAATAAGATCACGTCGAAAATGCTAGTTATTTTAATTTGACTGGTGTTGCTAAACGGACTAATGAGCGAATAGAAGTTCAAGTTGTGTTTTGATTGTGCGTTCATTTTCATACAGGACCATTCGATAAGAATAGATTTCAGCAGACAGAAAAGAAATCCATAATTAAAAAAAAATGTTACATTGCATTGTTGTCGTGGCTCAAAGCTTCCTCCTGAATAACGCACAAAGCCTATATGTATATGCAGAGGAAGGATGTTTGAAGAAGCACCGATGAGAGTTCGCCATGTCAGCCCTGAGGCGCCATGCCATCGCATCATTAGCAAGCGACACCTGCGAGCATCAACCCGTCTACTATTCTAACCTTCCTGAACTTCCCATCTCTCACTTATTGCTGTTTCCACACCATTTCTTGCTAACAATAAAAATATGCGGTGAACCGTGGTGCATAAGCAGAAATGTACAGCGGACAATGCGATAGGTGTTCCAGGCTGGCGGGCAGATTGGGTTGTAATGCGAAACGGCGTGACTGTGGCTCATCAAGGTGCAGAGTCGCCCTGGAGCCGTCGACACAATGGCTCCCTGACGTTAATTAAATGTTAACAAACGCCCTCGTCGCCTAATTGGAACTGTTGCCTATTATCCTTACCTTCCGACGCAGAGAATGACTTCCAAGCTCGAGAACATCACTTCAGACTTCTTACTCGGATTCTTCAAATTAAGTGGGAATCATGACGTTTTTTTTTATTTAGGTACATTTGATTTTTTATTGTATGAACGAGTCAAGACATTAAATAAGAGCGAGGAGAAATCAATCCCTTAGGATTTACAACCTTTTTTACCGTTTCAGCATTTTTACTCAACGATACCTATCTCCCAATGTGTTTGTGCAAAATAATTTTATTGTCCACACAAAAGCAATAATTTTAATGTCAACTACAAAAAACATAAGGTATTTAAATGTGAATTTGTAGGCATTTAATTGGTGTGACCCTTTATAATGTGAGCCATTATAAAATATATTTAAATTGCGTTGACTTAGATAGAACTTACGAGTATGTTAAGCCTGCAAAGGTCTGAAACTTAGAAATGTAATAATCAATTCAATTTAATATCTAATTATCTACTTACATAAAGAGATAGCAATGTTTGAACTAATAAGAAATGGAGATTCCTAGAACTGTGTTTGTATAATAATGCCTAGACTCCGTCAAAATCTATTTCTAGATCCATTTATACATTATTAGAAAAGCGAAAGTACCAAAGTCTGTCTCTCAGTCTGTTACCCTTCATGCCTAAACCAGTAAACCCATAATTAGGTATCTAATTTGGCCGGGAAAATGATCAGTTTTCGTGGAATAGCAGAAATTAAGTCCTCATGGCTGAAGCCGCGTTCAAAAGCTAGTTAAATACAGGTTGATATAGGTATATGTATCTAACCTTTTTTATATTCCTTTTATTTTTATATAATATTATATTTCTTTTAATTTGTAAGCTTTAATTAAGCACGGTTACTGCAGGCTAGCGAGATCTATGTTCCCGGTAGTTAGCTCATGCCCAGCCCAGATACACTGCCGACGGCGATGCAAGAGCACGGTGGGATTTAGTGGGTATCACACTATGTCTATGGTAGGTATCCTCTTTAAATCCTCTTGATAAAAGCTGGGGCATGGAATTGCACGAGTCCCACACACGGCTCGCCTACTCAAGCGAGATATAGTGCTTGCATTCCCCTCCATAAAAAAAAAGGCTAGCGAGATCTGCGGCCCATAGGTGGGACTCGGGACTAACAACATTTTTCTTCCACACACACACACACACACACACCCGGTTTCTCCTTCACTCCCAAAAGAAACGATCCTGTGCCAGTCTTTTGGCGTTTCACCGGTCCAGCCCCAAGAATTATTTTTTTCGGAGGAGAATGCGTTTATGCACCATAACCGCAGTTTAACTAGACCTGCGGCCGTGTGTGGGACTCGAGACTAAAGCGTCCACTACCCACTGAACTACCCGGTTTCCCCTTTACAGCCGATTTGGACGAGCCGGTGCCAGCCTTGTGGCTATTGACCAGCCCAATCTCCAAGAATATAATGATATTTTAGGTATGTACCCTGGGAAAACCATTACAATTTAGATAGGCCTACAAAGAAACCATTTCAACGAAAATTGTAAACAGTTTACGGAACAGAAAACACTCTGTAATTAGCAATTTCTTTACTCAGCTTTAATTCACAAGAAAATGAAATTGGCTCTCCCAGTAATGGGCCACTCGAATTAATGCCTCCCTTTAATTAGCGTTAAGCGAAGTTCTGCGGAAGTGACGCGGACAACGCGGTACTGACGCGCTACCCTGCATATTATTAGCATTTGGAATTTTGGACCCTTTATGTACGTCCATTTAGAGGGCAATTTTTTCTATGCTAGGTCAGTTGACAGGCAGTTTGCCTGACGGCAAGCAGCCTTTACTTAGCCAGAAGCGTTACTCAATGTGCTGCCACCCTTTAAGCTCGATCTCCGAGCCATTGATTTCAAATGTACTGGATTCCACAGAATATTTCATTTCCTGCGACTGATCTTTTTTCGGTCTTGTTAGAAAGTTATCCACCGAGCTATGAGAGGGAATAGCAAAGAGTAAAATAATCTATGGGAATAGAGAGTGCACGTATGGTTGCGCACTCACTGGTGCGCTTTTTTATTTAACTGCAGTACCTACCTAGTAGACCATAAAGGATTGGCCACTTAGTTGAAAACTCGGCTAGGAGAACATTTTTTACTAGGTACTATTATTTTCTTGTTCTTATCATTTTACTGGTATTTTTTTATTATACAATGTATATTATGCCACCAGCCCGCTCCTGGCTTCCATGGGTAAAAATTATCGTTTACACACCTTCTCCTGATAATGATAAGCCTGGCTAAGGCACTTAGACCTAAAACCTAGAGGTCGTAGGGCCTATTCCCGCATTTTCAGAGTCCGAGTACTTTCAGACAAGTGCGTACTGACTGCGGGGGCACTTGTCTGAAAATTCCGAATAGACAGTACAAGTAGCGACATCTATCGAGCAAAGATAATACTAGTAAGTTACAAATTATTATCATTTTATTTTCCTACCAACTCATGATGTGTGTGACTGATGCTGATGACTCAGCCACTTAAAATTATTGAAACCTGATAACAATTTTATCCCAACAATAAAATTCAAGATTCAATGAGAACTCAAGTGAATTTCAAAGCTTTAAAATAAATTTCCTTTGCCTTATTAAAGTGACAAATGACAATACTGTTGAAGGTTGCCTGTCAAAAAAAAAAGCTTGTTAGTCATTGGTGGATTTTTATCCCTCTTATTATTGATTGGCTGCCGCATGCTGTTGTCATGTCAAAATTGTCAAATCAGATTCAAATGTCATTTGGCCGCGCTCGCTGCTGACTGACATTTTTTATCAAAAAGTCTGAATTTCTGAAATGTTTGTCAGTAAATGTAATATTTAATAATATAGATAAATAAACCGACTATGGCTAATTTTAGACCAGCAGGACTGTCCGATGAAGATTCAGACAGTGATAATGACTACGGTTTCTACGAAAAACCGGTATGTAAACATTTTAACATAAATCTTGAGATGTGCTCAATCAGCTCTTTTTTATATTCGTACCGTTTTCTACACTCAAATACATTCAAATAGTATGCATTTTGCAAATAAACAGTATCCCGACGCCACAATAGAAACTAGGTTTATGTACAATAAGTATATTCTGTATGGTGGTTCCTTTTGTATTATTGTAAGGGTTTTCTTTTAAAATACATCATCCATTATAAAAAGTAGATTATTTTACTACAGCCGGTATTTATGTACTACAAAATTTACTTTCAGGTTAGAAGGTATCAAATGCCACAGGTGAATACTCGAAAAACAATTGAAAATACTTTACAAGAAGCCATTATCAACGGGAATGCTAAAGAAGTTGAAAAAATTATAGTTTGTGGTAAGCTTATGCAGAAGTTACTCTGTCTGTCTGTGCCTTTTTCCAGTTAGATATAATTACAAGCCTTTATTTCTGAGAATATTATTATATTTATTTCAGATCTGAATAAAAATGCGAACCTCAAATTGGATAGCGGATGGACACCTCTTATGCATGCCTGCTTCCACGCCCAAGATAAAATTGTGGACCTCCTTTTGGACAAAGGAGCTGACCCTAACTTACATGCAGGTAGTTTACATCCAACTTGATTTATGATTTTTATATTGAAGATAAAAGTGAAATGTATATTGTACATTAATTTAAAAATTATTTTTAGTTCTGCTTATTACAACAAATTATGAATATACCAGTTTGCCAGTACACTTGAAATTAATGGCTCGAAGATTAGATGAGCCTACAGTCTGGCAGCACATTGAGCGACGCTTCCTGATGAAGTGTCCCTCAATGAAATAGGCCGCAGTGACCCCTTACCAGCAGGTGGGCTGTGTGTCTGTCTGCCAACTGATGTGGTATAAAAAAAGTTTATTATAAAACCAATTTTTAACTAAGTTGTGGTAATGTCACTGTAACAAATCTCAAATGTGTTTGTGTTCCGTGCTACAAATGTTTGTGAAGGCTAATCAAATGCTTTTTCTGTCTTTCTTTTGAACTATTCAGGAACAAATTGAACTTATTGAATATTACAATTCAACTGAAATGATGAATAATGATAATAATAAATATTAAATTAATTTTTCAGACTCCGTCACTCCACTAATGGCAGCATGCTCAAACAGTAGTGCTAACAAGGACACTATTTACTATATAATAACAAAGTTAATAGAAAAAGGCAGTATCTTGAATGTTGGTGATAAATATGGACAGACACCGCTCATGAGAGCCATTGGGAGCGGGTTTGTCACTGTTGTCCAGAAACTATTGGGAGAGAAAGTTAATATAGAGATGAGGGATCAACAAGGCTGGACAGTAAGTTTGGTTGAAGTTTTTACTATTGTACACTATTCTAGTTATGTTATAACTACCTATTATGTAAGTGGGAATAAGATCTCAAAAGTGGTATTACTACCACAAAAAACTAAAGATAATCTTTTAAACTTTCATTATTGGGCAACTTAATCCTTCTAGCCCCGGATTACTAGACACAATAGAAAATCTATTGTTATGCGGCACCCGAGTGCCGGTTCGGCGTTGAGTGGTTAATGCATTCTGATTTGTTTGTTTTTGGCGCTTTATGCTGCATTCTGTTTTGTTTGTTTTTGGTGCTTTATGCTACTAGCCTACTATACCACATTTTATAGTTACTGAAAATTTGTATTTGTTTTGTGTTTAAGTCTGAATGTTTAAGTTTTTATTTTGTACCTTTTTTTGTATAAGTCATAAGTCCATAACACTGGGCTAAGCTTTTTTTGGGGTCTTAACAATCAATAGGATATTTGATGTTGTTCAATATACTTCATATTAAATACAAACTGCATATCAATAAAATCTCAACATCAGATTGTTAAATGCTATTAGCACTATATTTTATATCCTCTGATTTACTTATCTATTTGTTCTTGTTCTTATTGTCATTTTATCTAACATCCAACTGTTATCTTACCTCAAAAAGCTTTTTGCAGGCTTTATTTTGGGCAGCTCATCACAATCAGCCAGAAATTCTAGAAATGCTTATTTCTAACGGAGCAAGACTGACCGAAGTTGACAAATCCGGCCGTACAGCTCTGGACATAGCTATGTCTCATGATTATGAGAACATCGTTCAAATATTAAATCCACATGTCAACAAGGATAACAGTGATGCTGTTGAAAAGAGTTTCAATGCAACGGACCAGATTAGATCATGGTTTGATTTTTATCCAGGAGTCAAGAAAGGGCAAAAGTATGTAATAATAAGTCATCTTAGGGTTGCCGCACACAGGCCACACGCCATTGCTACAAACGCCAGTAGCATGTTTACTGCAGTTTTCATAAATTTTATATGGACTCGCCATCACGGATGCTGGTGGTTACCACAAATACAAGCTTTTATCTTTCTTCAGCAAGTGGCTGTATAGTGCTTGTGGCCTGCGTCGACGACCCTACATGAGATTACGTTAATAAAATAATATTGTCTAGAAGCTTTTACTTGATGAAAATTAGATCCAGTTATTAAGTCATTGTCACACACCTGCCCTGCGTTTGGCCATTTTCATAAATCTCAGTGGAAATTGAAATCACAAATAGTCAAGTCACATAGTCAAATATTCATCGGAATTGGGAACCTTTAGTCTACCTACATTATTCATGTTGTCAACAAATCAATTTTATTCTTTATTTGTTTATTGATTCATCTTCTACTTTTATATCAGTCCTCATATTATTTCATAATACATACAATAAAAGATAAAATGTTACAAAAACAAATGCTACCGTACGGCGATCGAATTGCTGTCTTATTGTTACTCAAAGTAATACTATGTAAATCAAAAAGATAAAATAAAATACAGAATGCGACGAAAAACAGTTTGTACGAAAAAGATTTTGATCAGTATTAATGTTTTACACTCCACAGACCAAATTATTCCGGTGAAATACCCCACCTTCTATACGGCATGAGCTGTGAGCGACTGACCCCACTCATCGAGAGTACTGGTATGGATATGAGAACATTCCTCCTGCTAGAAGAGCAGGACATGATCAAACTGGGCATAGACATGCCGTATGAGCGACAGCGGTTGAGGCATGGACTGCACAACTTCCATATGAGAGGGTGGAAGTTAAATGCAGTCTCTGGCCTGTATGCAAGGAAGGTTGAACATTTTACGTGAGTTTTTTTTTTTTTTTTTTGATGTGATTTATTGCAAAATGCTTTGGTGCTTTAAAACGATTGTAGCCGGTAAGGTGTACCCTATAATAATGATGGATATTATAATAATAATTAGACTGAGTATTCTGAACACAAAAAGAAAAAAAATTTTGGCCTGGCGGTGAATCTGGCCCTTATTATATATTTTAGCCATGCCTTGTGCTGAAGAGTCCCGTGCTTATTATACTCTTGTGACATATAAAACAGTTTAAAAAAGACCATTGTGTACACAGCGCCATCTAGCCACAAACTGAAATTTCAATGACAATAATTACCCATACCATAAATGGATAAGATGACACTATTTACTTCTTTTTAAACTATTTATTCCTTCCATAATGTCTCTTGTCTACAATATTTTTACTTCTCATAATAGCACAGACCCACATTCAATTTAAATAAATTAATTTATTCCTTTCAGAGTATTAGATTGTCTGACATCATTGGGCTCCCACTTACAACAAATTTACGTTTTGGAAGCAACATTGCAGTATGTCTTAAGAGAATACAATAAGATTCAAAATCAAATAAAGTTTGAGCCTCCTGACTCTCCGCTTGTCGTCAAAATGAAGAGTGCTGCCAAGAAAATGGTTACCAATATCAATAGTATAAGACGCGAAGTCAAAATTATGAAAAATGTACTTGTTAAGGTGAGTTTCAGTTTCTGAGAGTTGACGTAATGTAGAATTCGATTTCGTATATCAAATAATTTGGTCTGATAGGCTACGTAATACACCAGATGAGCCCTAGAAAGGGCTCCTAAAGTTTGATTCATGAAAAAGTTTATTCTAAAGTACAGAAAGTATTATTCTATTTTAATATCCCACTGTAAGGCAAAAGCTTTAACATCAGGTCATCGTGCAGAGGAGGGGTACAGGCATTTCCTAAAACGGGAACCGAAATCTGTTTCCAACTCATACATGCACCCTTCATCATCATCAGCCTGTGATAGTCCACTGCTGGGCATAGGCCTCTCTAAATGCTCGCCACGCCAATCGGTCCTCGGCCACTCCCATCCAGCTCCTGCCAGCTATCTTGCGCAGATCATCGCTCCACCTGGCCTGAGGGCGTCCTACACTACGTTTACCGAGACATTCACCCTTAACCGACTACAATATTTTAATATTACATATTTTATTTCCAGATAAATAGAAATAATCCACAGCCAGCAGATCTGATCAAAGAGAAGACTGTCAAAGAAATAGCCCTAGGCTACGTCACGGAGGCTTTCGTCGTGTGTTCGCTCGCACTGATGGCGTACCAAGCCAAGTCCTTCATATCCGTCTTCCTCAAGAAATAGAAACCTATTTGTTATTTTTGTTATTACATTTTTGAATATGTGATTCGTTTGGTTTTATTGTTCGTCCATTTTCGTCTAGTTGGTGTCTTGGGTAAGAAGTCGGTAGTATTGCACAAACATCTATCCTTTAAGGTAAGTGTTTTCTACAAATAAAAAGTTTTTCGAATTTAGGTATTAGAATGGTAATTGATATACCTGCAGTTGTTTATTAATATTGCTGCCTAATTATTTCTTACCATTTTATAAAATATGAATTAACACTTCTTTTGGATTCAGACAGTTGTGTGAGATTTGTTATCCTTTGGACACATGTTTGATAACATTTCCAATGAACTACTTTAACGCCCATTGACCACAGACCAGTTCATGCATATTCGACATCATGCCATTTTACATCACTATAACTATGGTTTTTTTTTTTGATCTGATCAGAAATACTGATGGAGAATTTGTAGAAAGCAGTGGGTTTTTTCATACTTTTAGGCTTCATGTAGACGACGCCGGAACCGGACCGGCGCCGGACAATATGTATGAAAATAGAACACGGTTTCATTCCAGCGCAGGCGCGGTTTTTATTCCTATAGATACAAAAACTCATACAGATAGTCCGGCGCCGGTCCGGTTCCGGCGTCGTCTAAATGAAGCCTTACGATTTACATTATTATATTTTGCTGACATATCTTTTACATTACAGCATCATAATTATCAGCTAAAAGACTTTCACTTCTGTAGGTCACCCCCAAAGATCTCATCTCTAAACTGGTCGGTCCTGCGCCACACGCATCCAGTTGATTCGCACGATCTCTATTAAGCCATCGGTCACTTCGTGACTTCGTGAGGGTCCTCTGCCACCATTCAAGGACATTTTCGCCCCAAAGGTTAGTCCTTCTCGCTATTGTTTCCATCGAAATTAACAATTTGTAATAAATTACGAATAAAGGACAATGCAAAAGACTAGGCCCAAAAAAAAAATGTTGTGAAGATTTGGGACATAGCCTGCAAAGTAAAACACCTTGAACTTTTATTATGGCGTCGACAAAATTGGTCCTACTGAAAAAAAAAAAATGATTATTATTATGTTAATTATTCATGTTCATATAAAAAAAATTATTATGGTCGATAACTTTTTCCCCCTGGGACCGATTATGGTGTCATCATAATCAAAGTTGATGGTGTGTGTGTGTGTGTGGTCTTTCACATAGAAATACATCTCATCTCTGCACATTAACTTAAATTTTTTGGGCCCATTGTTCTTAGCAAGTTTTGCATTCTCCTTTGCCTCTGTCGAGGCCATGTTAGTCATTAAATTGGCCATTTTCAACCGTCCGTCACTGAGTAGTCAATTCACGAGAACGACTGAACTAATATTCGTTTCCAGAAACCAATATGTCGCAACCATACTGGCTAAAATTAGCGATGCGCTCTGCCCTACTTCATACACACACCCCTTGAACAATAATTCATTCTTTACTTAAACTATGATGCAACTAAGATTGTACCTACCTGGATTGAAAATTATGATTGTCATTTGCGCGTACATCTCACACGGAGCGACCTTCGTATCTATTTTTGTTAAGACACATTTGGCAGGGTCTCAGGATTCCATCTGGTGTTAATTAGGGTCTGGTAATGAATTACATGTGAGATCTACATAGTTAATAGTGTAATTATTCATAATTATACCGACAGTAATTTTTCGTTGATATAATTCGGTGTGAGTGTAGGTCACGAACGTGTATATTTTACTCTTTATATCTAAGCTGCCTCGATTACGCGTTTGATCAAATGAATGATCCTGCGTTCCATAATTTTAAAATAATGTGCAAAGCGTCGTAATAATACTACCCGAACATACATAATTTTCTAAATAGTATTTTATTAATATGGCAAACGTTTTTTATAATAATCATTACATTTATGGCACCTCGATGGTTTAGTTGTTATGATTACCTACAAGGTCCTGGGTTCGTATCCCGGGTGGGGCAAAATTTGCATTGGATTTTTTGAATATAGCTTGTTTGTTGCATTTGGCAAGCGTGGGGATCAAGCCAGTGATTTAACATTGTGAAGATGACGTCTTGATTACAATGATGGTGGCTTTTGTCTTGCAGCAGGGACAATAAAAAGAGCCGATATGACTTTAATCTATTTCTGCTAGTAACGTGGTGCGTGGCAAAACATTATACATCTTGCAACATGAATGGCTTACCCTCAGAAGTATTTCCCATAAGAAACGACCAAGCGTCCTCTATTAAGAGCTGACAACGCATGTGTATCAAATATGTCCAAGTAGACCGCGTGCATCCGTTCGCATCGTATGTTTTAAATATTAAATAAAAAGAGTACATAATTTCAGCTTGTTTACATAGTTTCTCACTGAAGCACCGGCACAGAGTACTTAGGTATAGGTACGTTGTTGTAGAAATAATCTATAATTGATTCTGGCCACTACTTAGCTATTATTAAGTTGTTTACTGTGGCGACAATCGTGTATAATTGCTGTGTCTATTATGGGTAATTTTACGATTATCTACAAAATGTACTCGTACTTAGCCTGAGAGCATTAGGATTTTCTTCGTCACGCATGCAATTGAAACATTGCTATTGTATTTGAATAGGCACTAGTGAATTGGTTTTAATGTTTTGGGAAAGGACAACGCAAGAAGTTGTATGGACTCTGTCCCCACCCACCAACAGACTTGGCACTAGTTTCAATATTATTATGACATTCCTTATAAAGACAAATAACCATTTTTAATCCAAAAAATGACGGGGTATTCAAAAACAATAAAACCGTGCTTATGCCGTACGCCTAAGATTCAGAATTGCGCTGTAAGTGTCTAGCTTCAAGTAGACTCGACTGTAAAATATTTTTAAAGATTATATTTTGATTGAACACTTTTATTTAGGCCAGGGGGGTTACTCTTGATCGCTTGCACATTATTTTCACAATTATCTGTGTCAAAAAAATACTTGAAAAATACAACATTCAAATTCTATTTGCGTGAAATTCCCATTCCTACGGCGGATGTCGTCATACAAAAAAAGATCAGTATGGCAAGAGGTATAAAATCTTTAAATTCCATAAATATAGCAAAAAATTCTGTAAAAAATCGTCATGATTCATCTAAATTAATGTCTATGTGCGACAAAAATGGCAAAGATTGATTCGGACCAGTCGATTCTTTTGATACGGTCTTCGATTCCTTCGTCGCATTCGGCGCGGATCAGAGTGCCTTCGCCTTTATACGAGTAGGTATTACGAGTAGGTATGTATACTACTCACGTCCTTCTGTGTCAAAACGTGATGCAATACTCACCAGTCCAATTCTAATTGTAGTTTCATCCGGTGCATTGTTTTGCAATGCTCTTTGGAAACAATGGCCATTGATACTTACCTACTACTATAATGTATACTTCATTACGGTACGGTATTGCAAGTAGCGTACAGTTATTTACAAAATAATGAGTATCTGCATCGATCAGCTTTTTTTACAAAGGCTTTGAATACTAATAAATGCTACTACTACTAAGTAGGTACTGAAAATTATTTGCGACCACATTTTGTGGCATATTTTGTTTCTAATATAGCCATAGCCAGTTATTCTGACGATTTACCAAACTAGTAGGCAGATTTCAAAGCTTTCAATAAAAGTAGTAATAAGTTTAAGTAAGTATACTTAGTACCTATGTTGGAAGTTTCAAATAAGTATAAAAATCCATTTAGGGTCCAAGGCCTCTTGTTTGGTCTGTGTTGACAAATCGCCCTTTTTATTATACGACAAGGTACACTTAATGTACAGACAGTCGTGTTGATTATTTACTTTTCTATTCTATCCTTAGACTCTTGACACCAAATTGTTCCAAGTATAACTATGAATTCCATACTTTCAAAATATTACTTATGGTTTGTTAAATCTTGGATGATCTCTGCGACAGCTGTCATCGATTTGACAACAAATACCTATTAAGCTTGGTTTACCGCCCGAAACGAAATGTTGTGCTGTATTACATTAAATTACCTACTATATTGGCAGCATATCAATCAAGTACTTTGTGGTATTAGGTATACCATTTAATTAAACTAGAATGGATTAGAAGGCAATGCAAAATGCCATGAATAATTCACTTAACTGCCCTCGTAAACAATACACATAGCATCGAAGCTTAGAATAAACTGGTTTCGTTCATATTGCATTATGGAGGTAAGAAATAATAGGTTTCTGTTTGATTTTATGTTTTATTGACATTTAAAACTTTCATAACAACTGTTTGTACTAAAATATAAATGTGTATCAAGTTAAAAGCTGTTAAATTTGTGTATCGAAACATGCTTGTTATCGCTGCTTCATAGCAGATTGTGTTAAGCAAAATGGACTTTAAGTTTATCTACAATTAAGACACTTTCCGACCGTCGTTGTCATAGCCAATATTAACACGTCACACCAAATACGAATTGCACATATAATAATATCAATGAACACGTTTTGTAAGCTCCTAGGCCTTCCATAAACTACCCGTGTCCTTAGTAACATTCACATGACTTCAATTCTTAATTTTCTACATTTGACCTACCAACGGAATATCGAAAATAATATCGGGAAATGCATAACGAATGCACAAACTCCTAACAATCACAGTGAAAGCAATGTCACTAAAGCAACATCCAGCGCGGCCAACAGACCGCGACTGCGCTAGTGAACGATGGAATAGCTCGAATTGATCAAATTATAAGTGTTAATCAATTTGGAGATTCTCTATTAAGATTCTAATTAGACATGAGAATGTCGCCGATACTCCTTACAGTATAATAAGACGTAAATTAAAATAAATTATTAACAGTATGGAATAGCTGCTGCCGTGTTCGCTAGCGTGGGTCGTCGCTCAGTGCTTCTGGATGGGGATGTTTCTATCGGTGATGGCGAGCTGCGGCAGAGGCGCCTCCACGGTGAGGACGCCGTCTCTGGACAGGGAGGACTTGATCGCCTCCGGATTCGTTCCCTTCGGCAGGAGGAATTCCCTGTTGTACTCTCTGTACACAGACTTAGTGTCTGATTTCTCTTCGTGTTTCGCGTGGACCTGGAAAATTTCATCAACGAATTTTAGCACCTTGTCTGACAATTTAAAACAATCTGACAGATTCTAATCGGTTCTACCCTAACATTCTTGCATGTCTGAGTAAGAACACTGAATCGTTCGTCAACCCCGATAAAAATCGAAAAGCCTGCGTGCACTAAAGCGATAGTGAACGTTGGCATGATGCCGGCACGGCGGTATTCAGCCAATGTTTTTTACAATACCTAAATAGATTTATTATTTCGCGGATAATTAATCTTCATTAGACTGAAACAAGAATTGGACACCGCATTGGCAGAATAAATTGCAAGGTGACATAAGTCTCAAGCTTTTTTTCGTGCAAAATACTTTAAAATGTGCATGTAATGCAAAAAACAAGCCAATGGCGTTGTTCTCTTTGTGTGTTCATTTGCATTAAAACTTCTTATCGTCAGGTAGCCAAGATAAAATTATCTTGTGTAAACTGAAAATAGAAACATTAAGAGAAATGGAGAAATTTTCTCCATCTCCGTTCGTGGTTTTCACATGAACTTTACTAATTTTAGTATGTAGGTATTAGAACAATTTTTTTGAAAACGAATGGCAGGCTCTTTGCCTAAGAGTATTATTACTACAAGAGAAATTGAAAGTTACAATAATTAAGTCTGATACGCACCAATAGTTTGTTGTCTACTGTCTTGACGACGATTTCCTCTGGTGTGTACTGGCTGACGTCGAAACGGAGTTTGAGCGATTTGCCGTCTCCCTCATCCTGAATCAGTGGGGAGTTGAGACTGTCCCAGTGGCTGGGTTCAGCCAACTGTCTGCTGTCACTGTGTTGTGACGACGTCGTAGAGCTGAGGATAACGAAAATTCAAGTTTAACAAAATATTCAACATTTAAACAATAGGTTACGTAATTGCTCCTTGTATGACACCCCCGTGACTTTCAGTCAAGGATATTATTGTGATTGACAATGATAATAATTCGGTGATATAAATGTGTCTAGAACTTAGGACTAAGACTGAAACTATTTTTCCAATAGAACATGGAAGTGCTTTGTTAAATATAATAAGTTAGAACGACTCGATAGCTTTGAAGAGTTCGGTGCTGTGCGGAATGACGTCAGATAATAAATTATACTCTATTATGTATATATAATAGGTGACGATTAAACACATGACATGGACAAGGCTAGGTTACATAAGATTAGGTACTTATACGTTGGTATACTTGTATGGAGGTTTGCTTTTGACGGAATGCGTAACTCAAATATCGACTACAGTATGACACGATTTCGCATAGCATTATAAAATGTACTAATCTGTGAAGAGTTGCAACAGTGATGAATTATCTCTCATTTTAGCTTCAATTTAAAATAAATCTATGGTTGTCATGCAGAATTCACTCTTATTATAATAGAAATGATATCATTGTAAAAAAAAACTACTAATTATTATGACAAATACAACGAGTCGGCAGTCACACGATTAATCCGACATGCAAATAGCAGCAAAAGCCCATGTTTACGGTGCATTAGGTAAACTTAAATTGGTTTTGCCGCAAACTTTTAAACGGTTGTGTCCGTCATCACGCAACCATTCCAGACAGAAAAGAAAATCATACTGATTTAATCCCACATCGGTCGTTGTTGCAGTCAAAATATAACTTTTTACATTCTATGTAGATTGATAGCAACGATAAGTGTACAACTGTTAAATCATTGGATAAAGTCCTTGAACTAACGAACAAAGACAAAACCCTGAGAAATGATATTCTGATTTAAGCGGTCAGATATAATCTGATTGCTATAGGCAGTTTCAATACTTTCCGCGTGGGTGGGCATACAAAATTAACATTCGCTCCGATGTGTATGCGCTTTAAAAATACAATAACTATTGAGACCTCGTTGATGCTGCAAATATTTCCGCTTTGCCGGTTATCATCATCAGCTGACATCATCATCAGTGCAACTCAATGCCAGTGTCAACAAATGAGCTCATCAATATTTAGAGTCTGTGGGCATTACCGATGTAATTTGTTACCGATTGTGTATTTGCGATTGGGACAGTCGTAAATTCTAGAATAATCCGCTGTGTGAAGGTTGTTGTTGTATATTCTATAGGTGCATAAGCTAAACATTTTTTTCCTTCATAACGACCTATTGACGGACGAGAAGTACGATTAGTGACGGAGTATAGCGTTCTGCATTTTACACGAAAATTAAAAGAGCCATGCAATTTCTTGGAAGCGAATTTGAACCTGTTTTGCATCCGAATTAGCCTGAAGATAAGTATAACGTAACCTTTAACCGGTTTATGACTCAGACGAGAACCGGTTTTCAGTTTTAAAGTTATGCATTTTGTTGTATGGTCAGCAGCAACAGAAATATGTGTAAGTGCAAAAATGCCTAATGGTCACGGTGTCATTACTTTATTTGTGCAGTTACTGTTGGAACAAGGAAAATATAACTGCATTTATAGTTAAAATCCAGAAAATAGGTACATTTAAAATGAAATACCTACAGAGTCTATAATAAATTAGTATAAAACGCTCGTAAACCTGAGATTATTATTTCTACATTACTGGAGTCATAAACACGACATTTAATGTTTCAACAAAATAATAAACTACATCGTAGTCCTACTTAGTTATTTCGTGCTGGATTATGTTAATTACAAAATATACATTATACATTTGAGGGAAATCAGAACCAGTCATTTATTTCTATTTTTCCATTCTACTAGTTATCCACAAAAGATTTGTTTTTGTTTTCCTTCTTTTACATCAACAGAGCAACGAATCAAACGTGATGTAGGCATAGGAATTGTTTGGGTATTGATTGGAGCACAGATACCTAATATAAGATTGGAGTAGTGTCATAGACTAAATTATATTCCGGAAAAATTACACATTTATCCGGAGATAGTGTCCTAAAGTCCACGCGGACAAAAATGTGGGAGGAAGCGTATCGTAGGTTCTTATGAGTACGGTCAACAGCACATCACGGTAAACACTTGCAGTTCGATAATAGCACTTATGCCCCCGACGACATAAGAGTGGTACAAAGTCCAAAGTGAAAGTCTGACGTGCTTTTGACTGTACCTTTAGCGTAATTTGATAAAATATTTTGAACCCCTGTGAAACGATTCCCTTATCTTCTTTCGATTTTCAAGAGTATTTAGTCAAGTCACGTGTGCACTATATTTTCATTGACATGTGGATTTAGTAGTTAATTGTAAGGAAAAGGTAAGCCACAGTTACTTCCAAAACAACAATCGACGAGTTGAACTTACTGTAACCCAATTTGGGGCATTGTGGCAGTATGTGGCTTACTTTGTTTGAAATAAAGAACGATTTAGCTCACACTGAGCAGGGTTATTTTGTAGTGATCAATAATTGAAAGCAGTTTCGTAATGATAGCTTCAAATTACTAAAACCATTATTTAAGTATTGATTTGCAGAAGTACCTTAAATCTTAACGAAATGTCGGGCTTTTAAAAAATAAGGAGCATCGTTCTTGAACAAGATTCAAAATATTGCGTCATTAATTCAAAAAATATTTTATTATTTAACATTCTAAACATTCACATTGAAAATAAAATTTTGATTTCTGTCAGTTTTGATTTCCCACAATGCCATACATAAAAGTAGGTAATATTGTATAAATACATTGTACACATACCTACACTACACTACATCACTACACATAATTATGCATGCATAAGAATATGTTAATATAATGCATCGGTACTTATAAGATCATTACCTCTCTGACGACTTGGTTACTCCTCCGGAGGAAGCAGATTCGAAATTGTAAGACATGCAAAAAGCAATATTTGTTGTTAGTTTTATTAAGCTCGTAGTTCGCAAACCATTTATTTATGTACATAAATGTATTTTTATAATAATTATATTTAATTGGGAGAGGAATAATTATAAGATAGGTATATTAGATACTAGCTTATTAGGGCGTAATATTGCTATTGTGCTAATAAATTAGGTAGGTACAATATATTTTTTTATTATATACCCATTGGTAGTCACTCTAACATTGATACTGACAGATTTTTGTACAAAAATGTTCACCCTATTGTTTAATTGTAAATGCGTTATCAAATAGTTACACTGGACTGAACTTCACCTTACGATAAACATAAAACATCTTTATTTCAATTACAAAACGATTCGAAGATCAGTATATTTCAGTATGAGTTAACTGTACCTAAACATACATCAGCATATTAGTAACAGTATTAAAGGGTTTTGGCTAGTATTTTATTTATATTCTATGGTACCTATAGGTAACAATATCTATCAAAATGTTCGAAAAAGCTTTAATCCTTTCATAACATTTGGACAGCTGTTTGGTATTTTGTATTCGAGTAAAAATATTTTTTTTTGTTTCCAATGTCATGGTTAAGAGGTTATGTATTACAGTACCTAAGCTGTCATAATCGTCTCAATTGAAATAGCAATCTTTGTCGTTGACATTAAGCTGAAAACTGTTTGAGGTAATTTAAGTAGGTAGCTTGATTTGCTGCCTCTACTTATATCGGTAACTTACGAGTACAAATACGAGTTTTATGTCAAAATGTTCAAGTTCGTTAGTCTACGGTCTTTTTGATTATTATGATAACGTTCTGTTTTGCAATTGGATCGGTTGCGTATTTAATTATGCAAACAACTACGATATCATCGTATGTCAAGTACAAATTAGCTGTAAACCTAATTTATTTTAACCAAACTTTTTGATATGTTTAACGATTTTCTTCTTTAAAGCATAGAATTAGATTAATTCTGTGTTGTAAATTGGTTGTAAAGGAATCAAGTCTAACTTCTAAAACTTCTGAAATAAATTAATAATCTTTCTTATGTAAAAACTAAGTATGTAGGTACCTACCTACAGAACAGGGAATTAGATAAAATATTAGATACGAAAAAAACCTAATTACGATAAGTATGTACTTTACATAAAGCATGTGGGAGATAACAGGACGACAGCAAAATGTATTTTCTACTTGCGGAAAAAAGCATTTAATAAATTAATTATCGTGTCTATTAGCTTACATTATAGTAATAGGTACCTATAATATGTTCAAGTAATAAAGCCATTGGTGTTCAACACCGATACATAGAATACTCATATTTATGCAAAACAGTAAGAGGTGAATAACTGCGTGGATGACGTCAATACCGAAAAAATAGATACTAAGTAGGAATATTCAACACTGTTTTAAATATGTAATGTCAACCGATTTGTCTCTGTCACCAGCTGTTACACCAAATATGTACAGTCACTTGTTTCTAAACCAACCCACACAACCAACCAGGACTATGGGCGGTCACCCACACTCAAATTGCTGAGCAATGACTAAAAATATTAGGTGACGACATTCATTCATTCTTTTCCGTCTTAATCGATTGACTTAGCGTATTAACATATAGGTACTGGCGCCAAAGTTTACTTATCCTCAAATGTGTGTCATAGATTGGTGGTTACGTCATCGACTCTGATCGTGGCTGAAGCATTACCGACTCACTCCAACTGGGTCATGTATATGCTGTAAACATAACTTTCAGTGCGCCCGCACGAACAGCTTTACACCTACAATCGTTGATATTGTAATCGTTAACCTGTTTTCGCGAAGCCTACGGATTTAGAAGTGACATTGCAACAGCGACTGCATTTCGGAATACGTCCGGTAATCTGAGAGCCAAATCAAATTCAAAAGAATTACAGAAAACAGCACAGTCAGTGATGTTTTTAGTGTTGTCCTTCGATGACAAACAAAGCTGCATAACATTAAGGTCTTTGCTTACTGAAGCAGTCATTTCACAAACTACCTACCCCCAAATTCTTTCGAGATGAAAACAAGGGCGTGGAATTGGAAGAAACATCGCCTGACTCAAGTAGTGATACTGTTCAGGGTATTTCTCAAGAAAATATGCTTAAACGTACAATGTAAATATACCTACTTTGACACTTTAATTATGTCGTTTGTTTTAAAGCCAGTAGGTAAGTTACGGCCGCGCATCGGCGATAAATCCACATTGCGTAACGCCAAGTGAACCGATATATTGTGTTTACAATTTCACACATTCCACTGTTTTAGCAACAAAACGGTCTCGTTCAGAGCCGGCGCCGCTATTTCTATTTATGACATCATCGTCGGGCTTACGTATCGTTGCACGCTTTAAATGGACGCGACTGAGATGTCTGCAGTAAAAGCCGTTCCGCGGAACGATCCCGAATAATGGCTTTTGAATATAAACTTTCGTGGAGTCGCACCGCGAGGTCGAGTGGGCGATTCTTGCGAAACTCTCGCACTCATTAATTCAAGATTCCCTTTTAGGAAAACAGGGTCGGTTAGCCGACCGCGCCGTTCGGAATAATAATGCAACCTCTGCGACCATACTACTTGTTGTACGTAATACCCACATAATCGCTCAAGTTTGGTTCGTATACCTAATCCAGAATCAATACAGAAACAATTAATACCTATTCGTGAAAGAAAATTCGTCCTTGAAGTAATGTCAACAAAAAAATATTTTATTCAAATTTCTAAATTAATACATTACATAGTCGTCTAAGATACCGAAGCATTAGTAAACAAAAGTCATAATGTAAATTTTAAATTCAAATAATTAAAAGTTAATATCAAAGTACCTACTAATCAAAGAGTCAACTTTTACTTTCGGGTTAACTAAAATCAATACAAAATAAATACCTTGTCGTGCTCTTGAAGAAATTGTTGCTCTCTCTGTTCATGAGTTCTGATCTGAATTTGCTCATCTCTTCTTCCATTTTCCTCATTTCGGCGTCGAATCTCTCCCTGATGCTAGAGAATTCGGTGTCGATGACAGAAAAGTCACCGAGCTTGATCGGGATGTTTCTCTTGTGACCACTGTCAGCCATTTTCACGTGTGGAACTGCTGAAACTAAACAAACACTGGCGGGATAGTTCTTGTGTAAACACGTATCACGGTGTCACGCACTCGACGGCAGGCAAGGCAGCACTGATCATTAGTCGGCGACTCGGGCCAGGGGGCCTGCGCACAGTTTTAAATAGCCTCTCGTTCGAACACTCGTTCGGCGTCACTCGGCCCACACTTTCCTTCTCGCTCATTCCACCGACTACGTCGACGGAATCCTCATGCACCGAGACAAACGCGAGATGCCGGTAACTACTACGTAATTTGATTGATGAATCATTCAAACCTTTTCTGCGTATGGCGATCAGCACCAAGTACCAACCTACACCCCCCTAAATAAGAATGTTATTCATTGCGTTATTTTGGTTCAGCTGAGTTGTCCATTTGTCATATTTCAATGTCGGTGTGTAATGCATTCGAACTCGAAGACATCTGTCGGTTCAGGAGAAGTATGGATATGATTAATGAAAACAATAGGTGAACCTTGACCAGAGAACGTTTAAAGTTATTGCAAGATGTTGTGTAAAAAATATATTGAATAATGTAGTAATTCATTTTTTAATCGTCATTGGGCAGGTATTTATTAGTAGGTAGGAATAGGAAGGTAGTTTGGATGGCGCAAAGCGCATGGCAGCGCCCAGAATGCCGAAATTTTGGAAATATGATGGTGGGTGATATTGTAGCTGGATTTGCTAATTTCTTCGAAGCCTGCAAGATGTTTTTGGATAATCTTATGATCTTTTCTATATTAGGAAGACAAATGTATGTCCTTAACTTTTCCAGTTCTTAGGTATATGGTGTATTTTGTATGGGCTTCTGCCCAAATAAATCTATTGATTTTTTTATTTGCTCCGTAGGCTGTGTGCCGGTTTCTGTGAAACTACCACTGAGGCGTCTAAAGGGCACTGTTTATTTGATGGTATAGGTACCATCTATGCAGGGGAGGGAGTCCCACATAACATTCGTTCGGATGGTGTTGTCACTTATCAGCATGCGTTGTTTTTTTTATTAATATTATGCTCATTACAGATATGAATTACGAATGTATCTATTTGTATTGGTCGAATTCATCTCCAAACAAGTACGATTATTCATGTTTATGTTTTCAGCTGCCAGTAAATTGTCCTTGAAAATTGTTTTCTCGATGTTTGTGTCATTTTTATATGTAACGTGCGTAAATGTAGAGCAATGCAATTTCGTTGAAGCGATGACTAACAGCTAAAACTCGCGGCCGCAAAAAGTTCTATCTAACCTGTATCCATTGTTGTTCGAATTTCCTACGCAACTGGTCACACATGTTATTGTGTTTACAGTGTGAAAGCAGTAATTTCAGGAATAACTCTTTCCATTTATTTTCTTGGTAGCATACACAATTCTAGATGTTATTGTAAACAAGGACGTTCGTTCAATAAATATAACATTAATTCTTGATTTCGAAATTTTCCGCGAGCTTTCTCTCGATATTCAGAACTCCATTTGTTGTACCATTAGACACATTTTACAAGTACCTACTAGGTACTTTTAGAGATAAATGCATTTCTCTTGTTAATTACAATTTATTATACATTTACAATATTAGGAATTAAGTAAACGGCGTTAAACATTGCAAGCGCGGTAAAATCTATCTGTCCTCTCTCGGCTAGTGCGGGGCACCGTACGCGGTGACCATAGTGATGTGTAATTCGATTCTACTAATTATTCGTCTAACAGTCGGCCATCCTGCAACTTCCTTCGTCCCCGAAGGATCCTTCATTCTTCAAATGTCCATGCTGCTACACGTTCTTCCGTAGTAGGTTCGTCTCGAACAGCTGAACTGCAATTCCTTGCAGAATTTCTTCAGGCTTCAGCTCCAGTCGGCAAAATCCAGCTTCAGCTCCAGTCAGCAAAATCCAGCTTCAGCTCCAGTCAGCAAAATCCAGCTTCAGCTCCAGTTAGCAAATTCCAGCTTCATTAAGTAAAGACAACGTCTTCAATTGGCATATACGACGATATGACGACACGGTATTTTAGATTAAGAAAGACCCCTAAAATAGAAGCCAAGAGCAACCACTATCGGGAATGATTGTACCTTCGACAATCCTCATTTTGTAACAATTTACCATACTCTCAACAGTTTCAAACTAACAAGTATACTCTTTAATTAACATTAACAATAAAATCAGAGCTATAACAACTACGCGTCTACCGTCGTCGTCGTATCGTTTGATGCCTCTGTCGGCATGTATAAGCCCTTAATAGCTTGTATCGTCTCAAGTCCACGTCGGCACGTCTCACGGCAGTATAGTATGAGCCACTCACGGCAGTACACTATGCCAATTAAGGCAGTGTAACATCTAAAGCCCCTCACGGCAGTACGCTGTATGCCAATTAAGGCAGCGTAACATCTAAAGCCCCTCACGGCAGTACGCTGTATGCCAATTAAGGCAGCGTAACATCTTTAGCCCCTCACGGCAGTACGCTGTATGCCACTTAAGGCAGCGTATCATCTAAAGCCCCTCACGGCAGTACGCTGTATGCCACTTAAGGCAGCGTAACATCTTAAGCCCCTCACGGCAGTACGCTGTATGCCACTTAAGGCAGCGTATCATCTAAAGCCCCTCACGGCAGTACGCTGTATGCCAATTAAGGCAGCGTATCATCTAAAGCCCCTCACGGCAGTACGCTGTATGCCACTTAAGGCAGCGTATCATCTAAGGCCCCTCACGGCAGTACGCTGTATGCCACTTAAGGCAGCGTATCATCTAAAGCCCCTCACGGCAGTACGCTGTATGCCACTTAAGGCAGCGTAACATCTTTAGCCCCTCACGGCAGTACACCTTAAGCCCCTTACGGCAGTGTAACATCATAAACTTTTAACGGCAATGTAACATGAGCTCCTTACTGCAAGTACACCTTAAGCCCCTTACAGCAGTTTAACATCATAAGCCCCTTACGGCAATATAACATAAGCCCCTCACGGCAATACACTTTAAGCTCCTTACGGCAGCATAACATCATAATAAGCCTCTTACGGCAATATAACATAAGCCCCACACGGCAATACACTTTAAGCTCCTTACGGCAGCAAAACATCATAAGCCTCTTACGGCAATATAACATGAGCTCCTTACTGCAAGTACACCTTAAGCCCCTTACAGCAGTTTAACATCATAAGCCCCTTACGGCAATATAACATAAGCCCATCACGGCAATACACTTTAAGCTCCTTACGGCAGCATAACATCATAAGCCTCTTACGGCAATATACCATGACAACCAGTACAAGAGTACCAATAATGGCTTCAGTGATTACTTCATCACATTGTTAACAAGGCATTCCTATGCCTAATTTATTATACCACTTAAGAAACATTTTTAATTTTAATTTAAGTTCACATTATTAGATGTTGATAACATGCTGAATGCATGATTTATCAAAGTTGGTACCTGAAAGTTAATACTGAAAAGAGAAACAGAACATGGCAACCAGTACAAGGGTACCAATAATGGCTTCAGTGATGACTACATCACATTGTTAACAAGGCATTCCTGTGCCTAATTTATTTACTATAAAACTCTATTAGATCTTCGCTTGACAATTTGACACAATTTAATAATTTGTGATAAATAAATAATATTGCTAAAATAGAAATGAATTAATTAGTTTATCTTTCCACTCTGCCCAGCTTATCTCATAGGATGCTTATTGATCATGCCACCCCTTGGCATAGATATGACAGGTATAATTTATTAGATATTATGTACAGTTTTATATCAGTGTACGCTCATCCAATTATAAGTAATTTTTGAGATGCACTGGGTGATAGTATTCTTAAATGGTTGTAGCTCTTTGTCTTCCTTAATTCTCTAAACAGACCTTCCAAAACATCAATAATTATTTATTTTAATTTCTTTTTACTTAAACTTTGTGCGGTCAGGAGAAGATGCACTTATTTAAGTTGTTTAAGACATTGTTTATGTTAAACCTGACTGATCATGAATTAGCAATTAACATCTTAATAACCAAATATTAATAACACACAAACAAATTATTTCTTTAAGTAATTCACATAACCAAAATATTGCAAATAATATCAATAATTAACACAAAACCAATTCTCAGTTTAATATTAATTGAATAAACTGAATATTATATTTAGTATTCATCACTATAACTTGCTTGTTCTGTTTATCTTTTGATGACAACTATAGTGTCTGTTTTAATCAAACATTTATTTAATAATTTTTACTGCACATGACGTGTCAGATATTTTCAATTTGTAATAGTATGGAATAATACAGCTTACCAAAAACAGCAACATAAATAAAGGATACCAAGGTATAGATAAATTTATGTGCAAGTCTTTCTATGACCTTGGGACTCATCAACCAAGACCAAAGATGTCACTTAGTTTATCATCACGTTGAACTTCCATCAATAAAACCAGCATTATTTAGCAATTCCATCACATTAAAACATGCCTCTTCAATGTAGATTTCAATATTTTCAGCAAACCAAACTTGTCGTTACTTGTCAACTTTGCATAATAATCCAAATCTCCAATTTAGAACAATACACGTCGAATCTTGATTAAAAGTAAGCCATAATACTTGTTATAGCTTAGTAAACAGGTTTAAGCATTGTTTACTTGTCCATTCTCACAGAAAATTACTTTTTAAGCTTTTTCATCGCCATTACAATCCGTGCAACTTTTCAGTTTCGTTTATGCCGTACATTACAAACATTGTTTACGCACGTGAGTAATTTATCGCACTTCTGAACTTTTAGAGATAAATGCATTTCTCTTGTTAATTACAATTTATTATACATTTACAATATTAGGAATTAAGTAAACGGCGTTAAACATTGCAAGCGCGGTAAAATCTATCTGTCCTCTCTCGGCTAGTGCGGGGCACCGTACGCGGTGACCATAGTGATGTGTAATTCGATTCTACTAATTATTCGTCTAACAGTACTAATTAAAACAGTCAAAATTAAGATTATTCCATTATTTGATACATTTATTACACCAATCAGCACACTTCTATTATTCAGCTAAAAGTTAGAACTGAACTGAAGTGTCAATTTAAAAAACCTAAGAGAAGGTAAGATATTAAAATGTTTAGAAAGTTCGTGTTGGATATTTTTGGGCATAGTTTAGTTTGTTGGTGATCGCAAAAATCGCATTTGGATTGCAGTACCAAACGTTATTCGCACCACCTTTGGCATACCAATAATAATTATATCGATGATATGATTTCATAGCTTGCTTGGCCTTTGCCCTACTAGGCTATAATCAGAAACTATTCGAGAATGCAAAGTACGTACAGCTCGTACAAGGTACAGTTATCGGCGCATAAGATACCAATAAGAATGCATTACAATAGGGTTGCTTAGTTGTTTTACATTGCATTGGAATTAAAAATATATTTTATGTGACACTACATGTCTTACACATAATTTAATTATGTATAATATTTTCAAAAGTTGGTATTCCGTTTTGATTTGGTAAATTATCGATAGTAAAATATGTGGTCCTGTGGAGACCACAGGGCCACATATTTTGTTATCAAGAAGATCACCACCACCAATAATAAAGATAATAAATATTGTCATCATCACTCACGAGTCACGACCTTAAGTTCGTGTCGAATGATTGACGAGTTTGACGACAGCCCTATTGCCCGTCGATTGCTGACGCTGCATCGGAAATGGGTTCCGTTTCCGATACTCGAGCGGTAATAGAGGATGCTCGCCTGTTTCGCTTAAGTAGCTTATATAACGTGGAGTTGAGCAATGATACTTAAGGATGTATGTATCACTATCTTTAGTCTGCGCCTTTATGAACCTACTTTTATATTGATTGTAGTGCAGTCATTGTCCGCATTTTTAAGAGGTAAGATAAGATGCTATTAGTATATGTGTCGCAGTATCATAGTTAGAGCCGAATTATAGTTATATGCCAAGGGTTATAATTATATAACGTAAGATGGTTATAAGGAAGCGATTTATAACTATCGTACGGCCACAATCTAGTAATATGGTTATCTGACTAAACTAATCTAGTTACATAGTTATAAATCTACTAAACAATTAAATAAAACGATTTAATGGTCTTTATTTTTGTTATAATCAACTTTTTGTAACCTACAATTAGTTACATTACAATACTTTTTATTAATAAAACGTGTCAGTCCGAATACGTAATTTTAAAAACCATTTCTTTCATTAATTTAGGGAATAGGTGTTAAAAAAAAAATAACCACGAAGGCTAAGGCGGGAGCTCCGCTACGCTCCGCTACGCTCCGCTCCCGCCTTAGCCTTCTAACCTATATCCATCCGAGTCGATTTCCGCCTCCGGCCGTTTATACAATGTTTATTAACTCACTAATAATATTAGTCGCCAAGTTATATTTATTACACCTCATCTATAATTCCATACTATAAAATATTTAGACGCCCGTTAATTTCTTAGTCGCCCCAGTCGATTTATAACTATAGAACTAGATTAGTTTAGTCAGATAACCATGTTACTAGATTGTGACCGTACGATAGTTATAAATCGCTCCTTATAACTATCGTACGTTACATAGTTATAACCCTGGCATATAACTATATTACAGCTTTATCTATCTTACTGCGACATATGTATACAGTCAAATAAATTAAAAACTTTCCAATCGTAGGAGTGTTTATGAAGTTTACCTCCTTCTTAATGTTTGTTCGTTTTGTGACAGACTTTGGATAGGTATTTGAATTTGTGTCAGTATAACTAGTACACATAACAACGACTTCTCTAGTAGACAGGCAATCAGTCAGCATAATCTACTTATTCCATATTTGTACTTTTCATATTTTAATAAATAATTATTTTGTTTATCTCACCGTGTCTGTCACAAAGAGGCTACAAATACATAATTGAAAACGAAATACGCTGTGATTAGATAAATTAACTCAGACAGAAACTGATTTTATATTGCAATCTTGGCAAATACAGACATTCTTTTGTCCACACATTTCGAGAGAACACAAACTTGCAATTTGTCCATGTAACAACAAGATTGTCCATAACGTCACATAGGCACAGCCGTGACACTCTCTGTACGTGAGAGTTCGAGCGCCAGCGACCTTGAGCCGAGCGGGCAAACGCTAGGGTTGCTACAGAAATGTTTACAAGAATCTAAGCCGAAATGGAATTTAGACTTGTGGCAAAGAAGATTACATAGTATGTTAGAAAATATAAACTTGTGCAAGGACATGTTAATGAAAGTAGGTTTGATATTTTATAATAAGTTTTTTAAATCTTTAAATCACTACATAGTTTAAAACAAAGTCGCTTTCTCTGTCCCTATGTCCCTTTGTATGCTTAAATCTTTAAACCTACGCAACGGATTTTGATGCGGTTTTTTTCATTAGATAGGCTGATTCAAGAGGAAGGTTTATATGTATAATACATGCATAATATAGTAGAGAAACACTGATAATTTTAGAGGTTTTTAATTTAAGGTCGTAAATAATCGCATTTTTTTGCGCTTACATTGCAAACACTGGCTGAACCCTACGAGATAGATCAAAATAATGTACTACACTATTGTGCACCTTAAAAAGTTTTACAAAAAAGTCCGAGATGGTATATGTCTATCTCTTAGGGATAACCCACAATAACCATTTTCCTTTACTTATTACGATAAAATAATGGCTTATTTACGAAAAAGTGATTTTAAGCAATACAGTATTAATCCTTATCCAATAAAGTACCATAAATAAATTGTGCATGATTTTGCATTGCGTAGTTAGTCCGTGCAATCAATCCGACGAGCGCCGAGCGAAGCATAACCCTTGGCCGAGGTATTCGGCAGACGGCGGCCCCACACACCGCGCGCCGCGCGCTCCCCCGCGCGACGCACACATAGCCCCGAGCAATTTTACGAGCACACATGCTTGAGTGTCGCTTCTTTACTTTAGTATATATTCTGTGACATAGGTCTCAAACTAATACATTATTTGTTCCAAAAACTTGTTTTCGATATTTCGGTCGCATTGGCGTGGGCTACAATGTCGTAAGGACGACTACAAAACTACAAAGTTGAACAAACTTTTATTATTTGTAGACTAAATAAAAATAGTAGGTACTGCACTTATGACCTTAAGACAGCTGTCGCAAATCGTCATCCAATTCTCTAGGCTATGTTCAGTAGTGGACGTCTTTCGGCATAAGATAGCGATGATGAAGATGAAGTTAGGATTTTCTGATTGGAAAATATCAGGCTGGAGCATAGATGTTTTAGATGTAAAACACCCGCGTGCCTCGGAATGCACTAGTTACCCTTGAAAAAGCGCCCAATTCCAATATCTTTGGCTAATGTCGAATTACACACAGTAAAAACGGAATCATTCGGGAGAAGTTACGCGCAAAACAAAAGGCGATTCAAAAGACACCTTCATAAACGTACGATTTTATGATGTCCTAACAATAAAGTCTCCAAAAACTTCTTAGAATGTAGGCAGTGTTAACACCCCGGGCTTCAGAATGCTCGTAAAACACCTACTTACGCCAGATCTGTCTGCGGTCGTGTCAACTTGCAACCCACCTGGCTATGACAGAGAATGTAGCATGCACTTTAAATGCATTGTCACTGATATATAGTATCTGGGTCTGTAGCAAAGCCGAATTTGGCAAGAAATGATATCATAAGTCTGATGGCTTAAATTCGGTACCCGACTGTGTTTTTTTTTTTTTTGGGCTTTGTTTTCAATTCCGAATCGGGCATTTGTGTAAGATTTCGGAATTATCTCGAGTTTTTGATCAATTTGGCATGCGTGATGGCTTAATAGATATTAACCTATCATCGCAATGAGGTCCTGATTTGCAATCATGGAGGTCTTTGTTCTACGGTAAGACACTATTAGTCTGATCTCTGTAACTAGAGAACTAGACCAATGGGATCATGACTACACAGCCATTTGACTGTGCAGATTCCCTCACAATATTTTCCATCACCGCTGAGGTAGATGCTCACAGAAAAATCCATAGGCTTGCGTTCAAACCATCGACCCCACCCATAACGCTTAAAGATGTCACTTTCATAATATAATATTTTCTTGTAGTAGGCTAATGTGATCTGGCGCCGTCGCCCCATTTACAAGCTTTGGCACGAGGTCGATGTCAACGCACCACTTGGACGCTGTCCATCCATCCATCCAACACGCATGCTTCGCGAGTGTTCTCCATTCTACTTTCGCAATCGGATGTCTTCCTTCGGAAGTGTAGCATTGAGAGGAGAGGTTCACAAGTTTTAGGGCTTAGAACTTAGCATATAAAAATAGCATGTTTTTTTTTATATATCACCAGGGCCCTCAAGACTACGGGCCCGCCTGATGGTAAGAGGTTATTGGTGGTTAGATGGTGAGGCCGTCGGTCACCTATGGACGCTTGTAATACAAGAGGCATTAATCACATCACACGGCGCCGACCTCGTAATTTGAAGGAAAAACAAACCGTTGGCAGCAAGAAAAAATGTTCTTTCTGCTGCCAAGACCATGCCCTCCAAAACAGCTCTGGAGACTACTCACCGACCGACAGAAACATAGCACAAAAATTATGAAGCGCTATTTTACTGTGGTCTTCCCTAAAGTAGAAGAGTTAGTAGGACTTTAGGTATTTTTTGTCCAGAAGAGCGGCTATGTTCTACCTCTCTTAATTATTATGTGTATATTTTATATGTATAAAAACATTCGAGGGAACTATCGCTTTTGTTTGGTTAGTTAGTTACAGCAATATTGCTTCTAATTTTCCCAGAAGTAGGTTACGGTAGGTACGTTATTTATTCCGCGGGTTAAAAAATTGTACCGCGTAGGTATCCCGACTGTTTCGTAGATAAAACGTTCGGGTTCTTAAATCTTGAAAGCTTTATGCGTGGGTACAAAGAACCAATCTTATTTAAGCAAGTACCTACCTACTTATACATTTCAAGCTGTACCTATCGTGCGTGGCAAAGTATTTTAAAATGTAAAAAAGTTTATTTCTTAAATTATTGAAATCTTGTTTGATCTGTTCTCCTCTACGTGTCCATGAATTAATTAAACAAATACATAATATATCTATTTGAAAGATTCAAAACATGTGCAATGTCATGTGTGTGATACCGCCTCAGTGGCTAAGCTGCTCGGGTATAAAACCCGGTTGTGGGTGGTGGAGGGGAAATCTGCCGCTGTGTTCCGGAGCCAGTAGGTACACTTGAATCAAAGGCTTGAAGATCATATTATGAGCCTACAGTCTGGCAGCACATTGAGCGACGCTTCTTGGTAAAGTATCCGCTTACCATCAGGTGGGCTGCGTGTCAGTTTGCCAACTGACTTAGTATAAAAAAAAATGTTCAAAGCAATTTACTTTACTGCATGCATGTAGGTACAGTTTCTCAATGAACGATGCCAAAGTGTCCTCTCAGTGAAATAGTTGCTGTACTTGTCTACAAATTAGGTTGAATACACATAAAACATATTGTCCAATTTACTGCAGGAAAGTTACGTAATCACTTAAATTGAAAGGGTCAAAATGAACACAATATTTGAACATTTGTCGAGAATTGAGAGCTACTTGACTAAATATAACTCGTTCAGCCTCCAAGCCAAGAGCAATCGGATGTTTCGAGATCGCAGGTATGTAAATATATTGTAGGTAAACACTCTTAAATATACGACAGTATAAACAGCTATGGATTTATGTTTTAGCCGTGGCTTTATTTGTTTTCGGACTGGGTCAGAAGGTAGAGGCATTCTATTTTTCTAATTCATAGATCAGTTGGCAGACAGGCACGCAGTTTACCAGATAAATGGTAAGCCGCACTGCAGCTTATTCCATTAACGAACACTAAGCCAGGAAGTATGATGTTCAAGCTTTGATCTTCGAGCATTTGATTTCAAGTGTAATGGATCTTACATTAATTTAATATTGTCAGAACAAGCAAGTTATCCTAACCGATTTCACCCGTGAGAGTGGTATAACTGATAATAATTTTACATAGTAGGTAGTAGGATGTTTTCAGTTTCCAATTGTGATATTGTAATTTAAATAACTACGTACTATTGAGTAAAGTGCCAAAGCAGGTTACCTTACAGGTACCTTTGTCGGTATAACATTTAGTTTATCCCAGAAAAAGTCAGTTTCTCACGGGATCGTGACAAATAATTTATCGTCCACTATACTGAAACCAAAAACATATTTATAACAACCTTTTCATCAAAGATTACAATGTAAAATTAGATTCATTGAATAAGTCACACTGTCAAAACAAATGACTAACGCGCCTAATTTACGGAGCTTTTAACAGACATTCGTAATGTCGTCTGAACGCAACTTTTAAAATTTCTACAGTTAAAATATTGATGGCAAGCTAATTAAAAAAGTTGTATACGTGAAAATCACACTGAAAACATATTATTCTTAGTTACCTATACATCGGTTTCACTTTTTTCTGTCTAAATAAATATATTGATTATTATAAAAGCTATAAAACCGACGGGTTATGTATGTATGTGTATAAAACACTTAAGTTTAAAAAAATACTGTCTTTAAAATATTGTATTTTTTAATTCGGAATTTCCATTTACACTTTTTGTTGAACTTTTTGAGAAACATTCAGAATGAGTTTTAGGTAGTACTTACCTACAAATTAATCTACCGTCAACCCTGATAGGGATTCAACTCCAAGATAATTAATTGCAATTTATTAAAACTTAAAAATACTTTATATTTTTTGATGACTTGATATTCCGTACACTACATTACTAAAATTCGGAATTCATTGTTATTTTACTATCGTATGTTACCCAAACCGCCTTAAAATAAAGTGACAGTAGACAAACAGGATCTTCGTTCGAGAAAGCTTTTACCCACCATTTGGTAAAACAGCAGTTCTATCCACTGGCAGGAAATTTAACGCTTCAAACAACGTCAAAGATATTTTTAGCCCTGATCGCTGTAAAAATAGCGTGTATCTCAGCATGGTTCAACCGCTGAAGCCATGGCTAACGTGGAGTTACTCATAATTTATTAGTAGATAGCTTTTTTACTTATCGGTTATATTCATTTCTGATGCAGTTTATTTAAAAAAATGTAGGTAAATAGCAATGAACAATGCAACAATAGATAGTTTCATGGCTCTACTGTGCTAAATAGTTGTTATAGTATAAAGTGGAGATTGTATATTCAACTATTGTAACCTTATTGGCGATTGAAAAGAGTACTGTTGAGTTTTTTGCCGGTTCTTCTCATCAGATGATTGCATTCCGAATCCGGTGGTAGAGTCACTATATATTTTTATTTGTTTCTGACGATTCATAGGTGCATCTTTGAAGCTTATTTAAATTAAGCATATTTTGATTTGATAAAGTTATGTCTAAATGTTGTAAAAAAAATAGACGATCTTTTTAGAATCATGGTTAATACTCTTGTGATTTATGACTTAAAAGTCTGTTTAAAAACAATTTATTGATCACAAAACTATTTTTATTGCATTAGAGATTGGATTATGCATACATTTCGATGCTTGTATCAATAATAATAATTGAAACAAGCGTTATATTTAATTTTAAAGTTCTGTCCGTGAAATTGTACCTATGTCTGGTTTTTTCATAAGTGTTAACTTTGTATACCTACCTATACTTATTGGTAGACGTTTTTTCCGGTACGCGTTTTTACTCAGTTGTTCCTTCCTAAATAAAAACTTTGTTTTTGTGTGTTGTTTACTAGTGTAGTTAATTTAGAAGCCATGACCACAATTTTAAACTACGCGTTTCACCGACACCATCGATTACAATTATCATAGTAGTTAAAGTAAGTATAGAAATTTAAGTAAGTGATAAATCTACATACTTTTACATATTTTATTCATTTTTAAAACAAAATTAATAAATATGTATAATTATTGGACAACATCACATTCATTGATTTGGACTTTATTTAAAAATCTGTGATTATGATTGCTGTACAGCACATTTGCTTTGCTTCGTCATCATCAGCTTCTTAAAACAGTGGTACGTTTTAATAAACCGTTTCAGTGTTTGTTGTTTTGTATTCATCATTCAAAATATTAAAATTTTCACCAAAGGAATTTACAATTTCTGCCTGTCAATAAGTTCTGCGCCCCAAAAGGCACTGACCGACACCAGATACGCACGCAACAACCAATTTAGCCACAACTGGAGGCGACCAAATAAGAACTTAGCCCGCTACTTCAAGGCGCCATCTTCCTACAACTGTCAAATTAAGTTTTACCAATAAAGGCGCCTCGTGGTGTCGTCATAGCGTTCTAATGTGTTGTAAAGTGAACTATAGAACACAAATTATGAAAAAAATAGTTGAATTGAAAAGCAAGCACGAAAAGGTCGTTGCAGCTATTTTAGCTAGCCAACTAAAGCACAAAGGTACATGAAAGTACGATTCGGAAAATGAAATGTGATATCACAACGTTGTTTTTATTACATTAAGTTTTCCGCTGCAAGTGTCGGGGACGTGATCTGGAGTCCACAATTCAATTCGCAGGTTATGTAAAAGTTTGCAATTAATCCGCGTTTGACATACATAGTGAATAAGTAGTTATTGCAACCGATCCCGGTATTCGAAGCAACTAGCGATCGGTATCCGTTGCGACTAAGGACGGATACCGGGATCAGACGCGACTACCCCATTAAAAGCAATATACGAAAAAAAAACTTATTTTTATAAATGCCTTTGCCTGCGACGTGGTGACATCATAACTTTAATAAACTGACTTCGCATTCTATCACGGAGCTAATGCAAGTGGAGAGGAAAATTAAATGTCGTATAATTTGATTGATAATAATTTTGTCAAAAATGACAGTGGTTGCTGCGTTTCTTTTGGCCTTTCCAAGGCAAAACATCTTGCTAACATGATCGTAATAGTAACTGTTTATTTTTTCAGTACGGAATGAAGATTTTTAATTACAATGACAAATATTTGACTTGTCTTAGAGCTTATTCGCTTTTATTACCTTACCACTCTAATGCTTCATCTCTCCTTTCCACCAAATTTGACATTTATTAAAACCTGCTGCATTGAATTGTCAGTCAAGATTCTTACGTGTGGGCAGATGATTTGATCAGTATACAAGTCTAGCTTGACATGTGCCTGGTCGTTTCATTACAATGCACGAGTTTATTGCCCGTATACTTGTGATATGAATCTTGATCTCGCCGTCTGCCATTGTGCCACTTCACACGACTCGTTGGTGCCTTGGTGCCTTGGCGCCTATCTAAGATTCAATCGTCTTGATTATGACTTATGCTTGACACTATTTAGATTCCAAACGGGCAGCCATATATTTTATGGCTGACTGTTGCCCGCTCGCCTTTATTAAAGTATAGGTGGCCTATGATTTGGATTTGTGGAGTTGAGTGTTGCCTAAATGTATTTCCTATTGAAGGTGGAAATCTACACCTTCGTTAAGAGAATGTGCTGATTTGATTTGATGCCTGTGCTGTAAATCTTAATTAAAGCCTGTTAAAAAATACGGCAGCCAAATGCACGAAGAAAACCGATACAGAAATAAACAAAATCAGATAAACTAGTATAATACAATGTCGATCAAAAGTGCTTTCGATCACTACTTTATAGTTTAAGTTAGAAAACAAAAGCGTGGCCACGACTCGCATTATGCCTGGTGCACGGAGCCGCCCGGAATGCAGATGAAAGCGATAAGCCCGGTCGTTCACTTCCCGGCCGATGGGAAGCAGGATGGCTAAAGAATAGATAAACACCTACTCTACTTTTTGTTGCAATTAGTCTTTTTTTAATTATACTTCAGGTGATACGACAATCATTATTATACTCGGGTTGTATCTAGGCACACAGCCCACTTTATGATAATGCGGGTTGCAGACCAAGAGCTAAGCTAAGGTAGTTTAGCTTAGCTTGTATAGCTGACGCAGTTTCTCATACATTGTGTTCAGATTGTAGTCTGCACACAAGTATGAAAAACAACTTCAGCTATAGGAGCTAAGCTAAACTACCTTAGCTTAGATCTTGGTCTGATACCCGCATAAGCAGCCGCTGCGGCCTTATTACCTACGTATTTTCATTTTCGGATAGTACCTATGTAGTAGTAGGTACAGTAAGCCGCAAAAGTAGCTGTACTTAATTTTTAGCTATTGCACGATCTTATTACCATGACATTTTGATTGTCAAATCCAAAGCTATTTTTGCGGCCAACTGTACGCCAGAAAGCAATGAGCTTTCATCTGCAGGCTTCTTCTCGAGTCTTTAATTTATATCAAGTGTACTGGCTCCCACATCATTATTGTCACCCAAAGTAGTGGTAGCACATTACATTTAAAAAAAAACTGACTGCTTGGCTACTTGACAAATGTTTTTATAATTTTAAAGAATATTTTAACTGGCGACATAATGTATAATTAATATTGAATAATTATTTTAGATATTGTGTAGTAATTATCATTTGACATTTTTTGAATTGAATTTGTTCTACGATTGATTTTGCATGCCTGCGAGCAGGCTGAACACATTGGACTTAAATATTTGTAAGAACTGTAATATTACTGTGTTTCTAGCAAATAAAAGGATTATTATTATTATTATTTTTCTTTTCTCTTTACTATTCTCCCTCCTGCTACAAGGAGTGGGTATTAAAATCCTGTTACGCGGACCTCAGTCAAGCGTAACAGGGTGGAGTGTTGTGGGCGTTAAATTCGATGACAAAAACTTTCGCGTAATGCGACATGTGTTTAGTATCGTGGCTTTCTGTAATGTATGCATTATGTGCGAAGGGATTTGTAGTAAATCTAGACTTTGGGTAAGACTTTTGGGTATGACACCTGTAGATGAAATTACTATGGGGACTATATAAACTTTTTCCGCTCGCCATTGAGTTTTAACCTCAATGGCAAGATCTCTGTATTTAGCAACTTTTTCTGATATTGTGGACTGGAGGTTGTGTGTATTTGGTATAGCTATATCAATGAGGTATGCTGATTTATTAGTTTTATTGAGTAACGTGATGTCTGGTCTGTTAAAGTGAACTGTTTTATCCGTAATAATTGTACGATCCCAGTAGATTTTGATGTCACTATTTTCAAGAATTGTGGATGGGGTGTACTTATAATATGGTTCTTTTTTATTAAAGAATTTGTGTGTGTGCGCAAGATGTTGGTGGATAATTGAAGCAACCTGATCGTGCCTGTGCTTATAGTCAGATTGAACTAAAGCCTTGCAAGCCCCAGTTATATGTTGTATTGTCTCCGGGGCTCCGTTACAATATCGACATATATCAGCCTGCAATTCTTTAGTGATGTATCTCCTGTAATTTCGAGTGGCTATGACCTGGTCCTGAATTGCCATCATAAAAGCCTCAGTTTCCGGGAAGAGTTCACCTCTGCTCAGCCATGCGTTCGACTTGTCTTTGTCGACGAATGTTTGGTTGAGGTCGGATCTGTGTCTTCCATGTAGTGACTTCTTGGACCAGTCATCAATTTTGTGTTGATTATCTGTAATGTGCTCATTTGGTTGAGTATTTTTATCTGATAAATTTAACGGGGTAAGTTTTTTGTCCATTTCTGAAATTGATTTATGTAGCGAGGAAGTTTCTGCTTTGTTATGAAAGAATTGTCTGAGGTTTGTGATTTGTTTGTTATGTAAATTTATGATGTCGATGATTCCACGTCCGCCTTCGTCACGTGGAAGTGTGAGTCTTTGGGTGCAAGTACTTGGGTGGTGTTTTCGGAAGAATTTCATCTGCGAACTTATGATTCTTTGTAACGCTATTATATCAGTATGTGACCATGATATGATGCCAAAAGAGTATGTCAAAATTGGGATAGCATATGAATTAACAGATTTTATAAGATTTTTTGAATTAAGATATGTTCGGAATATTTGTTTTAATCTGCGAGTGAATTTCTGTTTTAGGTCCATTTTGGTTTGTTTCTGATGAATTTGTTTAGATTGCTGAAATCCTAAATATTTATATGCGGAGTTGGCATCCATGGGTTCAATAACTTCTCCTGTTGCAAGGGCGTAAGTAGGGCTTTGTACTTTGCCGCGGTGGACAGAGTGAATTTTACATTTATCGATACCAAAATGCATATGGATATCTGAGGAAAAGTTCTGAGTAATATCTGCTAATTTAAACAGTTCGGGTGTAGTGGCAGCATAGAGTTTAATGTCGTCCATATACATTAAGTGCGATAGGATATGCTGATTATTGTTATACTTGAGTGGAAACCCGGAGTTTGATAGGTTTAAAAGTTTCGACAGGGGATTAAGTGCTAAGCAAAACCACAGCGGGCTTAGGGCGTCACCTAGAAAAATTCCACGCATAATTCTGATAGGTTCAGTGGTCAATGAGCATTCATCTTGTCTGATTTGTAAAGTAGTTTGCCACCTTTGCATCGCTGATTCTAGAAATGTTACAATTTTTGAATCCACTTTATAAAGTTTTAGCACATATAAAAGCCAACTGTGGGGGACTGAATCAAAAGCCTTCTGGTAGTCTATATACATGGTGTGAATATTTTTTCTATTTCTACACGCGTCTCGCATCACGATTCCATCAATGGTCAGTTGTTCTTTGCACCCTTGACTGTTCTTCCTACATCCTTTCTGTTCTTCTGTTAGTATATTACTTTCCGCTATATGTTTATATATTTCTTCGCTTATACATGCTGTCATTATCTTGTAGATAGTTTGTAGGCAAGTTATAGGCCGGTATTTTGCCGGGTTTTTTGTGTCAGTATCCTTTGGGATCATGTAAGTGACTCCTTGAGTGATAAAACTTGGCATTGTGTCAGGTTTTAATATGAAGGTGTTTATGTGGTTGTGTAAGTATGGATGAGCGCATGTGAATTTCTTATACCAGTAGTTGTGTATTTTATCTGAACCAGGTGCTTTCCAGTTGTGGGCACGCATAAGTACTTGTATAAATGTTTCTGCTGGGATGAACTCAAACTTCATTTGTGGAACTTCAGACTCCTTGATATCTTTTAACCAAGCTGCATCATTATTATGGTGCACAGGGTTTTCCCAAATTCGAGCCCAAAATTGCTGTAATTATTATTATTATTAGCTGTGGCCAGTAAGAGTCTGAAAAAGTTCTACCACCAGCCTAATTCTTGATTCCTTGAACCCACGCAGTATTTAAAACCGGCTCAACCATATTCAGCACTTCAGCAGACGTGATCAAAACTTTTTGTTACAATAATGTGATATCATTGACAGTTTTAAAATAAGTCCTGTCTATTAATCGGCAAAAAAATCACTCTAAGATACGGGTGAATGACCATTGCAAATTAGGAGCGTGACTGGATGTGCTATGAATGGTGATGTAACTTTGAGGTTATTGTAGGCCGTCTATTCACGATGTGCTACGCCTTTGCAGTTCGATCAGTCAACAATAGCTGAAATATTTCTGAATAGACTTATGTATGTACTGAAGCTATAAATTAATAAACTAGAAATGAAACCCCATGAAGAAAAAGATTAGGACTTGTTCTTTGAGAATTTAAAATACATAAAAGAATAAAGCGTAAAAAAAGGAAATTCCATTTAAAATATTATTTTTTGTTGCATTTATTGGACATCAATGACACTTGCGATAATACCATACAGTATAATGGAATATTAATAATTTTTTTACAACCTATAATTTAGAATTGGAATTAAAATCAATGAGTGGCGGTGTCAATGACGTGTAAGTTGTAGGTGGTAGTAAACTGATCGGACTCTGGCAAACTCTTTTACCTACCTACCCTAGTAACAATCAGTCAGGAACTCAGGAATCTTCCCCAAAGGCTAAAATCGAATTAATAACTCAAGAGTCAAATGTCAAGAGACCTTTGAAAATCTGAGCGTAAAGACTATTTGACTCATACAGACGCTTTTAAAAAAATACTAAACCAAATGAATACCAAATCACAGAATTAACTTTCGAAGCGAATGAATATGGTCGATACCGTATTTATTGAATTATGTAAATTGAAAATAATCATAATAGGAGACTAGTCTGTCCAATAGGCGAATAGGTATCAGCAATGATTAAAAAAAGTGAAAATAAGAGAAAGTATAAATTTGAATCTTTCTACGCAATTACACAAGAAGGACCATAAGATTATTCTAACCAAAATAAATAAATTTCGATTTTGTTTAGTTTTTATTTGAAACGAGTTTCGATTCAGTGCATAGGTCTTAGTTAAAATACGAGTGTGAATCAGTCATCCTTGACTTTTTGTACGTTTTGTACTACATGGTCGAGTACACATCTTCAGACCAACACAATGAGACATCTGATACTCAAGTTACATAGACAGAATGAGGTGTCCTAAATTACCTTAACAAATTGGGTCGTTTCGTTGGACAATGTACGCTGCATGAAGTACCTACCCAGTTTAAATTACCTAAGTGTGACAAGGACAGTTTTGGTATCCTTTCAAAAGTTGAGTCACTATAGAATAAAAGAGACAGTTAACTAAGTATCATGACTTTTGGTTTTCATAAATGTTTTAAACAATGCGGGAGATAGATACCTTCAAAATACAGATTGGTAGATCAATAGGAAAGAAAGAAAGAAAAACATTTATGGCCCAAGACAAAATACACAAGATTACAAAAAAAAAACAATTTCACTTAAAAAGTTAGTTAGAAAACAGGCCAAACAGGGTTAAAGCCGTTTAGAAATCAGGCCAACAGGGTTAAAGCCGTTTATTCTTCTCCTGAAACTCTGTTAGAGGACATGATTATTACTATGCTACGCAACTAATTTAAGCAACTGGTTAGTCACACGACAAAAAATGACCATAGCTAACGTGATGTTATCTTACATTGAAAATTAGGATGATATTCTGATACATTCTGACGCAATCCAGTGGCACAAACAAGATACAAGGTGGACCAGGGGTAGGTGGGAGTATTAAGTATCAGCCTATTAAGTTGCCAATGTAGAGCAAAGCCCTAAGTTGCTACCTAGTCATCGTTACAATGATGTAACCATTATTCTCTGCACCTTATTTGGCTTGTTGATCAAAGGTGGTTGTGGCGCATTCTAACTTGAGAAACAAACATTAAGTACTCGCTCACGATAAACAGTTCTGCAAACTGATGACAAAAGACGCTGACTGACGATGAAGAAATAGCTTATGAAGTCTTGCATCGTGTAAGCAACGTAAGTCACCCGATAACATCTAAAGATGGTAAGTAGGTATATATCGGACCATGGTCCTAGAGCACACTCCTATGTACCTAAGCTGTACCTTACCGTGGAACTTTCTTACCGTAATAAACGTACCGCACCTTACCGTAGGTACATAATTGGTCTAGCTTGGAGTCAGATATTCCACTTTTAAAGAAAAATTAGGTGCCGGTTACACCGCTGTCAGATAAAATTGTGATAATTAATTTGTCAGAAAAAATTGATGCTACCTATTTTATGTTTGTTTATGGAGAAACGAATCAGTCATTTAAATTCTCAGACGGATAAAGTATCAAGTAATTTTATCTGACAGCGATGAAACTCTTCTACACGAAAATTACTTATCACCTGTCTTTTTGTTTCAGCTTATTTCCGAAATGGATGGACTGATTGAACTGACGGAATTTCCACTTGCTAGATTAGAATTTGTAAATCATTTTCTCTTCAAAAATGTTACACTGTTCTTCTGTGTACTTCTGACCCGATAGGATTAGCAGAGCGGAACGCTGGTAGCGGGGATCATGTCTTCCGCGTGCCAATCACATGCCTCTAATGTTTCGATGATATTCGATACATTCTTACATATTCACACGACTTAATTATTTAAACCATCGAAGATAAAGTAGACTATAGAAACTTTTCAGCCTATTAATGGCTGTCATCTTTACGAAAAATGCCGCAACACCATATTTGCCAAATGTGGATTGGTAATCACAAAGCAGAGTGTACGAAAAACCCGATACAAAGTTAGATCCTCCAGCTTCGTTCCATCATCGAACTACTAGACTCGGTCAGGGGCTCCATCCGTATACAGTGGGGATACCGCGCGTACGAACTAAGCGATTTGCTTCATCTTTCTTGAAACGGACTGCGCGGGAGTGGAATTCTCTGCGCCGAGATCTGTCTTTCCTACACAATACAACTTGGAGCTCTTCAAGGCCAGAATTAACGGGCTGTTCCTAAGCAAGCGCGCTCCATCGTAGACCGCATAGTTGTTTAACAACAGATAACTTTGTGGTCAAGTGCTGGCTTAGTCCAAACATAAAAAAAAACAGATCGACCCGGGAATTGCACCCAAGCACAGAATATATACTAAAGACCCTAGCAAGACCCCGAGATCATGCTATGTACCTTACCAACTAGGCCAGCGAGGCGTACACAAGAAAAATTCAAATTGTACCTGTCCACGTCCTGTCCTAAGGTGAAAGTCCATCGGGTTCGATTCTAGCCCAAGCAAATAAAGGCAACAAACTTCTGTAAATTGGTTAGGCCAGGGTTTAGGTGTTCCGATTTTTTAACAAAACCTGGGTTTGTGTTAACCAAATAGGGTAATTGGGAAAAGTGGTAGTGGATTAAGTCAATTGCCAATGCCTATAATTAATAATGTGACGAAGATTGATTTTAATGTGGGGGTCTTTTCTCTGCAGTATTTTTTTTTTTATAATAGTAATCTGCTATCTGCCCATAAGATTATGAATTATGATCAGATTTGAAGGTGGCAGAAGTTTACGGCAGATCAGAAACACTGTCCCCGTGCAGTAAGATTTGCCAATCGATGTTGTTTACAATCAAAATATTGGCGTTAAGACCTTCGGACAGCTCAATTATAAAACAGTCTCACTCCTTACAAAGTCACGGCTCATAACATAACACACATGACTAAGTTATGTCGCAACTAGGCCGTTTCCTGGGCCAAGAAATCCTTATACGGCAATACAGTAGGCAATATTAGTGTGGGTGTTTCCTCTAAGTGACGTTAGCCGCCTACGTCGCCTTAGTACTAATGTAGGTACACTAGGCCTTCAATCAAGATCGTATACTCGTATTTAATAAATCGGGCTCAATACATAGGTATTCAAGTTTTTTTAAAGTGGACAAATCCTTTGTCTTTTCTGTCAAAAACACTGGGTGTGTTTTTCAAGCCCAGCCCAGACTTATATTATAAGTCCAAAGGCCGCTCTACACTTAGCCCGCGGATCGCGCGCGATGGCTGCGAAAGGGCGCGAACGCTAAGTGTGGAGCCGTTTCGCATAAAATAGGAGAGACGGCTCCACACTTAGCGTTCGCGCCCTTTCGCAGCCATCGCGCGCGATTCGCGGGCTAAGTGTAGAGCGGGCTTAAAAATGACCCAAGTGAACTAGAACCTCATAGAATCGATTCATCCGGTGACCGAGCAAGAACTTTTATCATATTCAGCTCAGAAATAGATTTGGAATTTTGGATTTCCACTAGAATTTTGGATAAAAATAAAGTTTATCTGTAATAATATCATTTGGTTATCTAAAACTATTTACTCTATATCAACTTGTCTATTGTTTTTATTACTATTTTTGTATCAACCGAAGAAAGTTATTTTCAAAGTGTTGCCATTGGTAGAAGATTTGTATCGTTTGCGTATGTTTGCTATATTAATTTGAATTTGACATAATATTTTTGGATTGGCTTATTTATTAGTTATATAGTTTTTCCTTACTCTGTATTTTAAACAATCAATTAAGCAACATTGCTTTTATAGAACTATAACTAACTTTAACGAATATACATATATTTTTACAGGATAAAAAGTAATTAATATGTCGCTCTACAGCATCCAAATTACCCAAAAAAATAATCACGTCAATCTGTTGCTGCGTTGCTTGCGACGTAAAAAAAAAAAACACTTCTATTTCTAATTTCTATTATCCCATGGGACCTGAGCCTAGCAGAATAAAAATGCTCTTCATCTTTTCTAAAGGTCTACCAAATTTCATAAAAATCAGTTTAGTGGCAAAGTGTAACAAACAGCTCTTACAATATTTTTAGTATGGATTTTGTAATTATTTTAGAAATTTCATGGTAACCCTAACCATATGTCACTCTGACAGTGACATTATCTAATGTCCAGGGATGGCGATTCTTTCCTAAAAAGATCGATTTTCAGATCGATTCAAATCGTAGCCCAATGAATCGATTCACAAAAAAATCGAGTTCTAAAAGATCGATTTCCAAAAAATCGATCTTTTTTACTATTTTTAAAAATATATTCTGGAGCTTAGAAGCATTTGGGCGGATGTGCACATCGGGCAAAATTTTTTTATTGAATAACTAGGATAAGCGCTTCTTTCTCTTTCGATACCACTGAGAGCTGTATTTCTATCTCTTTTCTGGGCTGAGATAATTTCGTGCATAATGTCGGTTCTAACAGCTTTTCTAAAATCATTAGAACCTTAAGGTTCTATTTTCACTTCCATCTCTCTGCGTCTACATTGCTGTATCTTTCTTTTGGTGGATTGTAAGTTTGGCCCTTATGCCTAAAAAAATTATTCGCACAAAGGCTACGTAAAAAGAGTTACGCCTTTTCGGTCCAAACAGTGATTTAAAATATTCATCATAACTAAACTTCCGACATTATGCTTCTAAGATTACTATAAGTAACATTAAAACGGTTGCAGATATGCGGCTTTATGCCTTTTGCTTTAGTAACTTTGTAGATGCATTGGTGGGCCAATGTGAAAATAAACCGTTATGGATGTGAACTATTCTAAATATGGTGCCAAAAAATTAGCGACATCGGGCATTATCCATTGGTCACGGCGTGTCCAATGACTGACACTGAATCAGTGCAAGTGTAATGAGATACATTGTTGTTGGTCGTTGCGCGATCCTATGTCTGGCCGTCTGTCCCTTTGCTCCTTGCAAGCCTAATTGTTTGTTTACATTTCGGTGTTTTTGTTTTACCTTTGGTCTGTTGGTGTTTTGTTAACTGATCATAGTGATTAAAAGTGGAGCTTTAGTTGTAATAAATTGATGGACGACAAACGTAAAGTAAGGAAAAGTCCCAGTCATGGACAGTATAAGGAAACATTTTTGGTTTTTTCTTTGTAGTTGGTTCATTTTTCAATACACATTCTTTTGGACTTGAAGGTAAATGAAATGTTCTTTTCTCAGTCATTATTCAATGTTCAGTTTCAGTTGAATGTTCAGTAAAATAAAATATTATTAAAAAATAACACTACTACTCAGGCACCAATGATGGACGTAAATGATCCAATGCCAGACCTCCAATTAATGACATCAATTATCCAGCCATGCCTCGGGGTGGTTTGGTGGCTATAATTCGAATTTTCTTTTCTTTTTTTTTATACCCTGAAAACCTTTTTTGTTTTTACTGTAATAATCATTTTATTCTATGTTGCCTAGGCCAAACTGGTTTGTCCTGGAGTCGGGTTTGGCCGGTAACATATCTATGGAAATATTTCGTGAATCTGTCTTAAAGTTAGGAGCAAGCGGCTCTCTTTTCATTGCTCTATTTTGCAATTCTTTACTCGATTACTCTTACTTCTTCGATAGTCTTGGTCATTTGTTCTTGTGTGTAGGGGAAGGTGGGGACCCTCCGTACGCGGGGCACCCTCATACAGTCAAAATAAAACTTGAACGAAACAACGTACGGTCTTACTTTTGTATATGTACGTGAGTCGATGTACTACCTTTACGTCAACGTAGTATCGCGCCATTCGCACCGGTGCGGTGAGAGAGAAATGATAGACACGAATGTGTTTTCGCGCTCGGTAAGTAATTTTTTTAATCAATGTTTTTGTCTATTGTTACCGTAGATAAAACAAGTTTTCGTGTAGAGTATTCTATCAGTAAGTAGCTAAATATACTTAAGATACGTTTTCAATACTTAATTAATGACGTTTTCTTATTAATATTAGATGAGGTTATATTTTGTTGTTATTCAGTTAGTGGGGTACATTCGGACAAAACTAGATGGGGCACATTTGTACGCGTACAAATGTATAGAAATTAGTAGGTAGGTACGATTTAGTGTTAGTGTGCTAATTGCTAATATTTGCATTAACTTTGTCCTGTGTTTTGCTATCGTCGATGTACGTTTATATATATTTTAATACCTATTTCTTATTTTTTCTTCACAGAAACATGATGCGGACTTATAAACCAAAAAGACAAGTAGACAAGCTGTGGATGATGAATCCATGCAGTCAGCAATACAGGATAATATGCAAGGAGTATTGTCATATAGAAAAGCTGCGGACAAGTACACATTGAAATTGTTTCCCAACACTGTATATAGGTGCCCCGTTGGTGGGGCAGATTCGTACAAATTCCAAATTTTTTTGAATCGTTGAATTATGGTTGAAACACTAGATGAAATCATCTGTCATTTTTTTTTATGAATCTCAGATAGTTAGACTATAAATTAAAGCTTTCAGGTGATTAATTCATGAAAAAATAAGGAAGAAAAAAAATAAAATGTAAAAACCGTACGAAGGGTCCCCACCTTCCCCTACTTGGTTTGGACTTATTTATAGGATGAACCTAATATGTACACCTAGTCATGGACAGAATTTCCATTAGGTCCATTATTTGATACATAAATAATTTACTGCTGATTTATATTAGAAACAGTAAAATATACCTACTTAAGTAAGCAGGCGTATGACGTATTAAAGAAAACAAAAACAATGAAATCCTCTTAATGGCCACTCTGTCCATGATTGGGTGTACGTGCTTAAATAATATCCAGTAACGGACACCGGTAAAATTTAGGTTTAGTATACCAGTGTAATTTCGGTTATAACATAAAAGTAATGTATTACTTCTATTTATAAATCATTAAAAGTTGTGAAATCTAACAACGATGATACACCTAACACAAAATAAAACGTTAAGTGTACCTACTTAAAGGGCTTCGCGATTCTTATAAGAAATTAAGATTCCCGACACTAAAGAGGTAATACGGCGTTACTAAAACAACCATAAAACATCGGCATGGAAATGACTATCGGCTGTCAAAAACAGTTGGTATGTGAGCTTAAATACTGGCACAACCGATTTATGTTATAATTTTAATTGTTAATTAAAAAACTGTCCGTAGCTGGTCCGCGTCTATCATAGGTGCCTTTAGTACATTCAAAATACTTTAGTATAAATAAGCAAACCTTTCTATTGATCTTTATAACATTTATCTTGACGCGTACCTACTAATCAACCGTGTTAATTATCGGTATGGATGTAATAAGTAAAAAAACTATAAGTTTGTATGTGTTGTGTGTGGGTGTAAAACTAAGTGCGGGTAAAAAGTCTAGTTAATTAAGAGATGTCCGACTTTTTGCTAAAAGCACCACAGTTAATAAATGAACACAATAAAGTCGCATTTGCAATTTAGTCTTGTTAAGTTTTAATAGATTTTGATTTATTGTTTAGGCAAAACGTTATATTTGGACATACACCTCACATTTAATCACATTAAATTACATAAATTAAAAGCATAAAGCCATATGGGCACATACTAATCAGTTGAACAAAAACATTGAATAATTTTAGTGGCATAAAGGCGGATATCATGTTTTTTTTTAAATAAGTTAATTTTTCACTGTTTAAAAACATTGTTTTTAAATTTTAATTATAAAGCTAGGAAAGCTATATATTTCGCTAAATAAATGCAAAGAAATCATTGACGTGTTGTCTGTACTTATTAAAATATTTGCCGATAAAATTTAATTTCTATTTTGCTCTGTCCTGTAAAGTTGACAAAATCAACATCCGCCCTAATGCTTCTGAGCTCTAGTATTGTTTTTTAAGTTTGCGTTAACAATGTAAGTATAAATTAGTTAGTATAAAAGCACAGAATATATAACAGTACTAACGTAGTATAAGTTAATCAAATAAAAACGATGAATCGCAATATCAGTCAGTGATACGAAAAGTCAAAGATTACAAACGTAACATTTTTTAAAACGGAGTTTTTGAGTTATTAACTCTTTAACCGGTTATTATACGGGTCCAGTCAACAATACGGGTCCCATTCAACTAATTGCAAAAAAATCGAACGTCGATTTTCAAGGATGATTAATCGATTCAGTACTACATCGACGCTTAAAAGGAAATAGGGCATAAGCGACATTTTGGTCAAAAATGAGTTATATATGCCATTGGACTTAAAATTTTCTGCTCTTTCGAATGCGCTTACTCCCATGGCTCTACGATGACTTTTTTGGCGTTTATGCCCAAGCAAAAAAATACATTTTCATGGTGTTATTTTTGCTAACCGACAAAAATTCTGGTAATTTTTGCTATAAAGGTGATTGTACCCCTACAAAAATGATTTAATTTGGGTTTGTTGTCGGTAATACCTTTTTACTTCACAAGGGTGCCAAGAAGCTATGGCGCTTGTGCCCTATATACACAGTGCGTACTTATATTACTCTGGCGGTTATCCCCTATTTCCATTCAGTTTTAATGACAGCCAAGTCGGTTATGCCCTATTACCTAAATTGATTTTCAAATGACACTGGTGGTTATACCTTACTTCCATTTACTAATATAAAAACGATTGTCGCTAATTCCATATTACTTAAATTAGATTTGGTATCATGGTGTCGATTATAACATATTTCCACGTTCTACAATCATACGTATACGTCGCTTATACCGCAATACCAAATAAGGATTTAATAACGAGTCGGGGCTTATGCTATTGGATACCACAAAAACCAGTTTAAACGCGTCGCTTGTCCCCCCGCAACACTCAGCCGCGCGCTGTGACAGCGTGAACAAGCGTGACTCGTGCGCTCCTATATTTAATAATATCGGGACCCACAGGATTGGTATGCGGTCTACGATGGAGCGCGCTTGCTTAGAAAAAGCCCGTTAATTCTGGCCTTGAAGAGTCTCGAGTCGGGGTACCCGGGGATGGGCTGGTCAATAGCCATAAGGCTAGCACCGGCTCGTCCTAATCAGGTGTGAAGGAGAAACCGGGGGAGTTTAGTGGGTAGTGGACGCTCCAGTCTCGAGTCCCACACACGGCCGCGGGTCTAGCTAGCCTGCGGTTATGGTGCATAAACGCATTCTCCTCCGAGAAAAAAAAAAAAAAATGGCCTTGAAGAGTCGCAAGTTGTAATGTGTAGGAAAGATAGATCCCGGCAGAAAATTCCACTCCCACGCACTCCGTATCAAGAAAGATGAAGCAAATCGCTTAGTTTAGTAGTTCGATGATGGAACGGAGCTGGTCGAACCAATTCGTGCAGCTGAGCAGCACGAGTGTGATATCTCCGTATTTTACAGACTCCACTTTGGAGAGTACCAATGTGGAATCTGTAAAATACGGAGAGGCAAGCAATCTTCTTACGATGATCGAGGCTCTTCAAGCTCTCGACCAAAGTATCGCCACTGATAAGTCTCTTCGCACGCCGCTCAATAGAGTCCAAAGCAGCCAGCTGGTATCGAGCAGAACCATCCCAAAGATGGCAGCAATATTCCATGCAGGAACGAACTTGAGCTCTTTAGAGGTTTAGGAGCTGTTCCGCAGTGAATTAGCGCCTATCTCTGGATAGGATTCCGAGCTTTTTATAGGAAGATGCTGATACAGACTCTATGTAGCTCCCAAACTTTAGGCTGGAAGATAAATCCATACCTAATATCAGAGAGAGTCGGTCAGATCGAGGGACAGATACGCCACGAAAAGAGGGAGCCATCTCAAATGCGCTTTTTTTGGTGGAAAAAAGACATGCCTGCGTTTTGGTGGGGTTCAAACTGATCAAATTGGCATCTCCCCAGTCTGAGACAACTTGGAGAGACTGATTCAACTTGTTCACCATGTCTGATCTTAAGGCCTCAGTTTCACCGCTACCTGTATGTACATAAGACAAGTATCTCTCGACTACCGCCCTATCGTCAGCATACCCCTGAATTCCGGGAGTAGCAAAAATATCATTAATGTGCAGCAGAAAGAGTGTAGCCGAGAGTACAGATCCCTGAGGGACGCCAGCATTTATTTTTCGCAAGCCGGAGGAGAACCCATCAACAACTACTCTGATGCGACGTCCAGTCAGAAAATCTTTTATCCAAGCACAAACTGCAGCGGGGATCCCATAGGAGGGAAGCTTGCCAATAAGAGCATCGTGGCAGACCTTGTCAAAGACCAAGTCCAAGGACACAGCAATGGCCTCACCATGGTTTTCAATAGCCTCACTCCATAAATGCGTTGCGTTTAAAAGAAGGTCCCCAGTGGACCTACCTCTTCGAAGCCCGAATTGTGAATCACTGAGGAGATCGTTACCTTCTAAATACGCAAGCAAGCGGTTATTATTTTATTGTACGCTCCATTACCTTACAGAGAATGGAGTTTATGGCTATTGATCAGTAATTTGAGGGACAGCTGTACGGCTGCCTTTTTTGAGCAAAGGCTGCACGTTAGCAAGTTTCCAGGATTTCGGAACTGATCCCACAGATTGTGATAATACAAAAATGTCTTTGAAAGATATTATTTTTATTAGCTTTTTAAATACAATAAGTGAACGGAAAAACCAAACCGTTTGGTCGGATGATATAGTCAGGTTCGTCGGTGTCAACTGGATGAATCTTGCACAAGACCGGAATGCTTGGCGTGACAAAGAGGACGCCTATACTCAACAGTGGGTGTATACGGGCTGATTAGATAGATAGATAGAAGAGAATGTTACCAAAATAATTCATTTAATGTTAAAACTAATCTCTGCAAGCCTATAATTTAAAAAAGACTAGATTAAGTACTTACTATGTTTTAAGATATTCTGAAGAAAAAATAAATCTTCATCACTTTTTTAAACATTAAAACTGTATTTGTAATTTGTAAAGACTGTTTAATTTATTTAAATTCTTCCTCATCCTTTTTATTTTGTACTCATTGCAGGATATCGATATATAAACGAAGATAAGTGTATTTTAAATAATTACAATAAAAGCTCGAAATGCTCGAAAAAACCGGCCTACCCGGGTTTTGATTACTCTACCCAAAAACCCGGGTTTTCAAAATTGAACCGAGTTTCGATGCCTTAATAGATAGTAAGCGTTCTTAGTTGTAAGAGAAAACAATGTTTTTTTATAGTCCTTTGTGGGAACAAAAGACCTATTTTAGCTAAAACACTGTTTTGTCTCTTTCTTTCATAACGCTGTCAACATTTGACAGAAAGTGTAAACATTTAAAAAAGTAATAAACATTATACAAAAATAAAGATAGCTTCGCAACTCAAAATTAAAAGGCACCGTTAAACAAAACATGGTATCTCTGTAAAACAACAACGCTTCAGGAAACATGCGATTCGTGTTTTTATTAGTAAGGGGGTTAATTTTGATTTTCTTGATTAAAATGTAGTAGGTAACAAAAACTCCTTTTTTATTTCAATAAAAATCGTACTATCTGCTCGTTAGTAAATACCTATGAAATGACGAGCTATTAACTTTTAAATCTACCATTTAGTGTAAAATTATAGCAGGGTATACTGTAATAGGCCTCTTATTAAGATAGATCCTTAGTATGTTTCTGTGAAATTTTACTCCCAAGCAATTTCACCCTACTTTAGAAGTTAGAGACTCAATTACGGTGTCGTGTAATATCTGTTTTAGATATTTTCATGAAGGATTGTGTTGGTTGCGCTACTTCATTAGCGACATTGTGTGTAACTTATGTCTTATATCCTGGTATTGTTTTGAATGCCGACTGTTTCTTGTGCCCTATTATCTTTTATACAACCACTATGAAAAGTACCTTATCCTTCTTTTCCTATAATATTGATTGAGCGGTCTAGTCGCTTATACCCTTTTACCTTGTGAAATGATAAGTTGGATTGTTTGTCGCATATGCGTCTTATCCTTTATTATTTGATTTTGTCATTTGTATCTTATGCCATATTTCCTCACTCAAAAATTAAAAGCTGTGGTCAGCTGTGGTAATAAGCGACAAAAACTACTTTAAATAACGTCAAATCACTAAAACTAAGAATACCAGTAACTGTACCATGTCTATCTGATTTTATATCTGTTTCACTTTTCACAATATCTTAATAAATGACAAAAATACGTCAGTTTTTCTTAAATTTAAAACTTTGAACGGCTCTCCTGAACATTTCATCTTTTGTCGCTTATCCCCTATTTCCTTTTAACCGTCGATATCGATCTTTTTGACTCGAAAAATCGATTCTTCGATTAATTTATCTCAGATCGCCATCCCTACTAATGTCAAGTCAATTGTTTGTCAAATTCCGCCAAACCAAAAATGCGGTTTGGCGCAAAATAAAATAAATTAAATACCAATTCTTATTTTTCTTTTTGTTTACGATGACTTAAGTAATACGAAAGTGATTTTTGTTAAAACATTAAGAAAATAAAGATGTTCTGTCCTCTGGTAAATATATATTTTCTAAGATATTTAAAGAAATTGAGTCATTTTGCTGTATCGTGCGACTGGTTTTGTCTGTATCTTTACAAAACATTTTGTATAAAAAACCAAAAATTTTCTAGTAGAAGAAAGACAAAAGGTTTAAAAATCTTATATAAGCAAAGCGGTTGATAAATAACTTCATTACATAACTTTGGCTAACTACAATGTTTATAGAGTGCATTACAATCCTATAACCATCCACAAACAGTACTTTTTTATGCTCTGAATTCTGAAATGTGAGTAAAATACCGTACCACCAGTAAAATATATGTTTTGTCTCATTTCAGGATCATTGCTGGGATAGAAATTTGTGGCGAGGCACGAAAGAGGTCTACACTTAGCATTAGATGGAAACATGCTGTGGGCTTGACTTGACAGAATCTGGTCGGAAGTCTGGGCTTAGAGATAAAATTGGAATATTCCTTTTTTTGGAGGAGAACTGTGGAACCAGCTCCCTGCAGTGGTTTTTCCGGACCGACATGGCAATCTTCAAGAAACAAGCATATCTCTTTCTTAAAGGCCAGCAACGTACTTGTGACTCCTCTGATGGGCAGCGGTGATTGCTTACTATCAGGTGACCCGCTTGCTTATTGCCTCCCTCCTTCATAAAAAAAAAAGAATGCGTTTATGCCCCATACCCACAGGCTAGCTAGACCTGCTGCCGTGTGTGGGACTCGAGACTGAAGCGTCCACTACCCACTAAACTCCCCCGGTTTCCCCTTCACACCCGATTTGGTGGAGCGGGTGCCAGCCTTGTGGCTATTGACCATAATTGGAATATTCCTGTTTGGCATAAAAGGTGTATTAATAAGGATTCTAACAGATAGAACTGAAGACTAGAAAAGATTCGTTTTTAGAGAAGAATTTTATTTTCAGGCCAAAACTTAAATGCTCCACTTTTTGGCATTGCTTAAACAGAAAAAGGTAATGTAACATTGTCAAATTAGATTTTATTAAAATTTTGTTTAACCAGATTTTTCATTTTGGAAAAAAAATATGTGTAGGGTAAAAATTAATCCTATTAGCCTCAGTTTCACCACAAATAAGTATCAGATCAGATTGAAATATTTTAGTCCAAGGAATAATGCTGTTGTTTTCTTTGTTGATTTGGCAAACAGACAGGATTATTTCTAGTTGACAGAGAAATTGCGAAGAATATATCTGACATGCATTGGTAAAACTTGGTCTTATTTTAATAATTTTATAACCTGTTGTTTTATTCTGTAAAATTAAAAAGCAGCCTTAATTAGGTGATCAATGTATGTATTATTTAAAAAAAATCACTATTGATTTGGTAATTTCTTTTATTACAGGTGAAGTGAAGCCAATTTGAAGACCTGTACATAAGCTACATATGCAGAGAACAGCAGCTGATTATAAGATCTACAAAATATGGCAAAATATTCAAACATAATATAAGGTATAAAAAAAGAGATCCAGAAGGAGTATTTTATTAGAAAGACCTGATTTGCAAGTTTGGAGAAGGAAATACCTACTACAAATAAGAGACTTCCGAAAACAAAATAGAAAAATCTATTATTTGGATGAAACCTGGGTTAATGAAGGTAAATTAAATTTATTTTAAAAATAATAATTATAATTTTATATTAAATTTAAAAATAGGCATTGTCAGTAACCATAAAACGTTATTGACTAATAACTAGATGAACAACACTTCTCGTAACAACTCCGTAGCTCAGTGGTTAAAGCATTCGCCCGGACAGTGAAAGGTCACGGGTTCGAGACATTAGAGTCCCATCGGAGCTAGTTGTGAGACGGGTCTTTTTTTCTAATACTTCATTTTTAATAATAAAAATTGCAATGTGAATGCAATAAATTAAAAGTAATCCTAAACAGGGCTTTGTGACACTGTTTTCATGATGAATCCAGACAGTGTAAGTTTTTTGGTAAACTTTCGAAATGGGACTAAATGTATGAAGTAAATAAAATGTTTACCAAACGCAACTTTTTAGTAGGTACAGATTGAGGTTTACCACATAGGAAGTTTCCCAAATGGGAAGTAGCTTATTTTTTTGTGTACGTATCGATGATCTGCGATTTCTATGCCTATTGTTAATTGATTTTGACAATTCGTTTTTTAATTGATCAGATGGTCATGTTAATACAAATTAATAGCGTGATTTTTGATACCTTTTTTTTATGAATTACAGGTTCGAAAAAATTTTGACCAAAATAGAACCAGGTTCAGTGATAGTCATGGACAACGCGACATATCACTCTCGTAAAGTGGAGAATCTGCATAATATGAGTTGGCGAAAAAACGTCATTCAAAGCTGGCTGAGTGACAAAGGAATACCTTTTGAGGAAAATGAAATAAAGGCTCAACTTTTATCGAAAATACGCCGAGACGACTATGAAGCCATATTTCTCGATAAGTTGGCGAAATCTAAAAATATAATAGTTTGCCGATTACCTCCTCTGCGACTTGAACCCGATCGAACTAAATGGGCTCAGGTAAAGTCGTATGTGGCACGAGACAATAAAAATTTCAAAATGGCTGAACTGAAGCCTTTGCTTGCAGAGGCAATAAATAGAATTGGCAGGAACGAGTTGGCCAAATGCGTAGGCCACGTAATTAAAGAGGAGGAGAAAATGATGACGTTGGATGGAATCATTGATGATGCCACGGACGGCGTCACCACCCCGTTTATTATAAACGTGGGCTCAGACTCGTCAGAAGACACAGAATCAGACTCTGATAAAGAGAATTAAACAAAAACCGTTTATTCCATCTAGTCCGATTAGTGGTTCGATCGTCGAACTGTTTGGACATTTTTTTCCAAATAGTCAGACTGTACGATCGAACTATTTGGAAACGTGAATTTTATTCCAAATAGACTTCTACGAATAAATGGTACAATCATCATCAGAATTTATATTTCTATCATAATAGGAAATTGGCACATGTATAGTTTATAACCTGGAATAGGGCATTGGCTTTAGAATTCTTATGGGAAACGACTCATTACCACGGGAATAACGATTTTGAAACGGCTGAACGGATTTACATGAAACTTGGCACATGTATAGTTTATAACCTGGAATAGGGAATAGGCTATAAAATTCTTATGGGAAACGTCTCATTCCCTCGTGTCAATCGTCATTCCCGTGGGAGTCGTTTCCCGTAAGAATTTTAAAGCCAATGCTCTATTCCAGGTTATAAACTGTACGTGTGCCAATTTCCTCTTATGATAGAAATATAAATTCTGATGATAACTGTACCATTTATCCGTAGTAGTACTATTTGGAATAAAATTCACGTTTCCAAATAGTTCGATCGTCCAGTCTAACTATTTGGAAAAAAAATGTCCAAACAGTTCGACGATCGAACCACTAAACGGACTAGAGATGGAACAAACGTTTTTTTTAGTGTTTGTTTTTGTCGAAAAATAATAATTTGATTTTATAATTCAAAACTAAAATTCGTGACTTTTTCCAACTTATCTTGGTACTTACTGATCCGTCTGAAGGCGGTGTTAAGCTAAATAGGTATTTAAGATGAGTACGTCCTACGAAAGTTACAATAATAAAGTACCTAACTATGTACGTTTTAGATGTCTAGTTCATTGAAAATTATTTACTGCTATGATTACCGGGTTAATTTTTTTGTTTTAATATTTATGTTAAAGGACAATGCTAAAAAAAAACCCAGGCTGGAATCAAATGAAAAGTATCTCCAATTATTGGTAATAATATTATGTAATTAAATATTCCATAGGGGGCATCATCAAAATCAATGGCGGTATGTGTGAAATTGCTATTCAGATTTTTCAGTGGTCACATAAAGTATCAGTTAAAGGGAGCAGTAAACAGATACAGTTGCGGTTTATAAGTGTATAAAATGGCTATATCTAACATAATTATATTATATAATTGTATATCATTATTATTATTTAATATAATAAAGCGTAACAGTTTGTTTTTGTAAACGCGCTAATCTCAGGAACTACAATACCGATTCTAAAAATTCTTTCACCAATGGGAAGCTACATAGTTACTGAATAATACGGGATAAAAAATTTTTTTTTTATAAAAAAACATTTTTTTAGCACCTATTCAGTAAAGTTGTAGCTTCCCATTGGTGAAAGAATTTTTAGAATCGGTCTTGTAGTTCCTAAGATTAGCGCGTTTACAAAAACAAAAAAACTGTTACGCTTTATTATATTAAATAATAATTATTATATACAATTATATAATATAATTATGTAAAATAAAGCCATTTTATACACGTTTAAACCGCAACTGTATCTGTTTACTGCTCCCTTTATCTGATACTTTATGTGACCCCTGAAAAATCTGAATAGCAATTTCACACATACCGCCATTGATTTTGATGATGCCCCCTATGGAATATTTAATTACATATCATTACCAATAATTGGAGATACTTTTCATTCGATTCCAGCCTGGGTTTTTTTTTCATACTAGATGAGCATTGTCTTTTGTGATGGTAAGTTACCTTACAGTCAGACCAAAAAGAATACAAATTAAAAAGTGACAATACTGTAGTGTCATCACTTTCAAATCATTCAAAGAAAAAAGGGAGGACAATACAGTATTGCCACTTTTTAATTTCTACTCTTTTTGGTCAGACTATACATAAGTATATTATTATGTTAAAGTCACTTTTCAATTTGTTATGACGTGATGATAATGTGTTTATGTGAAAATAAAAAAATGAGTTATTTTACTCGGTTCAATATAAGCCTTTTATTTCTCTACATATAATCGCGATGAAAACCGCCATCTATAAAACTCTTTACTATCATAATGTTAAGTAACATGAAATTCTATGATGAAATGATCATGCGCAAACAATACTAAACACTAACAAGTATTATATTTTGATTTTATTAATACTAAAAAGTTTCATTTATAATAATAGAAATAGAAATATTTTATTTACATGAAACATGGTACATTAAATGATAGTCTCACATGTTTCGCCATACAATGACATATAAATATTTATTAAATATAAAGAATAATTAAATAACATATTGAATTAAATTATAACAATTAAATCAAAAGAAAACCAAAGTATACCAATTAAATAAATCATAAAATAAATCAATATGATCTGTCACAGGAGACGTAGACGTGGAGAGGTAGCTTAGAACGGCTTATTCCTCATCGTGCCACCACAATTTTCAGCCAAATCGGTTCATCCGTTCTTGAGTTATAAATAGTTTAACTATACGACCACTTTCTTTTATATAGATCTGTGTTAAAAATGTAGGTACCGATAAGGTAGCAATTAGGCCGCCTACAATATTGTGCTTTTCGTTTGTAATAACTATTATTTCCTTCTGTTGTCAGTGCAATAAAGTATTATATTTATTATTATTTACCGATTTATCTAGAAACAACTGCTACCAATTTACTAACGATTAATAAAACAATTGCTCTTATCGTAAAATAAAAAAAATACGATAAGAGAACAAAAATGTTCGTCCGAGCTCCGAGCACCTGTATTACATATTTTCTTTCGCTGACGGACGCCGACAATTTTCAATCCTTCGCTTTTGCTCTGAACGATGAATACAAAAACACCCGATACAAAATCTTAGCGTAAATTGTATCTCATCATTTCTAGCGAAGCAGTCGGGCGATATTTTGTGAAACCTAAGCGGAGGTGGCGAGGGCAGCGACCGGACAGGGGCGGAGTAGGATAGCCACATTTATTAGTACGAACGGGACTCAAATCGATGGAAACGGGACTGGAAGTGAAGAATCAGGATCATCTAGTTGAGTTGAGTGGGCTTTAAGATAAAAAAATTGGGGTTTTGAGTCCGTTGCGTCTGTAAGTGCGTGCAAAAGAATGTCATAGTTAATCAAGTTGCAAAATAAATACTTACTTTGAAAATGCTTTAAAGTGTAACCTACGCTAGTAGGCCTAAACTGGCCATTTCAACACGTTAACAAACTGATCATGATAGAGAGTATTCAGTAGTAGCTCTAAAATAAGCGTTTTTGTACTCCGACAGGTAAGAAAAATTTTGAAAGCTTAGGCACTGATTTTTATGAGAACCGTAATGTTACAGAAATATGGTTATACGAGTACGTTGTTAACTAAGGCAATAAACTAGTCGAAGGTGAATGGTAAACCTCTCTATTGTTTCACAAAAACATCATTTTTCATTATACAGAACAGATCACCAATTTAGTCATCATGACAAAATAAAGGCTATGGAGGTTATTGCACTCCACCCGGGTGACAACTAGTACAATAAAGTTGAGAAAAAAAATCCCACCTGTCACTCCGGGGGACAGTGTTAGAGGGGACAAATGGGAATAATCCCTATTGACAGTTTTGTGTCCTTTGTCGGATATCACCAGTGAAGGAAATCAGCACTCCCTACGTAGACCGTAGACATTTCTCGTGTCCACTTACTTACACAGGTACGTGGGTACGACGTTTGACTATAGTGTGACAACGAAATATACCCACGTCTACGCAGCGCCTATATCGTTAAGAACTGCAAACTTTCAGTACGAAAACTAACACAGAACACAAAAAAAAAAATCCACAAAAAAGCTGACATTTGGCAACACTAGCGGAGAGAGCAAACAGCTCGTAACCCTTTCACGTGTAGAACTATTTGCTTTTCTCTTCATAGCCTGTTTACCTCGCTCTAGACCCAGGAAAAACTTTAGCAGATTAATTAAAGAAATTATATTTACGTAGCGTCCGACCACACTCGATCCCTGAACTTGAATTAATTAGAACTAGTTGATGGAGTTGCGGCTTATAGCTAACGTTAGGTATTTGATTAAATCTTCTCTTTGTCTGAATAGTTAATAATGTTAATAAATAACGTCATGGGTGTCTTATAAACAGGGCTGTTGATAAATCAGTCGAAATTGTTTGATACTTTTATAGGCTGCCTACTTTTTTGACCGCCTCCGTGGAACAGTAGCTAAGACGCTCGGGTATAAAAACCCAAAGGTCGTGGGTTCGTTCCCGCCTTGGGTCTGTGGGCATAGTCCGACTGGTTATAGGCACCAGGCACCGCTTAGTGCAGCGTACTTCTCATGTAGTCAATATTTACTAGTTTGCCTATCCAACTTCCAAGGCGTATTCTTTATTTAAACGAAAGTCATTTGTTTAATAAAATTATGCAATAATAGCGGCTTAGGCTGAAACCTGAAACTGAGAATATGTCTTTGTTATTCGTATAGTTTGGTCCACCCCGTATATTGTGATGAGGTGGGTAGGTACACACAGACACCTAGCGAGTAATTGACTCTTTACGACCTTATGCTTCAGTGTCGTGACCTAATCTCGTCATTGAAGATCTAAAACGCTTTAAAATACTTATTTAATCGTGTCTGAATCATAACATCATAGGGTTAGTTTTTTAATTTGAAGATAATTAAAAAATACTATTTTATAAGGGCAATGGAGAGGTCTCTTAGACTAGAGGGTTTCTTAGCGTGATCGCAACAAAACAGAAATGAAGACATCCGCAGGAAAACCACGATATTATTGGATTTATGGGTCTCCGGGGTAGCCCAAATAATTGCGACCCTTATGTGGATTTGGGCAGGGCACATTTATTTATTTATTCAATAAGTTCAGCTACATGATGGATGATACATATTAATAAATTGCAGTAATAGGGTACAAAAAGAAACAATTCTGATATGCATCAAAACAACGGCGTACAGTCAAAAGCACGTCAGACTATACACTTTGGACTTTGTACCACTCTTATGTCCGGGGGCATAAGTGCTATTATCGAACTGCAAGTGTACCGTACATAGCACTCACCAATAAATAGGGTACACTGGGTACAAATAATGAGCAAATAGATTAATCTGGGAGTACCCATCAGGCTATTTGCCTGAGAGATATTCCGAGATTACTGTTTTAAATTTCGAAAAACTATTGCCAAAAATATCCAAATCTGGAATTTTTTCATATTGCGAGGGGATACTGACGGCCTGGGTTCAATTCCCGGGTCAGAAAAAATAGTTTCCGATTTTTCAAACACAGTTTAGGATTGTGTCCACCAATCGTGTAAGGCTAGTTTTAGTGTTATGCGGACCTTTAGTACGGATCACTCCACGTAGAGCCATCTGTATAAAAAGCTTCTAGGAGCGTTTTAGAGTAATGCGGTCGGGTCGGTACGGACGATCGAGATCGTCCGCGCGGATAGCTCCGCAGCTGCCCGCCGGTACGGAACGCTCTACTCGGAGTGATCCGTACTGAACGGGCCGCAAAACACTAAACCAGCCGCGTGTAAATAATAAAATAAAGTCAGTACCGATCACTTTGACGATGACTTGATTTCTTGATAATGGAGGCCTTTGCCCTGCAGTAGAACGATGTGTAGGCCTCGGCCTCGAATTTTGCGGCAGCGGGAGCGGCGCGGCGCACTGCGGTCACCGCTTGACGCGGGCCGTCAAGAGCGGTAGATAGGTACAATGCTGTCAAGCAGGAACCGAAGTTCGCCAGCGTGCGCTGCCGCTCCCGCTCCGCTGTGTTAGAGTACGGGTCTATGGGATTCCATACAAAACATCTCGCGCCGCTGCCGCTAGGCCGAGGCCTAACAGATAGGTACGACTAATCCGGCCATTTTGTAGTAGTGTGTGACAGTTTGAACTGATAGGATTTTTCTCATAATTCGGTGGTCTTACTACCGTCTTTGCAAAAACGATGGAAAAACTTGAAAAAAAACAACGTAGCTTTCCTGTTTTATCACAATCCTGCAACGAACGGTCAATCTAACCAGCTCGCCTATAACCTCAAAAGAAGGCATCCCATGAAATTAATCACGCGAGATATTACGAAAGAAACTTACGTTTCCAAGCAATAAAATCAGTTGGATGGATATTGAACAACAAATAATAACAGAACGCCGGAGTCGGACCGGACGGTGCGAACACCCAAGTTTTCTCGTTATGTTCTAAGAGATGTATTGAGATTTGCAGAAGCTCCGAAGTGCATCGGGTACAATGGTCCCTTATCCTCTTTGCGGGACACATCTATTTAGACTTTTTGTTGGAGGCTTCGGAACAGTTGGTCGCGAGACACGTACGCTCGCTAGTCTGGGACGCGCTTGGAATTCAATATCCCTATTTCACGTAACCGTCTTTCGCACACATAAAACAAACAGCAGATACTTGGACTTTGTGTAACCCTATTTGCACGTACCGCTGATCTGTTATGCTGCGTATGTTCGCGCTTCGATTTTTTAAATTGCATCCGTTGTTGTGGAAACATGGGACCTTATGTGCGTTGGGTTGTTATATAAAAATAACTTTATGTTGTAAAATATCCTTCATAAAATTACTTTAAGCTGATCCATGTATTTTGCCAAATCAAATTAAAATGCTTTATTGCATGTCACAGGAAAATTTGGTGTTAAGTACAGTCAAAAGCACGTCAGACGTAACACTTTGGACTTTGTACCACTCTTACGTCGGGGGCATAAGTGCTATTATCGAACTGCAAGTGTTAACCGTGATGTGCTGTTGACCGTACATCGATAATAATAAGGTGCCTATGTGACGCCCTGCAAGGGCATAGCAATTTGCGAGAGTGCTAGTACGCATAGCTTTCATAAATGTTTGTGATTCCTAATTTATTTTAGAATCAGACAAATAGCAATAAGCTAAAAATAAAGAAAGTTTTAGCTTATTTATTAATGCCTCTCTACAGAGCAAAGGCCTCCGTCTTTGGAATCAAGTTATCCACACAATGATGGGTACATGTTTCACTACCACGCTTGCCAAATGCGGACTTGGTGGACCGCCTCTCCGTGAAACAGTGGCTAAGCCGTTCGGGTTTAAAACCCGGAGGTCGTGGGTTCGATTCCCGCCTAGGGTCTGGTTGGTGGTAGGGCTTTTTCAGAGTCCGACTGGCTAGCTATCACCCCCACAGGTGAAATCTACCGCCATATTAGCTCTGAATGTGTTCCGGCAGCATTAATGTGTGAGCCAGTACACTTGAAATCAAAGGCTCGAATAACAGATGAGTACAGTCTGGCAGCACATTGATCGACGCTTCCTGGTGAAGTGTCCCTCAATGGAATAGGTCGCAGTGGCCGCTTACCATCAGGTGGGCTGCGAGTAAGCCAACTGACTTATGTAGTATAAAAAAAAAACTCGAGCTGTGTTCGAAAAACCCGACACAAAGTTTGCTCGACCCGGGAATTGAACCCGAGATCATGGCCAGCAACAACCGTAACCTTACTAAAGCTGTGTACAAATCCTAACACTTCAGGCAAAGTAGAAGAATATCTTCAAGTGTCCAAACGATTGCAACCAAACTCCCTTTTTAGTGAATCACTCCTCGTGTTAAATACTTAACTATTCTGCCGGATTCAGTGCTAATGAGTCAGCTCCAATTAAATGGTTTAGCTTACTTAAATGTTCCGGCGTCTCTCGGCAGCTGCAAATCCTGTTCGTAAATACACTCTCGGACAGAATTAGAGGGAGACAAAAAAGGTTTGTTAATAACGGTTTACGGGAACGCCACAGACCACATCCGGAGATTTAAAAATAGAGCGATTTTTGTTGCTAGCTTTTGTTTTTTTTTGATTTGATTGATCAAGGAATTCAAGGAATTGAACTAGATTGATTGCTTGATTCATGAAGACATCCAATGTTATCGCTTACGATTATGATTATGACTAAATATCACTTCATTTACCGAATAGATTCTAATTTTGTAACACAATTTAGCAGGTGTAATAAGTATTTGATTTTGCTAATAAGCCAGGTTCTTGGACAACTTACGGATAATCCTGTTTGCGAGCTAGAAGTTTTATAAAAATACAGATAAGCAAAGTGTATCAAAAAGATGGCACCTTTTGAATTTTCGTTTTTTTCTTGTAATTTTATTTTCTAAGCCTTTATCATTCTCCTTACTCTGTCCTCGGGTGCATAAGTATCCATAGGTTAACCCACACTATTCACTCCAGTTAATAACTCTCTGGAATTAGTGTATGCTAGCTAGTTTTAGACTGGTGTATTATAAATTAAATTGAAAGCTAGAGCATTTACTTCTGTGTCGGCAAACTTTTCGTTATTGCCTACAGGAAGAGCAGTTTAAAAAAAAAAAAAAACTTGTGTTTCAGTAACGGGCCAGGGTCCTGTGTTCAATTACCAGGTTGGGCAAAACTTGTGTCGAATTTTCGGAATCCGCATTTGGTAAGCGTGGTGATTAAGTCATTACCAGTTTGACGATTGACTTTTTTTTTATGTGTCTGTCGACTGACCTAGAGGTCAGTAGGCAGACAGGCACGCAGCCTAATTGATGGTAAGCGGCCACTGCGGCCTATTCCATTGAGGGATGCTTCACCTAGAAGCTTCCGTCAATGTGTTGCCAGACTGTAAACTTATCTGATCTTAGTCTCTGATTTCAAGTGTATTGGCTTAGTGATTGCTATGATAGAGACCTTCGCCCAGCAGTGGGACATTAAACAGGCTGATACTTAAGTGAAGCTAGGATACTCTAGGTGCGAGACCAACGAATTTATTTGCCAAGCCTCAGGGTTTTGGAGACACTGCAGCCAAGTTCTAGGTTACGGAATGCGACGGAATATGTACGGTCAACAGCACATCACGGTTAACATCTGCAGTTCGATAATAGCACTTATGCCCCCGACATAAGAGTAGTACAAACAACAAAGTCCAAAGTCTGACGTGATTTTGACTGTACCTATATTGCGATATAGCCACTCTAACAGTAATATTTGCCGATTCATAAATGCCTGTGTAGCGTCACCTTAGACTTTGTATCTGGAGCACACACACACAGTTCGGTCATCTGACGCTCATATTATCACGTATATGTGCATTAGCAATAAGTAGTACCTACATATGGTGTCAATATTTGATTAAACATTGCTCTTAGCTATAGACCGACACCCTTGCTGTTTGATTTCACCTCTCCCGAGCTAGGAGCCAAAGACTGTAACTGCAGATTTCAAAAGGATACATTTTAATTTATTATTATCTTCCTTCTTATGGGTTCAACTCTAATATTTGTTTCAGATTTCCAAAATCCATTTTTTGATCAAATACTCCATTAGGCAAGCGTAATAGCTATCTTTGCAGCTTTGTAATGAATTTATTGCAGAGGCCTTTGCCCTGCAGTGGGACAGTAATAGGCTAATACTCCTACATAATTCACGTATAACACCTCCAATGATAATACGGTGCTCTAACATAGAGTTAAGTGAATAACCTGTGCGCTTCAATTTCGTGCGGCTTATACCTAAATTATTCATAGTTCTAAATGTAACTAAGCACATCGCTCTTCCAAACTTGGAAACAAAATTACTGCCTCTACTATTTTATGCAAGCCAATAGTATCTTGGGTTCTTTGATGCGAAACAGATTCGGAAGGAAGAGCTGCTATTACCATTATTTACTACCGTCTATACCATGGCGAGTGCTCTGAAGAACTCTTTGACCTCATCCCTCCTTCTCCCTTCCTCCATAGGAGTACGCGCGCTGCTCTCCGGAGTCACCAATTTAGAGTTGCCGATATTCCATCACGCACAAAGAAATTCGGTGATTCGTTTCTTTGTCGCACCTCCAAGAAATGGAATAGTCTATAGACTACCAGCGCATGTATTCCCTCCTTCCTATGACATAGGGTCCTTCAAACGAGGCGTGAAGAGGCACTTTGTGGGCCGGCAGAGTGAGGGTGACTGATGCTGCGTCCCTTACGTTGCACCAGTTGTCCTCGCGTCTGGACTTCATTTCCACTTAACATCAGGTGGAGTGGGGTCATTTGCCGGGCTAAGTATAAAAAAAAAAAAAACTGACCGTCTCAATAGAACAGTGGATTTAATTTTGTAACTTGGTTTTTGATGTTGTATTGTATTAAGCCGAAGACTAGAGACGCCTGTGGCCGTGTGTGGGACTCGAGACAAATTCTCATAGACCCTGTCAATATTGACAATCCCCATTGGTAGTGATCACTAATCACTATTATCATTATGAGTCTTCTTTTAATAAAAGGTTAGTTCGTAGTCGAAAATCAAACTGAGGTATTCGCCTTTTTCTAGTGCATTGCACCGTCGTCGTTGACGTCTAATAAGTTAACAGTTGAATTGTGCTATTCAAATGCTATTAGGATAATACCTTTTGGAACTTAGCGAAAAATTACGTCAACTGCGTGAACACAGATATTATTATTTTGCGTTGCTAACGCTACGGACAAGCGTAGTTGTACATTATAAAAAAAATAAGACGATGTGTATGTATATTAGCAATAAGCCTTTGTTTTTAAGTAGTAACAACATATTTAAGTACTTTATTTTTAAGTAGTAATAACATTTTGTCTCTGCGACATGTAACTAACACTAACCCAAAAATTTCAACCTAACAAAGGCAAAACCCAAGAGTCTGTAGCAAATATTGTAAATTAAAAAAAATTGCATCTGAACCGGATAGTAATTAATCTGCTTTCAGTAGTTTTCGTATCTTCACTAGAAACATATCTATTAGGATAATCATATAATCGCAAGTATATGTACCGTAGTTCGGAGCTTTCAATTCCAAAATGAAATTAATTTCCTTAGGCCTTTATTTCTGTCAATATTCAAAGTGCTCTATTAGCCTACAGACAGACGGCCGGAAATGAGGCACTTACTGATCCGAGCAACAAACGTATAGCTATAATAAATAATAAATTAACGTTAATTCTAAATCGGTGTACATATTTCTTAATTATTATCTATTTTGTAATCTAAGTATGAGAACATAATCTTCTCCTACATAACGAGTGATGGGCTTGTCAATTGCCGAAAGGCGGGCGGGCACCAGTTTTTCCGTTTCCATCCGCAAAGTAGAAATCAGAGGTGTTGAGTGACCGGGTTCACTATTCCATTTCGAAAAACGTCTCGTCGAATTACAATTCATCGATGACAATTACTAGTAGTCGATTATTTGTTTGAACGATGCGTTATTCACCCGAAAGTTGTTACGTCGATGGCTCATTTCATCGAATGTCTTTTAGTCGCCGATTCAAATGATCGGAATACTGTAGGTCGACAACTTGACATATCGATGGTTCATTTCACCTAATGTGTTTTAGTCGACGGTTCATTTCATCGAATATCTTTTAGACGATAGTAAATATAAATGATAAGACCAGTGTGGGACGCACGCCTTTAGCCCCAGGTTCGATGCACGTTTCGCTAGCGTGCGGTTATGGTGCTTAAAAGCAATTTTATCTACCTACTAAAAGAACAATTTTACCTAAATATGTATGTCTTAATTGTTAAAAAGTTGTAATGATCTGCAAGATCTGCAAGATCAAATTTGTTATGATCTTGCAGATCATTACAACTTTTTAACAATTTGTTTTGAAGTTGTACCAAGGGACGCTGCCGACGGCGATGTAGGAGCGCGGGGGGGGGGGGGGGTTTAGTGGGTATTCTCCGTGCACCAGTCTTTCTTAAGACTGGGGCATGGAGCTGCACTGAGTCCCACACACGGCTCGCCTACCCCAGGCGGGTTATGGTGCGTAAAAGCATTCCCCTCCACAAAAAAAAAAGGGGATGTGTATCAGACGCGATATATGGTTACGGAGCTTTAACAAGACTTCGCAAATCCTGGACCATGATGCAAGCATACCGTGACTAGAACAAGACAAAACGCTCAGAAAAAGGAAGATATTAAAATGGAAAAAGTGGCCGTAGTGGCACTGGTTTGACAGTAAGTGCTTTAGAATTTTTTTTTACCTTTTCCAAATGTTTATAAGCCGCCACTTCATACGTCATGAATATAGGTCATACCCCAGGCTCAATTCAACCGAAGAAAGGTCAAAAGGTACTCGAACCCACGCTCATCGGAGGAAGAACTTATTCTCGTATCGATCAAATTTCTTACAATTCCTATAGACACTTACAAAAGGTACTTACTGTGAAACAACAAGATGGACTATGTATGGCACGTTTAAGGGTTTGGCGGTAGCTTATTTTCTCGTTATTTAGGTTCATTATAATATACGAACAATAATTAATGATACTGAGTAGAGTTAAGACTAAGACGTATTGATGTTTGTGAACTTAGTTCCGAACTAAATCCGACGTCAGAGTGACGGATGTTACTCTCCTAAAATCCAGATTCAATGTCAAACCCGGGGATGGGCTGGTCAATAGTCACAAGGCTGGCACCGGCTCGTCCCAATCGGGTGTGAAGGGGAAACTGGGGGAGTTTAGTGGGTAGTGGACGCTTTAGTCTCTAGTCCCACACACGGCCGCAGGTGTAGTTACAGCTAGTTAGCTTATGGTGCATAAACGCATTCTCCTCCGAAAAAAATAATTCAATGTTACATTAGACTTTGATGTATTCAGAATTAAACTACATTTCATCACAAACAAATTACGTTCTATGTAACATTTTGTAACACTAGTTATACTCGTAATTTTCACTTAAAGTGAAGCCAGGACCGTTTGCTAGTAGAAAATAAAAGGAAATACAATTCTGCATGCAATTTTCATTCATATTTCAGTGCGGCGGGAAGCATCATTACGCACAGATCGCTGCAACGCCAAATGGTGACAAAACCGCCGACATTTTATTCAAGCAGCGCTTGTAAAGTAAACAGTGAACATGAGTGCTACCATGGCTTGGCAGCTATGGCGAGCATTTCACACAATTTCACCTGGATAGGGTCGACAAGATAACTTTGGGACTAGGACAAATTTATCTTTCATTTATTCGTATTTTACTCTAGTTTCAACTTTGATTGAATGATTGAAAGAATGAGAATTTTTTGCAATAGTCCTGAACTTCGCTATCCCATGAGAACTAAGTACTATCCTGGGATAAATTATAGTAACTATAAAAACTCCGCTCCGAAACCTCCTTGAAACTGCTGCCGCCCAGATTCTGTTATCAGCACGGAGATCTATTTCTGTGGTTATCAGTATAGGCATGGGCCTAAAGGGGAAACCGGGGGAGTTTAGTGGATAGTGGGCGCATCCTATTGGTCCCGAATATCACATGGCCGCTGTAGATCTGACCACCCTGCAGTTATAGTTTGTCCAAACATTCTCCTAACAAAACAAAGGCCCATTTTATTCTAAGCAGAGAACGACCTTACCTAAAAGTTTGCTCAGCGTTGTCCACCGCACTACAATCAAGACACCGCTCGGACGCGTAGAAGTCGTGGAACTTCAATTCTTTTTATACTTACATTTTAGAATATTGATAAGCATAGTCTATTAAATAAAGGTTGAGTCAAATCTGAAAATCGACAGAAAGCAACCTATTACGAAACGGACGATCCGCCCTATCACGTGGCGACCCCACCCTGTGCCGGCAACTGCAGCGTCCTTTTGTGTCGACGCATTCTGTATGCATGCGACTTTCATTTTATTTATACAATACCCGCCGTTCCATAATTCCGTTCCCGGACCAATTAACCTTAATACCGCAAACGTTCCGGAGTCGAAACCTTTTTACAGGATCGTCGTTGCCCAATTTCGTTTCCTGTTTACTTGGAATTTAAAATTTCTTTATTCGAGCACAATACTTTTGTGCGAATCCACGCAGATTTCGAGATACATTTTTATACGATTTACTACTATCCGATTCAAATGCTATTAGGATAATACCTTTTGGAATTGAGCGAAAAATGACGCCAACTGCGCTTGTCGGTAACGTTAGCAACCAATAGCAACGTATTATTTATCTGTGTATGTGTAATTCATCATCACTGTCGCATCACGCAACTCCAAAAGGTCGTATCCTAAGTAGCATTAAAACCAGATTATACAAACCATACTCGGTCATCTAGCGCCCTGACGTTCTAGTGGTTTAAAACTGGACATGATCTTTGGGTCTTTGGTTCAAATCCCGGGCCCAAATCTGTGTCAGATTTTTTGAACGCAGCTTGGATTTATGTTCACTATTCTGCATTTGACAAGCATCAGGTACACAGAACAATGAGCCACTCCATCTGCATCATGTTTATTAAATACTAGCTGACCCGGTGAACTTCGTATCACTTACCTCTTAATATAAACCATATTAATTTTATACCTAATTTTGTATTTAGTATTTTCCTCTCAATTTATCCATATTTTCTCATCGTTTAAATCTTCCCTGGACTTCCACGAATATTTCAAGACTAAAATTAGTCAAATCGGTTCAGCCGTTCTCGAGTTTTAGCGAAACTAACGAACAGCAATTCATTTTTATTTAGATTTTGCAGAATCGAACCTGCGACCCCATTGTCGTCGCAACCACTCTCAACCACTGCGCCAAATCAGTAGGTATACAGAACTAGAAGAAAATGATTATTATGAGAAAATAAGAGAAGATGTTTTAACATCTACAAAGTCGCGGGAATTTGCTAGTATTGAATAGGTAACACAGCTTCTTCTCACAAAAGTTATTTTGATTGATGTTCATTCAAAATTCATTGAAGATAACTTTCAAACTATCTCCAACTCAATAATAAACGGTACGCTTTGAAGTCCCTGAATTGAAGTTTTGAAGTGTTTTAAGTTTAAGCTGCGTCTACACTCAAGAATTTGTGGTGTACCGCCCTACCAGTATGCCTCACTATTTAGTGAAAAGGGGAGTTTTAGTGTGAAAAAAAACTTCACCTATGGTCGCTGTGCCATCCTAATAGGTATGCTATGTATATAGGTGTTACGTGCCAGCGTGGAGTATAAAAATCCTCCTAGCCGATTCGGCTATGGCGGCCAATCTTTTACGATCAGCCAACTACGCAGGATATATTATAGTGCACAAGTGAGTGCGCAAGCACAGGTGCACTCCCTATTCCCTCACTCTCATAGCACGGTGGGACAGCAGTCTGACACGACCGAAGAGAGATCAGGCGCAGGACCAACGGCTTAACGGGCCTTCCGAAGCACGGAATCATCATTCTTTTCAGACATTCAGGTGATTCGAGCCTGCAATGTCCTAACCAAACTGGAAACATTCACACAAAGTGATGCTCCCCGCGGGATTCGAACCCACGACCTCCGGGTATTAGAGCCCAACGCTCTAACCACTGTACTGTATAGCAGTAGGCTAAACAAAATTTACGAAGAAGCATAAAAACTTCAGTATCGGCACATATTCGTTTGCAAGCTCGCAGAGATTTTTAAATGTATACCTCATATTTAAATGTAGCAGCAAAAGGATTGTGTCCTTTCGTCGTTTCTTAAGATTTCACAACTCAATGCTCGTGAATGCTTCCCTTACGGTTGTTTGCTCTCTATTGAAATATTATGAGATAGCGAACACGCAATTCTGATATTGGATTTTGAGAGAGAAAATGCGATGAGTTTTGATTATTTTTTCAGAGGAGTCTAGAATGTGACGGCACATTGAGCAACGGTCACACTTGATGGAAATTACGTCGCGGATCTTTCGCGACGAAATGCATTTATTTGCATATAAATTACAAATAGCGGGCACACTACGCGGAGTATCGGTCGCTCCGTCGCGGACAATATTTATATGAAATTACATGCATTGGCGTTCCGTCAAGTGTGCCGAAGGCCTAAGATATATAAGATATAATAAGAAATACTTGGCTTACAAAAGGAATAAAAAGATGTTGTATTCGTAAGAGACAGCTTTACCTTAAATACAGATTAACATCGAATAATAAATACATAAAAAATCAGTACCAAAAGTATTCCAAAATATTAAAAAAATGCATCCATCAAGCACAGAAAATTACCAATACAAATTATATATCTAAATCAAAAAACGTTTGTAAAACAACTTGGGACATAATTAAACAATACACCCATGACACAAATTCTAAAATTGAAATACAAAAAATTCGTACACATAATAATAATTATATACATGATCCTAATAGAATAAGTGAGGAATTCAATAAATTTTATATTAATAAGACAAATAAAAACATTGACCGCAAAATTGACTATAAAAACATATTGACTGACATACCAATTCACCACAATAGCATATACTTAACACCCGTAAATGAAAATGACATACTTAAAATAATAAGAGGACTTAAACAAACAAACTCTACGGGGTATGATAGTATAAATACTAAAATAATTTAGAACAGTGCAACTTTTATAGTGGCCCCATTAACACATATAATTAACCTTTCTCTTACACATGGAAAATTTCCAATAGAATTAAAAAGATCGGTAGTAAAACCTTTACATAAGACTGGCCCACGTGACGAATTGGGCAATTATAGACCAATAACTCTGATACCTATACTATCAAAAATTTTTGAAAAAGTTATGTATGACAAAGTCTATAATTTTCTCTCTGTTGAAAGGCTACTTAAAGAAGAACAATTTGGTTTTCGTAGAAATAGTTCAACAACACTTGCTTGTTTTACCCTCATTAAAGAAATAACTCAGAACTTAAACAACAAATTGCATACGCTGGCCATACTCCTAGATATGAGTCAAGCTTTTGATTTTGTTCTTCACAAACTACTACTTTGTAAACTCGAAAGGTATGGAATCCGTGGTAATGCATTATCTTGGCTGGAGAGCTACCTAGAAAATAGGGACCAATGTGTCGAAATCACTAAAACCTCACAAAATATTAAAACAACATATTCATCGTCATACTCTTTTAACAGGTGTGGCGTTCCTCAAGGTAGTGTGCTCGGCCCCCTGCTGTTCTTAGTTTACATAAATGATCTGCCGAACGTCACAGACCAAAGATGTGTTCTTTTTGCGGATGACACTACTCTTATCATAAAGTCTAAAAATGTCAGTGACTTGGAACACATTGCAAATAGTACTTTGGAAAAGGTTGTACAATAGCTAGAAAAGAATAATTTAAAGATTAATGTTAGTAAAACTAAATGTATTAAATTTCAGACATCGCACTGTGTAAATACAAATAAAAAATTGGACGTCATTTATAAAAATAATATTATTGACAATGTGCAATCAACTAAGTTCTTGGGTATTATAATTGACAATTATTGCAATTGGAAAGCACACATTGACTTACTTGTTAATAAACTAGATCGATTTGTAAGCACTGAACAGAATTAGACAAGTAACATCTCAAGAAGCAGCTGCTATGGCCTATCATGGCTATGTGTCATCCATTCTAAGATATGGGCTCGTTTTGTGGGGTAACTCGGTAGATATCCAAAGAGTGTTCGTTTTGCAAAAAAAAATATTAGGTCAATTTGCGGAGCTCATTATTTGGATAGCTGTAAACCCTTATTCAGAAAATTAAATATATTACCTCTCCCTTGCTTATACCTATTTGAGATTGGAAATTTTGTACATAAATATATTCATCTATTTAAGAAACACAAAGACTGTTATCGACACAGGGGCAGAATAGGAGAGAAGCTATATAACCCACCACAAAGGTTAACATTATACTCCAGAAACAGCTACTGCATGGCCATACGAATATATAATAAATTACCTGACAACTTTAAAAAATTGACATTTGTTGAATTCCGATCAAAATTGTATAATTTCTTAATGGATAAATTGTACTATACTGTAAATGAATTTTTGGATACTTAAATGACAATAATGTAAACTAACCCACCAAACTTGACATTTTACTAACAATACCTTACCCTGATCTAAGAATGAAATTATGTAACTAATCTAATGAAATTGACATTTTGCTAAAACAATACTATTATTATGACATTGTTTAAAATTGAATTCAGACTATTTAATATAAGTGTCTCTAAGTGAAATAGACCGCAGTGTCCGCTTTCCACGAGGTGGGCTTCATGCTTGTTTACTAAAGAATATAGTCTAATACAGATTTTACGTGTGCCCATAATATACAGATTTGTTTGTCATAGAAAGTGTTACAGGACTTTTAAAAAAGTCGATGCAATAATTGAGTATGTAGCTACATACTACGTGCTGTAAACAGTGAAATTTCTAAGAAGTCTTAAGATCAACCAAAGACTTAATCCTTTTACTTCCGAGGTTGAATCTACTTACCAAAACCACAGTTCCGAATCAAATTAACAGCAACAAAACAGACTTTAAACTCTATTCATTCAATTATGTTTACTTGTAGATTGACGCAGGTACGTTGAAAACAGTAGTGAAGCGACAATATCTTTTCACGGGTAAACTGAAACGTATCGATAACAAGATGAATATTCATAGTTAACGCGGCCTCGTCATACTTAAGGAATTAACGTCTTATGTTAAAAACAATACATTTAACGCTTTGACCAGTCAAAACATCGGACATCGTTTGCTTCGCCTATCAAACTTTGGTATATAAGAATGGGTTGTTCTCTAGAAAAGACAGTGTTTGGATAATGGCTCGCGTTGACTGGATAGTGCTGATATTTGCGGTGAGCGTGGCGGTGGTGCTAGGTGCTGATAATAGCACCACCACTCCTGCTCCTACCTCGCCGACAACTCCTGCCACGACCCCAACGCCACGACCACCGAGAACTCCTGGTGTAAGTATCTTAGTTTTTAAGGAACATAGCACCGCTAGGAGGTCAGTTAATAAAAAAACATTCCATAGCATATAAAAAAAAACATGAGGGTACAGTGAGTAATCTATCAATTCCCCACACAACTAGAAGGGGCCAGTGTTCATCTTATGGCCCAACCCATCACTCACTAACATAATTTTTATTTGCTGCTAATGATTAAAGTGTTTGGTTCATACTATTTATTGGAATTTGACAAAATAAAACCGGAACAAATTCGGAACAAAAGCATTGACAAAACTATAAACTTTTCCTCTTAAATTGTTTGGATAATTCAGATAAAACAGAAAAATGTTTCGGTCACTAAATGTGTTTGTTTCGATAATATTTCTTTTATTTGCAGATATTGGAAACTATAGAAACGTTTATATCGGCAATACCCGTAGGATTGGCTACAGCTTGTCAAACAGTAAGTTTTAATACAATTTGTATTATTAATATATAATACTAGCGGTCGCCCTCGCGGTTTCACCCGCGCGTAATTTCCTTTTACAACTATTCTCCCTTCCCCCCACTTTTCCGGGATAAAAAGTATCCTATGTTCTAATCCCGGTTATAAACTGAGGCATCCGGCGACTGGGACCACATTGAATTTGGACCGCGGTCCCAGTATACGTGTGCCAAATTTCATCTAAATCCGTTCATCCGTTCTTGAGTTATAAAAGGTGTAACTAACAGCAACTTTCTTTTATATATTAAAGATTTGATTGAGAAACACTTGGTTGATTTAGGTTATAACAAATCAAACGACTTCTTAGTAACTTCTAATTATAAAATGATATTGATTTAATATGCATGTAATTTAATATCCAACTCCAATCCAAGATGATGACACATCGCCGTGATGGATCGATGAAAGCCTGTTAGTGAGCATCACCATATTGACCAATATTGACAAAAAAGCTTTAGGTCAAGTTTCAGTTCAAGTAACGTTAGTAACTATGTATTTAATATAATTTGTGGTTCAAGACAGGAATCGAACACGGCGTTTATATTAACGTTTTTTCCTTGTTTCAGAGCGCACAAGCTGTCAAGAATTTCTTCCAAAATCCGTGGTGGTAGTGGAAATATTTAATTTATTAAGATTAATAATATTATTTTTATAAAAATTGTAAATAAATGTTTGACTGTATGTAGATAAATGTCTTTGTTTTGTTTTATTACTAAACTTATTGTGTTATTTAGGAAATATTAAACATAAGGGACCTATACCTAAGTAACCTCTCAACCAAAATTATTTAGAATGCGACTTAGTTTGCAAGCAAAAGTCTCCCTTACTCTCATAATATTAGTACCTACCGCCTGCAAATGGTATGAAAGAACACTACCAACTGGTTAGCAATCAGAATAGTAACAAAGTGTACATTGTACAACTGGTGCTCTCTAGCACTGGGGTAATACAAGTACCTTAGCATTTCTTAGCACACTTACGCAACAAGGATTTACCATTAAATATAACTATAAATATACCACAACTGTCAAAAATGAGCCTTGTTTCGCTTGAAGCCCTTGAGTTAGAAATATTTCAAGAAAAAAGACCAATAATATAACGTTTATATCAGGCAACATAGTTAAAGGAATATTGCTGGTAACTACATATTATAATTTTAGGTAACTACTTATTAAAGTTTAGTATTAGGTAAGTAAATTTAAGCTATCCAAGTTCGCTGCGAGGTGCGGTTTCAGTTGCTGACTGTCCTCGAAATCTGTAGGATATCTGTGGTTGGTCTGCGGCCAGAAGTCCTACACTATGAGCGTTTTGCTATACCTGAGCTGAGGCACGTCAGTTCAGCCGGTAGTCATAGTAGTGTCAAAATAGCTGGAGTCCTGTGACAGCTGTCATAAAGATACGGTGCAGTAGATTACCGATTATACGAACACCGATTTTGAATCGTTAAATTGTTTTTTTTCCGATTGCCAATTAAATAATATGATTGTAATTTGATTAACAATAGGTAAGAACGCTCATTCTTATAAAATATAGAAGTCGAACTGAATCTTTCTCTTCTGATAGTAAAGTTTTATTAGACAATTTATGCCACGTGCGACTGCAACCTGGATTCAGCTTGTCTTTTCAAAACATTATGAATTCGGAACTTTGAGAAAACTAGTTTTCTCGAGGATATAGGTAATAAGGCGGCAGGCCCATGAGAAATGTCATTTAAAGATAGGTTTATTGGACAACATCCAAAATATTGATATGACCCCAAAGTAAGTAGCGGAAGCACTTTAAATGTACGTATTATTAACAATTTAAATGTAATGGCATAAACCGGTGTTACAAAAAGAATAATTTCATAATTCCTATATTAAAGGACAATGATTCTCTCAAATATACAAGATTAAATTGTAATTAATTTTGTAAGTAACTAGGTCTGGTTTTTCTTGTAAGAGTTACGGAGGTCAGATGGCAATCGCTCCATTGTAATAACCAGGGGGCTTAGACAAGATGACAACGCTTCATAGCTGGCGAATTTCGCTTAGTCCAATTTGTATGGATTTGACAGGTGCCTTAGAAAAGTCACGTGGTCAATCGATATTGAAATGTACGGGATTTGACATTCGCTATCGCAAATTGAGCGATAACGAACGTCATAAATGTCACTTGTCTAGGGGGGCTGGTTTGTCAAATCTAGGATCATAGTCGAAGCGGACCCTGAGCTCCATACTGGATGCAATCGGGAATACGATGAGATGATGATGATGATAACTGCGTTAGTAAATACAATAGTGGTTTTCGATAGGGGTTGGTAATTAAATTTCTTTTAAAGTAAAGAAAAATATTAATTATCTTTAGAGTACATAAATCAGTATTATATCTAGTCTAGCCATTAATATTGTAAAGAAGAAAAATATATTTTTCTATGACAAATAGCGTTTTATTACTTTTACTGAGTGTTAGTTTAATACATAAATATATAACAATTTAAAATATAAAAAGCTTATTCGAAGTGGTCTCCATTGGCTGCAATACAGTCCTTAAAACTTTGAGGCCAGTTATCAATAAAAGCACGTACTCTTTCCATGGGAAAACTCTTCACTGCCGATCGTATGGATTGCTTTAGGGACTCCAAATTATCATGGCGTTTAGAACAAGCAGTAGGTACTCTCTAAAACTGACCACAAATCATAATCCAGCGGATTAAGATCGGGACTAGACGACGGCCAGTCTTCAGCTCTGATGAAGTCGGAAATGTTCGATTTCAACCAAGACTGCGTGGACCGAGCTTTGTGACCCGGTGCCGAGTCTTGCTGAAAGGACCATTCTTAGTTATTGAACATGGTGTTATTAAGAGGTTTAACTACCTTCTCAAGAATGGTATCTTGATACACTTGTGCCGATGTTTTGATACCTTATTCAAAAAAGTATGGCTCAGTCACTCCTTCATAGCTACCACCCCACCAAACCATCACTGAAGACGGATAATGCCCACGTTGCACTCTGTCGACTAATTTTTTAATATCTTAGCAGAAACCCCCGACCCAGACACAGAAGAATATCTCAACATCCTCGCCTTTCACGGTCTTTTACCAGCGCACCTAATACCTACTCGAAACCTCGCCTGCCTGGATCACGCCGTGCTTAGAACATCCCTCCCAGCTCAAGCGCTTATAATAAACTCTGCGGTCACAGACCACGAGGCAGTGCTTTTGGCCATCCAAATTAAAATAAAACAATCGCCCCCTAATAAAATAAAAAAAAAATAATTATCCTGCCGTCTGTCAGACTTTAAAAAACACAGATTTTTCCTTTATACTTAAACTCACTGATCCAAATGTAGCCATTAATCTGCTCATACATAATATTCAGACAGCAATTTCCCTTCACACCCGATATATATCTTTATCCCGACGGAATAAAATTCTTAAACCATGGATAACGCCAGGTCTACTAAGATGTATCAAAAACCGTGACAATATGCATAAAAAGTTAAAAAAAGAACCGGAGAATGATATTCTTAGGAAGACCTACATTCGTTATCGCAATTTCTGCAACTCGTTACTTAGGAGAGTGAAATTGGCCTTCGACAGAGAACTTATTCACAAAGCTGGTAAAATAACAAAAAACTGTGGTCTGCGATTCGTAATGTGACAAATCTTAACAAAAAAACAGACTGTAATCCAGCCCTTCATCTGCTTACATCCAAGTCCACGCGCGAGGAATCACTCAATCACGTTAACTCCTTCTTCTCTTGCGTAGGGAAATCGTATGCACACAATATCCTTAACAGTAATACACCGAATACCTCAACTCCGTTGCAGCCCGAATTACCCCTACAACCAGGCATTCATCCCCAATCCTCCCTGGCTCTCTTACCCACAACTACATCAGAAGTCGAGTCCCTTATATTATCACTCAAGGACGACTGTGCGGTAGGATGGGATCAAATCCCAACCACAATATTAAAACGTTGTAAAGATTCTCTTGCCCCGCTAATAGCACATATCTGTAACCTCTGTTTGTCTGCTGGCTGCTTCCCTAAAGCTTTCAAAAAGGCGCTGGTACACCCCATATACAAGTCTGGGGATCGAAGCCGTGTCAATAACTACCGTCCGATATCTGTCCTGCCTGCCTTGTCCAAGATTCTTAAGCGACTAATCAACAAACAACTTGTCGCGTACTTAGAAAAGTATAAACTTTTGTCTCCTAATCAACATGGATTTAGATCCGGTTCATCTACGGCTGATGCTGTCCACGAACTCACTGATCATGTTGCTAGGAGTCTGGACTAGGGCAAAAAATGTATTACGGTGTTCCTTGACCTCGCCAAGGCCTTTGACACGGTTTCTATCCCTATTCTATTATCTAGGTTGGAAGCGATGGGAGTAAGAGGTTCGCAACTTTCCCTGCTTGCTAGTTATTTTGCAGAGAGGTACCAGTCCGTACTTTTGGAAGGGTCCGTAAGTTCTGAACAGCCCTTGGAGTATGGCGTTCCCCAGGGAAGCATCCTCGGCCCCACACTCTTTTTAGTGTACATCAATGAGTTATGCTCCCTTAAGATCCCAAATTGTAAAATTATCTCGTATGCGGATGACACCGCTCTCGTTTTTACGGCTGACTCTTGGAAAGACGCCTTCGACTTTGCCCAGTCGGGTCTCGATCGAGTTTCTCTCTGGCTGCGAGAAAATCTTCTTACCTTAAATATCACCAAGACACAGTATATAGCCTTTTCCATCTCCAAAATCCCATCAAATGAGCTGGATGGTCTCTCCCTGACTGCACACACTCATACTGATAACTGCGACCTTCCCTGTCACTGTCCTCCACTCTCTTCTGTAAATCATGTTAAATACCTAGGTGTCACCATAGATTCAAAACTCAACTTTCAAAATCACATTAACACCACCGCTGGTAGGCTTCGCAAACTTATGTTTGTTTTCCGTAGTCTCCGTAAGGTTGCAGATCCTCATCTTGTTAGATCCGTATACATTGCCCTCTGTCAATCTGTTTTAATTTATTGTATTACCTCTTGGGGGGGTGCATGTAAGACGGCGCTGATAAGACTGGAGAGGGCTCAAAGAGCCATCTTAAAGGTATGTACCTTTAAACCATTACTTTTCCCCACTTTTCAACTCTTTCAGTATTGTCAAGTCCTTACCGTCCGTCAGCTAGCCATTTTACACATAGTTTTAAAACAACACAGCCTCGCTCCCTACGACCCTGCCGGGAAAAGTAACTCCCGACGTAAAAATGTAGTTCATCAGTCTCTCTTTAGAACCAAATTTTCTTCACGCTTTTTCTGTTTCCTAGGACCCTACTTGTATAATTCACTTCATAGAAAATTGGACATCTATCACCTTACTAAATCATCCTGCAAACCAGTAGTGACTGAATATCTCCAAAAACTAACTTACGAGCTAACTGAACACATACTACGTCCAGAGTGATAGGTTACTTATTATTATTATTATAGCCCCACATTCTCCCCGTACTTACAGATACATGTACACACTCAGAACACACCCACACATACACTAACACACTCACTCACACCCACACATACACACACAAACACATACAGACACATACACATACACACACAAACACATACACACACATACACATACACACCAAACACACACACACTCAAATTCACACTCATAAATACACACGCCCTCACGCCATGGCTGTATGATTCAGTTAATTTCTATTAACATGTTTTAATCTATCTTTTTGTAATTTTCATCGATATTTGTAGTAACATCATCGTACACATAAACTATGTAATGTGCCTGACGACTTCATCAAGAGAGGAGAGACCTGGAGCTTTGTAATACAGGCTTCTTGCCTAGTACAGACTCCAGTCTCTCACAATCCGTGTTTTCCTCTGTGCACAACTATTTATAATGTTAAATACTGTAAACTTTTGCATTGATTGTGGAGAAAAATAAAGATTTTTATTATTATTATTATTATTATTATTAATTGGGAAGCTTCCTTAGAGCTTTGAGCATAAATACGGTCATTTTGTTTATCAAAATGTTGCTCAATTGTAAAAAAAAAACTCATCCGTAAAACACAATTTTCTGTGATCACCTTTGCGTACCGCTTCAGTGGTTGTTTTGATTTTACCACCCTATTCTTTATTAAATTATCAGTTATGAAATGACTAGTACGTCTAATATATGCCGCAAGTCCTAAGTCATCTTTTAAAATATGTGACATGGTTCTAGGCGCTATTTTCATCTTCTGTGATAAAATCTTTTGCTTTCGGACAGGATTTCTTCGAATTTTTTCCCTTACTGCTTTGACCACCTTTTTCGTACGAACACTACGTGGACGGCCAGATCTTTTTCTGTCGCAAACAGAAGAGGTCTCATTGTACCTAATAATAGCCCGGTACTCAAAAATTTGACTAAGACCGAGCGAGCGTATTGAGAGTTTAAAAAATTGCATTTGGCTCTATACCTACTTTGTGTAATGCAATCACAGCGATTCGGTTCTCTTTATCGCCTCACTCCATTTTAATATCGCAAAATATTGTACAATTTATTGGCGCTACAATAAGAAAAGACAATGAAAAATCATATAAAAATAACAGATTCCAAATTCAAATGTAATAATTTGTTTATTTTTAATTGTAACAGTATTTATGGCCAGACTGTGTAGTTTATGGAACTCTTACAGATGGTCCTTTAATATTATCCAGGAAGACACTGAAGAAACCAAGGTTGTGATATTATTAATACAGTGTACATAATTATAATAATGTAAGTATAATATCAGAAACCTACATTCATTTCAAGTATCACATTAAAAGTGTTTTATTTTGTTTGGAATCAGTTAAATTATTTTATTAATATGAGCAGAGAATAGTCTTTTTGCGACTTTGTGTAGACGACGCCGGAGCGCATATTTGTGTATTACCTACGCATGAAAACCGCGCTGGCGCCGGACCGAAACCGTGTGTTCTATTTTGATGCTGAGATAAGCGGCGATTACAGTTTATTAAAGCATGGCTTCACGATGCGTCTGCGGTGTCGGCCGCATCGACCGGTGCTATGCCGGTGCGGCGCGCAGGCACGATTTTCATTCGTATACTCATGCGGTCCGGCGCTGGTGCGGTTCTACACAAAGCCTGAGAGCGTTTGTCCACCGCCGCCGTCACCGGGCCGTCACGGGGAACGAGATGACGGCGCCGAGGTAACGGTACATACATTTACTACAGTCGTTTGTCCACCGCACGTCCGTCACCCGAGCGCCGTCATCTTGAAATTGGTCAGAAATAAACTCAGTTCTCGGTGACGGCCCGGTGACGGCGGCGGTGGACAAACGCTCTGAGTGTTTGAAACTGCCATAATTCCGCTGCCATTTAGGTTCACTAGGCTATAAGTTATGTACTATAACTGTATTATAGCAGCTGTAGGCTTTCCGCTTATCTAATGTTCTAATTTCCATACTAAAGTAAGTAAAGTATCAATCAGTATTTTTTATTTCTTACTGCAAGGCAAGGTCTTCATTATTAAAATCTAGTCAACGTCACAAATATTAGCTTATTAGCAAATGCAGATTATTGATCACTACGAGCTATGTTCGAAAATCTGGCACAAAATTTACCCGACCTAGATAGTTAAACCCACTCAAGACCCACCTAGCCCGGTACTCAACCAACTAGACCATAAAGACGGAATCTACAATGTGTAACATACAGGTACTCAATTAACTAGACCATAAAGACGGAATCTACAATGTGTAACATACATTATGCGCTAACTCTACTGTAACTACTCGATACGATGTTATTCATGGAAAAGCATTGGCAAGGATTTCAAGGTAACACAAAAAACTCAGTGCAATAACATTGCGCCATCCTTTGTCTCCAATTATACTCGCGATGTGAGTTTCACTTACACTGCTTTTGTCAAAAAGTGTTTACAGGTCGCGCTGCTAAAGACTAACGCACAAAGCCCTAACCCTCACTGGTGTGGATACGACCTTAGTTAACTAATTATCATCTCATTACCATCATCCATTATTCGGTCCACTTCAAAAATCATGCTTAGCGATTCACGGTATATAAGTTATTTGTTTTAAAAGTAAGTTGTGGCAGTCAGTAGCGATGGGTCATGAAGCCTGGATGCTGGTCGTGATATTGGTGCTTCTGGAGATCGTTGTGGTCTGTTCGCAGAATGACACTGCACCGCCGCCGACAGGAAGTGCCCCTGCGCCTCCTCCCAAGCATACTGGTGTAAGTAATTTTCATCTAACTAAATATGAAGACTTACAAATCAGAGAACAGCCTACAGTGTGGCAGCACATAGAACGATGTCTTCTGCTGAAGAGTTCCTCAATAAGATGGGCCTGTGTGGTTGCTTTCCATCAGGAAAGCTGAGTGCCTATTTGCCAACTGAAATAACAAAAAAAGCATATTTTAGTAGCTGCGTTCCGGTAATACTAAGGTGGGAATATGTATGTGGCGTGTGGGACACTTGTTTGTTGCTTCTTGTGGAAAATTTCCTTAATAGAACAACAGGTCTGGTTGGTAGTTAATAAAGTGGTCTACGTGCCTATTGGCCTAAAATATAAACAAGACAGATCAACACCTAAAGGCCAGTGTCAGCTGAAGTAATGTAAAATAAATGAATTTACTCGTATCCGATTCAAAATGGGATCCAAAATGCCCCTTACCATTTATTCTCTACTAAAACACCATCCTGTTAGTCAAAATTCATATTATGCATTACTCTATCTGGATGACTTAATATTTTCTTTAGAAAAATATTGGTGCAATGCTCCACAGTGAAAGTTTGCAACGTTCGCTATTTTCTGAGATATTTGTAATATTCATAAGGGAGTAACGTGCATTCTGTCTGTATGATGTTGCAAGTGTTCAGCGTTTTGTGCATACTTGTTAAAAACAAGTTGAAAGTCTGTTAAGCTAACCTATTTTCTTGTTATAATGCTTAGTGTTGTTTTTTCAAGAAATCTGTGCTAATTAACGTAAAGTAAATATTAATTATATTAGTGTTGTTAATCGCTTTCCCAAAACAGACAAACTTTTACATCTTCAATTTTCAGTATAATTTTTACACTTTCGACAATGAGGAATCAGGACTGAGAAAAACATGCCGGTCAATCGCCACTAGACTACCCGGGGATGGGCTGGTCAATAGCCACGAGGCTGGCACCGGCTCGTCTCAATCGGGGGAAAAGGGGAAACCGGGGCAGTTTACTGGGTAGTGGACGCTTTAGTCTCGAGTCCCACAAACGGCCGCAGGTCTCGTAAGCCTGTTGTTATGGTGATGTAAAGCATTTTCCTCCACAAAAAAAGGACCGAGAGGAACCTAGTTTTATGCTTTTTATGAAAGACTTCCTAGATTCACAAAAACATTTTGTATAAGCAGATTTGTTTTTACTTTTTACCAGGTAAAACTGACTACTACTGACTAGGTCGTTTTTGATGTCTAAAGTTAGGAGAAGCGATCATGTAGAGTTTATAGGTACCACCAATAGAAATCGAACTCTATGTAAATAGTCCTAAATGTTATTTTTCTTTGAATCTGAACTTGCAATCAAATGTAAAATTAATTCCATTGTTCCAACAATCTGTTTGCTGTGATTTAATAAATTCTATTGACGTGAATGGCGTCCAATGGATGAATGCAATGTTATTGTAATTATGTTCGTTTTCACAGGCCGTGTCCAGTGTCATCAAAATGTTAATTGACATACCAATGGGGATAGTCGAAGCATTCAAAGATGTAAGTATTAATTTGTCTTATGTATGTTTTGTGTGTAGAAGAAGAGCAACCGGTGAGTGTGACACCTTTTATATACTGGAAGAATGTATTTTCACATTGCTAGCTACCCCGTTGGTGAAAGGGATGAGGATCCCTACCCAGCCCTTAGGTTGCATGAGGCATTAGCAGGAGAATGGCAGGAGAACTACCCACTAAACTCTTAGTACCACTAAACTGACTGTAGATATTTTTGGAAAATGATTTTTTTAATTTATTGTAATGTACCTATAAGAATTAATTGTAATTACCTACATAACGCGAGGCTCACAATAATTTTAAAACAAAAAAATATTTTGCATGCTGAAGAGCTAAATATGGAGAAACTATGTACTAACCTAAGGCGTTTGTAAACCCATATTTGCAAATCAATGATTTGATTTGATTTGATTAGTACTTCCTCACCGTCCCCACGAGACCTATGCGAGAGTGACGCCTGACGGTAAGTAATCACTACGTCCTATGGACATGGACCAGACACTAGTCTAATATGCGTTGCCTGCCTTAGAAAAAAATATGGACGGAAAAGATGAAGGTCTATTGGGAAAAAGAATGGAGAAAGTGGTGCTTCCTCGGTCGAGTCGGCCTATTTCGACTAATAGAAAGGAGGTGTCGTTAGCATAACTACTACAATAAATATCGATTATAGCCTGACCAAGAAAATAAAAAACCTGCTCTTGAGTCGCTACATTAGCTATGGTTATAGCAAAACTTGGTTACTATGGTTATACTCACAAATAACTCACAATAGCCAAAATATAAAAAGGCATGGTTGACAATTGACAACACACTTTGACAGACAGCAATAATGAATGACATCTTATTGTTTCTTTATTTGATTGTTGCCTCTTGAAGAAATAAGTTCCAATATTTTTCCGCAATATGGCGAAGTTTTTTTATTTTAATGGTCGGGTATACATACATATTTCCAACTACGCGATTATCATGCTAATGCCTCTAGAAAATTCCTTTCAAAGTCTTAAGAAAATGTACTTTCAGGATAGGCTCTATTATAGGTTACTTCTTGGTTACTTCGGTAGATACGAAAGTCTGTTGGGAACCATTAATTAATTATACATACTTCTGCTACTACTTGTATTGTAAGATAAGCTCCAAAGTTGCGAAAGGAAACTTATAATATTTCTATGTATAATATGTATGTATTTACAAAAAAAGAATATAAGTAATGGTTATCCGTTGTCTGGCACTCATAGCACAAGCTAATATAGTTTGGGTCTAGATGGCGTTGTGTGAATAATGTCTAGAGATATTTATTTATTTATTACTAGCGATCGCTCCCGCGGTTTCACACGCGTTTAATTTCTTTTGTCAGTTATACTCCCCTTTCCCCCACATTCCCGGGATCAAAAATACTATATCACCCGGGTATAGTGTAGAAATTTCCAAATCGGTTCAGTAGTTTCGGAGCCTCTTCAATACAAAAAAAACAAACAAATAATCTAATCTTTCCTCTTCATAATATTATTATTAGTACAGATTCGGACGGCCGCTTGAGAGTAATGAAATGTTTAAAAAGATACAAGAAAGCTATTGCACTGGAGGTCGCGGGTTTGATTTCTGCACAATACAAATATTTTTGTGCGTGATCATGTCTGATTTTTATTGGTCTTGATGATATTTAGAATCGGTAGTAAAATATAATATTTTTGTTTCATTTCAGGGAGCAGATGCCATTGAAAGCATGGTAGTAGCGTTTATGAGAGGTGTATTTTAATTATGTGTAATATATATTTTTTAATTTTTAAACAAGTTTATTTTTATTTATTTTTTATTTTTGCCTGCTTAATGGCGATATTAATGTAAATATATTTGATCCCGCCTGATACCTGGACAACAACAAGTAATAAGTTTTTTTCTTTATTCCTAAAATGATCGCCAAGTTGTATACAGTAGAAGAAGGAACAGCAGAAATTATAAATTAATTTATAGTGATACATACTGGTACGTGACAGCGAAAAAGCAGGCAGCAACCGCTCGAAAAACTTAACACTGAGATGGATTTGGCTTTGAGGGGTAAAATCTAAAAAACATTACCTTCTTTAATATTATTTATCTAACAAAATGTCCTTGGAAACCTTAAGTGCCAAAGTTATTCGAAAACATTTATCTTCATTCATTAATTAAATAATCTCGATCAAAAGAAAACAGACTCCTAAAATACTCTACGGAATAGAACATTCTCCAAGACGGCTTTTAAAAATGTACCCCTCCTAAATCGAGTAGGTAAATTTAGACACGGAATTCCGTGAGAGAAAATACAACAGAGGAAAATATACATAGAGTAGCCAAGTCAGCAAAAATATCATGATCGAGTCCATACTCCATTCCGTAAGACAGTTTATACTCATCCATGAACTCAATAGTAAAAAGTATACTGCAAATAGATTTAGCAACAGTTTAATTATTTATTTTAGCAATATTTTTGGTTGGTGATAGAACTTTTTCATAGTCCGACTGGCTAGCTATCACACCCACAGGCAAAATTTGCCGCTATAACAGCTCTGGCGGTGTTCCAGCAGTATTAATGTGGGAGCCAGAACACTTGAAATCAAAGGCTAGAAGATCAGATGAGCCGACAGTCTGGCAGCACATTGAGCGACGCTTTCTGGTAAAGTGTCCCTCAATGGAATAGGCCGCAGTGGCCGCTTACCATCAGGTGGGCTGCGTGTCTGTCTGCCAACTCATGTGGTATAAAAAAAATATGTTTTTCTCTTTCATATCAAGATGTCTTTTCATTTGGAAAGACTAAAGGAACGCAGCAGCCAGCGCCATTTTTGGCAGAACAAATGATATGACATTTCCTCTCCACTAGATATTTTCTCTATGGCCCACACAAACCGAAGGCCGGTCCCATCAATTCCACTTATCTATACAATTATTCAACTACCGTCATAATGTGGGTTTTCCCAACGAACCTTTGTCTGTAATCGAAACACTAAGCCGAAGTGATTTAAGATTATGGTGTGGGATAATAGCGTTCATTTTCGTTTCCTCTTAGCACAGGTGCGTTATCCAATTTTTCTTAAAATCGCAAAATTTATGTTCCCCGTAATATCGTGCATTTAGTCAAATTAGTCTCGTTAAAAGTTGTGAAGGACAGTATTGATATTGAATTCATATTTGTGGTTTTATTTGGTCAGTTTGACAGCTTTCAAAATTGTTGTTAAATCCTTGGACACAGAGCCCTCTATGCCCTATGCCCTATATTGATATATGTTTATTGACTGTAAAATTTCTGATTAATAATCATAGAAATATTATGTACTGAATAATAGCTCAATGTTAATAATACGAGTAAAACTCACTTACAAGAACTAGGACGCAGTTCAGGTAATTTGAAATGCCTAAAGCTGAGCCATTCCTCTCTGAATAACCTCGCCTTTGGTCAACGAATACGTTATACCAAGGCTCCCAGCCTCTTATGCATTTAAATGTTTAAAAATGTAAACGGCCTTCTCTAAAATTCAGTGTCCTAATTTTTGAATTTCCTTTGGGCGAAACAACTTTGGTAATTAAGGTAATTTTTATGTATTACAATAAAATTTCCATACTTAAGCGCTTAGGAGGACCTATAATAAAATGCTTTTTAGCTGAAAATAGCATTGTTGGTTTAAAATTAAAACGTTACTTATACGTACTCTAATCTTTTCGCCGGTCTTTGTTACCTTGGTAGGCTTTTAAATTTCAGCTAATGTTCTAGGCTCTTGTTACTTGTAAAAGAGAATATTTATTGGTGGTATGTGGTAATGTGTGGGAGCTGTGTTAGGCTAGCGGTTTCAAACGTCCACTTCAAATGTTTGCGGTCGATGGTTTGTATGTCAGAGCACTATTTCGCTTTAAGTACATAGTAAATTACTTCAATTTGGTACGTCAGCAACACGAGATCTAGCGATTTGCTCACATTTAAACAACGTTAGTTTTTATCACTGATAATGGTATTCGCAGTATCATACATTTTCATTTTCTATATTTATTTTCTTTTTTTTTCTAGACATTATTCACACAGCGCCATCTAGCCCCAAACTAAGCATTAGCTTGTGCTATGGGTGCTAGACAACGGATAAACATTACTTATATATTTTTTTTTTTGTAAATACATACATATTATACATAGAAACACCCAGACCGATACAAACAGACATGTTCATGCACACAAATGTTTGTACCGTGCGGGGATCGAACCCGCGACCTCTGGTGTAATAGCCGACTTCTCGACCGTTACACCAAATGGCTCGTCATATTCATCATTTATTTTATACTTTAGATAATAACGGTGAGCCTGAGTTCCAGTAATCATTAAAATAGCTCACACCTTGTCCCAGTAAAGTAGCTCAATAAAATGTTTCTGGATGGTGGTGCTTATGTGTTATTGCGTTTACTCAAATATACCTACTCGTAGTAAAGTGGTGAACAGTTGCTTTTGGAGACATAAATATAATATTTCAATTCTGTCTTTAAATCGGAAACCTATATGACTTGGTGATGCCGCATGCTCGTCTGCCCGCTATAGTTACCATAAAAAAAATAATGTAGGTGTAAACGATTTTCACCCCCCTTGAGGCAGTTTCTCCACATCTGGGCAGGAATTTCTACGTGAGAATCATTGCGTTTATGCCGCACCCTTGGTAAGTTCAGTATTTTTGGTGCCGCAATGAACGTGTTAACCTCAGTACTTGAACATCAGACCGACCGCGTACAACGGGCTACATTTGGGCAAGGCTATCGATTGATCGGTGAGCGAGTGATAACCGCGCCCGGGCAGATTACTGCCCGTCGACATCTGCGCCTCGTGTCGACGCTGCTGGTACATCGCTGCACTTGTATGCTACAGGAAAATAAGGGTTTATTCCTTAGTTCTGCTGAAGTTTTTGGTGCAATTGATTATGGCTATGTTGAGATTGAGAGAAGTGTGCCATTGATGAAATATACCCACTGCTTTTGCGTAATTCATGTAATGAAAATTGTCAATTTCAGTAAACGAAAGAAATACATCTTTATAAACGTTACAGTCTTTATTAGGTATTCGAATCTATTATTGGGTTTTTTAAATATTGTCTCAAGTGTACCTACAAGCACACAACGAGTGACATTGTGCTTTAATATGATTTGTATTAGCATTTAAACCTTAATATTATTTCCAAACTATAAAATTCGTTCCTATTTAGCCCCCCACATCTGAGATGGTCACACTAGCAGAGACTAAAGTATGATTATATGCTTTTAAGCTCTTATGTACCTACTTAAACATCAGACTAATATAATCATCTTATGGAGATCATTTCCATTAAAGCCTAAATCTTTTTTTTAATCTTTAAAATTTCTCATAAACTATCATTACCAGCTCTTTAATCCTTCAGAGGTTCCTTTTTAGAAACTGCTTATCATAACTATGATAAAGACTCCACCTGCAATATCTGAAAACCAAGATTACACCTAATAGTTTGAGTGAATAGGGCGGAATCGTGTAAAGTCGATCCTAGAGTAGCGATAAGTGAGCGATAACAGTGTTCCCGGACTGACTCTCGGTCGCCGGACGTCTGGACTGCGGCCGATGCATTAGTGCCACCGCGCGCTCCGCTGCACAGAACACCGATGGCGATAAATCATTGTTTACCCTGTCACTAGCGTCACCTACAACAATCTTATGTGGACAGTCGCATACCTATTAACCTTAGCTTATACTGCTAAGTGAGCGATAACAGTGTTCCCGAACTGACTCCCGGTCGCTGGACGTCTGGACTGCGGCCGACGCATTAGAGCCACCAGAGACGATAAATTATTGTTTACTCTGGCACTAGTGTCACCTACAACCACCTTATATGGACAGTTGCATACATATTTACCTTAGCTTATATACTGCTAAGTGAGATATAACAGTGTTCCCGGCCTGGTGGTTACACACTAAATAAGCATAATATGAGTAGATGTGCAGAGAAGCAAATCTGTTTCATGTGTTTCGTGTGAACACACATTTGAATAAGTTTATGTATACGGATGGCCAAAAGAGTACGATGCTCGATTTCACGCGGGTTCGAAAAATCGTGTTTTTGAAAGACTGTCGTGTTTTGACTGACTGATGGCCTAAAACGGTTTCTTTTGTGAAATTATACACCCCTAATGATAAATTCCGAAGGGGTTAGTGCTCAAAGTAGGAAAAAAACAACATTGGTGTTACACGAATGAGTTGGGTGATTACACTAATGAAAATTTATTAAACACAAATGGTGTTTAATAACCATAATGATGTCTTGATTAAATTATAAAAAATGTGTAACTTTTGAATGAGTAATTAAAATACGAAGACCCGGATCTAAGCAGTAGTATTTATACCTAAATATTTTTTAACACAAAAACACATTCTTTAGTTCTCACTAATGTAAAAATATCCTTAAATTACCGACCACAGTAAGGCCATTGCTGTCCTTGGACATATCAAAGGCATTTAACAAGGTCTGGCACCAAGCCCTTGTTGGCAAACTTTCTTCCTATTGGATCCCCGCTCCAGTTTATGTTTGAATAAAACATTTTGTGACTGGACGTCGCATCAGAATAGTTGTTGAGTTCACCTTCGATTTACTTGAAATAAATGCTGGCTCCTACCAGAATTCTAGGCTATGCCAACTATAGCACGGTAGTCGAGAAGTACTTGTCCAGTGCATGTACAAGAAGTGGTGAAACTGAGACTTTTAGAGCTGGCATGGTGGATGAACTAAATCATTCTCTTCAAATTGTCTCAGTCTGGGTAGATGCCAATTAAGTCAGCTTTAACCATCAAAACACAGACATTATTTTAATCATTTTACAGAAGATATATTCCACCAAAAGGAGTGCTTTTGAGCTAACTACAACTTTTCGTGGTATATCCATCCCTCTGGCTGACTTCAGGTCCTTGGTATGAAAGTATCGAGAGCCTCTTTATAGAATCTGTAACAATAAATATGCTTCTAAAAAGCTCGGCAAACTATTCAGGATCCTAAAACTTTCAGAACTTAAGTCCGTTAGTGCTTAGAGTATTGCTGCCATCTTTAAGATGGTTTTCTCGACGCCAGCTGGCTGCCTTGGACTCTATTGAGCAGAGTGTAAAAAGGCTTATCGGCGACAATGCTTTGTTTAAGAGCTTGCAGAGTCTCGATCATCGTGGAAATATTGCTTGCCCCTCCATCTTTTACAGGCTCCACTTTGATGAATGTGCTTCTCAGATGCATGATATTAATTCTACCAGCTACAATACATTACCGAACGACTAGCCTCGGACATCGGAGGCCCCATCTTTGAGACTTTGGTACTCTGTCGGGTCACCTCATCTCAGATTCGCTCCCTCAGAAAAACGCTAAGCCTAGCTCTCTTCAAAGCTCGCTGAGCGACTTTAATCTAATGGACCAGCCGTGCCGTAAGTGTCCGCGTATCAGCTCCGTATTTCATGACATGAGACGCAGGTGTTATGCATAGTTTTCATGTAATATCATGTACCCATGAGAAACAATTTCATTCGTGTAAAAATGAATTTCATTAGTGTTACATAAAAATTGACACGAATGAAGCGACACAAATGACATTTTTAACGAAATCCTAAAGTTTTGTTTAAGGAATTGTTCCAGACACCAACAGAAAGTATATCGAAACATGCGTGTTTATGTGGCTAACCATCAGCCAGTGAATTGAATTTTTAGCTAAAATACTTTTAATATAGTAATAATAAACACGAATGAATTTTTTTTTGTCTAAACACTGAAATCAAAACTAATGTTGATATCCTAGCAAAATGAAGCGCGTGGCGCGTACCGTCACCTAGGTGTCTTCGAATGCGACTGATGCTGTACTAGGTTGCATGGAAGGTTCCACAGAAAACCAACAGGAATGTTTGTAAATGGACAGTTATGTATGGTCTACACTAATGAGTGAAAAAACGGGGTCGCACATTCAAGCCCCGGGAAATTATATTTCTAGATTGTGCTTATTAAAACTACAGATGCTGTCTGACTATACGTTTATCAAAGTGTTAGGGGAAAACAAAAAACTAAGATTTCCCCGAGGAATTAATTAAAAAAAAATATGTTTTGATGAACAACCCGAAATGGAACCACGTACCACAAATGAAATTATGGACTTTTTTGCAATATTGTTTGAAATGTTTAACAGATAATGTAATATTACTGCTTGCGTCATATAAATAATTAGCCTAAGTACTTAATGAAACAAAAACATGGCAATTCAATGGCATATTTTTGAAGTTATTTCACGGAACATGTTTTTCGAACCCGCGTGAAAACGAGCCACGATTGTTTTCGAACATTCGACGCATTATCACGACTTCCAAACTGGTAATAACTACATAAATGTTTAAGTCGACGTTTCAACATTTATCACAGATCTGGCAAAGGTAGGACGCGCAAGGCGTGTTCACTCGATTACACGGCGCGTTAGTGTTACGATAACGATTGACGCGTTATCACGTCGCCTGTTCCACTTCACGCTACGCAAATACATGCATAAATGTCCTCGGCATTACTCCAACATTTAAGGTAGTACTTACACGCTTTGGGCATATTCTGGCGATAACATGAGCAAGTGAGAAGTGTCATTGCGTTATCGAATGTTTAATCACTGCGTATGTTATTATGCACATTAATGAGTATGTACCTTTGTGGTATGTAATGTCCCGATATTGTTCCGATATTTGTGGCTGACGTATGACCGATTCGGTCGATTGCATAGGGTGTGAGCAGTAAATGCACACTGTTATCGGTAGCTTGATCGCTTAGATTTATACATATATTATACTGTTGAATTTTAAAAATACTAAATTAAGGTGCTTATCATAGGATTTTTCGACGCCGCTTAGTAATAAACATTCACTTACACATATGTATCTGTAAAAGAAATCACAATTTACATCCTACTTATGTAATAAACACAAAAGTTTGTAAGTAAGTATGGGTGGATATTTGTTACTTTTTCACGTAAAAACTACTGAATGGATTTTATTGAAACTTTACAATAACAAATAGGCTACAATTAATAAAGATTCCCGCGGGATAACGTCCTATAGTTCACGCAGGCGAAGCCACGGCTGGAAGGTATGTTTTATTATTCTGACCAGTCAGAACATTATACACAATCATAACTCGCAAGGAAAAGATGTTATTTTTTTTAAATGTCATGGGATTTGAAAATTAATCATTTCTACAAATAAAATCTTGTACGGTCAACAGCACATCACGGTAAACACTTGCAGTTCGATAATAGCACTTATGCCCCCGACATAAGAGTAGTACAAAGTCCAAAGTACGTGCTTTTGACTGTACATCATTACTTTTTCAATTCACTAGTTGTTGCCTGTCACGTTATACAAATGTCCCGGTTATTCCAATATTGAAAGGCGCGCTGTGGGGCACATGTATGGCGTGTTCGGTCGATTACACGGGTTAGTAGTCGATTCGCACGAAAATAATTCGCACGAAAGTGCGAATCGACAACTTTCAAAAATAACATGATTTTTAGTAGTCGATTCGCCCGAATGAATTTTGATCGCGTGCGAGTCGACCCCTTTAAGAATTGATAGTAGGCGATTCGCACTTTTGCAATATTATGTGCATAAAAAAAGAACAAAGTACAGTCGTGTACAGGAAATCTTTATAATAATATTAACCTATTCGCTGTCTATATACCTTACAGCATACAGAATCAATTAAATTTCAAATGTTATATTTTTTCGGACAGGGAACATGTTAAATTATAAACTAATATCATTAAGCGTTAAATTATATTTGATAACTTTAATATTATAATGACACCAAAAATTAGAAACGAATATGTATATTGTATAAACGTATTACTTATAGCATTACACGCTTAAGTACCTTGGAGCAATACCTTAAAGAGAGCCCCGTTAAACTTACACAATTTCGCTTGCATTTTCACTATGCAAGTTGACATTATTTGCTTATTTCTATAATTTTTCCAATTAGAATATACATGTATCTTACATCGTTCTAAAGTTTGCGTTAATTCTAATTAGAAAACATAACTTACATATTGATTACAACAATTTTTCTTATTAGAATCTTATCTCTTCGTAAAAAGTTCTTCTTACAAAACTATGATTCTTACACATTCTATGCTTAATACCTATTACAGTTCGTGCGTAACTAATTGGATTTAAATTTATTTCACTTATTTACAATAAATCCTACGTAACAAAATAAAATTTAACCTAATAAAAGCATAAATTGAGATTTTGTCTCCGCTGTCCTTAACACGTTTCTAATTTTTGGTGTCATTTTAATATTAAAGTGTTAAAATATAATTTAACGCTTAATGATATTAGTTTATAATTTAACATGTTTCCAGTCCGAAAAAAATATAACATTTGAAATTTAATTAATTCTGTATGCTGTAAGATATATATACAAGGAATATGTTAATAATATTATAAATATTATAAAGATTTCCTGTACACGACTGTACTTTGATTGTTTTTTATCCACATACTGCAAAAGTGCGAATCGCCTACTATCAATTCTTAAAGGGGTCGACTCGCACGCGATTAAAATTCGTTCGGGCGAATCGACTACTAAAAATAATATTATTTTTGAAAGTGGTCGATTCGCACTTCAGTGCGAATTATTTTCGTGCGAATCGACTACTAACCCGATTACACGGGGTGTGTTCAGTAAGTGCAAACTGCTATCGCGGCGCTTGACGCGTTATCGCGTCGCACGTCTCACGCTTTGCTCACTGATGCTTACCTACTGTTATACTACAAAGTGTAGTAGGAATAAAAGAACGTACTCAATAAATTAATGAACTGATCGTATATTATGTAAAGAAAGTTGGGGCATCTGTTATAAGTAAGTACATATGTAATACGAGTAAAAGAATGTTTATTCCATAGAACTATTAATTTATTATTATATATCTCCTTTTTTATTAAATATTGTGAACGTTTCACCTCCAAGACACAGGCTATTTTATACCCATATTAACAACACATTTGGCACAAAACTCTCATTCCCTTGCAGCTCATCTCTCATAAAAAAATCCTACACCGATATAATGGCATACCTACATGAGGGGCCCAAAGCGCCACGTTTTGAGATCAACCAAACTTAAAGTAAAAATAGTTATTACAATTATTAGAACTGAGTTTAGCTCTTTACGTCGTTACTTACCTAATGATTTTGTTTGTGCCAGCCGCGTAACTTAATATGCGATTAGGATAGGGGATAGGAGAAAAGATAAATATTAAATAGGCCTAAGAATCAGACATTTCTTAAAATTTCAGTCAAAAGAGCAGCATTTTTTTCATATAAATATTACCGACGCACTCAGCACACATCTCTCAGACGTATTATGTCGTCCTGGAGACGCACCGTGTTATCGCGCTCGCATTGTCCGCCCGCCATTGTTCCCGCCCCCGTCGCGGGAAACAATATGACACATTTTTCAACACATTTTATTTATAGGTAGAGCGTTTTCCTACTCCACTTTTAACCGATTATGTTGTGTTGCTTCAAAGATCAGACATTTTATTCGATAGTCTTCGATTCCCGAATCAAGGAATAAAATTGTACCTGTTTTTAAATTTTTGTCAAACGTTGTTGGGGTCCATATTCGGTGTTTGCATTTGGTAGGTTTACTGTTTAGGCACTTATCCATGATTGTAGTGTATTACGGCTCGTGTTTATTGTTTATAGAAAACTGTTTATTCTTAAAGTAGCTTTAAGTTTATTTAAAATATAATTTTTTGGAAGATATTATTTTTTTCTTTCGAAATGTAAGTTTCATTGCAGCAATTTTTATAACTAGTTTTGGTGAACGGGGTGACTTACCCATTAATTTTTGAAGTGCATTGATAGACATTTCATTTTTTAGTAGCCTTGATAATTATGTTACCCCTCAACAATAAATGTTTAATATTGTCAAGATTTTTCTATTTATCGTTATTCCTAATGTAAAAAAATACTTCCCTACTTAGATTTATACTTCTTTCAGTTAAAAAGTGTTCCATTTTCCGGAATATTTACAGCATGCATATAAGTATACAGCGATCTATTCCCAGAAATATGTTCAAACAGGATATTACATTCGCGTATTCGTTAAACAAAATGTTCCATAAACAAACCGACATAGGTACTCCATTTTAATCTCCGAATCACGATTGTTGATTCACATCCCTATTGATACATGAATGAGTGTTCGGTGAAATATGAACACTGAACAGATAGTTCGTCATTATGAGCGCGCCAGCGAAATCGGTTTACAATTGCATTAAAAATGCCCTCGTAAGTGGATTATAAATTGAGTATATGTACAAACAAATTTATTGTTACGAGTTTTAGTGGCACGGCACTTCACAAACCAGACGAAACACAATAGTAGTCACTATTAAAGATGTTAAAAAGAGTAATTAGTTAAGTAGAAATTCGCCATTTCACTTATGACGCTATTTCGTACTAAGTCGGGTTGAGGTAAACAGAAAACTTTTTAGACTTAGCTTCTCTAATCAAATCGTCTATTGCGAGTTAAACTTGTTTCAAAATTTTCTTGTTCGTAGTTTTTAAGTTTTCGTGAATCTTTTTTGAAGAACCGCACAGGACGTCATTTGACGTTAAGGTCGTCTATAATAGAATAATAAGACTTAGTTAATAAAGTCTGTCAAACTTTGATCTGACTTAGAGTTTATTTGTTTTTAGTTTCTATTATTATATTTTTTGCCCGTTGTTTATGGTAACACATACGTCCTCTTTTAAAGTCGGTTAAAATAATATATGTATTATACATATTACTCGTATATATATTTACGGTACCTTCTTTGTACATTAGTACAGTACATTCTGATACTGATTTCACTGGCTAGTAATGTTACTGTTTTTTTTTCAATTAAGTTTCTTTACAGGTCTGCCAAACTGTGATAGTAGATAGGTAAATAATTTGTCGGCAGTATTAATGCTAGTGACGTCCTATAAATTGAGTCGTGTTTGATACGATTTTGAAAGCCACTAGTCACCTTATAGAAAATGCAACTAACAAAAAGTAACATTTATCTACATCCATACCCTAATAATTATGACTATTTTATAGTCAGGATCGATGAGCAAACGCCCTATATTTAGATATGAGTATCTGTGGCTGCATCTTAATGTTTACATTTTAGTACAGGTAACCGATACTAAAATGTTTACATTTTAGTATCGGTTACCTGTGCAGTCTTCGTAAAGCTTAGCTTACTTAAGTTTCAACTTCGTACACAATATTACGCAATTTATAATACGTAATCGATCTGTAATTTATTATAAATCCTTGCTAAGATAAAGGGAACTTAATATCGAATTCCTTCTTGGTATTATGTAATAAAGCCGTGCAGTGGTAATGATATTCCAGGCTCTCGCGATGTACTCAGAACTTTTCACATTTGCTTTTCGCAATTTCCGTTTTCACAAAGGTACCTTTTAAACTTACGTTTGTTTAGCTAAGGTTTCAGATTTGGGTTATGTATCTGGTTGGTGTTGAGCAGTATAAAATAATTATAGAGCATAGTTTATAGCGATAAAATGAAATAAAACAATTGGTCGTAACAACTCGTTCTCCATATTGAATAGTCAAAACATTTATTTCTTAATTAATTTAAAAGCTAGTGAAATTACTGGGTATATGAGACCTAATAACTGTCGTCTCGGTGTAGCAGGCGCAGGGCGGTGCCGGACAGTAACTACATAGTTACTGTTAGGCACCGAACTGTCTAAGGGCAGACGTGGCGCTTACCATCAGGTGTACGATCTGCTCGTCTTGTTACAAATAGCAATAAAAAAAAAAAGTCTGTACGTTATTTTTGACCACATGTTACAATCATCATTCATTTACTAATCATTAATTAGTAGTTGAAGTTAAGACCTAAAGTTTGGAAACAAAGGGGAGCAGTAGTCTCTCAGTCCCATGAAAAGCAAGATTTAAAACAAAAGCATTTCGTTGCATACCAACCCAATTCCGATTACACAAACCAACAATTCCATCCGTCCAAAAACCCCACGAATTTTGAGAATGAAAAACCGAAAAGGGCAAAGTTAAAAGGGTCTAATCTCCTATAGTGTAACATTAAAATGAAATTTGTCTGTACGGAAAGCCGGGGTCGATGGGTCGTCCGCGACACACGTCAATCAGAGTCTGAGCGAGCGTTGGACATCTGTTGGGTTTCTTGTTATCGTGACCCTTATCTTTGGAGAAATTACTTCGCGCGCCATGTCGCTGCCAGCCACTGACAGTCCCGCCTATAATGCCGATAGTTCCGCTTCTGCTAACAACCGGGCAGACACGGGCGGTAGCGGGAAAGATATGAGCGTAGCGACAACAGTGTTTAAGCACTTGCTGTTATCTCCTATGCAGACTTAGTTATACAACACAGGTCAATCAGAGTCTGAGCGAGCGTTGGACATCTGTTGGGTTTCTTGTTATCGTGACCCTTATCTTTGGAGAAATTACTTCGCGCGCCGTGTCGCTGCCAGCCACTGACAGTCCCGCCTATAATGCCGATAGTTCCGCTTCTGCTAACAACCGGGCAGACACGGGCGGTAGCGGGAAAGATATGAGCGTAGCGACAACAGTGTTTAAGCACTTGCTGTTATCTCCTATGCAGACTTAGTTATACAACACAGGTCAATCAGAGTCTGAGCGAGCGTTGGACATCTGTTGGGTTTCTTGTTATCGTGACCCTTATCTTTGGAGAAATTACTTCGCGCGCCGTGTCGCTGCCAGCCACTGACAGTCCCGCCTATAATGCCAATAGTTCCGCTTCTGCTAACAACCGGGCAGACACGGGCGGTAGCGGGAAAGATATGAGCGTAGCGACAATGTTTAAACGCTTGCTGTTATCTCATATAATTATACAACACAGGTCAATCAGAGTCTGAGCGAGCGTTGGACATCTGTTGGGTTTCTTGTTATCGTGACCTATCTTTGGAGAAATTACTCCGCGCGCCGTGTCGCTGCCAGCCACTGACAGTCCCGCCTATAATGCCGATAGTTCCGCTTCTGCTAACAATCGGGCGGACACGGGCGGTAGCGGGAAAGATATGAGCGTAGCGACAATGTTTAAACGCTTGCTGTTATCTCATATAATTATACAACACAGGTCAATCAGAGTCTGAGCGAGCGTTGGACATCTGTTGGGTTTCTTGTTATCGTGACCCTTATCTTTAGAGAAATTACTCCGCGCGCCGTGTCGCTGCCAGCCACTGACAGTCCCGCCTATAATGCCGATAGTTCCGCTTCTGCTTACAACCGAGCAGACACGGGCGGTAGCGGGAAAGACATGAGCATAGCGATAACAGTGTTTAAGCGCCTGCTATCTCTCACGCAGGCTTAATTATACAACACAGGTCAAGCAGAGTCTGAGCGAGTGATCACTGACAAACCCGCCTATAATGCCGATAGTTCCGCTTCTGCTAACAACCGAGCTGACACGGGCGGTAGCGGGAAATATATGAGCGTAGCGACAACAGTGTTTAAGCGCTTGCTGTTATCTCACAAGCAAGCTTAATTACACAACTCAGGTCAATCAGAGTCTGAGCGAGCGTTGGACATCTGTTGGGTTTCTTGTTATCGTGACCTATCTTTGGAGAAATTACTCCGCGCGCCGTGTCGCTGCCAGCCACTGACAGTCCCGCCTATAATGCCGATAGTTCCGCTTCTGCTAACAACCGAGCAGACACGGGCGGTAGCGGGAAAGACATGAGCATAGCGATAACAGTGTTTAAGCGCCTGCTATCTCTCACGCAGGCTTAATTATACAACACAGGTCAATCAGAGTCTGAGCGAGCGTTGGACATCTGTTGGGTTTCTTGTTATCGTGACCCTTATCTTTGGAGAAATTACTCCGCGTGCCGTGTCGCTGCCAGCCACTGACAGACCCGCCTTTAATGCCAATAGTTCCACTTCTGCTAACAACTGATGGGGCACGGGCGGTAGCGGGCTATCAATAGCGGCAACGGCGATGGTCAGTTCTGATTCTAGAAAGGTACTAATCAATATATTTTTAATCACTTGTGAATACAAAATGCTAGAGATAAGAAAGTAAAGTAAAAATAAGATTAAGTACCTACAATACATTATACTACTTGGCAATGGAGTAACAATCGAGTATCTCGCCTGTTTTGTAGCAACATGCCAAATCCGATGGTAGATTCATTCGTAATATTGATGCTTGAGATCATAAGTACATCTTTGAATATTATAAATTATAATATTTTAAATTCGATTTTAATCGTATTTGTTATTTTAAATCACAACAATGCGTTTGATATTAATTTAATTTTTACTTAAGAATATAATGAAATAGTTATTTCCAACAAACCGGTAATAACAAAATCTGAGCCAGTAACTCTATAAATAAACTCTTGATATTTGAACATGATAGCAAAATGTCGTAAAAATAAATCACTATGTAGAAATCGCCCCCGCTACCGCTCCTGTACAATCCTTCTTTAATGTGCCCACATCACATTCGCTCGCTCACGTACCCTATGTCCGTCGTGGGGTATATTTCACATATACTGCCTATCTTAAACGTCTGCTAAAATAATATTGCCTTATATTACTCATGAAATGAAACACTCGCGTTATTACGATTTCTGGGACGGCGGATGGAACAAATGACGATCAGATGATATGACTCGTAGCTCAATAGTTGGCTTCTATTGTTTTTGTTTTGTTTTAAGACAAGTGATTCTGCTAATGCCGAGTAAATAAGTGTAGTTATAGACTTTATTGCTATGAAATATGTTATTACTTTATGTAAAACATTTTTATTGAATGATGCTGAATTTTTTGGCATGTAACGAGCATTTTTGTAACAATGATAGACATGATAGTTTCGACTGTGTTCCGGCATTATTTATATGAGAGCCAGTACACTTGGAAGAAAAGGCTCAAAGATTAGAAGAGCCTACAGTAAGGCAGCACATAGAGCGATTCTTTTTGATTATAACTATTCCTGAATAAAATAGACCGCATTATTTTTTTCATCAAGACGGTCGTGTTAATGTTTGCCAACTGATAAACAAAAAATAGAAAGAAAGAAGAAAGAAATACATTTATTGTCCACAGAAAAACAAAAACATTGACATAATACTTAATAAGGTATGGCAAGAAAAAGACTATGGTCAAATAGTAAGGGTAATGAAAATGAAACTGTATCTCTACAAAATATTACTTTTAATGTTTAGGCGAATATCTTCTCTCAAAAATGACTAGGACAAAGAAGCATCCTTGAAGCTTCTGAACTTGAAAAATAAGCTCATTAAGGTGTGTTTAGTCAGGTTAATTTAGCCAGAGGGCTCTTATACTCCGGGGAAATCATCCGGTGCGTGTGTACCTACTTGACGACTTTCAAACACTGCGAGACAGTTCCGCGGTCAAACATCTCATGTTGTTCATTTTTTAGCTTAAGTTATACGAAAAATGTTTTTTTTTTCATGTGAAGGAGAATGCGCTTAAGCGCATAAGACTAACGAGACTTACATGTGTCCCATTACCCAATAAACTACATCCCCACCTGAAAGAGGACTTATAATTAAATAATGCGTTTAATTGTAACTAATTTTTTTTATATTAGGTATAGGGGGCAAACGAGCAAGTGGGCCACCTGATGATAAGTGATCACCGCCGCCCATAAGCACCCGAGACCCCCTTGGGGTCGCAGGTCTCATATACCCAGTAATTTCTCTAGCTTCAGTGCCCTTTTCTCGAAACACAGAAATGCTTGACACACTTCTATTTCACGGGAAAATATCTGGCACTGCGGTGGTACCCACCTAGACGGCCCAGTACAGAAACCTACCACCTGGTACTACCTGGATTCCAAGTTATGTTGGTAAATTACAATTCCGTGAATTGTAACAATATGATCGATAAAGTTTTAGCAAACATTGACAGTTATAAATTAAAAAGAGTTTTGACAACCGTGTATTAAATTGCTAACATAAAACTTTTAAGAATACCACGACACTTTCAAACCGCTTCTGAATTTTGGTTCTCATAAACAACTCGGACTTTAGAACACGCTTGAGGCGTCTCAACTTGAAAAATAAGTTCATTAATGGGATGTTTAGCCAGGCTAATTTAGACAGAGGGGTCGGGGATTCTCTGGGGAAATCAGCTGGTGTGTGTACTTGACAACTTTTAACACTGACGAAACACATTTCAGACATCACACATTGTTCAATATTTGGCATTAATAAGTAACTTGCGCTGATACGCTCGCGTGGACTAAGTAAACGATTTTCTTATATCTTTGTGTTTGGAATCTAATACCGGGACTTCGATTCCCGCGGGAACATCACTTTGTGTGAATATTTCCAGTTTGGTTAGGACATTGCAGGCTTGAATCACCTGATGTCTGAAAATAATGATGATTCCGTGCTTCAGAAGGCACGTTAAGCCGTTGGTCCTGCGCCTGATCTCTCTTCGGTCGTGTCAGACTGCTGTCCCACCGTGTTATAAGAGTGAGGGAATAGGGAGTGCACCTGTGCTTGTGCACTCACTTGTGCACTATTATATATCCTGCGTAGTAGGCTGATCGTAAAAGATTGGCCGCCGTAGCCGAAGTTCAGCTAGGTCCTCCTATCGCGCTGGCACCTAGAAATACGTGCTTTGTCCAAAGATGTCCAAGTACGAGTATTTTTAAAGTATAAATATACTAGCGCCTATATGATGAAGGAATGTGATATTTTTCCGGGATAAGTCTATGTCTAATTCTAAGTCAGATTAAGTCTAAATCACTTTCCAGACCTCAAGTTATCTCCATACCAAAAATCATGTCGATTCGTTGCTTCTTCGTTGCGAGTTGGAAGAAACAAAAACACTTCTATTTCTGTTTGTTTAGATTGCGATTTAGTATTGAACAAAGTTTACCTAGATTACTAAAGAAACATTTTTAATATTCAAAAACAACAAGAATAAATTAAAAACCCCTGAACTTGAAAAATAAGCTCATTAAGTTGTGTTTAGTCAGGTTAATTTAGCCAGAGGGCTCGCACTCCGGGGAAATCAGCCGGTGCGTGTGTACTTGACGACTCTCAAACACTCCGAGACAGTTCCGCGGTCAAACATCTCTCATTGTTTATTATTTAAAATAATTAACAAAACAAATGTACTTTTATCATAGATTTATTCAAAATAAATCCATACTTATATAATTATTGTACGTCTCTTACGGGATTTGACGGCGCATTATGTAAGTCCTTTGAAAAGGCGAAAGTGGGGATACCACGAAGAGGCTCCTTTGAGATCTCATAAATCTATTATGGGATACCTACCTATGTGGCGGATACGTCACCACAGTACCTAGCGGAAACTGTCTCTGTCTATACCATGGAAAAAACACAGTTCAAAACGACACCAGCTAAGTGCAGGGACGGTTGGAAAGAAAGAGGGAAACTTATTTGAGTCAATGGAAAGTTCATTGCTGGACTGGTTGCCGGGATGGAAATTGTCCAGTGCTTTTACAAGGGTGGTTCTGCAAACGTCAAACTGACCCATTTCGTCTGACAGACTGCGTGCAGCATGACTCTACCACATATAAAGTAGTCTGTGTAAGTCAACTATAAAATATTTCAAAACAAAAGCAACAATTTTCAGAGAAATTATTTAGATTGCTAAAATTACAGAACAATCGCGAGGTTAACCCTTAAAAACCAAGTAATAAATTGTTATCCATAACTCTTACGACTAAGCTAGCCAAATAATGTAGGATATTGTCAAAATAACTCAACAGCGATATCTCTAGAGAATTTGCATATTATTGGACGCCTCTCGACAAACAAACAGTGTTCAGTGTGTCCGAGATAAAAACGAGCGATTTCAAAATACATATATAACATGCGAAATGTATAAATACCATACCAAATTGATACTTTACTTTTTATATAAAAGAGGTAAACCATTAAAGTATAGAGAATGCTTTCAAGCACCGTAGCCGCAGTATAACAAGACCTGGGGCTGTGTGTGGGATTCGGCATTAAAGACCGCCTCCGTGGAACAGTGGCTATGCCGCTCGGGTATAAAACACGAAGGCAGGACTTTTTCAGAGTCCGACTGACTAGCTACCACCCCCACAGGTGAAATCTGCCGCCATAACAGCTCTGGCTGTGTTCCGGCAATATGAATGTTGGAGCCAGTACACTTGAAATTGAAAAATACAGTCTGGCAGCACATTGAGCGACGCTTCCTGATGAAGTGTCCCTCAATGGAATAGGCTGCAGTTACCGCTTACCATCAGGTGGGTTGCGAGTCTGTCTGCCAACAGATATGGTATATAAAAAAAAGTCGTTCGCACCACTACCGACTAAACTCCCCCGGTTTCCTATTACACCTGGAAGGAACGAGCGAAAAACTTTCCCTTATGAAAATAGCGCAACAAAATACAAAAAATGTACCGTCTACCCAATGACGTTCGAACGTCATTGCGTCTACCTAATAAAAACACAACGCAGCCAGCGTGACATCTGGTTTATTTTATAGCCGCAATAAGATAACATTCATTTTATTACAAAATTATAATAGTCCTTATACCATTTAAACCAATACGCAAGAGTCACCTATCAAGTTTTTGTTGTTTTTACACAACTTTCATAGTACGATTGTACATTTCCTATAAGTTATCTCACTGTCGCAATGCCACAAAACCACAACGATATTTCCCCTATCAAAATCAACGCGCCACAAATGTAACATCTCGTTGTGGCTTACATTCGTACTCATACAAATTCGTAACAAAACATTATAGATTACAATCAAAATCAATGCACTGTTGACAAAACAAACCTTGTTTTCAATTTTATAAAACAGCTTTAAAATAATTCCATTGTCATTCATTATTATAACACATTATTAGGCAAAATATTCATGTAAACGTTTATTTAGTTAATTATTTATTGACGGAACTAACAATTACAAAATAACAATGAAAATTGAGCCAATACCAAATACGCTTGTAACCGTGTAGTAAAATTATTTCCAGTCGCATGTTTTGGAGTAACATTTCGTACGCTACATTATAGTACAGATAAAATATCTGCAATTTTTTTTTGTTATATCACGGTGGGACACTTAACCAGAAAGCGTTGCTTGTACTGCCATACTGTTAACTCCTCTGATCGTCCGTCCTTTGCTTTAAAGTACAATAAGCAGCAGATTTCATCTGTAGAAGTGGTGCTAGCCAGTCTGACTTCGACTGACTGACTACCACCAATCAGACAACGCAGAAACTGAACTGTCGGTTTTGGTTTCTTAGGCGAGCCACTGTTTCATGGAGGCGGAACAACCTAATACGATTGCGTAAGCAATAAAAATAATTAATTAATTAACCGTATGTATTTTACTTTATTGAGCAGCTAGTAATTTTTTAAAGCAAATGCGATATTTTTTGAGGTTACGGTTACTTTGTTACTTAAAAACGATGTTTCCACCTCACAAATTGACTTGGACACACACTACGTATCTCGTTTACACTTGTACAAAACCGCAGCACGACGACAATGGCTTAATTCGAAACAATAACCGTGCGACGGGTAAGGTAAATCGCTTAGGCATTTGGACGAATGAGCCCGCGCGGTCTGTAATTGCACCTGTCGTCCGGACAAATGCGCGTCCGCCGAATGCCGGATAGCCGCTCCTGCCGCCATTAGCCGCAGATAATCTGCCATTACTACACTCCCTTTTGATGATTGTTGGTACAATAACACACTCGGAGAGGTTAAATTATCTTTATGCGACCAAATTAGGTAATATTAGTTGATATTCGCATGTCAATCCCTTGGGAACTAAGCATTATCTCAGGATAAAGTTAAGTCAGGATTATTCTTTTTCAATATAGGTCTATCTAGGTTCTTGGTCTCTATTGAATTTAATCAAAATCACAGACACACCGACAAAGGTATTTACGTATTTAGAATTAGTGTGGAAGTATGAAGTATGGATTTGCGGTACGTTCTTTGTTTCTGATACCCATAATTCTTGTTCGGATTAGATCAATGTACATAGAGGTACATAGGTGACATCAGTTGTCCGATATTTAATAAATTTTTACTAGGAGAGGTCATAGCGAACTGTGTGCAAAGTGGAATCGTATAAAATAGACAATTTAGGTCGACAAATTGAATTTAAAACTACTTCAAAATAATAAGAAGAATTTCCGGACCACAACAATAAAATACATTTTCAACTCAACGTATTTTTCTAAACGTTTTGTTCCGTGTTATTCACATTATTATCGAATAATGCTTTGAACGTTTACAGTAGAAAATTCAACAAAGTTAATAGTTAGTCAGAACGTTTTACCGTGTGGAGAGAAACAATACGTTTGTTTTATCCTTGTGGTGCACTTGACTTTTCAAAGGAAACCTAGTTGTCTTGGAGATAATTCGTTTGCTTACGAAGAATGCAGTTGTGTCTCTGGACCGTTAAAGTTCAGATGGGAATTAATATTTGAATGGCTAACTTACGTCAGTGGCTGCAAATATAATTATATAAAGTACTAGAATGCTGGGAATTGAAACTACAACCTTTGTGGGCCGCAGATCCGTGTAGCTTAACCACTGTTCCGCGGAGCACATTCGAGATACATAATTACCTACGTTGAAATCTAGCTCTAGCAAAGCAGTACGTTTTACTATGCGACAAATAAGTAAGTAAAATGTATAAGAACTACCCTACTTGTGATCATTTATACATTAAACATAAACATTCATGCTTCTTGCTCCTATACAATGTATTTCACTCATACTCGTGTACCTATACTTACGTACGTATGTTTTACAACTCGCAACTATCTTTATAATTTTAAATCATAAAAGTTTCACCCTTTATTCTTTGAAATAATTGTGGGCAAAAATAAAACGTGTTCAAAATAAAGGCGCCATTTTTGTTTTTATTTTTTTAACTGATTGAAGGTTTTATTCTTAAAAATTTTTGTGAACAAGTTCAAAACGCCTAACCGAGCACAAGGTAGTGTACGGTTGAAGAGTCAACTCAATCTAACGGAGCGCTGCGACTCCCACCAAAGAAATTACCCGAGATTTGCATAAAGGAGACTCGAGGGATCGTCTTTGAAACTCGCCCCCTAAGTTTGTGGACATCCTAACATGCTTTATATTAAGTTACGGTTTGCTTTGTTTAGCGGCTTACGGTGCGGCGCCGAATAACTACGAGATGAAAGTCCCACTTCATTGGGCTAGTTCGGGTGCAACTTGTTTATCAACTGGCGGCCACTATGCCCCGGCTATTATGTTGTAAGTTTAGTGCTTTCGCCCTGACCTGCGAATATGGGGTGCTATATTAGGTATGAGATGACTTTGAAATGTGGCCTTATTGCTTTACTATGACAATAGAACTGCTTATATCATACTTACTAGCCTTTCCACCAACGGTTTTGCCCACGAGGACTTCACGACGTTACTCCGCAGAAGTGTGAATATTTTCCGAGATAAAAAGTAGCCTTTCTTGCTTTCTAGCTTCCAAACTAAAGGTTGGTTGGTTATAAAAACACACGTTGGTCCGTAGCTCCGTTGTTACGTGAAAAAAGAACAAGCAAAAGCACTTTTGTTTATGTCAATACCAATGCCCTCTTTTTTGTCTTTTGTAAGTCTGTACCATGTTTCATCAAAATCGGTTTAATGTGATATGAAAGCACAGACCGACAAACGATTATTTTACAATTTGTAATATTATGTATGTATAATTATGGAAACACCGTAGTAGCTTTATTTGATTTACGAGCCCCTTTTGTCAATTACACTGACTCTCATATTAATTGTGTCGAAAAAGCTGGCTGTTTTGATAACAATATATGACAACAAGGTCAGGCAATATATATTTAATAAGATATTTATTAAATATACATATATTGCAGCAACTCTAATATAATTTGCTAATCTGTTTTATAAGTTATCAGATTGTAGGTATACATCGTTTTTAATTATTTTTTGTCAGACAAACGTTGTTGACTGTTTGATCTAAACTTCGAAATGTTTCGATTTATATTAAGCGAAATTTTATTTACAGCAAGTTAATTTTATAAGCAGCAACCATTTAATGACGCTTACTTATACATATAGGGCCAAGTGAGAAGTTGTCGGTCCTGAAGACGAGATTACCATAGAAGATCTCAAATCCAATTTGAGCAAAACCGCGAACAGTAATTTTACTTATATTAGTAATATACTTTCGATTCCGTTCGAGAGTCTAAGCTCTCCATATTGCAGTACATGGCTGGCGATAGTATTGCACCCTGCGTTGCACCTGTTCTGGAACAATTCAATGGAACCGCCTTTGCAGAAATCTCATATTATACAAGGCCCGTAACAGGCTTGCTCTTATAACTCCCACTCGGCATACATATTGGATTAACAGATTTTATTAGACTACCAATCTGTTCGCTCGAGTAATCTTGAATGTATGAATCAATTTGGGTGGATTTGTGGTGATCTTCTTTGAAAGTACAGAGTTCGATTTTCAGGCATTTAGATTATGATTCCTCTCAGAGTGGGGATGACCGGGAATAAACCTCCATTTCTTACTCCGAGCTTTTTAATGGCTTGCCCAAAATTCAAAGGAAACCATGCAATGTAAAATTAAAAAACCGACGAATACGTAATACCCATGTCTACTTTCATCTATTGTAGTGCGAAAAGAGGTCGCGAGTATACTGTCGTCTCCTGCTCACACTTGATATATACTGTGGTACTCCTAGACGCGATGACAGGAGGAAAAATGGCGGGATGGACACGGACGAACGCGGGGTGTGGAGCAGAGAGCCGATTTATAAATTACCAACTAAACGAGTAACTAAACAAACACAGTACATCTATAAATCAGAAGGCAGAAGATATTAGAAGGCAGAAGATATCTGTTATGTTCCAAAACTGAAATGAAAAAATATATGTGTGTATATTTTATAGTTAATGCTTCATATTATGATAGACGAACTGTGTAAACCACAGCTTTTTTATAGAACTATGTACATTGTTTTTGCGTAACTTGTAAATGTTTTCATTTAAAGTAATAATAAAGAAAAACAATATTAAATAAATATGTCCTAGTCAAATTCAGTCATACATTATATTTTTTTCTATCGTGTACACAAATGAGGTACTTACACAAAATAACATTTCTAACTTTGATGTTTTCGAGAACATAATTGAAAGAACAACGAAATACAGTAGAAGACAAATGGGTACCTATTCAATATATACCCTATAACATAACGTGAAATGATATTGTGTAAGTTACCCTTGGGTCGAGGCGGGCGTCTGAATAGATGAAATATCCATACAAGTTTAGGATGTGACCTAATATTTCAGTATCCGACACCAAGTCAATCTACCTAAAACTCGTTACTAGGGACTTATAGACGAATGATATTGAGGGATATTAAGGTAAATTGTAATAAAATGTGGACAGAAAATAAACAAATAAAAAAATATCTCTGGTCATTATTCACGCAGAACCATCTAGCTCCAAACTAAGCATTAGCTTGTGCTATGGGTGACTGGCAACGTAAACATTACAATTTTTTTGTAAAACACTCGGACCGATACAGACATGTTCATGCACACAAATGTTTGTACCGTGCAGGGATCGAACCCGCGACCTCTAGTGTAATAGCCGACTCCACCAAATGGCTCGTCAATACGTAAACAGAAAACTATCTCTCCGTGTCTGGTTTTATAATATCCATTTGACCCCTTATCCATTTCGTGAACACGATTGCTTACTGTGAAACCACAAATTACTAATTTTATGTGTGAAGCATTTAAAACACTAGGTAGTCGGATTTTAACTTTTAACTAAAATGTAGATAAACAGCTAATTTAATTTGTTTAAAGTGTTTTAGTTATTGAGTATTAATCGAAATATGAGCATTATTAATTTATTATGAGACTAGCAGCCGCCTCCGCGGTTTCACCCGCGCGTAATTTCTTTTCATAAATGTCCCTTCCTTTCCCCCCACATTTTGGGATAAAAAGTATGAGTACCCTATGGCGCCCGAGAATAGTTAGCTTTCCAACAATGAAAGAAATTTTCAAATCGGTTCAGTAGTTTCGATGACCAAATATTTATGTATTCTTTTTCGACTATTAAAATACTAATATTTTAGTAGTCAATTATAATTTTTTTGTATCTCATTATCATTCTTTTCAAATAACATGCAACCTTTTTTTGGCTCATTAAAAACGCTAGCAGCATAATTTCCATTTTGACAGTTATAAAAAGAAAATAATTGTTTCTTTTTCCTTTTAAGGCGTTTAGATTTTTTTTCTGAAGAATCTAGCCAGCATCCAATGAAAAATTTGCATAATAACCTGCTTGGTTTTTTCAATTATGTAACTGGCATCAGAGTTACGATTAATTTGACAGCAATAAAAAGCAAATATTTTTTTAAAAGTCGTTGCTATTCATAGATTTAGTATTTTTGCTATTACGTTTCTTCATTCATCTTGACTATCTATTTACGCAGTCTATATAGTTATCAAGTAATTTCTTTTTTCAAATATCTTCTCCACACATTTAAGTACCTTAGGTTCACCGGGGATAGTGTAGCTTTCGAACAGTGAAAGAATTATTCAAATCGGTTCAGTATTTTCGGAGCCTATTCAATACAAACAAATAAACAATCAAAATATATTTCCTCTTTATAATATTATAGTATTAACACTAAAATAAAAGTCGCAACAGAGCAATAAAGTGAAAGATAAAGATATTTAATTTACAGAGCAATTTAGTAAAGGATAAAAAAATCTCGCAAATTGTGAATATTAAAAAAATATTCCTATAAATTCCCACCAGAATAACTTACAGAGAAAATCCAGCGCGATTGTATTTTATTTTTCAGCCTACAAATGTTCTTACTTCTCGTATTATCATATAAATGCATAATAATACCAACACTTGTATGGTAATTTCCAGAATAAAAGAGCAGTATACTCGACATAGAGTTGGTAGGCAGTAGACAAAAAATGAAAGTACGTACATAACATATTCCGAAGCTAGGGTTGTTTTTTTCTTCGCAGACGTGGAACTTTTAATTTGGCCTATCCAAGTTTTTGTCGTCGAAACTTATAAAAAAAAAATGCAAGGCTCCGGACTGTTTTGCGTGACAATACTAAGTCTATCCCACAAGGGGGCGCTTACTATAGAATTTAGTTAGGAACTTAAAGAATGTACAGTCGCTTCGAAAATTTTCAATTTCGTTCCACAAATGTTAGATTTATGTAAGTGCTAAGACTTCGATCCAGTATTTTATACGGCGAACATAAAGCTCATATTTTACTTATTTATTTTACTTTATTTGTTTATATTTTGTTTAAATATGTATATTGTATAATGCCTAGAAGTGGGCCATGATACGATGATAATAATTATAATAATTCGGACTCACTGGTTGTTGCTTTCCAGTGATTGCCTCTCAGTGGGGTTAAATAGCTGCCTAACTTATCAAAAAAGGGAAACTTACTTAACGTTCTTTTTAATGACATAGATAAATAGTTCCTGTGTAGGTACAATTTAAAAATCGATTTAAGTGATACAGGCACTCAATTTTATAAGCTTTGTGGTCATAGTAAAATGTAATAAAAGAAGAAAAAGTCAAACCACAACAACAATTACTATTTTTTAATGAACCCGTTTTACAGTATAACATTTTATAATTTTATTTATATTTTATAATATTTCATAATTAAATAAATAAATACCCTTGGATATCATTCATTGTAGGTGTCATAGTACAAGCATAGTAGAATAATCGTAGAAAGCTGGGTGCTAGACTACGCATAAATATTACTATTGTACTTTTTTTACATTGGTCTATTGATTCCGTCGACGTCTGTACTGGTTCGATCCGGGCCGGTCCCTCGGTCCCGCGATACTGCGATAAAGAGCGGAAGGTCCGACCACTACAACAATGACCTGTAAATGAACCTTCGTATTCGCGACCCTGCTTTGTGCTGCGTTAAAGAACGGGGTGTAATAAATAAAAAAATACCCTGGGTCACTATTCACACAGCGCCACCCAGCCCAAACAAGCATTGCCAAAGTCAAAGTAAATTTTTCATATCATAATCATAATAATTTTTAATGAGCCGTGCCGCCATCGCAGTGCCAGATATTTTTCCGTGAAATAGAACTGTGTCAAGCACTTTTGCGTTTCGGGGAAAGGGCACTGAAGCTAGTGAAATTAATGGGTACCTATATGAGACCTAATAACTGTCGTCTCGGTGTAGCGGGCGTAGGGCGGTGCCAGAAAGAAAGTGCTTACTTGCAGATGTGGCGCTTACCATCAGGTGTACGATCTGCTCGTGCTGCTTGTTACACATTGCAATTTAAAAAAAATCTTAGCACTGGGTGTATTCATGCACACAAATGTTTGTACCGTGCCGTGCGGGTATCGATGGTGATCACAAACTCGAGCAGTTTAAAAATTTTTTTTTTGAACCGTGAATTGAACCTGGGTATCATCAGCCCAGTAACTACTAGACCAATAAACCAATAAGACGTTGCCTCCATAAATTGTAATCAAAACAACATTGGGGGGCTGTTCAATGGAGGTATTTCACATAGGACAAATTAGACATAGGCATGAATACAGTGTGTCTCATCAGTTCTCAAACGCTCGGCATGAACACACGTCTCCGCTACATGTGGTTAGCGAGATCACTGCGCACCAAATGCTCGAATTACCTACTTGCGATCTGCATTCCGTTTGACATTTGTATGCACTGCTGACGTATAGGTAAAGATGTATATGATTTGGTAGGAATCGAACCTGTGTCGCGGAATCATATTGTCACAAATGGTTGTCAAAGAACTATTTTCTGATAGATTTGTTCTGAACAAATGGGTGCGCTCCAAATCCAAAATTGAAACCGTCAAACTAATAATAATGTCGTCCTGGTTAAGTTTTGGTACCAGCGACCAATCGTTACGGTCAACCAACTACACGAAACATACATGTAATACACGACAAGCAAACATACAAGTCATCCTCACAACACAATGAATGGTAGGTACTGGCTTAATTACAAAACCAAGTTGTGACGCATTTTTCGTCACACGACACACATGCCCGAACTGGAATTTTAACCCAGAACCCCGAGATCATGGCTCGTTAGTTTAACCACTAGGCCATCGATGTGTTTAAAATGCAAATAGAATATTAATTACGAGACCCGAAAGTCCCGAAACATTTAATCTTAATCACCTCATCTCGTACGGAGCGCACCTAAGTGCTTGGATTTGTTAGCCCGGTCTGCATTCCGTTTGACATTTATTTGCTGTACAACAAGTAAATTATCTACATCTACCGGCTAAGTGAATATATCTCTGTCCTAGCTACGTAGTTAGTTAGCGAAAACCTTGTATAACCATGTTCTGCTACAATTTTTTTCCAGAGAAGGATGGCACCATCGAAAGTTAGCGAGACCGTGCATAGATGTGTACCCAGGATCCCATTGGTCTCGTCCCCCAACGGTTACGGACGTCATATAATAATCTGTTCTTGACAAGCATTTATTGCAATAACATGTACATACATACAACTTCACTCAATGTGACTTCATTCAATATGACTTCATTTAATATGACTTTATCTTTCAATGTGACTTCATTCAAAATTCAATTTTACTTCAATATGACTTCATTCAGTATGAATTAATAAAACTATTTATTTTATGTTTACATTAATCAACAATCCATAGATTAATGACAACAATTAGAAGCGGAAGCTGTAATTAAGATTGTCTGTCTCATCGGGTCTCCGCACCGACAGTTATATGGAACAGATACATTTGCTACGGCACACTGCTGCCAAACAGATTGCCGTGTGCACCTTAAGACAAGTACACATGGTGGCAATAAATTAGGAATAAGAAAGAAGCATTGATAAATAATTTATACAAATCAGGAAGGTACCACATCAAAAAAGGTACAACACTTATTTCAAAACAACTTTAAAACTGATATCGTAATTGTTGAATAGTAAAAAGAGTTGTATTTTTATATTGATAAGCAGTGTTTTATATTGATTTAAAAACTGGTATTAAAACATGAATTCGACGAGCAGATATAAATTGATGATGATGATGAAGTTAAACCGGTCAGGCGACTACTTTGACTTAACAGTAGTCAAAGTAGTAGCAACTTACGCTGGTACGCAGCATGATGGCTAGAGTAGCCATCAGGCTGCGTACCAGCATGATGACTACATGGCACTCTACAGCCAGTAGGAATAGAGTGGCTAAAGAGTAGTTTTTAATAAAGGCTTTAAAGATGCAGTTATGAATCGTCAGACATTATAATGTTACAGAGTGACTCTACCACCGAATTCGGAAATCAGCTATCTATCGAAAAGAACCTTAACATGGATATTATGATATAGCGGCCGCACGCGGTTTCACCCGCGTGGTTTCCGTTCCCGTGGGAATTGATCAAAATCCTTTCTTAGCGGATGCCTACGTCATAACATCTACCTAATATTGTTTATTAATTACAAGCAATGAAATATTGGACGGAGCCCGCAATGTGCCTTATCCTGTAAAAGTACGAGGAGTGGTGCGCACTGCGCTTCGTATACAAAAGTTTGGCGTACAATTAGTTATCAACTACGATTAATTCGTTCGGCTTGTGTAGTAGGTAGTACATAACTTGTGCTACTACTATTCTGTTTCGGTTTTTAATCTACGAGTAGGTCATCAAGTACAGGTACTCACATCATGTCCGAGTTGTTTTCTCACCAAATGAACGAATTCGTCGAATGAAACCAAGAAAGAATAAGTTCTAAGTTTGAGAGATCAGTTCAGTTGTTCTTGCGTATGTACGTGAGCGACAAAATGGGATTCGGTCAATCTTACTTGTTGACTTAGTGTCCGTGGTGAACTAGAATGAACTAATACTAGGTACTAGAATTCTGAACTAGTTCCTTAGAACTATTGTACTAATACGGAGCGTGCCATCCAGTTTCAGAGTGTTAACAAGCCAAGTACGTTGCTCAAATACGTCGTAGCGATCGAATGCTAATGATAGACAAAACTATGAAGGATACGTCTTATATATTTGGCAAACCGAAACTCTACCGTGAAGTAAAGTTCTTTAGATGCCATCTACTGGTGCTGGGTGGAACTAATTAGTAGTTTTCTTTGACATTGTTTTAAGAGGTTTGTCTTTACAGACTTTACGTCAGGTACAGAAGTAGCGTAGCATTTGAAGTTGCCGAAGTGAGGTGTTGTGTCTGTTAAAACGTAAGCTTACTGATATTGAAAGCTGTTCTAGTTTAATAATATTCTCATAAGTCAGAGACTCTTTGAAAGTAGGGAAATCCTATTGAAGTCGGTAGAGTCAGCTACCTCCCCTTTTTGTGGGTAATACGTTACGCCTACGTTTTCTGGCGAAAAACGACAACACCACCACGGATAAACCACAGAGGGTTAGGCGGGACTCTACTACCCAAAAATATACCTACTAAACCTCACAGTGTCCAACAGACACCTAAGTGGTAGTGTCGCAGGAATCAGCATACTCGTAAGTCGATTAAGGCAAAAAATTGAAATCAAGTCTCTCATTTGGTGTTTAACGACACGTGATTCAAAAAAATAACCATACAACTCGAAAGCATAACCATCCCTTGACAATTTGGTTAAAAAAGCCATAGCATAGGACATCTCAATTTATTCACGCGACTGTGCAAGGCAAATGACACCATTTTGCTGGTTTATTCCGCCGTATCAGCGCATTGGATTACTATTACACTATGGGATACTCGAATATACTGCAGTAGGAATTTGGTTGTATTCAATTTGCTGCGACCAATATCTGTTGTTACAAAGTGTTGTGTTTGGGATTTATGAGGAGAGAGAGGGATAGACACCATTGAATGGCAGTTACGTATAATATGTGTAAGAAGTATTTTTTATGCTATTCATTCGGTAGACAGGCACACAGCCCACCTGATGGTAAACGGCCTTTTAATGTGCTGTCAAGTATAGACTGTAGGTGCCACTGAAATGTCCTACCACCAACCAGACCTAAGATGGGAATAGAACCCACAACCTCCAGGTTTTAGATCAGAGCGTCAATTCATTGCTACTGCAATTTGTGTCGACTTATGACTGCCGTAAGTCGTAGGCAAATTATTTATTAAGCAAAATGATAAAAAAAAATTAAAAAGGTAAATAGTTACTAATTAAAGTATGTTCTGCTGATGAGACTTAATTAAAATCAATAGTATACAGCATTCAATCAATTATGGATTCCACAAACCGCGCTCCAATCACTAGGATATTTCACAAATGAAAACATTCAATAATCTCAGATGAAAACAACAGACGCGCTAATTGCAAGGCCAATAACTGAATACACAAAATTAATCAAGTTAATACTCCAAATAAAACGTTTTCAGCGAAAACAATCGTTAATGAACACCACTAAGTAGCAAAATATCGGAGAGTAGCTGATAATTACCAAATGTTAAGCAAAACAGGTATCAAAAAGAGCTCATCTACATTTTAGCGCAGGTCGGATAAATGAGGAGGGGATCAGAGGACGGTCGTTTGATTACTATTCATAAAGTGTACGGGTGAGTCCCGCTCACATAAAATTGTTTGTCGGGTAATAACACCGACCCCCCAGGTCGTGCTGTGAAGCAAAGGGGTACGACATGAAACTTATTTTCCGGTTCCATGGTCGCGTATTTACATAACGGGTTGGTGAAATAATAAACTCTTGAAGCAACGATAATGTGGTCGTAATCTGGTTTTGATTTGAGCCTTGTTTTTTATCGAGTAAAAAGTGTCTGTATATTTAATCCGCCTGGGGACGTACCACCCTCTCACATAAAGGAGGCCCAAACCGTCCCTTAAAAGGCAACGTATCAGCGATCCCTCTGGTGTTGCAGATGTACATGGGCGGCGGTGATTTCTTACCATCAGGCGACACGCTGGCTCGTTTGCCGCCTCTGAGAAAAAAAAAGATCCATTTCAGAGCAAAGGCTTCCATTATTGTAATCGAGACATTGTCACAATGATGGGTACTGGTTTAATTACCACCTTTTAAAGCTAGCTTTCTGTCGTTACTTTTCCCCACAGAACAAGACCTTGTTCTGTGCTTTTCTCCGTGTTATGTCAAACAGGACTTAATCACAGTCTTTTTTTTTAACAAGATAATATTTTGTCACTGTAGTAAATAAATAATTTTTTTTCTTTCTTTCCATCTTAATTAAAAAGTTTAGAAGTCGGCGAAATTGTCAATTCCGGCACTATATCTACACGATGTGTCCCGTCAAAGTAACCTATATCAGAAAACTGCCGAAGAGGGAGAAGGAAATGTGTAATTGAAAAGAGTTTTACGTATATATAAGAATAGAATAGAATAGAATAGAATATCATTTATTTGGTACTTAAATATAGGTATTACAATATGATTTACATTAAAACAATTTAAACTTATAAAAGTACCAAAAAGGCCTCCGCTCAGCATATGTCGTGGCGACCACGACGCTGATATTCTGCGGATGCCTTCTGGTTTACTTAAAATTAAATACAAAAAATAATAATAAATAATAGTAAAATACAACGAGAAAACAAAAAGAAAAAATACATAATATTAAAAAACATAATTATCCACAATAACATTTACGTTCATACAAAATTAAATGTTTCTAGCACAATCATGTTCGTATTTAATACCAAAAGAACAGTTCTATGGCCAGGGTCTATTTATACATATTCGCGTGCCCTCTGTTTTTTGCAAATTTAAAATGTGCTGCTTGAGCTTACGTTTAAAGATGTGAACAGTTGGAGAGGCCCTGATTGGGGGTGGGATATTGTTCCAACATCTTGTCGCAGCATATTTAAAACTGCCGCGAAATGCAGCTGTTTTATGCGAAGGGCAGAGTAGACGGCCGCCTGTACGAGAATCGCGCTGAGCGAAATTAAGCCTATCATACAAATAGAGTGGGTCCCGATTTTTTATTATTCCAAAGAGTAGAACTGACAAATGCAAGGCGCGTCGCGATCTCATATTCAGCAGATCACCTTTATTGAGGTAAGGCGTTATGTGCGCTCTACTTGGTATGGGGAAACAGAATCTCGCGCAGGAATTTTGTACCCGCTGAATTAATTTCTTCGTGCGCGCCAGTAGACATTCACCAATTACAACATCAGCATAATTAAGTTTAGACAAGATGAGAGATTCACACAGATAGATGCGCGTGTCTACACTCAGGTGTTCGCGCATCTTATACAAAACTCCTAACCTGAAAAAACAATTTCTTGTCACTTCTAATACATGTTTTTCAAATTTCAAGTTATTGTCCATGATGACGCCTAAATTTCTGGCTTCAGTGACCTGCTCAATTTGTGTATTCAGTATTTTAACATTAGGGGTATTGTTATTTATATGGCTGGTTTTTGTCTTTGTGCCCAGGACAATGAATTTGCTTTTGAGGGGATTTATAACAAGACCATTTGCCTCAGACCAGTCAGCTATTGACTTCAGATCTTCGTTCAGTTTATTAACAGCAATTTCAGTATCACAGAGTTTGAAACTCTGGTAGATCTGAAGGTCATCGGCGTACAAATGGTAAAAGCTATTTGAAATACTTTTGGGTAAGTCAGCTGAGTATATTATAAAAAGTATTGGCCCCAGGATCGACCCTTGAGGAACACCCTTATTCACAGCCAAGCTGCGCGAAACACGCTTAGTGCCATCAGAACTTGCGACTTCCACTTGTTGCGACCTATCACTACCTATAAAAGGTTAGTTCTTACTTTTGTTAAAAAAAATAAATGGTTCAATCGATTTGCACAACACTATATGGCGTGCCCCGCACTGGCCGGTAGGATTTTTGACAGATGGAATAATAATGCTTTCGATGTACACTTTGAAACTTTAGAAAAGCGTGCAAAGCCATATTATTATTAACTATAGAAAAGGTGTATTTTAATAAGAAGATAAATGTATTTATCAACACTTTTTCAACCCAGCGGGTTGGTCATATTAAGTCTGTTCATAATTATGTTTCCATTTTTCATAAATCCAATTAAAACTTTTTTTAAGTGTCGCTTGTGTAAAGATACTTTAAATTCATACACATTTCGTACATGTGTTACTGTTTTAATTATTCTATTTCTATAATATACAATTGTATACGCTGGTTATTAATTTTCTCTCAGTCCAATTTTAAATAGACAGATTTTTAACTACAAATTCAATTGATTATTCCAATTGAATAGTCTCATAGATAAACACGCCCAAATGCTGCATACTAGGTCTATTGAAGAGAAAATTGCCAATGCCACTACAATTGATTTGGTCCATGCTACGAGCAGAAAAATCGGTCTGTCCGCTTTCCTGTTTTGTTTGTACACTAAACGAATCACTGAACGCCAGGCACTCGACAGTTCAAACCCTGAATGGATTTCAACACGGGAGTTTTTGAACTTTACGCGTTAAATAGTTTTGATACAAAAAGTTCATTTGGCAAACGTAGTGATTAATTCAGTACCTATCATTGCAAATATGACTTTACAATAGTAGAGGTATCTCTGGAAATTATTCACACAACGCCATCTAGCCCCAAACTAAGCATTAGCTTGTGTTAGGGTTCCAGACAACGGATAAACTATACTTATTTACTTTTTTTTTTGTAAATACATACATATTATACATAGAAACACCTAGACCGATACAAACATATACATAATGTTCATGCACACAAATGTTTGTACCGTGCGGGGATCGAACCCGCGACCTCTGGTGTAACAGCCGACTTCTCGACCATTACACCAAATAGCTCGTTAATAGGCTGATACTCTCTTGTTTATCTATTTTTGAGTACATAGATTTGAAGAAGTAACCATAAAACTGCAGCAAATTACGGAACATTATCGAATAAATGACGGCTAATGCGCGCAGGATGTTCCGAGATCACGTACGATCCGTCCATTGCAGGAAATTGGTCTCTCCGACCGGCGGAGGAGCGGAGTGCTCGAAGCCGCGGCGTTTTTCCGGCTGATCCGGAATTGGGACACGCATGCCACAAAAGTTTTGGTTTCTTAACTTAGAGGCTGTTTCAGCAATTTCGTGCGCAGATAAGAGCATTTTGGATTTTCTTGGGTTGGTTTTCGCTCTAGGCGTTGATATTTTAATATTTATTTATTTTATAATGTACTTAAATATTTGAAATGTTCATGTTAATGTAGTAATTAATTACTGCACTATAAACAACACCCACAGAATAAAAAATATTATATTATATTATTACTAGCTTTCCGCCCGCGGCTTCACCCGCGCGTAATTTCTTTTTCAATATCCCGCAGGAATGAGACCTTTTCCGTAGGAATTTTATAGCCTTTGTATGTCCTAACCCGGGTTATAAACTATACGTGTGCCAAATTTCATCTAAATCCGTTCAGCCGTTTAGGCGTGATTGTGTAACAAACATCCAAACTTTCGCATTGATAAGCCATCCTTGTTTTTCTTACTTACCTAATTGGCCTAAGTTATAATAAAAAAAACATGATAAATATAATCTTCTATTTTATTTATCTTTACTTGTTTTTGTCCCGTATAAAAGTAGGTGTGTTTTAATTTCATTCTGTTCTTATTAAAATGAATGTTATATTATCTAAGTTAACTTTGGAATGACAAATACAATGAACAAGAACTAGAGAGAGAACCACACACAGAACATTTAGCGACACTAAACTTACCAATAAAATATCGTGAAAAGATCTCTGATTTAATTAATGTCATGGTGGCTTAACATTCTGCGACGCTACCTGGTGAAGTGTCCCTCAATGGAATATAGGCCGCAGTGGCCGCTTACTATCAGATGGGCTGCGTGTCTGTCTGCCAACTGATGTACCTAATACCAAAAAAAATTAATGTTGCTAACTGAAGTTATATCAAAAATAAAGACTGCAATAATCGAATATTTCATACGAGAATAATAAAAATCCTTCCCCAATATTCCGGTACACTCCGGGCGGACGGCGCGGTCCATTAGGACGCACACGTGGCGCTATTTGCGCGCAAACCTCGTTACCGCCGATGCGCCACTCACTCACTTCTCTAACTATATGAAAAGAAAGAAAAACCTATTCATTTTCGGCCGCACATCGCCTGGAATGGGAGTCATTTATGTTGCTTTTACTTCTTAGTGTATAATAATTCATTTTGAGCTATTAATTTCAATAATTGTACTTATTCCTAAACATTTATAATTTTATAATAATTTAATGTTGTTAATGAGCACTGCAATCGCATAATTTCTTAGAATCTTAAAAAACCCTCTTCAATTTATATCGGTCCATTAGGCCGCCACGTGGCGCTATTTGCGCGCAAACCTCGTATAAGTTAAGTTACCGTCGATGCGTCACTCACTCACTTCTTTTACTATATGAAAAGAAAGAAAAACCTATTAATTTTCGGCTCGGCTGGAACGTATAAATGTAGGCGTTAGTCATTCATCTTGACGCACTGAGGTGTTGTTACGAGTATCTAGGCTTTGAGTATTAATGTGAAAAATTGTCTAGAATATCGCACCTTTTAAATCAAAAACTATGCTTATATTTTTTATAATAAGATGCCTAAATACTTAAAAATAAAATTAATAGGACTCTATTATCGGTAAGAAATGTAGTTACTACCGAAAAGACACTGGCATGACTACTCTGTCAAGCTTAGTCTTGAATACAAAATCTTAAAACAAGTCATTAACCATAAATTTAATTATGAATTATCCCTCCCAACAATTGCTCTTCATCACCCGATGGTTGACTGGTAGAGAATGCCATATGGCAAGTCCGCCAATTGTACTTTCATTTTTGAAATTGAAAATAAATAAAATGAATAAATCCTTTTTTTTAAATTGCAAAAATGTACCTTTACGTAAAAACATGTTCTAATATAAAAAAAAACAAACCGACTTCAAAAAAAAAGAAACAAAAAAACTACCTAAAAAACTGAAAAGCAAAAAATAATTTTAATAAGACATTCATCAAATGCGCTTATTGTCTAAGCCTATTAATTAAATTGTATTTTACGTGCTAGGTAGGTACCTACTAATCTGTTTGAAGTCGGTGCCAAGCCAAATAGTAGGTACCCAGATTACGTACCTACGTCCGCGGATTAATAAGTAACCCTTTATAATACATTCGAAAAATATCAAATTATAATTCTAAGTACGAGGATCGACTTATTATTACACTGGCGCCCAACTAGCGGCCGAAACACGACCAAAGCCAGGTCGGAAGTTATTTTGCGTCGTCAAAAATTTTCACCCGGCGTTTGAAAAAACTGCCCCTGCTTATCATGCCGCCGCGACGAGTTAGAACTCGCCCCTTGGCAGAGCGCGAGCGGGCGGAAGACCAAACAGCCACCGATGACTCGGATCAAGCGGACAACATCACCGTCGTCGAGCCCCAGGCCGGGCCGTCGCAACGTGAATTGCCGCCTGCCCAGAATCTCAACGACATGTCTGCGTTTCTAGAAGCGTTTGCCAGGTCCCAGGCCGAAGCTAATCGAGCCTTGATAGAGACCTTATGCGCATCTCTCCCCATGGGACAGACGTTTAGATCGTCTTCGCCGATGCAACACGGATCACAACCAACGACGGCAACGGGTACCGGCGCCGCTCATGGTGGCAATTTCACGACGTGCACGGCGCGGTTCGACGGTGAGACACGAGACGCCGAGACGCTCGAAGCATTCATCGATGCCGTCCAGGTCTTCAAGGAGTGCTCAGCCGTAAGCGACGAGCACGCTCTACGGGGATTGCCGATGCTACTCGTCGGCGACGCCGCTGTCTGGTGGCAGGGAGTGAAGAAGACCGTGCGTAGCTGGGAAGAGGCTATATCGCGCTTACGCGGGATGTACGGCGCGGCGAAGCCCGGCTACAAGATTTTCCGCGAAATATTTGCAAACGAACAATGTGAACAACGTAGTGATGTTTTCGTGTGTAAAATTAGGGCCCTCCTATGTAAATTGCCATATGAACTGTGTAAAGCGGCGCAGGTAGATATAGCATACGGTCTCCTAGACCGCAAAACACGTGAACGTGTATCGCGCGAGTCCGTATCGTGTTTAGACGAGTTAGTGGACAGGTTGCGAGACGTCGAGGAGTCCCTGTCAGAGGTGTTAGTACCCAGAGCATACGGTAATAACACAAAAAACGTGAGTACAAGCAAGGTAGTAAATAGAACCGATAGCAGGTCATTGACTTCGGGTAATACCGTCCCGTACGTTAGCCCTCCTAGTCCAAATGTCACGCCTAAACGGCCTAGGTTGCGTTGTACAAATTGTAGATATTATGGCCATTCTGTCGGGGAGTGTAGAAACGTCGACAGGAAACCTAAGCAAGCGACAACAAATAGTAGGGAAACGTTACGCTGCTATGGTTGCGGGCAAGTAGGAATCACTAAGACGCGTTGTGAGACTTGTAGTGGTAAGAAGGCTCCTGCTAATAATAGTAGTAGTAATACTAGTAATAGTGCTAAATTCAATTCCGTGCATTTCAAACATGTCATCGACAAACGGTCCGCCATGAGTACTGTCAGTCGCTACCCGACGCAGTCACAAGCGTCGCATTCGAGCCGATCGCGGCCCGAACGTGAGCCGAGGCCGAACTTTAGCGAACGCGAGCCGAGTTCGCGTTCTGGCGCGAACGTTTTTGCTGATAAATATTGTAATATTAGCATGGACACAATTATTGTTCATGGTGTTGATATTGACCACGACCAGTATCCGTCGATGGGGGTTATGGTTAAGGGCCGTGCAGGGGTAGCCATGATTGACACCGGTGCTAGTCACTGCATCGCCAGCCCGATGCTTCACCGCATATTGCAGGACTGCGATACAAAGTTCACGGAGGCGCGACGTTCGATTCGTTTAGCCGACGGGACAACAAAGGTGGGTACCGTGTTTTCATACAATGTCAACGTACAGTTGCAAGGCCGAGAGGTCATGACTACATTTTTGGTGATCCCGGGGGCGGATACGAAGACCCTTCTCGGGCGCGATTTCATCATGAAGGCCGGCGTCGTGCTCAACCTACCACGAGCCACGTGGAGCTTTGCAGATGACCTCAACCGTGAGTATGAATTGGTCCAATCGGGTGATCAAGCTTCTTCTATAAGCGGTGTGGGTACCTTTCGTATCGACACCGCCAAGAAAGGAGCGAACCCGTCAGTGAACCAGCGTACCCAGTTGAATGAGCTGATCGCGACGAGAGCCGACCGCTTCGAGTCCCTAGGTAAGTCCTATTTAGTAGTCGACACGCTCTCACGCCGGCTTGCGCAGACGAGGTCAAGTATGACATGCGCCAAGCTGTTGTCGTTCAGTTTAGGGGGAGCCTGTGGGCCAACTGTACATTAGTTCTGCTACTCCAAATGCGAGGGCGCGTTATTTGGACTAGAGGGGGAGTCTGTAACGCACGCTATATAGGGACTCGAGACCTGGCGCGACTCCTCGACCAATCGCAGCGTGCCACGCTCGCACCGTGCCGCGTCGGCCAATCGCAGCGCGTTAATACGATAGACTGCGGCAGCGCTCTGCAGCACTGCCACGCGATTGGCCGACGCGAGAAAAAGGGTTGACGTTTGATTTTGAAATGTAAGAAAGTCGTTGGGAAAAATATCAAATTATAATTCTAAGTACGAGGATCGACTTATTATTACAATTATTATTATATATCATTTTTGATTACCTTTGGCTTGGCACCGACTTCAAACAGATTAGTAGGTACCTACCTAGCACGTAAAATACAATTTAATTAATAGGCTTAGACAATAAGCGCATTTGATGAATGTCTTATTAAAATTATTTTTTGCTTTTCAGTTTTTTAGGTAGTTTTTTTGTTTCTTTTTTTTTGAAGTCGGTTTAATTTTTTTTAAAAAAAGTTTGTTTATTTTTCTATTTTTAGTGTGAATAACACGTAGGTAGTGAGTAAAACTCTTTCATAATAATGATAGCGAAAATACGAGTAGAATTGTATTATTTGATAATAATATTAGGTATTCTTTTAAAGGATTAAGTATTACAATGTATAATAAATTGCCAATGGATGTTGTTAGCTTACCCATAAATCAATTTAAGTCGTGTATCAAGACCCGTCTGATGAAAAAAGGTTACTATAAAATTGAAGATTTTCTTAATGATGGAGATCTGTAGATACTGGTAGTAGGAATGCTTCGCTCCCTGTCCGCGCAAACTGTATTTTAATCTGTTGTCATTGTTGTTATATCTACACTACGTCCTACAGTTATAATTTTTTTCTTTATTATTATTATTATTTCTACATTTACACGAAAAACTGTATGGCTTAGTATAGATAGATTTATTATCAATGTTGTAAAATTTCTTTGGCGATTAAAAAGAGTAACTGTCGAGTTTCTTGCCGGTTCTTCTCGACAGATGACTGCGTTCCGAAGCCGGTGGTAGAGTCACACTGTAATCGACGATTCATAAATACTTGATACAAGTTTACATGAATAAAGAATATTTTGATTTTGATTTTGATTTTGATTCATTAAGTGTTCAGCACCATGGGTAGGAGGAGAATGCGTTTATGCACCATAACCGCAGGCTAGCTAGACCCGCGGCCGTGTGTGGGACTCGAGACCGAAGCGTCCGCTACCCACTACACTCCCCCGGTTTCTCCTTCACACCCGATTAGGACGAGCCGGTGCTAACCTTATTGGCTAGTGACCAGCCCATCCCCGGGTAATCATCAGCTTAGCTGCAAAAGTACATGAAATACAACTAACGTTCCACATATTCCTACAACACTGAAAGAATTATCCCCTAACTCCTAACCGTTAAGGAGTTGTACTTTCCATAATCACCTTAGCTGCAAAAGTACATAAAATACAACTAACGGTCCACATATTCCTACAATACTGAAAGAATTATCCCCTAACTCCTAACCGTTAAGGAGTTGTACCTTCCATCATCAGCTCATCAACATAAAATGATGTCTATCGGACGCAAAAACTTGAATGGCTTCAGAAAAAACAAGTAACGCGTAGGCGCAGCCTATAAAATTTGAGGTTTTCCCTTGATTTTTCCGGGATCCCATCATCAGATCCTGACATGGTGACAATGGGACCACCTCTGAACTATGCACTTTCAAATAAAAAAAGAATTATTTAAATCGGTCCACAATTGACGGAGAAATCAAAGGACATACATAAAAAAAAAAAAAAAAATACATACAGTCGTGTTCGACTGTATGTATTTTTTTTTTTTTTTATAACCTCCTCCTTTTTTGAAGTCGGTTAAAAAATCAATTATAAAATATGAAACGTCCTTTCAAGGTTTTCCTGTTCTAATTACAAAGTGCTTAAAGGCAAGGCTATATAAATTTGGACAGGTTAACTGTTAAGGATCTTTGCTCTTTACTAAGAGAAAACGATCTACCAATTAGATACATAATTCCTTTCCCAATATCCTCGGAGCCGTTTCTAATGAGTTTGATATGGCGCGTATAATAATGTATTGTTTAGCAACCAAACTGGTTTCAATAAATGATACTAATGTTCTGTTTGTAGGCCACCCAGCGAGGAGACATTTAAAATCACACTGATGGTGTAAAAATCAAAATAAATAAATATTAAATATTCGGCCCAAGAAGTCGGCCAACATCGCATACTCCTAATTGATGTCTTTAATATAATTTTTATTTTAAAGTTAGAACCCTAAAAAAGAATCGAAGAACTTGTGTTATGTGTAACAGAATTAACCAAGGTATCACAAAAGTGAATCAAATGAAAATGTTTTTTATTCATGAAAAACACACACATGAAAAACACAAACAGACATTTTCATGCACACAAATGTTTGTAACGTGCGGGGATCAAACCCGCGACCTCTGGTGTAATAACCGACTTCTTGACCATAACACCAAATGGCTCGTCAAATACATACCTACAGACATCTAAAAGTAAACACAGAACAAACAGTGTTCATCACACAAATGTTTGTCCTTGGTGGGATTCGAACCTTGGACCGAACAATCAAATGACGAAGTTTTAAACCAGCACAGTAGAATAAAATAGGATGTCACTTTCTTATGGTGCGTCTATGCTTACGAAGCGAGCACGAGCGGCGCACGAGCGGAGCACGAGTCGAACCGTTCCGCTCGCGTGACAAGTGTGGACGCACTTACGAGCCTGCCACGAGCCTACGACGATCTCTCCTCGAACATAGTTTCAGCCTAAATATCGAAAAACCGGCACGCGGTGCGAGACAAAAAATTGTGTAGTTCTATCTCTTTCTTTTACGTGGTCTATCCGTATCGCCCTCTTTTTCTTGTGTGAATGCGATAGATACTATCAATTTGTATGCAATTTGTCTATAGTTTTCTCTGTCTACGGGCGGAGCACAGTCGAGCACGAAACGAATGCTCGAAGCGCGCTCGTTCGAGGCTCCAAGTCCGTCCACAGTACACGAATTTTGGATCGGCTCGTGTTTGCTTCGTAAGCATAGACGCACCATTACATTTTCTTACCCGTCGAAAAAATACGATGAACGTTATACCTACTCCAGTCACTCGCGAAACATTTCATATTTTAGTAGGCAGAGAAAAACTTAACGCTACGTTAAAATAACTTTCCGGATTTTATGAAGCAATGAACATTTAAACTGGAACCGTAAACAGTCTCATTGGTCTGAAGCGAGGCACTTTAGTAACGGGAAAGACGAGACAGACTTGCCACTTTTCACATTTTTGAAATATGTTGCTGCAACTGACAGTTCCTTTTTTTATGTCAGAGGCAGCAAACGAGCCAGCGGGATCGTGAGCAATCACCGCCGCCCATGGACATCTGCAACACCAGAGGGATCGCTGATGCGTTGCCGGCTTTTAAGGGTGTGGGCCTCCGGCACTCTCACAAACCAAACGAAACACAATATGTAGTAGTCACTATTATTTCACGCTGGTATTATGTGAGAGGGTGGTACTTCCCCGGACGAGCGGGCCCATTCGTACTGTAAAACAGCATGGCTCTACCACTACTAAGTTAATTAACTTATTTCTGTAATGTGCATACGTCAACAGCCAACAACCTAGCGAACTGCAAGAAAAGAGTATATTCTTTCCTATATTTGAGGTGAAGTTTGGTTTGTAGTTTCTTGAAGCATTCGTAAAATGGCTGGTAAAATATGAAAGTCGCAGGTGTGTCTCGGTTTTACGTAAACAAATATGGTAAATCTCCGTCACAGTGCCGGTTCGAATAAACAAAATTCTGCAAAGTAACGAATGTGACTGACGAATTTTGTCCTGGACGAGAACCTGTCGGGTGACATATTGAAAAGGACACCTCTGACTCTACTATACAATATTTTAAAACATTATTTTGTAGCAATTTTACCAGGAAATACTGGTATTTTTGTTTGTTTATGAGATAAGAATATAAAAGTATTACTTCACTTTGATCACCTGGGTGATAAAAGTCAACCTATTTCAATTCATATTAGCAAAAAAAAAAAACTTTTCTACTAAATAAATACTTAACATTGAGACCACGTATTTTGAGGCTTCCGTGGGGCTAATATGGAAGGAGGTAAACGAGCAAGGAAGGTATAGTGAGTGATCAATACCATGGAGGACATCTAAGGAACAGTTCTAGCCTCCGCCATTATTATTGACTACCGGTCGCATACGCGGTTTCACCCGCGCGTAATTTCTTTTGTCAATTATCCCTCCCATAACCCCACAATTCTGGGATCAAAAGTATGTCACCCCATGTCATCCGGGGATAGTGTAGCTTTTTAACAGTGCAAGAATTTTCCAAATCGGTTCAGTAGTTTCGGAGCCTGTTCAATACAAACAAACAATCAAATCTTTGTTCTATAAAATATTTTAGTATTAATTATAGAAGTATAGACTATTCGAAGCGCAAAAACCAAATTACTACTCATGTGTTCAGTATTTTGTTGGTCACTAGCAAATACGCCATTGGGCTAGTCAAAAAAATGCACAATACATTTCACATTAATGTAAATATTTTGTTTACTCGTACTATTTTATTTCAATACCCGCCTATTTGCCTTCCTCTGATTTATAGCTGGAAAAACATCTTCCGCTTCGCAAGCGCGCCTTGTAAGTTAGATAAGATAAGGTTACTAAAGAAAACTCGGTGATTTGCATAAGGTTGTGCATCCGACACTTGACACTCTTTAACTTCGACCGGTGCAAACGAGTCTGGCGCACAGCCTATCATTTGATTGAACTACTTAACTATGAGTTAAAAATGCTTATTTCTTAATCAACTGCCGTTTGCTCGTTCGTTTTTGTGCACATTTTCATAGAAATATTTGATTATTCGAACACAAATGTTTGTATCAATATAAAAGTTATTTGTAACGAAAATGGAAAAATCTCAAATGCTTGAAATATAGTTAAATGTTTCCCGCCTAAACTAAACCGATTGGAATTTAGTACAAACATAGACTAGAGATTGGGACAGGCCATAGACTCAGTTCCCAATAGAAGTGTTTCTGTTTGTCCTTCTTTCACGTCACAACGGACGAATTTTTGTAGTGGTAGAGCCATGCTGTTTTACAGTAGTGACTACTATTGTGTTTCGTCTGGTACGTGAGAGTGCCGTAGGCCCACACCCCCCTTAAAATGCCGGCAACGCATCAGCGATCCCTCTGGTGTTGCAGATGTCCATGAGCGGCGGTGATTGCTTACCATCAGGCGACGCGCTGGCTCATTTGCCGCCTCTTCTATAAAAAAAATATTATGAAGCAGCTAAAAAGTTTCGTTGTCTTATTTTTTATCTCAGAAATACATAAAATTCTTTAAGAATGACGCCGTATAGCTCACACCGTATTCGACAGGCTAGAGTTTTTAAGTTGGTTTTTTAGATAAACAGCCCACAAATAGAGTGAAAATCAAGCGTAATGTGAATTTAAAAAGAAAAATACTAAGATCTGGTGCAGACAAAGTGCCAACATCTTAGTCCATAATGAGTTCCATAAACTTAAACCGCAGCAAAATTTAAAATTATCGTATGATTTTGGCTCAACTCCAATGTAAGCCGGATCATACAGCAAGTCAGATATTTTTGTGCCAAGTCCTTCTTTTTTCGTTGCGGTATCGTATTATTAATTTATTTATATTATAAACTGCCGGCAAAAATGTATATTTTTTCGATTTAATTCGATACTTTAGAAGTTTTATTGGTGAAACGTTAACCCAACCACAATCCAGCAAAATGATTTAAAATATAAATAAATACGCTGGAACACCACCACCAGGTGGTAGGTTCCTGTACTGGGCCGTCTACGTGGGTACCACCGCAGTGCCAGATATTTTCCCGTGAACTAGAAGTGTGTCAAGCATTTCTGTGTTTCGGGGAAAGGGCACTGAAGCTAGTGAAATTACTGGGTATATGAGACCTAATAACTGTCGTCTCTTAAGGCGGGCAACGCGCCTGAGACCCCAAGGGGGTCCCGGGTGCTTATGGGCGGCGGTGATCACTTATCATCAGGTGACCCACTTGCTCGTTTGCTAAACTAAGTAAAGCTAGCCATGTGAACTAGGCAAACAAGTAAATAATAATAAATATCGTAGGACATTATTTACAGGGCGGCGCCTGGACAAAAACAAAAGCATAGCTTGTTAACTACTATGGGTGCCAGATAACGGTAAAACATTACCTGCTTTTTTACATGCTATACATAGAAACTCTCAGGCCGATACAAGTAGCATTTCTATGGGTCTGGAAGTTTCATGTAGGTACACAAACGTATGCACCACATCGTAAATAGCAACGAGCTCGCCCCTTATGATGTTGGGACGTAGACATAATTATCCAGAGATGTGAAGGTGTTAATAATTCAATTGAATTGAATAATACCTCTCTATACCCCTTCGGGGATTAAGGCGTGATAATGTCTTACGTTACTTTTGCTTTTCTATACTAATATTATAAAGAGGAAAGATTTGATTGTTTGTATTGAAAAGGGTCCGAAACTACTGAACAGATTTGAATAATTATTTCACTGTTTAAAAGTTACACTATCCCCGGTGAACATAGGGTACTTTTGACTACCTAAAAGAGAAATTATGCGCGGGTGAAACTAGCGGAATGCTAGTGGTAAATAAATTCATTCTTTCTCTACCTTCGTCCTTGGCTGTCAGTATGAAGAATCCTTTATCATCAGTGAAATAGGCCTCTTAGTATGTGCCCTGTAGGCAAGGCGTTAATCAATGGTGCGGCAGGCTGCCGCGGGCCCGCTTCGTCGAGCCTACATAAATCTGGACAACCAACTCTCAGTTATGGAAGCAACATTATGTTATCTAGTGCCTGCTTCCTAATCTTAATCGCAAGAGTTCTGTAATAAATTGGCAGTTTCTGTCGTGAATTACGATGTTGAGACAACAAGATGAACGGACTAAACCTGAATAAAAAACGGAGTTCATTCTAAAGCTACAGAAGCTATATGATATCTGATGGTAGGCGATGTCCACTCCCGGGGGACAGTAAGACATATTTGCAAAAGTTGTGTCACTGTCACAGCGGGAATAAACCCCCCCGTTCAAAATCTCGCCGGGGTAGATGATACTTGATCAGTGCTAACCGCCCCGTTAAAAATCTCACCGGGGTGGTTGACACTTAATTAGTGCCAACCACCCCGGTGACGTAACGGGGCCGTTCGACCGGGGTCGATGAAACAATTTTTTCCCAACGACCCCGGTACCGGGGCGGGGCACCGGGGTGGTTGGTACCTACTCGGGATTTCTATATTTATAAGGATTGATATAAAAATATACCAGTCTATTTAATATCCCACTTGGTACTTGGTACCACAATGGGTACTGGGTTTATCACCACGCTTGCCAAGTGCGGATTGGTAATCGCAAACCTGCGCGCTACGTTGCTGATCTGAGGAGTGATCTTTCAAAATTTGTGCCCTAAAAACCGACACAAATTTTGAAAGATCACTCCGAGGTACGTTAACCACTAGAGCAAAGTGGTGGTGTAGTAAGTATATTGTAATTATGTATATTGCTTAAAATCCAGCTACTAGGTCCAATTAATGAAAATATTAGTGGTAGCAGCCGGATTTGGTAATAGAGACGAATCTCCTTTCGTGCAGTATTATTTGAGTGGAAGAGGTTGTCCAACGAATTTATTTTGTCTGTTTACTCTATCTAATATTGTATGGTAGTAAAAGTAATTATATTAGTGATTATTGTTGCACCGTTGCACGCCCGATGCACGCGGCCGCAGCGCAACCGCAGCCTTCACGTGTCGCCGATATGCGGCCATGCAAGCCTCGCTCTGTACCCTCACTAGTTAGGTAATGCATCTGACAGAATTATTACATCCCCATCTATTATAATTAGTGATTGACTAGCCAGCGTGTACGGAATTTTTATATAGGAAATATGAAATTCAACAGTGAAGTAGATTATATGCTAGCATTTTGATTCAACATCATAGAATTAAAATGCTTAGGCTGTTTTTCACTTTTTATTATTTTGTTGTATTTTTGTGTGATATTGTGTTTTCGATATATATTTTTTTTAATTAAAAATAACTACTATAGTAGAAGCTCCTTCGATCATCGAGTGTTTAATGTGAATTGTTCTTGTTCTTAAGATATTTATTTTTTGCCTAATGCTTTCACGGCAAACGAGTATACACAACCCGTTAAACTTTTGTAACTGTATATCGAAAAACTTTTCTTTATAGCTGACTCGATGTGAGCATCTCGGAAGTAGTAAGGGAATAAGATTAATAGAGCTAGCTGCACTTTCATTAGCCCGCACGAGCTCGTAGTAAAACATGAGTGCCAGGATCGAAACGAATTCTGCCAATAAAAGTAATATAAAACAGTCAAGACTAATTTATTTGAGTAAAACAGTAAAGTATCAGCCTGCTAATATTCTACTGTGGGAAAAAGCTTACATCATTGAAATCTAGCTATCGTTGCAATTGGGTATTGGCTTAATTGCCACTTTTACCAAATTAAGAGCGGTGATAATAAATCGAGCTGCGTTCGAAAAATCAGACCTTGATTCGGAATGTTGTTATTGAGATGAACCGCAAAAAAGTTCTCGGGATAAAACGGCTGTGGACATGGCAGAGTGGATTTCTTCTTTCTTTCCATTATACTAAAATTATAGTATACCGAGTCATCATCCTCTTAATATTATGTAAAAAGTTTGACAAAAAAAATATGCTACTTGATAAAGCTGCATGTAAATATACACGTATTGCAAGTAACACTTTCAAAGCTCAACGTATCAATCCCTCGAACACAGCTCCGTGCACACAATACACACACATACCATACCAGATCAAATTATGGAATAAAATCTTACATCGGGACGTCCCATAAACCACGTCACACCTGGTCGCCGCTCGCTGTTCCGCACGTTCGGTTCAGACAAACGTGCTAATAACATGAACCATATAAAAGAGAATTCGAGTAAAAGACGATTATGCTAAGTGGCCGCTGACAAGGCCGGGCGGGGACGCGACGTGTTTCGCATACGGCCAGCGATACACGGGATGATTGATGGAGCACTGGTTTCATGAGTGTGTAGACCCTTTTTGGAGGAGAATGCGTTTAAACACCCTAACAAGAGACTAGCCAGTGTTCAGTCGTGTGTGGGACTCGGGACATAAGTGTCCCACTACTACCTACTAAACCACTGAACCTAGTGAATTACTGGGTATATGAGACTTAATAACTGTCGTCTCGGTGTAGCAGGCGCAGGGCGGTGCCATATTATAGTAACTGCTAAGTTACTGCTTGGCACTGAACTGTCTAAGGGCAGACGTGGCGCTTACCATTAGGTGTACGATCTGCTTGTCTTGTTACACATTGCAATAAAAAAAACCTCGATTCCCCTTTACAACCGAAGAGGACAAGCTGGTGCCCACCTGGTGGCGATTGACCAGCCGATCCCTAGGACGAGTATGTAGACCCTGCAGGACCAGTTAGAAAAACTAGCTTATGCCCTTTGTTAGCGAGAAAAGTAAATGTACGTTCTATTAATGTTTCAATGCCCCTACGAGTATATTAATGTAAACATGTAATTCTAAAATTTAGTCGCAAATAAACGGTCTGTCAACAAGCACGTATTTCTATAAATCAAAAATCCCACAAACGAAAGTGAACCCTAATACAACGTACATATGGTCGCAATCGAGCCGAATTACCTGCGCAAAGAAATTGAAAAGACTCAAGACGGCCGGGCCGCCCGAGAACAATAGGAGCCGCATTCCAGAGATAAGGACTTGTCGATCACTACCGATTTTGTGCACAATTTGCAAGACGTTAATGTAAACAAGTTACATCAATACGAAATCATTACCTATTTGTTTACTGATCGGATTTAAACGGCAAGAAAAATGACACCGGAACAAACGTTAAATTTATTAGAAGATACGGCTATATTGTTACAAAAGGCCGCTGAAAACTTGAAAAAGTGTCCAAAACCACGTCTAACAAAAGGATATATCGAAGCACGGATTAAAACGGTACAAGAATATTGGAGCACTATCAAAAATTCACACGAAGAACTAATAAAAAGTGTTCCGAAAACCGAAAGGAAAAAGTACCTGTATTTTGCAAATCAAGATTACTTCGCGTTAGAAGAAATGTACATTTGTTTACTGGCCGATCTTAATGATTACTTAATTTCAACATCTGCAAAATCAGTTAATAATAATGGTGAAAGTGGTTCATGTACGGAAGTGCAAGTCAAGTTACCAAGAATTCAACTACCGACGTTCTCAGGTATTTACGACGAGTGGCCTGCCTACCAAGACCTATTTTTGTCACTAGTGCATAACAACGCATTATTAAGTAAAGTACAAAAATTACATTATCTGAAAACTAGTCTCGCGGGAGAAGCTCTGTCTCTTTTAAAGCACGTACAAATAACAGAAGTAAATTATGACGAATCATGGAGCATGCTAAAGGCGCGATTTGGCAATCAACGAATTATTATTAATTCTATTTTGAAGAGGTTATTTAAATAACTGTGCAATCAGCCAATAGTATAAAATCTTTATTAGATACCACTACAGAGTGCCTGAACGCTTTAAAAAGCCTTGGTTTGTCAACGGACTCCTGGGACCCATTGATTATATACCTGGTAGTGCAGAAATTGGATCCAGAGACACATCGTGATTGGGAAGCAGTAGCTTATAAGGAGAATGCCGAAGAATTACCTAAGTGGGATGCACTAAGTAAATTTCTACAATCACAGTTTCGCACACTGGAGCTTGTTACGCCCCCGAGCAGAGATAAACCCGTATCGAGAGTAAGGGAATATGTAGTGCACACAACAACTACAAATACTACACATGTTGAGAAGCCCAGACACTGTGTTAAATGCAATAAAAACCACACACTGTGTCATTGTGAGGATTTTATCAAACTTAGCCCAGAGGAAAGGTGTGAGTTCATCAAACAACGTAACTTATGTTTTAACTGCCTGGCTCCGGGACACGCAGCTAGACTTTGTCGCTTGAAGATGTCCTGCCGGATATGCCACAAACGTCATCACACGCTCACGCACCAATCCAAACCTATGACGTCATCGAATCTGCCAGACAATAAAATCCAAGTACATTATAACGACGTTGAAGATCATGAAGATTCTCTACAGATAACCGAGCCTAATGTCAAACTTTCATCGCATGTCGCTGCAACAGTGTCCACGGCATTACTGGCTACAGCTCTCGTACCAGTACGACAATATGAATCGGGACAAATCATAGTACTTCGTGCATTAATTGATCATGGCTCACAGGCTACGTTTATGAGTGAGAGAGCGGCTCAGATGTTACGAGTAAATAGAATACCTGCAAATGGAACAATCACGGGAGTTGGCTCAACTACAACAAATGTCAAACATGCTGCGGAGATTGAAATACTATCACGACACGACGCTAATTTCAACCTGAAAATCAAGACGTATATTATATCTACGCGACTCACTACGCAATTACCATCACAAACTATTTCCACCAACACCTGGCCACACCTTCAGGGACTTGTTCTGGCTGACCCCAGCTTCAACCAGGCCGGACGAGTAGACATGTTACTGGGTGTTGACGTCTATGCCCAAATTATAAAGAGCGAAGTTATCAAGGGCCCTCCAGGAACACCATGTGCGCAAAATACGACCCTGGGGTGGATCCTATTTGGAAACGTGGAAAACGAAGCCTCTAGAGATGAAATGATTGTCATGCATCTTAATCTTGACCTGAACGATATGCTGAAACGAATGTGGGAACAAGACCCTTACGAGAAACGAGTACCTACGAAACAAGAACGAAAATGCGAGGAAATATATGAAACTACTACTAGAAGGAATGACGAAGGACGATATATTGTTACATTACCAAAAAACACTACCCAGTTATTATCAACGCAAGGAGAAACAAGAACAATAGCTCTGAAAAGACTACACCAATTAGAACAAAGATTTAAAAAGGACCCCAAGTTAAAGAATGATTACGTTGCAGTTATGAAAGATTATGAAGCAAATTACATGACAGAGGTACCTAAACATGAAATACACAAACCATCGGTATACCTTCCACATCACGCCGTTGTTAAAGAAGAAAAGGAAACAAGTAAAGTCCGCACAGTCTTTAATGCATCACAAAAAGGAACAAATCATATATCACTTAATGACGAGCTGATGGTAGGACCGCAATTACAAGACGACATGAGAAATCTAATTATGAGATGGCGGATGAGAAGAGTCTGTTTTGTTGCAGACATTCAAAAAATGTATCTGCAAATCCTAGTTTCTGAGGAGGACAGAGACTTGCAAAGAATACTCTGGCGAAATAATGAAGAGGAACCAGTTAAGGACTACCGCCTTAACAGAGTAACATTTGGTACTGCTTGTGCTCCTTATTTAGCAGTAAGGACGTTGCACCAAGTAGCTACAGATGAAGGAAAAAACTATCCAGACGCTCCAGAAATAATACAACGAGATTTTTTCATGGATGATCTAATGTCTGGAAAAGACAATGTGCAAGATGCAATCAGAGTAGCCAAGGAAGTTGACATGATACTAAAAAAGGGTGGGTTTATACTTAAAAAATGGTGCTCGAACAATGCCGATTTCTTGAAGGAATTTAAAGAAAATGAAAGAAGTGCTAATGTAAAACTGGACATAACGCTAGATGGTATAACAAGATTAACAAGAGCTTTAGGATTACACTGGAATATGGGCAAAGATATATTTTATTATAGTTTTAACTTACCAACCACTTCTAAAAACGTAACAAAAAGAACAATTTTGGCAGACTTACAGAGATTGTTCGATCCTCTAGGATGGCTGGCACCATGTGTTTTGCCTGCAAAACTTCTCATTCAAACATTATGGCTGCAAGGTATATCATGGGATGAAGAAGTAGACGAGACGATATTTAACGAGTGGACTAATCTAAAAAATTCACTCCAACTTTACCTACCTGAAATTGAAGTTGCGAGATGGCTGCATACTACTGAAGCTACAATGAAAGACGTCACCATCCATGGTTTCTGTGACGCTTCGTCTAAAGCATACGGGGCAGTCGTATATCTGAGAGTGAGATCCGATACTGGTGAAGTGAAAATATCTATAATTGCTGCAAAAACGAGGGTAGCTCCAACCAAACCCCAGACTTTACCTCGCCTAGAACTCAGTGGAGCTGTACTACTTGCAGGACTCCTAAAGCAGATACGTGAAGCAATGAATATACCCAGTGAAAAGGTATTTGCATGGACTGATTCCACAATTGTTCTTTCCTGGTTGTTCGGCGACCCTGCAAGATGGAATACATATGTCAGAAATAGAGTTGTTGAAGTACTGGACAGTATTGGCAATCATAATTGGTACCATGTTAAATCACCAGATAACCCGGCAGATGCAGCGTCGCGAGGGAAATCACTATCAGAGCTGAAAGACGATGAACTGTGGTGGAATGGCCCAGAATGGCTAAGACAAGGTAAAATACAATACAGCAGACCGCACACGATGACGACAGATCTGGAAAAGAAAGAAACATTACAAGTTAATTTAAAAATAGACGAAGAGAATAGTTTAACTAAACGATTTAATGACTGTGATACATTAGAAGAGCTCTTAAAAGTGATTACATATTGTAAAAGATTTTTAAGGGAAAGAGATATAGAAAAGAGATGCTCACCTGTTACCGCATATGAGATGGAAGATTCTCTGAAAACTTGCATTAAACTGGTCCAGAGGGAAAGCTTCGCCGACGAAATACAGGATCTGAAAACAAAAAAACAAGTTAAAAGAAACAGTAAAATTAATAAATTAAAACCTTACCTGGATGACGATGGAATTCTCAGGGTGGGCGGCAGACTAAGACATTCTGACCTGGAAGAAGATACTAAGCACCCAATCATACTGGATCATGATACTCATCTTACCACGCTGCACATTACTAATTCACACCAGAAAACCCTCCATGGAGGTGTACAGATGATGCTTTGCTTCCTGCGAACTAGATTTTGGATCCTGAAAGCAAAAAACAAAATTAAAGCAATTATAAAACGATGTTTAATTTGTGCAAAGATTAACGCTACTGCCAGACCGCAGCAGATGGGAGACTTACCTCGGGCAAGGGTCACGCCTGCCAAACCTTTCTTGAATACTGGTGTAGACTTCGCCGGTCCATATCAAATCTTAATGTCCAAGGGCAGAGGAATAAGAACAAGCAAAGCTTATATAGCACTTTTTGTCTGCATGTCGACCAAGGCGATCCACTTGGAACTTGTGGGCGACCTTACGTCTGAATCCTTTATTGGAGCCTTTCGACGATTTATCGCAAGACGCGGAAGATGCGCACACATCTGGAGTGACCAGGGACGTAACTTTGTTGGCGCTAATAAGACTTTGGTCGCTGAATGGGCCGAAGCTCAGTTAGATTTCAAGGGCCCAATAGCAGAGACGTTAGCAAAGGAGGGAACCGAATGGCACTTTATTCCTGCCTATAGCCCTCATATGGGCGGACTTTGGGAAGCGGGAGTCAAGTCCATGAAACATCACTTAAAGAGGATATTGACACACCACGTAACCTACGAAGAAATGAGTACCCTACTTTGTCAAGTGGAGGCTTGCCTTAACTCACGACCTCTGAGTTTGCTAGATGATACTGACACCGATAATATGCAACATCTTACACCAGGCCATTTCCTTATCGGCGAAACACCTATCGCCGTGCCCACACCAGACCTGTCTGACGTCCCAATAAGCCACCTGTCACGATGGCAGCACCAGCAGAAAATGTTGAACGACTTCTGGCGAAAATGGCAATTTGAGTACCTGTCAAAATTGCAAGAAAGAGCTAAGTGGCAAACTAAAACTAAGGAATTTGAGATAGGAAACATTGTGCTCATAAAATCTGAAATACTGCCACCCGGTAAATGGATGATGGGACGAATCGTTGGTAAACACCCAGGCGCAGACGGTGTTACGCGTGTGTACAGTGTTAAAAGTGGTGACAGTGTTGTACAAAGACCATTTAATAAATTGTGTTATTTACCAATAGAAACTGACTGAACCTTAAATTTGTAGGTATAATTGTAGAATGATTTTAGCTAGTAAATTTCTTATATTGTTAAAGGCTTCATAGACCCTTTGGTGGGCGGTATGTTAGCGAGAAAAGTAAATGTACGTTCTATTAATGTTTCAATGCACCTACGAGTATATTAATGTAAACATGTAATTCTAAAATTTAGTCGCAAATAAACGGTCTGTCAACAAGCACGTATTTCTATAAATCAAAAATCCCACAAACGAAAGTGAACCCTAATACAACGTACACCCTTTGTTAATAAGAAAAATGACGATGTTTCTAAATGTGTAATGTTTACAGAAAACATCGATATTACATTGGAGCGATAGTCATCGTACTTTTATAACCCTTAATATGGGAATCATCCCTATTGAATCATGGGTACATACACAGTCATTGTATAAGATTGCCATTTTTCTGAGATGTGACAAAATTCTTGTCAACGTCGAGCTATGTGTGGTTTTTTTTTATTTTTTATTGAAGAAAAAGTGAGTATTTGACCGCAATCTCACCTGATGGAAAGCGACGATGCGGTCGAGGGGAGCATACTCACCTATGAATAGCCTATTTACTCTGGCCTTGGTGGTGGTGTTCATAAAAGTGAAGTAAGGAAAATAACAGGTTATGGGTTTAATTCCGGATCGATCGTTGAAAAGTACGTTTGAACTTCCAAAACGTATACCTACCAAAGTACTATATACACACTGAAAGAATGTAGTACATAGGTACAAAACGAGACGACCGCAGCCGGCTGCTAGCCACAACATTAATTAATGCGTCTAACTACGGCTGGACTTAGGAGTCTGCTGCGAACACTGAGGGATTGACACTAGCTAGCTTTATGATACACCTTGTTTCACCGGCTTGAGAATTTAAATTAGTATTACAATAATGAACTTGCTTTTTTTCATTGTAACACGTGCGGGCTTTCTAATCGATGAAGACAAAATAATGTTTCCGTGTTTTCATAGCACAAACAGCGCCCTTATTTAATTAATACCGTGATATGAACTACTCTTTGTATGATTCGGACTCTTCGGACTGCGCGGGAGTGGAATTCTCTGCTGGGATCTGTCTTTCCTACACAATACAACTTGGGGCTCTTCAAGGTCAGAATTAACGGGCTTTTCCTATTAAGCAAGCGCGCTCCATTGTAGAATGCATAGTTGTTTAACATCAGGCAACTTTGTGGTCAAGTGCTAGCTTTGTCCACATATAAAAAAAATTTACGAAAGACCATGTATTTTCGTTCTAATGTCCCAGGTTCCATCTTTGGGCTAGACTGATATTTAATACTTGGGTATCCGCTGCAGTCCAGCGACAAGGCAGGAATCGAATGGCATAACATTTTCTAAAAGTTTATTTTTATAATAATGAAATGTTGCTGTGGAGCCAGTGGAGGGCCAAACTGGGCAGTAAAAAACATCGCAATAATTATTCTAAAATGTAGCTTAACTTAAGCCTTTTTAGTATAAGCCCTTGAAGTTACGAAAAAAAAAACACATAAAACATTTATCCAGACTATTAAAATAAAGAACGTGTCTCCTGTATTACGTTTGAACTCGTCAATACCCGCAACTTGAGATAATCCCCTGTGACCCCTGAAGACCTTCCTCAGAAATACGTCATATAAAACACAAAGCATGTCCAACTAAAAGAACCAATACAGTACAACCTGAAAAACCATTAATAAATGTAAAGTTTGAACAATCCCATTTCCCTAGTTCCTTACAGGGGAAACTTTCGGGTCAGGTAGGGACACGGCACTATCACATTAACGACTCGCTTTGTTTGCGAACAAGCATTCAATTTAATTAGACTAGTCCATTGTAGTTTCGGACGGAAAAACTGTTCAACTCCGGCCTCTGGCCGCGTAATGAGCGAATTGCTTCCGCCTCGCTCATGTCACAACTGAATTACTCGCTTATATGGCGTTTCGAGTACTTTTTTAACCATCTGCCGGAATTTTTTTGGAAATATTTTTAGTAGCGTTGTATGGACGTAAATATTGTTAGCGCTGAATATTTATTATTTAGTACGAATGAAAATTCAAATGCAATTACAGTTTCTTGATATTGATTGTTAACTAAGCACAGGATACAAACAGACATGTTTATGCACACTAATGTTAGTGCCGTGCGGGAATCGAACCCGCGACCTTTGGTGTAATAGCCGACTTCTCAACCATTACACAAAATGGCTTGTCGAATTAGTCTATGCCATCGAATGAAGTCCGTTAGCCCTAGGTTTTAGTCGGTATTATAATTCCTAGCAAGATCTAACGTGGCTGCATAGCCGACAAAGCCGTCCGTGCATACTGAAACAGGGATTAGGCTTGTGGCTCTCTTTTGTCCTTTTTATAACGTTTCATTTCACATTTTATGAACCGAATAAAAATTAAAAATGTATGCATTGTGCGAAAGAACTGGGAGGGTATACTGTGCAATTTCATACATTTGGAAATTAGTAAAATATACGAGTAATAATTTAAAAAATTACTCAATTTTCAATTACTGCAGTCTATTTCATTAAAAGAAAAATTTAAACTGCGTGCATTAATCTTCAAGTCTTTTCGTACGGACGGCAGTAGGTCAACCTACCCTAATCTGTCAAAAATTCCCAATTGAAAGAGAACTCTATGTAAAGTGAATAAAGCTGAGGTTGCAAAAAATTTTACAGATTGGGGTAGTCGGATGTGCTGGTGACTGTACATTTACGGAACACAGACAAAGCTATGATGGTGGCAGGTTTCGCTTGTTAAGGTGGTAACTAGCCTGTATTAATATCTCAATGACCTTGACATAATATTATAATAAAGGTATACGTAAATAAATGTTATAGGAAAAAATATGACCTCTTTTATTTTCTATAACTTTATTTATAATTTACTGAAGCGTTGCTGCATAATAATAAAGTAGACTCTGCTCTTACGGCTCTTACTAAGTTCTCATGAAGTATAACAATGCCTTTAGAAATGTTCGTGCAGTGTTATACTACGAGTACAAGCTAGCTGAAGTAGTAGTCCGAATGTAGATAGATAGATATATTTATATTCTTAATAGCACAAACATAAAAGAGAAAAAATTAACGTACAATACAGGCGGACTTATAGCTAACAGCACAGATTATTAAATAGTTACTAATGTAACAGCGCTATCTTCCAGTCAACCTTACTTTAATGTACCTATAATTAAGCGCAAATAATTAGAACCACTGCCCCAAATCAGATCTTTTTACATGAGCGAAGACGGGACGGGAAGCTAGTTAATCATAAATAACACTAAACAAATAATAAATGTAAAGGTAGCCTTATTACATATTATTAAATTTTTCAATTCAATAAACATTTCCTTAAAAATGATAAAATAACAACCCAAATTGAATCACGCGGCGTCACTCAGAATGAACGTACAAACACTTATTAATGCATGCACTCAATGTATGCTCGCTGTTGAATATGTTTTCTCAAGCTTATTACCGTGGAATAAGGTCTATAGCTGTGCAAACATTTCCGTGCAATAATGTTCGGGTCAGTTTGCTATACATTAAGATAATTGAATCGCGCAAATTTAATGGAAAATTCTAAATGCTCGCGCCACCGCCGAAGCGGGCTTGTTTCACGAATACGTATTGACTACATTGTAATACATATAACATACATCATACCAACGCTTTGTCCCGACCTAGGCAGGCTACGCTTGCACCACGATTGAGGGTTTAGCAATACATTTTGAGTGCTATTTTATATACGCCTAATAACGCCTAGGTGTACATCGGGTGCCGGGTTTCCGGATCAGGAAAATTTTGTGCCGAATTTTTAGAACAAAGCTAGAGTAAATCACCAATCTGCATTTGGCAAGTGGTGGTTATTGCCGTTCGTCCCTCTTCGGGTGTGAAGGGAAACCGGGGGAGTTTAGTGGGTAGTGGACGCTTTAGTCTCGAGTCCCAAACACGGCCGCAGGTCTAGCTAGCCTGCGGTTATGGTGCGTAAAAGGATCCTCCTCCGAAAAAAAAAATAGTACCCATCATTGTGACGATGACTTGATTAAAATAATAAAGGCCTGCCCTGCTAATAGCTGCCTGCTATTATTATCAGAGGAACTCGAATATCAACAATCTATAAATCTACAGGTAAACACGCCGTAAATATTAACATTCGCAAACAAGACCCATGCAGATTGACAAAGCAAGTATAACTAAGTTCACTACAAAATACAATTTTCATTCCGAATCCCCGAAACTATTGCGAAATAGATTCAATAATAGGGGAGTGCCTATCTAAATACGTGATATGAGAACCTCGGGTTAAGTTAATTACGATGGTGATCGAGTTAAGTTATTAATAATAACAGGTCTCCCTCGAGCAGGTACGTACAAACGGGGGTAAGATTATTTGCTACCTTCATTTATTTTAACCCTGAGAGTTCGCATCGCTGATCTACTGTTTATGTGTTTAAAGATAATCTGAGGTTCATAAGAGCTATTTTTGGGTTAGGAAAACTACTGCTGCCAATCCGACTTATTCACACTCTAGCTGCTGTGTGTAGGACTCGGAATAAAAGCGTCCTACTACCCCCATAAGTGAAATCTGCCGCCATTACAGCTCTGGCTGTGTTCCGGCAACTGTGGGAGCCAGTACACTTAAAATCAAAGATCAGATGAGCCTACAGTCTGGCAGCACATTGAGCAGACGCTTTCTGATGAAGTATTTGTTAATGGAATAGGCCGCAGTGACCGCTTACCATCAGGTGGGCTGCGTGTCTGTCTGCCAACGGATGTGGTATAAAAAAAATAAAACCCCTAAGCTACCCCAGTTTTCCTTTTTAACTTGATTGGGACAAGTTTGTGGCTATGACCAGGCCATTATCTGAGACAGGTCGATCAATTATCATGAAAAAGTTCCTGTTCCTGTCCAGCCAACTTGACCGGGGAAGTACCATCCACTTTAGAAAATAGCTTTGCTATTGTGCTTCGTTTGGTAAGAGATAATGCCGGAAGTTTGAACTCTCTTTCCCTCTCTCCTTTTTAACCCTATCCCCGAAAGGCTTCATCTCCCTTCTATATTCTTTTCTCAAAAGTAAGCGACACATCGGAAGCTAACCATTAGACGTGGTCTACTTTCTAGAGATAGACAATAATATTCCGAATCTTGTAGTAGAGTCACTCTGTAAGATTAATGTCTGACGATTCATAAGTGTATCTTTGAAGCCTATACAGAAAATATAGGCTTTAAAATTATATAAGATATATAGAAATCAAAATCTTCTTGATATTCTACAGTCAATAAACAGTATTTATTTTTGTCGAATTTCACCCAAACTGTCTTCTAGAATCTGTCTCTTCCAATAATCTAAATACTTCATTACAACTATACTGTAAAGTATCCCTTATGGGACTGAAAACCCAAATTGAGTGACGTATTCGCCTATACTTAGACCGTGCGGTGACGTCACTAGCCCGGCTCATGGACATTCATTAGGCAATACGTTAGGGACCAATCGTATTTACTGAGCGACAGCACACGTTAGGAGAAACTTCTGACTGAGGATTGAATTACCAATTCAGATGTTGAAACTTTGTAGGGACCAGGAAATTCAAAACAATTCAAGGAAGTCAATCTCAGAAGAAAGCGTAGGATTACAACTATCTTTAAATAATAAAGAAGTTTCTACGGTAGTCGAGGGGTGGGGGAGGGGTGACATGTTACAGAGTTGTCATACACGTGATTAACTGTGTTAAGAACCACCCAAAAGTTTAGATCCTGCACCATTTCAATATCGTACTCGTTAACTTACATACTTAGTTATTGATATAATTATGAAAGTCTGCCCTTGTTCTTTTAATTTTGATTAGTACCTAAGGAAGTTTTTTCATTTTGAGGTATAAAGATTGTAGGCACTTGTTATAGCTTGATTGCAACGAAGTCAATCTTAGTTTATTACTATTATATGCAGAATATTTTTTTTAAATATTCAAGAGAACCAGAATAAGTAGTTCAAGGTAAGAACTCGAGGCACAGATTATTAAATAGTTACTAACGAGGTCAGACGAGCCTAATGTATCGCAGCATATTATTTACCTTTGTTTTCTGATAGTCTACATCATAATATATTATTAGACTACGGTATATGTTGTTGGTAGCCGCTAAGTCTAACCTTGCGTGTCTCTTGTCCAACTAAAGTTGAAAAAAGTAGCCAAATAACTCCTTGTGTGGTCAGATATGGGCCTAAAAGTTGGACAATTTTCCTAAGTGCTTTAGAAGTTTTTATTGGTTAAGTTTATTAGTAAGAAATACATAATGTATGTTATAAGATAAGAGCTGTGTATAGTTGAGTGTCTTCAAGTGTCGCTTTACATGAGTAAGGTCGATGGCTCGAGGGGTACCCGGGGATGGGCTGGTCAATAGCCACAAGGCTCCCAACAAACACGCAAGCTGCTTAAATTGCTTCTGTACCACCTGAAGGTAGTATAACAGCCGTTCAAAGGGTTTATTATACTTCTTAAGTTGTACAGTAGCGTATTTAAAAGCGCTTTAACAGACGTGCGGTACAATGGTCGTAGAGCGGTAAAATAATCCCCAAAGGAGATACAAAGTCATATTATAGAGTTATTGTACAGGCATTAGATGTAAAGAGGAGGTATAAGTAACTTTTGTAGCGCTCTGAGATCTTGTAGAAGGTTTTTGTAGTTAAAGGCGTTAGAACAGAGTTATTAACTTCTTTTGAAACGCCTTAAGTTGTATATTGTATACTTGTATAGGCTTAAGCTGTTGAGTACAGTTAATGACATCCTTTGTAATGCTATATCTACAGCAGATACATAATACTCTATAGTAGCGCCTAAGTCGCTACAATTAAGAATTGTACAGCAACTTTATGGCAAATAGCTGGATAAGGCATGGCAAACACTCCTTATACAGGTAAAAGTGTATAAATTCCACTACTATGGCCATTAAAACGGCTGAAGCCGGACTAGAGAGGGGGACTAAATAAAACATTTAATATAATTAAAAGATGTTTCATATATTTTGCAGTTCTGAATTTGGTTCCGATTCTGTCGGCACTTGAGCTCCGGCGTTGTCTGAAAGTATTATATACGTAGGTTCAGATTGAGAAGCTTTCCCGTAGCCCATTGCAGCTGTTGAAATATTTCCACAGTTTTCTTGTAGGACCTGAAAAACACGAATTTGATGCAAAAGTCTCCAGATAATAAGTCACGTGTAGAAGGGTTTTAAGGTTCTGACCACGGACTCTTAAATAAAACGACCTCTTAGGGTATCAATTATCCATTGTACAGTCTTGGGTTCTTAAAAGAAGTATTAATTGCTGCTGTACACCTCATAACGTTTAATAGCACGTTAATACCACAATCGTAGAACCCAAAGGTCTAGAACGGCAAATACAAGCGCCATGAATCGGTAGAAAGGTTCTAGTAAACTCTGAAGGCTGTTGTAGCTGAGACGCCATTTAGCTTTTATAAAATTGATTTTCAGAATACTAATTTATAATTTTTAAATCATAAATATCTACAAAAAACCGAACTCACGTAACTATTTTTCATCCATGACACTACAAAAACTACAAACAAAGCCTAAATATCTTTTACAAGCTAAATTCAGAATTCACAATCTATAATTAAATGTATTTTTTATCAAAAAACTGCATATATAGAAGGGCGCGTGAAAATATTAGCTAAAACATATGTATATATTTACAATAAACTGTTACTCGCACTTGTATTTCATACGAATAAAAGGAAAAAACAACACTTGACTTACCTGTTTATTATTTTTAATTTACTCACTGCAATTCACTGTCATATACTTTCCAAATGGCTAATCTTATTAAAATTATAGGTTATGTTTTATAAATTCCTCTGTATCGCCACTGTATATTCAATAAAGAACCGTAAACTTTAAATCGGAGATACAGACGCGGTATAATAAGGTGCGAGCGCTACAGTCGTGCTATAACAACTTATTTTAGATACTTAAGCGTATACTATCGCTCGCATAGCACCCTTATATCTTGGTACTAACAGTCATTTACGACCATTGTAAACCCACTATAGATCCTATAGCCGTACAAAATGGGCCCTTTTGGGGGTACAGCGGTGTTTTAAGCGCTTGTACATATACTGTAGATCTTACTTAAGGAACCCATGCCTTTATTAGTAACTTCAAACCGGCCAGTATACGGCTTGTTATAGAGCTTGTGTGCTAGTTGGGCTGGCACCGGCTCGTCCCAGTCCGGTGTGAAGGGGAAACCGGGGGAATTAAGTTGGCAGTGGACGCTTTAGTCTCGAGTACCACACACGGCCGCAGGTCTAGCTAGCCTGCGGTTATGGTGCATAAACTCATTCAACATTCTCCTCCGAAAAAGGTCGATGGCTCTAAATCTCTTTAATAATAAAATATTTTATTGTTGAACAAAGCTTAATTACTAATAAACTTGCTAGTTTACTAGTAATTAAGCTTTGTCGAACAATAAAATATTTATTTTTGTTTGTATGTGCTCATACAACATTGTTTAACAAACCTTAAGTACTACTTACAACATTATTTATTTTCTGTTAAATGCTATAGTTATTTTAGTTCATAACAAAAGCTTCTTTCTTTAGGATTATACAATTCTCTCTACCATAGGTACTATACCCATTACAATGATAAAAAAGTTTTATTATTTAAATAATTAAAAGAAATAGTAAGAGCGAACCTTTCTTTGAGCTCCACCCATACCTGGACTCGTAGAAAGGAAAATTTATTTTAGCGGTAAAGAAAATGGTGGAGATTTATCTGGTAATAATAAAATGCTTCCTAGTAGAAATATTCACGCCAGTACTGCACTTAGTGGATTAACTGAGATATATCTTCATCTATGCTGTTTTATGAGGATTGGTAATTTTACTGGTATAATATTACTTCTAGAAATAAAAATGTTCCTACAAGGACGTTGGGAAAACGTTAGGATGTATTTTAGTAAGACAAAAATTTCTTGCACAGCGTTTAATAAATAAGCAAAATTATAGTTAATAAAGATTATTATTTCTAAAAACATAATTAAATTGAAGGAACTTCATTTTATTGTAAAGGTTCAACCACCAACCAGACCCAAGTTGGGAATTAAAACTATTCTCTATGTCTACATCTTCTCTCTTAGCGAGTTGTGTCTACCATGAAGACCTTCAAAAATTATCAAAAACCTAAAAATAATAATCATTCAAACTTTACCACCAAAGAGAAGATCTCACCTTCTTCTGCCGGACACTATTACTATATTCAACAACGGGTCAAAACGACGATTTACCATAGACGCATAGATACTATGTCGCATACAACGCGTGCGGTGTATAAAGATGTTTTTTTTTCTTTATTAGGAAAACAAACGATAACGTACTGTGTCCTCTTCCTACTATGGTTTTACCCTAAGTCCCAGTAAAGCATCGGCCTCGAATTTTGCGGGAAGCGGGGCGGCAGTGCAGCGGCGAGATGTTTTGTTTGGAATCCCATAGACCCGTTCTCGAACACAGTGGGTAGCAGCGGGAGCAGCAGCGGTTTACCGCTTGATTGACAGCATCGCACCGCTTTTGACGGCCCCCGTCAAGCGGTGACCGCAGTGCGCCTGCGTGCGCCGCCGATCCCGCTGCCGCCCCGCTGCCGCGAAATTCGAGACCGAGACCTAATGCGTCAATTACGAAGACTTAAATCTATTGAATAACAAATATCCATTTACTTAGCGCTAATGTCATTGCAAAGTTTGATGAATCACCCGTCTATGAAGTTTTACAATTTCCATCGGAGGGATCACTAATTTTAATTACTATTGTTTTGTTGGGCGAGTTTAGTTGGATTACGCAAAGATTTCCAAGTAGAGATTTAAATTGTTCTGAACTCTTAAAGGATCAATTAACTGTTCATTAAATGATGCGGAAGTACCTACGATCATTTTGACCACTACATTTTCGGATTATGCATGCTGTAGATAGCAGATAGCGAAATAGAAATATTCAGACATTGCGGGAAACACATTTCTTTTGTGATAATCATTGACCTGACCTCAAAGTAAGTAGGATAAAAACATTTTAAAAATACATGAATCTGGTTACGTCACGGAATATAACATTATTATTATGTTAATCTTATGAATGCTTATCCTAAGTGGAATTGGATCCCCGATCCCTGCGTCTTAAGGCAGGGTCACTGCCAAATTTAGATCTCGAGTAACTCTATTTCGTACAACTACTCACAATAATGACTAAGCTGACTATTAGATCCTATAATAGTCAACTATTATTTAATAAATATAAATCGCCTTCAAAACACATGCACCAAATAAGATTATGCTAATTTTTGTTGTGTTTGTTTGTTATTATCAGGACAAGGTTTTTAACCACCCGTGATAAGCCGACGCAGCTTCATTTATAAAAATAACAATCCAAAGTCAAAGTCGTTTTTACATTACAGAGATTGAACGTGAGAGCGAAAGACCATTATGAATACTACAATAATCAAAAACAAGCCACAATATACCTACCATTTTTTTATATTTGGACTAAGCTAGCACTTGACCACAAAGTTGACTGATGTTAAACAATTATGCGGTCTACGATGGAGCGCGCTTGCTTAGGAAAAGCCCGTTAATTCTGGTCCTGAATTACCACCAAATAAACGCGTTTCCGAATAGTTCGATCCTCCAGTCAAACTATTTGGAAAAAAAATGTCCGAACAGTTCGACGATCGAACTACTAATCGGACTAGGCGGAATAAACGTACCATTGAGTAATGCTAACTAGTAATGTGTATTTGATTAGCCATGCCTTGGTAACAGTTTGTTATCAAATTGGCAATATCTGACTGCTAATGTGACGGTATTAAAAAGCAAAAACTATTGAAAACAAGCGTCTAACACCATTCCTCCCACGCGAAAATTACGAGTCCCAAAAGATAAAACTTAACAGCAGTTGTAGCAACCCCTACTCATTTATCAATGTCCATTAAGAAACGCAACCAATTCCATAATGGACATCCACGGCAGTCAATTACAACTTCGCGTTTTTTATTATAACGAAGATTAATAGATACCAGCACTAGAACAATGGTGTCCATCCTTTCAAAGTTTGAAAGTATTGAGAAACTTTTAAAAGTCAAAGTAAAACCTTCGGTCGTCTCGCGGTTATGATTTTGTGCGCTTAGCGTTTCTAACATTCTCTTGTTGTCGGTTTCGTAACATGGCTGCTTTTCCATGGGTGGGGTTAACCCTCCGCACAACCCCCATCCATCCTGCAGGAGGACCAAATATACTACTCTGGTCAGCGAGTTCATCGGACTTAGCCGGTAGCTAGCTAGGCTGTGCTACCGACCATTCCTCTATCCAACGAAGCGAACCCACCTTGGACGGCCGAGTGGTAAACGCCCTGTCGGTCATCCCAGGTATCACTGGGCTGACGAGGTGATGAAAAATCTGCGCGAACTCCAAGTGGAGACGTGGCGGGAGATGGCGCAAGATAGACTGAAGTGGCGTCTTTTGTTTCCGGAGGCCAATACACATTTTGGGGTCGCCGCGCTATCTTACGGTTTGTCCACTTGTCCCTACCAGTGTCTCCACCAGTAGAGACAATTCCACTTTTTTGTCCACTTGTCCCTACCAAGTGTTGTCGGTAGAGATATTTCCACTTTTTTTTCCACTTGTCTCTACCGGATTGTAATTAAATGGTTTTTATTCCCGGTCGTTCCTACTGGGTACGACTGGGAAAAAAACGCTTCGTTCGTCCCTCTTAGTGGTAGCGTACCTAACATTTTTATTTCTCCGAGTCTCGATGGTTTAGTGGTTAAAATACCGGGCCGTGATCTCGAGGTCCTGGGTTCAATTCCCGGGATGAGCAATATTTGTGTCGGTTTTTTAGGACTCAGCTCAGGTTTGTGATACTGATCACCAATCCGCACTTGGCGAGCGTGGTGATTATGCTACTGGGTACTAACATGGTGGCAATCATTGTAGCGATGACTAACTTAATTTCAATGACGAAGACATTTGCCCTGCAGTGGGATATTAAATGGGCTGGAAATTTCCAGTCAGGTTACGCTTACATAATGATATGATTATGCAAGTCTAGTTATATTGTAGCGACTGTTAGATGGAGCTAGCACAATTTGATCATGGTAACTCAACCATTCGACGGTGTAGGTTTCCTCATTGTGACGGTCAATGTAATATTTTCCATCGTTACCGACCTAGTGGTGAAGACGGATATAGGAAAAGAAAAATTTCTAGGTACGCAATAGTTTATTATAAATAATATGGGTGAATAAGGAAACGATGACAAAAAGTCTATAAATTTGGCTTAATAAAAGAAAATATTGAATAATATCCCAGGGGGCCTAGACAAAGTAACATTTTGACAGCGAAAGCGAAATTCGCTATGGATTTGACAGGTGCCTTAGAAAAGTCACGTGGTCAATCGATAGTGAAAGTACGGGTTTTGACATTCGCTACTGCAAATTGAGCGATAAGGACCGCCATAAGTGCCGCGTGTCATTGCCTCAGGTTATTTATTTTAATGAAAATCCTGATACATTTTCCGCCGAACGTCATCGGTATACAGGGTGGAATTTTGTAATGCCACCTGAAGGGGAAGTACTCTTAATACTAAAGATAGAAAGTTTTACTCAAAGAAAACATTCCTTTATTTTTGAAAAGAAAAAAACCTGCATTCAAAGATTTTTAAAAATTTGCTTGCCGCAACTTTGTAATACCACCTGAAGGGGAAGTACTCTTAATACTGTAGATAGAAAATTTTACTCAAAGAAAACAATCCTTTGTTTTTGAAAAGAAAGATAACTGCATTCTAAGATTTTTAAAAATTCGCTTGCCGCTCCCGGTAATAGAACCGACCGACTAAAATCTTGAGATGAAAAAAGTGCTTTAACTTGACCCATTGAATCAATAATTTAGGATTTCATTGTTTTCCTTTCATTTAATTTATGAAGTTTGTTAGAGAGATTTCATCCTTATTATTGACCCTAACGATCGATGCAATAAAAGTACAGGGTGCAACTTTTACAGATTTTAGTCGGTTCGATTACCGGGTGCAGCAAGCGAATTTTTAAAAATCTTTGAATGCAGTTTTCTTTCTTTTAAAAAATAAAGGAATGTTTTCTTTAAGTAAAATTTTCTATCTACAGTATTAGGAGTACTTCCCTTTCAGGTGGCATTACAAAATTCCACCCTGTATAAGTAATCAATACTTTTGTTCTTTAAATAAAATATCTCTACAACTTCAATCGGTAGACAGGCACGTGAAACGAGAAGCTGCCACTATGGCCCATTGTATTACACTTTGCCAGGAAGTAAGAAGGAAGTATGGCTCAATGTGAAATACTGTAAGCGCCTTTGATATTCGACCCTATTATTCCAAGTGCCTGCCGCAACAAAAAAAGACGACGTAAAAAATGTGACACTGTGTTGTAAAAAAGAGCGATGTAGGAAGTTATCCCCAAAAAGTTGCTTAAGTATTTATATTATAGAATCAGATCAGCGATGGAACCACTTTGACTACGGCTTACGAGCATGCTCTTTAATATAAGTGACAAATTGCATACAATGTGTTTCCACACATAGATAATATTAATTCCATGGTTTCCACACTATATCGTAGTTAATAGTTGAGGTTACTATCAATCTGTGACATTCTTGCTTGAGATATTTATTTTAATTTGTGACATGTACATACAATTTGACGTTCATATGTGCTTTATACGAGCCTAAATTGAATAAATGAATTTAATTCTTGATTCTTGAGAGCAAAATTAATCACAATATTGTTTCGTTTGATTTTTAGTTATATTTTAATGTACAGTCAAAAGCACGTCAGACGTAACACTTTGGACTTTGTACCGCTCTTATGTCGGGGGCATAAGCGCTATTATCGAACTGCAAGTGTATACCGTGATGTGCTGTTGACTGTACCTTGTAAGGAACCAAATAAAACATTTTTCTTTCTTTCTTTCTTTCTTTCAATATCGACAAAAGCGATTGAAAACTGCTCCGTTACTTATCGGTAACCGCCTTAATAGCAATCCAAGGATAATTGGTGGATAATATTCCTCCCGGCATCCCAGAGATGACAGTTTAATCAAACGGCTTGATGCACTGAGCCACTGCATTCTATAATTGTTATTTGCAACTAAATTAACGGATAGCTAGTGGCCTGGAAGTTTGATTTATTACTTGTTTGTAAAGTCAATTATTTCGCAGGCGACTTGGCTCATATGGTACACTGTTAAAAGCTTAGCATATAGATATAAAATCTATTGTTTTATGTTGTACAATATGCATTACTTTTGATACCTCATGACATGTGAACACTTTTTTTTGGTTCATAGTATAGCGAGACTAAAGGCGATATAGTGCAGTAGAGGTAGGTACCTATATAATGCTACTTACTTTAGGATTTGATTATTTTTCAGCAATCGTGGTCACAAGCCGACTGCTACCAACCGATTGCATCTCGAAATCTTGCGATATTTTACTGCCGAAATTTAACTGGCAACAGCACCTGAACTATCCAATAATGAACCGCATACTCGTATTTTACGAGGAACACTCAATCAGAATGTCTAACTAACCTATGTTCTACCATAGCAGGCACCTAACAATAATAAAAGTTAATTTGATCTATGGTAGTAAGAATGAATATAAACTTAAGTAAGCAATACTAGCTGCAATTCATCATCAGTCATCTTTATTTTACCTTATCAGTATAGCAATTTATTACTAATATGTCCAGAGTCAGACCCTATAATTACGAGATATGAACTCGGATATTAAACACCATAATAGCTTCATTATCGGAAGAGCCATTGCAAAAGTGCTATCGCAGTGGTACAAACGGCCCGGAATGTGGTTAAATGGATTGTAAAAACTATCTACTGTAACAATGCGCGTTAACGAAAAGCATTTCGGGAAAAAAGTAGGATTGAAATTAAGTTAATAGTCAGCAGCAGCCGGCGGAAGCAGAAACCGCAGCAGTGTAAGCTCGCGGCCACGAAAATAGCGGTTCCCATTGCCTTCAAGGAATGGAATAATTTTTGCAATGTTGATGATGCATGATTCGTTTATTACTGTCTCTATATCGTAAACCGATCAATTTGAACTTTGAATTACAAGAGATGACCTCATAAACCCATACACACACAAACATACACACACACATAACCACACATACACAACCCCCATATGTAAAATATGCTAAAACATAACAAGGGCTGCTATGGCAATAACTGCAGCTCTGGCTGTGTTCTGCTTTATGTTCTTCGACCCACGAGGGTGTATTACATAGACAACTTTTAAGCTCCGTGTTGTTACTGAGTAGACTTTGCAAACAAAAAAACTTAATTTCATATTTTCAGTCCGAAAGGAATTAAGCTAGAAACCCCTAAATGTAGCATGTAGCTCTGGCCTCCGCGTTACAAAAAATATGCTACAGGTATGTATCTTCACTTTCTCTAAGCACTTTGTCCTGATCTTGTTAGGGGACGCTAGCACCAAGATCTAGAATTTGGCAAGTCTAGTACATTGAGCGACTACTGGCTGGCCTCCGTAATCCTTAGCAGTGGAACTGGACCAATGAGAATAATAAATAAATAAATATCTCTGGACATTATTCACACAGCGCCATCTAGCCCCAAACTAAGCATTAGCTTGTGCTATGGGTGCCAGACAACGGATAAACATTACTTACCTATACTTTTTTTTTTGTAAATACATACATATTATACATAGAAACACCCAGACCGATACAAACAGACATGTTCATGCACACAAATGTTTGTACCGTGCGGGGATCGAACCCGCAACCTCTGGTGTAATAGCCGACTTCTCGACCATTACACCAAATGGCTCGTCAACATCTGAATCATGGCTACAAAGCCATTTAATTGTGCAAATACCCTCACAATGTTTTTCATCTGCCTAGCTGGTAAAAGAGCAGTTTCCTGGATTATCTTTCTCCCCGCTGCCTCAATGGCTCCACCGTAAGAATTAAATGTAGCGTCGGCCGGATCCGGGATCGCTGAGTTAGTGCCGTCCGTGGCCGGAAACAGGTGCTGCCGCCCGCTCTTACATCTCACTCATTTTATATAAACCGCATGACGTCACTACCCGTGTAACCTGCGATTACAATAGTACGCCCTTTAATATATATGGGATTCATCTTTTGTATTATACGAGATATTGGGCGAGTATATTGTTTTGAAAGAGAGTTGGGTGGTCTATCACCGCAAGGCAGACTCCGGTCCCTTTCGGGTGTGAAGAAGAAACCAGGTGAGGTTAGTTGAATTGGGACGAACGTTATTATAATTGCCAAGTGGAACTCGGCCTTAGGTCTTGCTTGCCTGCGATTATGGTGCTTAAAAGCATTATCTCCCGAAAAAAAAATTTTCTTAATAAATAAGCGTAGTATCTCTCAAGAGTTAAAATATTTCTATCTTCAGTCACTGTGTCTTAGAGATAAATAATTATGTACTTAAGTTGTTTCTATTGGTTTAATGGTAGCGTATAGGATTAAGTTTTTTCTACGATTTAAGCCCCATTTTTGACACGGGCATGAAGAGTTTAAATTCAAATACATATCTTCGTTGTTTCTGACACCCATAACACAAGTGCTTACGATACTTACTTTGGGGTCAGATTAATGTATGTGATGTTGTCCAATATTTAAAAAAAAGATTATCGGATTTTATAGGTATATCAGACTCCGCTAATAATGCAGATTTAACGCAGATTATATTATAAATAATTTTAGTAAGCATAATGGACCCAGTGATTAATCTAGGGATTAATAATGATTTATGAATAGAATTTTAATTTAAATTAAGTTCACAAGTTGCTCATGTGTAGCCTTTCTGATGACCGAGGGTTTGGGTCAAATAGACCAACTTAACTAGTTGTGTAGGTATATTTTTATAAGAGCAGCCTTGATTTTTTTTAACGTTAAGTACTCTTCTTGGAATTTAATAAAATTGTGTGTTAACTGTTGGCATTTTTACCCAAAAATAGCAATAATATTTTCATGATATTAAAATCTAAGCTTTAACATTATTTCCATTTTAATGTTTTTTCTTCTTCATATTTCAACAGTAACCAGTGACTAGTTTTTATTGCTTGACATACATCGTTTTTCGTTAAAGCAAAATTTCTTCTAATAAGCACATCCAAACAAAAATTTTCCACACAAAATGTTACAACATCCTTGTATTATGTAACTTATGTTTCAGTCTTAACATAACGACATGGTTATCATGGCGAACTATTAGTTTGGTTCAGCTGTCAGTTTGATGACTGGAGAAAAATAGCAGCATTGTTGTCACCGCTCAGTCATTCACTCATTCATGGAAGCATGACTGGCAAAGATATTTCGAGGCTCTGTTTTCACAACGTGGTTTTGAGAACTATCTGAAATATTTACAAGGATTTAAGACTGTTGTTTTTAAGGCTCAGTGACTCAAAAAGCTAAATACGGAAGCCTCATAGGATTACTTTTTTTTCGTGTCTGTTGAGACCTACAAGACACAAAGTACAAGCTGTCTAGATGGCCCTGTGTAGAAAATATACAAGGGTATAGATATTTTTAATATGTTTAAATGAAATTTTCACCAACCAAGAAGTATTGCTCAATATCATCATTATTATCATCGTGTCGTATTCCACTGCTGGACATAGGCCCTCTGCCAAAGCTCGTCACTTTGTTCGATTCACAGCTCCTGCCAGCCATCCTGCGTAAATCGTCTTTTCACCTGGCCTGAAGGCGTCCTACACTACTCATTATGCAGCTAAATTTTAAATCATAGGCCCCTTTAATATTCCAACATTTGTCCTTTATTTTATCTTTAAAACTGCACTTGCTGCCATATTAACATTGCAGGATTATTTTCTTTCTGAAAGAAAATACATAGTTGTCAGTCAATTTCAGATTTTCTATGTGGCTGGCAATTCTGCCTATTGTAATGAAATCACTGGCTATTATGTTCCTAGTTGACCCAGTCCAATGTAGGTATTATTAAATTGTGACGTCATCATCATTATCTGTGAATATTTAACGCATCGTTTTACATTTCAAGTTTTCGCGCTTTAATAGTTCGTTTACACTGTGCAAGTGTAAAGATTGTTCTTTTAACTTGTTTAATCCAAAATAAAAAAATAATAAAGCCTTAAATTGAAAATCACTTTTGTATTGTATTAGTGGATGTAAATAAGTAAAAATGTAGAGAGTTCCAGCAAAATTAATTACCTATATCATTGTTTTAAGTAGATTGTATTTGAAAGAATTTGCTCATCTTAATTATGTCACATAAAACTACAAATAATAAAAGTGAGTGCAGTTCGTCACAAAATGAAAGAAAAAACTAATGCCTTAATAAAAAGCAATATTTGGTAACTAGAGTGTTAAAGCTTGCTATCCTAAAAATATATTTAAAATTATTACATAGGTATCTGCCTCGGAAAGAAGGCTAGTAATAAATAAATTGTAAATTAACCCATTTAGACCTATAATTATTTTTGTTAAAAATATATATTTTTTTAACAAAAACAAATTGAGAGGGGTCTAAAAACCACAGGAAAAATATTTAAAAAAATCTATAATAATTAGGGGGGTATTTGGGGGGCGTATCATATGTGGTACAGTAGGACTATATGAATGCAAAAAATGCATGTAACGGAACATTTTCAAATGAGATTTTTATTTGATTTTTCGTGTGATAATAATAAAATATTGCTTATGGACACCAACATTATCCTTCACACATCTTGTAGGACATTCTTTGTGATATAGTAGATGAGCAAGTCCGTCATCCCATCATTTCTATAGAGAGGGGAACGTTGCCGTCCCCCTGCGCATCGGGGGCCCAAGCAGGGCCACTCCACGGGTTGTGCCCTGGTCGGTAGCATTGGAGGCCAGTGGGCCTCCCGCGTCGGGCGGTAGCAGCAGGGAACTGCCCCCCGTCCTACAAGCAAGGAGGGTGCGGTGGATCCACTGGTAGTGTCACAGCTGCAAGGCTATGAGGATTTCTTTGACACTGCTAGTAAGGCGTCTGATGGGCACTGTGGGGTATAGTGGGTATACCCGACCGAGTGTTATGTGGGACTCCCTCCCCAGAGGGTTATCCCACATAACCCTCGGTCGGGTGCAGGTGTTGTCGCTTCTTGCCAGCACCGAGGGTATGCGTAACGTATTGCCAACAGTAAAAAAGTGCGTTTTTTCAAAGACTTGGGATTTCCTCTACCCATGCCCATCTGCAATCTTTGGGTCTGCTGCAGCTGCATCGGGGCCTGAGCCTGATGCAGCATACTCTGCTGGTGGTCTAAGCAAACTTGGGACAACTCGGAAATTATTATCTACCTTCCTCGCCCAAATCTTTATCAATCCAATCATTGTTTGCATTCTTGAGTGGAAATAAAAAATTGTTAAATACTTGATCCTGGCACCTAAAAATGTCTTTTTCTTCCTAAATCATAGACCGATATCATGCAATGGCAAGAATATGAAAAGAACACAAAATAATAATAAGTTGTAGTTGTTTATCAAAAATAACTTTCTCTCACTTTTATCCCACATATAAACCTACTGTACCATATGCGGTACACCTTATTTAGGAGTAAGTACTTTTTTCGAAAAAAGTCCAATTCTTTTTTTTACGTTTACATCTACTACAGTGTACCCTATTATTTATAAATATACCAATAAATAACACATTTTGTAATAAAACATATAAAATTTACCTTCTTGAAGAAATTGTCAATATTTTTTTGGTTCCGCTTTGTTTATATTATAGGATATTATCGAATTATCTTAGAAAAACTCACTCGAAAACAATTTTCCCGAAAAGAAAACAATCCAAACTTAATTTCAAATTTAAAATAAATACGAATTATTATGTAGGTAAGCTATTAGAATTTTTTAAAGTCACTGTACCACATATGGTACGGTAGGTCTAAATGGGTTAACAACCAGACAAACAAAAGAATACCCATTATCTAAATATTAGTTCTGGATGGCATTTCCAAAACTCCCATAGCTTTAAGCATAATAAATAAATATATAAATAAATAAATAAATATTTCTGGACATTCTTAATAAAAATCCTTTCATACCAATCAAATGATTGGCCTTTTCGCCGTTAAAGCCAATTTGGTTCGAGCCACATTAAAAGTGATTGCAATTTCATCTGAAAATATAATGAAAGACTCCCGCATTCCATGAATTCCTTTTACGTTTCCGCTTTTGCAAATAATACGGCATCGATGAGGGATTTTATTTGCTTTGGCATATTTGCGGTAAATAAAACGACAGGTATCGCTAGAACATTGAAATGTTTGATTTAAAAAGGCTTTTTTCCAGTAATAGACACGTTTGTTGGTAATACATAATTATATTATATTCAGGTAACTTCAGTTGGCAAAATTCAATTTTATTTTGGTTCGGAAAATACACAGTTACAGCCCGGAATCTGGAAGTTGACGGTGCAAATACCCCAAAGCCTCGGAAAGCATTTAAAATATAGGTATTGGCATTGGTAACATATTCATATCCCACTGTGCTATGAAAGTAAGAAATATGGAGTTAACCAGTACTCATACACTCAGCTGTGCATTTTATATCATGCATAAAAGCGCAAAATTATTGCCAAATTCTGTGTTTCCTAACACTTTACAGTTTCGCTGACTTCAAGTCACGAGTTAACAGCTAGGATTCTCAGCGGGCTTGTAATAACATAGGCCGCTCATTACTTATCATAGGTGAGACGGCGGTCGAATGCAAGCCTAAAATTTATAAAAAAAATAGTTGGTTGACAATTAAGATTGGCCGCTGCGCCGTAGCCCAAACTCGGCTAGGGGGAAATTATTTTACCAAAGGAGGCAAAGAGTAACCAAATAATAATTTGTATAATATAGAAGTATGTCATCGCGTGTGATTTACGTCTGCAAAGCCACGAGCTCAAAGATACTCGTAAATCAAAGAGATTTCGTGTCGTACGTCATTTGTGCATATATTGCTCAGACGTCAGCCGGGTCAGGTCGTGTGAGGATTTATGTGGACGCCGGTAATCAAACAAAATTAAGTGAATATTGCTCCATCAATTAAAATCACGGGACGTCTACATTAAGATAAATAATGGGCATTGAAAAACATCTCAAATTATGTAAATTCCTTGGTGAGTGTCTGCTATATAAATGAGACAAAAGGTGATCACAGATTCTAGCTATGGTCTCAGGTCTCAGCGCTCACAACCTACAGTAGGTCACTTATACTTAATGACTACGTCATGAGGTTTATTTATTTGTTCACTAACTTTGTTGTACGTTATTATTTAATAAATTATAAACTATAAGTTACTGGATAGAGCTCTCATATATCGGTTTTCAATTATCCCCTCACAATTATTCGCAAAAACGCTCAAAGTATAATTACCTAAAACAAGCGCACTCAATTTTATGATTTCAATCCATAGAAATATTATGTACTGAATGTTTCAATCATGACTGATAAAACTGGTCAAGAGCGAGTCGCTACAATGTTTTAAGAATCCCGTAAAATCTTTTAGGTGTGATTAATTTGACGCAGTACATATTAATAATGTATTTTGTGATATGTTACTGTCAACTTAAGAGAAGGCTATTATTGATTAAGAGAAGTTACAGATATGAATCTATACTAATATTATAGAAAGGAAAGATTTCATTGTTTGTTTGTTTGTTTGTATTGAATAGGCTCCAAAAAAACTGAACCAATTTAAATAATTCTTTCACGGTTCGAAAGCTACACTATCCCCGGTGAACATAGGGTACTTTTTATCCCGGAAATGTGTGGGAAAAAAAATAACTTGATAACTATAAATGTATAGACTGCGTAATGAATGAAGAAACGTCCGAATAGCAACGACCTTTTCAAGAAATACCTAGCCGGCAATGTCACAGAAAACGCTAGGAAAAGACCTTCAGAAAAATTCAAAACGCTACATACATAAATGTAAAAGAAAACAAAACTTTTAATTTACTTTTTATTACTGTTAAACTTTTGTGGCACTATTGCCAGTGCTACTTTTTAATAACAAAATAACCACGAAGGTTACATCAAAAGGAATTATAGCTAAAATTCCCGACTTCATAACTATCATGCCTCAGGAAAATTGAAATACCGAAATTATGGGCAAGGACTCTGCAGATTTTGTGTCCCTTCGAATTCTACCAGGGTCTCAACTCAAGGCACCTGCTCAAATTCAGCAAGATTTTTTTGATGATAGCGGAGATGATACCTTGCCTTACCGTACGGCTTTCCAAATGACGGCGCATGGACTCCGGTCCTAAAAGCTTTACCATCAGACCCAGAAACTATTTCTTCTACTCCTGCCCACAAGCGGAAGGGCCGATTCCGTCTACTTCAAGGAGCGTTCCAAGACATGTTATGACCGCATCCATGTAACAATGGCTTAGCCCTGGTATAAAACCCGGAGGTCGTGGGTCCGATACCCGCCTTGAATCCGGTTAGTGGTCGGACTTTTTCAGAGTCTGAATGGTTAGCTACCCCCACAGGTGAAATCTGCCGCCAAAACAGCTCTGGCTGTGTTCCACCAATATTCATGTGGAGGCCAAGAGACTTTAAATCAAAGGCTAGAAGATCGGATGCTACATCCAGTGTGGCAACACATTAAGCGACGCTTCCTTGTGTAGTGTCCCTCAATGGAATAGGTCGCAGTGTCCAGGTGGCCTGCGTCTGTCTGCCAACTGATCTAGTATAATTTTTTTTTTAAATCTTATCATACACTCATATTTTCTTAAAAAGGTACAATATTTTTGTTTGAGATATTGTGTGTAATTTTTTTGGGGTTTCCTAATTGAAAATGACGTCTATTGAAATCTACATACAAAGTTATCAAAGTAGTAGATTCCCCTACCGTGTCGTTTACGAAGCGGCATTTTCCAGATTCGCTTTTCTGGAAATCAAAATTTTTTTCAATATTTTTCTGTGATTATTTATCACATAAATATTAGGTAAACACAGTTTCAGATCAATTACTGAAAAAAAGTTTATTCAGGAACAAGTGGGTTAATAACCAAGCAGGTTAATATAAAAGTTTTTAAAAATTTAATGCTGGCTAAATTATTCAGAGAAAATCTATACATATGTACGTCAAGAAAAAAATATTATTTTAATTTACTTTTTATTGCTGACAAATTTCAAAAGCACTGTTGCCAGTGCCTCTTTAAAATAAAGAAGGTCAACGTCTTTTCAAAACTTTTGGAAATTCTTTAAAAAAAAAAGATTTGCTTTTTATTGCTGTCAAATTATTTGTAACTCTAATGCCAGTTTCATTGAAAAAACCAAGCAGGTTATTATGCAAATTTTTCATTTGATGCTGGCTAGATTCTTCAGAAAAAAATCTAAACGCCATTACATAAAGGAAAAAGAAACAATTCTTTTTTATTACTGTCAAAATGGAAATTATGCTGCTAGCGTTTTTAATGATCCAAAAAAGGTTGCATGTTATTTGAAAAGAATGTTAATTAGATACAAAAAAAGTTATAATCGACTACTAAAATATTAGTATTATGTATGTAGTCGAAACAGAATAAATATTTGGTCATATAGGCTTATTATGACCAAATATTTATTCTGTTTTAACAATTGTGTTTAAACGATTTCCAATAAGCAGCGATGACTTTGAGCCGAGATTTAGAAAAAAAAGTTTTTATTTAAAGAAGATTATGGTTCCGTTAGTCATAACTATATTATGTTGAAGTACCTACCCATAGGTACTTCAACATAATCATTACTATTTTGATTTGAAAAGTTATATTTTGTCACCCTACTACACAGATACTCACCAGTATAAATCGTCCGTATTCCCTGATGATGAATAGAGCGGCCTCTGCAGCGTGATGGCGACCGGCTGGAAGAACAGCGACTTGATGCAGTGTGCCGTGCCCACCACCTGAGGAAATCATCATTAACTAATATTATAAAGAGGAAAGATTTAACTGTCTGTTTGTTTGTTTGTATGAATAGACTCCGAAACTACTGAACCGATTTGAAAAATGTTTTCATTTTTGAAAAGCTAAACTATTCTCGGGCGACATAGGGTACTTTTTATCCCGGAAAATATGGGAGGAAGGTAAGGGACATTTTAAAAAAGGGTCAGAGGAATAATTGGGATGTTGTCCAATATTCATTATTATTGGAATTAGAACATAAACCTAACAAACGAAACGCATCAATGCATTGCCGCGTTTCGTTATTCTACGAGTGATCCGCGCGCCTCTAGTGTTCATAACCTGTACTAGCCTTCTGTCAGCTGATGTCGATCCACTTGTAACGTTTTTCCTAATATATTATCTTTTAATTACTTTAAATCTAGTTTTTCTTTACATTAATTATTAATATGTCAAACGTTCAATCCTTTTGCGACATGGAGCCCTAAAAATTATGAAAAGAACTTCCAATATTGTTTCCGAAGCAAAAAGCGTAGAAGTTGAAAAAATATGCACTTTTCCAGCTAACGCTCGAAGCACCAATTTTCATAATCACGAATTCGGATGCAATCGCAGAGTGCTTTAGATATAGCTGTTCGTCTGTGTGGAGCACCTATTGATTTTTTATTTGGTCGAAGCGGTGGATAATGGACGCTTTTATGCAAATGCGGTATCCGCAGTGCATCATACACTACGAGTCAGCGTGTGCAAATAGAATAAAACCATCCCCTCGTACCGTGTAAGGTGGAAGAATATTTTAAACTTAATCCTTGTACTACTTTCCGGAGGTGGTTTCCCACGGAACTTTACGTGTAATTAGAATTGTGTTTAAGTATGTTTCATTAATTAACGCGCAGACTACCTGATGGTAAGCGACTACTGCGGCTATTCTATTGATACTTTTTAATTTCAAGTGTACATTTTTCAACGCGTTCTCCTCCGCAAAAAAAGAAAAAAAAAGGCATTTAACCTCACGTAACAATTCATTACGTTACAGACTCCGAATAGCTATCAACCCAGCCTATAAAGAGTACTGTCCAACGAAATGTCGAATCAAAATTAGAATTGTAAAGTTAATGAACTTTTTTTACGTGTCTACGTTGTTAAATTTAGAGGCCAAGGGAGGCTCAGACAGGCGAAATGCCTCTGTTGTTTTACTCTGTTCATAGCCAATGATCTTTTAGGCAAAGGTTTTGGCAGGGATGGTCAACCTTAAGACGTTGAGTTTTTAAATTAGTTAACTTGTACTTGTTTTCAGTTAGGTTTTTAGTTACCTGATAGTTAGTGAGATAGTTGTATGATAGTTGTATGAAGCCCCATGTTCTCCTCTATAATAGAGGAGAACATGGGGCTTTAACCTATAAAAGTTGAAACTCAAAATATGTACGTTACGATAAGTCCGCCTGTATATTATGTTACATGTTTTCTATGTTAAATGTGTATTGCAATAAAGATTATCTATATATCTATCTACACGTTTTTACTGGATAGAGTTTTGTACAGAGATACTATTTATCTTTTTACCGTATTCGTTTGAACGATACTTATCTACATAAGTACATACTTTTTGAAAAATGTGTCCTGTTCGAACTTAAGAGAAACTTCAATTTTATAACAAACAGTTTCAATTTCATTATCTTATTAAAATTAGGCAGATAATCTAATGACAAAGCATTTCATTAAGTGCCCAAAAATTATTCACAACATTTCTCTACAGCTTGCGTGCCAATGGTTGATCATCCCTGGTTGGCTGTGCGTTTCGTTTTATTCTGCATATTTCTAGATAATTTATTCAGTTCGAAAGAGTTGTTTGAAAGAACGAAATGTACTTACTCGCACTAGAAAACTTATTAAAAATATGTAAATGAAACATAGGAAATATATTATGTATATAAAGCACTGGGACAAATAATTGTTTATTTTATGTGGACATAAATGGGGTTATTACAAGTTTTTTTTTTAATTAAATTAAATATGAGATTAGAAAGCGTGACATGCAACAAGCTTAATTATAACAAGCTTATTTAATAATGAGTTACTTATAGTTTTCATTAGTTCCATACTAATGTATTAGGTAAGTATATAACAAAGAATGATTCTGAATGAACAACATTGACAAATTCATAAAATCTAGAAAGTTACTGATTTTTTAAATTCAATTTATGAAACAAACTCAAATAGTAATTTATTGCATGCTTTCATCAACCTTCCATCTCGATTTTTACAAGCATTCGCTTTTATAATTTTTAGTAAATAATGTGGTGCAATCGAAATCACTCTCAATCTAAATAGAATAGTCATCTTCTAAAAGAGAAAGAGTTATAAATCTTGCCATAGTCTGGGCGACAACAGCCAGAATAAAAAAAAATGGGAAAGCTAACTCACTTAGTACATAAGTATGTGCATCAAAGGAAAGGCGAATTAAATCATCAGACCTTACGTAATTAAATAAGTCTCACTTTAAGAGGAATTTACGACTCGAGCGACAATAAACAACGTCGCTGTTCGGAATGACAAGTCACTTTTACTTTTTATTTTGGATTAAAATTTTAGGCGCTCGAATTAATTAGTGGAAGAATTTCGTAGTTGCCTTTCCACTTAGATGCAGTCGAGTTTTTTGGGGGGTTGAAATTCTGTTTTTTTGTTTGATTGATTACAAATAAAATGTGATTTGAGAGAGGGTTGAAGAAAATACGTTACTATTTTTTACTCTTTTGAAAACAAAAGCGTAAAAAGTATTTTACTAAACGTCTACGGAAACGCCACTACACACACAATAATAACTAATTTTATTTTTATCTTAATTGTAATTTACTAAAAATAAAATAAAGTATTAAAGGAAAAAATACACCATTAAATACATGACATTTTAAAAAATCTTTTTTATTCTTTTCTTCTTAATTTTTCCTGTTAAAAATAGTCTTCTAAGATAACCTTACATACTTTTCTAAATTTTAATTAAATTAATAAAAAAAAAAATGCTTTAAAAACATTTGTAAATGGAACAACGTAGAAAAAAAAAATGTTTAAAAGACAAAAGAAATTTTATTATGACAGTCTTAATCCGTCCCGCCGAACTATTATGAAATCGCACGAAATTCAACTCCCATCAACTAGAAGACCTGTCAAACGCGTACACAATAATTACCTCGGCACTTAAAAAGTTCAACCAAGCCGGCAGCGAGTAGATTGACTGCCAAAACCAAAACAGCACCCTCGGATATTACCATGAGACATTTAATTTTCTACGTGAAAGGATAAGGCGACTTGAATTTCCCGGAGCAACCCGAATCGTCGCAAATTGTGTTTCGCCCCAATATAAACACAATAAACAGACCACAGTACACCAAACGTGACGTATTGTTATCTACTAGATGATCCATTTCAATCTGGTTGTATTTGAATAGTTTTTTGGGTTCCGCGTTTTCAAAGGTTAAAAGACGCAAACATAATTGATAATATTTAAAAAGATCAAAAGACACAAAGTCGTTTGTTACAATTTTATTTTCTGTCGTTATTTATAAAATATAAAAATAATATAAATTCATTATAAAAATAATTTATTTACTTCATCAATCAATCTGCATTTTATATTTTGTAAATTATAAATAAAAAAACGAACTGTTTATTTTAATACAGGCTGTAAACCAAAATTTAAACCAATTTCAGACCTTGCCAGTAATTAGATCCTGTCTCCAAAAGAAGCGTAACTAAGTTTGCCGGTCAGTCAATTCGCATTTGTACCTACATAATTATCCATAATAAAAATATTAAACATTTAAGTTTTTATGTAAGTATTACCCTCAATTTCATACGGAACCTTTAATTCCCGTCTTTTACTCGCACAAAAGGAAAAAAATCGGACTTTTTCCTGAAAAAAGTGAATACGACGGCATCTGTATACGTCTCCCATGGAAGGGCATTTATTCGTTCACATAACCTGGATATCTCGTCCCTTCATTCCTAAGTGCTTCCATTGTTGTCCTGTTTCCTTTTCTCTGCTTATTGGTATTATCGTGTCGTGTTTTATTTGTGCTTCGCGTTAATTTTGAATTAGGAGCTATGAAAGGTTATGCCTTTTTTACGTCGTCTTTACCTTTTTTATTTGTTCAGTCTTTTTCTACAAGCAATCAAGTCTTCTGCTTTTATCACTTTGTTTAGTGCCTTGGTAGAAACAGAGTGGAAAGTCTTGAGATTTAGTATTTTTCTGTAATGTGAGATGGAAGATTTTTTAAAATTGTTTTTTAATTTCGAAATTGGTTACAGTGCTTCTGTATTGTATTTACGTTTTATGACGGTGAATAATGAGATCTTAGATTTTTTTACACCTAGGCGACTGAGGGCATTAAGGGTTCCCTACGTGTGTTCGAAACACCTTTTTTCGAAAATTTATACATCGAAAACCTTACACCGAAGATTTCATAGTGCGATGGCTTGTTGCTGCGAAGGTTTTTTGTTCGACGTATCTGAACACCGAACTTCTTACTTCAGTATTCATTGTTTCTCCACAGTTTATTTGTCCGATATAACGTTACTTCGAAAATTTTGTCGATACATTTTACGGCAACGTGCGTCCAATGGTGGGACTATGTCCAATTGTGTTTATTATTAAATGCTCAAATTACAAAATATTCGAACTGTGTGCCCGCAAACTTATTTCGAATAATAAAGTATGATATGATATGATGGTTTCCATGAAAAAATATCGAGATCAGTGCGTTAATTGATAATTGTTCTTATTTCCTACAGAGCTAGGTTATTAAGGCTTTTAATTGCGTGCACGTAGCAGCGAGTGAGACGCCTTCTTGAAAAACGGCACCACATTTCCGCATTTTAATCACGTGCGATTTCATTTCTCCTGTACACTACGGTTTATTAAAATGCCCGGATAATTCTAACGAGCACACCTTTGCTGCGAGAATCTTATTAGCTAAACTAATTAGGTTTATTATGTAATTAAAAATTATTACCTTAGCATTCATTATCAATTTTGCCGGCACGTCATGAGCAGATAAAGATAATACTGTATTACTTTTCTTTCTCCACGTAGTCTTAACATGTTAATACATAAATACATTAATTTGAATTTAAAAAATATTAATCGAAAAATTTAGTATATTAAACATAAGCAAACGTGCTTCGTAATATTCATCTGCTCACAGTTTTCCAGGAAATGTTAAGAAAATGAATCATATTTTGTGTTTATAATTTTTTAATTTATAAATTAAATTAGTACCTATGTATAAAGATGTTTTTAGAAAATCTGATCACAAGCTAATACTTAGTTTGGGAGGTAGATGGCGGTGTGTGAATAATGTCCAGAGATTACGTAAGCATGCAGGTCAAATTTCATTACCCATCCAAAACACAAGGTTACAACCAACAAACTAAGGCATAGCTTTAATGAAAGAGTCATTAACCTCTTCAATTTTTTTCATCGTAATAAAACACGATCAGTAGCAAACTGTATTGCTCAAACGCAAACTGATCACATGAACGCTGAGTCGCTGAGTGCTGCACTCAATATCGTTGCGTTTAATTTTAAAAACCCCGCGGAAGCTGAAAAAGCATTAAAAGCCAGTCCGTTACAGGTTTTGCTGGGACGTTGATAATTCTATTTTGTTGCTATGAGTGCTCCGGACTAGGATCATAAAACGAAGCAAAGTTCGGCCATATGGGCGGGCGAGTGTGAATAACTCCACTTGCCACTTCGATAACATTGTGTTTTGTAAAACTGTGGAAGACAGGCATTTGCATACATTGTTCAAGATTGCTCTTTCATCAACATTTTGTACGTCTATTTAAAACGTTAATACTCACCATTCGGTGGATAAATAATATGCATAATGCAATGGAAAGCTTATCATATGTTATTTATTTTATTTGATAGCTCAAAATTTGACAAGGAAAAGGCAAGCACATCAGGTTGAGAATTACAGACCTCCCTAAAAGCAACATTTTCTCTCCTGTCTTAAAAATTCTGACAACACGAAAAATGGTTATGGATTCCACAATTTCGCCATGCGAATTAAATATGTTAAAAGAGAGCTTTTAGTATTAATAATACGAACTCTAGGGATATCTATCCGGTATAGGTGGTATAAGTTTGTGGAACTAATCAGCACATACTATCTGGAGTCCAAGTCAAAGGGTTTATTTTGCAATTTCATTTACAATTGAATTATTTTGCACGTTCACACTTTATTAATATCCTACCAGCACTTCGACGTAAATGGCCTGTTGAGAAGAAGTGCCGCAAGAAACTCAACAGCTAGCCTTTCTCAATATGTTTTTACAATGTCATCGTAATAATAAAATATACGTACAACAAATTAATGAAACTGAGTAGATGTGCAGAGAAGATGTGCAAAAATGTTTTATGTCCAAAAAGTCTTGTCATTCCAGTAAAAGTAAAGTTCCACTATAGGGCAAAGCCCCTCTCTCATAAAGTAGTCTGTAAAAAGCCGAAAAGCAAGCAACTTTTCGGCGGTGAGCCAAACTGCGAAGCTGATTGTTCCAAATGTTCGTTTTTAGAAGTACCAGCTCTGGTTCATTTCGTACCGCTGTCAATACCATACAAGACTACAGAGATTCCGAATCCGCCTTTCAATCCTTACTCCCTCACAATAGAGTGTATATTTCAATGAAATGCAGCCTCCACTGGCTGGACTGCGCTTCCCGTACTTGCATTTTAATTTATCGGTGTCTACGATGTGTGAAATAACCTTTACGGATCTGTTTAAATAGGTGCGGGGATAATTTTCCTTTTATTTTCGTCTGCATAGTAATGGGGTGTTTGAGAGTGTTGCGTTTAAAATTTTAACTGAGGTAAAGTTAAATTGCTCTCGTCTGCCGCGTACGATTTACGTTATACAGCTAGGGCAAGTAAAGTCGTACTGGTTTTTAGTTAAAAATCTTGTAATACATTTTAGTGCAATGAAACAGACATCGTGTTAGTTATAAGTTCATTTTTTAATAAATCACTAATTGTATTTAGATCAAGAATACGAGAAATGATACCGACAAACTGCGCATATTGGCATAATACAAAGAATACATTAATCGGTACAGTCAGTTCCTAACTGATCAAGTCCGAAGAGTCTACAGTATGTCAGCAGATTGAGCGATTCCAACATTTTTGGTATGTTCAAGTGTGTTAAGAAAAAGTGATCACTTAGGTATTTCGTTTTTTGATTGAACGTCATTGGGTATTTCTTAAATATTTCAGTGCGTCAAGTGCTTTTAATGTAAAGAAGTAGGAACAGTTTCAACTTCCTTTCCATGTAGTGGGAATAAGTTCTACACTGCATGCACGATACACTATGCAAAGCTAATAAAACGTCCAACCAGTAGTAGCACTAGCGATTATGCCAACACACTAAGTTCTGTGTCCTTTTAGACTCGCCTCAAATTCAGCGACACTCCGCATAATTTCGGCGCGGCGCATTGTGAACACGATTCTATTGGTCGCCATTTTCCGGTCCCACTCGTTCTCGCTTTGGCCATGCGGTCTAAATCGGGACTGTCCCGTAAATCGAGACATGTGACAACACCCGTAAACGACACGAGCGTCGATTTCGAGTATGTTTTAGCTAGCGGGTCCTGACTTCTAATCTGTTGACAGATTCTAGTCTGTATGACAGATCAGTTGGCAGACAGGCAAGCAGTCCACCTGATGGTGAGCAGCCACTGTGGCCTATTGCATAAAGGGACTAACTAGGAAGCGTCGTTTAATGATGTGCCATACGGTAGACTCCTCTTATCTTCGCGACTTTCGATTCAGGTACTGGCTCCGACATTATTATCGCCGGAACACATTCAGAGCTGTTATTGCGGGTTTCACTTGTGATGGTAGCTAGCCAGTCGGACTCTGAAAAAGTCTGATCACTACGAGATTAGTGCAAATAACTGCCGGCCTGATGGTAAACGGTTACCATCACCTATAGACGCTTGTAACATCAGAGGCATCACTTGCACGTCCCCGACCCTGTCATATTTTGATGAAAAAACATAACGCTGGCAGGAAAGGTTTTTTCCGCTGCCAACACCATGCCCTCCCCAATTGGGGAGCTCTTCTACTGGTAAGTGTAGGTACTACAAGATCCACTACGCTCTCCCTCTTTTAAAAAGCTAGTTTATTAAGTAAAACCAAATGGTACCAACAAACTGCGCATCAACAAACCCTGCTAGGCAGAACCACACGTTCCAAATACATCCCGCAACATCACGTGTGACAATGCAAATTAACCGTCTACTCCGTCGTGACTGAATTTACGAGAAGCAATCTCGATAATCGTTTCAACAGTTATTTAATTTCGCTTCGGCAGACTCCATCAGTTTTGCATTCCGACCAATCATTCAATCAACATGTCAGTAATTGATGGTTATCGCATTACGCGTCTCATTAGCGTTTTCTGTTGAATTTTGTTATTACACAACGGTTGTGTGGAAATGGCGGAGCGTATTGGGTTACCTTTTTATCTGTTCGTTCTGTATCATGTAGAAATAAGGTCGATCAATCAAATCAAAGCGTTAATTTATTCATGTGTGACTGTACCACTGTAGTATATGTTCTGTGCCACTGGCTTCGGAATGTTCTATCGAAAAGAACCGGCAAGAAATTCGATAGTTAGTCTTTTCATCTGGAAAAATCAAATGTCTCTTTTCTTTCTGAATCAATATTAGTTATTTTTACTAACATCATAAACTAGCTTTAGCCAGCGTGGTATGTTGATAAAAAGTCTATGCGTTTATCTTCACATCCTCACAAACTATGTTTTTTTTTAATTTTATTAACTCATCTTGTGGCTTACAAAAATCAACTCAAATCTTTAAATTTACATACATAAGTAATACATCTCAATCTGTTTGTGAGAAGTGGGAAGCGAATAGTACAGTATAACTAAACACTACCGAATGGTTCATTATCAAAGATGAAGTAAGTATTCCATTCACCCTTTACTTGAGCCAGTAAGGAACGTTAGCAGAATAATACAAGGAATCTGAGCTTCATGAAGACATTATTAAATACATTTCCCACGCTAAAATTAATAGCAGGTTCCCTACAAGCCATTTATTATATCGAGGAAGCGCATATGGCGTGCCTTCCCGTATAATTTTGATTTATCTAGCACCTATACTAAAGTTGTAACACAAAGTGATACAAAGGTTTGACTTACGAATAGGTGTGTTGCATAGAGGCGGGTGTATTTTGTGCGCTCTCGTTAATTTAGAAGATTAGAAACAAGTCTGTTTTAGTTTTAAATGAGAGATTGGTGCTTATTGTGTTGCTTAATTTTATTTGCTTATTAATGCTTAGACATGGTGTTACAATTTAAGGAACCAAAGTGCACTAACCGATTTTTTTTAGTTAATTTATTCAAAACGTATCTTATTATCGTAGATATTCACACATTATTATTCAAACGATTTGAATACATTTTTAATATTTTTTACAATCTATAGACAGTGTGATTATAATTTGATCAGCAGCAGATGAATTGTTGCGTGTGTGTCTAAGCTGACGCTACAAAATCAAAATGACTTTAATCGGATGAATGTAGGATCTAAACTTTACATGAAATCAATCTTAAGAATCTTCTTTGCCATACATTTTAGTAATCACAACCTATTTTATTCGAACCCTAGTTAGCAGTAGATGTGATCGTTACCAAATGCACTATCGAACTAGTCAAACTAAAACTTTAAAGTCGCTTCACCCTCTCTCACGGTCGGGTGACAACGCTTGTAAATTTATACAGCCTTAGCCGAGTCGAGTGTGTCTCGGTACCGCGCGAGTTGCTAACTTAATTCATTATAGTGCACTGTTTGAGTTCCGTGAGAAGACCGTAGCCTCCTTGTGGATAAACAACCACCTGATTGACACCTATACTATGCAAATCAGGATGCTAAAGAGGAACTTGCCTGGATTGTTTGGCTGTTCGCCTTTGCACGGTAAGGATGCGGGATGCGGGAGACCTGTTTGCATAAAGGGCAGTGGGGTTTATTTTCTCGTAAGTCTTACCTTTGAGATGGTACAGTAATATTATGCCACTTTAAAAGTATGGCTTGGCATTTCTTGATGAATAAATTTCTCGGTAAATTTTAGCCTATTTGAAAGTTAATAAGGTTAGGAAAAAAATGTCCAATATAAGTATCATTAGTGAAAGTTCCGAAACCACAAATTAGATCGTTTAAAATATTATCTATTTGTGTAGGCTTTGCCTGTATTGAAATTGAGAGTATCAATGAGCGGCCAATACCCTCAATTTGTCAATTTCTTTCTTTCAATTTTCAAAACACACAGAGACCTTCTGTCCGCGGTTTTGTCCGCGCGGACTTTTGTTTTTGTCAAATTGTGTGAATTGATTAGCAAATCGAAATAAAAAGTAGCATAAATTATATTCTTTTTTTTCTTTTTTTTTTACTAGGTCAGTTGGCAGACAGGCACGCTGACGCAGCCCACCTGATGGTAAGCAGCCACTGCGGCCTATTCTATAGAGGGACGCTTCACCTGGAAACGTCCCTCAATGTGCTGCCAGACTGTAGACTCATCTGATCTTCGAGCCTTTGATTTCAAGTGCACTGGCTCCCACATTAATATTGCCGGGTCAGGCAAAGTTGCGAGTGTAACTAGTTGTTCATAAGATTCATGAGTTAAGACTCATGCATTCGGCTGTATGTAGCGGTTTCAGCCGAGTATAATTTGCACTTCTGGAAATAATTGAACGAGTTGTATTTTAAAGAGCGACGATCCGTTTTATAATTACTACAACGTCATATTAGAAAATGTAACAAACAGATATAATAATATTAGTAGGGATCTAAAAAATGGGAACAATGGTCAAGTACAGACAAAGTCGCGAGCGTTTAACTAGTTGTGCATAAGATTCATGAGTCGTAAATCCGGCTGTATGCAGCGATTGCAGTTGAGCTTGATTCGCATTCGCATTCGTCCTGGGAATAATTGGACGAGTTGGAATAAACGTGCCCCATTTTAAACAGCGACGCCCCGGTTAAAAGTTTCTTTAATATTGTGTTTACATTTGAAATAATTTGTGCTGAGGAAAATGAACGGCTTACATTTACAGAATAAGATATAATGATTTCTAATATTTACACGGTTACTACTCATTAAAATAAAACAACTTTAAACGGATGAAAACTCGCGTATATTCTACATTTTGAAATTTAAACCCGACGTTTCGACTACTTTTCAGTAGCCGTGATCACGGTATGACTCAGGTGTTATGCGTCAAACAGTTATTTAAATTGCTATTTCTACCTTCACTCGCTTCTTCACTAGTGAAGGTAGAAATAGCAATTTAAATAACTGTTTGACGCATAACACCTGAGTCATACCGTGATCACGGCTACTGAAAAGTAGTCGAAACGTCGGGTTTAAATTTCAAAATGTAGAATATACGCGAGTTTTCATCCGTTTAAAGTTGTTTTATTTTAAAGAATAAGATAATTCAATATCTTTTACACTTAGTATGGTTGTTGTTCCTGAAAATAAATAACACTTAATACTTTAGCTACTCGTACTTAGTGTGGGGTCAGATCAATGTATGTGATGCTCCAATGTTGGAGCCTGGATTTCAATCCATCCTCTCGTAAATTTTATGTTAACAATATTTACTAAAACATTATTGAACAAACAGTAAAAATGGCGGATTTAATGATTAATTGCATCCTTCACAAGTCAACCTTTGTGCCAAGAGTCGCAGGTTCAATTCCCGTGAGATTATAAACCTTGTAAACTTAAAAGTAAATAATAACACAACAACTGTATTCTATATAAAAATAAAGTTATCCTACAATATTTTCAAGTAGGTAGTCTCAGACCGTTGTGTCTCATGTCCAGTATTTCAGACCTCATTTTCCTAAAGACACGCCTTACATCAAAGGTCACTGTGTCTGGTTCAAATCCAGTTGGAAGTGGATATAGGGACGACTGCGCGAAGCACATTACAAACACTAATACACAAACATAGTCGTACATACTCGTAGTAATTTCTTAGACCGTAAAAGGTGCGTTCCTAAGAGATTTTAAAGTGGTGAATAGGGAAATACTACGTTTTTATCATAATAATGATGAATTCTAATTGAAATTGGTTACAGTGGCGAATCCTTAGAGCAAAGTTGCTACATTATCTTGTTTTCTATTGTTATGGAATGTTTTCCTTTCCTTCGTTTTTTCCTTCCACCTTCCATATTCTTTTAAAGAATTTGAGACCCCAGTCAGATCGTTTGACCTCCCTCTTTCATAAAAAAAACCGTTTTAATTTTTCATTCCTCATTTCACGTTATCTATGCTAAAAATAAGTGAAAAGAAACAAAACTGTTTCCATATTTTCGTCCCGTCTACATACTCTAAATTCATGTCTAACTCGTTCCAACATTCTTATTTATTTCATTCAGAAAAAGCTTACACTTCTAGAATCGTACGAAAAAGGATTTAATAGTGAGAAAGAAGGGTTGTATTTATGTAGTTGTCAGCGCGGAGATTTGGATTGGAGGGTTCCCACGACTTTGATTTGAATTTCAAACTGGCTTTACTGGAAGCGTGGTCGACGCAGGGCAGAGATCAATTGCGGCTTTACAAATACTCTGTGGGAGCCAGTGATGCGTGAATCAATCTGTTTTTGAGACTATTGATTGACTTTTTATTTTTTCAAATTATACTTAGAGTGCTGACACAAAGTGGCTTCGTAAGGGAGTTGACGTCTGCCGTTGAGGCATCTAAGACGTATCGACAACATGACACAGACATGTCGACAGCTACATAACTGTCGTCTTCTAACTTACTGTTCGACCGAAGAAGTGACCGAAGCCATAGGCGATGCCAAAGCCGAAGCTTCGATTTATGCATCACCTTCAACCGAATCCAATGCAAAAGGTTTCGCATTAGTAAGACATTCCATGGGGGAAATTAAAAATCATTGTAATTTGGATGTAAGCTGTGTCGAAATTCATTAGAATTACTATTCGTCAATCTACTAACAGGTATTTCAGTATATGTAAGTCAATGGAATAGGCCGTAGTTGCCACATCAGATGTACAACCTCCCAGTAAGCCTAAGCCTAAAAATATGTCTACATGAATATTTGGGCTTTGATTTGAATCGTAGGATTTTCCGCAAGATGTATTTGAAATTCAAACGCGTGGTTGCTCTCCGTGTAGGATGCAAGAGCGGAGATCAATTGCAGCTCCAGCGACTATCGGGTCGAGTGGGTTATGTACTGGTTTTAAACCAATGGTCTCTTAAATGCACCCAAGATTAGATTAATTTGCTGGTGCTATGGTTTCAATGGAAGAGCCGGTCGAATGATTTTATTGCAAAAAAAGTTCGTGCTGTAAAAACTATCTTGGTACAATAATAACTTGACTATCTTGTAAATATTTACCTTTTTTATTTAATTTGTGTGTCAAGAATTTAAGTAGATTGGTAACTAACTATTATTAGCATACAAACGCCTTTAAAAGCCCTTTTTTATAAAATCCCTCTCATTTTTCTGAATCACTTTCATAAATGTGCCTCATCAGATACAACACAAACTTAAACTTTTCATACCGATTCTCCTCCTAAACAGACTTTGCACATTTACGACGTGGATTTAACCTCACAACATGAAGCATTATGAAACGTGTCATTGAGTGAATCAATGAATGAAGCAGATTGGCTAACTACTGGTAAAATCTGAATAATAGCTCTGCCTGTGCTCCGAGAATGTATTGAAGCTTTGACAGAACACTGGAAATAGAAGGCTGAATGATCATATGAGCCTACTAACAGTTCTGCAGCATAATCAGCTTGCTTCAATGAATTAATTATCTTCCTCAATGGAAAATCTTTGCTAGAACTGTATCAATAAGGCAGTTTCAACATTCCCTGTAGGTGCCTGATCATTATATTTTTATCTTTCAGTAACCGAAGATGCTGTATCTTTTCGTAAAAAGAAGACATCAAATTTTTTTATCAAAAAAAAAAAAATTATATGTTTTTGGTACTTTTGGATAATACAATGAAAGTAAAACATCTACCTAAGTTTTTTTGTAATAACGTAAAAATTATTTTAATGTTTGACGCGAAGAGTTTATTCTCTTTAGAGCTAAACCCCCGCAACTGCATATCTCTTTTTTATCTCACTATCGTAATTATTAATATTAAAATGGGGAGAGCGTAGCTAATTAAAAGTGGAAGCGGTAAACACGAGCAACGTCGGAAGCTATTCGGAATTTCTACGCGAGAACTAGTACCGTGAGATAATGTGAAGGTGTATTGTGCATAGTTGTACGTTAGGGTAGCTTTTATGGGACTTCTTAAACTATTTAAGATCTTAAAAAGTCACGTAATAAGGTCACTACTTCGCCGTAGTGCTATGTGTAATACCTACTTTATTTCATTATTTATTTTATAGGACAACCAAATAAATGACTTTTGAATGGGCTGCTGTGGCAGCTTTCCATCAAGTGAGCTGCGTGCCTTTCTGCCAACTAGACAATCATTAAAAAAATGCCATGCCCAATAAAGAAGAGCCACCCTTTTACAGATAATATAGCCGCGCTTAATATAGCCTAATATGAGTTTGCTTCAAATATGAAGGGCTTCAATTACCTATACGAGTATAACGCCTGCAGTGGGACACATTTGTAACTAGTTATAACTTCCTCTGTTTTTTTGCTTGCTTGTCAAAGTCTTACTAATTGCCTGAAGAGTTTCAAGGGTTAGTTTGATTTAATTATCGTCATGTCATTCAGGAAAGTATTCAAGTCAAAAGGCCGCGTAACCCGATGTCAGCAACAAGACTTGGGCAAAAACAAATTTTCAAAGTTATATTACCTCTCAAATCGGCGTATCTAGAATTTAATAAGTTGCTCTTACTCTCTTTGGCTTAACTGGTTATTAATTCGCCAAGAATGAGTTTTATGTTGATAATCGTTTGTGGGATTTTAACTACGTCCGTTCAAAAGAGAGTTTGCTAATTGTTTACTTAATTTCTTTTCTAAAGTCTAAACGACATTATATCACAGATTGTTATGGATGGTAAAAGCAAATTATTACGTCACCGTTTAGTACACTTTCTTGGAAAAATAATAATTACTGTTGTATCAAAAACCCTTCAGTTTTTGGTTTAATTGCTGGGTCGAGCAAAATTTGTGTCGGTTTTGTTGATCACCAATCGGCATTTGGCAAACATCGTGATGTAGCTTGTAGCTGAGTATATTTATTGTATATTATCTCCCTTTCGCTCAAAGTGTCTTGGAAATTCTATATTCGGTAACTAATATTACCTAATATGTCTCATAGTTAAGAAGCTTAACAAACTTCTCCTGATGACAAACCATTTTACCAGTTCAAAGACTGTTACGGTCTTTAATATAGTCACAAAATTAACAACGTAAAAGTTCACATCATTAGCGTAAGTCAAGAATACATTTTACTTAAAGGAAATGCTAAAAATGCACTTATTTAAGTGTTTAGGCGACGATAATAGTCGGCGGGGGCTTACTAATGAATAAAAGTTTGCCGAGAAGGCTAGGGTTACCAGCAATTTTATATAAAATATATTATATCACACAGTATGATGATGTAAAAATGTCATTATTATTGAAGACCGTAGGTAATTGACTGGCTTGATGTCAAATACATAATGTATGTTGGTAAAAGAGTAAGTATATACTTACCCATTTATTTTCATTATATTTACCATTTTTCCTTTTTTTTGTGTCAGAGGCGGCAAACGAGCCATCGGGTCGTCTGATGGTAAGCAATCACCGCCGCCTATGGACATCTGAGACCAGAGGGATCGCTGATGCGTTGCCGGCTTATGGGGATATGGTGGGTGTAGACCTCCAGCACTCTCACAACCAGTCGATAGTAGTCACTATTATTTCTAGCTGGTGTTATGTGGTACTTCCCCGGACGAGCCCTTCCACTTCAAAATTCTATAATGATTCATTTTTAATTGGCGGCGTTAGTGGTCAAATGGTTTTGAAACCGAAAGACGCAGAAAGAGGTCTAATGTTCTTTTCAAAAGGAAGATCCTCCTTCGAGCTATTTCGACTAAACTAGGGAACTAAGCTCCAATGTACCTACGTGTATTTGGTGCGTCGTTTGGACTCTAGTGGACAAGGATTACTTTGCTAGCGCGATGTAGAGCTCATACAAAATTGTAATCGATGGTCAGCGACGTCTGTTATCAGTTTGTATAACTAATTGTGGTTCGGGGATGAGCTGGTCAATAGCCACAAGACTGGCACCGGCTCGTCCCAAACAGGTGTGAAGGGGAAACCGGGGGACTTTAGTGGGTGGAGGGATTTAGTCGTCGTTAGCCTGCGGTTATGGCGCGTATATGCGTTCTCCTCCGCAAAAAAGGAACTGTTTGTGGCTGTTTGTGATTTGAGCCACACAGTCAAAAGGTTAAAAATAGAATCCGTTAAAAAAATCTACTAAAAAATAAAACAATAACACTTCCCAATATATTTATATCTTCAATAACTGTCGGTACATCCTTTGATTGATCCATTGATATCAGATTACTCTTTACAACTCTATACGCAAAATAATATTGCCCACTATGGATTGTTGCTGTTGGTATTCGTTTATTTATTCAGAGTTCGATGCGCGTAGTTGCGAATAAACCGATTGTTCCTAGGCTTTACGACTGAGTTTGAATAGTTCTATTTCCATTTCATATTTTGCCTGCATTCATGGATTGGAAATTGAAAAAAAAAGGGTTTTTCATTCGGTTGAACGTATTTGTAAATACAGTCGTATGGTAATATTTCATTGCACAGTGACAGAGATAATTGAACAAGCAAATATCGATGTTTTTGTAGGAGAGCGCCTAATAGAACTGCAAAGAAAACCGGCAGAGGATGAATACATTCTACTAATGGATCGCCCAAAAGTACATGCGTATTAATTCAAAACGACTGTACAAAATTAGGTCATTCTTTTTTTTTTGCTGTGTTTTATTGTGTTTCGTCTGGTTTGTGAGAGTGCCGGAGGCCCACACCCCCCTCAAAAGGCCGGCAACGCATCAGCAATCCCTCTGGCGATGCAAATATCCATGGGCGGCGGTGATTGCTTACCATCAGGCGACACGCTGACTCTTTTGCCGCCTCTGACATAAAAAAATATATTATTACTATCCTCATACCAAAAATCATGTCAACCCGTCGCAACGTGAAAGAAGGCCAAACTAAAATACTCCTACATATTTCTTAAGTAAATAGATGTACCAACCCTAAAGCGCCATTTTCTACTGCTGTCACCATTTCTCTTGCGCTGCGACTGAAATTCGTGATACCTACTCGTACATACCGCTCCTCAGATTTGCACCAGCTTCAACTTAAAAACTTTTAATGGCTTAATTATGTCAAGTAATTTGTTTTGATGATTTACTTGTAACGATGACTTATTAATGGGATTGGATTGGATTTTGCATATCCATGATGGAAATCCGTGTTAATTCTATGACTTTAGGCTGCCTGTCCACCGGAGAGGAGCGTGGCAGCGGAGCGGAGAAACAAAAAAATTGTGTGTTTCTATCTATCGAGAAGAACGGGCGAGGGCGAGGAACTAGATACCTTTTTAATTGCTACTTTTGCTTACAAGATTCGCCTTACGATATATGATGATGACACTACTTTTCTTGTTCTGTAACGATGACCAACTTTTTTTAGGGTTCCGTAGCCAAATGGCAAAAAACGGAACCCTTATGGATTCGTCATGTCTGTCTGTCTGTCTGTCTGTCTGTCTGTCCGTCCGTATGTCACAGCCACTTTTTACCGAAACTATAAGAGCTATACGGTTGAAAATTAGTAAGTAGATGTATTCTGTGAACCGCATTAAGATTTTCATATAAAAATAGAAAAATAATTATAAATTTTGGGGGCTCTCCATACTTAGAACTGAAACTCAAAAAAAATTTTTTCATCCAATCCTTACGTGTGGGGTATCTATGGATAGGTCTTTTAAAATGATAATAAGGTTTCTTATATCATTTCTAAGCTGAATAGTTTGCGCGAGAGACACTTCCAAAGTGGTAAAATGTTGGTCCCCCCCCCGTAACTTCTAAAATAAGAGAACGATAAATCTAAAAAAAATATATGATGTACATTATTATGCAAACTTCCATTGAAAATTGGTTTGAACGAGATCAAGTAATTAGTTTATAAATTTTTGGGGCTTCCCATACTTCGAACTGAAACTCTAAAAAATTTTTTTCTTCAAACCCTTACGTGTGGGGTATCTATAGATAGGTCTTGAAAAATGATAATAAGGTTTCTTATATCATTTTTTTCTAAACGGAATAGTTTGCGCTAGAGACACTTCCAAAGTGGTAAAATGTTGGTCACCCCCCCTCTAACTTCTAAAATAAGAGAACGATAAAACTAAAAAATATATATGATGTACATTACCATGCAAACTTCCATTGAAAATTGGTTTGAACGAGATCAAGTAATTAGTTTTTTTTTAAAACGTCATAAATCGTAAACCGCAATTTTCCTCTCATTCAATCAACTCAAATATAAAAACGTCGATCAAACTTACAAAGAACTACAAGAACTTTTATATTATGATGATACTTGCTGCTACGGAACCCTTCATGGGCGAGTCCGACTCGCACTTGGCCGGTAAATATGTAAATATGTAAATGTCGGTCGCGATATTTCGCCGAAGGGTGTGGAAATAACGCGGTATGAGGGTAAAGGTCAACTTACATGAATTGCCACGTCACGGCCTAAAGAATCCATATAGTCCTTTGATCCAAGAGTTTTAAATGGAACTTGAAGGATAAAGAAATGATGGAGTGATTGAAAAGGTTTAAGTATAGTCAAAAGCACGTCAGACTATACACTTTGGACTTTGTACCACTCTTATGTCAGGGGGCATAAGTGCTATTATCGAACTACAAGTGTTTACCGTGATGTGCCGTTGACCGTACATAGAACATTTTTTTCGGAAGAGGATGCTTTTAAGTATTATGCATTATAACCGCAGGCGCCGTGAGTTCTTAGCTTTAGTTAACTTTGCAACTTCTTATAAAAAAAACAAGCTGCAAAGCCTTCTTAAAAGTGATAAGTAAAAAAAGGCATTATTCTTGCTACTCACTATTTGTTGTTAAACCTTTATCGAAAAAAGTAATATAAAATATTCAGACTGTACGGGTTTTGTTTAGCTGAATTGAGTGTTGAACCTGTGCATCGTTAATTGTTGACGAACAGAACGAGATATGAACCAACACTATAGAGTTGCGCAACTATCAATAGATTACAATGAAAACTAGCAATATTATTATGTTATAATGTCTGTCACAAAAGACATAATTAACATACCTATTTGTATGCAGTTTCTAAAACGTACTTATTTTACTATAAATTGAAGCAGCAAACTTTAAACCTTATTACGTGTATTTAACGGGAAATATTTTTAATGTCGTAAGAGATAGGTGTACCCTCTCGGGAAATTACCGCCGAAATCTTACCGCCCTCCTTTAGACAGCTCCGCCTTTGTGCTTCGAATCAATTCCCGTAACTTATCTGCATATTTTATAATGCGAGCCGAAGTGACGGTGCATTGGAAACTCTCTTCGGGGATTTTATCTTTTTCGGCCCGAACGAAAATTCGTTAATCAAAGTTACCTATAGAGTATAAAGGAAATAGTAATAATTTATTAGAAATCGCTCCTCAAGGAATCAACTATTTGCCTTTGTATTTTCTTGTTCAGTTTTGGAGAGTAAGCGAATGAAGTATTGCTGAGAGGTTTTATGTTCAGGTTAATATTTGCACTTACTTCATGGTAATAATAAGTGGCTTTAATGATAAGCAGTATTTTATTAACACTAGGTTTCCGCCCGCGTTATAATGCGAAATTATCATTGCTAATAGGATCTTTTTTCTATTTTCAATCCTATAAGAATAGATTTATAGTACCCAACAAACACATATTTTCCCCTAACTGAAATTCTTAAATCAATGCTACATAGAGTACGTAAAAGTATAATGGAGATAGATTTAATTTATTAGGAATAGAATATTCCACTATACATTTTTCTTGTTCAGTTTTTAAAAGCATGCGCGGGCAAGTGTGGCATAATGCATTGTTAGTTACGATAATAAGTGGTTTCAATAGCTGAGCTGTTTTATTTTCCGATAGGTTCTCTATTTACTATTTTCAGTCCTTAAAAAGTTTCCTACAAATTATAAAGGAAACATAATTCATTTATTAGAAGTTGCTCCTACAGAAATCGATTATTGTAATAGAATAGATAATTCCTTGTTTGGTTGAAGTTGAAGAGTAATGGTTAGTGAAGTCAAAGTATTATATACAGGTATATATTGCTCTGTTTTTATGGAGGTCATTATCATCATTTTAGCCAAACGACGTCCACTGCTGGACATAGGCCTTCCCCAAGGATCTCCAAAACGCTAGGTCCTGCGCCACTTGCAACCAGTGGATTCCGGCGATCTTTATGAGATCATCGGTCCACCGTGTGGGAGGCCTACCACAGCTGCGTTTCCCGTTATGTCCACGCCATCACGGCCACTGCCACCTGTCGGGGACGATTCCGCCCCAACGGCCGTCAGTCCTCCTTGCAATGTGTCCTGCCCACTGCCACATAAGGCTCGCAATTCTTCCGGCAATGTCGGTGACCTTGGTCCTTCTGCGGATCTCATCATTTCTGATGCGATCACGCAGGAAGATCCCAAGCATAGCCCTCTCCATTACTCTTTGCGCGATTTTAACCCCATAAATGCGGTACATTTATTTATTTATGGAGATAAGTGATTATAATAGTTAAGATGTGTAGCCTATACTAAACTTCTGATGCAATTGGCACCGTCACATCTAAATGTGCAAGGAAAGCCAGTTACTAAGACCATATTGTAATATAGTGATGTGTCATCTGTCTTTGTTTCGGGCCACATCAATCAGCAATCGATCTTGGATTAAGAGACAATGCGACGTTGCGATGTATTGTCACAGTCACCATAAGCCGAACTACTTTACAGCTCACCCAAGGTACAACAGAAACCACAATTTATTTTGATGAATGATCATAAAGAACAATTTATTTTTGTCCAAAAAGTGAACAGTCGATTATTGCTCAAAAAAATATTGTTTTAGTTATTTAAATATAATTTGCACATCTAGTTCAATAAAGGAGTATAATTATTGTAAAATGAGAATCACTACCAAAAAGTCCGCCACGTTAATAAGTTCTTACGTTATTAACAAATAAGTTGAGAACATGGATTGACTTTTGAACTATTTATGACATGTTTAGTAATCGTTTAAGTTTATTTTTTATAGTTATGAAATAAAATATTTTTTTATTTCAATTTGTTAGTTCACTACAGCCATCAGTCGGTCGCCAGACTCGTTAGCTATTCGGCAGGAAGCACCGCGGGCAGAAGAACAAAAGGATAATTCCTAACTACCCTTAGTATCTACCAGATATTACTTAGTCAGATTTGATGCAGTGTATTGGAATAACGCTCCAACAAGTTTCTTCTTTACTAGCACGCTCGGCAGTCACGTGGGACGCTCGTCTACTCCGGTCTGTTTGAAATTACTATAACTTTAGAACCTTGAGAGATTGGGATAGAACAAAGTTCGTGGATTCAAATTAATTGTTATGTCTTTCGCACACTTGAAGTTGCCGGTTGTTAATTTTATCGCTACTGCGTAAAGGTAGCAACTATCGTTTAAATTACAAGGTAATTATTTCTACGTATTTTGCTCTGAAGCTACTGTTATTGTAAACACCAATAACTGACTGAATACTTTATTTCAAAAAATATTCAAATACTTTTTTTTTCATTACATACGGTACTTAATATAGGTGCTTATGTAATACCAGTTCCAGTAAAAGACGTGCATAAAACTGTTTGTGGTTTAATAGTATTTACCCATGATACTAAATTGGTCTGTACCTGGTCAGCAATTTTTATAGTAAATAGGATAAACTTTTTTTGTTAAAATGTAAATAAAGACAGAAAAGTTCCTTAGCAGTCTTGATCCTTCTTCGTATTCGTAGACTAAGTTTATCAGACCTCGTTAAGAAACGAGGCAGCACACGCAGGCGCACTGCGGATCACCGCTTGACAGCATCGTACCGCTCTTGACGGCCCGCGTCAAGCGGTGACCGCAGTGCGCCTGCGTGCGCCACCGCTCCCGCTGCCGCCCCTCTGCCGCGAAATTCGAGGCCGAGGCATTAGTGTCATCTAATTTAATGTCCCATTGCAGGGTAAAGGCTCCAATTATTGCATGAAACGATTGAGGCGTCGTCACAATAATGGATACTGGCATAATACCACGATTGCCCAATGCTGATTGGTAATCACAAACCTGAGCTACGTACTAAAAATCCAAATCAATTTTTTTCGACCCGGGAATTTAACCTAGTACCCCGAGATCATAAACGATACTTTCCATTAAAAATAAAATACCTTACATTACGCCATATTGATCATACGTCTATTAGCGTTGATACATTAGAAGTTTCAAACTCGAATTTCTCAAAATACTGTTTAAAATGGCTTCCGAGACTTCGCTCGGGTTAAATTCTTTATCTCGCTTTCTTTAGAAGCCTCGCATTTTCTTGGCTTAAAAGGAATATATCTAGATGATATGGCTATACTGGGGTGAATACTTTTTATCTTGGAGTTAAGTAAAAAATCTTAAGAATTATTAAACTGAGACCACCTCCGTGGTGTAATGGTTAAACCGTACAAGACATTAAACCTCGTCGTGGGTTCGATTCTCATCTAGTCTAGTCGAAAGAAAAGTGCCTCCATCGCACCTAAGTTACCAGAGTCGTGTATACCTATAATAGTCATTTCAGTCTATTTACATACAAACATACAAAAGGTAAAATGGCGTTCACAAACTGACACCGAAATCGAACCAGTGACCCCGGAGTCACGGCCCGGTATTTTACCACTCGACCGACAAAGCGTTAAATATTATTTTATGAACACATTGAGTCCAAAATAAGATTTCTGTGTAAAATCTAAAAACGCTCTAGTAAAATTAATACAGCTACATTCAAGTTAAAATCCCTTAGGAACTATAAATCTCATTTTCTTTACTCTGAGCGAGATATCTTTAAAACCTCCAACGAAACGTACCTTCGCTTTGTCTGTAACGAATGTATGTATGTACATTTCCATATTATTATGTAGATGTTTACCGGCTGAGTCGAGATAGTATCAGGGAATTTCAAGTTTGGTGTGCGGGGCCGGAACAGACATAGTAGAAAAAGTACACAGTATGTTATTATTATCTTTAAAAAAAACCCACCGCGCTTGTATGTTTGTGCCATTCGTTTCTATGACTTAAACAAAATCGCATTCATCCACTTTAGGGTACTCTTTTTTACCTTGTTAAATAGGTTGAAATTTGGTAGGTAAAATGTGTAGAGGTTTTTTAAATAATTTGCAGACTTAATTCATTTGCATTTTTCTTGAAAAAAAGTAACTTTTTGTAAATAGTTTCACAAAAAAATTTCATTATTTATTAATTACACGGCTTTGATTTTTTGTATGATTCAGATTATAATCATTTTATGATTTGTTATTAAGAACCATAATGTGAACTCGTTTAAACTATGAACTTTTAAATTTTAAATTTTTAATGAAATTTACAAGTGATAAAACCGGTTTTTCTAAAATAATCTTTTAAATGCAATTTCCTCGAAATTGGTTGATAATTTTGGATACAATAATTATGGGGTTTTAATTGTCGCAAAGGACCTACCCCTACGACCCCTTAAGAGGATTCGGTTTAATTACCAATAACCCTTTATTTAAACACAGGTGTGGCTCACCCGTATTCGTGAGATAATACACAAAGATAACTTACTGAGTACACCTTCCACTATGGAACAGCCGCCCATATTACGGGATTACAGTTACGATACAAGGGCACGTGGGTAAATTTATGTTCCCCGCTGACTTTGTTCAATGACGGTGTTATTAATGCCACTATCTTCGCAGAGCCGTTTGTCTAGTGGCTTAAGTCTTCATGGTATAGTGGCAAACTATTCGAAGGTGAATCATTTTGTTTGTTTTGACATTATTGAACCCCACATACATTGACCCGATTCTAAAGTGGCCTAAGCACTTGTTGTGTTATGGTTACTTACTTACTTACTTACTCCGCTGGCTCAGCGACCCGAAGTGGATCTTGGCCTCCAACACGAGATTACGCCACTGCTCCCTGTCTTGAGCAACCTCTTGCAAATTGACAGGGCCCAGCAACTCGAACAGGTCCCTCATGGCCATATCTCTCCAGCGGTACTTCGGACGCCCGACCGGCCTTCGAACACTTGGCACCCCCATGTACGCACGCTTCACCGCGCGATCCTCTAACTGTTATGTGTTATGGTTACTAAAACAAAATATGAAGTTACCAAAAATACACATAAATATATTTAAACATCCAGAACACTCACAAAACAACAGAACAATCTCACTGCAGCAGTATTTCCTGACGGTTTGACTTAAAGACCTTCAAGTTACGAATGTAACTCACATCTCTTAAAAGGCCGGCAACGCATAAGCGATCCCTTTGGTGTTGGAGATGTCCATGGGCGGCGGTGATTGCTAACCATCAGGCGACCCGCTGGCTGGCATAAAAAAATCCAGATACCTACATGATAAACAAAAATTTTTGTTGTATTTATTTTACTTGGTAAAGTTGGGGCCTTACGGAAACCACAATTTAAAAGTTTATTAAAATAAGTTTAATACACCAAAAACATAATTGACTTACATAAATCCGGTTTTGTATTCGAAGAAAAAACAAAAGATCAAAACGCCGAGAAATTGGCAAGTAAAAGTGACAGTCATTCCTACTCATGTGGGTTTAAAATAGAGATGGGCTGAGTACTCGGTTAATATCGGTACTCGGCGTACTCGGCGGGTTTTTCAATACTCGTACTCGGCCGATCGGGTTATAATGCCCAGTATATAATACTCGGTTTAAGTAAAGCAATATATTTTGGCAGAGTCAATCAAAAATTATTTACTATTAGGTATTTGGGAAATCTTTGATAATCTCAGTTATGATAATAAATGAGTACCCCTGCACGTTCTTATCAACAACCTATTCCTTTTTTCTTCGTAGACGTTACCAGCCTCCAAAAATAGTCGCCTGAAACAGGAATTTGATTGAACCGAGTTACTCGACCGAGTACTCTGTTGGAAAAACATGAAACCGATATGAAGCCTTTTGTACTTGATTTGTGCAATGAAGCTTAAATAAATAAATAAAATAAACCGAGTAAAACTCGGTACTCGTTACTCGGCAAAAGCACAGAATATATACTAAAGTAGCAGAAGTGCAACTCGGCGTATCTCTAGTTTAAAATCCTTAGCGGGCGCAAACTCGGGATTTGGCGTTTCGTATTTGAACTTTTAGGACCAACCGGCGTTAGTCGGAACCGCAATAGGATTAGAAGGCGAGGCAAGCTAATTCAATTCCATTGTCAATATGTAACAGTAGAGTGTTCTGTCTCTTCTTTGTTTTAGAAACTGTGCACTTTTTAAACGTTTTTCGACGTCAAGTTGTTTTTAGACGCTTGTTTGAGGCGGTTAACTTATGGTTTATTTTTAACGGACTAATATATTTTTGAACGTACTTATAAGTTATCTAAAATGATGTTTCATAATATTGGTATTTGTTAAAATTGCTAACAAAGACTTCCAACACAGCATTTTGACGTGGCTTATTTTAAAAATACCATGATACGATAGCATTGTGCATAAATGATTTAACGTGACTTCCAAAGCACCGAAAAGCTGGCTTTAGGCAGTCACACAGTTGACTGAGCCGATGACGCATTTGAACAAAAAATGCATTAATTTTCAAGTTATTCATTTTTAGTTAGCTTAGCCGACTCAACATTAAATTTCATGACCTAGCGGTCTTACTTTACCACAAAATATCTTTCAATGTAATGACATAATTATTTTCTGTAATTATCTACGAGTAATCTCATATTCATTTATCTGTTTGTGTGTTCCAGTTTATTATAATGTTGTATGTGCTTACGAAAACCAAAATATGTTTATCCGTTATCTGCCACCCATTGCACAGTTTATGCTTAATTTGGAGCTGGATGGCGCTGTGAGAGTCCCAGACTATTTTAATAATGTTAGATTGATTAAAAGTGAATGTACAAATTGCAACCCTTCATCTATTCTAATTTCCATTAACGTAGCTAATATAACAATAACTACATTTATTACACATTATAACGTCCAATGGTTATATTAGACTTCTTTCCGTTGTTAAAGGCAGATTTAAGGAAAACGTCACAGTCTGGAGCTGTGCGATTCCCGCAATGTTACTTATGCCACAGGTTCGGCTAATCCGTATTCCCGAAGCGTATCCGAACGCAAATAACGACTCTGCTGCTTGCGTGATGAAGCTCAGACAAACCTTCGGATTTATATATATTCATGGGAAAAGCTATATGTCAGGGACTGGCTTTATGAAATATTTACTGTAAAACATTTGATTAAAAACAAATAGTGATATAGGCCTCAATGAAATAAGCCGCAGTGACCGCTTACCATCAGGTGGGCTGCGTGCCTGTCTCACAACTGATATAGTACAAAAAAATAATTGAAAATATGTAAATCTCTAGGACCTTTTGTTATGCTTTCCGCGTGTTAAATATTAATAAACATCATAGACTAGATTCAGGACTTCAAGTGCTTGTTATTTATGAATGTTCAATTTAATCCTAGCATAAGAGTTTCATCCACTGGATGTGGGTGGTTCTGGACAGGACCTATCGGTTTGTAGAACCTTGGGGGTGGCTTATGTAGAGCAGTGGACGTCTTTCGACTGAAATAATGATGAACGTGGCCTAAACCTTAAACTTTGAAATACATATAATATTGAACCGATTAGGTACATGATTCACTTTAAAAAGTGTAAAACTTTTTTTACCAAAAAAACTTTTTTGTCACTTTATTCGGGTATTCCATAATGGGTTGGTTGTGTGATGAAATCATACGTCTCTCATGACACCACTTACGCAAGAAAGGGTACTTCGGGCCTCAGGGTTAAATGAGTAACCTCGGCCTTTTCTAGGGCGTAAGAGTCCCACTATCCACCTTTTGAAATGTAAGACTCCACTCGCAAATAAGAATGGTTAATCGATACGACTTCAAAAGTATCGTGATGTGTGATTAGTCTCCGTGAAACCCAATCCGTTGAAAACTCCGCGGCGGTTTTGCCCACACGAATAGAGGCAGTGTTTTAGATGTCCAATTTCGGCGGTGGCTTGAACGGGCGTTTGAAACCGGAACGGTGCGCCGAGGCGATTTGTTGGACTCCTTTTTTTTTTTTTTTCTTACTGCAGCCAATCAAAGCTTTTTCAATTTCAGATCTCCGCCGCACGGCACGAGACAACAGAGGCGAGCGATCGTTACGAACGGGGATTTATTTTGACATCGATAGTAGGCGAAAGTGCAGCCGATATACTCGTAGCTGATACTCGATTTTAAATAAATGAATATTGGACACATAATATGTACCTACTACATTCTTTTGACGCTAAAGTAAGAAGCTTACGCACTTGTATCCAGAAATAACGAAGGCACTACAAAAATAATTTAAGTAGGTTTAATATATTTAAAGACAATTAAAGACACAGAGCATACACAAAAATTGGGCCTGAGTGGGATTCAAAACAAAGAAAAAAGCACAACTATTAGTGCATGAACTTGTCTGTTTGTTCCGGTCTGGTTCTTTCAGTTTTCAGGTTAGTTTCAGTAAGTTTCAGCCTATTAATGTCCCACTGCAGGGCAAAGGCCTCCATCCTTGAAATCAAGTTATCGCTACAATTATGGGTATTGGCTTAATCACCACGTTTGCCTAATGCGGATTGGTGATCACAAGCCCGGGCTGTGTCCGAAAAACCAACACAAAGTTAGCTGGACCGGGGAATTGGACCCAGGACTCCGAGATCACGGCTCGTCTTTAAACTACAAGACCATCAATACGTTTATTGAAATGTTTCGTTACAAATAACAATATTATTTCTATGCATTCCAGAATCGCCATCACAACTCTTTGATATGGTTTTCACGTCCGGTGAATTTTTATTTAACAAAATAAGAAATGGAAGAGGATTCAACTTCGACACAGGATTTATCTTTGAACAGTATGTCCGTTCGGTTATGCGGTTATTGTTTATTTGTCCTTACACTTCACTTCTTGAGATTCAATAAACACTTACAAAGAATCGCATTCTTCGTTGGTCTAGTGATTTGTATAGTAAGTAATAATAATTAAGTACTAACCAATGACGTTCAATATAAAACTAGACACCCAATCTCTAAGAAAAATTCCTCAAAAAACGTCCGAGTGGCTTTGACACTGATGACATTAACACATTCGTTCAAATTAACACCTTATCTCGTGGCATTTACTGTTTAATGTCAATTGTATACAACTAAACGAAAACTCTGCCCAATAGTCGGGTGGGCAGACTTTTGCTTCGGACAATATTTGAGCGTGATTGTGAGTCTAGTTTTTTAATTGAACGTCATTGGTACTAACATAGTTTGTAAGCTTTCGATGTTACTAACAAATTGGATCATTGTTGTCCGAATAAAAACATTTTTATTTTTATACCTGGCTGTGAGTTAACTTTTTTAGGTCAAACAAAAGTGGAAATTGAAATAATTTATTCAGCAATTCGTTTTACATAGTACCTAAATTATTTTGCACGTCAGATTTTTTTTTACCCTACCAGCGCCTCGACGTGAATGGCCTGTTGAGAAGAGGCGCCGCAAGAAACTCAAAACTTTGTCTAGATTACAATTATTATTTCGGTGATGTCAATGACGGATGCTTTTGCACCGCAAGGGAAAACATTGACGTTACGTTACCACTTTTATTTTATACTACATAAATCTACAAAAACGTAAAAAGTAATAAAAATATTGGGCTATGCAGTAGCATCTCAAAAAACACCTTAGTGTATTTCTAAGAACAATTTGAATTTTCGCACAAGATAACAGAAAACAGTTAGACTTAGTTGAAACATCAGCCAAATATAGTATAAAAAAAATACAGAATAATCGCGTCAAACTTTGAATTGAATTTCGAATCTACCCGTCGCCTTAATACGAATTCGAAGAACACAAGCTTTTGCCTATTGTTAAAATAAAAGACAGTGTACTCTCAAAAACATTCTTAGAAGCAAGAACATACATGAGGATTTGAAAATACTCATACCCAAATATACAGGGCAGTTACCCCGTGTCGCAGAGATACCGTACATCTTTAATGTTAACCTTTTCCACGCCAATGTCTGATATATCAGACAAACCATTTTCCTGCCCACCACGCCAATGTCTGATATATCAGACAAAAAAACATGATCAAGAAACGTTGTATTTTTACTTGCCTGAATGAGTTGAGTATAACCTAATAATGTTTTGGAATTTTTTTTTTAATGGTCGTGGCGTGTGGGGCAACATTTTCGGAAAAAAGCGTGGCGGGGAAAGGGTTAATTATTTCCTCGAATTGGCGAACGATAAAGAAAAGGAAACACTTCAGATGACGTGTATTTTAAAGGCAATTTTTTAAAAAGGAAATAATATTAAAAATCGTTTTGGCTTCTTCTTTTGTCGTGTGATTAATCGCCTGATGAACTGATGTCAACGATCGCTTTCGTATAATATTGGCTTGGTTGTGGGTTCGATTCCCGCCTTGGGTCTTGGTTGGTGATAGAACTTTTTTAGAGTCTGACTAGCCTCCACAAGGATAAAATCTCTAGCTCTGGGCGTGTGCCGAAAGTTAATGTATGAACCATTGTATTTCAAACTAGCGGCCGCCTCCGCGGTTTCATCCGCGCGTAATTTTTTTTTTCAAATATCCCCCCTTTCCCCCACATTCCCGGGATAAAAAGTACCCTATGTCACCTGGGGATAGTGTAGCTTTTCAACAGTGAAAGAATCATTCAATTCGGTTCAGTAAATTTGGAGCCTATTCAATACAAACAAACAAACTAACAATCAAATATTTCCTCTTTATAATATTAGGACAGATGAAAGGCTTGAGGATTAGTTTGTTTAAAGTGACATAATATAAGATTTCTTCTCTAGTAGCAACCTAAAGCGGGAATCAAACCCACGAACTACTGTAAGCGTATGATATGACCCGAGCGGTTTAACCACTGTTCCTCGGCAGTCGACATAGTACAACAATGACAACATCGATCTTAGGTTCACAACTGTGTCAAACGACAGAACATTTTGTCATAATAATTGACTAATTCCAATATGGCGGATCTGAAACACCCTTACATTGAAAATGTCAATCGATAGTTACCGTCTTTAACGGCAGTTTAAATACAGGTACATATCGCATAGTAACCTATTTAGGTATAATTATATTCTCCGAGGAACCTAGCCCGCGTGACACAGACAAGACGCGCGGTGTGTCGTGCATCAGGGATGGCATTTTCCTTGTCTAGTCTTTGCCTATATTGAATTTTATCAAAACCTTTTTAATGGATTAGGCATGAAATCGTAGGTAATAGACAGACAAACGGAAACTTTCTTAGAACTAAATAGGTAAGTAATTCAGATATACCGTTTATCTAACGGGCATTATAATGGTAATAGTTAATGGAAAAAAAGGAGAGAGAGCATAATGCATCTCAGCACTTTGTCTACTTTTCAAACGGCGTTGCACCTCTTTTATTTTTTCACAACACGTATTTGTATTATAAGTTTATAAAAAGTCTTGTCTAAAATATTTTATTGGTCATTTTAAAATCTGGGAGAAAATATCATGAAGCTAGATGAATAAGATATTATACGCTTTAATATTTCCCGTTAAACGGTTTGTCATCCAAAGTCAAAGTCAAAGTCAAAAATATCTTTATTCATATAGGCATTCTTAGAAGCACTTACGAATCGTCAAAAACTAAAATATTCAAGTATAAAAGTTTTACATAAAAATACATATATATTTCGATATATACAATATAATAATAAATATACATAAATGTAATAGATTCTACCACCGGTTCGGAATGCTGTCATCTAGTCGAGAAGTCACCGGCAAGAAACTCGCTAGTTACTCTTTTTCATCGCCATGTTTGTTTACAATTTGTTTGTTACAATTAGGTACTGATTAGTTTTAGAATACCATGCCATACAGTATAAAGTATAAGAATGAGACTATAATCGAGAAAAATCCGTGAGCCCTGGAAGACCAGTGCCCAAAGGTGGCATCCCTGCCCTAGATAGAGCTATCTCGTCGAGAATTTCTGGAGCCTTGACTAAATGTGGTACGTCGTCGTCCCAGTTGCTGATTGTGCGGTGTCCTCACAGAACTGACATCGTTGCTTATAAAACCTATATTGGCACAAATAAAAAGCCCCAGAGACTTAACATCTTATTAGTCTCAGGGGATACAAATAATGCTCTTAGTCTACAAATGGTTTTAACTGACAGGTGGGTAAATGTATGTATCTATAAGCTAACGTCTTATAATGTCTTATTAGATATCACAATACAATGGCAAAACAAAGCAATCATTAAAATTAACTGCTGTTTCTCTTTATAGTGGGTTTTACATGGCTTGTTTTAGCGAAGACCATTGTAAAAAAGCTTCCCGGACCAACTTATAATCCCTTCCGAAACACAGGAAAAAAATCGATGAACATAGAAGAATCTACATTTCCAGTTAAGGGCTAGCCGACAAAACCTAGTAACCGTCATGTTAATGGAAGTATACATATTATTTACCGAAAATAATCTCAATAACCCAGACCAATCAAATGGTGGAAAACACATAAGATAACTAATCTAGAAAGGGGTTAGTTCCGCTATGGTACTGTACCGGTATGGCACCCTCGCAAAATACCTACCAAAAAGTCCCGCTATGGTACCCTTCAGTTTTTGGGACTGTTGAGAAGAAAAGTTTTACAGTGTTTTATAAAACTGACTTACTCGTTAAATTGGGAATGGAAGATAAAAAAAAAATAACCACGAAGGCAAAGGCGGGAGCATAGCTCCCGCCTATATTCATCAGACTCGATTTCCGCCTCCGATCGTTCTTTTTTTCTTTTGTTTCTTAATCAAAGTCATTTTTTTGTGACAAAATAGTTAGTCGCCAGTTAATTTGTTTATCGCCCGAAAAATAATGAGCCATAATATATCTTTAATAAAATCATATTAACAGTTGCACTTTTCGTTTCAAGTATACCTTATATTGTTTGATGTAGATTTAAAGGATAGGTACCATAGCGGGACTTTTTAGGGTTCCGTAGCCAAATGGCAAAAAACGGAACCCTAATGGATTCGTCATGTCTGTCTGTCTGTCTGTCTGTCTGTCTGTCTGTCTGTCTGTCCGTCCGTATGTCACAGCCACTTTTTACCGAAACTATAAGAGCTATAATGTTGAAAATTGGTAAGTAGATGTATTCTGTGAACCGCATTAAGATTTTCATATAAAAATAGAAAAATAATAATAAATTTTGGGGGCTCCCCATACTTAGAACTGAAACTCAAAAAAAAAATTTCGTCAAACCCTTACGTGTGGTGTATCTATGGATAGGTCTTTAAAAATGATAATAAGGTTTCCTATATCATTTTTTTCTTAACTGAATAGTTTGCGCGAGAGACACTTCGAAAGTGGTAAAATGTTGGTTCCCCCCCCTGTAACTTCTAAAATAAGAGAACGATAAATCTAAAAAAAATATATGATGTACATTTTTATGCAAACTTTCATTGAAAATTGGTTTGAACGAGATCAAGTAATTAGTTTATAAATTTTTGGGGCTTTCCATACTTAGAACTAAACTCAAAAAAAAAAATTTTATCAAACCCTTACGTGTGGGGTATTTATGGATAGGTCTTTAAAATGATAATAAGGTTTCTTATATCATTTTTATCTAAACGGAATAGTTTGCGTGAGAGACACTTCCAAAGTGATAAAATGTTGGTCCCCCCCCCTGTAACTTCTAAAATAAGAGAACGATAAAACTAAAAAAAATATATAATGTACATTACCATGCAAACTTTCATTGAAAATTGGTTTGAACGAGATCAAGTAATTCGTTTTTTTTAAAACATCATAATTCGTAAACCGCAATTTTCCTCTCATTCAATCAACTCAAATATAAAAACATCGATCAAACTTACAAAGAACTACAAGAACTTTTATATTATGATGATACTTGCTGCTACGGAACCCTTCATGGGCGAGTCCGACTCGCGCTTGGCCGGTTTTTGGTAGGTATTTTGCGAGGGTGCCATACCGGTACAGTACCATAGCGGAACTAACCCCTAGAAAGGACTTTAAAAGGACGCTAGTATTCTTCTTTCACGTGCAAAATAAAACAATATTAAACAGGGTAAACTAAAATGGGGTTATAGATTATCAAAAAATTCCCGGCTATAATCTATATTCACATACAATAATATAACTCTTAACTAAAATATCAAACTAATTTCAACACACAAATAAAATACAGCTACGAATTTAAAATGTTCAAATATTAAAAATACAAAGAATTTACATCTCAAAGGATTAGGATTATGATTTAAGGTTAATTTTGTTTCTTCAAACAAAATAATAAGAAAAAATGACTGGAATATTAATTTAATTTGACGGAGAATCTTAAGAGATAACAATAAGTTGTTTAAATGTTAATGTATGCTAATGAGGGCGATGTTTTACTTTATCTGTGGTAAAAGAAAAAAATCGTATACCTAGAGCGATTCGGGGAGGCAGAAATGGTGTTTTATGCAAAACCTTCTGGGCAACCAGACGTAAGGGGGCTGGGTGATGCATACTAAGTTTTAATAATGACTGGTACAGTCCGCCCCAAAAGTAGCTGTAAATTTTAAGCTACTGTACGACTTTAAAACCATGATTATAAGGCATTTTGATAATGCCAAATGCTTAGCGACCGACTGTACTGCAGAAGGTAGTAAGTCGAATTTTTACGTTATCGTTGCGCCTCAGCTGAATACTGTACTCAAACCTCTAACGTTATTTTTATTCCATGTACAGTCAAAAGCACGTCAGACGTAACACTTTGGACTTTGTACCGCTCTTATGTCGAGGGCATAAGTGCTATTATCGTACTGCAACTGTTTACCGTGATGTGCTGTTGACCGTACCTATCTTAATAAAATTCCCGGCTTAGTATTAAAAAGTAATGAAATTTTGTGACAAGGTTTTTTGAAACTACTGCACCTGGCAGACAGGTATACACATGTATAATAATAATGGTACTATAGCTTAATTTCGTTGAGGGACATTTCACAAGAAAGCATCGCTCATAACCAGTCAAACGCTTCTCAGTTAAAGTCTGGTGTCTAGATATTGGCGGTAATGACGTCAAAGGTACATAAAGTGTAAAACATTGGAAATTAATCAAGGAAGAAGTCCTAGCCTGCTTATGTACAGTCAAAAGTACGTCAGACGTAACACTTTGGACTTTGTACCGCTCTTATGTCGGGGGCATAAGCGCTATTATCGAACTGCAAGTGCTTACCGTGATGTGCTGTTGACCGTACATCCATTATTAATGCGACTCCTTTGAAAAAAAAGTTTCTACACCTAATCTTTTTTCAATTATCGTTCTACCAGTTACTGTAGTCGAACTTCAGTCAGGAAACATAAAAAGTTATAAATCAAGAATGTAACGTAATAATCTAGCATGTATTTTATAACGTCTAGGAGTGAAATCTGTTCAGACATTTCGCTTCAAGTTACCTCTGAATTTACGAGGGAGCTAGAACTAGGTTAATAAAATGACCTTGTTAAGTTCAACACGAAACCATTTGTCACGAATATGTTTTTGAAATTCCATTTTGTAATCACAATGTAGCGTAGCGGTGGATCTAAAGAGGATAATATGATATTTGTTGGGGTTGTTCATTACATAATTTCAGTATAAGTTTAAGTAATAGTATAAAAAAAATATATAGTTGTTGTAATACAGGTCGCATTACAACAACTCTGTCGCGCGTACGACAGTGTCGCGTATGATGGATTATCCATATTATAATGGGTTATTTATTTATATTTATATTATATTTTAATTGTGTATTAGGTATATTTTATTAATAATGATTGATAAGAATGACCCTAGTAATTTAATAATATTAAGTCCGGATTCTAACACTTATTTCCGTTGTGTAAAATAATTGTAAGAACAATCTAAATAATTATTACCAATAGTTTGGACGAATATCCGGTAATCGAATGTTCTGTCAAATTATGTAATTGTTAACTATAACTTTCATAGTTTTAAAGTATAATAATTGATTTGGAATTATCCTTGTATTTTAAAACCTTAACAAATATTCCTGTGGTGTTAAATGATTTTTAGATATCTGATAATTTAACAAAGAATTAGTTAAAAACAGGATATTCGGTATAAATATTAATTTATTTTAAATATTGTTAAAATATTGGATTATTTATATAACAATTTCAGTATTATAATTTCAGTATTATTTCTAATTTATTTAATTGTATTTAGGTACTATTAGAAATAATTCGTAAGTTAAAATATTCTGTCAGTGAGTTTAGTATTTCCGGTGCGCCAGAGAAGGTGCCATTTGTCGCTATAAAAAGACGTGGCAGACGGGTAGCGGGGCATTCTTGTTCGAGCTGCCGTAGTAAACGTTACTCTGCCCCATAACAGTGTGATCTGACTCTGAGTACCTTTGTGATATTGATGGATAAGTATTAGTATTATGGATAAGTATTATTATTATATTATACGTAAAAGTGTACTTGATTGTGTTTTAAATTATGTGTTCCGTATTGTGTTTTAAAATACATAATGTTTAAAAGTTGCATTTATTTTATTATTTATAAATAAATAAGCCCCTTCTAATATCAGAAGTGGGATACGTTTATAAATAAAAATATAAATCTACCTAGCCCACAGATATTGTCTTATGCTGTTTGTTACACGTTTGGTCAGGGCACTCCCTGATAGCGTTGACAAATAATGCAAATGATGATTGTCTTATTTGGAGTAGTATTTGGTCGGGGCACTCCCCGATAATACGAAATAAGAAGAAAATCATTGTGTTTTTGATGAATCGGTCGGCCTGAATATTTAGTTTATCTACCTCCATTATCTAACCCACAGATTCTGTTTTGTGCTGTTTGTTGTACGTTCGGTCAGGGTACTCTCTGATAACGTAAACATATAATGCAGATGGTAATTGTCTGATTTGGAGTAATATTTGGTCGGGGTACTCCCCGATAATATGAAACAAAAGGAGGCAATTATCGTTTTAAGTAACGAATTTGTCGGACAGATTCTTTTTTCTTCAGTGTTCCGTAAAAGTAATAGACTTTTTTTTATCATTGTGTCAATTAATTTATGGTATATATTGCAGCTAGGGCTTCCAAATCCGTAATTCCGTAATTACGCAAATACGTAATTAGGGGTAAAATGTGGCATTTTAAAAAGTACGTAACTGAATGCACAAATTACGGAATTACGTAAGTTATTTTTTTGGGATATTTTTAAGTGTACATCAAAAAAATACTTAAATGTACTACATCTAAATAACTGATTGCACACTAAAGGTTAGGTTAAAAATTATTTTTTTTGATATATATTAATGATTTGCCACTGAATGTAGCATTCCCTATGACTCTGTTCACAGACGACAGTATAGTAATAATTAAATATGAGACAAGTGAAATGTATGACAAAGAAGTAGTGACGGACACAGTTAGTATAAAGTTCCTAGGTTTACATTGATGACAAATTAGCATGGAAACTTCATACCGAACAGGTCATTCTTAAGATAAATACTCATTTGCTCTATACCAACTTTCAAAATATCAAAGAATGATACTCTTCTAACTGCTTAACATGGTTTAGTATCGTCTGTACTATTACGGTGTGATATTTTGGGGAGAATTCCTCTGAAATAATAAATGTTTTTCGTGCTCAAAAAAAATGTGCATCAGAACCATCTGCAGACTAAATTAAATTAAAATTCATTTATTTCAGATTCATAAAATCCATATCATAACGCAAATAATTTTAACATAAATAAAAATTAAACTACCAATCAAATCAATAATTAGGTAAAATACAATAAATTAACAATTTAAATAAAATTAAATTAAAATAAAATCACAATTAATTAAATTACACTAAGACAGACAGATAGTTGTAAACTTGTGAACCATACTTTTGTTCCCTCAAACTACTTAAGCTACCGAGTAATGTAAGTAAAACGCAATCCAAAAGACATCGGCAGAAATGGGCTCGATCTTAAGCGTTCGTTCCACTATTCAAAATATAATTAATATTCGTTACAAGATTTTTAATATTTAAATTCAATTTTAATTAATATTTTTACCCCGGGATAAAAATATAATCTAATAAATGAAAATACTATTGGTTTTGTAGTGCATCCGGTGTGTTATGTGCATAGTGCATAGTACGTCCGGTAGAATAATAATAATGTTGCTAGTTAAGATACTTAAATACTGATTTTCCGATCAGATCCCATACAAATGACAGCTTAGAATAGAGGCACGATAATTTTCTGAAAAAATTATGGCAACAGAAAAGTCAAAAAAAAAAATCAAATGTCATACAACGTCTGTCAATCATTCGTTTCTGTTTGTTTTGAATAATATGTGTGAATAATTTTGTTTTGTCGTTATTGTTGGAATGCTTGGTTTAATATTTGACGACTTTCGCTACGTTTAAATGACGGTTTCAGCTAAAACAAACGACCTAAGCTTTTCTTACAACGGATCCAGTGAACTCGACAATTGGGGTTATTTTTGTAGAAATCAAAATCATCCTATAACTATTTTTTCCCAGGGAGTGGATTTATAAATTGTAGTGTATTTATAATATTACTTCATTTTCTACATAATAATAGTAAATCGGTAAGTGTAATTCATAAAAAATCAAGGCCCAACGTTCTATGGATGTTCGCCCGTGTCCTTTGTTCCGTTTCCGTTTACAGTTCAAAACGCTTAGCTCAAATCAATATAAATAAACTGCGCACACTACAATGCAAAACTGCTTTTAAAAAAAAAAAGCATAATGTATATTATAAGCATATGGCACTGAAAATGAAAATTAAAAATGCTTTATTAACATAAAGAGTAAGAGTTTTATGTAGAAACATCTCTTTTAAATATCCAAAAAAAAACTCGTTTAATTCAGATAAATTAATGGTCAGGACAATGGCTTATTATCTAAGGTTAGTAGCCTAAAAGAAAAAAAAATCGAATCAAAATAAAGTTGTAACCAAATTAAATAGAATTTCCGAAATTTATTTCTGAAACAAAATCAAAATAAAATAAAGTAGAATGAAGTAAAGTAAATTAAAATAAAGCAAAGTTAAAATTACTAAAGATAAAAGTCAAATTAAGTAACAAAAATTAAAGTCAATTCAATAAATCACCTAATGACCTAAAAATTTTGCCAATACAGGGATTTCGAACTAAGCTTCGCACAATTTTGTCGCATAAATGTTGTTATGGACTAAATGATTTCTTGACAGATCTATATTTAAAATTGTTACAACGTTTGTGTTAATTATCTTAATTTTGTTTCTTTTCCTTAATTTGGGTATAAATATTACATAAAAATTTTCTGTGAATGTGTTCCTAAATAATTTTATAATTGAATACCTATTGTTGACATAATTCTTATTTATACTTATTTAATTTTGTAATTTGTTGACTTTATCATTAGTATAAAACACCTACAAAAGGTAAATTGTAAGCTCATTATTGAGCAGGACTCGGAGGATGTTGATTTATAATATTGACTTGTCACTTTTAAAATTTGTTTTCGCTACCATGATAAAGAATTACTCAAAAAAAAAAAAGATCGACATGGGAAAAGTTTTCTCCGCTGTCGAGTCCAGCAAAGAGCGGTCATGGCAAGATGCTCTCTCTGATGTTCAGCTGTGTCGAATTGTACTATCAACAGGGTTACTAAGTCAAGTCCCCTAAAATGTTAAAGTTCCTAAGCTTTTAGAACTTCTTGACGATGAGCCTATCGTAAACATCGATGTTGTTCATGAGCAAGCCGTAACTGGAATAGAGAAAACTCTAGATGTCTCGTTTTGCCAGCACAACCTGAACCTAACCTAACCCTAACCTGAACCCAACCTGAACCTTACCTATGAAAACGTAAGAATAGTGCCGAATCCAAATCTAGAATGAACCGTGATAGCAAATAAAAATAAAGAAGTAACTTGTCAAAACAAGCCACCAATAGCCTCTGAGTTCTTAAGCATTTTTGGAACTAGAACTATTGTCAATCCAAGCCAAGAGCCTCTGAGCTTGACAAATATTTCTTTTACCTAGTGCTATAGAGACAAGCTATATTGCTGGCCCCTGAGTTTGGCAAACCTTCAGAACAAGCTTGTTTACAAGCCACTGAGTCTGAAATGAAATCAATCTTTTTTCCAAGAATATGGTACTATAAGTTCTTAGTCCAACATAACCTGAACCTAACCTTAACCTAACCTGAACCTAACCTTAACCTAACCTGAACCTAACCTTAACCTAACCTGAACCTAACCTTAACCTAACCTGAACCTAACCTTAACCTAACCTTAACCTAACCTGGTCAATGGGCGAATACAGGTTAATGGTTTAATTATTGTAACTTGAATAATGGTGTAAAAACATTGAGGATTATTTAAAGTAGTATACAAATGGTTTGTAGTGTACAAATGGTTTGTAAGGAACTCCACAAGGCAATGGCCAAGTGGAGCAATATTTTATTAATATGCTAACTTTTACTATAAGCGATTTTTCAGAATGGCCAAACGAATTATGGAAAGTAAATAAAGTAATGATAAAAATAGGGGCTAAAATGTATTTCTAGTTGTTTTGTAAATTTACATGATTGTGTTAATTATATCAGATTTATTTCTAGTTGTGTTCTGCACATTTACAAGATTGTGATTAATTATATGAATAAAATGATTAGTTGGTGTGATAATTTTGTTAAGCATTATGAAAAGAAAAAAAAACTGATTATTTACTGAATGTTAATACTTTTCTTTTTAAATCACCCTGAAAGACAAATAACTAAAATATAACTGCTGGTCGGTCACTGCCCTGATACTATTCTGAAATTCATGTGCAGCAGGTGATAGGATTAGTATGTCAAGGCCAGAGACTATTAAGATTACTGCTGGGTCACTGCCCTGATATTAGTCTGAAATTCATGGTCAGCAGGTGATAGGACTAATATGTCAAGGCCAGAGACGGATAAAAAAAAAAGAGACTGCTGGGTCACTGCCCTGATATTAGCCTGAAATTCATGGGCAGCAGGTGATAGGGCTAATATGTCAAGGCCAGAGACACATAAAAAACGTATGTACTTCGAGAGCGAAGTACAGGTCAGTATGACCGTGATAGATGAAATGAAAAACATTAAGGGAAAAGTATTAAAAACCACCACGGTCGGTAATTTAATCGGTAGTTTGTTTAATTAATAAATTATTCATAATTTATCAATTAAACAAAGATATTTTGGTAAACACCATGTGGTAGGGAATTACTTATTGTATTTTGTACGTTATATGTTAAAATAAAAATGTAATTTAATTAGATTAGTTATTTAAAAAGTGTTTTTATATTTTAACCTTTTCCACGCCAATGTCTGATATATCAGACAAACCATTTTCGTGCCCACCACGCCAATGTCTGATATATCAGACAAAAAAACATGATCAAGAAACGTTGTATTTTTACTTGCCTGAATGAGTTGAGTATAACCTAATAATTTTTTGGAATTTTTTTTTTAATGGTCGTGGCGTGTGGGGCACCATTTTCGGAAAAAAGCGTGGCGGGGAAAGGGTTAATGTAAAAAATCATTGTTAGACAATTATTTTCAATAAAAACGGATGTGACGTCACCGGCGACACTGGCTATAAAAGTCAGTGCTTGCCGAGCGTCGGGCACTTTTCTCTGCTAGCTGAAATACAGGATAATATTTATGTGCAAAGTATTGATGTTGAGGCTGATCGGGACTTGGCTGGGCAGCGTCTTGAAAACACTGCACAAAATACAAGAAATAATTTGATTCTACTCGTAGAAATAATAAGGTCTTCAATGATATAACAAAGTCCTAAGTTCAAAGGACCCTACGAGATAATTGCTCTTCTAGAACACGATAGAATTTCATTAGAAGGCCTAAATACATTTAGGAATATTTTTGTGGCAAAAGAGAAACTAAGATGTTGGCCAGGAATGGCCCCCATAGCTTCAGCATCATTATTGACCATGATATATTATTACTATTGTAATTAGATTTAATTGAATAATGTAATAAAATATTTTATTGATATTCTATTTCTCTGATATTTAAATTATCATCTGTTACATGTCAAGTTGATTTCTGCTGATTATTAATTTGCGATGTACATTATTGTGTATTAAGTAGTGAATGTAGTATTAAGATATAATTATTGTATGTTAGTTAATACTGTTAATAAAAATGGGAATTCCTTAATTCCTATTGCAATTTTCATATAAATATTAGTATAATTTATTTGACTTAAAATTAAAGGAATTATTAATAAAAATAGGCATATTACTCCTTAAAAGAGTACTTTGGGGACAAATTATAAATTATAAATTATATAGAAGTGTATCCTGTATGTGTTTCCATTAATATTATTTGTTACAATTATAGTATAGGTAGTATTTAAGATAAAAAAAATGTCACTAAAATTGTACCTTTCTTTTTTTTTGTTTTAATTTTACAATACTACATAATATTATTTGTAATTCCAAATTTATTTATTTTTTAAATTGTTATTCACGATGCCTTGAAAAGGTAAACTTGTAATCTATTATAAACTTATAGTGAATAAATGAATATAAATATATATGAGGTTATGAAACAAAAAAAAAAATATTTTGGTACTTCGAGAGCGAAGTACAAGTCAGTCTGGCCGTGATGGATTATCCATATTATAATGGGTTATTTATTTATATTTATATTATATTTTAATTGTGTATTAGGTATATTTTATTAATAATGATTGATAAGAATGACCCTAGTAATTTAATAATATTAAGTCCGGATTCTAACACTTATTTCCGTTGTGTAAAATAATTGTAAGAACAATCTAAATAATTATTACCAATAGTTTGGACGAATATCCGGTAATCGAATGTTCTGTCAAATTATGTAATTGTTAACTATAACTTTCATAGTTTTAAAGTATAATAATTGATTTGGAATTATCCTTGTATTTTAAAACCTTAACAAATATTCCTGTGGTGTTAAATGATTTTTAGTTAGCTGATAATTTAACAAAGAATTAGTTAAAAACAGGATATTCGGTATAAATATTAATTTATTTTAAATATTGTTAAAATATTGGATTATTTATATAACAATTTCAGTATTATAATTTCAGTATTATTTCTAATTTATTTAATTGTATTTAGGTACTATTAGAAATAATTCGTAAGTTAAAATATTCTGTCAGTGAGTTTAGTATTTCCGGTGCGCCAGAGAAGGTGCCATTTGTCGCTATAAAAAGACGTGGCAGACGGGTAGCGGGGCATTCTTGTTCGAGCTGCCGTAGTAAACGTTACTCTGCCCCATAACAGTGTGATCTGACTCTGAGTACCTTTGTGATATTGATGGATAAGTATTAGTATTATGGATAAGTATTATTATTATATTATACGTAAAAGTGTACTTGATTGTGTTTTAAATTATGTGTTCCGTATTGTGTTTTAAAATACATAATGTTTAAAAGTTGCATTTATTTTATTATTTATAAATAAATAAGCCCCTTCTAATACGTACTGCGCGCGCTATTGTTTATGCGCAAGTGCACATGAGCGAACCTGCCCCCACTCCGTCGACCGATGGTTAAGAAGTTTGCCAGGGCCTGTAGTACGCAATAGCGCAATCTATATATATAAAACTCAAAGGTGACTGACTGACTGACTAACTGACATAGATATCTATCAACGCACAGCCCAAACCATTGGTCGGATCGGGCTGAAATTTGGCATGCAGGTAGATATTATGACGTAGGCATCCGCTAAGAAAGGATTTTGATCAATTCCCACGGGAACGGGAACCACGCGGGTGAAACCGCGGGCGGCCGCTAGTACACAATATTGTTGTCAGTAGAATAGCGCTGTACTTTAAAAATAGCGCAGTTTAGTTTAAAAGTTATAGCCGTCAAATGAAAACTGAGCTGTACTGCATTATTCACGTTTGTAATAGCTGTTAGGCTTTGTCTGTTCAAACTGTCTATCTGTACGAATTTGAATAAACTTTTAAATGGCTAGTCTGTTTTAGTATCACGATGCACGGGGTTTGGCCGTTGACCTTGTTCGGTAGAAACGGTACATGATAGGTAAATGAACCAAGGAATTTAAATGAAATAACCCATGAAGTGGAAAGTCATATACCTCAACGTTCGCATTATCACAATTACATTACCGCAAAAATTACAATTCTTATTTACTTCCTTAATGGGTTTTTGCGGTCTATTCACATTAATTAATTGTGGCAAAACGTAATTTCGACTTCATTTTATTTTAAAATTCGTGTATCGTTAAAACGGTTGGGAATTTATTCATAAACTTGCTGCTCGCCCCAGCTTCAGATGAATAATATTGTTTGAACTTGAAAGACAAGAAAAAATATTGATGCAGTCGTTTATAATTAGCTTGTGTACATTTCTTCAATTTTTTTATTGCTTATGTATCTTTAAAGAAAGTGTTGACAATAAGCATTCGTGTATTGCCAACCACAATTATAGTGATTATGATTTTTGAAAGCCATAGAGTGCAATAAATTGTGTAAGTTATCGAATTTGGTTATCTTTTAATGAATTTAACACTTTCAAAAAGGACTATTAGATTTCAAAGTATATGTCTCATTTTGTAACTATTGAAAATAAATATATATATGATTATAATAATTGTTTTCGTTGAGTATAAAATAACATTCAAATAGTAACCACTAATTACTGACGCAAAAGGTACAAAAACTATGTCTTGTTTTTGCATTCGAATCAAGCAAACTTGTCCTAATGCTAAGTAGGGCAAAATCGCCATCCGTCTAATACGACCGTCTGACGGCAAAAAATCTAGGGAGTGACAGTGGTGGCGGCTAACGGCTCTTAGGGGATAATCCTGCGATTAGGGCGGACACCCGCTTTCCTTGTCCCGTCACATGCTCGGATAAAATACGTTACTGATACTGTTGTTGAACATTTTTCACTGTCACTGTTTTGTAAAGCTGTTGAATAGTTGGAAATTGCACATACAATCACAATACTGTACATCATAATATTTAACAAGTAAATTTAAATAGTCTTGATATAGGTATTATTGTAAATTTGATTAATTGTAATTTTGTCTTGATTGTAATTTTGTTTAATTGCAATTTTGTTTAATTGTTTTTTTATTGTAATTTTGTATAATTGTAACTTTCATTGATTTTTAAATTTTTTATTGCCTATTTAATTTAATTCATGTGTCTAATTCATCTATTATAATTTTGTATGCCTTCTAAGGTGCATCATAGAGACACGCAAGCAAAATGTAATAAAACTCATCTTATCTTATGTATTCACCTATGATGACGAATAAAGATATTTGATTTGATTTGATCGGTTTCCGAATAGAGGGAAATCAGTCATGCAATTTCATTACATTGCATGATAAAGATACTTTAACAATCAAGTGAAGATCAGAGTATCCAAGATAGGGAGGTAGGGCCAAAGAGTAATTACTAAGTAGAGATGTATCGCGTTTTCTACAGATAATCATGTGAAGCAAAAGCGAGGAAAGCGCGGGACGTTATCGTTACCTGTCTCGTTACGCAATACCACTGCCAATTATTTTAATAAAGTAATTACGAAGATAAATGTGGAAAGGTTAAAATATATTTCTGCGAACCAAAAATCTATAGTATATCAAACTTTAGGAAAATTTTGTTTTCAAAAACCCTACATACAGTGCTCAGAAATAAATATTGCACATTTGCCTGTGGAAAGAGACGACGATATTGATCTTTGTATAGGGTGGAATGGAATGCAAAATTGTGACCCCTAACGCATACAATCGCTGGCAAATAGCCAATCTAACGCCACAATACTGCCAGCCCCAAGGGCTTCATTTGAGAAGACAGGTAATTATCATGAACTGTTCTAAACGAGAGGTTTTTAAATTCTGCTTAATTTAGTTGTTAGTTCAAGGATCGTTTAGCACCAAGAGATGTTTATTAGTACGTATTCATTACTCGCTCTAATTCACGACTTAATTGCACACTAATATTTTCAATATTTTTACTATGTGGGGATCGAACCCGTGACCTTTGGTTTAATGGCCAACTTCTCAACGTACAACAAATTGGTCGCCAAATTTATACATAATTATTATATGTTTAGGTCTCTTAATAAATAAATAAATAAATCGTAAATAATTGTCAGTAACTTCAATCCATTCGAATTATTATTCGTAGACAGGCCATCAGAAAACTGACGATGGGGACCAAATAATATATTAAATCAAACAGGAAAACCAAAATTAAATAAACTTTAATGTAAACCATTAACATTACTGCAGTTCCTTTACAAATTGAATTATAGTAGGTCCAACCTCCGCCCGTATCCGTAGCTACATTTCATTAACATGATTGGGTAGCGATTGGACCAAAAAGAAAAGACTTGTAGTACGTGCGCCGATTTAGAGAGTACTGTGAGCAAATACCGATCTTTGAGTTCCGGCCTTATTGTGAAGCCTTTGATTTCTTAGTTTGTTTATCTTGAAATTTGTTTCTTGTAAATGCGATCTTTTAGAGAGAGGTCTTCCGTTCGTCGAGAATTGCTGAATAGCTGGCTGAATCGCATTGAAGTTTATAGAGCTTTTTTTTAAGAATTTGTTGGGTTGAGTTGTTGAATACTACACCGGTAGTCAGTTCGTATTCCGCACAGTACAAACATTTTTGCTAGTTAAATGTGTTAGGATGGATATATTTATTTAGTTTAGGTGGTCCAAAATTAAAAAAAAAAATCTTAACAAACCACCGATACTTATGTCCACCCAAATAGAATGAATGAAATAAAATAATGTGCTTGAACAGTTTTCACAAAGCGTTATCTAGCCAGAAATTAAGCAAGCAAGCAATTGCCACAAGATGGGCATTGGCTTGCCCCACATACAAATCTTAAGTTATTTAAATTTTACTAATTACTATACTGGGTTGTATAATTTGGTTTAATGATTAAAGATAATGTTCTTGTCAGTTATGAATGACGCAGTAAGAATAACTTAATGTGAATAGCTCAAATTACCCTATTAATCTAGCTAGCAGGCATTAAGCATAATGTCTAGCTTATTAAATTGGTTTTGACGTCTGTGATTTAGGATCTGTCTGTTAATGTCTCGGGACTAAATGGCGACTGCCATCATCTCAGGTAATATTATCATTTAAGACAATTATATCATAATTTAACATCATCATCCTGTCCTCTAAAGTTATTAATGTCGTGATAAAATTATTATGATTATAATAATAAATGTAGCTTTTGCTCGTGACTTTAACAATAACAGATATATTTATACCAGACGTACTAACATACCTTTCTATAGTACTAAAAATTGACATTGCAAACGGAAACTAAATGCTTTTAATTCTACATAATTATTTATTACAGGTTATCAGGTAGCATTGTCATTAAAATAAGTTTCTTTATTACTAAAATGTTAATTGTAATGTACCACTGTGGACAAAAGTACCAAACACTCTCCCCACTTACAACATAATTTAGTAGAATCCAGTCAAACTGATTATGACAAAGATAAATTATTTCAAAAGAGTCCAAAAGCCGAAGAGTATCTATAATCTCGCGATAAAACGTTGGAGTAAAGAGTTTTATCAGAAATCTTAACCGAAGTCGTTAAAACAGCCGTAAAAATAAAGTTTTAATTTGAACCTTTCATGGTAGACTGTCGGACTCGCTGAAAATATTGCCTATCCGTAGAAATGTCATTGATAGAAATCTTACTAATAAGTTTGGTGTTTCTGATGGATGTTGTAGACGTTTGGATTTTAAGGATCCGAAGTCGAGATAGAAGCTATCTTAGCATCAATCTGGACGTCTTAAGACCCAATTCAGCGCAAGCTAGCGTTTTAAATGAAAAAAAAAATATTGTTGATGCAAAATGTGGTCTATTAAAATAAGATAGAAGTTAATAAAACATTTTTATGACTTATGTTGCTATTTAGCTAAATCGAGTTGCTATAAAAGAAGCAAACGTATTTCTTTATAATACATGATTTAGCTAAACAGTTAAGTTATTATTTTGTTGTTGTGACTCTTTATACGGGTTAAGACTTTTCTATTGCTAGAGTGCGCTGAAATGGCTCTAAAGTAAAAAAATATTTTAAAGTTCAATTACTAAAGATATTACTTACTGGCTTTTTAGCCAAGTTTTTCCTTGAAGCTAGAACATACAAAATAAGCAAAAGAGGTTTTGGAATGTCATCCCCCAAAGGACTAAAATTGTAGTCAAGTAACACTAGGTTTATAAGCCGCCGAATATCTTAAATAACTTATAATAGAAAAAAACAATTAAAAACTATAAACAAAAATTAAGAACTATTGAATTAGAGTCATAATATTTTTAGGAAGATGTTCTAGAAAACGAAACATATTATTGAATTTAACTGTTCTTTACAAACCAGAGAGTATTTTCCCCAGAGTAAATACTAAGTAGAGGTGCCTTATCGTGTTTGTATAGTAGATAATCATCTGAAGATAGCGGGAAGGACAGCGCGGGGTGTTCCGCAATACCTTTGCAAATTATTTAAAATAAGTAAAATTAGAATTTTTTTTTTCTATCCGTTTTCATATTTGTTTTTTAACTATTGTATCAATAGTATGTATGTAGCTTCTACAGTAAATACAATTAAAATACGTGCGTTAAAGCTTTACAGAAATGACGTCAGGACTACATTGAATCATCATCATCAGCCTATACAACATTATTTTTTGTTTAAACGAAAATCGAAACACGTGTCAAATATTTTCATTTAAGGAATCCGTATAAAAAAAATTAAACTAATATCTTGAAAACTCATGAAGTTACAAGCTTTTTATGCTGTCCCGTTGTCCTCGTGCGAACGTGGTCACAAACCGACGCGTGCTGTGATAGGTGCGCTGTGACCTTGCGCCCTCTCGCATCCACGTGACAAGCTATGCGCGCGGCCGCCGGCGCACAGTGAAATTGTTTTTAGTAGGATGTACTTTATTTGAGACATTGTAAATATTATTTGGTCAAAATGTAACAAGGTATAAAAAGTACTGAAATCGATTCTATTACTGATTCTGAGCAAACAGTTTTCAGGTTTCGTATAAACAAAAACTAACGTTGTATACGCTTCCACTGCTGGGACACAGGCCTTATCTCAATTGTGAGATAGTGTGGGTCATACAACATACACTACTACTACATTGAATAATCGCATGCAACATTAAATACAAGTTATGATTTTTGCTTTAGGGTATTTCTAGTCCCTAAAAGTTAAAAAAGAAATTTATAAATTACCTCATATTTGGGTAAGGTAGACGTCATCTGAGACTAATAAAACCCTTTTTTGCATGAGGGAAAAACACATTTATGCGCACCGCCCATGGGAGAATGGGTTATGGGGGACCCATTGCCCATCCTACAAGTCTCTTAGTACCTCAGGGATAATTAGGTTCATTATTTAGATCATTCAACTTTATAATTTAACTCGATTCATGTCACAAACATCTCTTTCACTAAAATCTTATTCCGAAGTTGTCAGTTTCACCCAAAACCCTAAAATTGGATTTAGTTTAAGGCAAATTGTTTATTGTGTTAAGTTCATTCTTTCTGCCTTATACAACGGTTTAGTTATTTGCTTCATTTTGATGCTGATAAAATATTTTTTACTTTTGTCTTAGATAACAAAACGTTTTGGTTTTGAAAAGCCACTAAGATTGTTGAGTAAAAGAGGTGTAGCAAATAAGATTTCACTCTTTGTTGAAATCAATTCTATAAATAAATATTCGATATAAATATAATTTGTGTATAAGTCTGAATACTGAAACTGTGAGCAGTGGCTTCAAGTTTCACTTTTATATGCGTGAATTTGAATCTCGGCCACAGATTATTAAATAGTTACTAACGTTATCTCGGCGCACACCTATAGATTTTTCCTTGTGCCTACTGCGTATTCACCACGAGTTCGGCGGTTACAGGTATCGGTACTGAAACGGTTCTGCAGCGTATGGACAAAAAGTTGCAAGTTTTAAACACCATAAAACGGCGTAAGTTGGAGTATCTCGGACACATACTTCGCAACAGTAAATACGGATTGCTTCAACTCATCATCCAAGGCAAGATTCAGGGACGCCGTAAACCAGGCAGACTATATGTGCTATAATACGAGCCAAAATTGAATAAATGAATTTGATTCTTGATTCTTGAGACGTAAAACAACTTGGCTTAAAAATTTGAGACAGTGGTTCGGTATGAGCACGAGATCCCTGTTCAGAACAGCAGAAGATAAAGTGAGGATTGCCATCATGATCGCCAACCTCCGGTAGGAGACGGCACCTAAAGAAGAAGAAGGTATCGGTCATGAGAAACCTGCACACATAATGAAAAAACTTTCCATCGCTTTCATAGGGTAAGCCAATAAAACACTAATGTTATGCGTTTCAGTTTGCTTAATGACAAATAATGAAAAAGCTATCATTAAAACCAAGCATAGCAAATGCAAATTCGTGGTCACAAAAAAGAATTACCTAAAAGAAAAAAACCGACACATACTTTTCCGACCCGAACCCTGAGATCACATGGTTTAGATGGCAGTCGTTCCAAATATGTAATAATTGGTCTTGCCTAATCCTGGGGGCTTAGACAACATGACATCGCTTCATAGCTGGCGACTTTTGCCAACTCCAATTTGTATGGACTTGACAGATGCCATAGAAAAGTCACGTATTGAAAGTATGGGATTTGACATTCGCTATCGCAAATTGAGCTATAACGAACGTCATAAATGCCGCTTGTCTAGGGGGGCTGGATAATTCAAAACTCACGGAGAAAGAAGTTCGTAATTATCAGTTTAGAGCCATCGATTCGTCGTCTATCCAATTATGTTAAACACAGCCTCCGCCTACGCGTAATTACGTATATATGTAGTATATAATTACGCATCACAGCAATTACGACATGACTGGGAATCCGATGTAATGATAACGCGGCCGCAAGCAGCGACCCTCTGACCACAGGCATGAGGAATGTACGCCCGGAACTTTCATTCAGCTGTGTAATCTGATCTCATATTAGGTCAAACTAGGAGTACTTACCCTTCACTATAGGATATGTAAAAGCGCGTTGTAAGATAAACATCTTGCACTGAACATCTTAAACATGCTTGTATAGAAACTTGGGAGGTAGACTTTGCAAAAACGCGTCAGAAATCTAAAAAGTCTTATTATTTACCTGTAGATGCATACTTTGATAAATTACTATTGAAAGGGCGTTGAAGATTTTGGTTTGGGATATAAGCCACCAAATACTTTATTTTGTTTAACTTTAACATCTTTAAAACGTTATCCTTTACGGGATTTCGTCTAATGGCATTTTATGTTTGTATTGATACTAAGTATCCATTTTTAAAAGAATTATAAAAGAACGCTGTTTTAAAAAAAAATGAAAATGGTGGGACTAGTAGTCAACCCAGCCTCCATACAAAAATCTTTATACCACTTTACTGCAGACTTCGACTTAACCATCTTCTCATGGGAACTGAGCTGTGTAACCTATATATTTTTCCATGATCAATTTAGGCATGACCAAACAGAGCTACTTATTAATTTTAATATTAGAATTGATTATTAATAAATAGGTTAGAGTTACACTAGCCTTCCGCCCGCGGTTTCACCCGCGCGTAATTTCTTTGTCAAATATCCCCCCTTCCGCCCACATTTCCGGGATCAAAAGTAGCCTATGTCACCCGGGGATAGTGTAGTTTCCAACAGTTAAAGAATTATTTAAATAGGTTTAGTAGTTACGGAGCCTATTCAATACGAACAAATAAACGATCAAATGTTTCTTCTTTAAATAATATTAGTATAGATAAACTACACTACCCTGTTACCTCTACCCTTTGAAAGGTAATATAAATAGAACTGCATTTAAAGTAAACAGCATTAGATTATGTAATAGAGTGACGAACATGTCAGCATTTAAATGAGGCTAAGCGTTTAACATTGCAACTGGCTGCATCATTTGCATCCAAAACACAAAAGCAGCATTACGGGAGTACCAATCCGTTGTACAGTTCACGTCAAAATGCTATGACAAAGTTTATACATCTGGCTATAATTGTTCACCCTTGCAAACAAGTGTAAGCTACTGGTGGGTTCACTTACAATGTTCTTTGTGCTACGATAGAAAAGTGTACATAAACATGTCTGTTCGTATGGTTCTGGGTAATTCTATGTATTATGTATACTGGATGACTTTTTTTACCGTCAGGGAAATTTGTCGTGTGAGATAGGTAAATGATATAGATGACAAATATGACAATAGCATGATTACTTAAAAAAAACATTTTTTTAAATAAATTACCCATACTCATCAACCATCTAATTCTAAGTTAATTTTGATCAACATAACATTTAAAAATAATTGTAAAAGATAACTAAAAAACACAAAACTGTCTATGAAATCGCCCGAATTTTACTCGGGCGCGTTTAGTCGCAAAAATATTGTTTTTTTAATTTATCGTCGCCTATATCATTTACCATCATACACGCAAATTTTGCTGACGGTAAAAAAAGTCGTCCAGTATAAGAAAGTATTCAGCTTATTTAATGTTTCATTAAAGGCAAATGCCTACCTAAATAAAATAAATTCTTCGTCTCAGTGATGGGTATTGGCTAAATCATTACACGCTTGCCATATAAAAATTGCTGACCGTAAAATATACGGATGGAAGGTTATTTATTTATTTAATCATCACCGTTTTTTTATACTAGGTCAGTTGGCAGACAGGCGCGCAGCCCACCTGATGGTAAGCAGCCACTGTGGCCTATTCCATTGAGGAACGCTCACCTGGAAATGTCCCTCAATGTGCTGCCAAACTGTAGACTCATCTGATCTTTAAGCCTCTGATTTCAAGTGTAATCGGTTTAATTTTATTTCATTCCTTACACAAATTAATATATTACTAGCCTTTCGCCCGCGGTTTCACCCGCACGTTATTTCTTTTTTCAAATATTCCGCCTTCTTCCCACTTCGGAGCCCATTCAATACAAACAAACAAACAAACAATCAAATCTTTCCTCTTTATAATATTAGCACTTTCGTGGACAGAAGCGCCCACGGGATTTCTTCCCAACTGACACTACTACGACGCCCACAGGCGTACAGAGGGAAGGGTACCGGAAGTCCGGAATTCTATCAATGTGTACCTTGACGTGTTGTAGAACAGTATACGATGACAGTACGAACGCCGCATTACTTTTGCGGTGACACTACAACATGCTCTCTCTTGTAAAAGTATTAAAAATCAAGCGCCCTCAGACGTACTGCTGTTGCACGACTATAAACTATGACGTCTACAGGCGTCCTGTCGTATCGTTTTTCACTACCTAAACGCCCGTGGGCGTTACTGTCCACGAACGTGTTAGTAAAGATGTCTCGGATCTGTAGTCGACTGTACGTGATGATGAAAATCAGTGAATGAGATTTAATCAAATCTCACAATAAAATCTGGGATCGCATAATTTATTTTCCAACACGTGACTGTGATAAATTAGGCCAAATAAATTATATCAAGAGTACTGAATTCTGTCAATGACGTGAATTGCGTGTTCACTGTAATGCGGGAACATTAAACATAATTTATTATAATTTGTTGAAAAGTAATATTTTTGAAACGTTATTGTACTTACATTGGCGCACTGCGCTTTTCACGGGTTTTCAATGCGTATTGAAGAGGAAATTAAAAAACATGTTATACGAATCTTTAAAGTTGTACTGCTTTCTGACTTTATTTATGCATTTATTTAAAACTAGTCGCGTGTAATTTTTTTTATATGTCTCCCTTCCCCCCATTTTTCCGGGATCAAAAGTACCCTAATCTATGTAATATGTCACCCGGGGCTAGCGTAGCTTTCCTACAGTAAAATAATTATTCAAATCGGTACAGTAGTAGCCTATTCAATACAAACAAACAAATAAACAATCAGATCTTTCCTCTTTATAATGTTAGTATAGATTCAACTCTAAGATTGGTATTCGTTTTTTATGTAAAAGGAACATTAATTGTTATGACTTTACTAATTGCGGTTTTTTTAAGTCGCGAGTTTTAATGCTGTCGGATTTAGTTTCTTATTTAACTGTCAGATTAAAAAAGATGTTATCGCTTGTGTCAAATTTAAAAAATAACAAAAAATTTTGATAGCGCTAGCGAAATGCGCTTACTTCAAATTGTATGGATTTGACAGGTGCCTTAGAAAAGTGACGTGATCAATCGATATTGAAAGTACGGGTTTTGACATTCGCTATCACAGACACAAATTAAGCGATAACAAACGACATAAGTTCAGGTATTTTTAAATTTATAAATAAAGCTTTTATCTGTTGTTAAAATAGAAGGTATGGCTTAATGCGTCGTTTAAAGTGCAAGATTCATTGTTCAGCAAGGAAATGTTTCAACAAGTATAACTTATAGTTACGGGGAGTCCCTTATGGAAAAAAGCTACGCTCTTTCTCTTAAAATATCTTTTGGTCAAAACGCAATCAATAGAAATACTGATTCCAGTTAAAACCATTTATTATGGAATCAATCTCGACTGCTGAATAGAAGCAATTTGCTCTCGCGCTGAAAATTCCAACGCGTATTGTGCTTCGCGCACAAAAGGTGATGTCCAAAAAAAAACCCAGAATCGACAGGAATGAAATGTGTACCAATGGATTGGCATTAAAATATAATATAATGTTGCCAAAGCGGCAACCCTGAAATCGTTATAGTATAGGAGCTAGGAGCAAAATAAAATAAGTAAGAAATTCGTATAAAACAATAATTAAAATAAGTTTACATCATGTTGTTGCTTAATATAACGTTGTTTTAATGTTGTATCACGTGTGTTATACATGATAGGTATCATTTACACATTTCACAAGCAACAGCAACATAATAACAACAGCATATTAAATCACAACATAAAAAAGACTGTTTTTTGTATATATTTTTTCTTTTGGCCCATGGATACTACAATCGTTATAGTACTGTGTGTATTATTGGTAATTCTGTGGCTAAAGATTGCAAATAAAATAATAATTGGTATAGTAGAGGAGCTAAAAGCCAAAAAAACTAAGTTAAAAATCGTTTAAAAATAATAAAAATACGTTATGTTGTGGGTGTGAATATCGTTGTTCTTATAATTATGCATATCATTAAAACTTATCAAAATAAGACTTACATTATAGAAATAAATGATTTAACAACAACTGCTGATACAACCTCATTACATATCTTTAACATGATTTTTTATGATGTTGCTTTTGCTTGTACATTCATGTGTAACACAAGTTGTTGTGGATTAGAATGTCGTTGTTATTATAGGTAATTGTAATATTATTAAAACTTATCACAATAAGACTTACATTATGAAAATAAATGTTTAACAACGATATTCTCACCCACAACATGGCTCTTAGCTCCTATACTATACCAATTATTTTTATATTTGCAATCTTTAGCCACAGAATTACCAATAATACACACAGTACTATAACGATTGTAGTGTGTATGGGCCAAAAACAGAGTCTTTGTTATGTTGTGATTTAATATGATGTTGTTATTATGTTGCTGTTGCTTGTGAAATGTGTTGATGATAATTATCATGTACAACAAAAGTGATACAACATTAAAACAACGACAAACTTATTTTTATTACTGTTTTATACGAATTTTCTACATATTTTGTTTTGCTCCTAGCTCCTATACTATAACGATTTCAGGGTTGCCCCCTTGGTAACATTATATTATATTTCAATGTCAATCCATTGATATACATTTCATTCCTGTCGATTCTGGGTTTTTGTTCCATACATTTTTGGACATCTCCTTTGGCTAAACGTATTCGACACATAGTATCGCTAGAGAATTAGGTTATGTGAACGGCATGCAAATTGACATCAAAGTTGAACTTTGTTAAAAATGTTTTAGTTCATGAACGAGATCGAATTTCCTCGTATGTAGAGTGGAACGAGGTTTATTTAGTAACAGCTCTATAGAGCTGAACAAATAATAAAAAACAATTTACATCTCAATTCTAAACTATAGTTTAGAATTGAGCTGTAAATTGTTTTTTTAGAATGTTTTGTTCTCTGCCGGCCATTCACTCTGAATTGCTGTTAAAATAGGACACGTGCAAAAGAATTTATTTATTAATCAAGTTGCTTGTCGAAGTCAAAAGTGAAAATGCTTTGACGTTTGACTTTTAGTATTTTGTTTACACTAGGACTTTTTTTAAATTCAATTGCCAAGCTACCATGCTAGTTATATTTATTAATAGTTTACCTTTTTTGATGACTTTTTCCCATGTAATTAATCTTCTTTAATATGAGAGAGCATAAAAGGAAAGACTCCTTTTAGTAAAATTTAGTAAATTAGAAGAACATAGTAAATTGAGACTGTATAAAAACTAACCGGACTCTCTTTACTCGTTATCTAAAATATGTTATGTTCATCCTAATTTTTTCTTTTAAACTTAAATCTTGCTAAATAAAACTAGTTTTTTTTCACCGCTCCTGTACTTTTACCTCTTTTAAAAGGATAAAACGTAATCCTCATCCAAAAGGTGCTTAACCACATCCAACATTTCCTACGGGTAAATAAAAGTATCGCGTTGGCACCCGAGCCCCGCACGTCCGCCAAGCGAACTAGCCCAGTTAAGGCCAATTATCATCCTGGCCAGCAAAGTTCCCCGGCTTCCCCCGCATTATCCAACTCGCGTAGGTCTAAGTGTTTAATTACTCCGCCTTTGTTGTTATAAACAGCGGCATCGGGCTTGGACCGCATCTGTGGTGTCAACCGACATAAATTGCTGACCGAACAGCCCCCGCCTAAGCAAATTCACCCGGTCCCCTCTAATCTGACACTTTTAAATGGATTACTTCGGAAGTTAGTCGGCACAGATGGCATAGAGCTTAGCGTGGAGATTCCGGGCCATTCGCAACTTGTCAGCCCATCGGGCGGGACTTAGCTCTGACTGCGCCTAAACTGTATGATACTGCGCAGAAAAGGCTTCGAACGGAGTTGAATTGCTATAAAAGTCAGTTACGTCTGCGGGTTTAGGACGTCACCGGTCGTTTTAAAATTTTTCGGTTATAGTTCTTCATAAATGTAGTCGCGACAATGTTATACCGGATCTTCCCAAGTCTTAAACGTACTTTGCTCAAGTAATAGTACCTATTCGTAAAATAAAATAAACCTCTAAAGCAACAATGTTATATGGACTTCGACTTTTGCCAATCTCGCCAATGGTGATATCACCTATTTGAAATCAAAATATTCTGTATTTGTGTAAGCTTCAAGATGCCAAGATAAGTGCACTTTTTATCGTCAATATCATAATTCAGAGTGACTTTACCACTATCAACGGAATAATGCTTTCAATCTATTTGTGAAATTCTCAGGTGATCTTCTATTGAACCACTTGCAGAGTCAGTCTTCAAGGCATAGAAATATCTGGACTCCAAATCCGATATCGTATGTCAACCATCACACCAACATTCGCCAGAATTTATAAACAATCCCCTAAATTAAACCATTCTAAACACCAAGGCTGTCTAAAGGATGAATTATTACGATTGCGTTGCAAAACATAAGTGCAATTACACCATGGATGCGAGCGGCAGTGCCGCAGGAGCGCGCATTTAATTCAACTTGCTGCCGCTTCAACGCTACACGAGAGCCGCTAAAGAGCTGCGACTAGAGATGCTCAGTTATTTGTTGATATCGATGTTAATATTTGGCCTTTAATATGAAACTAATATGTTGAAAATCAAATAAGTAATGTAACGCACGCTATATAGGGACTCGAGACCTGGCGCGACTCCTCGACCAATCGCAGCGTGCCACGCTCGCACCGTGCCGCGTCGGCCAATCGCAGCGCGTTAATACGATAGACTGCGGCAGCGCTCTGCAGCACTGCCACGCGATTGGCCGACGCGAGAAAAAGGAGTGGACGTTTTGATTTCAAATGAGAAAAGTCGTTGGGAAAAATATCAAATTATAATTCTAAGTACGAGGATCGACTTATTATCTATTTTTTTAATATGAAAATACTTACCTATCGCGAAAATACAACACAAAATGTGCAAGACAACATTTTCATGTTTTGAATGCTGTCTGCATAATTTACCATAATTTAGTTTAGTTAGTTGTTACCCTTGCTGTTAAAAATTAAATTTTCAGATTGATTCACTTGGCTATTGTGATATTAATACAAAGCTCACGGGTAACTAAATCAGTTAAAGCTTAGGTGCCATTACACCATGGATTTACACGCGGCGGCAGTGCCGCAGTAGCGCGCAAGTCGCTAATTATATTTTTTAGTATCGCATAAAACAAACAACTAATACGTGTATAACTATAGGTACAAATATTTCACATGAAATTTTGTCCTAGGTATTATTAAACTACCAGGGATCTAGAGTCAAGTATGTACCTACGTTTTGTTTACTTTAATACAATCGATATTGTCATCTTCCCGACACATCATCGCAACACTAGTTGCGAGTTTCACTTAGATAAATGCTTGTTAATGAAACAGATGTTAGGTTTGCGACTAGTTTGAACATTGCTGTTTCGAAAACTGGTGATTTAATAAAAGCACTCGATTGATTTTCCTTTATCCTCCAGTAATTATTTATTTATCTAAAAAAACTTTATTGACCACACAAATTGAGTACAAAAGGCGGACTTAACGCTTAAAGCATTCTCTACCAGTCAACCTTTGTGAAAAACGAAATGCTTGAAAAAAAAGCTTTTAAATACATATAACCTTTTAGTTTCTTTCCTAACCTTTTTTATACTTCTTCTGTTGGCAGACACGCAGCCCACATGATAGCAAGCGGCACTTCACGAGGAAGTGTCACCCCATGTGCTGCCAGACTGTAGGCTCATCTGATCTTCGAGCCTTTAATTTCAAGTGTACTGGGTGTCTTTTCACAAATCAAACAATATTTTTAATAAGGCTTAATACATTTACTGACTTAGTCTGATGGAAAGCAAAAGAGTCACATCACCAGAAAATCACAATTACTTTGACATCAGAGGCAGTCTCAACCTTTAAAAATACTGTGAAATAGGAATGATTTAACGCTTTTGGCTCTCTCTATTGCCGCATAAAACCGTTTCAGATCTAAAGGTGGGTCTATGCTTACGAGCCGAGCACGAGCCGCGCACGAGCGGAGCACGAGCAGAGCCGCTCTGCTCGCGTGACAAGTGTGGACACACAACGAGCCTGCACTGCGAGCGCGATGCAAATCTCTTTGTGTTCATCAAAAACCCGACAATCGCGGAGCACAGTCGAACACGAGCCGAATATTCGAAGCGCGCTCGTTCGAGGCTCGAAATCGGTCCACAGTACACGAATTTTGGATCGGCTCGTGCTCCGCTCGTGCGCGGCTCGTGCTCGGCTCGTAAGCATAGACCCACCTTTATAAACTATACTTTTTAAATTGAATAATTATTTCTTCATTAAAGAAATGATTTGTATGGGCCCTTGATTTAGAATTCAACTACATAGAATACATGATTAAAGATATGGGTGTTCGCAAAGTTTACTCAAAGAAAACCAATAAAACACAAAATTACAGACTTGATCATAATGAGCCTGTCGTAAAATCGTTAGAAACTCTCAACAATACCTCGCCGTTCATTATACAGCTGACGTTTGACGAGTCTAGGCCAAAGCTTTGTTTAAATTTCCCTCAGGATTCAGAGTTCCCAAGTATTTTGAATTATATACCCTATTTACCATCCTTTTTTATGTTATATTTGTTAGCAGAGTCAAAATTTGTGCTGCAGACAATTCTGTTGAGGAATAATATTTAATTTACGAGTTTATTTCTCATGTGGTGCAATACTGTCAGAATTCGAAATCAAAAATATTTTTATTTATATTTTGCTTCTACCAAGAGGGATAAAATTTTTAACCGATCTGTGAACTACGACCTCCCAGATCACGACCCACTAACGAGGTGCGAATCGAACAAAAGTTTAATTAAGTCAAGGGCTTCCACTCGTGACGTCACGAACTGGCTATCTCCTCTAAATCAATAAGCCTACATTCCTTTTAAGATACTTCCCACGATTTTACGGGTTATTCACCAACTCGATACGAGAGAACTGGACACGCGTGTCCGGTTGGTGAAACTCAAAATTAGTATCTGTTATTATTTACTAAACATAATGTTTTTGTAAGGTGTTCGGTAACGGTTCTCCCAATTTTCATTTTACTTGTATATTCTCTCGAGAAAGGTAGCTGATTCTAAATTACAAAGTTACCTTTACAACGAAAAAATCGCTTGAATTGCGTCTATACAAAAGTGAACGTTTTGTATAACCAATTACAAAACTCTGTACACATTATGAAAAAGAGTGGAGCGTACAATTCACGCAAGGTTAGGACAAAAGGTCGTTAACTTCACGTATGCCACCACTAGAGATGGGTTGCACCCGTCTGAAATAGGAAAAATAAATACCTTCGGTAATTTTTCCACGCTGCTGAGCTGTTGTGGCGTATTATGCAATCGCTTCGCAAGCGTGCATCTTTGAAGCTTACACGAATAAAGGATATTTCTTCTTTCTCGATTTTTTTAGTCCCGATTTTATTAGTGTACGTTAACACCATGATCCAGCCCTAAAGTGAGCTAGGTAATTTAGTGTGAAACGTAGGTAATTTTTAATCAAGCCCTATTTTCCTAATACATAAGCTAGTTGTTCTGGGCTGTATACCCCAGGTATCCTGTTTTTAAATTCAAAGAATTCGTAATGGGGTTTCCCTGTTCGGAAATATAGTCAAAGTGTGAAGTCCAGAAATTGCGGTGTAAAACGCACCCGGTGGTTTGATTAATAAATGTCTCACACACATCACTATATACCCGTGACAGCCGTAACACAATCCAAAAATAGTTATAAATTCAAACGTGGAATAAAACGGGCTAAATGAAATAAACTCAAATACAGCCAAGTAATAATTAGGCAAAATGTTCGGCCAGGTAAGCGGGCATTGTCGATTCGCAGCACGCACTAGGGGTACGGTCGCTCTATCGCCTTACCGGCCACTAAATAAGATCACTTAAATTCCATCCCCGTATCCTTACACCCTGATAGTACTGTTAGTTCTGTTCTCTGTATGAACGTCCGCGGTAATTACACAAAGAAAAGGTAAAAGAAACGTTTAACCACGGAGCTGCCGGTACACATCGTATAGGCGTGGTTTTAACGTGCAGAGTTAAAAATTCTTTTCTGTGTTCTTTGTGGTGGAGCTGGAGTTACGTGTTGCAGTGCATAGCTGTATGTATATTTGTTTCTTTAGTGTATTAGCGATTGTTAGGTACGGTTTGATTTGCAATTCTGCATTATTACTTTCTAGCCTTTCGCCCGCGGGTTTTCCCGCGTGGGCAATACGAGCCTGATGGCATATTTTGCAAAAATGTACTTGCCTCTTCAGTACTCAAACTATTTCGGTAACCAAAACACGGTATCTGTGTCCGTGCTGAAAGTTGCTAGCTATATTCCAATAAATACTAGCGCCGTAGTCTGCGCGCAAATACAAATCACCTCCTGAGGTATGAGCGCGGCGGGGCGGGGGAGGTAATCAATGGACATGAAGGCGGATTGACGGCGCATAATCTGGGGGTATGACGGCGCATACATCGGGGGGTATGACGGCGCATACTCGCATTTGCGCGCAGACTTACCAATCTTATTTATTTTGCTATTTGTAGCAAAATAAGAAACCAACAATTTCCTTATTAACTTAGAAAAGCAAGATCATTTAAAATGTATAGAAAGAAAATGGTATGAATGAACCTCTCACACACAGACTCGGAATTACCTAAATTTATTGTTACTACTATCCACGTTATTAAGTTTAGTGTTCCTAACGGCAAAGGAGATAGTTCCATTCTCTGAGGATGAATAGAACATCTTAAGTAAGTAATTTACTTTTCTTTCACTGCGAATGGAAGAACTTTTAATATTTAATTATATTATGTCTTGTTTAAACGCCTACTCAATGTGTATTATTAGGTAATGTAATGGTTTGAAGTATGAAGTCAAGATTTGGTAATTTATTTCCTACGTCAAAAGTTATGATTTGTTGCTTGACAAAGAATTTATTTCCTAGACATAATATACATAATTAATTGTAACTTGTAAGTGATTGTCTTTTGTTTTTTATGAAAATAAATATATTTTATCTCTTGTTAGGCCTTGCAGTATCGACAAATTACAACATTTACTGTTCTGGGAATATACACTAAATACTACTACGTTTTTTTAACGAATATATTATGTTTAGGCTTTAAAAAAATGTAAAATAATGAAATAAACTAAACTTGTTCCAACCAGAATACCTACCTGTAAAGCTGATACCTGATCTTTCCACTCCATTCGCTCTATCAACATTTATATTTTAACTCAGCACCATTCGAAAGACACAAAAAGCGTTATAAGGAAAAGAAGGTTTCAAAGCGGTGTATTTTTTTATCCCTTTGTGTAGCCAATATCAGGCGTGAACAATCAGTTTCCAGAAACTTCGCCCATTGGCTCGTAACTATTGTCAAAGTTCAGTCCTAAATCGGCTTCGGGTAATCTCTGTTTTTCGTGTATAAGTTACTGTTAAAGTGTGTATCAGACAAAGTTGGAAATGTCTAGATTCCTCTTTTTAAATTTAAAATATCTTTTTATAGTATAGCATTACTTAACTCGAAATATTTAAACGTTACAGACTTCACCGGCTTTGAAATGTCTATCAAGAAGAACCTCCAAGACCTATATAGGATTTTTTAAAGCAGCACATTTTTCTGATCCCCAATCTGCATTTGGGAAGTGTATTGATTGAGCCAGTACTTGTGGTACCTGAGACGGCTTAGTCTACCCAAATTGGGATACGATGTTGACCATTACCAGCCGTATGTAATAAAAATAAAAACAATAGAACAAGGTAATTTTTATTTTTCCTGTATTTTTACTTAAACAGCAGCATTTATATCATTTCAATCTGAACAGTGTATTTTTTGTTCCCAAAATTTTAATCAAAGCGGTATCTTTCAGTCTGAATGGGGAAATGGAATAATTTTAAGCAGTTCCTGCTGTTTTAAGGAATTTGCATATTTTTTTCTTACAGTGAAATTGAGACGGATCGACCTTTTGTTTAATATGGTATGTAGATAAGTCATTGTGAATTTCGCTTGGTAATCTAATGGAAAAAAAGGCTGTGTAAGGAAAATTGGAAATTATAAAGTTATTATTATACACTGAAAAATCATTTATGTAAAAATTATTAATTTTGAAAAGACACCCGGTCGAAAAGACGTGGCTTAACATTGAGAATTAGGTACTATATTGGCAGCTAAACATGGAACGTGGTAGATACCTAGTTTCTCTGGATTATTCCACTTTGTTCACCTGGGTGAATTCACCTGGGTGAACAAAGAGGAATTTTTAGTGTCCTTTGTTCACCTTGGATTATTTCACCTAGGTGATATCACCCACAAAATTCCTCTTTGTTCACCCAGGTGAATTCACCTAGATGAACATAGTGGAATAATCCGTTTCTCTAACTCATGTCTCTATCTACCAGATGTAAGTACGCACTAGAAGGCTTTGAAAAAACGAAAACCTCCGTGGTTTACACACTGTTCCACACAACCTGATGTCTGTTACAAGTCAACACTTAAATACGACGAACTTCACCACCGGTATGTATGTGTCACTCATAATACGTCACGATACGGTTTAATTTCGAGTGAAAACACCTCAGAAGCCGGGATAAACAAAACATCCGCATTTGAAAACTTACGTAGACAATTACACCCGCTCTCGCAGGGAATGTTCTAGAAGAGTGTGCCGGAGTGATTCCGCCGACCGCGCGCTGCTAACTTTGTAGGTTTATTGTCTTCGCCTGAATTAAAAAAGTTTTAGTCAAACTCCTTTTTAATATGTGGTATGTACATACCTTTTCGTGTTAGTATTGTAGAGCCAACGGTTTTGTTTGAGAACTGGGTTTGAATTACTTTTCAGCTCATGTAGTTTCGGCCTAAATTAATGTCCCATTGTTGACTGAAGCCATTGAAATCATGTTTTCGTTACATTGATAGATAGATATGTAGAGGAGAGGTATGGCGTATTTTTTTTCGGGTTCAATTTAAGTTTAATTTAATTTAAGTTAATTAATTTAAGTTTAATTTATTTTAATTTAATTTGGTTTAATTTATTTAAATCATTCGTTTCTTTATAATATCATCTAGGCTTTCGTTAATGATGGTTTAGATTATAGGGCTCTGTAATGAGATTTTCATAGACTCCTTATATTAAATATATATTCATATTTTAATCAACTGAGAGGTTTTTTTTAATACATGATTTAATATCGGCCCTTAAAAAAAAGTGATAATATGTATTGATCTTGCATAATAATCGTTTTTATAAATAAATAAATATATAATAAATATATAAGCCATATAATAAATATATAAGTCATGTTTTAGAAGACACCTTAAAAAACATGCAGGTAAAAAATTGCCATATGCAGAATGTTTCAACTTTATAACGCAAAGGAGCACCTACTGTGAAAACTTTGAGAGAAAATGCATTTCATTTTACGAGCGCAGTCAGAACTACGTAGAACATGATAAATTGCTTAAATTAAGCCCGTTGATATTATAATAACCACCAATAATTAATTAATTGGATAATGATATGATGGCCATTTGCACTGGTTTTAACGTTGTATGTAAGACTAGGTTTCCGCCCGCGGTTTCACCCGCGCGTAATTTCTATCTTCAAATATCCCGCGGGAATGAGACGTTTTCCGTAGGAATTTTATAGCCTATGTCCTAATCCGGGTAATAAACTATACGTGTGTCAAATTTCATCTAAATCCGTTCAGTCGTTTAGGCGTGTGATTAAGTAACAAACATCCAAACATCAAGACTTTATAATATTAGTAGGATATATTGTTTGAAATTTACTGTCGAATAAAAGTGGCCCGGTGCTCCCAGACATTTCCATCCCATGTTAGTAACGTGAATGTTAGTTGTGGATGAGACTCGAACCCACGTACGACTCCGGCGACGAGGCAATAATCTATAAATCTATAAAGGAAGTGTTACTCACGATGGAACTATCAATATAAATAAGTATTTCAATACAAAGCTCCATTCTATCAATCTTAGTCAGCGAACAAATATCAGATAGGTATTGTTTGTTTCTCTATTCGATTTTAAATTAATATCGCCAAAATGCCAGGTTAGTTTCAAGTAAATAAAAATGAAAAAGTCGAAGACCAATAAACGCGAAATACTAGTAACCCAAGCAAAGCAAAATAATATTTTTATTAAATCCAATTCAATTTTCCAATCCAGACAGAAAATAGTCATTGGAATACTTCAAACCAATTAGTATTGAAAAACATTGACGTGCCCGAGAGTCAAGGAAAATTATATTCATTTAATAATTCCGGAGCCTTCAAAGGCGCTTTCCTTCCGTTTTATATTTAATTTTCTTAATTTTTTCCCTTAAGAAGGTCTAAGTGTATAAAAATTTGGTAATTTTATGATGAGAATGGTTTTAAAACACGTCTGTAAAATAACAAGTCGTTTTTATCTTGTATTGTAATAGGCTTAAGGCCAATTCCCGGCTACCGTCTAATCTCAACAGTTTAACAGCAACGGTAAACATACTTGCATGCATGCATATGCATGTACCTATATGTTATGCATAGTATCAGCCTATTTACTGTCCCACTGCAGGGCAAAGGCCTCCATCCTTGAAATCAAGTTATCGTTACAATGATGGGTTCTGGCTTAATCACCACGCTTGCCAAATGCGGGTTGGTGATCACAAACCCGAGCTGTGTCCAAAAAAACCGACATAAAGTTAGCTCGATCCGGGAATTGAACCCAGGACCCCGAGATCACGGCTCGGTGCCTCGGTACTTAAACCACTAGACCGTCGAGGCAATTGTGTTTGCTCTGCGCAGGAATCTGTTAACAAAATTTGACCAATGAGGAATCGTTGAAAATGATTTAATTAAATAGTTTCAGAGACTTGAATAGGCAACAGAAAACGCAAAATGTAACGGCCATCAAGTAAAACACCTACAAACGCCATTATTCCTCGAAAAAAAATTTAATGTACACTTTCCGTGCGCTCCCTGCAAATCTATTGTTGCAACACGGCGAGACCCTTTGTTCTGCATTCAAGACCCAACCATGTATTTCATTTCCCATAACATTTACATACACACACGCAATTGTTTCCCGTTTTCTGTTGCTACAGCGAATTTATTGGACAATAGCGGGCAATGAGAAGTGAAATTGTCGGGCTAATAATTGTTGCCAGTGGACCCGGTGCAAGGATGCGCTGAGCTAACAATTGCATTAACATAGAACTGCTGTACCGTGTACTGATTTTTCTCGACGCTGTAGGAATATAAATAAAGGTCTGTCTATCTGTAACTTCATTGTATGGACGTACTTTGTAAACGATTTGTTGTATTCTGTTAATGTGAGCTGCACATTTAGTACAACCCCGGTTTTACTGTAAGGTCTGTGGGCAAGATAATCACTTTTTTATTTTAATTTATTTGGGAAACATGTATCCACCTAATTGACGGCTAACCGCCACTGTTTTTTCATACCACATCAGTTGCCAGACAGACACGCAGCCCACCTGATAGTGAGCGGTTACTGTGCCCTATTCCATTGGCAGATTTTTATTTATTTACGCATGGTCCAATGTCAGCCACTCTTCTGATCTTCGAGTGTTTCGTTTAAGTGGCTTTCACATCTCTATTGCCGAAACTTAGACGATAGAAGTAAAAAAAAGGTGTTTCTACTTTATAGATTAAAAAAAAAAGACCATATGTACATACAATCGGTAAACTAAATAATTTAGTCTCTCGTCAGCAAATTACTTACTGTTTAATTTGACGAAAACAGCAACAGTGAATTCAATAATCTTTGTACTCAGGTGACCTTAATCATTCTATCATCTTGGTTAAATTTCGTGCCACACATTTTTTTAGAAATTAATAAGTGTGTCTGGCGCTAACTTGCTCTGTATGAAATTTATATATTCTTGGTACATATCTAAAGCTACTAATATTATAAATGCAAAAGGGTGTTCGTTTGTTTACCATCTTTTCACGTCGCAATGTAGCAACGAATCAAATTGGATTATGCTAACTTGCTCTGTATGTAATTGATATATTCTTGGTACATATCTAAAAGTGTTAATTTGTTTAGCTTCTTTTCACGTCACAATGTAGCAACGGATCAAATTAAATTTTATTATTGAAATAGATTATCCTGGAAAATCATATTACGGAATAACGTCGTATATTTTCTGCGGGCGAAGTTTAGGGCAGAAGGCTAGTATCATAATTCAACACACACAATCTACTATCTTATTGGAAGGACGGTTTAGCCATTTGGGTCCCAAAACCCGAAGATCGTGGCTTCGACTTTTGTTTTTACACATGACGCTTTATAATATTGAAATATTTTGGAAACCAATTTTCTAAAAATAAAAAGCTTAAACATCAAAGAAGCAGTATGACAGTATATTGACTAATTCAAATGGCAATAAACCAACTAAAGTCTTATCAAAAATACTTTCACTGTATGTGCTCTACACTTTACATAATTTCGATACATATTATATTAAAATCTCAAAGTAAAACATATTTTAGGTACTGCCCATTGAGTTAAAAAATAAACTATAAAAATATTCATAAAACGAATTCATAAAACGAATACCAGATTTTTCTATTAAAGTGTTGCGGCGTCGGCATTTCGTATGCAGTTGTAGCAAGTTGAACTTCACTCCGGTATAAAATCACTCGCAATGTTTGCTGTTCCATCTACGGTAGTGGGTAGTCGCCGCTCGCGTCCACAAAACAACACTATCGCTAATGCAACCTCCGCTAACAAGCTTCTAACGCTATTGGCGCTTGTTACACTCACTATTTTAACAGTTTTTGATATCAGTTTTTGATTACAGGGTTATAAAGTGTCGAAGGGCTTAACAACTTTTTTTGGGAAGGTTTCTACAACATATTATTATTATCAAGTTGAACTTCACTCCGCTATAAAATCACTCGCAATGTTTGCTGTTCCATATATCCACGGTAGTGGGTAGTCGGCGCTCGCGTCCACAAAACAACACTACCGCTAATGCAACCGCCGCTAACAAGCTTTTAACGCTATTGGCGCTTGTTACACTCACTATTTTAACAGTTTTTGATATCAGTTTTTGATTACAGGGTTATAAAGTGTCGAAGGGCTTAAAATCTTTTAGGTTTGGTTCTTTTACAAGAAACTAATGTACTTTGAAATTTTAACAATAAGATCAATCACGTCTCTTTCTTAAATTGACTTATAACGTAAGACTGCCTTATAGCGTAGAAGATAGTAGTCGCTTTTAAACTTCAGTTTATGCTTAAAATGTAATGTTATATTTTGTCTTAGGAATTTCTTAGTTTTTAAAGTCTTACCATCAACAAAAGTAAAGATTTCTAAAACATCAGTAGCTTACCTATTATCTAACGGTATCAAGGCGCATCAAAGTGACGCACTGTCGGTCGGCATTTCGTATCTACTTCTAACTCAAAGTGCAAGTAGAACTTCTGAGTATGGAATCACTCGCGATGTTTGCTATTCCATCTAGTATCGGCGCTTGCAAGTTCACAACAACATATCGCTAATGCAGCCGGCGCTAACAAGCTCTAACGCTATGGCGCTAGTTACACTCTCTGTTTTAACAGTTTCGAGATTAGTTTTTGTTTGTAAGTGACTTCTGAACTGACGTGTAAACGCAGTGTTTCGAAGGTGTTAACAACTTGACTGCTTCGGTGTGGGAGGAAATAACTTGCGCGGTTGAATGCGGCGGCCATGTTCTTGGGTTTCTGTTTGGGAAATCTTAGTTATAAATACAATAATCGAAGTCGGGAAGTTGACGATGCTACTTACGTGCGGTTGAAAGTGTGTGCAACAAACGCAACCGTTATAACTATTTTTAAAGACACAGAAAACTGCATGACTAGGCAGTAATAGACAAAATAGAGATTTTATTGATTTTGCGATTAAAAAGAGTAACTATCGTGTTCTTTGCAGTTCTTCTCGTAGATAACAACATTTCTAAGCTGGTGGTAGAGTACTCTGTAACATTGATGATTAATGATTCATAAGTGTGACTCTGAAGCCTTAATGAATAAAGAAAAAAATTAAATATAGGGCACTTCTGAAGCAAATTGTAGTTAAATCGTCATAAACTTATTTACAAGAAACAGAAATATAATTTTTCTGATAGCGATATATCAATCTATCCTATTTGTCAATTTCTCGTTATCAATATTCAGCTTAGTGGCCAACGTATAGATTTTAAAAGAAAAATTTAGGTTGCTACGCTTTTAACCTGCATTAAGAAAATTAATTCAAAAATAACGGTGAAATGCCGTTCGCGCATAGAACATTCCCTGGCTAAACAGTAAACGCAACGCCATAAACGCAGTTTGTAAACTGGCTGAAGTACGTTTATTTTTACAATTTCCGTTTTGAGTGTAAGCTAATAGCAGTGCTCTCTGCCGCTTAAAAACCGCACGCGACATTTTAATGTTGGCTGTTGAAACAATGCGCAATAAGCGGTCGCGGTGCCTGCGGACACAAAACACTGACACACCTATATAAATTTAATGTAAAGTTTGTAGCATAGGTACCTATGCACCATTAGATATAGGGTTAAGTGTGTATTGCCTTTTTTGCCGAGGAGAATGCTTTTAAGCGCTAGAGTTGCAGGCTAGCGAGATCTGCGGCTGGGTGTGGGGCTCTGGACCAGGGATGTTACGGAGCTCCGATTCCGATTCCGTTAAGTCGGAACTTCCGATTATAATCGGAAGTTCCGACTATACTATACTGTAATAATTATTACACTTTCGGTTCCGATTTCAGCTCCGAAACTTTTAAATCGGAGGTCAAAGCATAGCAATACACTACTTTTGGAGTCAATGCATTTGATTTAATCTGTTGTTTAGTTAGAAACGTGTTGATTTTTTTATTGTCTGTGTTAATTTGTTCTTGTAATTAAAATGAAAAATAAAATTACTGAGTGATGTTTTTATTTATTGTCCTTCAATAAAAATTGCCTCTTCTTCTGCCTCTGCATCCGACTTCGATTCCGGTTCCAATTCCGATGAATCTAATTTAAAAACTCCGATTCGGACTTCAGTTCCGATTTTACCTCCGTTACATCCCTGTTCCGGACTAAACATCTTTAGGGATTGGCGGGAAATCTTCTTTGCGGGAAGTTTAAATTTTTCACGCTAAATTGAAATAAATTAATATCTTGCATTAATTGACGTTTAAAGTCGCTAAAAATGGGAAGTGAAAGCGGCGGTATAAGTACAAGTAAAAAAAAGGGCACTAAAAGGCACAAAATGAGTGACCCTTCTTCAGATTTGTCGGACGAAGAACAGCCAAACTTTGCAGTATACAGGAAGACGAATCACGTTCGTACTTACCCAGAAAACTCAGCAAATGCAACATTCTCTGTATTCATAGAAAGTACTAAAGACGAGGAAAAGCTAGGTAATAAAAGCCCAGTATATTTAAACAACATTTTCAGCCGATTCGTAAAAGGTGTTAAACAGCTAAAAAGAATTAATGCTAAAAAGTATGCAGCGATTTTTGATAACCCAAAAAATGCAAATGCACTCCTCAACAATTCTAACTTTTTATTAAATCAAGATTTAAAAGCCTACATTCCAGCTACCCAGGCAGAGGCAATTGGTGTCATCCGGTACGTCCCTACAGAGCTTACCAATAAACATCTTTTTGACAAGCTGGTATCGAGCCAGGAAATATTGGCGGTACGTAGATTTACGAAGAAGACAGAAGAAGGTATTGTGCCTCTACAAACAGTATCAATTACATTCGCAGGGAACATGTTGCCTGACTTTGTGACATATGAATTATGCGCAATGCGAGTAGAACCGTACATTCGACCTGTTCTTCAATGTTACAATTGCTTAAACTTTGGGCATTTGTCTAAATTTTGTAAAAAACCGATAGTTTGTTCAATTTGTGCACAGTCACACTCTTTTAAAGAATGTAACAATTCAGATACGCCATTTTGTGTAAACTGCAAAGGCAGTCATATTGCAATTTCTAAAACTTGTCCAATTAAAAGTCAAAAGATTGAGGAAAACAAACAAAAAATTATGTATAATAACTCTGTTAATTCTCAGTTTCCACAGTTGAACAAGCCATCTTTTTCCAAAGCAGCTTCTGTTTCCAAGCCCAAACAATTAAAAAATGATAAAGACTGGGTACTGCAATTTATAAATAGTGATGTTATGATGAATGCATTTATTAAAACATTCACAACTCTTTTAGACAAAAACAATAAATTACCAGTAAATACACAAAATATAAAAGAAATTTTTATTAAAAATATAAGTATTTAATGGGGGAAAGGTCCTCTATTAAATCTTTAAAAATATGTCAACACAATATTCAGAGTCTTAAACCAAAGTTACCACTGGTAAAACAATATCTTTACTCAAATGACATAGACATTTTAATTTTGAATGAAACTTGGCTTAAGCCTCAGAATAATGTTAATATATCAGGATATACATTATTGCGTAGAGATTCACATAATGGTTATGGAGGTGTAGCTATATTTCACAAAGAGTATATTAAATGTAACCTTATTAATGTTCATTATTCTGATATAATACAAAGTATTGCTATTAAGATCCAAACTAATATAGGAGAACTTAGTATTTTAGGTTTGTACTGTCCACCACGTAGGGGTCGTTTTCCAATTGGAAGTCTTAAGAATATTATTAACAGCTTATCAGCTCCAGTTTTATTAATGGGAGACCTTAACGCACATCATACAGCATTTGGTAGCGTCTACAACAAACCAAGAGGTAATCAAGTGTATGATATGTCGGAAGAATTGAATCTGTTCATTTTGAATGATGGTACTAGCACCACTGTAAATCGTCCAGGTAATGCACCCTCCGCTATAGATATTAGCCTTGTTTCTTTAAGCATTGCTCCTCTCTGTAGTTGGTCAGTCGACTCCGACTGCATGGGCAGTTTACACTTTCCGACTTTGGTGGAAATAGAAATTCAGCCTGATATGTACGATGGTACAGCAGGCTCAACTCGATATTTATATAATAAGGCGAAGTGGGAAGATTATTATACTTTATCACAAAGTATTTTTTCAGATTTCATCATAACAAATAATTGTTTGGAAGATTATGACAGATTTATTGGTTATGTCAATTTTCTGAAATCCAGATGCGTTCCTTTGCACTCCAATTCTTGTTCCAATTCACAACATCCTAAAAAACACAAATTATCACCATGGTGGAATGAATTGTGTTCTGAAGCGGTTAAAAGAAGTAAATTAGCTCTTTTAAATTATAGAAAATTTCCGACTATTGAAAATTATATTATCTACAGAAAAATAGATGCCGAGAAAAAACTTACAATCAAGGAACAAAAGAAACAAAGCTGGATTTCTTTAAGTTCCAGTTTTGATAGAACCACACCCATATCCAGAATATGGAATTTTATTAAAAAGTTTAATAATAGACGACCTAAAAATAACATTAAAGATGATAGTTGGATTGACGCCTTTTTAAACAAACTTGCTTCAGAATCTGATTCAGAACACGACGACTTGAGCCCGTATTTTAATGAAAGTTCTGTTAATTTGCAATTAAATAAACCGTTTACTCAATCAGAATTTGATTTAGCTTTAGATACACGCAAAGATACCACTCCTGGCCTTGATGATATCCCGTACATTCTTATTAAAAAATTACACCCAAACGGTAAAACAGTTTTGTTACAAATTTTTAATAACTTGTGGAACAATAACGTCATACCAAATTCCTGGAAATCTGTATCAATAGTTCCAATATTGAAACCAGATAAAGACCCTCTCTTAGCGAGTTCTTATCGACCAATTTCTTTAGCATCATGCTTAGCAAAACTATTTGAGAACATAATCAAAAATAGATTAGAATTTTTCATCGAATCAAATAATGTTATACCCATGGAACAATATGGATTTAAAAAAGGTAAAAGTAGTGTGGACAGTCTCCTTAAATTTAGTCAAGACATTCAGTCATCTTTATTGAATTATTCTAATCTAATAAGCGTATTTCTCGATATACAAGGAGCTTTTGATAATGTTGACTTAGGTATTCTAATTAAGGTTCTTCATTCATATAATATACCTGGGAAAATTCTTTATTGGATTTATAATTTCTTTCATGAGCGTAAAGTTTATGTGAAATTTAATAATAGTTTTTATGGTCCTAAAATTGTAAATAAAGGGATTTTGCAAGGCGCGACACTCTCTCCATTATTGTATGCACTTTATACTGCTGAAATACATAGATATGTAAATTTAACGAAGGCAAAAGCATTGCAATATGCCGATGATATTGTTGTTTATATTTCACATAGAAATGTCTTACAAGCTCAAATTGAGCTCAATAGTGTATTAAATGAACTATATGTATATTATAAAAGTCTAAACCTAGATATTAATCCAAATAAAAGTTCTGCTATGATATTCTCAAAAACTCATAATGAATCTAATTTAAATGTAAAGATTAATTCCGAAAGTATAAAAACTGTCTCAGAAAAGAAATTTCTAGGTTTAGTGTTTGATGGTAAAATGACGTTTAAGACACATGTAAATAATGTTGTAAATAAAATGCAAAAATCTGTAAATATTTTAAGATATTTAACAAGTGTTAACTGGGGAATGGACCCTAAGATTGTAAATATGTTATTTAAATCTATTGTACGCAGTCATTATGACTACGGGCTCATTGTATATAGTTCTTTTCTTCATAATAATTTAATTCGTAAAATAGAAGTTGTCCAAAACAAAGGTCTTAGATTAATAACTGGAGCTATGTGTTCAACTCCAATTAACTCTTTAGAAATAGAAGCGGGTATTCCACCCATACACATTAGATGTAAATATTTAAGCGAAAAATTCTTTTTAAAGGTTTTATGTAATTCTCAATTTCATAAGGAGTACTTTAAGAACTCCATTTTTATGGAAGAAACACGCAAATTAGATCTTTCAGAAAAATGTGAAAACATAGAAAAGCATGAAAAATGGGAACATGGCTCCTTAGAGGTACAGCTGTTAAAAGCAGTAGTAAATGAAAAAAGAGTGCAAAATAATGAAGAATATCTATTATATACATCCACGAAGAAGCAGGGTTATATAAAGATTTATACAGACGGATCAAAAACGCTTGATACAGTTAAAGCTGCATACTATGACTCTAGTTGTAAATTTGGAAGATGCTTTACACTAGATACAAACACCTCTATTTTTTCGGCTGAAGCATTTGCTGTGAACCAAGCTTTGAAATATATTTTGAATAAAGATACAGACAGAAAATATCTGATAGTAACGGATTCACTCAGCGTAATAAAGTGCCTAGAAACGGTTAAACTGTCTTACAAGAACAATTATTACATAAATAGTATAAGAGAAATATTGAAGCATCTGCAAGATACTGGAAGAATTATAGAATTTTTATGGGTGCCATCTCATTCAGGCATAACTGGAAATGAAACAGTAGACAAATTATTAAAAATACGACATAACATCGAGTTAAATCTTCAAAAGTCTCTTCCACCCGTTCCAATGACCGATTATCAGGCATTATTAAAAGAAAGAATGTATAAACATTGGCATGACGACTGGGAAACTAAGAAAATGTCGAAAGGTTCCTGGTACGCGCAAATACAAACAAAAATACCTAGAAAACCTTGGTACTTTCTACTGAAGACGGCTCCAAGAAAATTTATTGTGGCATTAAATAGAATGAGATTCGGACACGGACGATTTCCAGCGCATTTGAAGAAAATCAAATTGGCTAATAGTGACAAATGCGAATATTGCAATACAGATGAAGTGGCTGATTTAGATCATCTCGTGCTACATTGTCCAGCCTTCACTCTACAGAGATTACTCCTGATAGATGGCTTACTAAAGATTTATAAAACTAAAGAAAATATTCCTCGCCAGTTGCCATCTATCTTGCAGAACATGGAAACATATACATATTTATATACATATATCACAACAACTATAGCAAGCATGTGACAAAATTGGAAAAAAATAAAAGAATGATACAAGCAGAACAGAAGAATTTGGAAAATAAATAAAGAATAATGATTATAATGTAATACAAATAATGAAGATTAAAGAAACTAAAGAATTGGCTGAAATGGACACTGTCTATGGCCGTTAAACCATAATTAAAAAAAAAAAAAAAAAAAAAAAATAAACATCTTTATCCCACTAGCACACTTAACTCCTCTGGTTTCTCCTTCTCATCCAAAGGAAAGTTCGGTGCCCGCCTTATGGCTGTTGACCGATCCATACTTACTCAAAGAATCCAAGGTTCATTTATATCAAGTACACCTCATTAATATCATAATATACACTTATTTGCATACAATTTACTCCATTTGTCATGGTGGTGAAGTGTCCCTCACAGACACATTCACCACCATGGAAAGGCAGTGTCATGGTTAGGCAGTGGCAGCTTAGCATCTAGTGAGTTGCGTGTCTGTCAGCCAACTGGTGTGGCATAAAAAAAATATCTTTCTTTGCCATTACAAATGGATATTTTAATAAGAAATGCCGTTTAATTTTAATTAGGAATTAATTAGGTCTAAGCCCATAAGTTTCGCAAACTTTGAATTTAAGAAAGTTCTATATTACTAAAATAGCTGAATGCATTCGCTTCTGCGTGCTCACGCAGGCTGACAGTCTCACCGCTTGTAAGCTTCTAAGTTGGACAACAATAATGAGTTGAATTTTAGTGGAACTAAGTTTACAACAACATTAGTTCTCCGAGGCCGGCTGCCGCGGCTCCGACTACCCAATACTCATTAATTTTACACGAGCTTCTGGTTAAGACTTTAAGAGTTTCTTTGACGAAATTTCATTTCCTTTTGTACCTATTCTGTTTTATAGTTCTTGCTAGGTGTTTGGGAAGAGTAGATGCAGGAAAGAAGGTGTGGGCGATATCGACAAATAAATAAATATCCCTAGACATTATTCTCACAGCGTCATTTATCCACAAACTAAGCACAGATTGTACTATAGGTGTCAGAAAATGGTTTAACAATCGTTATATACTTTTGAAATGTTTGTACCGTGTGGGGATCGAAACAGGCTTATATTATTTTGTAATCAGTCATCAAACAAATGTCGTCACGTTCTTTGTAAGCCTCTGTGGAACATTGGTTAAAACACTGTCTAAAACCCCTAAGGCAAATAGCATCGTTTTATAAAAAAAAATACGTGTTAGTTATACTAATAAATAAGTAAAGTGTTCCTCAAAAATATTGGTAACATAAAGCTACCTAGCTACACTCTGCCAGGTCAACATTCAAATCCATGTTTAGAATCGAATTCACGACCATTGAGTGTGAAACTGAGCGTCCACTCTCCGTTTAGACGATTCACACAGAAAAACACTGACCAATACAAACAGGTCCACATATTATTACAATGTTTGTATTGTGCAAAGGAATTTACTGTGCTATACGTAATACAGGCGCTCAAGTTGAGATGTGTTTACACTGCAGCATTTTCCATCTAAGCACTGCCTTTATAACAACAGCGGTTAGCGGGGTACGCCTTCACTACGCATTCGTGTGCACTGCGTTTATTTTATCGAATATAAGTAAGTACCTTAGATTTTTGTAGTTTTTTTTTGTATTTGTATCGAATTGTTATATTTCAATACATTAATGAATTTTTCTTCTAATAATTCTAACTAAACTTTTTGGTGCGGTTTCGCTTTATATGGCTAAAACTAAGTAGTCCAAAATAAATTAGCTAGTAGCTACATTCTAAAAATCAAGTCATGGCCATGGAATTTAAAACCAAGTAGGTACAATACAATACTACTGTGGATCAGTTGTCCGATGAATATTAAAAAAAAAGATTAAAAGAAACAAGTTCATTTAGATATAATATAACAATATAAATGTTGTACAGAGAACAAGGCTGAGCCTTTACTCAATACAGGAGCTCAAGTAAAGCTGTGTCTACACTGCAGCATTTTCCGTACAAGCACTATGCGTTTACAACAAATGCGGTTAACTGAGTACGCGTCCTCTACACGTTCGTGTGCACTAGCTTTATATTATCAGGACATTGGTGCCAGATACTATAAGGCTTGCATGTGGCCCTATAACTTTAGACACTTATTGTACAGTCAGCGTCAAAATGATCTGAGCGTTTAAAACCACCAAAAATATCTGAACATTTGACAAAACTCAACCTTACCTCAAGACGTAAAGGTGCATTTTCACCTGTTATGACAGAACTAATGACAACAAACGATATTTACACCTGAAAGTATTGTGCTAAGAGTGGCAACTGTTTTTCGATACGTAATAGAACCACTCCTGTACTGACTCGTCTTGTTCGCTCAAGTAGCGTTATGGTATTTAGACAAATACCCTCACCCTCATGTTAATTTAGTTAAAAGGACAGAATATTTAAGAAAATACTAAAATAATTATGTACTTAGTTACTACGAGTGCTTGTGTTAAACGTACATAATAATTACTAATTATTGTTATCTTGTGTTTCTCAGTGAAAGTGAATAACATGTATTCTGTAATTGAGAAATAAATGTCTTAAACCGTTATTTTTGTCAAATGTTCAGGTATTTTTGGTAGGTTTAAAAGCTTAGATCGTTTTGGCACTGACTGTACTAGCATCGCCTCGTGGCTAGTATATTTATGAACAACCAGCCTTTCAACCGCGTCTATACGACCTTATCCGGCAGGAATGTGATATGTTTCATAGATAAAAAGTAGCTTTTGTCACACCCCAGATTTCACTCAGCAAAAGAAGGACAAACAAATACCTACATTACTTATTTATATTATATATTTATATAGTTTATATAGCACTATCCACAATATAAGACTCGTAAAGGTAGGTAACTCATTTCTGGGGAAAAGTGTGACAATGTTTAATAAGGTACCCCAAGATCTCATTGAATTACCAATACCAAAATTCAAATCAACGCTTAAAAAATGTTTAATGAGGAAAGGTTATTATAAGGTAGACGATTATCTCAACGATAAGAATCCATGGTCACCCTAGCCCGCACAATTTTGTATACAACTTTATTATTTTATTTTGTAACAAATACAAATTTAAAAAAGAAAAAGAAAGAATTACTCCTGAGTTTCTTGCTGGTATCTTCTCAGTAGTAAAAGAAAAATTATTTTTTTTGAACCAGCTCATGAATCATATTCATGATTATTGATTTTTATCTGTGACATTTTTTTATTTTTATTGACTTATTATTAAATTTATCATAATTTTGTGACATGTAAAATTTGACATTCATATGTGCTATAATACGAGCCAAAATTGAATAAAAAAAAAAAAAAAAAAAAAAAAAAAAAAAAAAAAAAAAATTTTTTCCGCTTGGCCCAAAGGTTGGCTGGTAAAGGCCTTAGGTCCGCTTTATGTACCTACTCTTAATTTTTCATTAAAGTTTAAATAAATAAATAAAATATTACTTTATTATCCTATAGGAAGTAAGCACTATCCAAGAAGCCTATGTCTTTACTAAAGATCTAGTCTATGTCACTGAGCAGGTAATCACTACGTTTTAGTCTATGTTTTGGACTGGTCCGATGGTGCATTTGGTAGTGACCCTGCCCTATTCGCCCGAGGTCGTGGGTTCGAATCCCACCCAGGACAAATACCTATGTGATGAACATTTGTGTTTGCTCTGTGTCTGGATGTTTATTTGTGTTTATGATTATAGTTGTGGTGCCTTCGTTGTTTCACAAGTGCCTGCGCTACTTACTTTTGGGTCAGATTATATTTATTGATTTATTTATTTATGTCACACACTATTTTGACAAAATCATTATAGTGTTTTATATGGCTGCAGATATGTAGGAACGAAGCTTTGTGTTTTGGCTAGATTAATGTAAAAAGAACAACATAATAATTAATACATTATTGCTACAGTGAACACTATCTTCGTTAATGGAAGACTAGTTAAGCAGTGAAGTTCCGTGAGCAGTTAATACGCGGCGATGCTCGCGTGCTCGCGGCGATATGCTGGGAAATTATCCGATTAGGATGTTGCCCTCGCAGAGCCGTTGCTATCTACCGCATTAGGTGAAAATGAGCCTTCATTAACTTATGATAGGGACTTGGTAGAGTTTTGGTCATTAATTTATAAAGTTTGACCGCCTCCGTGGAACAGTGGCTAAGCCGCTCGGGTATAAAAACACGGAGGTCGTGGGTTCGATTCCCGCCTTGGGTCTGGTTGGTGGTAGGGCTTTTTCAGAGTCCGACTGGCTAGCAACCACAGGTGAAATCTGCCGCCATAACAGCTCTGGCTGTGTTCCGGCAATATTAATGTGGGAGCCAGTACACTTGAAATCAGAGGCTCGAAGATCAGATGAGTCTATCTGGCAGCACATTGAGGGACGTTTCCAGGTGAAGCGTCCCTCAATGGAATAGGCCGCAGTGGCTGCTTACCATCAGGTGGGCTGCGTGCCTGTCTGCCAACTGACATAGTATATAAAAAAAAGTGTTTTGGGATATATTTTTTTCTAAATATTGTGACTACATAGATACTCGGTTGATTTAGTTTCGAAGAGTTATTCTTATTAAGATGCATAGATGCGCTCATTTACTAAATAAATCATGTTATTTTAACATAAAATTAAATTAAAGTATCCTATATTGCGTTTGTTACTAATAGAAATACATACTTAAAGTGTGGCTAATAATATGTTTTTCTAAGGGTATCCGCCAAAATTGCCCCAGTCCCGGCGCAAAAGAATTGTATCTCAGATTTTAGATAATTATTAGTAGAAACAATATCAGGTGTCGCTATTTCCTGATTCGGTGGCTAACATGTTTTTTTTGCCCAGAGAAGTTTCATAGGCGCTACATGACACTTTTTAGGAAAAACTTCATTTTACTGTACTAATTGACATTGAATTGGCAAGAAATGAATAAAACACATGATTTATACACATTATCACATATGTAATATAATGTACCTATACATATGCCATTTTTTTGAAAAACTTCATTTTACTGTATTAATTCACTCATTAAAACACAAACGTGTGGGTAATTGCAAAAAATGAATATAATAGGTACATATGCGTACACACTGATATGTATAGCTTGCATCATAATTATCATAGTATACATTTTATATTTTATTTTATTTATTTTATGGTACACCAAATAAGAAATTATAATAATAATAATACCTTTATATACCTCACACAATTACATAAGAAGATGATAAACTAGCAGGATTTATTATTTTTATATACATTGCGTTCGATATAAACATGTCCCTAAAATAACACAGATACACAACATAACAACAATAAACTCAATAACAACATTATTTACTAAGGTATATGTGTGTGTTTTATTAATTTTTTGCCAATTCAATGTCAATAATACAGTAACATGAAGTTTTGCCTAAATGGTGTCATGTTTGCATGTAGCGCCCATGAAACTTCTCTGGGCAAAATAACCATGTTAGCCACCGAATCAAGAAATAGTGACACTTGATATTGTTTCTACCAATAATTATCTAAAATCTGAGATACAATTCTTTTGCGCCGGGACTGGGGTTTTTTTCTATGGCATTTGGCGGAAACCCTTTGGTAAAATAACAACTTTTACTCTTATATTTTATTAATATTCACTTTTTACAACATTAAAAATATATACAAAAAAGAACTAAACATAATTATAAATAAAAAATTTGGCCGAGGTCTCCGTCCATGGGAAAAGTACCCAGGACACTAGCAACGTTTCCACGCTGGATGGCTAGGCTGATACGCTGCCCTAGGTACAGACCAGCTTTGGGATCGTGAGATGACTCCAGCAAACGCTTAGATATCTCACGATACACCCTGCGAGCGCTTGGACCCCAGGGCCCCAGCGTTTCAACCCCAAAAGGCTCAAATATATAGGCATCACTGATGACAGAATATTTGCGCCTTTTGAGGTATTCAGCCGAAGGAAGTAGTTGAAGGAAGTAGCACTTTCTAAGTAAAGTTAAATGGAAGCAAATTGCATTGCTGCGAAGCGTAATGCGGCGACTTCCAAGAAACTTATGACTATAGTCGGAGTTCTTCTAATTTGAAGGAAACGTAAGGAATTTAATGTGTTATTAGGGACACATCAGTCTGCGCAACTACAACTTTGAGCTTTGAATTTTCATTTATTGTTATGAAAAAGGGAGGCAATGGAGCATGTGTCACACAAAATATTAAGTGATTACTACCGTCCACGGATACTTGCGAATATTAAGGTCCCGTGTAAGTTGTCTATCTTTATCCCACCCAAAAAATAATATGGAGGAAAAGGGAAGGGGAAGTGCCGTGTGCTATGAGAAAGGGGAGAGGCTTCCCCATTTCCTTTCCCCTATCCGGGGAAGTCTGCCCTCTGGCAATCTCAAAACAAAGCAGGTGAAACTCCCGACTTAAAGACCAATATCTGTGCTTGCCATACTTCCGATTAATAGTAACGTTACTCCATTTAAATCAAGTTATCAAAATTACACAAAAAAAACGCCGAAAAAAAGACCTTTTGTTTATAACTTGCAAAATTGAGTTCCAAATTCAAATTTATAACGGAATCAAATCCAGGCTGGATTATGGACACTACTTAACACAATAGATGCTAAAACCTTCTTTTGTTTATGACTTTTATCATCGAGTTTAAAGTTGTCATGACAATTAACGATATTTAACGCAACACATACGTCCTTTATAATCCGTGTCGATACGTTAAATCCTAGCATTACCTGATCACGGATGGCTCTCCCCGGGGTTGTTTGTCAGCCCTAAATGGACTATATACTTCCTCGGCGTAGCTCGGCGCAGACTCGCGTTATTTGTTCGCTGTCCACCATTGATATACAGGGTTGATATCTAGCCTGTGCTAGTGTTGTACATCATCATTCAGAACATTTATGCATGTACATTGTGCAATGTGCATAAAGGTGCACTGCAAAAAGGTGCACTTACATACATCTGTATAAAAATGTTTATTAAGTAAGTACGTTTTTTATGGAGGGGAATGCATTTACGCACCATAACCCGCCTGGGGTAGGTGAGCCGTGTGTGGGACTCAGTTTAGCTATATTCTTGCCGCAACTTTAATGCAAATGTCTCATTGCATTCATTGAAATAAAATTATCGTCATAATGACTGGTTCGATCACCATGCTTGCAAAATGCTGATTGGTGATCAAAAACTCTGGCTGTGTTGGAAAATTTTGACATAAGTTAACGTTCAAGTCGGGGATTGAACCCAAGATATAATATTAAGTAATTTTAAATGATTTTTGTACCGTGCGGGAATCGAACCCGCGACCTCTAGTGTAATAGCCGACTTCTCGACCATTACACCAAATGGCTCGTCAATAAACTAAATTGTAAAGCGGGCAAAAGTTACTTATTCATACAAATCCTATCGAAGCTAGGGTACAAAACCACACTGAAGAATTAATATAACTTAGTACAACGGTGCGAATATTAAGTCTAATTACATCCGCATACCTCGAAGTTTCCCGTTATTAACATACAAACAACAACTCATTTTGTGCGAGTTTCAATCAACTCTAGATTTGTTCAATCGGAAACAGCGCTAACGAGTGTTGTGTGTATACGTACAATAACTCACGCGGAATAATGCCTTAATTGTTGGTGAGAGCCGAACAACTTGTGGGCGAAGACTTCAAAGAAATTAACGAGTGTTAGGAACTCGCGACGTGCCTCCCGCCGACTTGATCAGTTCGCCAAAACTTGAGAAGCTTTAAGAAATTCCCTGCTAATTGCAGATGGCCCCGAATACTATCAGAATACCTCGTCAAATGATTCATTTAAATTATTCAAAACAACGAATAAATTTGCTGTCACTTCAACCGCGACCTCGAGTTATGAATTATTGAAGTGCTCGCTAAGTCTGGCTTTCAAATTGGCGTTAATTTTACAAGAAATGTACATTGAAATCACTGATGATTCACCCACGCTTTTACGTTTAGTATCGAGTCTGGTCGGCCAAAAAAGTATGAGCTTATAAAAGTTCCACTGGAAGAAGGTAAAGGCCCCCATTATTGAAACCATGTCATCGCTACAATAATGGTAATGGTTTTATCATCCGGGTTCGAATCCCGCATCGTACAATGATTTGTGTGCAAAAACACGTCTGTTTGTATCGGTCTGGGGTTTCCTTGTCAATGGATATCCAAGAATTTAAATGACGTCATTTCAACTACTATACGGTAGGGTATTGTCCTAATAGCGAAATATAATATAATTGAGCGAAAAATGACGTGAACTACGCTTGTCCGTAGCGCTAGCAACGCAAAATAATATCTTTGTATGTGTAGTTATCACGCAGTTGACGTAATTTTTCGCTCAAATCCAAAAGAAGGAAATGAAGGATTATCCTAATAGCATTTGAATCTGATAGTACAACATTTTATCTATTACATTGAGATACATTTTATCACATAAGCTCCCCCATTTTATACTACAAAATACACCTCTAGTGCACTTCTAGTTATATAGCTAGCTCTGATGACTTTGAAAACGTTCGACCACCAATCAGACCCTCGGAAACAGATCCCTCTCTCTTTAATTGGCTCTAGTGGCTGAAACAGTGTTTCACGGATGCATAAGTAGTACGGTTTACCTAGAAATATCTCGTATAAACGGTTCTATCGAAGCTAAAATTCGAATGTTTTCATAGTTTTGGCACAAATTGAAGGAGTGTTTAGTTCTAAGAAAAAATACAACTAATGAATTACGAGAACGTCTTCATGGTTTTGTGGTTTAAGTGCTGGTGTATGTTAGGTTCGATTCCAGATGGGGTAAAAATTTCATGTCGGATTTTTCGAAAACAGCTCGGGTTCTTGATCACCAATCCGTAATTAGCAAGCGTGGTGATTACGGGCACAGATTATTAAGAAGTCACTTTAAGGGGACACTTATCATTGGGAGATGACTTGAGTTCAAATATATAGATGCCTTTGCCCTACAGCATTTTTAATAGGCGGATAATTTACTTATTAAATAATTTATTTATTTATTTTGTATACGCGAGTGAAGTCACGAGCAGAAACTTTCTCTAATTCTCAAAATCGGCTTATAACGTAAATACGTTTAACCGATTGAATGATTTCTATCGGTCGACTTAGTACTTAATCGAATAATGTTCGATTTAACGTCTAGTGCCTCAAATGTTCAGCCGTAATGTTCAGTATACCCTGCGAAATTGCTTGTAAACTAAGTGATAAGTTTGGCCTGGATTATTCTCGTGTTTTCGAAGGCTTCACTTTCTGGCCTACAATCGATGAAGGATGAAAATAAAAGTGAAATGTGAAGCAACGATGATCAAAACTAAGCTTCAGGAAAGATTGTATTGACAGCTAAATAGCAAGCTAAAAATTGCTTTTAAAATAACTCCTTGAAGAGTTTAAAAAGGTCGTTAAACCAAAAACTTTCTTATTGATCATCGTGGTTCTCCACCTTACAAAAGACCACGAAAAAAAGTGAAGAAGTTACATGATTCTGTCTTTGAATCATTTCTGATGATTAAGGGCTCCAGAGTTCAATTTTTAATACACCCACAGACAGTTTTAATAATATTAAGGATGGGCTGGACGAGCCGGTGCCTGCCTTGTCAATAGCTATTGACCATACTCGCTAGATTGCGGTTATAGTGCTTAAAAGAATTCTCCTCCTCCAAAAATACTAAACAGAATGTCCCCCCCCCCCCCTGCCCTTCTATTCTCCCTATATTCTTTCAAAGGCGGGCAACGCATTCAAATTCAAATTCAAATATTTATTTGCATAATATGGGTACAAGTAAATGATGTTACATAAGTAAAAGATGTGCTTCCATATTAAGCCCAGTCAGCATGCAAATTACATTACAATAGGATATAAATTGTTATTATCATTAACCATATCATCATCAATATTATTTTTATATTAAATTAATTGCAAATGTCAATATTATATTAAAGTAGTTATAATGGTCAATATTAAATTTATTAAATACATTTTTGGTACACAATCAATTGAATTAAATTTTATCAGATAAATATTCATTGACACTATAATAACATTTCTCATACAGAAGTGCTTTAACCAAACGTTTAAATGCATTAAAATCTACAGAGTTTAAAATTGACGTAGGTAAATGGTTATAGATTCTAGGCGCCATGCATCTTAGACCTGATGAGGGGTTTCCTTCAGGTGTCACTGTTGCTTGCTTGCCTCTCTCTTTCATGAAAAAAAGTTTCATACCAGGTCATGCTCATCTGTCAACAACGCCTCAAAAACGTCCCAGTACTTTTCCCCAGACCATGAAAGAAACTAATAAAAGTGTCACCGGTACAAACTTAAACCATTCCTCGGGAATAAGCAACGCAAGTTATAACAAGAATATAACTGTTATCGAGGAACTGATTCAAGTTCGGCTTGGTCCGAGTTGCGGAGCTGTTTGCGGCTAACATTGTTAGCGACGTTATGCAATAAACTTTTAATCGCATCTCGAGTTTCCAATGAGGCTGACCTATATGCGTCGCCTCGCTCGACTCTGTTCATCGCAGTATAGAGGATGACAGCGATAAAATTTCGTTCAGAAAGCGGTTTTATCGCTCCCATGGAACAGTGGCTAAGCATGTCATTGTGTTTAGACTTGAGCGGTCTAAATCACAAAATTATCCATTTCGTCGTCTGCTGCATTTGGTGACGGTGGGAGTTATTCAGAGATCAGCTAGCCAATCTAACTCTGAAAAAATTCTACCACCAAGTAACCTATTTGTGGTCCCTCTGCAGGGCAAAGGCCTGCATTATTGAAATTAAGGCATCGCTACAATAATAGGTACGAACCTTATCACCACTCTTGCCAAATGAGGACTAGTGATTGAAAAAATCGACACTCTTGCTCGAGATTACACCAGTACTTAAACAACTAGAAAATCTAGGCGTCCAAGACCATGGAGGTGTCAGAAACAAATAAAAAATGTTAAGAGCTAAAAATAACGACCTACTACAGCTCTACTGTCCTTTAATGTCTACACTGTTTCCTCTGTAAACTGTGCCGGAGCATCGCTAAGCATTTCCGAGACTCGACGTCGTTACTCTCTTAATTACTCTTACATACTTTTGTTTTGCTCCATGCGTCATAATATGATACAGGAGACAAGTGTCTGTTTTTTCTCGTCCGGTTATTTCGCGATACAATACTGTGGAACTTGTTGTCAGTATTATGAAACTTGGCAGGTTTTTTTTAACTACTACTGGGGAAGTTGTCTAATTTCATATTCGAACCAAACTTTTCAGAAAAAACTGTAGATGCTTTGTCTGGCATAAACATAACTTCGGGTAAACTGACTTACCCGATAGTGCATTTGGTAGTGTCACTGCCATAATTATGCGTCAAAGGTCATTGTTTCGAGTCCTGTGTGTGTCCTCGAATGGATGTTCATATGTATTTATTCTGATACCCACAACGCAATTAGTGCACGGTACTACTTTGAAATCAGATCAATGTCTGTGATGTTGCCCAATATAAAAATTATTTATAGGTATACTTTTTTTTGTAAGTAAATACATATTGTACCTACCCAGATAAGAAATTCCCATGGACAGCAGCAATGATAGTACATTATACTTCTCAACCGTCACACCAAAAAAAAATCATATTACAAAATAACAAATGTTGTCTTTGAGAATGCTATGAATGGAATCACCCTATGATAGTTGGGAATGCATCATCAGTCGTCAATTCTGCCTGCGATTTCCTCCGGGACACCCCTCTGCTTAAGTTCAAATCAACTGTATAACTATATTCACGTGAGCGTTGCATAACTTACGAGTAGGCATGTCATCTGAATATAGACTCCAAATAAATATTGAGACAGAGTAAAATAATCGTAAAATTTAATTTGAAGCGAATGTCCATATAATACTTACGAATTAGAATAAAAAAATTTAACCTATTAATTGCACATAAGTATTCTGTAATTATCATACCTTTCTCAAAAAAAATCTTAATTAAATACCTTTTTTTAACTAAATTAAAGGGAACATAATATTTCTATAATTGAATATTGTTAAAAAATTTAAAATAGTAGGCTGTTTTGTGTCTTGCTTTGTAATTAGCTTAGGTTCTTAATAATTCAGGTTTTCCGGTAGTGCCGAGTCAATGGTAGAAAGACCCTATAAAAACATGGCAAAAATTTCGAACATAAAAAAAATGCGCTTGAAGGGGGGTTACAGTTTTTCCTTTCGAATTTTATAAGACATTAAAAATCTGCTAAAAAAAATAAATTGACTTTAAGGCACATCTTAATAAACAAATGATTCAAAGCTAAATAATCAATATAAATATAATAATAATTATCATTAGTAAAATTAATGTCACATTCCCAACATTCGTTTTAATTTCTCAGTAAAACATCTAACGGCTTCAAATAACGCGTCATAAATTATGGACATTCCCGTCAAACTTCAACAATACATATTCGTTACACGTAAACAAGGCAAATTACAGAAGAACAAAATTGTGATACGCTCGACGTAGGAGCCGTGTGGTGAACCAAATTAATTACACAAACAGACGTCTCGCGCAGGCATCGCTCGTGTACGAACGTTCGCGAACGTCGCGGGTACACTCGGGGACAATGAAGTCCCGGTGTATAAATTAGTTATTGTTTTATTGTAACGTGTGTTATCGCACGTAACGTAATAGGTAAAACGTGAGAAATGAGACCTTTATAAAAGTGTTAAGTTAGTTAAGCAGATATTGTTGCTGCATACTTGAAAAAATATATGCTCAAAAATTTGCCCGTTGATTTTGTTACTAAAAGGATATGAAAATAAGTTTCAAAGCTTAATAAGGGCCAGTTTCACCGCTAACAGATACGCATATAAAATTGTATCAATTTATTATGATTACACTCGTTTATTATTTAATTAGTTACCGAACTTCAATACAAATGGTCACTTTAATTTTTTTGTGTAACATTGTGATACGCTCGATGTAGGAGCCGTGTGATGAACCAAATTAATTATGTACACAAACAGACGTCTCGCACAGGCATCGCTCGTGTACGACGAACGTCGCGTGCACTCGAGAGCAATTTTAAAATGTTATTGTTATATATTTTTTTAATACATCACCTAATAACTAGTTGAGAAATGAGATCTATGTGAACAATATGATCAACCTAACTACTGTTTGTATACTTGAAATAGTTGTGCGTATAAATAGGTAAAAACTCGCTTATTTGATCACCGAAGCTTACACGATGTTCCTATGGAGATTTTTGGAGTTTATGTTTTGATATTGTATCATGAGTGACGTATGCCATGGCTACAAATACGAGTAACATACTGTATAAATTTTGTACAATTTTATGGACTCATCAACCAATCCAATTCTGTGAAATTCACCGCTTTTCAACTTATTTTCAACTTAATATCCGTTGCATTGATATCAACTTTACCTAGACGCTCAGATGATTTTTGTGGGTTTTCTCATTTTACTTGCTTGAAACAATTTTATTGTGTTCTTTCGTTGTTTACCGTTGAAACAAGATATGCGACAGTCTCTTTAACTGGCTTAAAAATTATTAGCAAAACTAAGGCTACGTCCCCAGTAGGCAAACTGTTAGCGGCAGACTAACAGTTTGACAGTTTATCGAGTTTATCGGCTTATCGATTAGTACACCTAGAGTTTATCGGCTTATCGATTTAGTATGCCTTTCCATATATTACAAATGAAGTGTCCACAGTGTGCTAGATTTGCGCTCACTGTAGGCAGTTTGCAGCGCTACGCGCGCCGACTATCTCAGTGAGCGGCCGACTCCCTTCAAAACCCGTTTTAGTTGGCGAAAATTGTTCTAAATTTGAAATTTCAGTTTGCCTCAAATTTGCGGCTCACTCAGTCGGCTGCTAACAGTTTGCCTACTGGGGACGCAGCCTAAATGCATTAGCCGTGAGGGTGTTAAAAACTTTTCACGTGATTGTACTCAACCGCGACTCGAACCTGCTCATACCGCAGTCTGCGAGCAATGAAGTTAGCCATAATTGAGCCGTGGCGCGCATACTAAGTCACCCCGGTGCTGTTCACACAACGCATTTGCATTACCCAACCTTGTTCCGCTAGTTAGCTTGTTGTCTAATATCTATAACACGTGGTATTATTTTATGAAGGTGTCAATATGTAGATCATAGCCACAGATAACAGAATTTATTTTAGATCTCTATGATCATAGCGAATGTTCTACTATAATTTACCGCTCGTCTGAGGAATCATCTCCAACGGCAACTAAACTACTCTGCCTGCAACTAGTTAAAATATTTTTATGCAACATCACTCGGCGGTGAGGCACGTAGCCCCCCTGATGGTAAGCTGCCACTGCGGACTATTTTATTGTAGACACGGTACGTAACCATGAAATTTGATCTTCGGGCTTTCGATTGCTCGTGGACTGACTCCAACATTTTTTGTACTAGATCAGTTGGCACTTGGCAGAGTAACTTGCAGGCCACCGGGTACATGATGGTAAGCAGCCTCTGCTGCCTATTCCATTGAGGGACTCTTCATTAGGAGGCGTCGCTCAATGTGCTGCCAGACTGTAGACTCCTCTGGTCTCCCACATTAAATATTGCCGGAACACAGCCAGAGCTGTTATGGCGGCAGATTTCACCTGTGGGGGTGGTAGTCGGACTCTTAAAAAAGACCTACCACCAACCTGACCCAAGGTGGGAATGGAACCCACGACCCACGTTTTTATACCCGAGCGGCTTAGCCACTGTTCCACGGAGGCGGTCAAACTTCACCAGGAAGCATCGTTTAAGCTGCTACACTGCAGACTCCTCTGACCATCGAGCCTTTGATTTCAAGTGCCACACCAGTCCACAATTATAATGCCGAAAAACGTTATGGCGGCATATATTTTCTGTGAAAGGTAATGGCTACCCAGACTCTAAAAAAGTCCCATCACCAACCGATTTTTGTTGTAAAATGGAATCACCTCTAAGCGGCTTAACAACTGTATCTCTTAATGGAATAGGTCGTTGTGTCAGCAGCTTATCATCAGGTAGACCAGTTAAGATAAGTTATCTCAAGAAGTGAAAAGTAATTCGAAGCAAGATATTTTAGCAGTGCCGCTGCTGCAAATAGTGGAACTAATGGAATTCCAATACAAATTACCCGAATAGAAATACTTGTCACTTTTAGGTAGCTGCCCGTGCTACATACAGGTGTCTATCTGTTAACTGAAGTTCTACAGAATACATGTACCAGTATTTAGTTAGAAAAGTTTTGTACCGGCAATGCTATCTTGCCTAAACTAGTTAAATCACAAGAAAGTTTCTGTGAACTGAATCCACGTACAACATTAAATATGTTGACTTGTGGAAGTCCGTTTCGTAGAAAAGTAGTATCAAAGTTACCATCTGCCATATTTTGCATGTTAAATTATAGTCATTTAAGAGGACACTCCGAAAGTTTAAATAAAGAGCTGTGATTTTAGGGTTTTGAGTTCGATTACCGGATCAAAATTTGTGTCAAATTTTCGAACACAGCTCGGGTTTGTGATCATCAATTAATGATTAAGCCAATATCCATCACTGTAACAATGACTTGATTTCAATGACGGAGGAACGGATGGATTTTATTGTGATATTGTTTATACAAAATAATGGTAGATAGAAACAGCGAATTTGAAAGGATTCCGTAATTATCAATTCGTCCTTTGTAAAGCAAATATAATGATTATTAATTTGTATAACCTTGTTAAAGATTCCAAGTGGCACGTGTAAAAATATTAAATAAACCTTTCTTTGTTTGCAGGAATCCAGATCACAGTCTCGCTTATTTGATTGATAAAACAATTAGGACTTTTTAGACAGGCTTCTAATTTTCATATTTGAAGACCGATTTGGCGTAAGGGATAAAATGTCGACTATTACCAAGAGGTCGTGGGTTCGATCCCACGTGGTACCAATATTTCTGTGCATAAACATAATCTGTTTGTATGGGTCTGGATGTTTCTACGACAAAAAATATAACAGTCAAACAGTAATTCTAAAAACTGACAGTAAGATTTAATAAAAGCTTCCAAATATAGATACACTTAATATACCATTTAATATAGTATATGTAGAACAGGATAATTTAAACTTTACGGGTACTGAGCTCCTTTCACAGCGACAAGATAGAAGCTCTCTAGAGGCTACCTAGCCAGACTATTATTAAGCCTTGATTTGTGACCTGTATTCAAATGCACTAAGTCGAGTTATGGTACGGTAGAGGTAATTCCATCTTTCCACAGAACAAAGTCGATGAAATATCGCAATACTCTTATAATATAAAAGGAAGAAAATAAGGAGTCCAATTATATTTCAAACAACAGATACCTAATTATTTAATTAGTCAAATCTGAGGGTGTGGAGGTCTGTTGACCTGTAAAACAGGTATACAAATACCTATCATAGGCATCAGTCTCACACAAACTCATATTATTTAACAATTATTGTTTGATAAACCTGTTTGTTGTTTTGTTAATGTTTGTGCTGAGAATAAACTTATATTTCATTTCATTTCATATCCGTAATAAATTGTTTTGAAATCTGCCGAGCTTAAAACTGACGTAAATATAAGCGGAAGATACGATGACACACAAAGAACTTATAATTTTGTATTACAGTATAAAATAATATCTTTGACGACACATCAGACAACAGACAAAGACAGACATGCATCTTTGGTATATTCGTAGAAAGACGTAAAAGCTAGCTTGCTCATTAGTATGTTTAAAATTAGCGCATTCATAAAATAAAAATCAAAGTCAAAATATGCTCAATTTGGCTTTTAAGATGCACTTATGAATCGTCAGAACTAATAATTATAGTGACTACCACCGGATTCGAATTTGCAGTCATCTGTTGAGAAGAATTGTCAAGAAACTCAGCAGTATGATTTATCATTGAAATCGGCCTTTTTATAAACCAAGTCGTATGTTTGACATTGCAATAACTTACACCAAAACGGTAGTTTTGGAGCTCAAGCCTCAACACAAACTGCATAATTTTGTTGCCAAAACTTTAAGATGCAATAAAATAGCTATGCGACACCAGTGTTTTACTGTTACATGAAAATTAAATTGAACAGAACCGCTTAAGGATACTTTATTAACAGAAAGGAAAATTAAATAAAGCATTCTATTTTTAAGTAGTGAAATTAAGTTAAGCTTTTTAAGCACAAAAGCACTTTGACTTTATGAGTGAAAGTTATAATCAAAGCTAAACCATACCATGACGACACTAAAAAAATTTGTTTACTTTTATTTTGTTTTTCTTTCTTTTGGCTATTGTAGCCCACAAAAGTTTCATTACAGTAATTTGGGCACACGTAAACATTAATTTTATTTATTATCGTGAACTAAATAAATACCTTTATGCTATAACCCCTCGGAGTAAGCGCGCAGCCATTTTCGAAACTTCCTCGAAAATGTCGAATGGCTGAGTGTTTAACACAATATTATGGTACTCCAGCAATATTTAATGTACTAATACAGCACCTCGTGAACAGGCGATGACTCGGAGAAGCCGTAAAATCGATATCCCGCAAAGATAAACGTGATTCGCCCAACAAAATTGGAACCAAGAAGGTCGATACAGGACTTAGTTTTACCACTAATACCTCAAAGACGTCTACAGAATACACCACCTAGAAATTTATTACGTTGCACCTGGTATAGACAGATTTAGTGAGCAGACAAAGGGATTTACGTTGGTACATACGTCATGCGGCCCAAGCGGTGAGTGCATATAGTATAGAAAATCGTCGCAGGAGGAAATGCATTGCTTAGAGACAGCGAGAGAATTGTTTACTGCATTTGCTCACATTTAACATTACGTTTATACTGTGAAAATACGTTACTGTCAAAGCAAAGCATAATATTACCTATTTTTGTAATAATGAGGCTGTTGAATGATATTATGTCTGAGTTGTTATTATTCTTATCGTGTGCTCTAAAGTCTATGGTATCATATTATTTAAAAATTTATATTTTTACAACATTCATTTGAGAAGTATTTCTTTCCAGTCAGGTAAATTTGAAAAAGTTTGTTCATTAATTTTTGATTAGGAGGCAGTAGTAGTAGTAGTATATTTTGTAGTAGGTACCTTGTTTGTTTCTACCCATACCAACAACATAACTTCAGCTACTTACTTTTGAGTCTGATCAGTGTATTTTCTACATCTTGTCGATTTATTTATAAACAACGGAATAAAGACAACAAAACTCTGGCTTGAGGCATCGACAGCAGAATTTGAAATGAAACTGCGGCTAATAGGTTGAGACGTAGAGCCGGGATCAGTGGCTCGAAGTTATAATCTCATGGAGGCGTTTGGGCCTCTGCGTCGGTAGTAGATTGGCGCACGTCGTCCTCGCTCGCCGCAATGCAACCCAACGACCTTAGGGTAGTTTAACGATAAAACCTAACTAAATTAATCCTCCTTGTGTAATTTAACTTCTACACAGATTAATTTAATTAATGTACCATAAAGATTGCGTTATCAAACTCGTCGTTGCGGTCTGCGGCCGTTTAAGCGTGAGTTATAAGCGGGAACAATGTATGTGGCGTTGTATTGTTATAAGTTTGCAAGAATCATGAGCATATTTTCTCTCTAGTAATTCTATTGGAGCTGGATGCGAGAGGCCTATGTCCAGCAGTCGACTATCACAGGCTGATGATGATGATGATGATGAATTCTATTATGCTTTCATCGACCTCGGTTCAAAAGCGCCTTTTTGGTCTAGTGTTTTAAGTACCTGACCGTGATCTCGGGGTCCTAGGTTCAATGCCAGGGTCGAACAAAGTTGGTGGAGCTTTTGTCGGACACAGCAGTTTGTGATCACTAATCCGCATTTGGCAAGCTAGTTTACTAGTCCGCTCTCAATATCATATCTCAAAAAAAAGTGCACTCTTTTTCTTCAAAAACAGTTTTATCGACAACTAAAGCTTTATCCACTACACTAACTACTACAATAAGCTAAGACAGACGCCGCCATACCTTTTAAATTATCAAAAAAAAGTAATGACTATTGACTACTGTCTATACCATAACTCACGGAGTAGCAAAATGTCCGTGTGTACGGAATGTATCCACGCGAATAGCGAAGCCTCCAATCGTCGTATTCTCAGTTACAGCAACGCTACTGCACTGAGAATAGGACAATTGGAGAATCGGAATCTCGCAACAACACCAATTTGTCTGCGTCGATTCGGTCAATCTGTTTTATTGCTTTGGATTTCGTGTCATGTATGTTAACCACTCATACGTCCACTGTAACCACAGTTACAGAGACCATATACCTCAGGACAGTCCGTGTAACTACAGTTACATTTTTAAGAATTCGCGCCCGCCGATTGTTTTTTTCTTTTTCTTATCGCTGTGGATGTTTATAGTCTGTAGTGTTGCTGTTTTTTGACGCTCTATGATATGTACCACACCTTATTTCAAGTGGAACATAACTTCGGCTCATGGCTACAAAAAAAATAAATTGTCAAGTTGCTTGTTGTTTTTGTGGATCAGTGCGCGAGTGACTCCAGCTATTTTATTCGAGAAATCATGCCGTAAGTAATAAAATATTATTGTTTTGTATATCAAAATATTTATAATCTTACATATTTTCATATTTTATAACATTATGTGCGATTCCAGTCAGTTTTTAAGTAAAAATTTGGATCAAAAATAGGTCGGTGACTCTGTGTTTTTATTAGTGAATAATTGGAAGATCTAAAAAAGTTCTTATATTATATCGTAATTAAATGTTTTAATATGAAAACTTATTAATATTATAGCCTGGTTATTACCATACTTTCTTGAAATATTCCATATTTCATTCTGGATTAGACAATTTACCATACGTGAACTTCGATTTCACAGATCATGTAGCTTTAGTTTTTATTTTATTTGTAATATTTTTAAGATGATTTATAATGAGATTTTGGTTCCAAATGAAAGGCTATTAAATTACCTAAAACCCAAAATTGTTTTAATATTGTAAACGTCAAAAATATCTAATGAAAAAAATATTTAAATTGAAAACTAGGACAAAATTAGCATTTCTTAAAGTTCACTGTAAGATCATTAATAGAATATTATGTTAAAATCAAACATAACTATTGCCTAAAAATCGTCAACTAATGAGCCTTACATTAGTATTTTTAATTTTGCGATATTTGAGTTATTTACTGAGTAATAAGCATTTATTTAGCATACGTCTCCTATCGATTTTATTTTGCGCGTATCACGTGACTCGCGGACTGTCCTGACAACCTAGCGAAACGCGCGCGGACGTTTGAGTGGTTATTACTACTAATTAACAAACAACCGTAAACAAAGTAACTCTAATAGGATTACTTAAATTCCGAAAAAAAAAAAGATTAAAAATGGTCAAGTTCAATCTGTTTTAAAGCTACTCAATGATGATCATGATAGCAGTGTTGGATTTTGTACGGTATCACTGTTTATTCACAACAAAATACAAAAGTGTAAGCAACATTGAAACACGCTTCTTCTATCTAGCACTAATAGATGGCGTCTAAAGTACTATACTTCACGTTCTTTCTTCAGCGTCTCAATTTCTCCGTTGTATACGTATTCTCCATACATATTTATTTTGGTAACATTATATCTAGACCACGTTGGGTATCGAAGGCAATTATTGTTCAACATATCTTTTGTTTCAAATCAAATGCACCATTTCTTATTAAACTGAGAATAAGAAAACAAACTAGTATACGATTCTAATCCTATTAAAATGTTAAGTGTAAAAACCTGTTTACTTAATAGGTACACGAATAAAAATACATTCCTTGGAGATTTTTATTCTATCAACATTTCGACGTGAATGGCCTGTCGAGAAGTGGCGCGACAAACTCGACACTAATTAATTAAGATCACAGTCTATGAGGAAATACCCTGAGAAACTAGCCACGTTTCCGCGCTGTATAGTTAGATACCTATATAAAGTGTAGTAAATTCTCTCTCAATTTTTAACTTGACGTTCGGTTTCAGTGGAGACAAATTCGTCGGCAGTGTCTCAGAAGCATGGAGATTTCTGTGACACTGTAACTAAAACACAAATGTTGGGTACAATGTGGCTAAGTATACCTGTACTCTTAGTGGGTGAATGAATACCAACTACCATATAACCCTCAGCCGGGTGGTAAAAACAACAACATATATGGCCAACAACACCACACTTTCGTACCAGCTAAAGTTCTATTATATTATGTTATGTTATGCCTCCATTAATGACAATTCTTTAACATAATAATACACAAACGAGTATATAATATACATATATTATATGCAGTCAGGTATGTTGTGAATGAGTGCTGGCAGCGCGTCACGAGCGAGTGTTTGCGCCAGAGAGGTTAAACAGAAGTGTTCCGAGTTATTCCGTAGAAAGTTCCGCAAGTCGCGGCTTCGAGCTGATTACGCCGGTTTTGTTGTAAAATTTACAATTCCCGGCGAGAATTTTGTTTGATTTACGTGGTTTTGTGTTACTCATACACACAACAGGAATCCCGCTCCGTGCTTTTAACGTAATTTCTGTGTAACGACAAATATTTTGTGACTAACTTGTGATTCCAGGAGTCTAACAAATTATGTGTTTTACGTTTGTTTGGTCTGAGTTAGACAAGTTGCCTACCGGGAAAAGCTCTTAAATAAGGAGAAGACTTTTTTCTGTTTCATTGTGAATGTTTGAAAATTAAACAGTTTGGAACAAAACTGGCATCTTACTCTTAATTACTTGGGTCAAAATTATTGTGATAATAGGTTTATGAAATATGTTTTCTATGCTTCTTAAATTGGCAGATAACCCACTCACGATACACTGATGGCAAGCTGCAACTGAGGCACATTTTATGGCCCCCTTAGAGAGGGAGCTCGTTAATCTTTTAACGCAACTATAAAAATAAATAATTCCCAATTTAATTCACATTTTCACGGCCTAACATGTTTTTATTTTCGCTGCGCGTCTTATTCCCTAGTACACCCGGCCTAATTTAAATTTACCAGCTAAACTAATCCGATCGAAAAGTTATAAATTAATCCGGGTAGAGAATACATCTAATCAAGTTTCATGGTTTCACTTCGGATAAACTTTGCGCTCCGATAAATTAATACATCACAACGTTGGATGACGACCTTGTCTGAGGATTTCGGCCAAACATTCAAATTAATATTAAAACCATCCGCTGTTCTTGGATTTAATTCACTAGAACAATAACATTGTTAACATTTCATCGTCGCCGGTTAACAGTACTGGTTATTTAGTACTGGTTAATTAATTAAATTAAGCCGCCGGTGAGGAGTAGGTGCTATTATTATGATTAATAATGTACATAAACGGGGTAGGCTTTCTGCTTGCGACGCCAAAGTTACGTCCAGGGCCGCCTTTGGGAGGATCAACAGGGCACCTGGATTTAAGCAGTGTATTCACCCTATTTTATTTTGTTTTTTAAGGAACAGCAACAGAATACAAATATTGGTTTACATTTCAATTTATGTAGGCACTTTGTTTTATTTCCGGAGGACAATGCGTTGAATGTAGTGCACATATGGTTATATGGCTTGCGAGACTTGCAGCCGTGTATTTCGTCCCACTAACCACTAAACTCCCCCGGTTTCTCTTCACGCCCGAAGAGGTTCGAGCTGGTATTATTGGCATATGACCGGTTCATCCCCGGTTGACATGACAGGAAAATATTTTCACTATTTTAATGCGGTAGGTAGTCGATTTTTCCTTTATGTGTAATTAGTTAACAGATAGGCACGCAGCCCACCTGGTAAGAAGCCACTACTACAGCCTATTCCATTAAAGGAAACTATAACAAGAAGTTTCGTTTAATGTTGCCACGCTGTATGCTCATCTGATCCTCAAGCCTTTGATTCGAGACATTAATATTGCCAGAAGACAGCAAAGCTGAAAATATTATTATTTTCTAATTCAACACCACTGAAAAAAAAAAAATTTGATTTGATTTGAATGATATTAATAATGTTATTCATTTTTATATTCATTTTATTAATTTTCGTGTCGTCAGCCGGCCCTGTGTCCGCCGTAGCTTCTTCGTTAGTAACTTCGACGCCAACTAGCGTCGCGTATGGACGGATGACGTATTTACTCAAATATTCTTATGCAGGGAACTTTCCACGCCCAACTTTTAGTATTCACGTATTTCTTGAGCTACGATAAACTCTATTGCAATCACAAAAATATTCAAGATTTCTGTAAAATTTGCTGATATTAGCCTTTTTAGGAACTTTATTTTCTCTCAAAACTAACTTGTATGTGATGAGCTGATGTGTTATAATCACATTTGTTTGTATGCCCAAGGTTATTTATTTATTACTAGCTTTCTACTCTACAAGTCTTGTCCTTTTTTTTTTCTCGGAGGTGAATGCGCGTATGCACCATAACCGCAGGCTAGCTAGACCCGCGGCCGTGTGTGGGACTCAAGACTGTAGCGTCCACTACCCACTAAACTCCCCCGGTTTCTCCTTCACACCCGATTAGGACGAGCCGGTGCTAGCCTTACGGCTATTGACCAGCCCATCCCGGGGTACCTACAACAAGTCTTGTCCTGAAAATATCAAACATTTTTTTTTATCTGAGTGCAGTTATGTTTGTCTAAATATATTTTTTTAAAGATAGTAAGATGAGAAATAAATGAATATTGGAAAATATCAATACGCTACTACCAATTGCGCCATCGGGCCAGTCAAAATGTGCTCATGTAGTAACCTTTTATGTCTTGAATGTAACATTTCCACATAGTCAATCCGAATCATCATACACTTTCTTAATCCAACTTCCTTCCCAAAAATATTACCAGTAACTAGGATCGGTCTGGATTAAAGAAATTGAGGAAGAAGAGAAATACTATTTTCACTCTGAAATTTTCACAGCGTCGTACCACTTAGTATATTAAGTTTCTTATTTTACGAAAATCGAGGAAATTTACGATCCTACATCGTAGACAGCAAGCTTAGTGTTTAGTTTTAGATACTATAATTCTAGCAAAATTCGCGACGTCGTCGGCTTCGTTTAACCATAATAATATAAAACTTAATAATCTTAGTATACAATACATAGATTATCGATTTTGGAAGCATACGATAGCATAAAAAGTATGTTGTAATGTTAATTTGGCTTAGACACAGAAAAGAAAACTAACGCTAGGGTTGTTGGGTTTGATCCTCGTACGGTATAAACATTATGTTGGCACAAATGTTGAACGTCATGTCTGTTTGTATCATGTACATGGGGTGTGTTTTTGTACATTCACAAAAAAAATGTTTACTCGTTTTCAATAGGACAAGCTATGTTTGGTTTGGAGCTAAACTGTGCTGGCTGACGAACATAGATTTTTATCATATTAAGTGATTATATCACGTTTATAAAAAGCCGATAGTTTTAGCCTTAGTTTGCGCATATGTGCAAATCATTGACCAGTTTCGGACGTCGTGCGTCATTATTACCGCTCCACTGGGTAAGTACTCGATGATTGAACAGCTCGATACCGCATTTGCCTATGTATGGATGGGTCGTACCATACGCTTCAATGGGCGTTTGTCCGGCTTAAGTGAACTGTCACCCGGCACAAACATTCATGTTACGAACATGTTTACCTTTTCCGTATGAATGGAATTTAATAGTAATGTATTTTGTTTTTGTAGGGCTCTGCCTCGAATTTCGCGGCAGCGAACTTTAGCGGCAGCGCAGACGACAGACTATCCGTGACAGACTTTTTAGTCTGCGAAAATAGAACGTATGCAACTGTATGGAGTAACGCAGACGACGCACAAAAAGTCCGGCGCACAAAAAATCCGCGTGATTCTGGCAGACCACGTCGCTCCGCGCCGCGCCGCTTCTCATTATCTTTCCGAAAGTATAGGACGTACCCAAAATTTTCTTCTTTTTTTCTGTAGGACTTCAAGGACAAAATAAAACTTCGCGATTTCCATAGCGTCTACGTCCCTACAGTCCTGCCGACAGAATGATAGAAAATGTGCGTCGTGTACGTAGTCTGTGAAAAATCCGCGACCGATTAGCGCCCCATGCAGACATTTTGTGCGCCCGCAGACTCGATCACACAAAAAGTGTGCCGTCTGCGCTGCACCTTAGGCGCACTGCGGTCACCGCTTGACGCGGGCCGTCAAGAGCGGTATAACTCGCGGCACGAAAGTTTGGCGCTGACCGTTACGGCTGCGCATGTTAGTGGTATGGCGCAAGGTCCAAAATCCCTTATTTTTGACTTCTGCGCATAACGGTCAGCCGCGAGTTATGCGATGCTGTCAAGCGGTGAACCGCAGTGCGCCTGCGTGCGCCGCCATTCCCACTGCCGCCCCGCTGTGTTCGAGAACGGGTCTATGGGATTCCATACAAAACATCTCGCGGCTGCCGCTACCGCCTCGCTGCCCGCGAAATTTTAGGTTTTAGGTAATAGGTCGCCAAAGCCTCGTTTGCTATTTGGCAGCATGCACCGGGGCAGGAGAGGTTGGCTTGGAGCGAAAAGATGGTGGTTCACTCCGTTACATCCCGAAGCATAAGCGAAATTGACATCAAAGATACATACAACTACATCGTTTGACGAACCATTTAATGTAATGGTCGAGAAGTCAGCTATTACACCAGAGGTGGCGGGTTCGATCCCCGCGCGGTACAAACATTTGTGTGCATGGACATGTCTGTTTGTATCGGTCTGGGTGTTTCTATGTATAATATGTATATATTTACAAAAAAATATATATTATAAGTAATGTTTATCCGTTGTCTAGCACCCTTAGCACAAGCTTAATGCTTAGTTTGGGGCTAGATGGCGATGTGTAAATAATGTCCAGAGATATTTATTATTTATTTATTTATTATTTATCTTGTATCAGTCCATGATTTCTGAGCACAGACGACCCAGCTCTGAGGATGATCTTCCTCTAACTTTTTACGACTTTTTACACAGTTATGTACCTCCAGTCAATAAATTGACCTAGAAAATATATTATATTACCTGCTACTGTGTGTAAAGATTAGCCAATATAGCCGAAGTTTGACTCAAACCTTTTATCGATAATATATTGGCTTCCAATTTCCATCAAATTCTGTGTTTACCATTTTCAAAGTAATATGGATTAATATTTCATACGGTCTTGATGAATACCTGGAAGAGATAATTGCAAAAAACATTAATTTCTTTGGAGCCGAATTCACCCACATTTCCTTGAATTCAAGCTTTACCTATTCCTTTCCTTAAGTTGTTTTTCGTTAAATTTCCTTTCATATTCTGTATGAAATAATGTGAGTTTCTTTATGGAGATCATACCAATAGGTACATTTTAACAGCACACAGTAACATTAATAATTATCTTTAATCAATAGCAGTATGACCTAACGTAAGCAGCTAATGCCGATGCAGAACGCTAACGTCACACCGGCCCTCTCTATTAAGTTACCATCATTAGAATTATGTCCATCTTTTGACGAGCCATTTGGTGCAATGGAGAGAAGTCGGCTGTACACCAGAGGTCGCGGGTTCGATCGCCGCACGGTACAAACATTTGTGTGCATGAACATGTCTGTATCGGTCTGGGTGTTTCTATGTACCTATAAAATGTGTGTATTTACCAAGAAAAAGTATATAAGTAATGTTTATTCGTTGTCTGGCACCCATAGCACAAGCTTATGCTTAGTTTGGGGTTAGATGGCACTGTGTAAATGTCCAGTTTTTTTTTTTGGGATTTTTTTATTATGCCATGTATCTTGACTTTCGCTCTACTCATCGGTCATACATATTATAAGTCCGTTTGAAGCTTGGTAGATATAATTTAATCTACGACTATATTTTCAAGTCAAGTTCCTTTATTGTGCTTCCTGCAACAGATCTTTTAAAACCAAATTATGTTTCGCTAGTCACACTCGGGCCCATGCAAGGACACAGGCTAATACAAGCTAAGGGTTGACAAAAACGGCCGGGAGGACACTATAGATAAGCATTGGTAGATAAAAATCGATTATCTCCTGACAGTTAATCCCAAAAAAAACCGTTGGATTTTTAACGTGGAAGATAACATCTCCAGTCCAGGGTGCTAAAAGACTTTCTCCAAAAAAAAACCTGTAGCAATTTCAATGAATCAACAATGGATTCGATTCGAGCGCTTCCTATATATTCACGGAAACACAGCGAGTAGTTGTCGATTTTATCTAGTGTTCTCATTTGCTCGATGTCTTCGCCTGGGTAGGGCTGTCCTTATCCTTAAGGATAATTAAATAAATAATATTAGTGAGTTTTGTGCTAGCTTGTTACTTTTGATTTATGTCAAAGTAGGTAATACGACACCCTCAAACAGAGAGAAATCACAGAACAAACTGTGATCTTTCACACACATTGAAATAATTTTACAAGCATTCTCATGCAGTTTCTTAATAGACTTCAGTCATATTAACAAAGCTCATTGGTCAGCCAGGGAGGCCCTTCGGTTAAGCCAGCCCATTTGAACTAAAACTGTCATGACCGTCACCAAAAATAATGATAAAATTCAATCATTCACTCGCTTTAAATTAAGTCCCTTAAATAGTCGAATATTAAGAAAACGGAGCAAATTGTAATCTCAATTGTATCAAACGACTTCCAAATCTAAAAACATTAAAACGTGTGATGATCATAATTCCGACGCAATTATAAAACAACTTCGTGAAATCGTGACGGTTCAAACTTTTAATTAGCAAATGAATATTTCGAACTCCGACGCAAGGGATGAGACGAAGGGGACACGGGTAATTTGGGTTTATTAAATTTTAACGTAAATAGCAACTTTACAAAATATTCTCTAAAGTTACAGCTTGTAAAGCCACTACCGAATCAATTACACGCCGTCTATTTCAGATCTTATGGGCTGTTTCAATTTTATGTTTATACTAGCGGGCGCCCGCGGTTTCACCCGCGTGGTTCCCGTTCCCGTGGGAATATCGAGATATCCCTTCTTAGTGGATGCCTACGTCATAACGTCTACCTACATGCCAAATTTCAGCCCGATCCGTCCAGTGGTTTGGGCTGTGCGTTGATAGATATCTATGTCAGTCAGTCAGTCAGTCAGTCAGTCACCTTTGAGTTTTATATATATATATTTTACTAGCCTTCCGCCCGCTGTTTTACACGCGCGTAATCTCTTTTTTCAAATATCCCCTTCCCCCCACATTTCCGGAATCAAAAGTACCCTATGTTCACCGGTAATAGTGTAGCTTTTCTACAGTGAAAGAATTATTCAAATCGGTTCAGTAGTTTCGGAGCTTAGTCAATACAAACAAACAAACAATCAAACTTTCCTCCTGATAATATTAGTATAGGTTTATGCTGTAGGCGGAAGACAGATAGAAAGTGATTATATAGTGTCAATGCATTTGTTTTGATTACCTAAACATAAATAAGTACATTTGGCGTCAGTCAAACTTGTGTTTCATGTAAACAAACTTCCTAAATAAACACTTCAAACGATCAAATACTATTGATTTGGTTTTCAATAAACATCGGATTTAGTAAGGAGTTCCGATAACTAAATTAAACATGCTACAATATTTGTCATGGCAACAAGATGAAATAAATAAATAAAGTAAGGAAACAACATAGATCGTCCGTATAACAATATACGCCTAGCATTAGGCGGCGGTAAATAACCTGAATCCTCGCAACCACCATAAAGTGATGGAGGCCATTAGGTCTTAAATATCCTAAGGAAAACTAAAATAGATAGACCTAGAATCCTACTGCGATTATTTTACCGAGAAAAACCTCATATTTGATAGGAGAAACCGCTCTTAAAAAAACTATTGTGTTGCTCTGAAATCAATGAAGCGGCATTTAAAATTCCTCTTTAAACTTCTGTAATACGACATTAAGGCGATTACGCTAAGTGGCCCTCTCATTTAGTGAAAATAAAGATTAAAGAATCCTTTGTTGCATTTGTTACAAAGTAGATAAAGTAATAGACTACTAATAGGATGAATAGGACGCAGAGGATAGATAGAAGATTACTTTGGACCATTTTTCAGTACCATCAGACAAGGAGTACTTAGATATTTAGTGGGAACTTAACCCTTTTCAGGGTGTGAGAGCCTCATACACCACCCTCCGCCCCAGACAGGTGACGAAACTTTACGTATTCCACGGGTAATAAAAGAATGTTGTCCTGGACCACTGGCGTACAGGACTGGGTCACTTTTTTATGTTATAGGGGGGCAAACGAGCAAGTGGGTCACCTGATGGTTAGTGATCACCGCCATAAGCACCCGAAACTCCCGTGGGTTTGCAGGCGCGTTTCCCGCCTTTAAGGGGGATTTTGGCCTCCGGCTATCTCACTCACCAGACGAAACACAATAGCTAGGCTATCGCTATAACGCCGGACTTCTGTGAGACTGTGGTACTTCCCCGGTCGAGCCGGCCCATTCATGTTGCAGGCAAACTGTCTGCAACGTGGCTCTACCACATACAGAACCTAATATTACTCACTTCCTAATATTGCTAGGGATGGGCCTTTAGTACGCCTTGAGGCGATGGGTCATTCGCAACTAGGCGGGCGGAAAGGGGAATCGGGGAACTAAGGGGGAGTTTAGTGGGTAGTGGGACGCTTTTGTCCCGATTTCCGCACACGGCCGCAGGTCTCAATAGCCTGCGATTAAGCTTTAACGCATTCTCTTCCAGATAAAAAACAAATAGTTAGTAGGTACCAAATGCGCCAAAATCGTGCAAAAATTATTTTTAATTGCATTTAAGAGTCGAGGCAACCCTGGTTCTTAGGAATCGCGTCGAGAATGATAGCATTGGTGCTTATTGTACTTTTATTTCTCTTTAAATTTTGCAAGTAGGTGGCCTGGCGCCGGCAATTCGAGGAGGTATACTGCAGATACTTCATTAGATAAATGCCCGACCAGATATTGCTGGCTTATTCCACAAATCCCCTTAGATGATCCCCTGCGTGCCTTTAAACATGCTGTAAAAGATTATAATCAAAGGTTTCTTCTGGGTAAAGTTGTTACTTAGCTAAGCATTTCAAAATTAAAAAAACATTATGCCGACTTGAGAAAAGAAACTTAAAAACGGCAAAAAAAAAAAAATATACAGTATTTACCAAATAACTATCATTGTAGTGATGGCCTTTTCAATGGCCCTCCATAGTCTGATATTACTTTTATACTTGTACTAGCGGCCGCCCGCGGTTATACCCGCGTGGTTCCCGTTCCCGTGGGAATTGATCAAAATCCTTTCATTTTTAAGATGTATTCTGCTATTCGGGACGGAAACAAATCCAACAAATCAAAAACCATGGCAATCGGTCCAGCTGTTCTCGAGTTATAAGTGTTGTAACAAACACGACTTTCTTTTATATAATAATATATAGATTTATGTCAATTCAAATAAAAATGATAATTTAATTCTTTATTCTACGAAAAACCGTATTCACTGAGTTATTAAAATTCATCGTGAATCCATTCTTTATGTATTAAATAACCCTTTGACACTGCTCTCGGAAATGCAATACCATTCACAATTACAGTAAAATAAGTATTGAGAGATCAATACGACCATAATTAATTCAAAAATACTTTTAACAACTCATTTTGTCCGTAAGTAGATATTTATTAGAATATTAGATACTATGGTTAATTTAACTGATACCAATTTCAGCAGCTTTAATACTTATTAAATACTAGGGGCCGCCTCCGCGGTTTCACCCGCGCGAAATTTCTTTTTTCAAATGTCCCTTCCCTTCCCCCCACATTTCCGGGATAAAAAGTACCCTATGTCGCCCGGGAATAGTTAAGCTTTCCAACAATGAAAGAATTTTTCAAATCGGTTCAGTAGTTTCGATGACCAAATATTTATTCTGTTTCGACTTTTAAAATTTAGTAGGCGATTATAATTTTTTTTATCTACATCCATACCATAATATGTCTATTTTATAGTCAGGAGCGATGAGCAAACGCCCTACATTTAGATATAAGTATCCATGGCTGCATCGTAATGTTTACATTTTAGTATCGGTAACCGATACTTTAATTACGTTCAAATTTCGAACGTCTTCTTAAAAAGTAAAAATTAATGGATCTATTATGTAAGCAAAACATCTTGATGTATTTTCAAAGGTACCAGGAGAGCATAACCGCAGCGTAACTATTCATTAAATCAAAGAGTTTGAAAGACGCGAGCTAGCCTAGCTTCTTGTTCTTCTCTGCTCTCCTGGTACTACGGATTATATTCCACGCGGTTTCACATCGATCCTGACTTTAAAATAGACATTTATCGTATGAATGAAGATAAAGTTATGTATGTGACTGTACATAATTAGGCATTAAAATACTCATGTGATCCTTTTATGAAACTCACTTCGTTCGTTTCATAAAACCACATTCGTATTTTAATGACCCTCATTATGCAACAGTCACATAAATAACTATTTATCTCATTATCATTCTTTTCAAATAACATGCAAACTTTGTTGGATCATTAAAAACGCTAGCAGCATAATTTACATTTTGACAGTAGTAAAAAGAAAATAATCGTTTCTTTTTCCTTTAAAGGCGTTTAGAATTTTTTTCCTGAAGAATCTAGCCAGCATAAAATGAAAAATTTGAATAATAACCTGCTTGGTTTTTTCAATGTAACTGGCATCAGAGTTACGATTAATTTGACAGCAATAAAAAGCAAATCTTTTTTTTAAAAGGAATATCAAAAAGTTTTTAAAAGACGTTGACCTTCTTTATTTTAAAGAGGCACTGGCAACAATGCGTCTGAAATTTGACAGCAATAAAAAGTAAATCAAATTTTATTTTCTTTAATGACGTAGGTATAGATTTTTTCTGAATAATTTAGCCAGCATTAAATTTTTAAAAACTTATATTAACCTACTTGGTTATTTATTTGATGTAACCTTCGTGGTTATTTTGTTATTTTAAAGTAGCACTGGCAAAAGTTCCACAAAAGGCTGACAGTAATAAAAAATTAATTAAAAGTTTTGTTTTTCTTTATAGCGTTTCGAATTTTTCTAAAGGTTTTTTGTGATACTGCCGGCTAGGTATTCTTTGAAAAGGTCGTTGCTATTACGTTTCTTCGTATTATATATGTAAATACATAGTATGTATAATGTTGTTGAACTGAATGTTTTTGTGTGAATGAGATGTCACGTTGTTATCGCGAAATAGAAGCGAAATATTTTTACAAACATTCAGACGTAGACATTATCACCATTATTATTTAAACGTCATTCCATTCACTTAGATAAGGATCGACATATTTTTTTTCTATTTCTTAAAGAAACTAATTTCGCATGTAGAAAGCTATTAGTTTTCCGACCGCAAAGAGCCCGAGCATGACGCGAGCCAGATGGAGAGCAAACGAAGGCTTAACTGCACTCGAGGAGCAGATTCCCTTTTAATTAAACGAGTTGTAGGCGCGGCCGAGGACGAGGGCGCATTCTGTGTCCGCGAGGGCATGTACAGGCAAGCAATGGACTTGTGCAGTTGGTTGCTTTGTCAAACCATTTTCTTCTTTAGAGAGGTTACGCACTACGTCCGATCCGAATCCGATCCGTCCTCGTGAAATGACGCGTGACGGTCCGGAGTAGCCGTAGAATTATTTCTAGGTGATGTACGCACTAGATCCGTCATCCGATGTTCTTTGGATTTTGATTTCACGGAGACGGATCGGATTCGGATCGGACGTAGTGCGCAACCGCTCTTAGAGCGTTTGTCCACCGCCACCGTCACCGAGATCGAGATGTCGGCGCCGAGGTAGCGGCCCAAACATTTACTAGAGCCGTTTGTCCACCGCAAGTCCGTCACCCGAGCGCCGTCATTTTGAAATAAGTCAGAAATAAACTCGGTCTCGGTGACGCGATGACGGTCCGGTGACGGCGGCGGTGGACAAACGGCTTTATTCTTAGCGTAATATATAAGTACGTCAGTTTTAAGCCCGACATAAATTACTATGGTTGTAATATTAATTTATCATTTACAGAATAAGCACAATCACTAATGCTCTTAGACAAAAAAAAAAACACGTTGTAATTCGAATAAGAATTTTCATATTATCTAAACACACATAATTAAAAAATCAAACAAAATCCGCACTTCGCGAACAAAAACCAACGTTAAAAAAATGGCTAGGTACAACCTATTTATTTATTTTTACAAAACACGATAAACACAAACAATACGAATCAAAAAACAGATTTATTGTTTATCAAGCCAAAAGAACGTAACATAAACGAACACGGCAATTTGATTCGAACCAATTACAATAAAAAAGACAAGAATAAAAATAAAACGAAAAATAAAATATATTTTTATTCCCAACCAGCACGTGAATTGATTTAGTACGATTCGGGTTGGGAATAATCACCCACATTTTATAGGTTGTACGATCGCAAAACACTTCGTAAAATGTTGCCATAAATTATATTCGTATAATAAAGTGATCGTCTTTACTGTCCCGCCCCGAGGTAATTCCCTCCTCATAAATGCTACTTTGTACTTACAAACTAAGGAACATTCAAATTTTGAAATATAGTTCATTGATACTTAATGTAAGTAACTTCCGAACTTTCTTGTACGAAGTTTCAAAGAAAATTCGACGTATTACTACGATGCAACTTATAAGTTACGTGTGTTTTGATCGATCGATCTGTAGGACAAAAGCACCTACTTTACAGGGAAAATTACTTTAGGTCGATATGGTTCCAAATAACGATGGTTACTACATCGAATGCTAAACATTTGTAGTAACGTAAAAATACCGTAATATTTTTGTAACAAAGTTAACGTAGGATCATGGTAACCTTGTGCCCTTCGGTTGGGGGCCTAAGAATACCACCGAGGTATCCCCTGCCTGTCGTAAGAGGCGACTAAAAGGGGCCCTCGAACCCGGGGGCGGCGTGGGACATTCCGCGTGCAGCCCCGGCAACGGGTTCGGAGAAGACGGCCACACCATGGCCCGTGTGGTTCGTAATGCGCCGCACATCGGCGGCGCAGGGCGCAGGGCGCGCCCGAGGCGGCTTGTGCGCGTGGGGGTTCCGTGGCGTTGTCTCCGCATAGAGGTTCTCGGTTCCCCCTCACTGCGCTGAGAGGGTCATCGTCAGGTTTTAGTCGGTAGGGCCGAAGTGCGAGTCTGACACACCGCTCGGGACGAACCTCCGTCCCTGAGTGACCCTCGGCGTTAGGAGGGGGGGTCCGACGTCCGTTTTGTCAGGGACGCCGGGCCGGTGCGTAAAAGCATTTCCAGACGCAAAAAAAAAAAAAAAGGATCATGGTAACCTTTCTTTGTACTCCTTCTATGGTAGGATTCTTCGAACTTATTACTATGTGTATATAATTTTAGATATAAATGCATTTCTCTTGTTAATTACAATTTATTATACTTTTACAATATTAGGAATTAAGTAATCGGCGTTACATTGCAAGCGCGGTAAAAATCTATCTGTCATCTCTCGGCTAGTGCGGTGACCATAGTGATGTGTAATTCGATTCTACTAATTATTCGTCTAACAATAATAAGATAAAATAATTTTTATCCTATTCGGGAGATACTTGACAATTATATGAGTTTTGATATGCAGAGATGGGTTCCTCTGATCTCCGATTATATATTTGCAAAATCATCTTGATCCCTCTTTTCCTGTCTTATTTATGTCAGAGTTTTGTAGAATTCAATATGAAATCTCAGTGCCTTCGTATATACTATTTATATAAAATTAATAAAACAAAATAATAAAACCCAGGGTTATGCTGAAAGTCGGTTAGCTTTCGACAAATCCTGTATAAACAATGAAGTATACAAAGGAAAATATTACAAAAAAGCTTTCTAGAATCAACGATAACAATGTACATGTGAACCAAACGAGTTATTATATTCCACAATATAAACGTTTGTTAGATTTTCGCAGAAGGTTCCAGAATACATAAACTAATGTAACAAAGATTAAACGCAGGTATTAAATCCTTCTACAGGAGCGGCGAACCTTCGAAACAACGAAACTAAAACAGTACAAAATTTACTCAATTAAAAGTTTTCCCTAATATAAAGTGAACAGTCCATTTTGTATAGTTATAATTAAATGAATTAGCACGATTTCGCCGTAGAAAATAAACAAGAGGTAGAGTACACAGAGAAATTGTTCGTAGCAAACGGCAAGTGGACAACGACTATTGAATTTGTCTCAGTGCTACTGAGAATTTCTTATATTCTAGGGTTTTGACTATTCTAGCTTCTTCCATGGCGCAGTAACAGCCTATTAATGTCCCACTGCAAGGCAAAGGCCTCCATCCTTGGAACCAAGTTTTCTTTACAAGATGGGTGCTGGCTTAATGTAGGCTTGACGACTAATATCTACAGTATAGTAAATATCAGCCGGGACCAACAGCTAAACGTTCCTTCCGAAGCACGGAGACGTTCGAAATTAAATGTCACTAAATGAGGTCAGAATGGTCACCCATCCATTAACCGACCGCAGCGTGGGTAGCTTGACTTTCGTTATCGCTAACGAACTACTGTCACAGCTGCGCCACGAGCGCCTCCTCCTTCAAAAACATTACCATTGATTTAATATCCGTTCACTCAATCCAACCCATTCAGTAAAACACACTCTTTCACTGACCTGTTGATTGAGAGCCAATGTGTGATCGCAGATTATGTCGGAATTTCATTCCGGAGAGAGGAAATTAGAGTGAACGGTTTTCATTGATTGTATGATTTACAGCAGATAGCTTGCAGTGCAGAGCGTTGTATAAGTGATAAATAATGATTAGTGACGAAGTATTAGATGTTATGGTTGAGGAGTTGTTTATTTCACAAAGGGGTTGGGTTGGATCCCCACGGTACTAACGTTTGTACATGAACATTAAACAATAAACATGTCTGTTTGTTTATACATCTACAAACAAAAAGTAGAAAAGTAATGTTATGCTGTATGTTGTTGCCCATGGTATGAGCTAGGCTTAGATAAGGGCTAGACGGCGCTGTGTAAATAATGCCCAGAGCTGTTTGTCCAGGTATAATGTCCTCCTAGCCGAGTTTTTCGGCTACGGCGGCCATCTTTACGATCAGCCAGCTACGCAGGATAATATTATAGTGCACAAGTGAATGTTCAAGCACAGATGCACTCCCTATTCCCTTACTCTCATAACACGTGCAGTCTGACACGGCCAAAGAGAGATCAGGCGCAGGACCAACGGTTTAACGTGCCTTCCGAAGCACGGAATGATCATTCTTTACAGACATTTAGGTGATTCAAGCCTGCAAATGTCCTAACCAAACTGGAAACATTCACACAAAGTGACGCGGGATTCGAACCCACGACCTCCGAGTATTAGAGCCTAACGCCCTAACCACTGTACCACGTAGGCAGTTAAAGGCACCAGGAAAAATGAGGGAGATCCCAGATCGATTGTTTTAAACACTGAAATTAGAACCTTTTACGAGTTCATTGAGCAGGCAGTCCAAGATTTCTATGGTTGTTCTCGGAACAAGCGATGAGTGGTACACCTTTGTGGCTCTAGCCCACATCGATTACAGCTAAGCCTATTGTCTACATGGTGCAATGTAGGGACTTCTCAATGGAAAAGTCCGCTTAACATTAGGTGGTGGCATATTTAACCTTAGCTCTGTAAAAAAAAAACAATTAAACTGGGACCGTATTTAGTACACAGGTACGCTCGGTTTCGAAGCGACTGAACCGATTTGGAAAATTATTTCTCTGTTGGGAAGCTACACTATCTCCGGGTGACATGGTAGGTACTTTTGATCCCGGAAATGTGGGGGGAAGAATTGACAAAAGAAATTACGCGCGCGTGAAACCGGGGCGACCGCTAGTCGTAAATGAACAAGATTATCAGACAGGGAAGTTTTTAAACACACTTATTCCGTTTCAAAGTCATAAGTTTTTTATATGTAACTTTTATACTCATCATCATCAGCCTTATACGTTCCCACTGCTGGGACACAGGTCTTATCTCAATTGTGAGATAGTGTGGGCCATACTCCACCACGCTGGCCTAGTTCGGGTTGGTGGAGGGGTGCGTAAGGCAAGTGACCAACCTTAATGTCAGATGTTATCAAGCCGCCAAATGGCCTCTGACTAGGCTTGACGACTAATATTTACATTATAGTAAATATCAGCCGGGACCAACAGCTTAACGTGCCTTACGAAGCACGGAGACGCTCGAAATTAATGTCACTAAATATGGTCAGAATGGTCACCCATCCATTAACCGACCGCGGCGTAGGTAGCTTGACTTTCGTTATCGCTAACGAACCACTGTCACAGCTGCGCCACGAGCGCCTCTTTTTTTCTTTTTCTACTTACTCGTTATTTAATAATTGGTTTTTTTTTTACATAAAGATCTCTCAAGACCCTCCGTTAATTGTCTGTTCATTAACAAATTCAAGCGCTTTTTATGTTTATTTAGTAGATGCTTTATCAAAGGAGTGTGTGCGGGCGTGAAAGGAATGCAATTTAGCTGCGGCCGGCTAAACGCTGTTATTTGCCGGCGAACGCTGCATTGGGCTGAATAAGGCAATCTTAACTAAATAATCCGGTAGCAAGGATCGCACCCTGTTTGGTCGTATAACATGTATGGCCGTGGAATTGGGCGACTAAAATGGAGAGGACTTAACGTAGCTCTCCAGACGCTATAAAACTATTATTTTGCTATTCTGCACAGACCAACTAAATAAATACACACACATACGTATATTACAATATGTAAATTTAGACTGTTTTTACCGGTAAGGGCCTATTAAGTGGGTCCCAATTTTAACAGTTATTTTTTTTTCAATGATTGACGATTTTCTAATAAATAAACATAGAACCAAACTATAGTAAGCACAGTTTTCAATTACTCTGTTCTAATTTTTCAAAATAACTTACGTTTGAGTTTACATAAAAAGTCGCATTACAGTCGTTTTATAGCTAGCTGCCATTTTATAAATACATTAAAATTTTATTTCTACCTTTTAGGAACCGTTAATTTTACGTATTGGGCTGGATAAGGAAATCTTTACTAAATAATTTAACAGCAAACGAAAGGATCGCACCCTATTCGACCGTATATCACATAATTAGCCGTAGACTAAAGGCGGCCAGAATGGAGAAGACTTAATGCAGCTCTCCAACTGCTTGTAGCTAGGTCCACTTATGTTTTACTGCAGGACAAAGTTTTAAGCAGTTTTAGAAAAATTGAGGAGAAAAAGTTAAGGCGTGAACGTTTCAAATTACACTAGTCATTTTAAATTTTAAATAAAACAATCTTATATATTTGTTAAAATAACTCGTAGACTAAAAAATCTAAACAGTTTGTTAAATTAAAAAAGGCGGGCACAGTAACAGGCGAATGCTAGTACTTAACATAAAAATTAACATTAAAAAAATATACCTATTTTATGCTGTAAAGTATAAATAAATTAGCAAGTCCGTTCATTGTAACATCACAATTTTTTCTTTGTTGTTGTTTGTACATTAAATTGGGATTATGCTGATCTATCCAAAACTAATAAAATGATTCATTCATTCAATGGATTGTCGCTTACAATTTTCGGTAAACTTTAGTAATCATAAGCTTGCAAAAGTGCGATAAATAAGCCGTTAAATAGTTCCAAACCGCATTTCACCCATAGCTGCTTATCTCAACAATTAAGTCATTAAGCAAGATATATTAAAGTGCAGACTGGAGTGCGTAAACATAAGTGCGGGAGTGCACTATTAACAACATTAGAGTCACATTATTTTTTTAATTATAGTCAAGAAATTAGTTGTCACGAGTTCACGACCCATGATAGCAATTTAATTTCTAATTTCTCACTAGAGAAAATTATCGTGAAGACTATCCTTAAATAATAGAACCATTAATTGAAGTCTATTTAATAAATCTACAATTAGAAAATCCGCTGACAATAGTAGCTGTGTTTCATTCGCTTTGTAATTGGGTTCCTTTCAACAAATGTGCTCTGAATTATCGGTAAGAAAGGCTGAGCCAGCTCAACAAATGTGCTCGGAGAGAAAGGCTGAACCGGCACAACTAAAGACGTAAATGCAGCGTGATTGGGCAACCGCGGCGCGTCATTAGGTGATTGCAGACGCGGCTCGTGTAGCGCACTGGAAATTCATGGGTGCCGAAGTGGGAAGGTGCCGAAACGAAACTACTGGCCCGCGGCACAGAACAAATATATACATTTATGTTAACTGCCGCACCGGTTACTTATTGCTAATTCGACGGCATTTTTGGGTTAACACCGTCTTTAAAAGGTACATGGATCGGCATTTTGTTGTTGTGGCACGTTAAAATAATGTTTGCTTTTATGTACTTTTATTTATTTTTAACTGGTTCGGTGTCGCAGGTTGTGACTCTAGCCTTGTGCGCAGAAGTTGTCGTCGTTGAATCCCACGTTGTGTTTGTTTTTGTATGGATGTTTTCATTTGTGGTATCTTTGTTGACACAAGTGCTTAGGTTACTTAATTTGAGTTTAGATCAAAGTATAAATATCTCTGGACATAAATAAATTTCTCTGGACAATATTTACTAAACATGAAAATAAAGAGACGATTAAAAGATTAAGGAGAGCATCGCTAAATACTCAGGCATACTGAAACTCCTCTGATTCCCGAAAATATACTGGCAGAGGTTCTAAAATAAATTATTAACTTAACACATTTTCTGACGCATTCACATAATATATTCAATTTTGTAATTTTTTTTTTTCGGAGGAGGACGCGTTATAGCACCTTAACGGCAGGCTAAAAAGAATTGCCTCCGTGCGTGGGACTTGAAACTGAAGCCTCCAGTTAAACTTCACACCCTAAGAGGGTAGAGCCGGTACCCGCCTTGGGGTAATTGACCGACCCAACTTTGTCTGAATCTGCCCTTTAAAGTTCTATAGATTTAAATAAACAAAAATAAAGTAAAATACAAAATCTATTCAAGCTGTTCACTGGTATTTTGCAAAATAACAAAGATAATAAGAATCAGTCATCCACAAAGTGGAATTAGTTACCGGTGCGACCTTCGCAAACAAAGAAACATCGGGGGCGGTTTGAAATTAATTAGGGCGGAAAAATAACTGAAACCCGACCGTTTTTCTCCACCAGCCGCCGATAGATATGTACATTAACGCGTATTAGACGTAAGCATCGTAAAAACATCAAGTGGTGCCCTATTTAATAAAAAATCATAGTGTTATTTTAGTATAATGTTCAAAGAATCTTACGTTGCGTTTATTATAAAGAAGATAAGGTAATATTAATTACGTAACAACACTTAAAATGTAACATTTTATTATTCAAAAGCACCAAAAAACGGCAGTTATTGACATGAATGTTGGTTTACGAAACGAAACATTTTAAATCTTGTTTTCACAACGTGTTAATTGATATACTAATGATTCTAAGTGCGAATCGTCCAAATCAAATGTGCTGTACGCATTTTCTATCACTCTTATTAATGAGCCCTCGAACCAGTCATTTACCTTAATAATTAGTACATCATCCCTAAAAATTCATTAGTGTAAAAGAACCCAATCACGCTCAAATGAAATAAGGTGTTAATTCACAGTGCGCTCCGACTCAAAGTTTCAATATCCTCATTAAAATCGAACGCGAATGAATAAAAACCGTTCGTGCGACGTCTCAAATTAGTCGTCGGTGTGGCCTTTGCAAACAAAGTGGGAGAGATGTTAATTTAATGTACGGTGGTGTCACTCGAGGCTTCACAGTTCCGACTTTCAAAGGACTAGGACCGCCACGGATTCTCTGTTATGTAAATTTTCTCGTAATTTTGTCGGAGGGTGTGTGCAGCCGGACTTTGTAACGGGACCAACCTCTCATTAATACTTACTTCAGCACCTCGATTTTGAAGGCATTCGTGAAATTTTTACAATACCCCCTTAAGTAGCTGATAAATCTTTCAATACCTTATTTGCTTTCGGAAATACTTGTTTTAAAATTCAAATTTGTTTTATTGCTATTTAAGGCTGAGATAATTAACTATATTTAGATGGAGCGTACCTACAGAAATATTTGCAATTTGACGAGATAATTTGTTTTCTCTTGTATTTAGGCGGTCGTTATTCATCTAAATGTATAAAATAACAACCACCTTTTTAGATGTTTCAAGTTCAAATTCGCCCAAGACCAACATTCACGTTATGAACAAATATATAATATTTTGTTTTGTTAATAAGATATATTTACTATTTAGGTATACAAAATGTTACCTAAAAGTAAAGTTCCGGTGGATCAATATTATACTCGTATTTAAAATCTCTGATTTATTATTAACCCAATACAGAATCAATTGCTTATACAGGCGTGGGAAGCAAAATGAAATTAATCATGAAATTCAAGACGCGAACGAAAATATCTTATTCAAATTGAGTAGATCTCAGAAGTTCATCGCAAACTAAAATTATACTTTTTGAGTCTACAGATTTTTGATTTATTTAGGTAAGGTTTATACCTTAAAAATGCTTAGGCAAACCCTAAGCATAACTAGACTAGGTCAAGGATATTCCACCTTTGACAAAGAAGATTGGGTTCATTAATTTTTCAGTTTTGCACAGTGGGCTACTTTTTTATATTAGTATAGTTGGTAGACCCACCTTATAGTAGTGTCATTGCATACTTAACCAGGAAGCATTACTGGATATTATGCTGTCACACTGTAGGCACATCGGATCTTCGAGCCTTTGAATTTAAAGTGTACTGGCTACCTCATTCATATTGAACGCAGTGACGTCTGTTCTGGTGGCAGATTTCACCTCTACTACACCAGAGGTTGGCATTTTGATACAAGTAGCGAACAAGTCTGTTTGTATTGGTGTTTCGTGAATATATTCAAGAAAGTATTTTTTATGTAAAACCAAACTTATTTTCTTGTTGAAAAATTTACTGTAGAAGGTAATAAATTCCATAAGGAAGTCCAAAGATATAGAAAACATAAGTAAGTACGATTAAATCATGAGACGCCTACGGCATATCAAATAATTACTTTGTCAAAATATCCAAATAAATAATTCACAATCAATTACCGCTTAAAAATACTTCTGTCATCCAAGAACCCCATTTTGTCCTATCAAATCGCGTCTTACATTTTCGCTGAACAAAAAACAAATCCCGAATATTCCGTGGAATAGTGGAAACAAAATACAAACCCGACAAGGCGGCCGGAAAGTTTCTGTTCGCAATGTGGGGCACATAATACGAAAACCTAACGGGTACTAATCTGCGGATAAGCCGAGCCTCCGAGACCATCTGCGACCGTTGCAAGTATTCTTCAGTTTGACATTACATTTTGTTTGGCGCAAAAGTTTAAATAAACATTTTGGGGAGCGACGAAACTGCACCATTTCTTCCTCGTTTTCATTATTGTGATTTTAGACGTACATACGTATTGGGTGTTTCCTATAATGTTGCAGGTAAAAGCAACATAGAAAATTTCTATTCGAAATAGCAACATAGATTAAAACGTCAAGGTATATTTATGACAAGATGGCCGCAAAGTTGAAAGTTTTGCAATTTTTTAATGTTTTGCGATGTACGTTATTTATCTTAAAGTACTGTAAACTTTTACGCATTCAATTTAACAACATTTTTGGTATTCAAACTGTCCGGACAGTTTTTCTCTTGACTAACAGTTGTATTAGGTACCCCAAAAATCTGTGCCAGTGAAAAACGAAGGCACGATACGCCAGCCAAAAACTTTCGGTTCGCAAGTAGGCCACATGATGCGAAAACCTGAAGGGTAATACACAGATGAGCCGAGCCGAGCGTGTGTGGTGGCTGGGACACGCGACGTAAGTCTTGACTCTCGAGAGTGATATTGCGTCGAGTCGCAATGTAGCAAGCGCCATTGTGCATCGCACATAGGTAGATTTGACCGATTTAGGCGGCCAAAAGTCGAAATATTGAAAATCACCACACAAATAAACAATTGACACCATTATGTACCTAACATTCCAGGGCACCTACCCTGATAATTTTAAACTTTTAGCTAACGACTGTGCAAATCTACAGGTAATCGAAATTAGGTCGTCGCATGCAGTGTACGTATCGGTTCTCGGTGCCTTCAGTTTAAGTGGTGTTATAAATTGCAACAAAAAAAATTCGGCGTACTTTTGTGTAGTGAATGCAATGGATTCCTATAATTCAGGTAAGAATCTATTGATTAATTAAAAAAATATGAAAAATTTAGTCAGTTTACTGTATCTAACAAGCATTTCAACGTAACACCTTTTTTCTTAGCAATTTTTTGTAAATTTTATTCTTCAAACGACATTTTGAAATACTTCCCCGGTCTTCCCCGGTATTCTTTATATCACAATAATTTTGGCATATATTCAAAATTAAAATAACAATAACAGTTTCTGCCTAATAGCGCCTATCGCTAAATAAGAGTAAATCGAAGTTGTCAGGGTAAAAACTCTAAAAACCGTTTATTTAATTATATTTCTTATTAGTAATTCCTTTTCTTTTTGTTACAGAGTCTGCCAATGCCTCTGGTGTTACAGTAGTGACTCGCAAATATTTATTTCAGAAGATGATGAGACAGAATTTACCAAATATAAATGTCAAATGTAATTAGGTATTTAGAAAAATATCTTATTGAGTACTAATAATTTGGTATTTGTCAGTTTTAGTTATTTTTTTGTGAATTGACCATATTATGTTATTTATATAATTATTATTGTAGTAAAATCATTGTGTTATTTTTTTAAGTTACATGTTTTTATGTTTTCAATTTTTTTTTCTTTTTTCTTTTTTTTAAATAATAATCATTTTTAATAAAATCCGACGTATTTTTATTATAAACTCCAATTTAAAAAAAATTTGACGCTAAAATAATTTTGGCCGCCTAAATCGGTCAAATCTACCTATGTGCATCGGCTAGATGACGCATAGTTTTTTAATCACAAATGTTTGGTTTTGGTTTAAAGCTCCCCTTTTCTGAGTTCAGCTCACGTTTTCATTGGAACTTAGTCATTGTTCTTAGTCATTGTTATTTTTAGATTATCATTACTTACAGTCATGAATCACTTTAGAATTGAAGCTTACACTTGAAACCACACACTTGCCAGTTATAAGGCATTCGAAATTGGAAAATGTTTAAAGAGATGATTTGTAATAAATTTTAGCGGTCATCGTCATCAGTGGTCATTAGGAATTTAAAAAGACATTTTTTCTTTATCTTCACAAAAAATAGCCTTTGTAGTAGTGACTGCCTGATTCCAGCCGAATGAAAAAATTCACAGATCTCGTGCCTTTCACGACCTTCTGGTACATTGGAAATGTACTTAGATAGGGCAAACTATAGTGAAAACATCTCTTTGCGCAAGTGATACACAAGGGTTAGTAGCAGGTACCGTCGAGTAACGTTATTTTTTATAAGCGGACTACGCCCTTTAACAATGCTCAGTTTTTTTCGCCTTTTGCACACACGCTTTCGTCCGCCAGATGTGGAATCATCAGCATTACCCAAGCCACGCTATTCCTACGTTCAAGAAGACGAACTATGTAAAAAATCAACATAGTATTTTACTTGAAGGAACTTTCTACTTCATGTGTCAAACAATTTATCTTAGAAAAATATATTTGCTTTATCAGTACATCACGCAGTACAGCACGCACTTTTTCGGAAAAGTTTTTGAATTTTTCAAAATAAAATTTCACCGTCTTATAGACCTCGTCAAGACACGTCTTTTGATACCTTGTTTACCCAGGTAACCCCAAAATTGACGACACCAGAGCGATGTCGCACTTTCACTGAAATTGGCCCCCTACCAACACGATCGAAAAAACATTTCCAATGTTAAAAAACAGCAAGACCACGCGACCAAAAACTTTCTGTTTGCAAGTAGAGCACAATAAGATATGAAACTTAACAATGGCACCAAAAAACTCATCACCGTTACATTCGTTAACATATTTTAATTCATAAAAAATAAATTTCGTCCGGTAACGGTGATCCCACACGGGCGCGCTGCGCTGCGCTGCGTCGACGCACCGCAAGCGCTCGACGGAATGGGTGCCACACGATCCGATGCGTCGTCGCACCGCGCTGCGTTGTCTATGCGTCGCGACGCGTCGTCGTGCGTTGATTTTAGGTTTAGTTTGTGATTTTCATCCCATAAAAGAGGTCCTTCCTCAACTAATGAGATAAGGTAGTCCACATCAATGTCATTAATAGTATTATGATGATTTATGTACATGGGGCGCACCGCTATCTCGACTTCATAAACCATACTGCGACGCGTGCGTCGTCGTTCCGTCGTCGGAGCACTGCACCACTCCCCCCGCTTCGTCTCTCGGCTACGCGTCCGTTGCGCACGCGTTACGGCGACGCGCGTCGCCACAACGGACCGTGTGGCATGCCGTTCAATTTGTATGAAATATAACGCATCGACGACGCTCCGTCGACGCAGCGCAGCGCAACGCTTCCGTGTGGCCGCGCCGTAACTCAATCGGTGAAGGTCGTTTTATACACGTATCTTAGACTACTCGGAAATATAAATTTTGCTAGTAAATAAACGCTAATTTCTACGATATTGAATATCGGTGGTAAGTATGAGAAAGATATTTTTGATTTCTATTTGTGTGCAATTGTGCATTAACTGTCTGTTTGTATCGATATGGGTATTTTTATTCTGGTTAATATAGAAAAATGCATATTTATAAACTAATATTAATTAATTTTCAGATAGGTACATTTACAAAATCATTTGTTACCACAGAAACAGATGTTTTACCATTAAAATTGTATGAAGATTGTAGCTATTCCAACAAAAGAAATCCATTCTGATTAAAACCATTTTAAGTTAGTTAATTCATTTGTACCAAGCGAAATAACAAAACGCATGATATTTGTCTTGTTCTCGCTAAAAGTGTTACGCCAATTTCATTTTAGCCAATTTCATTGTGAGTGTGCTCATTTTAATTTAGACATACCTACTTAGAGATTATATCTACCTCGTGATAGCAGCTCATGTTCCATGATTACTACGGTTTAGGCATGGGTAACCCAGCGCAATTTTGTGAGTTAACTCAGTAACTCAGACGCAGTGTACTTGTTTTTAGAGAGTAATGCTATTTTGACCCTGTTACTGAGGGAAGTGACAGGGTTCTACGATTTAAGCTCAAATTATGCCATGTCTTACAATTTTCATTAGGAGTTAGAATGTGTGTTGCGTCATTTCTGAGTGATTAAAAGTGTGATGACGCAGAGCGAAGTAATCAACGTCAGTCTCTCTCAATTTTGTTCGCAGTAAGTTATGATTCACCCAAGTTGCATGATTATTGTGATACTGAACCATTGCGGTCCTAGCTACTGAAACTCGTCTCGTTCACCTTTAATGCCTTAAGGGAAATGCTGCGGTTGGCTTACGCAAGCTCCACAAAAATGCAGTGTACTCATTGGAGTGGAGCAATAGAATGGGACGTGTCAAGTGAACAACAACGCGCACCTCATCTGTACATTGTATCTCGTGTACAGAGTCAAAGCGTACAGAACACAAAATGACTTCATTTTTTTGGTTTTGGTCCAGTGCAGGTGAGAATAAACATTAACGGTACGACGTTGATAACTGCGCTGTTCGTCAACACACCAAGAATAGGTGAGTTCTGCGCGGCGCAGTACAGTGTTACACATATCTACGATTTTAGCTCAAATTATTTTGTGTCTCAGAATTTTCCCCAGGAATTGGAATGTTTATGATATAAAGTAATACCATATAAAAGGTTTGAACTTTTGGTATCAAGGTATCAAGTAATATTTGTAGCCTTTTTTACGATAACCAGCTTGTGGTATACGATTGCTTCAGTAATCCTATAATGGATTTGAAAGTATTGTTTTATAAAACAATACTTTCAAATACTACTATAGTACTATAGTATCAGTACAATAATTGTAGTTTTATATCTATTTATTTTAACTAACACCTCGTTGGTTTACATAGTAGAACATTATAAGCAAAAATACTTCTAAAATCGATCCCACGTTTACCAAATAAAGGAGGGACCGATCACCACTTAAGTTTACTAATTTTCCCAAAGCTACGGGCTCGGGGTTTATTTCGGCTTCCGTTTTCCTCTTTCCGAACTTATGTATCGAAACTCGGAGCAACTAGTTACATCTGTATTAGTATGTGACTATTTGTATTTGTATGGCACGAATGTATTGTTGGGTGAAAACAACGAAAACTCGAAATAAAGCCGATTCGGCGTCTTTTTGACGATATTTTTTGTGTCATTTTTAGTTGTTCGCTGTTTTTGTAAGTAAACGACTATCTGAGCTGCAAAGAAAAGCAGTGTACGCTGCATGCGCGCGTCAATGTAACTCAAATTAACTTTTTAAGATCAGAAGATATCGACAGAAGATGCTTGTACTATAACCACTGACTGCCCCGATAGTAGTTTAGTATATGTTCTGTGCCGATAGGGCATTTTGGTAGTGACCTTGCTCTATACGCTAGAGGTCGTGGTTCGAATCCCACCCAGGACAAACATTTAAATGATGAGCATTTGTGTTTGTGCTGTTTCTGGATGTTTATTTGCTTTTAAGTAAACATTAATTGTGGTACCTTTGTTGTTTCCGATAACATAAATGCTCAAGTTACCTAGTATTATTAGAAATAAATAAATTTCTCTTGATAAACTACTTTGGGATCAGTCAAAATCAAAATCAAAAATCAAAATATTCTTTATTCATGTAAACTTGTATCAAGTATTTATGAATCGTCAATTACAGAGTGACTCTACCACCGGCTTCGGAATGCAGTCATCTGTCGAGAAGAACCGGCAAGAAACTCGACAGTTACTCTTTTTCATCGCCATGTTTGTTTACAATTTGTTTGTTACAATTACTGATTAGTTTTAAAATACCAAGCCATACAGTATAAAGTATAAGAATGAGACTATAATCGAGAAAAATCCGTGAGCCCTGGAAGACCAGTGCCCAAAGGTGGCACCTGCAGCACAAGTATGACGTATGTGCCAGCCATAATTTCACTCAACCATATTAGAGGGAATGTAACCAGTTCAATGTATGTGATGTTGTACAATATTTATAATCATTATTGCTAATTCGTTATAAAGAGCGTAAGTCGCCATAATTGAAACACTGTAGCTTAAATAATAATTACCAAGGTCATAAAAATTTATTTCACTTGATGAGCTTAAATTACCATCAAAGAAAAAGTTAAATTAATTATACTGTAAAGAAAACAGGGAAGATAAGGAACGTTTGCCTTTTACATGCCAAATAGGGTTTTAAAGCGAGTCTTTAATTTCAGTAACTGGTATTTTATGTAAGCGTATAAACATTTTACGAGGAGCACTAGACGTGAGTTGCTTAAATTCTTCTTAATGGTATGTTTATTTTATTTCTATAGCTTTGTTTTAAGTTACACCTGTGTACGAATTAATAGATCAAGAAAATGCGTCATTATTGACAGTGTTGCGTTGTTAAAAAAATTATGATCAAAAATATACGAATTGAGGCAAATACCTACACTTGAAATCTAAGGCTCGAAAATCAGATGAGCAGTCTGGCAGCACATTGAGCGTCGCTTCATGGTGAATTGTCCCTCAATGAAATAGGCCGCAGTGACCGCTTACCATCAAGTGGGCTGCAAACAAAAGCAACATTAAGGGGAGAACAGAAAGTCATATTGTCATTACAATAAGATCTTATAACGATTCGCGCACTTACCAGTAGCGTAGCGATGGGGGGGCGGGGGGGGGGGGGGCGCTCAGCCCTTTAGGGGGCGGCAAAATAGCCATCCGACTGTGTGTGTTTTACGAAATAACTACTGAACGGGAAAAGATGTGACTATTTTCTAACGACATACCACGAAGGGGAAGCTGCGGGAAAAAGGTAATTTGTCATAAACCTTTCGTTTAATAGACAAGTACTTTAACTTGAGGAATCCCGTGCTGCACTCGGAAGCTGCACCGTTTAACAGACTGGATTTAATGGACGGATCACGCTTAATGGAAATGACGCGACATTGCCCGCGGCAGATTTATGATCGCTCCGTCCCGGACTCCGGGTCATATAATTATAGGTGTTTGCAACTGATAATATTATTGTTCTTATCTTGACGTAGGGACGTAGGGGCCTTGTAGGGATTAGGGACACTAGGGAATCGGGATTGTAGATGTTAGAAACGTAGGGAAGAAGTCTTATCTAAAATTATGTAATTTCCCGTGTAGACAGCCGGTGTTCTCTCAAGAGATAACATTCTTAACTTTATAAGTAAATACAACAAACAAAACACTAAAATTACCACTTAGAGTCAGGACATGAGTCGGCAGCTATACATAAATCTTTAACATTATAACCCCTCACCTCAAGCGTCTTATCAGAGCTGAAATGTCACTAGATCGCACTTGTATTAACCACAACGTCTAGGCGTTGGTCGGGCTTATGCCAAGCCTGAACCGTTCGATATCTAGTCTGAATTGATCTGACCGGAAATCGAATCCGCTTACTCACGTTTCGTGATGCGCCATTGGGTCGTCAAATCAAATACAACCCATATACTAAGTTTGGCTTGGGTGGTTTCCATCTATTATAGTAATTATGATAACGTATTGATTCCTCGATTGGTCTAATTTTATTTATTATTAAAGCTAAACGCACCGAAGAAGACGAATGAAACGAATTTAATTCTCTGTCTTAAAATCTTATAAAACTTGGCATACTTGATATACCGAGTGAAATCATCAGAATCGGAAGAAGCCGGCGTTAAACTCGGCGTTTTGGCTGGGTTTTTTTCCTGAGGACACCATTCCTCAAAAATTCTGTCTCGGAGGATGCCGATTTGTTTTTAGGTTATCAAGTTTGTGTTTACCAACTTGCATTTGGCAAGCTTGGTGAAGCAACATCTTAGTGGGACATGAAAAGGCAGATACTTTACATAACCCTGACAAACTAAGACAATACAACTATATCTGGCCATATCTGGCAGCCCTATTCTCCGCCGCACACGTGATTGCGGGCGTAATTCCGCACACCCAAAACACAACCATGAGACAGGACTTGATTTCAAAACTTTCCCGCTGGAAATTTGAAATTGCTTTTGGAATTTTCAATTTTTGGAATAAAAGGGCTCCCGTGTTTTTAAACTTTTAATATCTGTACACAATAGGATATGACTGTTGGAGGAACGAGCGAAACGACTGTTTGGGTCGGCGTCATTATTGCCCGATTCAGACCGTGGACACTTCATCAAAAAGCGTCGCTCAATGTGCTGCCAGACTGTAGGCTCATCTGATCTTCAAGCCTTTAATTTCAAGTGTACTGGTTCCCACATTAATTATGTTATGTTTATGTGATTCAGTTGTACCTTATTAATTAATGACATGGTAAAATACTAATTATGACGATTTTTGACGATTCGTCGCATGAATTCTTATTTGTTCAATCTCCATTTGCACCATTTTACACTAGAGACATTTTATTGATTATTTAGAGTATTTAATTTGATTTATTACAACTGTCGTATTAAATAAATGGCTGTTATAGTAAAAAAAAGTATATTCCAAAAATAAACATTAAAAAGTTTAAAGCTTACGTTTAAAATCAACCTTTTTTATGGAGGTTGGACAAAAAACCACATAAGTAATTTTGTATTTGGAGATTGAACATTACTACAATGGAGATTGAACATTTTGCAATCGAAAATACTCAGTACTTATGTGTCTTAAGAGCATATACAGGATGTTGGGAATTAACGTTTTGAGTATAGCAAATAGTATAGGTAGTACGGTAAAATAAAGATAGGCACAAGTGAAGTTTTATTTAGAGTTAATACGTATCTTAGAATAATTCATTGTTTTTGATATTTATAGTTTATAGTCTCCGTTATGTTTTCTTATTTGTATAATTTGTCTGCTTAATGTCTTCATAGTTTTAAGACATTTTTTGGTATTTAATTTTATAAATTATAAATAAATAGATAACTCGGCTCTCCTTCTACGGTATGCCAGCCAGTCTGTTGCCGTCTCGCGGCTATTTCATTTAGATGTAGAATTTAATCTGAAGTCATAACAATGAGATTTTAAACATCCTGTGCAACAAGTTGGCGATACGTAGTGACGACCTACGATGTAATGAAACAAAAAAATACAACTTACCGATCTCTTTCTATAGTTGTAATTATGTTGTTCGCATTATGATGTGTTACGGACATTTTTTACACCTTTTCCGATGCTTTAAACACTTCTAATAAATAATATAACTTAAATTAACACAAATGCGTGCTAACAACTCGCTTGGACGCGAAAGAATTTAATATGGCGGCGTATTGCCTCATCAAAATACGCTGCCGTGATTGGTTACTCGTGAGGAGATTGAACACTTAAGCACGAATTTATTGTTCGGATACACGTTTGGTGAATCTCCACGGATTTTGAACAAATAAGCATGAAGTTTATATTTACTAGTGTTGGTTTTAAAAAAACTAAAATTGTTACTGTTTACGTATTTAAGGTCCAAAAAGCAAGTATCATATACCAATCGATCAGGAAATTCAACCTTATTGTAACTGCATTTAAAAGTGAAATTCGTTAAAATGGTCGGTTGAACAAATAAGCATTCATGCGACGGATTGACAAGAGTAGCTGTCGAGTTTCTTCATCATATTACTTGACAATTTTAGTGTCCTTTTGTAGTTTACATAATAAAGATATTTAGATTTAAGACTAAAAGCGTTGGTCCCACTACCCACTAAGCTCACTCGGGTTCCGTTTTTCATCAAGAAAAGGAGGAATTCGAGCCCACCTTGAAAGGTCAGGGTGAATCAACTCTTGACAACCCGATTTTTCCTCAATAATTATCACCTTTACATTTGAAGTCCCAAACATTCCAGTAGTAAATCGATGCACAGTTACTCCCCATTTATGTGTTACAAAGTTAATTGCAAAATAATATTTCACGTAAACCACCTCTATAATATGTGACTAGGTACTTCAAAACGTGTGTCTCAAATAAAATTTATTTCACAGGTCAGGGGAAACATTGCCTTTTTGTGAGGAGATAACTCAAAATATAACGGATTTGCGTAAAATATGTGATACCTTTTGTATGGTAATACGATCCCATTGTTCGGAGATTGAATTTTCGGGTTATCATGCTTAAGAATTATTCATGACAGATAGGTTGCGGTTGTTATGATTTTTTCCCCGGAATCAATAAGAAAAAAAATTAGGAAATGTTTTATGGTTCGGGAAATGGTTGGAAATTATTAAGGGTATAACAAAGGGCGTACATTCAAGACAAAAAGTAGATGCGCATATTTTAACCTAAGACAATTTCACAATAGTTGCTATATTTAAGGAAAGAATACTCAGTTTTATTTTTTATTCAAGTAGGTACACAACATATTATGCTGTGTTTATCTATAATTATATATTTCTTTTTAATTTTATTTTCTGATAACCCGAACGGTAGTGAATGAAGTAACATATAAGAAGTGACTTAGGTATAGATTACTGATAGATGTTATTGAGCTTTATACGCTACATGAAACTAGACTAGAAGCAAATTAGAATTAATTTACTCGTCCATTAGTGCCGCTCTAGAACAAAGGCGTTATTACACAAATCAAAGTCATCTTATCAATAATCTTAATCTATTTGCAAATGCAGAATGGTAATCAAGATTACCTGTCGGTAATATGACTATATTAGACCAACTCAAAGAGCCGCTTCTGTTAGCTGAAACAAAAAAGAAAAAAAGTCCAGTCGTGCAGCAATTCTAAAATCTGCATAATTTTTCCTCTCCACGCAGATTATGTTAAATTAAACCACCTTTCGGTCAAAGAAAACTTTATAAACATAACCACGCAAGCGAAAGGGTCACAAAAGGCAATCGTATGCATAATAATGTGGCTATCAAATGAAGAGCGCTGAGACAAGGACAGATCAAAGGGTGTACGTACTCATTTGGGGAGGCATCGCACGTCTCGAGGGCGTTCGGAAATTGAAACTTTATATTTGAGCACTCTCTGACCGAACCTGGGCACTCATCCGGAAAATCCTTAGTTGAAATAAAATAAAACGGGTACGAATTCCCCTGTACTTTCTGCAGTTGTAGCGCGATTTTCACAGCGATTTGTCGAGTGTACGTATGACTTTTCGTCGTTGTTTAAGTTTTATTCGTCAGATTGTACAAGTTTTCAAGGAGACGAATGACAAGGCGTGAAGTTTCTCTATTAGCTAAGTAAAGTTAGAACGCGGCAGTTTTTACTTTAGCACTTTAAACGTCGGCTTTTTCAAGCGTAAAGAAGCATCCAGCATTCTTGTATTAGTGTCTACAGATTCGCTACCCGAAATTCTTTGTTCATTTCAGCCATACAAAATCAGGGCGGTTCACAGAGATTTATAGAAATATTAGGTTTTTATTGATTGATAAATAAAATACTTTTTATTTCCAGTTTTGCTGTTTGGCACAATTCACATTACTTTCTACAACTGATAAAATTAAGAAGTTAACCGATTATCAGTTAACTAATTTTGAATATCTTAGACACGTCAGTTTACATTGTACGATGTTTTGCAATCTTACATTTTAATCTACTATCCAAATACATTCTCAAACTATTCATGGGCAAATGCGCGAACAAACCCTTGTTTCTATCTATTTTTGCCAATCGCTAAAGTGCATAGATGTCCTTTGTCCAGCTAACTCATATATCCGCGTAAATATTTATGACGTAGCCCCAAAATGCACACCACATGTGACAGCTACGATGATTCTCACAGTCAATAATGCACAACGACATCCATATTCGTTTCAGAGTTATTGCGTTGCGGAAAAAATAAACGTAGGTAAGACTATTATGACGTGGAAAGCTCCCGGAGTGAAATTAAAATAGTTTTCATGGAAATAAGCGAAATATTCGCGGCGGTTACGACTGTAGCGCCCCGTAAAAGTGGGGGACTGAATAAATGTTTAACAAGAGAGTTACTAGTTTGCGCCCGCGACTGTACGTAGATGGAGTTAAATAAACTGGTTACTATCTATTTTAACACATACGTTGCTATTGTGTATTTTTTAATTTGTTTATTAACTGATAATCTTCGTTTAATTTGATGAATTTAAATATAAAAATACAATCAAGTAAAAGTCAAACCAATCTCCGAGCAACTGTCTATCAGGTATTTCAGGAGAATGGAATATAATTATTTTAATAAATATGTTGCCGTTTCATCAAAATTAATCTAGTATAAGACGAACAACAAACATCTACAAAGTAGGAATTCGAACCTCACTCACTTCTACGAGTAAACGCAAAAAGCTAAATAATATAATCTTTCCATAAAATACTTGCACAGTTTTTGTACAAATGTAATTAGTTAACATGCATTTAAAAGCATGCGAGCATTGTAACCTAGCAATTTGAAATTGAGTTAGACAGTAGTAAAAATTAGAACGAGACATTTGTTCACCGGCAAAGAGTGGTGGGGGTTGTATAACGAGTTTCTGTCTAATGTCAGGGAAGTTTCCAGGTTAGGGAAATGCATAGAACAACTACACTAGAACTCCTAGGTATTGTGCTTAGTCGTGCAAACTGTTACTATAATGTGTGACGACTGTCTTGGTTGTGTCACGATAGAAGGGGTTAAAATGTACACTATGTTCTTCCGAATACAATTTACGAAAATACGGACTTCAAACAAAAATACATAAAATTTAAGTAAATAATTATTCCTTCTTAGATGTAATATAATAATTATTTAATCTCATTTTATGGAGTCGGTGTTGGTTACGTTGGTATGTTGGCTAGGATGACCGATAATAACATTATACTACGACTAGCTTTTCAATAAAAAAAGAATTATCGAAATCGATACACTTTGTAAAAAGTTATGAGAACACACAAAAACATTTTCGTTATTTTTCACGTTTTATGTTAAGGGGCACTACCCACTATTTCTTTCTGCTTGGCCTTAAGGTTGACAGGTAAAGAATGTCACGAGGCATTAAGTCTGGCTTTTTTACCCGACGTTGTGCAATAAAGTTTAAATAAATAAGTTTTTTTTAATACAAGCGTATTAATGTAATAACAACGTGTTCGGACGTTGAGTTGGACAGGTAACAATTAGAACGACGCATTTGTTCAGCTGCAAGGAGGTCACACCGAGCTCTTGACTAATGTCGGTAAAGACCGCGCAGGTTACCCCAGAGCGCAATACTCGCTACCCTGAATATCTGAACTTTTGTAATTACAAAAACAACTTCACATCACGACGTGTGAAAGGAAAGACAAGTATTAACCTATGTAAAATTCAAATGTGCCGGAGTATAAGGCCTGTAGGGACTCAGATACTCCGCCGGAAGCAGTGTTACGTATCTAACACTTTCATCATCAGCCTGTGCTGATGATGATGATGATGAAGATGCAAAACAAGAGCTAAGCTGAGTTTAAAGTTTTCTTTATTCTAGTTCAGTTGGCAGACAGGCACGCCAACACCCATGGTAAGTGGCCACTGCGGTCTATGCCATTGAAGAACTCTTAGCCAGGAAGAGTCGCTTCATTACTATTGCCGGAACACAGCCTCATCTGTTATGGTGGCAGATTTTACCTGTGGGGGTAGAAGCTAGCCAGTCGGGCTCTGAAAAAGTCCTACCACCAATAAGACCCAAAGCGGGCATCGAACCCACGACCTCCACGTTTCATACCCAAGCAGCGTAACCACTGTTCCACGGAGGCGGTCAAAGGTGGTGTGTGTGATTTCCTCGCCCCAAAAACTTCGGCTTGCTTCTCCTTGCCTGATGGTGGTGGATAAGAGACGGATGTCCTTTTGCATCCATGACACCAGCGGCAAGTACGTAGATACACAAGATCCTCCCTTGCGGAGAAGCGACGAAAATGGCGGGCCTTTGTGTCAGGGATTTGTGAAATAATACAACTAAGCCCACTAAAAAAGTTGACGACTCACGTGCTCAGCTAAACTAACCTAGCTCTACGGCTGGTTTTAGAGTCACGCTGACAAGCAAGCGGTCAGCGCGCGTATCAACAAGTATCGCTGTTCTTGTAAGATAGCGACGATTTTAACTGCACAGAAAACCGGCAGTGTACAACGCTACGCGCGCGCGTCAGCGTGACTCTAAAACCAGCCTTAGGTTTGCAACTCACATTAATGTTCCGCTAATATGCAAAGTTGTCCAGTTGCCACATTGAAAACTTAATAGTACTACGTAATTGATAATTGTATGGTGTAATTACACCAACTTTACCCGAACTGTAACTAAGTACTCGTATTTGAAGAGAAAAAATCTTTTTCTCGTCACAACAAAGCTACAGATACGCGTGTTTTTTGGTACAGAGATAGTTTGGCAGCTCTTTGTTTCAAGACTAGGTACTTCTACTTCTTATCATGAAAAATGCCATATTTCTGCGGGATAAAGTAGTATAGTCCACGTGGTTAAAAAGCTATTATTTGGGCAACAATTTATATAAGATATAATATCGCCTCTCGTTATTGAGAAAAACACCACCTTTATTTGCCCGCTTTTATAAAACATAATAAATTCTTAAGCATCTCTTTTCTCGTTATATAATTTACTTTATCACCGGCTACACGTGTCAGTGTATTGTATTTTACACTCAGCGGCAAAAATAACCGCCCACTTGGGTTTTTTCATACAAACGTGGTCATTTTAGCGTCTTATAGATAGAAAACTATTTGCAGCTGTGCAATGATTATTACGTCAATGGAGAGGCCAAACGCCCAATTGTCGAATCACAGTTTCAAAAATTGCCAAAAACCGCTCAATTTTCTCAAAAAGGAAAAAGCAATAAAGTCAAGTCAAACTTCATGTTACGATGCATGTATGGAGCGTTGAATTCGGTTTATTGTTTTTCCTTTTTGAAAAAATTGAGCAGTTTTTGGCAATTTTTGAAACTGTGATTCGACAATTGGGCGTTTGGCCTCTCCATTGACGTAATAATTATTACACAGCTGCAAATAGTTTTCTATCTATGAGACGCTAAAGTGACCACGTTTGTATGGAAAAGCCAAGTGGGCGGTTATTTTTGCCGCTGAGTGTATTTTTTGATAGGTACAATTTCTGAAGTCAGAACAGACATTGATGTTAAGTAGCTTTGACTTATTCTATTTAAACATTACACGAGGAAGCTGTAGCCCAATATGTACTGATACCTGATTTTATGTACATATACAGGGTGCCCCTTCAGTAACACCGCAAATTAAACTTGAGTGGTTAGTAAATAAGGCCCCAAAAATTATGAAATATCTCAAGTTTGTGAAATTTTTAAAATTGCAGTATAGCATTAAGTAGTTGGAATACGTCTGCTACCAGAAGGCACATAAAATTGTCCTCTTAAAAATAATGAGAATAATAAACGCCGTGTTTTAGCATCTATGTATAAGCGTACTTTATTTTATCAGTGTGATAAGTGTTAAGCTATATTTAAGACTCAGTGGCACACTGTGGAAAATGTCCAAGGACTTCATAGGCTTACAAATTTTACAATACAAAGAAATACTCACATTATCTTCTTTTACGTCTGGACACTTAAAAAGCACTTTGTCGCTTTTAAGATACAATGCACATTGCACACCTCATCAAGCGCTTCGCATTAAACTTTACATTACAAGAGCTATCGCATTGCCTGTGACATAGTATGTTAATGACCACACGAGTTAACAGGGTGTATATTACCCGTATAAATGAACGGTGGAAAATTTATACAACTTTGTTCGTCACAACGCACGCTTTGTTGCTTCGTAATTTTTCACTTAGTTTAAATGTACCTATGAAAGTAAATAATTAATTATAAAAAATAAAAAATATCACTGGCCAACCTTGTACTAGGGACTGGACCACATAAAACATACTCAAAAACATTATTGTTATTAAATTCCAAAGGCAATGCCATGGGCGATACATCATACAAAGTTGTTTCATTAATATCACGACCAGAAAACAAAAGTAATAGGCTGTCTACACACCGCAGTCATTTTGTGCATCGTTGTCGTACTAAGTGACAATCGTTAAGCTAACCAAGTTTATTAGATTAAACACTAGACATCCGCCAAGTGGACGCCAATAAGCTTCTAAGCACTTGGTGAGAAGTTAATTGGGCAAAGTGCTAAGTTTTGCAGAGTGAACGTTTTCGAATGGAATTGATATTTCAACGCATTTCTGGTTGTTTTTTGGTCAGTTTTTAAATGATGAGAATCATCATTGTAATGATCATTTAAATGACGGAGGCCTTTCCCTACAGTGGGACTTTATTTGATTTTAATTATGTATGTTCTGTATATCTAATATAATTTTTAAAAAACTTCTAGAATGACATTGTTCATTTTGACTGTAGAGCAATAAGTTGTTAAAAATTCACCTAGTAAAATGTTGAACTGAGATCAAGATTTTTTTCTATCAATCTATCTATCGATCTAATATTTATTTATAGTTTACCAGTAACCAACCGGTAAGCTATAGGTAACAGTTTACACTTGACCTACGATCGCTATCAGGAGCCAAGTTTATTAGATGAAACACTAAACATCTGCCAAGTAGACTGAATAAGCTTCTAAACGCTTGGCGGAAAGCAAGAGTTAATAACAGATTCAATGGGCCAGTTGAGTCGTTTAAGTCGAGGGTATTACGCAGTTCCAAACGACTGCGCTCGTATTAGAACTGATATTTTATTCCAGTTCTGTCAGTTTTGTAGGCAACCATATCACTGATATAGCTGGCATTTTGTTACGTCGATATAAATGTTGTCCGATATTAATTAAGGCCGAAATTATGATGTTTTTTCTATATTATGTATCATAAAAGTAAAAAAAATTCCTAGATCAGTTGATAGAAAAGCACGCATCCCACTTGATAATAATCCTCATAATTATAAAAATATCAGGTCGTCGTTTGTATTTCATAATTTATATCAGTAAATTTTATGTTGAAAATGAGTTGCAAGAGACAGATAATAATATCTCTAGACATTATTCACACAGCGTCATCTAGCCCCAAACTAAGCATTAGCTTGTGCTATGGGTGCCAGACAACGGATAAACATTACTTATATACTTTTTTTTGTAAATACATACATATTATACATAGAAACACCCAGACCGATACAAACAGACATGTTCATGCACACAAATGTTTGTACCGTGCGGGGATCGAACCCGCGACCTCTGGTGTAATAGCCGACTTCTCGACCATTACACCAAACGGCTCGTCAAATAATAATGATATAATTCCAAATTTTTTCTCGTAAGTAGATATAGTATTTTAATTGTGAACAAAGTCTCCTTTTACCGGGTAAATAAACCTCTTAAACAGATGATATTTTCAACTTTGAAACTCACAGAAGTATGCATCGTCGTATTTACGAGCAATTCAAAAATGCGGCCGAGTACACACGAGTTTATTGTTTGAAGGCGGCTCAAGCGAGCTCCAAACATTTAACTCGTGAGTACATAAGCCATAAGAAGTTAATAAAATCGTGGAAGTTTAGATCCTCTGCTCCTAATCCCTTCCCGATGTCGCTTCGAATTTTATACAACTTTCCCAAGATATGATCTTCCCTCAACTAATTCCTTGGAATTGAGTTGAACTTTAAAACAAATTATTGTCTCCCCGTACCTACTTAAGAGTCAATACAAAAGTTAGGAACATGGACCGTTTTTCGCACAATTTGATGCTAAAATGTTGTTATGAAATTATCGCTCTTTGATTAGTTTCCTAATTTTGAGAGGACTTTTGAACGACAAGAAAGAAAAGTTACCTATCTTTCGCCTTGATCGTGGGTTATCGATTGAGTTGAAAAACAATTCTTTTCAGAATAAGATTTAGAATAATTTATTACTTAACACTAGAAAGACCAACGCCGTCAATTTGACGGCACGGCAATTTCATTCTTAAATATTTTACAAACTATAATTTTGTTCCTTTTCATATTTTATGACTTTTCCTAATTTGGCATTGTTACCTTAAATCCATAAATAAAACTATAATTATTTAAGTGGTTTATGAGAGTTTTTTACAAATACCTACTAAGACCGCACACCGTCAATGTGACGGCAGCGATAAGAATAGTAAACAAAGCTTTCTATGAACAAATGAAGGTACTTCTGTTTTATTTTGAATTTGAATTTTGAGTAGGTACTTATATTTTTATTGCTTTGCTTGTTTATATTTTACACTTAGTAGACGTTGATTTCGTTTAGTGGGCATGGGCAATCGCGATTTGTTATAAAAATCCGCCGCAGTCTCACTACTTCCCAAATAGAACAAGAACTGTCGCGATATCGTGACATACAACAAGATGTGTCAGGTGATAAAAGTGGTAAAGATATCACGTCGATAAATAAGGCTAAAAACTAATGGTCGAAAAGACTAGTATTGTTGCAACAATGCGGCGAGCAAGACTAGAAGTACCGCCAATTTGTAGAACTCTTCGTACTACACAATATGTAAAGTTTATAATGAAAACGGAGACCAATACAACCCCTGCTGTCGATCAAAGAAAACCAGGAAAAAATGTTAATATATTGAGTATTTTGCAACCAAACGTAAACATAGAAATTGGTCAAAAAAAAAGCTGCCCGAAACAGTAAATTTTATAATGAAACCAAATTCGGTGTGGACATCATCGATCCAATGGCACCATAAGAGCTGGAAGTCGAAGATAGCTTATGTTTTTCACATTATACTTGATTTAGCAGCTGTAAACTCATGGATTCTGTACCAAAAAGTCACAGAAATAAATATTTCTTTTCATGATTTTGTCCTTCAACTAGTGAACAACCTACGTGCAGAGTATGTGAAAAAAAGAACTATTCTAGCTGCAACTCAAAGACAAGAAGGTAATTAAGAATCAAGTAAACAATCTACTACAAACAATAAGAGGTGGCAATGTCAAGTCAATCGTAATAATTAAAAAAAATATGTGTGAAAACTGTAGAATGTGTAAAAAAGCTGTTTATGGAAAATGTATAAAAGATAAAAGAAAACAATTATTTGTTACAGATGTTACTCGAGTTAAGAGCTATAATTGTTATTCATTAACAAAAAAATAAAGTTTTAATATTTTTGTGTCATTATAAACCTAAATACACAATAATTTTATGAGGATTCTGAATAAATCTCTAGGAGCGTCAAATTGACGGCTGCGGTCTTTATAGGTATAGTATGAAACACGGTCCTTCTAGTGTTAAGAACAAATGTTTTAGGACCGATAGTTACCGTAACAGGCAATCATTATAATGCAAAATTAAAAAACAAACAGAATTAGTTCCATTAGGAACTTAATTTAATATTTATATGTAGCACAGAAGCCTACGTGATAAATTGTTGTAGGTAATAGGAAAAACAAAAAACACAGACTTATTTTATTCAGGCATAAAACTCTTTGCACTTTAGACAACTTTTCGTGACCAAGATTTTTAATTAATGTTTTATGATCTACGAGTCTAACATTAAAACCATTTGCATTACATCACATAACCACCACGAACGTCTTATTGGTCTAGTAGTTTAGGTACCTGCTCATGATCTCGGGGTCCTAGGTTCAGTTCCCGGGTCAAGCTACCTTCGTGTAATTTTTTTTCTAACGCAGCTCGGGTTTGTGATCACCAATCCGCTTTTGGCATGCTTGGTGAGTAAGCCAGTACTCATTAATGTAAAAATAACTTTATTTCAAAGGTGAAGTCTTTGCCCTGCAGTGAGACATTAATTAACTGATATTTTACTTTTTTACATACATTACGAACAAAAAAAAACTCTTTAACAGGACTACCGGACTCAAACAAGCCCGAAATATAATTTGCCGAGGCAGAGACAAGTGACGATGACCGATGTTAGACCGGATCGATGCAGCTATAAGCACCGCTGCATCACTTCTGAGCCACGCCTCGACTTTTAGCCAAATTACTTACCCAACTTGTTTATCTTTTGGCTCCTCCATATTACGATATTGCGATGTTCACAGACTGCCTCGAGTAGCGTTGGCGTTGTAGACGGCACTTTACTGGTTGGTTACCCTGTGATATTTAGTGAGAAATTTGCCTATGCTAACTAAAATCTATAAAAATCTCTGGATTGTGTAGATTTTTTGGTTTGGAAATTCTAAATTACAAACTGAAGTATGAGCACTTGTGTTACCACTTTCGTTGCGCGTTAAAGCACCTGATCTCTCTTCAGTTGTACCAGATTGCTTTTCCAGCAAGCTTCATAGCCTCATAGCATTCTTTATATCCTAAATATCCTATGCATGAGCATAGGGTGTTTAGAGATATTAGAGAGTGCAAGTATGCTGGTGCATTCAGTTTACTTTAAAACATCCTACGTAGTGGATAAATTGTTGAAATGAAGTCAATTAGAAGCTTCTGTCATTTTTATCTATTCGGTTCTATTAAAGTGTTCATGAATACTTATACCATTCACATTTTATCCCAGTCCCCCCTAAAACTCCGTCTAAAGTTCTCTAGTAAAGTGAATTTGTCATCCAACATGCATATCGGGACAACGCGTCAATGCTGTTGATATCGCAGCGGCGACGCTCTGGAATTGCATTGTCCCGACACCTGCAACCCTGCGCGTTCCTTGCGAACGAGATTTGTTCCTATTCACGAACTTGTGCCACTTGTAGCGTGAGACGGAAAATGTTCCGCATACAAGAAAGTGTGTACAGAAAATTACAAATATGCCTTTTTTGGATCATTATTATTTTGAGGGTTTTTGGCCTCTCTAGTGGTGAAGCCCGCACACGGTCGCAAATCTCCTTAGCCTGCGCCACAGAACAAGATTATTTTTTTCTTTTCTATGGCCTGCGCTTACGATGCTTAAAAGCATTTTCATACATTATTAAACCAGTAATGTACATTTAACAGGTATCTCTCATCATCATCATCCCATACATCCCAGTATTCCCGATTGCATCCAGTATGGAGCTCAGGGTCCGCTTCAACTATGATTCTAAATTTAACAAGCCTGGTTATTACAATGGAGCGATTGCCGTCTGACCTCCCTTTCAAGGGAAACCAGACCTCTCTATCCTTGTAAAAAAAATCCCGCTTAAAGTTCCACACCAAAGTGATATTGTCATTCCACATGTATATCATGCCGATGCAACAATATGTCGGGATCACTCTCGGCTACGCTGCGACACCTGCATCCTGGATGTGACTAGTGCGCTCCTTCCGAACGAGATTAGTTCCCATACAATGTACCACTTTTGCGAGACGGAACTCGAACAAACGAGTGCGTTTTATGCAGGAAATTATAAAAGTTTCTCTTGGCGAATAAGTTGACGGCTGACTTAGAACTCAAAACACAACTACTTATACTAGTTTAGAATTTGTATGTTGGATCGCCGCAGAATACACACAAGAACGGATACTTATCCGTTTTTACTCTTTAGTTAATTTTTTATGTGAAATCGTTTCTTACATATAATTTTATAAAATATATGGTCACTATTTTAAAATCACGAGGTTACATTCGCACACAAAATATCAACGAAACAAATTGCCACCAAAAAGGGTTCACAGTTTCATTAATATTTTAAAGAAAGTTTGTAGGTAGCAACCTTCTTTTTTTAAATCATTTGCGATAAAAAGATATTTTTCAAGCCACATTTCCGAAGTAACGGGCAGCTAGTCCAAAATATGCACGCATCAGAAACACCGCATCAATACTGTTCATATCTGTTGTCTGCGACATTACTCCCCGGGCGCAGCGCTGCGATTTGTCCCGGAATTGCATTGTCCCCACACCTGGAATCTGGATTCGGTTACTACTAGTACTTTTCGGGTAGATTTGTTTCCCTATTTTCGCTGTGGAACGCTACTAATGCGGGACAGATTATAAGAGGCTCAAAATTTCGGATGATGCAGAGGCATATTAGGTTAATCTTCACAGAACGAAACGAACTTAATTTCGTCTTCCATTCAGTTGATTATGCAAGCAATTGCCATCAGGTATCAAACGTAGTCGGTAATCCCCCTTAAAAATCTCACACTTTGAAATGCTAATATGCCTGGTAAATCTCATTGATGGCCTCAAAAAAAAAACAACGGCTAACTGCGCTGGTGAGTTATAAAGTTCCATATAATATTATCTAAAGCTAATTGTTGTAGTTAATACCTCAATTGTCTAGTAGGTTTAAGAACCGGGCCGTAATCTCCGGGTCCTGGGTTCGATTTCCGGCTCGGGCTATTAGTAAGGAATTTCAAATACAGCTCAGATTTGTGATTACCAATATGCGTTTGGGTGGCGATTACGGATTAGATTTTGATTTTGACTTAATTTCAATAATAGAAGATTTACATTTTAATACTGTAAAAGACATGCCTCAATACCGTTCTTGTCATACGATTATTTCCTCGCAGGTGAGCGAGCGATTTGTCAGACATAGTCCCCGGAATCTGGATGCGGTTAGCAGCACTATTTTCGAAGGAGATTGTACGTTATTCGCGGAACTGTCGCCGACGGCACGGAGCAAAATATTACACAGCTCCCGTTTTATTTATCACCGGGAGGATTTGTGGAAACGTACGGGAAGGTTAATTGGTCCTATTGATGTTTCGTGGGAGAATTTATTGTGTAATTATAAGGAAGTGGTCAAGTGGGAATCACATTCGAGCCCGGAAGATGCTGGAGGGGTGTTTTATGTTGTTTTGTTAGGTGATAAATATTACAATGCACATGGTTAAAGTTTCATGCTAGTTTGAATGTATTGTTGTGATTTGTAGTGTATTATATTACGAGTACTAGTTTTTTTTTTTTTTTGGTATTGAATGACGTGATTGCATGACTTATGTTACATGTATTGTTGTAAGAAATATGTTACCTGTTATGTAAGTAATATAGCTGTTAAGGTTGAGAATGATTTAATTTGTGTGGAAACGTACTCGTAGGTATATGTGGTGTAGAACACCCACAGGCCTCAGAAAGCACGTAAGTCCATTGATGTTGGCCTGGTCTCGGCCTCGGTCGTGTTAAATATTCCACTGTGATATAAATCTGAGAGAATAGGGATTGCTATAATTGCCCACCGTAGTCAAAACGATTAGGAGTTTCTGACGTCATAATCCGCGTATTTCTGTTAAACACAGTTCGTCTTACAATAAATACACCATAAATGCAAATTTTAAAGTTAACGGAACCCCAAAGTATAGGTGTAAGCCGCGCAACTTTGTTCGAAAGAAATGGGCGCAAAAGGGAAAGAAATAAAACTGTTGGCTGACGAATTCGACAGAGATTTATCACCCGTACGATTTTAGCGGTTCCTAATTTACCTACTAAGGATGGGGAAATGAAATATTGATCCAAAGGAGACGCCTTCATTGTGATTCTGTCTTTTTAACGGCAATGTTTAGATAGACGTTTGAATATTTAAATTACATTTGGCGTATACTATCCTAATTATCTTACTAATATTATAAATGCGAAAGTCTGGATGTTTGGATGTTTAGATGTTTGGATGTTTGTTCCTCAATCACGCCTAAACGGCTGAACGGATTTAGATGAAATTTGGCACACGTATAGTTTATAACCCGGAATAGGACATAGACTATAAAAGTCCTAGAAGAAACGTCTCATTCCCGCGGGAATATCAATTTTGAAAGTACTGAACAAAAAAATTTGAATAATTCTTTCACTGTTGTAAAGCTACACTATTCCCGGTGAACATAGGGTACTTTTGATCCTGGAAATGTGGGGGGAAGGGGGGGATATTTGAAAAAAGAGATTACGCGACGCGCGGGTGAAACCGCGGGCGGTTGGCTAGTATCTCATATTTTTACAGTTTTTCTAATATTAAAGTGTTATCTTTTTTTTAAACTAGTTTTTGTGTTACTAAGTGTGGTACGCAGATAGGCTGCCCACCTAATAATGGTCTACTTCATTCAGGGGTTCTGTAATACTGTAGGATACCCCCTCTGATCTTCGAGCCCCTCATCGAAAGTCCACTGGCTCCAAAAGTTATTATTCTAAGAACTTGTCATATTTTTTTTTTCGATTTTATTTTAATTTTAATCTGTCTGTGTCTGAATGTGAGTCAAATCTCCCAAGTTTAAAAGACGTCTTTCTTCATTTATATATCTTCACGTTATACTACAAGGCCGTACCTGACTACTTAAATCTCTGCCTGTATCTATCCAAGTCCGATATCGAATGATTGAAGAGTTTTCCAACCCTAAAGTTTCTGTTTGTGTGTAAAAGGGTTTCTGGGTCAAAAAAGTTGGAATAAGTTAGTATGGTGTACAATAATTATTTTATTTATTGATAAAAATGTTGAAGCAGATAGAAACAACCCATCTTAACTCGAGAAGTTTTTTCAACAGTAAAACAAGGCATCAGTCACTTAAAAACGTCGTCATGGCAATTACTCCTTTAATGAGCTGTAAATACTACGTAAATATGCATAAAAGTTGAAATGCTATTCATTAAATTTAAAAGATAGATAGATATTCTTTATTGCACTACATATTTAACTTAGAAAACATGTAACATACATAATACAACTGTACAATACAGGCGCACTTTTTTTTTTATTGCAATGTGTAATAAGACGAGCAGATCGTACACCATGGTAGGGCACTACGTCTGCCCTTAGACAGTTCAGTGCCAAACAGTAACTAAGCATTTACTGTCTGGCACTGCCCTGCGCCCGCTACACCAAAACGACAGTTATTAGGTCTCATTTATACCCAGTTATTTCACTAATAGCGATCTCTTCCAGTCAACCTTAGAATAAAGGAAAGTATGACAAAATAATTAGAAAAAGTTAAAGGGCAGTGCAAATAATAAGAACTAAAATAATAATAATACAATAATTAATTATACAAGACACTAAAAAAACACTGTCAAATCCTAGTACCTAACTGAATTGTACCGTAATATTAATGCTTCAAAATTTAAATGCAACGTATTCTTAACTCTGGAATGAGGTTATATATAAACAGTCTAGAGTTTAATCTTAAAGATAGCTGGAATATTTCATAAATATGCAGGTTTCAGTACAGCTCGGGAGCTGTTCCGAAAGCTGTTTGTTCTCAACACAATGAAGCCACGTGGACCAGTAAGCGAGTAATGAGAGTTTAATTATAAACTTATTATTTTAGAGCTCTTTACATGCAAAAATTTAAAAACGTAAAGTATCAACCTAATAATGTCCCACAGCAAGACTAATTAGTAATTTAATTACTAATTTAGGATGTATTTCGGATTGTCCGGTCAATAGCTTCAACCTGGAACCGGACGGTGGCACAAATGCGACCTCGAGGGACCACACGAGTTTTAGTGGGTAGGACGCAGTTCTGTCTGTGGGAGCCCCACCTAACCGCCTAGCCGCCCCCGCGCGCGCGGCTAGCGGTACAAGTAAATGTGTTTCTCGTGTCAAAAAAAAAGGATGTATTTCATATAGGTAACCTTGAACAATCGCAGCTCCTCTCCCAGATATAGCACCCAGTTGCTAAATAGCAAAAATCTCTGAGAGCCCGCTATCGGGGCGTCTCTAATTGGCTGCTGTAAGCAACCTTCTGTGATTGAATCAACTTATTATTAATTTATTATTTCATACATACAATCAGGTTTTGACTCTTTCCTTGGCGCAGTGGCTAGAAGGTTAGGGACCTTAAAGTGACGGCCATGAAAGGGATCGTGTGTTCAAGACAGGAAAATGGTCATTGTTTTTCTGTCACTAAATCTTATAAAATTAGTCTCTGTCCGTGGTCAAGAGGTTGGTCAGGATGTTATTTAATATTCAATGAGAGGCATTCGTTGGGAAATCGTCTACTGAAAGGACCAAATATACGAGGCGACGAAATAAAACATTTATCTTTTACGTAAAAAAAAACTAAAACTACAACGTATTTTTCCGCCATCCACAGAGATTTCAATCCATAGAAACTTGAAATCGATATACGAAAAAGCGATACAACCACTCAGCTCTTTCTCTTATTCAACTAAATTGGCGCCTTTCATCTCTAACCGTGTATAAAAACAACACAAAATATTTACATTTTCGGCTTAACTATGGCAATTAAACACCCTTCGTCGTCTTTCTGTCATTCCGGAAAAAACAGAGCAGGAAAATACCTCGATCTGCGGCTATTGGATTGTCGCTCCCCCCCCCCCCCCCTCCCCCCCGAAAAAAACCTTGTACCTTACAAAAACATTTACACTTGTAATAATGTCATGATCGCAGCTCTGTTCATCCGCGCCCGTAATGTTAATATTGGATTGCCCTGTAATCGTTTGCTGGGAAAATGTTCTACCCAATTTCTTAAGAAACGTAAATAGGTTATCTAGAGGTAAGTTATTATACTAACAATTAGGCCGCCTGTGCCCCAATAAAACTCCTCGATGGTCTTGTGGTTTAACTACAGAAATATGATCTCGGGATCCTGGGTTCGATTACTGGGTCCGCCAAAAGTTTTGTCGGATTTTCCGCTGCAGTGGGCAATAAATAATTTTTACCTACTTTTAACTTGGTGTTAGGGCTTTTTTACAGTCCGACTGGCTAGCTACCATAACAGCTTTGGCTGTGTACCGGCAATATTAATGTGGGAGCCAGTACACTCGAAATCGAAGTGTCCCTTAGTGGAATAGACAGCAGTAGCCGCTTACCATCAGGTGGGCTGCGTGTCTGTCTGCCAACTGACATAGTATAAAAAAAACTCGGGATAATACGCGCTTCTAGTCGTGATAAAAACAGAGTCCCAATTAACACCATATACAGACCCTACGAGAAATCATATTTGGTCTTAATATATAAAGTAAATAATTATATTAACGTTGCCTCTCACTACGTCATATCAGGCCTAACCCTTATCAGCATTACATTTTTGGCAGAATCCATTCAGACGATGTTTTAGGGGTTTCTGGAAATGGGTCAAATGCGATAGGTCAGTAATAAAATGCGGGAAAGAAATGAGAAAGCATCGTGTTGATTATATTTCGGGTTTAATACAATAAGAATAACGTTATTTAGTCTAGTTTCATCCACAGTGGCGATTGATAATCTTTTTTTTCGGAGGTGGATGCGTTTAGTTGCCATAACCGCAGGCTAGTAGACCTGCTGCCATGTGTGGGACTCGAGACTAGAGCGTCCTACTACCCAAGGGCGTCGCCAAGGGGGGGCAGGGGGGGGCAGTTGCCCCCCCCCCCCCCCCAGAGATCAAATGTAGCTAGCCGCAAAGCGGTAAAGCTTCATGCCCTCGGAGTACATATTTTGTCTCCTAAACAATATTGCCCCATTGCCCCCCCCCTTAATCATAAGTTGGCGACGCCCTTGCCAATACCCACTAAACTATCCCGGTTTCTCCTTTCCATCCGATCCAGCTTTATGGCTATTAACCAGCCCAGTCAAAAGTCAAAGTCAAAGTATTTATTTTGTAATTTGATTTACCAAGAAATTCTTTTGCACGTGATTGATCTGTTTAGAACGTTTCAAAGTGCGTAAGTGAATATGCAAGCACATGTGCACTTTCTATTACCTACATTGCCTGTCCCTTTCCATCAATCAAACACGACCAAAAAACACCCAAAGACTCCATTTATTCAGTCAAATACATCAATCCTACCCGGAAAAGAAACTTGGACCTTCGACGGCGCTAAAACCACAGAATAGCTGGCAATTTCGATATTTATAACGATAAAATAACGCGCAATTGATACTAATAGAATATTATAATTGCTAAAGCAAAAACAAGGATTAGCAAAGAAAAACAGAAGAACTACGCTACCCACCTCCTTATCGGCTAAAAAGCCACTACCCTACGGAGTCTAGTTTGGACTTCATTTTGCGTCATCCTACTAATATTATAAATGCGAAAGTCTGAATGTTTGGATGTTTAGATGTTTGGATGTTTGTTACTCAATCACGCCTAAACGGCTAAACTGATTTAGATGAAATTTGGCACACGTATAGTTTACAACCCGGAATAGGACATAGGCTATAAAATTCCTAAGGGAAACGTCTCATTCCCGCGGGAATAACAATTTTGAAACGACTGAACCGATTTAAATAATTCTTTCACTGTTGGAATGCTACACTATCCCCGGTGAACATAGTGTACTTTTGATCCTGAAAATGTGGGGGGAAGGGGATTGAAAAAAGAGATTACGCGCGGGTGAAACCGCGGGCGGAAGGCTAGTTTTCCCATAAATGTATGATGTCCGCAACTCTATTGGAAGCCCTACACAACGTCTACAAGCTATTTCTGGACTTCGACGTAACGTGGTCAACTTTCACGGTAAAACAAGCTGAAATAAAACATTGTGAAACCATACTAAGTACAAATAAACTCGCCAAACATTACGTAAAGATGAAAGCGAAAAAAGCTAAGCATTTCAGGGTGTCATACTAATATTTTACGCTAAACTCTATTGATAGAATTTATTTATGTAGAATATTATAATTTTTCCTTTCACATAAAAACTACCCAACTATAATTGCTATAATAATACGTTGCATTTTTTAATTCCACAAAATGCAACGTATTATTATAGCAATTACCCAAACACAGTAGTTGTTGACAGTTATAAAGATATGACAAGCCATTTGATGTAATGGTCGAGAAGTCGGCTATTATATCAAAGGTCGCGGGTTCAAATCCCCAGCACGGTACAGACATTTGTATGCATGTCTGGATGTTTCTATGTATAATTATGTATGTATTTACAGAAAAAAAAGTATGTAAGTAATGTTTATCCGTTGTCCGGCACAAGCTAATGTTTAGTTTGGGGCTAGATGGCACTGTGTGAATAATGGCCAGTGATATTTATTTATTTATTATTATTATTAAATGCAACATTGGCTCATCCATCTCTCAAGACCCCACCATTAGGAGGAGCATCCAGGGCTTAGTCAGTTAACTCTACCCTGTCTGTTATGTAGCGTGGAAGTCCCACACAAAAGACGGTACAATACGTATTCCCCTAGTATACTTTTAGTAAAGAAAGAAAGTAAAAGTAGTACTTTTAAAAAAGAAATACGAAGTACAATGTAAACGAAACCACGGACATATCAATTATAGAAGTACTTACAAAGAATGTTCTATGCTCGGCCGTATAAGCAACAACAAAAAAACCTAGCATCATTCTTAGATTGAGTATTACCGATTTATTTACCACTAACAATTAAAAAAACTTTTTGACGCAAATCACCTGAGTCATTCCGCGATCACGACTGCTGAAAAGTGGTCGAAACGTCGGGTTTAATTCAAAATGTAGAAATATATCACAAGTTTATCCGTCTAAAGTTGTTTTCTTTACTAAGCTAGGTACTCTAAACAAACAAAAATCCACCCAAAAAGAAATTATTTCACTACATAAAAAATGGCATAATCTGCACACGCATCAAATAAATCCTCCGTGTAAACAGGATAACATCCAATCTGATACTTGTTTATTGTCAGTAGATAATCAATATTTTCCATTTCACAATCCCACGATTTCAATCTTTGTGAAATCAACAAAAATTTGCATACAAAAAGCGCTATCTGTTTTGCATAAATCGATTTACCTATCCTCTTTCAAAAGCTTTTTCCTTCCCAATTTCAACGCCAAGTTTATTTGTAAACAAAGTATAGGAATCGCTCTAGGGTATTACCAAATAAAAGTTCGGGTTGTTTCCGGAAAATTATTCCTTTTTTAAGTTTTTATAGGAACCGATAAACAACCGCTTAATGGTGACATCCGTGGTCGTTTTTGGGACACTGTTTAATTTGCATGGATATGTTTCCCATTTTGGTGAAGCAACTTTATTACCATCCCGCCTTTAACCACAGCTTTCAAAAATCTTAATCATCATCAGCCTTATACGTTCCCACTGCTGGGACACAGGCCTTATCTCAATATTGAGATAGTGTGTGCCATACTCCATCACGCGGCGGGCCCAGTGCCGGTGGAGGAGTGCGTGAGGCAAGTGACCAACCTTAATGTCAGATGTTATCAACCCACCAAATGGCCTCTGACTAGGCTTGACGACAAATATTCTACATTGTAATAAATATCGCTCAAAATAAATGTCACTAAATGTGGTCAGAATGGTCATACATCCATAAACCGAGCGCGGCATGGATAACCACGGTTTTACTTGGAGATTATACAGACGTAAGAGGGTCACCTACTCTCATAAGCCTATAAAATCTCCAAGTGAACACTGATTTTGTGTAAATGGTTCAGATGCCGGTTATTTTAGGTACACCATCATTGTAATTTGCCAGAAAAAAATTATCACAAACTTATCCGTCAGCTAAGTGGTGAAACTGGCCGTGAGTATCGTAATTCAGGCCGGTACAGTCACGTATATTCATATTAAGTATACAAGCTCATTTAAACATCGTATAACATTGGTGTTAAACCACACGTATACTACATTTCATTGCACGTGACTGTAAACCATGAAACGTACGCGGCAGCGTTCCACTGGGCTACGCTTTGCACCGTTGATCATTCGTAGAAGCACGCGTCTCTACTCTCTTGTGTTCAGTTTCATAGACAGGAAAGGTACTCGGTTTCGGTGACCCGTGGCATCCCGCACGATACGTATGTTTCAGTGAGTGGAAGTTGCCTTTGTTCGTCCATCCCCCACATGGACGAATATCCCCACATAACCTTCTCCCTCGGGTCGATGGGTGGATGCGAAAATGCATTTCCCTTTCCTAAAAGGATCGGTGCCTTGGACTTTAGAGTGACCAAAACTGAAGATTGAAACGAGTTAGTATCGATTGTCGTTGAGTGTATTTGTCCAATATCCACCAGAGAGAAACCCACGAAGAAAATCAAATGCTAAACGTGTACTTAAGAACAACGAAACAAGCATTTTTTGTTTTTGTAAATAACCATTAATTTTATTATTATAAATGCGAAGCTTTGTTTGTCTGCCTGTCCGTCGGGTACGCTTTTACACATAAACCGATGAATCAATTATTAATAAAATTTGAAACAAACATAGGCTAGACCTTAGGACTGACATAATTATGCTTCGTTTTTATCCCGGCTACTTTTTACAGTACAGAAAAAAATGTAATTTTTTGTTTGTCCTTTCTTAAAATCGCAATAAAAACAAACAAAATCCTTGTACAACTTAACTGATTAAGTAAAAAACATTTTGAAGAATAAATTTTCTAGTTCCAAGATGCATTCGACAGTATCAGGGTTTAAATTGGTTTTGTAAGTTTGTACATGAGTACACAGTGAATTAATGATTTACTTTTAATACCTACTTTAAGGAATCGACCCCAATGCACACCGGTACAAAGGGCTAAGCCCCTAGGCGAGGTATACTGAAAGACATGTTGTGCAAATAAAAGTTTGAAGAAACTTCACCAAATGTACATAATTTTATTTATTTCTTTTTTTTTTGCTTATTCTATCATCGTATTACCGTTGGTCATTGTAATTTATTTCGATATTAAATTATGTATATTGTGATTATATAATTTAGACAAAGATAATATTTAATTATCCAATAGTCTTTGATACATACTTACAATAAACGATTATTATTGTAATTTCCGTATTTTCGGAAGATTTTCTTGAGAATAACAACAGACAGGAGATTTCTAAAATTAGAACGCGTTTATTTTTCTCATCATGGTACACAAACAAAATCTATGCGACATTTGCACAACCAACCATAGACTTATGAGAAATGCGAGAAAGTATGTCAATGCTCACCAATTACTGGTAGATAGATAAAGCTCCACTATAATCTTTACTCCACCAACTCCCAGGAATCAGGATAGCAGCTAGGCTCACCATGACACGGGCACTTGAGTATAAGCTTAATTTGACAGTTTCATAATGCTTCTAGTACGAAAGAGATCACACCACGTTTTGACCAACACACAGGATAACACAATCAAACTAGCGCGGTTTAGTCAAAACACGAGATACATGAAACGTTTACAGAGTCACGTCATGGTCAAGGAGATGTGGAAACGATCCTTCTTCGAAGACGGGCTTTAGGCGACTGACTTCACCATCATTTCAAACGATGGTAGAAGTAAAAATTGATGGAACAGATATAATATCAATCTACCCACCATAATGACAACTATTGTTCAAAGGCATAGATATTTTATTTATTTTATTTTACCAGTAAGTTGCTACTCTATCAAACAGATAATGATTATTGGAAGACAGAACGGGAGTAGCATTTAGTTTTTTCTATCAATTCCATGTTACTGTTAATAAAACAAAAAGGTTCATATTTCTATTTGTACATTTATACCGTTGAGGTAAATGGGTTACGTGCAGGGACCAGGGATGACAAAAATAATAATTTCCCACGGTCACTGAAAAAATATTTAGTAAAAAAACACTGTTGTTCCGACATTTTTATCTCATTTCCGTAGTGTTGTGATGTGTTATTTTGTTCGGTCCCTATCGATTTTTTTACGATGGGTTATGGATATCATTATTCTTGCTAGCAATATTTTCTCACATTTTTAAATACAAAGTACTTTTTAAATTAAACAACTTAAAACGGATAAAATCGCGATATATTAATACATTTTTTATAAAACCTGATGTTTAAAATTGTTTTAATAAATAAGTAGTAATTGCGTAAATATCAGAAAACACTATTTAAAGTACTTTTGTTGTTTGAGCATACTGATATCTTTTTTATTTTGATTACATAAGTAATTCAGCAAATATTATACTAAAATAGCAAATATTAAAAAAAAACGGAATTATTTTATCTCGTGCATTTTCCCACAACCCACCATCACCACAGTGCTGTGTAGTAAAACTCCGATCTTTCTATGGCGTGAAAGTCTCACACACCTCAAACATCTCAACCCCAGAAAGTCAGATCGTAAGTATAAGCCGCGCAAAAAAGAAACCTTTCCATCCCCAGAATGACGTAACGTAAGTATCAGCAGGGCAATAGAACACGGTCAAGAAGCTTAGTTTCAAACACAAGATTACCGTAATGAAACTACTCTAATGATACTAAACCGTAAAATCTCAAAGTGCAGCACGTACGTAGGAAAGTTCTGCGGACAGTATTGTTGTTGCTAACGAGCGAGTGGAGACAGCGCTCGGACTATTTGATCGTTTTCTGCCTTCCCGACAAATCGTCAGCTCGCGAGGCTTTCATCGGCAGCTCGCAAAGGCTATTGTTTCGCACAGGCTTTTTTATCTTCTGTAGGGTAGCGTACTTTTGTCCGGATAACTATCGATCTTTTCACAACGTGTTATTGACACCCCTATTCTTGTTACCAACATTTAGTAGCAACACTGCATTTATTTCAATAAAAAACTGATATTTTTTTATACCGCCAAAGAATATTTTTGCATCACCACCAGTGGCCAGTTGTCGACTGGTAGAGAATGTCATCTGATTAATGTCTGTCTCTTGTATTAACTAAATTGCAATCGTTGATACCCCTGTTCTTGTAAACTTTTGTATCAATTTCTTACCCACATCTAAGTAGGGCATTCCCTTATTAATTATAACTAGAGTCCATTGGCTGTAGCTATAATTAGGTTCCTGTTTGAATGAGAAGTTCCTGTAAATATGAAATAATTAAAATGAAAACCTCACTACAGTCATTATAACAATGATAATTATTCAATGGCTGGTATCTACATCTGATTTGTATACATGTTCAAAAACAAATGTAAATACATGAGTTTTCTGTTTAACAAACAGTTATCCGTTGCTGTAATGACTTCTTGCTACAAAATCTTAACAATGAGCTAAGTATTGGAAACATATTTGTTGTGTAAAAAGGATCGCGCAAGCACAGGTGCACTCCCTATCTCTTACAGCTGTAACACACGCTAGTTTACCTAAATTTTTCATAAAAAACGCGTGTTAAAAACTCGTATCAAATTAAAATGAACTCATAAACAAAACCACACACGTACAACAAACTAAAAATACAAAACACATACCTGTCCCATTCATTGATGAGAAAATGATCCCGCCGACATTAATTTGCATTTATTCATACGAGAGACAAAGCAACAGCATTCTAATGTATCCATTTTATCCCCTAATGGGAGGTGGTCGTAAAATAAATTGCATATTCGATGAAACACGCCCGTCAAGAGTAATAACCGCGCGTCGGTTTCACGTAATTATTTATCATCGATGCTGTGTAAATAATGATATATATTTCAACGTTGAGAGATGGTATTTAGAATAGAATAGAATAGAATAGAATATCATTTATTTGGTACTTAAATATAGGTATTACAATATGATTTACATTAAAACAATTTAAACTTAATATTAAAAGTACCAAAAAGGCCTCCGCTCAGCATATGTCGTGGCGACCACGACGCTGATATTCTGCGGATGCCTTCTGGTTTACTTAAAATTAAATACAAAAAATAATAATAAATAATAGTAAAAGTAGTACAACGAGAAAACAAAAAGAAAAAATACATAATATTAAAAAACTTATCCACAATAACATTTACGCTCAGAATACAAAATTAAATTTTGCTAGCACAATCATGTTCGTACTCAATACCAAAAGAACAGTTCTATGGCCAGGGTCTATTTATACATATTCGCGTGCCCTCTGTTTTTTGCAAATTTAAAATGTGCTGCTTGAGCTTACGTTTAAAGATGTGAACAGTTGGAGAGGCCCTGATTGGGGGTGGGATATTGTTCCAACATCTTGTCGCAGCATATTTAAAACTGCCGCGAAATGCAGCTGTTTTATGCGAAGGGTAGAGTAGACGGCCGCCTGTACGAGAATCGCGCTGAGAGAAATTAAGCCTATCATACAAATAGAGTGGGTCCCGATTTTTTATTATTCCAAAGAGTAGAACTGACAAATGCAAGGCGCGTCGCGATCTCATATTCAGCAGATCACCTTTATTGAGGTAAGGCGTTATGTGCGCTCTACTTGGTATGGGGAAACAGAATCTCGCGCAGGAATTTTGTACCCGCTGAATTAATTTCTTTGTGCGCGCCAGTAGACATTCACCAATTACAACATCAGCATAATTAAGTTTAGACAAGATGAGAGCTTCACACAGATAGATGCGCGTGTCTACACTCAGGTGTTCGCGCATCTTATACAAAACTCCTAACCTGAAAAAACAATTTCTTGTCACTTCTAATACATGTTTTTCAAATTTCAAGTTATTGTCCATGATGACGCCTAAATTTCTGGCTTCAGTGACCTGCTCAATTTGTGTATTCAGTATTTTAACATTAGGGGTATTGTTATTTATATGGCTGGTTTTTGTCTTTGTGCCCAGGACAATGAATTTGCTTTTGAGGGGATTTATAACAAGACCATTTGCCTCAGACCAGTCAGCTATTGACTTCAGATCTTCGTTCAGTTTATTAACAGCAATTTCAGTATCACAGAGTTTGAAACTCTGGTAGATCTGAAGGTCATCGGCGTACAAATGGTAAAAGCTATTTGAAATACTTTTGGGTAAGTCAGCTGAGTATATTATAAAAAGTATTGGCCCCAGGATCGACCCTTGAGGAACACCCTTATTCACAGCCAAGCTGCGCGAGACACGCTTAGTGCCATCAGAACTTGCGACTTCCACTTGTTGCGACCTATCACTAAAGTAACTAGAAAACCATCTCAGCGAGGAACTGTCAAAACCGTAATATGCTAATTTGGCTATCAGTAAGGTCGGATTTATTTTGTCAAATGCACTTGAATAATCCAGCAAAACCAGAATCGACCCTTCATCCTTATCTCGCCCTGTTAAGATGTCATCAACTACATCCAACAGAGCTGTGGCTGTGCTTCTTCCACGTCTGAAACCCGACTGCTTACATGGTAGAATATTATTATCGCGCAAGTATTTCGTAACTTGCTCACTGACAACTCTTTCCAGCACTTTAGACATGAGGGGCAGAATGCTGATTGGGCGCAGATCCTGTAAGTTCTTGGGGTTGTTAACCTTTGCAAGCGGCCGCACCAAAGCTTTTTTCCACAAGTCTGGATAAGTACAGTCCATAATTGACATGTTGATGATGGTTGTAATTACGGGTAAAGTGCGTGGAAGTGTTAATAAAATCATATTCAATGATATCCCATCCACTCCTTGCGCATTTGTTGTGATTCTTTTGATAATATTGAACACAGTTTCCTCATCTACTGTTTCTAGACTGAACACGGATGATCCAAAGCGATCAAAGGTAAATGACATTAAATTTGACATGTCTATATCTGTGTTACCTGCGGTTTTCAGAAAATGGTCATTCAATACATCAGGATCATTAATGTTATGTGGTAATTCAGATTGTTGGGTATTAAAATTAACACAATCGCGCTTAATGTGTTTCCACAGAGTACGTGGGTTTTTGAGATTTTTATTTATTTTGTCTCGAAAATATGCTGCCTTTTCATGATATAATGCTGTGTTAACAACTTTCTTCAGCTGTTTATACGAGTCTTTATCACTATCCATTTTTGTACTGCGCCACTTACGGTGGGCTTCATTTCTTATACGCATCATGTCCCTGATAGTATCGGTTATCCACGGATAACTATGTGCTCTAATGCGCAAAGACCTAACTGGTGCATGGAGGTCGAATAACTGATTTAAATAATAATAAATAATAAATAAATAAATCTTTATTCTGTATCTTATAAATTACAATGACAGATTTATGATTGGGAACTCCTTTTAAGCGCAAAGGCGCTTGTGTTAGGAATTCCCGCTCTTCCATAGCGAGGTGTGCAATCGCCTGAAATGAAATGCATACAGATCGATGTTTATGTCCACGCAGTAAGATTACACTTTGAATTAAATTGTATATGCATATCAGTTCCTGCGACTGCCTCTTATTATCGTAAATACAAAATAAGATAATTACTCCGCCAAAGTTGTAGTTACACTAAGACCTAAGTTAACAAAGGAAATACATTTTATGTAGAAAAAAATAATGGGATCAGTGACAAATGTGTATTGCTTAGTATTTGTGCGTCTGGTGTATTTATGTGTATGCGTGTGTGGGTTGGTGTGTGTGTGTGTGTGTGTGTGTGTGTGTGTGTGTGTGTGTGTGTGTGCGGGTGTGTATGTGTGTTAGTGGATTTGTAGTATGTATGAAGAGTTATCTAAACATGGCCTCGGTTTCAACATAGCTCAATGATTTGAGCATGTGTGATAAAACTTTTTTACACTCAAATTTAGTTTTACCATAAATATTTAATTTCTTATTTATTGTATTGTAAAGCCTGGCCGATTGACACTGGAATTGTCTACCTGCAAAGGCTGTCTTAACAGTCTCGGCTACAGCGACAGAGTGCTTGCGCCTCTTAGACAGTTTTGTGACGTCATACTTCAGGGATTTGTGTATTCTCAGTACCGAGTACAAAACATACAGTTGTCTGACCGTGAGTAGCCCACAGAAAGCGTAGAGGTCAGTAGTTGGGAATCTAAATGGTTTGAACCACATTACTTTTAATAGAGATCTTTGTACCCTCTCGAGTTCGAGGAACTTCGTTTTAGTGGCACCCCCCCATACCGGGATACAATACGCCAAAATTGACTCGGCCAGAGATGTGTATATTTGTTTTAAAAGAATTTTGTCAGCTATGTGTCTCAACGTTTTAAAAGTCCATATTAACTTTCGAATCCTAGACATTACTAGTTCTAGATGCTCATGCCAAGACAGTCTTTGGTCAATTCCGATTCCCAGATATTTAGTGTGATGAACTTTATTTATGACACCGCAAGAGCAGTCTCCTTCAAAATTACATTTGTGAATTTTTATTTGAAAGTCGGCAATAGGTTGAGTACTGTTGTTTTTAGCAAAGTAGATATAATTCGTTTTGTTTATATTAATTGTTAATAAGTTACTTCTTAACCAGCTAGCCACCTTAGCAAGACCTAGTTCCGCATATTGATGCACCAATTCACAAGTTTTTCCGGTAAATACTACGGCCGTGTCATCCGCATAAGAGTACACCTTTCCGTTGTCAATGTTCATGCTGCATAGGCTGTCAATATAGATCAAAAATAAGGTTGGCCCAAGGACACTACCTTGTGGAACACCATAGGTGACTTCAGATTGATCACTCATGTATTGGCCTATTTTAACTGCTTGTTTACGTTCATTAAGGTAGTCAGCAAACAACGCAAGTGGGGTTCCTCTAATACCAATATTTTCCATTCTACGTATAAGAATAGGTACAGAGACCGTGTCAAACGCCTTTTTAAGGTCAAGAAACACCGCTATACACTTGTTCCCTTTGTCAACTTCCCTAACAATATGTGTTGTAAGTGATGTTACTGCGTCCTCAGTTGAAAATCCTTCTCTAAAGCCATATTGACAGTCTGAGAGTATGTTAAACTTCTGAAGATAGCGCTTAAGCCTTTTATTTATTAGCTTTTCGAGAACTTTAGAGATAGCAGTGAGGACGGATATTGGTCGATAATTTGACACGTCTTCTCTGTCACCACCCTTGTATACAGGTGTTATTATTGCTTGCTTTAGAGCTGAAGGGAATACGCCCTGCCGAAAACACAGATTAGCCAGATGGGTGATTATGGGCACAATTATTTCATTTGCATGCTTTAGGATTTCAGTATTTATATTGTCCCAACCAGGAGCACTATTTGTTTTCAGACTCATAAGGGTTGAGTAGACTTCATCGGGGTCTGTTTCTAAAAGCACAAAAGATGACACTTGGGTAATACTCTCCTTAGTCATGCCTGTCTCATTTTGTGAAGCTGTATCTGAAGCAATCTTTTCCGCTAAGCTTTTACCAATATCTATAAAATAATTGTTTACTAAATTAACTGAGTGTAGAGGAGGTGTATCATTTTTTAATAATTCTAAACTTTGAGTTTTTGGTGAGTTACGATATGTTATGTTATTTATTGTCTTCCACAAGCTTTTTGGGTTATTTTTATTTTTTGATAATTGATCTCTTTCATATTTTTGTTTTACTTTCCTTAAAAGACTGTTGCAGTAGTTCCTGTATCTCTTGTATGTGATTTTTAGTACATCGTTATGGGGATCAGCACGGAGTTTTGCTTGCATGTTATTTCTATTGCGAATACATCTGACAATTCCCAAAGTAATCCAGGGTTTTATAAGTCGTTCCTTATTCGGGATAGGTCTTGTAATTGTATTCGATACAATGCATTGCCTCAAAATGTCTATTAACGCATTAGTAAGGTATGTTGGATTATCATAGTGTATCAAGTCAGGTAGATTACTTTCCTTCAAGGTTTTTATGGCGTTTTTTATGTTAATTGTTGTTTTAGTTTTAGGAGCGTGGTGATTTGTCGTAGTATTGTAAGACAGCTTTAGAAATATCATTTGGTGATCAGTTACAGTTGAATCCAGGACGGTAATAGTAGCTGCATATTTACATCTATCCAGTTTTAGTATAAAATGATCAATGCAATTATTATCTCTAGTAGGCAATGTATGACCCGGGAGCAAGCCATGCGTGGCCAGCATATTCAGGTAAGACAATCTGTTTGTACGTTCTTGTGATGTTTCATTAATTTTTTGTATTAGATTTATGTTGATATCTCCAGTTATTATAATATTTTTCCGCGTTTTCAAAGTATCTAAGTGATTATTTAAAGAATTAATAAAATTTTCAGCGTTAGAGTTCGACGGAGAACGATAAAAACATAATACAATGAGATGACCTAAAGTGATCTGCAAGCAAGATGCATGTTTTATATTTATTTCTTTAACATTACTTTTTCGAGTGTTTTTTATGTAGACGACAACACCATCGCAATGATTCAAATGGCTCGTCGTAGAGAAATGTGTGTAGTTACGAATTTGGGGTATAGGTTTGTTTGCATCAATCCAACATTCACTCAGTGCTATTAGGTCAGTGTCAAATCTAAAATGTGATAATGTTATTAGGAGGTCATCAAAATTTTTGTAAATACTTCTAATGTTCTGTGAGATTATCGTAAAATCCGAATTCTTTAAACATGTCTGTCTTGAGAAATCATACACGCAGCTAGCTTTAGATTGGGCTATTTGTATATTGTCTATTACGTTTATATTGGTTAATGGACTATCCATAATTGTCGAGATAGTAAGGGCTGTCCATACGTTTCCATCGTTTAATTTTTAAGTTTGTGTGTATTATGTGTATGTCGCGATGTAAGTATATGTTACATACGTTTATATAATTTGTGTGAGATAGTATTTGTAGTAAACCATGTGAATTCAACATACTTAAATTGTGGGATGTGGGGTTGTTACAATGTGAAAATGTTTTATAGTAGTTTTGTGTACAAAAAATCCCTACAGACATTTGAAGTTTTACACGAATCAACATACAAAGTACACAAAAAACAACAAGTGTAAAAAGAGAATAAACATAGCATAGTCATGCCACCATTAAACTATGTACCTGCGATTCGCTTCTAACTAAGATTACCGGCGAGTTCTCATTCTTCCTAAGGTAAACACGGCCATAGGCAGTCCAGCAGAACTTGTAGTCCCTAGTTTTTGCTAGGTCACGGGCGACAAAGTGCAGTCTAGCGCCTTTGGCAGTGAGCTGCTCGGATATGAATACGGCGGTTTCTTCGTCTTTAGTTGCTCCTAGATGCTTGGCTCGTAGTTTTTCCTTATTTTTGATATTAAAGACCCTCGTACACTTTATAATTTCTGATTTAAGAATCGTGGATGATAGCTCAACCACTATAGGTGTATTCGATTTTTTAGCGTCTCTTCTGCCTTTAACCCTATATATGTCTTTGACATCTTCCTTCCTAATATCACAGTGCAGGGTTTTTGCCAGGCATACTACCATGTTTGTTAGGTCTTCTCTTGATTCCACAGGTAATTTCGGCATGTTTTTAATTTCAATATTTGCCTTACGATTTTCTCGTTGCAGGTCCTCAATCTGATCTTCTAGTATAATAATATAGTCTCTGTCTCTCTTTGATTGAGCTTCAAGTTGCTCCAATTTCTTCCTCAGGTCTTCATTTTGCTCTGCAAGGAACGCAATGCTGCTCTCTATGTTGGTATTTGTCTGTTTTATCTCTGATTGTGTCGTTGCAATTTTTTTCAGCTCCGCTTGTTGTGCCGTAAATAGCGCCGAAATCATATTTTTAATTTCCTTTTTAAAATCTGACAGTTCTTCCTCAAATCCATGTTCTCGTGTTCTTTTTTGCCGTTGTGGAACATAGCTTGGTGGTGTACTTTCACCCTGATCCAAGCTAAAAGTTGCAATCTTGTCGATGCTTGTCAGCTCGGATGTACTGTGTGATTTGTCTGCCAGCGGGGATCTCTGTACTTTCGGCATCGTAAGGCTACTACTTACAATAAAATACAATTAAGTTTCTGTGATGTACCCTTGGGTGGACCGAATTAAAAATATTCTTGCGCCAAGCCCTTATATTTTGTCCCGCTACCGCTTCCGCCTTTGGCTTGCGTCAAGCGACAAAGTGATGACACACTCCAGGTAGCACCGCCCAAATCGTCGCGCACGCAGTGTGGAACGCACAAAACTATTGCGGTCACTGTTGTTGTCCTAGTCAGTCACAGCTTGTACACTTCTCGCGCGATCTGCGCGCCTGGTACTTAGTCACTTTGCAGTATGAATTTAATACAATAAATAATAAAAAATAAAAATAATTTTGACATAGGGTTCACACGTCTTTACGCTTTCGCGGTCCGAGGGGAAGAGGAATCGGAGGAAGAGGAAGGAGGAAGGAGGAGGAGGAAATGATTTATGCAATCATTGAAAGCAGCAAGAGAGCCATTCACATCATCACTCAGTAAACTCTCCCATGGTATGGAGTCAACGTCATCATTAAAACGGTCGAAGTCTATATCTTTGATTGGTCTATAAGTAATCCAACGAGGTTTAACTCTCGGTTTTTTTATATTTAACTCAAAGGAGATAAAAGCATGATTGCTAAGTTCCGGCACATGATCAACTGAGAGATTGGTAACATGTTTAGTGCTGCATACTACGTCCAACAAGGTTTCCGAATGATCAGTAAAGTGTGTAGCCTCCTCAACATATTGACCAAGACTCATAGCATCAAGGAAGTCACGTAATTTCTTCGAATTCGGTTCAGTAGATTTGAGCAGGTCAATGTTAAAATCACCCATTAGGACTAAATGATCATACGCCGAGAAAGAACTCACCGACTCCGTTATCGCATCAATGAAAGTGTCTACATTTAGCCAGGGTGGCCGGTATGCAGTGCCAATAGCGAGCCTACAGCCACCAAGTGTCACACTAAGCCACATTTGCTCAACTGTGGCCGCTTGTGGATGTTCTAAACGACGCGCATATAACCCGCGGCGCAGATAAAAGATATTTATTTTGTGCACTGTACTGATGTGGAACATTGAATGATTGAGAGGTTTATTATTCTTCGATCGCTTTGTACTGATCTATTGTATTCCCAAAATAGCTCGATACGTATGACAGCTGTCATGAACAGTTCACTAGAGATGCATTCAGTCGATACTCCCGTAGGAATTTTATAGCCTATGTCCTTATCCGGGTTATAAACTATACGTGTGCCAAATTTTATCTAAATCCGTTCAGCCGTTTAGGCGTGATTGAGTAACAAACATCCAGACTTTCGTATTTATAATATTGTTAGGATTGGTAGGATATCTTTTTGACTTTTTATAATACCCCTAAACGTTACACGAAGAGAATCACTTGTTCGAAAACAATTACATGAACTGAGTATGAGTATTACTATGGTGACAAAAACCGGTGTTTGCGTTTATTCGACGTTACTAATTTTGCTAAAATTGCTAAACCCACTTAGACTTCAACACATCAAATATTAACAGCAGTCGTCTGGTCAGGGATAAGCAAATTTTTTCTATGAATTTTAATAATAAATCCTTTTACAAGTTGCAACAACTGGGAGCGTTTTCAAGAAAACCGAAAAGCCTAAACGGCTCTTAGCCTATTTTATAAATCGGTCCCAAGACATTTCTTCAAATATTCAGTAACCTACGTCTCACAGATTAAGCAAGAGTTCGAGAATAGACGGCTCTGCGAATGTCTGGGAGTAGTATAACTATGTCAGCGTGACAGAAGTGTATAGAACGGAGTATTTTAAGTCCTTTTTGTTTATCTTTCTGTGTACTTTCCCAGCGTTCTGTCCCGAACTAGTCAGGGCACGTCTGCATCATGATTCAAGATTTGGCAAGTCCAGTTAGAGCAACTGCCATCTGACCTTTATCTGACTTCCCTAAACAGGGCAAACAGACCAATTGGATCATGGCTACACAACCATTCGATTAGTGGGACGAACGGGACGAACGGGAATGAACCCGACTGAGCAGGTATCCTCACAATGTTTACGTCACTGTTGAGCTAATAGTATAAATACTTTTTCTGTGTTTAATTTCCTTTTTTCTCTTTTTATGGCTATTTTTCATGTATCCCAATGTATATACTGTATTGCTATTATTATATTGCTTTCTAGATTTGGTTTTTTTAAACTCGTATTTTTTTAATTATTTTTTTAAGAATCGCATAAGTTGTTTAAACTTCCTAAACTAAATTTCTTCTCTTAATCTGTGGAAATCTATAATTAGCTTTTTGTTTTAGTCAAATTTCAATTTTTACATTTGTTATTTATATGTACACAATGTGTCGCTGTTGATTTTCCAAATAAATAATTACACACATAAATTTAATAATTTGTAGATGGGCACCGGCATTTGAGCCAACGACCACACGCATTTGAAGTGGCGTTTTTAACCACTTGGCTGACACAGCTCTTTATCTTTTTATGTTCATAATATGTCATTTAATATTTACTTGAACTATCGGAAATTTTATTTTTTTCTGAAAGAAATAAACTGTATACACGTATAGCAACTTTGATGGTAAGGAATCAATACCGCTCATAGACAGCTGCGACTAGGGTGTCATACGAGTTGTCCATCTTCGAGAAATGAATTTGGAGAGAGATTTCTCATAAAGGATCTCACTATGGATTTAATATTTTACAATAGCAAGACGAAAAACGGAAAATATCGATATTTTATTACCACAGCCAAATAAACCAACGTTATTATTTTTAGAGAACTACACCATTTTTATACAATGTATATTGACAAAATATTGAAACAGTTGTACGTAACTTCAACGTTCATCTATAAAAAATCGATAGCTTCACTAACATAACGGTCACCGCGGAATTTGAAACGTTTACCGAACATAGCAAAAAATGTACTACGTGTCCATGTGAATTCCATACTTCACTCATCATTTCTATTCACGAAAATCACGACGCTTCATCATAAACAATCCTTCAATGTGCTGACATTATTGCCAACTTCTGATTAGATGATGCGTAAATATAGGTATACCTTCAAGTCTTTGGAGGGCATTTGAGTGAGTTTCATTCCTAGTTCTACAGCCCTGTTTTTAAAAAGTAGCCTATGGCCTTTCCCAAAGTCTAGTCTATATCTGTAGTAAATTTAAAGAAAATCAATTCAGCTCAGCGGTTTATGCGTAAAAGCATACCGGTCAGATAACAGATTTATTTTCATGAATTCGTGATCTCGAACCCGAATTTGATAAGTGTGGCAAACAATAATTTATGTGCCTCATCCCTTTAATTGAACACTAATTTATTTATTTATTTCGTCAAAATAAATAACTTAATAGCCTGAAGGAATCATGATGATTTGAAAAGTTGTTTAAAGCATCTTTCCAGGCATATTGTCAAAGCATTTTATAAATGAGCTATGTAAACACGGTAAACAGCGCATTTATGATGTAAATTAATGCTAAGTACGTCCTTCCAAAGTACAAAGGGTGAGAATATTTTCTTTATGTTTTAAATTTCCCTGAAATGGTCTTCTGTGAATTAATAATCAGGGAACACTCTATGAATTTCATCTTATAACAACCAAAACGTTTTCTCTCATCATCGAAAATGTACATAAATAATCTAACTTTACACACGAGGAAAGAAGTCAGTATATGATGTGCGTAATGTAAGTGTATGTAGGTATGTGTGTTTTTGACGGCCTCCGTGGAACAGTAGCTAAGTCTATAGTATAAGCCCCAAAAATGTGTGGGTTTGATTCCCGCCTTGAATCAGGTAGGAAGACATTTTTTTATACTAGGTCAATTGACAGACAGGCACGCAGCCTACCTGATGGTAAGGGGACACTGCGGCCTATTCTAGAAGGACGTTTCACCTGGAAGCGTCCCTAAATGTGCTGCCAAACTGTAGACTCGTCTGATCTTCGACCCTTTGATTACAAGTGTACTGGCTCCCACATTAATATTGCCGGAACAGCCAGCCAGCCAGAGCTGTTATGGCTGCAAATTTTACCTGTCGGGAGGGGGCGGTAGCTAGGCAGTCGGACTCAGAAAAAGCCCTACCACCAACCAGACCCAAGGTTGGAATTGAACCCAAGTCCTTCCCGTAGGTAAGACCATGCCCTTTCTCAGTTGCGCTCTGTAAATTTTACTCACCAACAGTAACAACGCAACAGTTTAGTGTACTTTATTTTGATTGTACAATCTTTTTGTTAATTTCCTGTTGCTTTATTTTCTCAACCGCGGTTTTCAACCCGTTCAGCGCAGACATCAACAATAATTATTCATTGTGTTGTGTGTATTTTTCTGTCTTGTGGATTGGATTACATTTCACGACGTGTTTTCAATACTCATGGTTTCATTGGGTTTCGTTATTCATATTTAGGATTGTTTTAAACTGCATCACGAAATAATAATTTGTCGCTGAAAAATATTTCTTCACTATTGTACCCATTAAGGACAGAATTTATAATAAAAATTAAAAAAAAACTTTAAATGATTTTCTTACTTTCTAATTATATGTAGTAGAATATGATACATCACTGAAAAGAAAGAGTCAGTTACAATTTTTTCATGATTGGTGACATCCAGTGAAATCTCATCATAAATCATAACAAACCTTGACGTGACCTTTTAAGTCATTATTAATTAGGCGCATTGTTAACATAATACTTTCATTAGTAATAGTTAAAATATCTTGCATAAAAACCCGACTAGACCATAAATTAAAAACATGTGAACAACACGTTATAAGCAAATAAATTATGACAAAAACAATTATATTATCATTAGGCGTAACAGGTTGATATTTCATGCCTTCCTAACAATGCACTCACGTAATAAGAACCTCACGTGATCGAATATCATTACCTTCCGAGCCTCTCCTTTAAGGGAGTCAAAATGAAGATATCATTTGGAGGTAATCATTCTCGCCGACCTAATGCTCTTGATATTTGGTTTGACAACAAAAATGCTTTTGAGTGATGTTGATTGCCCGCCTGCTATTTCGTCATTAGCATTTTAAACCCATTTCTCGAGATATTTTCACTTACCGTTTGAGTTTGATTTTTTATGACCCTTTAAATTGAGTTACGCATTTCGGAAAAGGGAAAGTTATGTTTTTATTAAATACTTGTTTACTTTATAACCTTTTTTTAGATAAACAAAGTAAGTTTTAATTATTTATTTTTATATAATTAACTAAGAATAGCTTTGTTGTAAACTCGTAAAGCTTATTAATTAGATTTATAAAATTGTTATTTTTATTTAATAATTTAAACTCACTTGTAAAATATAGTAAAGTAAAGTATCAGCCTAATAATATCCCACTCTAGATCCATGAAATCAAGTTTTCGTTCACCACGGTAGTCAAATGCGGATTGGAGATCACAAACCCGAGATGTGTCCGAAAAAACCGACACAAAGTTAGCTCGACCCGGTAATTGAACCCAGGACCCCGAGATCTCGGCCCGGTACTGAAACCACTAAAGCATCAAGGTATTGTAAGATATAAGCTTGTTTAGTAAACACCTTAAATATTCAAATAAATAAACCCATCAAGAACCACAAATAATACGAGTACTAGCTTATCCTTCTAGTTACAAACGCAACTAATGATGTTTAACTTTATAATAAATGCTGGGATACGATTTTTCTTTCAATGAGAGTGCCACTTGACGACATAAGCCTTAATGTGCCCTACTACACCGCTTCAGAATAAACGAGCAAAAATAGATGCGTATATATTCGTAACTAAATAGCCAATGTTTTCTTTTCATTACCCGTCTTCACCGATACTTATTTGATTTAAGTAGGTACATACGTCAAGGACAGGGTACAAATTAAATTTCCCCCGACGAGCGGAAAGACAACGCTCATTATAGGAACATTGTTTTACCTTCGACGCAGACAAGGAGTTTCCTTCGTCCAAATATTTACTAATACTCGTTCGTCATTTGTAAGGGAAAAACTTTCCAGTGAAATTGAGTGATGAATTTGAGCGGTAATTTATGACCGTGAAAAATAAAGTCCATAACGCTTTTGTCTCCAATAAAAAGTTTTTAGTTTTTTAACACATTACCGGGGTTACAAAAATCTGTCTACCCATAAAAAATCGACTTTTTATATTTTTAAAAATGACTCTCTGAAATGGCAATACTAAAATTTACGGTTTTTTATTTTATCAGGTAAAGAGGTAACTTACCTTGTCCTATATTTGCCCGTGCCGGGCCAGGTCGGATATACCTCTTTTCCAAATGGCAAAACGCTCATAATATCTTTGACAAAGCGACTGTCATCTGACTTCCATAACTCTTAGGCCTCGGCCTCTTTCGCGGGCACGGGACGATGAACGGGTCTATGGGATTCCACACAAGACATATCGCCGCTGCCGCTCCCGCTGTCACTGCCGCCTCGCTGCCACCGAAGTTCGAGGCCGAGGCCTAACAAGATAACTAGTAGTCTAGTTTTCCTGTTCGGCCTCGGATCATGGCTCCAGTCATTCGACTGTGCCAGTTTCCTCACGGTGTATTTTATCACGAGCTTGTGGTAGTTACGCACATAGCACTCCATAATTAATGCTCGCAGAGATCAAAACCATCCGACCGTAAGCATGTGTAGCAACGTTTCAATTCGGCTACCACTATTTTTATAAGTATCATCTAGCCATTCTAAGTATTAAGTTATATTATAAATATCATATTACATAATCATAATACCGAGAAATACTTCTATCAAATACGATGAAAGAATAGATTCTCGGAAAAACGTAAGTCTATCAAGTAAAAACACAACTACGAGTAAATCTTTAATAATACGCACTTCATCAGGGCCCTTAATTTATTCATCGCGAACTTTTAATGGGAATCATTCTGCCTTCCCATTTAGTATAGTATAAATAGAGAGGGGTTTTTACATTAATTTATCCGACCCACTTGTCGACTGCAGGTCTTCAAAATGAAGAGCCATTGGACGTCTACGCATCCCGACGATAATTCAATTTCCCCTAGACGACTCATTCAATTAAATATCAGCACCTACTTATTTTACCGTGGTCCTATTCCGAGGATTTTATCGTTTTTACCGTTGCAAATCCGAATTTCACTGCTAGGTACCTCGTGATATAAAAATTCAATTCCCAGTGTCCCTTGCTGCAATAAATTCGTGAGTTTGATGTGGTACAGGTAGGCAGGAGCGATATACGTGTGTAACCTTTCAGTTATATCGTCAAACATGTCATGATATTTACTGTGCTTTAAATAAAACGTAAGCGACTCATCCTGATTGTATAGCAATAGTATGTTTTCTTATCATTTAAATTATCCGAAGTGCAAAGCTCTAAAATTATTAAGAGCAAGCTCTTATAAAATCTGATTTCATTTACAGACTACGGACTTATAAACTAAGTATTTAAGACCACCCATACTAAAATATGAAAACACTTAATTACAAGCGTGAATTAGTAATTCCACAGTCCATTAACTACTTGTTGAACGTTATTTAGGGCACACGAATATTTAATTTTGTCCTCACTAACATTATGTCAGTTTATTTTATACTATGTATTCATGGTTACGAATAATACCTACATATGTACATAGTGAATTTAGCTTATATTTTAACATAGGCTGATATTACAAAAGTCAAGTAAGCTATCGAATATCATCAAGCTCACCAAATTTATATTTATCATCACATTACTATTGTGATGTTAAAATGTTTGTGATAAAAAAAGGCAAACTGTTTCTTGCCAGGCCATTGACGTCAAAGTGCTGGAAGGAAAAAAAATGACGTGGAAAAGATTTTTTGTTATCGATTTGCTGAATAAATTATTTCACATCATTTCATTATACCCATTGCATCCGATTTATGCAATGTTGTCTTAATGCATTGCTCGTAAATACTTTTAATTTTTTGGGCCAGTTTCACAGTTAAAAATTATATACAAAAATAATTAAAATAGATGGACCATGTCACATTTTCAACCTACAGCGACTCTAATTTGTCCATATTAGTCTTAACAGGAAAACTGACAGCTCGCGTACTCATAGCGGGAGATAATTTATCTCCAACACTATTAGTCATAATTCTAATTAGCTAGAACTACGCAAAACCTAACTACGCTTACTATATACAGGCATTGAGCAGTATTTTCCTTTCCGTTTCTCTCTACACCATCTCTTATATTTTATAATATTATGAAAATTTTAAAATAACTAAATAGGTTATTGTCAATACTGCTGACTTCTAGTTACAGTGCTTACTCTTCCGTAAATAAAAGTTGAAAGAAAAAAGAAAGAAAGAAAAAAAGGTTTATTTTGCCCCTTACATTACATTCTGACATTAAAATATAACTAAAAATTAAACAAAACAATACAAACAAAAACAATTTTAAACATAATTATTAAAAGAACTAAATAGGTGCTTACTACATTTGCTATTAAAGCATTAACTTTATTTAAATAATTGCAGGAATTTACTCTGCAATAGGACATAAATAGACTCCTAAGTTACTTAAGGTGACAATAAATACTAATATCGCACCAAACCTTCCCCTCAACGTCAGAGATCTCACCGTAATTAATGAAATCCATTAATCATCATCTTCCCGAGTGTTTTGTCCTAATCTTATCCCGTACCCTTGACCCGTGATCCAATATTTGACAAGTGCAATTAGAACATGGGAGCGACTGCCTTCACGGCTCCACAATTCGTGACAGGAAAATAACACTAATGGGTTAATTGTGAATTCGGTCTATTTAAAATTCAGTAAAGCGAATTCTCATTACAATTATCTTATGTTTTAGTACTTACCTGAGTGTGATCTTGTGGTCCAACGAATGGGTGTGGATGTCGGTACAAACGGATAGAACGCTATCCTACTAATATTATAAATGCGAAAGTCTGGGTGTTTGGATGTTTGTGAACGGATTTAGATGAAATTTGGAACAGTTTAAATCCCGGATTAGGACATAGGCTATAAAATTTCTACGGGAAACGTCTCATTCCGGAGGATATTAAATAAGCGCGGGTGAACCGCGGGCGGAAAGCTAGTCTATAATAATATTATCCCGCAGGAATGTGTTATTTTTCTGGAATAAAGTTGCTTCGTAGCGTTGCGACTAATCATTGTGGCTAGCTAGCCAGGATTCGAGCTATGAGCAAAAGTATTTTCCCGGGATAACAAATAGCCTATCTTTTCCCAAGGCTTACCAAGGTTTACCAATGTCTGTACCAAATCGTTCCAGTGGCTTACAAGTGAAAGTGTAACAGACAGACAAAAATAGGTTTATGAAGCCCGATAGTTTTTCATTTATAACTCACCTTAGAAAAATAAATCTATATTGAAAGCTCCAGCAAAGTTTATTCGTCATAAAATATTTATGGCTTGAAATAAACAGACTGTCGATAAATTGATTGAGCACTTACAAAACAAACATTACTAAGACGGGGTGCCGTCACTAAAATATTATTCTGTTTATGTTGCTCCAAAACTTGTTACGGGTAGTTTGACATTATGCCACATATATTATGGGATGAGCAACTACCGACAATGCATTTGGTACACCTAGTTTCCTAAACCTGATCGGGTAAGGCTAAACTTGGTTTCTATTGATAAAGTATGTTCGAAGCAAATCCATCGGAAAGTTATTGTTTAGAGACGGTCCGAAAGTGCCCTAAACTTACATAACCAAACGACTGCTATATCATATTTTTGTAATTTTCGCACCACCTTATAGAGAAGACATACTTTGAATTAGGTGCTCACAAGTCTCACAACAGGTCCTGTATTATTAAAAAAATAGTCAGTAAAATGTACAATTGAAATGTGAAAAGTAAGGCATCTATTATTACAAGTCACCATTACAATGCTAATTACTCACTTTGTCACAAGTTATTAAGTGCTGCAGATTGATTATCACAAGTGTGGCTTGGTCCAAACAATGTTCTAAAATCTTTCATTCTCGGACATACGATGCCGAGATGAAAGCCAAGTGTCAATAAACCAATAAGGCAAAGTAGAAGACTAGTTAAACGTTCATTCACCGGTACAACAAATTGACCGAGCGGAAAAAATATAACCAGAGCTCGAGTGTCATCACTGGCATATTTTTTCCTTATCCATTTGCCCTCTTCCGATCCGTAGCTGTCCGTAGCAGGTGGGCGGGGTCATTAGGAGCCGTAGCAGATCCGCTACGAGGTTCGCTACGGCTGCGACTACGGCTACGTAATAAGGCTATTTCAATCAACCGATGACGCGGGCCAATTATATACCCCTGGTAAATAACATTTGGAGTGGAACAAATGAAGGTTTGTTTTCATTTTCTGCCTAGCTTTTCCTGTTACTGTTTTTTGTGGTTCTATTTTGATGGATTTTTTTTTATCGGAAAATAACTAAAAACACAACTAAGTACAACTATCGGATTTGTTTAAAACGAAAAGTTTTATGGCTTTTAAATTGATTTATCGATTTTGCAATCAAAATTCAATTTGTGTGGTTGTCAGATATAAATAATGCTGTCTTCTTTTTTTTCAATCTTGGCGAAAGAGTCAACTTTGTTGATATAATAGATAAATTACGAGGAACTTATTTGACAGCGGTGAAACTGGCCCTAGGCTTTAGAAAATAAACAAAAATCTATCTTTGTTTTATGTACCTACTGAAGCATCTTATCACATATGGTTCACATTGAATATTATGGTTTTTGATGACCGGTTATTTTGTCATTAGGGGCCGTCCATTAATCACGTGAGGCTCAAAAGGGGGGGGGGGAGGGGGTACGGAAAACATCACGAAACATCACGAGGGGGGAGGGGGGGTCTCGTTAGACATCACGTGTATTAATTTTATTTATTTTTTGTCAAAAAGCGCTATTTCTGAACCGAAATGACTTTTAATTGCCCCAACGCATGAAGGTTTCATGAGAATGCCTTATGACCTGTATTGCCCTAGCCTGCAGAAGGATTGTAAGCTTCTTGTGGAAAGAATATGTCAGCAGTGTGGGCAGTACTTCTGCACTAAAAAAAGAGCAAAAGAGTGCCATGGGCACCATACTGCCCACGACACTGAAACTGTTCGGCCCACGCGTATCCTCACGCTACGAGGGAGGGAGGTTCTCTGCGTAGTGCGCGAGGATGATGGTGCCGAGTGGCTTGACGAAACCGAAGTTAATATGTCACACACAAACCTCTCAGCCAATAACAACTGCCAGTGAAGAAGAAGCTTTACCAGTTGTAACCTTAAATGAAAGTCTTGCCACTCCGTGGGACGAAGACAACATTAATTAATTATTCATTAATTTTATTACAAATACTTAAAAATGTTTTTCGAATCAAAACGCCATTTTTTTATTATTTTTTCCAGTCAAAAATAGCCTTTACATAGACTTCCAAAAAAATACACGTGATCCAGAGGGGGGGAGGAGGGGGTGGTCCCAAACTTCACCAAATATCACCAGGGGGGAGGGGGGGTCAAAAAATGAGAAAAACGACCTCACGTGATTAATGGACGGCCCCTTAACAACACCAGGCACCACGTATTTGTTCAAATCAATACAATAATAATTATTTATGCCCTTGTTTCAAGGTATTATGATATCAGTCGTAGTTTGTACCCGTTAGTTGTTGTTAACAAGAGTCATTGACTCCTCGTAACATTGTGCTTGGCACTTATTGTATAAGTCAGGCTTTTCTTTTCTTGATATACAACAGCCATTAGTTCTATTTGAACGTATGTATCATTGTACTACTTATTTTGGGGTCAATGCCCTCAGTGGCACAGTCATAGAATATAATTATAATAAATAGTACTAGCACAGTGAGGACACTGTCTTTCAATACGCTTCGAGTTCTAGTTCGATCCTCGGGTAGTTTGCCATAATTTTTCGCTGATAGTTACTCTTAATATTAATTTAGTTAAACTATTGATTATTTAGTCGAACAAAATTTGTGATCATATTGGTCCAACATTATTACCAATTTTCGTTTGTCAAACGATCGAATCAAATAGTACTATAATGCAACTTAATTTGCGATGTTTTTTAGATTCTTTCATGAGCAGTATCTTAAGTATGCACAATATACCGGAAATTTAATATGCAAACTCTTTCGTTTAGGCTACCTTTGTGAAACTGAAACTAGGAAGCCAACATATTATTTATTTTTCGTCTCATGCATTTTCTCTGCTGGCCACGGCAAATAATAAGCTTAGTCTATTATCTTTATGTAATGAGAAACCAGGACAATAAAAGTACCTTCTGGTTCTGTCTCTCCTTGTTCTTGGGTATATCTCAAATATCAATCTTAGGCAACTATCCTTTGGTAACGAGGAAACGGGACAAAAAAGTATATGAGGACAAAGATGTCCTCCGTTCATTTCTTCGGGACAGCTTGCTTTCTGTTACTCATTACGCACCGCAAATATATTACCTATTCAAGGGAAACAAGTAAAAAAGTCGTCCCGCAAAATCTTCAAAGGCCGTGTATCGCTAACAAAAGATTTTGATAAAACTTTTTCTTTTCATTATTCACAATGGCATTACAGGAGGGATTTGAAGAAATGGCACGGAAAATAATTTTGATGCGTAAATAATAATTGAAAGCGTGCCGTGAAATTGGTAAAGCCGATTGTTGGTTGGCAATCGCAAAGTCGAGGTACAGTCGTCAGCACATCAGACTGCCCCAATCTGTCAAATTTCTACAACCAATTTTCAGCTTTATACACTTTACATAGAGTTCTCTTTAAATTGAGATTTTTTGACAGATTATGGTATGTTGATCTGCTGCCGTCCGTACTAAAGCTGAATATTTGCGAACGTCACAATGCCGTTCCGATATATATTTAATCAATGTTTCGATTGAAATATTTGAGCTGTTTCGAAGTAGGCCAATTTAGTCCTGGGGTAGAGAGATGGGGGCCGCGATGATTAAAATTCCACTCTTAAATCGTCAGACTGAAGACACTCAATATATGTAGCTCGTTCTCGACTCAATAACAATTGTCGGTACATTTCCAAATTTTTCTTCCTAGCTGAATTTTCACTTTGAACTACGCAGAATATATTTTAAAAATAAAACACTTTTTTTTTGTAGCACAAAATATTGTAACAAGCAAAAGTTTTTGTGGCTACTTCCCATGTGGTAAACTTCCCATTTGGTAAACCTCAAACTGTATGGGATTAAATGTATGAAGTAACATTTTTATTATGTACAGTTTGAAGTATACCAAATGGGAAGTTTACCAAATGGGAAGTAGCCGTTTTTGTCCCAACTTGCTTTTCATCCATAGCCGTTCCGGTATAAAGGAAGCTGGCAACACTAGCCTGAGATTGTCCAGGCGCGAGCGGGCGCCGATCGATAGCGCAGTAATGAGCCGTGACGCGCTGTTTCGACATGTGTGAATCCCGCAATCAGCTAGTGATGCACACTCATTATCATGGGAACGGGATCTTTTATCGGTATTTGGCTATAATTACCAATTTTTATAAAATAACTTATTTTTTTGAGAACATTTTGTATAAAGATCCCGGCCATATTCCGAACTGTAAAATAAAAGTATGTATGGCAAAAACTTTTATTAATTCTGGTTTTACTTAATTACCTGATGGCCAATATATTATTATTATTATGTAATATTTCTGCTCAACCTTAGTACTACTAAACTCGTTAATATTTCTGAATGAAAAAAATTGTTTAATTTGGTTGTAATTTTCCTAGAATCCAGCTTCTTATTACCGTCTACCGTTTCGTCAAAGCGATACCTGTTTCAAGGTCGATTTTTAATGAGTAATAATACTCCGTCAAACCCTGAATGTATGCGAATTAACAAGGACTTAGATTTAACAACTGTTAAAATACCTCTACATGTAGCTTAAGAATTCTAAAATTAAGTTAGAGCCCTTTTTGATTGAATACGTTACATACCGTCATCCTCTGTCAGGGGCCAAGATGGTGTTTAGGACTCCCCCACCCCGGAAATGGCAGAGTTTACTCACTAAACCCCATGATGCTCCTACCTTTTTTGAAGTAAAAACTTCTATAGCGGCACTGTACACTTTTTTTGTGTGGGGCAAAAATGTTGAACTCGCGTCAGATGTCACGTGACCTCATCGAAAATTCGTAAGAGGGACACGTTTTTTTTTCAGAGGAGATTTCTTTTAAACACCATAACCGCAGGCTAACTAAACCTGCGGCCGTGTATGGGACTTGAGACTAAAGCGTCTACTACCCACTAAACTCCCCCGGTTTTTCCTTTACCCGTTTGGAACGAGCCGGTGCCTACCTAGCATTGGTAGTGTCAAAGGTACGGGTAACCCACACATTATCTTAGTGTGCATAAGGAACTTAAATAAAATCATTTAGATACCGGTTAATCAAATCAAGTATTAATCTCGATATCAAATAAACATCCCTACCCATCTGTGGCAAGCCAGCAGCACGCTCGTTCCCTCACGCCTCACCGCCACCGACGGACTCCATCCAAAAATTAATCCTATTACAATTATCCCCTAATACGAGTATACGACGCACTGTTTAATATCAGCAGACAATTCGCATCGGTTTTAATCATTAAAATTCCGGAATATGATTACATTGCTGTTCCATAAACTGTACTAATGAATTTGAGAGCTCAATATATCTTTATTTGTTGTTGAGTTTATTTGCGAGTTGAGCTGTGGAAGCTGTGGTAGCCAAACGTCGCATCTGCGTAAGGTCGTTGGTTCGAATCTCGGATTCGGTCTCTATGGATATTTCTTTGTGCGTATTTAGCTCGACTGTGACGGAAAACATCTCGAGAAAAACTGCACAGTTAAATGGTTGTGTAGCCAATAGCCATGCTCTAATTAATATATTTCCTCTGTTGAAGTTACAGAGGCACTCGTGGCGCAGCTGTAACAGTGGTTCGTATGCGATAACGAAAGTCAAGCTACCCACCCCTCAGTCGGTAAATGGATGGGTGACCATTCTGACCACATTTAGTGACATTTATTTCGAGCGTCTCCGTGCTTCAGAAAGCACGTTGAGCTGTTGGTTCTGGCTGATATTTACTATATGTAGATATTAGTCGTCAAGCCTAGTCAAAGCTTAGGCCATTACGGCTTGGTAACATCTCACACCAAGGTTGGCCACTTGCCTTACGCACCCCTCCACCAACCCGCACTGGGCCTGCGTGGTGGAGGATTATATTTAATACTAATAAGGACTTATTCTTTTAGAAATTAAAAACAAAATGATCAAGAAAAAATAATTGAGATATCGTTTTCGTTATCTAGGAATACCTAGACCTCCGATAAATTAGATAGAACTACGCAGTTACCTAATACGAGCCTCACAATGTTGGCGATAACAATGCCTTTGTCGTAACGTCACAGCAGCAACCTTAATTTCCTCCGGGCTGCTACTTATTGCTCTTTAAATGTCCATGTAACTACATCGCTAACGTTCCACTAATACCTACCTTCATTGTATTTTGCGAAAATATTCCTCACTGCAAAATTAATTGCCCACATGGCTAATTTATATTCTACGTAAGCTGGATTACACAAAGGCGGTAGTGACCCATACCGAGTCACGAATCCACGGTTTCTGGAATCACTTATCAGCGGGTCTGTGTTTTCATTGAGGCTCCCTTGTTTTCCGGCTTTATCGGCAGATCTCCGCGCGGCGATATTTCACTGGCTCGCCGGCGCGGCGCTGCTCGTCGCGTCTCCCTCGCCGACGACATTACTCAGCCCTATCTGATCCCGTCTGCTAATTGACTAGAAATACAGATAAACGCTATTTTTATACCACCATAAATCTTCAAATAGCCCCGATTTGCAGATCATTGTTTTGAAATATAGATTGATGCATGGCTTGCGGTCGCCGTACTTTATAGCTCCATTACAAATTTTATTGGCGGATAAGTTCATCCACCGGCCATTAGCCCACCGATATAACATCATTTAAAGATTCTTCTCGGCCGATCGGTTTATGCCTGACAGTGAAAATAAATGCACATGAATTTCCCTATCATTAAGAGAATTGCTGCAGAGGTGGGCGAAATGAAAAACGTTTTTCCAAAGGCAAACTTTATTCATGGTCCAACGTATACTCAATGAACGGACCCTTTCAATGTAAAATTTTGCATTATACTTACTTATATTACAATATTTACAAACGGATACACAATAATTGAACAACGAGGGCGGTTAGCTACCCGCGAAAAAAGCGAGGGCGGTGACGGTAAGGGCTAGGTTTGGGGGGGCGAAGGCATCGCCGAGGCGGAGCGCGTTGGCGCCGGCCGCGGCCCTTGCGCGCGCGCTGCCGCCCGCCTCGCCGCGGCACGCCGCGCCCGCCGCCGCCGCGCTCAGCAGGCTGCGCCCGCGCACCTTTAGCGGCGATATGCAGTAGTTCTCCTCCGCGAAGCCCGCCGTCAGCGCGAGCGGGTTCGCCAGCGGGTCCTTCCCGCACTCGCACGGCAGGTGGTTCCCGCTTATCACGATGTTGTCTACTTCGAGAAGAACCGACTCCGGCGACTCTAACATGTGATTCCCGGTCAGTTTAAATATTCGGACGCTGTTGTTCTGCACGAGGGACAGCTCCTCAACAGCGTCGATTTTGTTATTACACATTTCTAGCACGTCGACGCGCTGAAGCCCGTCGAAGGCTCCGACTCGTATTATTCCGAGATCGGACTCGCGAAGAGAGAGGCGGCCCACGCGGGTGAGGCCGCGGAAAGTGTCCGGAAGAAGCGCCGGCAAGTCCATGTAGGCCAGCTCGAGCGTGCCGATCCCCTCGAGGCCGGTGAACGCCTGCGGCTCGATGGCCCTGATGCCGGACGGCAGCTCGATTTGCGTGACATCGTTGAGTCCGGAGAAGGCGTGGGCGAGTATTCGTTTGATCGGGTTGTTCCGGAGGGATATAAGTTTGATGAAGTTTGTTCCGGCGAAGGCATAGCTCTCGATCTGGGCGATGCGGTTGTGGGTGAGGACGATGGAGGTGATGTTCTGGAGCGCGGCGAAGGCGAACGCATCGACGGTGGCGAGCGGCGTGTGCTGGATGTAGAGCTCGCGCAGGCGCGGGAGGCCGCGAAAGGCGAAGGGGCGGATGCGCGTGAGGTTGCAGGCGTCGAGCGCGAGGCGGCGCAGCTGGCGCAGGTGCGCGAAGGCGTCGGAGCGCAGCACGCGCAGGTCGGCGCGAGAGAGGGACAGCTGCGTCACGCCACCGCTCAGCGCCGACGGCACGCCGCGCAGCGTCGCGCTGTTACACACCACCTGTCAACAATGATAACAACATGTTAACTTTCACATGACAAAATGACATCCTATCTTTATCTTAATCTTGCATTGGGGTCCGATGAATACGGAAGCCCGTCTAACCTCTGGGTTATTATGTCCATATAGGACAAACTAATTTAAAATTGTTATAAATATTATTGCTATACACGTAACGTGGGTGACAGGAATAATCTTTTTTTTGGTAGTAATTATTTTTTCGAGATTATTACACAACGCCTAAACATTTCTTAAAAACTTTTTTGTTAATACATACATATTATACATAACAACCAGACCGTGCTCGGATCGAACTCGCGACCTCGGATGTCATAGCTGACTTCTCTACCATTACACCAAATCGAACGATATGTGAGTTTGAGTGACAAGTTTCTTGAAGCATCGCGCCTCGCGGAATCCTTGAATCGAATAAACGTATGTCACGATGCCTTCCTCAACAAACAGTCGGTGAGATCGACACCTGAGGGCGAATCATATTTAATCGACAGTCGTCAGGTATCATGTTTGAGAAACACGATGTTCCTGTTTACGTTGTCAATCAAATTCATTCATATTTACCGTAATTATTACTCAACCAGTAGGGCAAGGCTAGCACGAACATCTATCGTAAAGTAAAAAGTAATACGAATTAATTAATTTACATGGAAAATAAGTTACGTTGTTTGTCGCAGCAGTGGTGCTACTTAAATTCTCTTACTGATATCAAAATTCGAATATTTTTCACGTATTGATTTCGTCGATGCTAACACTACAGAACACAAGGGTTAGTTAACGACTGACAAATTACATAATTCTCAGATAAAGAGCCTGTGTCTTTAGTCCATTTTAAAAAAGTAAATTATTTTGATATTTTACTTAAATACGTATAAAAGCTGTTGTAGTCGAGTGGTTAAATGTCGCGTTACATGCTTCAATGCAATAACTGGACTTGCCAATGTTTCACTTTGTCTGAATCATGGAGCAAGAGATAACGTTCGGGGAAAGAAAAATTTCCTACGGTAAATCTCTCAATCGACAGATGGTCGCAGGTAGAATATTGTGTATCGAGCAAACATCGAAAGGAAGAGCGAACATGATCGCCCCGATACGGCACGGCGCCTCTATTTGCCTTGTCGATAAAATTAATCCTTTCCGAAACGCGCAGGCATGCCCATATTTTGATTGAATTGTTCCGAACTTAAGCTTCACAAATAATCGGCCAAAACAAATATAAATTTCATCCAAACATACAATGGTACGAATACAACCACAATGCCCGAGGATCAATCCAATTTGATATCGCATTGACATATTAAGCGGACGCTATACGGACGGTTCTGTCATAATCGATTTTGGTAGGCACTAATAATTTATTTTGCTATTAAAATTACGACATCAATCAAACATTGTTTATCCTATATTTCAAGCAGCTCAGAATAATATTTCATCTCATGCCTACTGAAGTGCTGAACTGTTGCTGAGGCTATGGCTATTCGCACAGTACAGTGAGCGAAATATCAACTTCAAAATCCTCAATCAATTTTTAGGGTCTATTCCCAGTCATCACCACTGGCTTTGTCACCACTGGGGACAAATGGGAAAAATACTAGCTTAATTAATATCTACCACATAAAGGACAACGCAAGAAGTTGTATGGGCCCTGTCCCCACCCACCAACAGACTTGGCACTAGTTTCAATATTATTATGACATTCCATATAAAGACAAATAACAATTTTTTATTCAAAAAATGACGGGGTATTCAAAAACAATAAAACCGTGCTTATGCCGTACGCCTAAGATTCAGAATTGCGCTGTAAGTGTCTAGCTTCAAGTAGACTCGACTGTAAAATATTTTTTAAGATTAGGTACATTTTGATTGAACACTTTTATTTAGGCCAGGGGGGTTACTCTTGATCGCCTGCACATTATTTTCACAATTAACTGTGTCAAAAAATACTTGAAGAATACAACATTCAAATTCGATTTGCGTGAAATCCCCATTCCTACGGCGGATGTCGTCATACAAAAAAAATATCAGTATGGCAAGAGGTATAAATAGAGATACGTTTGAAATCTGTTGGTGGGTGGGGACGCTCCTTTGCATGGTTCTTTCAGTTTTAAATGAGACGTTTTAATAGATTAGGATAGTTTAATGTGTTTCTGGCTGTACAATAGCAATAAAAACACATGATATTAGCTGCCTTATGTATATGATAATAAGTCATTTAATTCTTAGCTTTTTCTTTTTCTTTCTGTACACACCCGAGATGAACAATAATTATGTTTATTGTTTTGTTTTTGACTTCTCTAACGGTGCGTACAAATTAAGTAACATGTTATTTATCATGTGTTTTATAATACGTCAAAATTATCTGACATTATTTTTCAACTAAAGTACTGAAAAAGTTATATAACATTGTTTTATAATATAACATGTTATGTTATATAATCCATACGCACCTTTTGGAAAAGTTTAATGAGATCAGTGGTAGTGGGAATTAAAATACAGTGTCTCTTTTGAGATAGGTGTGCATTATCTGCACATTTTATTAACCTTCTTCTTCGTCCTAGCGATTTCCCAGCCTAGTGCCGGGTCCGCTTTCCTGCTTAACTTTCTCCACTTTGCCCGGTCTTCTGCATCCTCAGGAGTGAGATCGTTCTCTGTCATGTCGGCCTTCACGACATCCAGCCAGCGCTTCTTAGGCCTACCGCGTGATCTAGGGCCTTGGACAGTTAATTCGAGGCATCTGTTCCCGACGTAGTCAGACGGCCTGCGGCTTATGTGACCATACCATCGGAGACGACTTTCCTGAAGCTTATCCGCTATGTCACGGACCCCGAGGCTGCCACGGATGTGTTCGTTACGGATACGATCAAATCGCGTAACGCCACACATCCATCGCAACATCTTCATCTCCGTGACGTGAAGCTGCTGGACATGTCGCCCGAGGACAGGCCAGGTCTCGCTGCCGTATAGTAGGACTGGTCGGATGATGCTCTTGTACACAAGGCCCTTTAACTTCACCGGTATCCTGGGGTCGCACAGGACGCCGGTTACTTCTCGCCATTTGGCCCACGCTGCGCTTATTCGGGCTTGGATGTCGTGGTCGAGTTCTCCAGACTTGTGGAGCACGGACCGAAGGTATTTGAATTTATCCATTGTAGCAACGGATTCGTCTCCTACCTTTATTGGGTCCGAGACCGTGCTGCCACACGCCATGTACTCGGTCTTCGCAACATTTAGCTTCAGACCACCGTCCTCTAGCGCGTCCTTCCATTGGTTCACCTTATGCTCCAGTTTCCGTTTATCCTCATCTGTCAGTGCAATATCATCGGCATACATCATAAGCCATGGGGATGGCTCATGGACTTTTGCCGAAACAACGTCCAGCACTACACTGAACAGAAAAGGACTCAGGGCCGAACCTTGGTGTACACCAACTGTGATCGGGAACGGACGGGTATCGCCAACGGCGGTCCTCACTATGGATTCCGAGTTGTGGTACATGTCTCGGATAATGTCAATATACATTGCACATTTTATTAACCTACCCAATAACAGGTTAACAGTAAAATCATTATGGTTTGTTATGTGATGCTTGTGTGATATTTGTTGTTTGTTAACTTGCTTTTTTGTATGTGCGGTCGACAGCGCATCACGGTGAACACTTGCAGTTCGATAATAGCACTCATGCCCCCGACATAAGAGGTGGTATAGGGTCCAAAGTGTATTGTCTGACGTGCTTTTGACTGTACATGCTTATTGGAACTTTGAACTGCATAAAATATTACTGTAGTGTAGTTTTTATTTGCTCCCATTTGTTTCTAATGTCGTAATTTTGTTTTTAATTTAAATTTAGATGTGTATAGCTGCGCTGCGCTAAAATTTTGTTTTTAATTTATATACATTTTAAACTCATTTTAAGTGAACTGATATGTATGTAAGTTCTTATGAGTTAATAAATGTCTTTAAACCGAATAAAAATAAGCATACTCCTCAGTACACATAAAACACAGATGCCTCACAAAATTCTTCAAATGAATAGCTATTCTGACGCACAACAATAAAACTCAAAATAGTTTGCACCTGCGCAATGTGGTTCATTTTCGTTCGCAAAATAAGCACTGGTGCAAGCGACAATGCACTGTATATGTACGCATGAGTGCGTCTTTTACTCTAACCAAATATCGAATAGCGTTCTCAGTTGAGAGGAATGTTATTTATTTATGTATGACAGTGAATGGGTTTATTGTAACAAAAACTAACAATAACGTAACTGAATACACGTATTCATTAGACGTTTTGAATACGATTACTATTGGCTTTTTTGATGTTCGTAAACACTTTTTTTTTCTCTAGGCGTCTCAAATTAGCCAAGCTTTGTTTAGAACTTTTTACCTTTCGTAAACACTTTTAACTGCTCCAGACATCCTAAATTAGCCAGGGATCCAAAGATAGTCTATATTCTCGTTGCTTTTCCACCTCATTGCTGACACTAAACGCGTAGCGCCAACGTGCCACTTGGATTACTCCTAAGTAGTGCAGTCGAGCTGTACGCAAGCTTAAGACAACGAATCGATTAGACACGTACAAGACTCTACAGTAGGAATTCAATCGATCTAATAACTTTGTAAAGTAGGTATTTCTACATCTCAACAGTAATGGTGATCACTTACACTACGAGTATTATGTCGACCGATTTGAAATAATGGTTTAGTTTCATTCGCATTAAGAAAACAGTAAAAATTGCCAACGTTGATAATTATTATAATATAGCTTATTTATTTTTTATTAAAAAATAATTCAACTTTTTTTATATTAAACATTATCTTTTGAAATAAAACTTGTTTTATTTTTTCTGTACTGATGACTCACATTGTCGTTGCTTGTGGCTATATTTTATCGAGTAATAAGACATTACTTATATATAACCGTTTTTAAACACTCAACGATGCGGATGTGCGCCTGTAATGGCATACACTGCCAATTTTCTTCGCTGTACTGGTAGTCACTATCTTACAAGAATGAGCCAATACACGCGCTGAAGGCTAGCTCATCAGCCTGACTCTATACCCACCCGTATTGTAACGACGATGCTTCTTTCTGCTTTTGTTTATAAAGTAGGTAGTATGTATTTTTTGTTTGTTTATAAACGTTTCTTATTTCTTGCCTTTCTCAAGACGTCTCGAATTAAGCCAACACACCTCATCGCAGAAACCAGACGCGTCGCGCAAACGTGGCTCTAGATTACGTTCTACTAAGTAGTAAGCGTGCGGTGAGCAAGCTCTAAGAAAACGGGCCGATTAGACACGTACGTCGTGCAAGACTCCAGTGGCAAATTAATCGATGGAATCACTCTAGTAGTTGTGTTGAGAGGTTTAACGCAGTGGCTGAGAACTCGGCTAAGGTCGCAGGTTCTATTTGAGTAACTTTAAAGGAGACATTTATGTATCGATGTTATCAACTAAAAAATATGTATTTAAAAAAGTTGTAAGTGAGGCAATGGTTGGCACATACGTCATACTTTTGCAACTGGTTTAACAGGGTTAACAGATCCTTCTAGACTATAATATTGACGCCTCAATCTAACTGCAAACTATATGATTTAATATCCAAAATTGATAGTTGTAACAAATTAGTGTAAACAATGATGGCGACGAAAAAGGTTAACTGCTGAGTTTCTTGTGAAGAGCCTTCACGGCAGAAGCAACATTAGAACTGAAGATATTTTTGATTTTAATCTTGATTTTTTTCAAAGTTTATGTTTAAAACAAATTTGAATTTCCATTAACCGTGCTAAAAGCGGGTCCGTGTATTACGCCCCCAGTGTCTGACGCGTTTCGTATTAGAGTAGCAAAATTAAAAGTATATTTTTGTTTCTATGAAATTATGGAATGAATAATTTATTAACTTTTATAAATAATATAATAAATTGTAAAAGTCTGGATTAATGTTTTGTAATTTCGAATATACAAAAAGCATTATAAAACAGTAGGTAGCCTATATTAATTAGTTTTTAAATTATGTTAATTCATTGCCTTTTGTTTTTATGATAATGTTAGTTTTATATATTTTAGTGCAGTGGTTAGTAGCTCGCACTATAAAGCGACGTCTGCCCAAGTGGTCTTGGGTTCAAACCCGGGACGAATCGAAATTTGTTATAGGTTTTGGTCACTAATACTCAGTCACAACCTGGAAATTGGCGGTGTTAAACGCCCACGTGCCTCGAAACACACGTAAAGCCAACGCTTGATCTCTTTTCGGTCATGTCAGACGCTGCTGTTCTAAATTGCTATTCTTATATATGGGATGATAAATATATTACATAAAATACTTAAGGGAGTAGGGAGAACACTGCACCAATGCTTGCGGACTCACTTGTGCACATTATTATATCCCGTTCATCTAAAAGGTTCATATAAGAGGATATTACTTATATTTTATTTTAACTTAAGTAGCGTTTGGTTTGGCAGATAAATATTAGTTTCTTCATTTTAATAGTAAATCCAGACGAATAGCCTTAAGAAAGAACTTTCATTGTTTTTCCGTAATATTCCGACGGGTTAAATCTACCCTAGTCTAATTTGCAACTCGCGAGAAACTCTGCTGCATAAGTCAGGAGTAAGATACTTAAAATAGATCCTTAATTTTATTATCTTCAGGCAAGTGAACTTAAAAAGTATAAAAGTATCATAACTATTTATAGGCCACTTCCGCGAAAAGGTCTTCGATGAAATCTTAATCACGCTTGCCGAAAACAGGTGAGTAACAAACAACCATTCTTCCTGACTAAGTTTCACCTTTACGATTTAAGTAAAAAGCACCATTTTGTCCTTAACCAATTAGTGGAAAGCTAGTAACGGATATACATTAGATATAAGGAAGTCTTCCCGTCCCTGGACAGACGACTGACGCGTAGTCTGCTGAAACTGTCCAAGGTGAACCTACGACACGCAGTGGGCATTATAACAGGCCACTGCATGCTTAATAAGCACCTGTTCAACATCGGCATGACGGACAGCCCGCTATGCAGAGGCTGCATGGACGCTAAAGAAACACTGGCCCACGTACTACTGCAGTGCAAGAGTGTGGACCATCGTCGAGCGCGCCTGCTTCCCAAACAGCGGCACCCTGCGGGAGGTGCTCCAGAACATCACAGTAGTGCTGGAGCTCTGGACCGAACTCAGATGGTTTGAGTGACGGTGTTTGGTAACGTATTTTTTTTCTTTTTTAATAACGTACAATGGCCCATTTTAGAGGCCAAGTGCGGAAAATCCCCTGACTACCTAAACCTAAACCATACATTAGATATCATATTTTTTGTTAATGAGGGAGGCAACGTGCAGTTCTAAAGTTGAGGCCTTCGGTATTCTCACCCAACAAACCATCGTCACAGCTAAGTGACTACTCATTCATCGGTCTTCTTTGAGAGAGCTCTGGTTTTACCTCCTCAATATGGCCTATTTCATCTGACTCTCATTGCTTTATCAAACTTTAATTATAATACTACAGATTGAAAAGAACCGTCCATGTGCAGTCACAAAACTATCGTGAACTTAAAAACAAAAGATATTAAGCCAAGTTTCGGCTACCACGGCCAATCTTAACTATTAACCTAGTATGCCAAAACAATAACGTGTAATTAATTTAATACAAACACAAACCAAACATACCAAATGCCAGTAGCAATATTTATTGTTACAAAAATACAACTATGATTGTGAATACGAGTTATGTTCCGAAAATAACAAGTGAATGTGAAGTAAAGAATCTTAAAGTGGCTTGTTTTTTTTTTCTTTCAGGGCTGTGAAAGCCCTAATTGGGTATCTGGAAATTTCCTTTTGTATCGTGACTTGTATTAGAACTTGTGGTTAGGGAGGTCTTAACAACAAGATCTGGAAACTGATAATAACTAATGAATACCTTTCTTTAGAAGCTAAATACATGTAATCATTTAGAAGTTAGAAGAATAGGTTATAATTATTATAATAATTATTTAGTAGATAAGTGTTAAAGCAATTAGCTCTTTTTGCTATGCCCTTGCAGGGCGTAACATGTACACCTATCTAATATCTAAGACGTTCAATATGCATTAAATGAATGATCAATTACAATGTTACCAGTCGATAGGTTCCTGTTAGAGTTGCCCAACTATCGATAGTTTCGCTATCGATAGTTGACCTTGAAAAATAGTAACAATATCGATAGTGCTATTGATAGTATCGATAGTATCGATACTATCGATATTACAAATTAACCGATACTATTGATCGGAAGCAATACTATCGATAGTTTTTTAAACTATCGATAGTATCGATAGTTTTTATGATTTAATACATCCATACATCATAAAAAACAATCGATACTATCGATACTATCGATAGTATTGCTTCCGATCAATAGTATTGGTTAATTTGTAATATCGATAGTATCGATAGTATCAACATTATCGATACTATTGATAGACTATCGATACTATTGTTATGACGTCAACTATCGATAGACTATCGATAGACTATCGATAGTGGACTATCGTTGGGCAACTCTAGTTCCTGTACTGGGCCGTCTAGGTGAGTACCACCGCAGTGCCAGATACTTTTCCCGTGAAATAGAAGTGTGTCAAGCACTTCTGTGTTTTGGGGAAAGGGCACTAAAGCTAGTGAAATTACTGGGTATATGAGACCTGATAACTGTCTTCTCGGTGTAGCGGGCGGTGCCAGACAGTAACTGCTTAGTTACTGTTTGGCACTGGACTGTCTAAGGGCAGACGTGGTGCTTACCATCAGGTGTACGATCTACTCGTCTTGTACACATTGCAATAAAAAAGATTAATTAAAATCTCATCCGGGTTTATAGAACGAGATAAAAAAAATTCCACCTCGTTAGACAGCATAATTTTGATATCAATTGATTGTCTCCAACAATTGCTGGATAATTGGGTCACAATTAATTAGTCGTCGAGACGTTTTATGCATTATCTCGATTGGTTTAACAACTCAATTATCGGTATCTGACATCGGAACGCTTGCCAAAACCAAACGTTGGTCGGTGGGACAGCAATATCGGGAGTGCGACACGCTACTCATGTTAAAAGTTTATCTGCTAAGTCCATTAGGTACATGAATTTGTCTATTCGTAGTTGGAATGTTTGATAATATTTTTGAGTTATAAGTTTCGAATTTTTTTACTTGGGAATAACTTTATAGCAAGCAAATATAGTCCGGGGATGGAACGATCAATCTCTACAAGGTGGGTACCGGCTAGTTATTTTCGGGAGTGGTTCTATTAAGGAATACTTAACCACTGTATGTGCTGCATCACATACTGACATAAGCTTCTCTTATCTTAACGATTTTTATTTCTTTCTTTCTGTTATGGCGGCTGATATTACCGGTGGCCAAAATCCTACTACCAATCAGAACCAAGGTGAACCCATGACCTCCGAGTAGGAATAAGGTATTTATACCAATCCCTATTGGGTTCACAAGCGGTGAACACAGTTTTATACCCTAGAGCAGGGGTCGGCAACCTGTAAACCACATGCGACTCTTTGGACGTCAAGCTCCAACTCTTTGGCTTTAGCCGCACATATTATTTTGATACTTTTTGGTTTTGATATTGTTATGGTTATTTGTGACTCTTTCGTCTTAAAAGGTTGCCGACCAGCGCACTAGTGGCTTTGTCTAAAATCATTATGTATCCTGCTTATTTATCCTTATGTTTATTCATGTTAATCTGAAAACATTGCCTTCTTATGCAATAATACTGTCAATGTTGATTACCTGCGACTGTGACAGGCAGATGCAGTGCGCGGGGCAGGGCGGCGCGAGCGACGGCAGCAGCGGCGGCGAGTGTGCGCCCGCGCCGCACAGCGCGCCGCACGCCGCGGCGCTCACCAGCCATTGCACCACCCATCTGGAACAACAGACTTAGTTTATACTTTCAATACAAACCACTTTTAGGCGCTTTGCAGAAGGGTCAATTTCACCGCGAACGATAGCGCAAAGGGAATCCTATACTACCAACGCACATGAAGGGCAAAAAGACCGCGTCGCAGGTGCCCGCGGACACTGGCGGCATTTTCGTAGGTAAGGGCAGTCGCGGGCATTGACGAGCAGGCTTCTTGGTCAAAAATACCGCCCCGCCCCGTCGTCTCAAAGCACCACACCGCACTAAGAAGAAAAGGCTGACATGGCCACGTACCCAATCATCATAGAGAAACCTTCAGGCCAGATTTTAATAAATAATTACGATAAGGCTCCGTCAATCTATATAAGTGCATCTTAGGATTCTGGGTTCCATTCCCAGGCTGAGCTAAATTTGTGTCGATTTTTTTTTTCATTTCGACCAATCCGTATTTGATAAGCGTGGTGATTAAGCCAATAATTGAGTCCGGTGGCTTGATTTAAATTATGGAAGCCTTTACCAATTAAAAGTCTGGTACTGTATTTTGCTAAAACGCGTAGCTTGCATAATTTTATTTATTACATACAAAGCGCAGTCATCCCAAAAACAAATCCATAAGTGTAAATAAGGATTTGCGCCAAAATATTTCATCGCATTATAAAAACAATTGAATTTTTTAGTATATCCTCACAAAAAGTATCAGAGCCATCGGTTACGCAGACAAAGGCACCTCTGAGCTCTGGAGTGTCTCATTTAAATAAGCGAATCTCATTTACAATTGCAATGGAACTAGAGAAAATACACCTGTGAACCATGCAGCGGAGTTCAAGACACAGTGGATATTTTTTTATTATAGGTTTCATGATCCCTAATATTTGAACAATATTGTTAACGCATTGGAAATGTTCTTGAGATTTTAATATCTATATTTCTTCTTCTTCTTTCTTCTTTTTAGAATGGCTAACCAGTTTGGTGCAGGCCTCCTTCAGATTGCGCCATCTCATTCGATCTTGCGCTACCTCCATCCAATTCGTTCCGGCGACTATCTTAACGTCATCTTTCCACCTTATTTGGGGTCTTCCTCTAAGTATTTTCTCATCCCACGGCCTCCATTCCAGCACTGTCTTGCCCCCTGCCCATTGCCACTTATTATATTTTTATAGATATTATTAGATTATAATAATTTTGTTTATTATGTAATTACGTAGACGAAGATGTAAGCAGTTAATCATAAAAATAAATCAAGTTTTGGTCGCAATAATGGGTTGGGTATAGGCTAAACTTATTTGCCATGCGAATTATATTCGAAAAGTCTGACACAAACTCCTACATATAATCGGGAATTGAATCCAGAACCTTGCGGTAACGGCCCTGTAATAAAAAGACCATACTCGTAGAAGCCTAGTGTTAGTACAAATTAAAATGATTAGCAAGTACCGATAAGGAAACGGTCACATGCTCTAATCGATGGCTATTTATATAATACGAGTGCATGGTGGTAATTAGCGTGACGTCATAGCGGTGCGGTTTCCGCTCCCGGTGACTCCCGATCCGTCTAATGCGGCATCTGGCTTAATGCGGTGAGATATGATTGCACTGCGGTTATGGTCGGCCATGCTTTGAATATTGGAGTAATATCATAAATCATAATGTTATTTTAGATTTTTCATCATCATCAGCCTATATACGTTCCCACTGCTGGGACACAGGCCTTATCTCAATTGTGAGATAGTGTGGGCCATACTCCACCACCCTGGCCTAGTGCGGGTTGGTGGGAATTTAAATTTTTACCACCTAATAATTCCGGCAACAAAGATCTTTTTTAATTAACTCCTGGAATATGCATTCACTACATTCAAATGGTATCAGGCTATGTATGTGCAAGAGAGTGTGCAAACACAGAGCACTCCCTATACCCTCACACTCATATCACAGTGGGCTCACTCATTACATTAATCTAAAAAAACGAATGTAATCTTTCAAGGAACACAAATGCAATGCAGGTATTCATACTGACGCGTTTATATACCTTTAATATTAAAAAAATAACTGCCTTATCTACTACCATGTTAAAATAAACGTTAACAGTTTTCAAATACGCAAATTGCATTCACAGTATCAATGAAAAACAAATGGTATCAATCTTTTAACCTACAATATCGCGACGGAAAGTTTCCCGTTCGCAAAGAACTTTCGCATTCATAATTTCCTGACGACGTCGCCAGGTAGTTAGCGAATGAAATAGTGAATCGGTAGTAAGGAAACTTGGTAAGCATTTCCACCCTTAGATCTCACATAGCGAGACTTGTGAAAGACAAAATGGCTTTTATTAAATTCTGAGGAAATTGAAACGTATTTGCTTGATCGAACGTCTCAGGTGAAATCCATGTTAATTAAAAACTAAGGACGGTTAACTTGTATCGTCGGGAACTTGAATTTGGAATAAACTCGCGAATGAACCGAAATTGCTTTATCATGCAAACACATATTATACATAAAGGACATCATCCACTTTGTATGGAGATTTGGGATAAAAAAAAAAGTTTGCGGCCAGAAATAAATTATGTTTTGTTGGAATGGGGACAGGTGTAGAATAATTTTTTTGTATGGCGACAATACTCTATATACCTTAGATAACGATCTATAAGTGAAATAAATAACATCGTCTTACCATTTTATGTAAGATCTGGTATGATTATTACTATACAATTTTCACCTGAACTACTACTATTTTGATCGCCTCCGCAAAGCCGCTAAGTGGCTAAGCCGCTCGGGTATAAAACCCGGAGGTAGTGGGTTCGATTCCCACCTAAGGTCTGGTTGGTGGTAGGGCTTTTTCAGAGTCCGACTGGCTAGCTACCACAGGCGAAATCTGCCGCCATAATAGCTCTGGCTGTGTTCCGGCAGTATTAATGTGGGAGCCAGTACACTTGAAATCAAGGGCTCGTCAATAGCCACAAGACTGGCACCGGCTTGTCCCCTTCACACCAATTTTTTTTTTTTTTTATGTAATAGGGGGGCAAACGAGCAAGTGGGTCACCTGATGATAAGTGATCACCGCCGCCCATAAGCACCCGAGACCCCGTAAGGGTCACAGGCGCGTTGCCCGCCTTTAAGGGTGGAATATGCTCGCTTCTTAAAGGTATGCATGTCGTATCGGCTTGGAAACACCGCTGCGGGAAGCTGGTTCCATAGAACAGTCGTGCGCGGCAGAAAGTGTCTGCAGAAACGTACGGTAGTTGATCGCCACTCGTCCAGGTGGTTTGGATGAAACTGCATTTTGTGGCGGGTTGTACGGTGGTGGAATTTAGCAGCAGGAATCAAGCCAAATAATTCCTCGGAACACTCCCCATGATATAGGCGGTAGAAGATGCACAGGGACGCAATGTCTCTACGCAATGCCAGAGGATCTAAGCAACCGGCAAGACTCTCGGCACCGACAATCCGGGTTGCTCGACGTTGGATACGGTCAAAAGGAAGAAGTTGGTACTGTGGTGCTCCGGCCCAGAGATGACAGCAGTACTCCATGTGAGGCCGAACTTGGGCTTTATAGAGTTGGAGGCGATGAGTCGGAGTAATTAATAATTGGGTGTGAAGGGGAAAACGGGGGAGTTTAGTGGGTAGTGGGACTTAGTCTCGAGTCCCACACGCGATCGCTAGCCTGCGGCTATGGTGCGCAAATGCGTTCTCCTCCTCAAAAAAAAAGTACACTTGAAATCAAAGGCTCGAAGATCAGATGAGTCTACAGTCTGGCAGCACATTGAGCGACGCTTCGTGGTGAAGTGTCCCTCAATGGAATAGGTCGCAGTGGCCGCTAACCATCAGGTGGGCTGCGTGTGTGTCTGTCAACTGACTTAGTATAGTACTGATTATTATAAAACAAAGATGATACCTATTAAGATTAAGGAATTGACATGACGAGCACAGGGAAAAAGGGGGCGGGGGGAGGGGGCGGAGGGCGGAGGTGACTGCTATATTAAGACAAGTTTTGACTTGAGTGAACCGCGTATTGTACAGACAGCAGCAGATCAACCTACCCTAATCTGTCAAAAAATCCCAATTGAAAGAGAACTCTATGTGAAGAGAATAAAGCTGAAAATTGGTTGTAGAATTTTGACAGATTAGGGTAGTCTGATGTGCTGGTGACTGTACAACTAAAATCCTGAAAACGGCTACTTCCCATTTTGTAAACTTCCCATTTGTTAAACCTCAATCTGTGCCTACTCAAAAGTTGCGTTTGGTAAACATTTTATTTACTTCATACATTTAGTCCCATTTCGATTGTTTACCAAATGGGACTAAATGTATGAAAAACGTATGTAGTAAATAAATGTTTACCAAACGCAACTTTTGAGTAGGCACTGATTGAGGTTTATCAAATGGGAAGTTTACCAAATGGGAAGTAGCCCTGAAAACAAATTGTTTTCGGTCTAAGGGCGGAAACTGTGTGAAGCGGGACCCGCGCGCGGTTCATACAAAAGTCTCCCGCGCGGTCGCGGCACGGGTCACTTTTGTATGAAATGAAACCGCGCGGGTGCCCGCTTTACGCAGTTTCAGCCCTTATGTCTTACTTGGTATCATATCTCCGAAACCAAATAGATTTCGACTTTGACGCCATAGTAAAAAATAATGGGGCTTATGTGTACTATACACTTTTGTAATTAAAATTGATGGCCGCTAAAAAAAAATTTTATCCCAAAATGGATGATGTCCTTTGTAAATTAAAATTTTGAAGCTATTCATTGGGGCTCCTTTGTGATCTTTAATTTTATCATTATTAAAGTGTGCCAGCGGCATCGACTGCGTGAAATTTGGGATCACCAATGAGTTACATATTTTATGGATTTATCAAATGTTGACAATTTTTTTCTTTTAGAAGTTAACCCATCTAACGTGCTATGTTTTCAAATCAGATATTTTATAGATAGAGGACAATGTCTATAAATCAAAAACAACTTTATCAAAATCCATCCTGAAAACAGCTTTGTCAAAACCCATCCAGTTGTTTTTGTATGAAAAGCGAAAAACCGATGAACGAAAAAACATTCATTGCGCACAATGGACATTAACTCATAGTTTTAGTCTTTGACACTTGACACACCAAGATTTTTTAAAAGTTTATATTAAATAAGGAATTGAAATCGCCAAAAGTTTTATTATAGAGATGACTAGCCTTCCACACTCGGTTTTGATTGTATGCAGCCTCCAGTGACGATTAGGGCATTGAACGAAGTCTGGGTATTGACCGCACGTTTTACTAACTTAGTTTTTCACGATTCAAAAACGCAGAAACGACATTAAATTTCAAACAACAAATCTCAAAAACAATGTCTTTGTTTTAAAAAGGAAAAACCTTTCTAATGCTATTTTTCTTTTACGGAACAAAAGCAATGCGCGCAAGGATAAGATATTGTCAAGTGCCTAGTTTTAAACTCGCTTCTGTTGCGAATCTTAAGGATACTCAGAAAAGCGCCGTTGAAAGAATCATTCTACGTGATAATCGATCTAAGTTAAATATTTCTTTTTGACTTACAGTATTTTAGTGTACTATAAAGTGCCATAAAATCTTATAAAAGATATTGATTCCTCTCCAAATTTTAGCTTACGTCAACAAATATCAACTACGCACAGCAAGGTCCAGAAGTACTCCCTACTCTCCCTTTCATAGCCTGGGAAACAGGATCAGAGAGAGATCAGACGCGGAAACAACTACTCGTGTGTTGTTTGCACCACGGCCACCACGTCAAGTAATTGGTACCCATGGTGGTTAGCCACATCATTGTTTTCGGTAATTTATTATTTTCTGACGTTATATTTTACTATTCCTTTTTTTGCGGAGAAAAATGCGTTGAATCACTATGACCGCAAGTTAGCGTACCGCCGTATAAAGTCACGACTACACTCACTCGACTACAGTCACTCAGTACGTACTCGACTACTACTTCATCCTACTACCTTCTAAACTCCCCCGGGTTTTTTTCAAACTCAAAATGGAACACCGCCCGGCGCGCGGCGCCCCCTTCATATAGCGATTGATGGGTCCAATATTTTACTATAGCTGGCGATAACTTAACGCAAGTCGATAAGTTTTAAAATAATGTTATTAAAAAACCGACACGAATATAATAAACGACCATCTCAATCCAAAATGAACCTTATCACATCAAGACTTAATGTATTATTTAATGATGATGGTGGAGTGAGGTCATCCTGACCGCCTCTATATAAAAAAAAATTGCTGCATTGAATGATTGTGCATCAACTGTCAGTATGACGATGTTAAACTGAACTCACAATCGAACACCGCGAGTGAAATGACCGTCATTACTGTTAATTTGTCAGGAGGAAACTCATTGTCGGAATTTTCAATTAAAATAATTTCGAAGCTGGTCAATAATAATCTGTGCATAATCAAGCTTTGATCAGTCGTTCGTTAAGTGATCACGTTTGCGACATTTTAATGATTTACAATACAAACTGTGTGTGAAAAAAAACACAACGCAACAACGGTCTAGCTAGTGGTTTAAGTACCAGGCCGAGGTCTCGGGGTCCTGGGTTCAATTCCCGGGTCGAACTAACTTTGTGTCGGTTTTTTCGGACATGACCACGGTTTTTGATCAGCACTCCGCATTTGGCAAGCGTGAAGCTTAAGCCAATATCCATCATCATCATCAGCCTGTAATAGTCCACTGCTAGGCCTCTTCAAATGCTCGGCACGCTGATCGATCCTCGGCCACTCGCATCCAGCTCCTGGCAGCCATCTTGCGCAGATCATCGCTCCACCTGGTCTAAGGGCGTCCTACACTACGTTTTGACGAGCCATTTGGTGTAATGGTCGAGAAGTCGGCTATTACACCAGAGGTCGCGGGTTCGATCCCCGCACGGTACAAACATTTGTGTGCATGAACATGACTGTTTGTATCGGTCTGGGTGTTTCTATGTATAATATGTATGTATTTACAAAAAAAAAAAAAAGTATTTAAGTAATGTTTATCCGTTGTCTGGCACCCATAGCACCAGCTAATGCTTAGTTTGGGGCCAGATGGCGCTGTGTGGATAGTGTCCAGGAATATTTATTATTATTATTATTGTTTACCGAGATGCGGTCTCCACTCTAGAACCCGTTGACCCCAACGGTCCAATATTACTATTAATTATTGTAACGATAACTTGATTTAGGATGCGAGCAAACACGGCGGGTGTTTTAAAGCTGCTAAAAGCATTGAACTACAATTACTTGTAACTCAATGGCTAAAAGGGCGTTTTCCGAAACGATATACGCGCAAAAGAATACGCTAATCTAAAACCGCCCTAAGGTGCATAAAATTATTGTCCTCCGAAAACAAAAACAACAAAGTGTCCTGAAAATAAGATAAAACAAATGGCTTTCCAAAATGTCCCTTGCAACACCGAAGGGCGTAACGTCGTGACGTGTACAATTACAGTTATTCTTGTAATTTATATTTCTACTCCATTTGTTAAACCAAAAATGAATTTAAAAAAAGAGGCTGACAGAAGCATGATTTCAAATGTATTAAAAGTTTACAGCAGGTAATCATAACCCAGAGAAATAAAAAGATGCCAGAGTTGTAGATTTAAACATAAACAGTATTGATCTAATACTGTATACTCCTACCACCTCCTCTATAGTTTTTAACATTGAGAACTGAATATTTCACAACTATTATTACGAGTATATCAAAGAACAAACATCCCCAGAGTTCAATTTCGCGTGGCACTTCCACGCGCTCACGCAATTTACTTAATTATCATCGTCAAAGAAACAGAAGTACGAGTATTACCTGAATCGGAGCGCGGGTGCCATGGGCGGGCGCGGACCAGGCGCGCCGCCCGACTCGCGCCCTCACCTACCGGCCTCCATCGCACTAGCGCCGCCTGCGGACAAAAAATTAAACTTTACAACTCGTTCGAGAACAGTAAAGCCTTGTCATCGACCTTTGCTCCTTTAGTTAAAATAAAATATAATATGTATTTAAAAACGATTGAGACTAGATCCCGCTGACAAACTGTTAAAAGTTTAATGATATTATTGACTGTAATAAATAAATAAATGTTTCTGTATGTCATTGGAAATGAGCTGACTTGACCGAAGAAGTAACTCTTCACAGAACATTTTCACCCCCATTCCAATAATTGATATAAAGCTCTTCCAAATCAGGACCAACCCTTGAGTAAAATTGGAAAGAAATCTGCTAGTCCGATGGTAATCGAAAGTATCTATAATTTTTATTACATTATTTCTGTGCCTACATGATCGTGTTGATTCTGATACACAATTTACAACTACATAAGTAGGTACTTTGGATAATTCAAATCCCTAAAAGTTTATCCTCAGTGGATAATTGGACATACCACAACGAATAGGCTCCTCTTTTCCGTCTACTGTCAAAGTTAATTTAGAACGTTGAACTAGTTTTCAAATAAGGTCGGAGAATTCTACTGTGCTTAGTTCCACTGTGACTTTGAGAAAAACAAGAGAAAAGTCTGCTGAGACCCATATTAACACTGCAACTTCTTTAGTCCTAGTTTCGATGGAGTTTATTTTTCTTATGCTAGCAGAGTGAAGTCAACAAGTATTTTAAAAATAAAATATTATTTTCTTTACTAAGACTAGATTTTGAACACGGGAGCACCTCGTTGGTCTAGTGGTTTAAATACTAGGATCACGGGGTCCTGGGTTAGATTTTGGGCAAAATTTTTAAACACCAATCTACTTTTAGCTTACGTAGTAATTAAGTACAGTCAAAAGCACGTCAGACGTAACACTTTGGACTTTGTACCGCTCTTATGTCGGGGGCATAAGTGCTATTATCGAACTGCAAGTGTTAACCATGATGTGCTGTTGACCGTACCTACTCGTATGTATCATTATAGCAATTATTTCGTTTGAAGGAGGCTTTTGTCCTGCAGTGGGTTATCAACAGGCTGATACAATACTTTAATTTTGTAACACGTAGACAGAAGTAATCTGTCTATTGTTGATGTTACATTATTATTTTGTAGGCACCGTTGGAACCGAATGTAAAAACAATGACCAACACAAAAGCTTAAATAAATAAAGCTTTTGTGTTGGTCTTATATTTATATGCGTATACTGGACAAACGTAAATCATAATTTTTATTTTTAGAAATGTCTCTCTCTTGTATAAACATGGGTTTAGTCCATTAGCAAATCCCTAAGGGGTAGAAGGGAAGGGTTAAAATACCTCTGTTAGAATAGATTTCTTTATATTCCGGATGACATAACTAAAAAAACAGGGCTTTGCTTATCATACATTTATTATTAATAATGTCAATAAGTTAACGAATCCCGACAATTAATTATGTCAGTAAGTTAACGAATAGCCAAGTGTTTTGTGGCCAAGCGCTCGTGGCGCAGCTGTGACAGTCGTTCGTTAGCGATAACGAAAGTCAAGCTACCTACGCCGCGGTCGGTTAATGGATGGGTGACCATTCTGACCATATTTAGTGACATTAATTTCGAGCGTCTCCGTGCTTCGGAAGGCACGTTAAGCTGTTGGTCCCGGCTGATATTTACTATAATGTAAATATTAGTCGTCAGGCCTAGTCAGAGGCCATTTGGCGGCTTGATAACATCTGACATTAAGGTTGGTCACTTGCCTTACGCACCCCTCCACCAACCCGCACTAGGCCAGCGTGGTGGAGTATGGCCCACCTATCTCACAATTGAGATAAGGCCTGTGTCCCAGCAGTGGGAACGTATATAGGCTGATGATGATGATGATGATGAAGTGTTTTGACACGTTCGTTTCACATTTGTGGGGTAGATGGATCTGATCACGGACCACATAGAAAAATTCATGGGCACACCTATGTATTTTTTCTATGCGCATATTTACCATTAGCTCAGCGGTGATGGATAACATCGTGATGAAATGGTTCCGGAGGTCAGATGTCAGTCAGTTCATAAATAACTGGATTTTCCAAATCATGGATTTATTGATGCAAGCGTACCTACACTGAATAGATCGAGAAAAATGCTTGGAGAAAAAAAAGGTAAATAATAGAAAAGTATCCTCAGTTTTTATTAAGTAAAATTCTTTAAAAACCAAGTTTTTATTATTTCCTTGCCACAAACAAATTATCACGGCTAGTCCACAAGTTTAAAGTTGCTCCGCGGGCTATGGAAAGAGCTATGCTCGGCGTCTCTCTGCGGGATCGCATCCGAAATTATGTGATTCGGCAGAGAACCAAAGTCATCGACATAGCTCGCCGGATTAGCCAGCTGAAGTGGCAGTGGGCTGGCCATATCAGCCGTAGAACCGATAACCGTTGGGGTAAACGGGTTCTAGAGTGGACACCGCGTCTCGGTAAACGTAGTGTAGGACGCCCTCAGGCCAGGTGGAGCGATGATCTGCGCTAGGTGGCTGGCAGGAGCTGGATGCGAGTGGTCGAGGACCGATCGCTCGGCGAGCATTTGGAGAGGCCTATGTCCAGCAGTGGACTATCACAGGCTGATGATGATGATGAAACAAATTATAACTTTATGTTGTAAGACGATGCTCAGACGTAGACACTGTTTGTTTGCTGCCGACTCGGCCGACTATTTATGTCCACTTATGTACATTTTGACATTGAGAAGTGGACACAGAAAGTCTCCACGTCTGCACAAGCTGCTGATTTCATATTCACTTGTCGCTAGTATTCGACACAAGACCGAAAAGTGTCTTCGTCTACGCACCTTAAGCTACAAAGTCTTAGAAAATAGGTATATACGTGCTGCCTACGTCTCACACCGCCCACATTATATTATTGGATCACAGACCGAGATTCTATATGGAAGGATAAACAAGGATTTAGTTGACGCCTCTGAAACCAGAAACTTTCGTCATTCCTTATGCGTACGGAAAAGGGATGCCCATATTCTTTTAAAAACAAATTTGTCCCTCTATTTTCAGAAACTCTACAATTCGCCTATTGATCATTACCTCTTGTAACTTGGTATATAATTAGATATAATCCTATCAGATCAGAGTCTATTTCGCTTGATAAAAAGTGAGGGACCTATGAAGGACCTTATGAAATTGTAATAGCTGCATAATTCGTAAATGCAATAGTTAGTGAGGGATGTATGGATTGATGATTGTAGAATACTGTCTAATGTTTCAGTACAGTAAGAAATTACACATTGTTTGCAAGAGGTTTCTGAGAGACTGGTGCCTGATATAGGTTGAGAAAAACCCAGTTATAGATAAAATTATCGTCTCACATTCTATTGCTAACTGCAAATCATACTTCACCTGGACAGCAATGGATGCAAGTACTAAAACGGGGCGGGAGTGCACTAAGCAACGTCGTGAAATGAGCTTAGACTTTTAGCTAAAATGATCCGGGCAAGGAAGAGCTAATTAAACATTATGGACGAAGTGTACACAGCCGAGAAAATGTTAAAATAAATTCATAACTTAACTATCAAGACTGTTTTCATAAACTAAGTAAATATTTTTACTATTTAACTTGGGCATTGAATCCAAGACCTTGTTTATACGAGTATTCGTCGCTTTACACTGCAACATAATAAGCAATTTACCCTATAACCAAGCTGGATCTGGAGTTTTTCATTTTTAACTAAGTCGGGGATCGAACCCGCACCTTTTGTGCAAGAGTCATGTTAAGATATCTTGAGTCTGAATTGGATTATCAAATCTTAAAAATGGTTTAGTAAATAATTACTTATTAAAAAGAAATACAATATAAGGAATATATATATGAAAAAAACAAATAATGGACATTGTCCAGTGGTCACCCTTGTGTCCAGCCCCTTGAGTTCAGTTGATGAAAACCCCATTAAAGACAAAAGAAATGGCCACAAAAATGAGGGTTAAAACACACTAGCCTCCACAATCGTCTCGCAAACTTAAATACCAAAGACAAGCGAAAAATCCTTGGACCCGATCCCACATTAAAACTTCTTTAAAGTTGATCCAAGTTTCAGTTACGATTTTTTATCTGTGCAAGCAAGCCAAGTTCTTTATTGAATCAGTGGAGACGTTTTGCACAAAGACTTTTTATGTGCAGCAATAGGTTTACAAACTTCTCTTTAGTCTCGTTCTTCTAACGTTATTTTCAATTCTTATTAGACGTGCGTATTAACTTTGACCACAGTTTTGAATAATGGGGGAGTAGTGGCCACTAGGGTCTAAAAACCCGGATTTTGGGGGTTTTAAACTCTGTTTTGGGGTTAAGTTGGTGCTTAAATATCTGATTCAGATTCTGGGTAATTAGCAGTAACCGACACACGTGAAATTCTGTCGTCATACATCACAGCTTTGTCTGTGTTCCGGCAATATTCATGAGAGCAGTTACCCTTAAAACCAAAGGGTTTTTTTTTTTTTTTTTTTTTTTTTTTATCCCTGGCTTGGTATTTCCAGAGTTTACTCTTGTGTTATGATAGGATAATTTTTAAAATTGCAAGAGTTTTGCCAGTCGCTATGGGATACGACGTAGCATAGAAGATGGTAGGAGTAGAATAATTGAGAAATTATGGAGAACATGAAATTGAATGATTATGTAGGATGAATATAAACAGATGTTGGGGTGTCAGAAAGTTAGGTATAGTTTCCCGTAAGGCTGGGTTGAAGATCAGATAAGTATACAGAATGTTACCACATTTAGTTTTTGTATGGACACATAGAGGACATAGAGCTTCTCGTCAGGAGAGCTGCGTTATAAATGTTTGTACTGAGTGTGATTCGAAGGCAGTAGATATGGGAACCGGATCAGAATAATTATCTCCCAATGGGTCGTCCAGCAGGAAAGTGGGATAAATTCCTGCATACCTTGAAACTGAAGTTGCATTAGAAAACAAACGATACGAGTATGCTTAATAGAAAATATTTAGTGATAATAATGTTTAAATTCGAGTACTTCCTAATTATAAGCTATGTACATGATGATCTATTACGAGCAAGTTTGAAGTGTTGAACATGTTAAAGAACAATGGCAAAGTCCCATACTACGTTTGTCCTGGATAAAAATTGGGGCGTCTATGATTTAAAAAGTGCTTATACACTAGCAATTGCATTACATAAACATTTCCAAAAAGAATTTTAACAAACGGTGGTTGCAAAAAAAAGTTATAAGTATTTTTGTACTTTGAGGTTATGTTGGTAATGAAACAAATCCTTGTTTATTTTCTTCTTTTAGTAATTAATAAAATTATTTTTTATTAAAATAGTCATCTTAGAAGCAGTCAGAGGAAAAATAAACAGTCTCCTAAAATATTTATGAGAATACTGGACCTTTTAAATAATCGTCTGTGGCTAAAGTACAAACCGTGCAAAGCCAAAACCTATAAAAAAAAATAGACTGTCAAACAAATTGCTTTGCAGTTTCCTGCTGTCAAAATAACTTTGGTAGCAGTGTTGCAATTGGCAGATAGTTAAATATTACGCGAGACAGCTTTAAAAGTTACATTTTTACCAATAAAGAAACATTACGCTATTTTATGTACGCAGGGAACTTCAACTGTGCTATTTTTAATGATAAATAATTTCTAAGTTACACATTGCATTGAAATAAATTATTTTTATTCCTTTTTCTTATTATTGAAACAAATATAAATGTGTTATTTTTTCTAAAGCGGCAACACAAACGCGTAAGATATTAATATTGTAATCAACTGAGAGGTTTTTATAATTCATGATTTAATATCAGCCTTTAAATAAAAATGTGTTATGATGTAAAAATCTGGCTAATTCAAATAATCGTTTTTGTATAAGTCAAGTTTTAAGACACCTTAAAAACATGCAGGTATAAAACTGCCATTGTTCTTTAATACCCTTTACATTCAAGAGTGTTACAATGTACATAAACCACAAGCTAACAAAAACCCCTGTCAATTTTCATTTAAGTGCCATAGTTGGTTTAGTTATATTGTTACGTACACACCCTCTGTTGCCATCAAATTAACAAACATGGCTTTATTTATTTCCGTTCTAATATGCATAATAAATCTTTCAGAGGATTCATTCAAGTTTTTACACAACTGTAATCCATTAACGGCGTTTTTCATAGAACAAAAACAAAGGAGGGACAGAAAGCGTTCTTGAAACTCGAAGAAATCTTGTTAAAACAAATGATAGACGGTAAAGCATATTTGTATCGGTTAAACAAATGAAAGTTGGGAAACAAAACGTCTGGAGGACGAGACACAAACAAAATTATAATATCCCAGTCATTTTCTTCGAAATAATTTTAACCGGCTTATAAAAATAAGAATTAGCCTATTAATATCAGGGCAAGGCCTCCTTATGGAGGCTTATTAAAGACTTACGTCTTTATAACGATAGATACCGACTTAATCAGCTTGCCTTCAAAGCAAATTATTTTGATCGCATTGTTGGATAAATCCGAACCAGGTGTCCTTGGGCGGTAATGATCACTTGCCATCATACACCATTCCATAAAAAAAATTTAGAACTTAGGGAAAAAATGTGCCACTATAGTGTTTAGATAGTAACACCTTTGGTAGCCTACTGCGGTGTAACTATCGAAACCGACTTAAATTCAAATCATTCAAGTTATCTATTTTGCAAGAAATGTGGTTTAATAGTTTATACTGCAATAGATGCTTCCAGTATATTATGATCCTGTTCGATGTAGAAGAAAAAACGAGCATCATATTCAAGTCTGATTCAATAATACTTAGACGGAAATTGAAAACGAAGACCTAATAGGATGTAGCCGCGTCTCGGGGGGGCACACTCGTGCAGTCGCTAAGTCCGACTGTACGTGTGCGACTGATGGAATGAGTAATGTTTCATCAATTTATATAACGATTAGTTGCCTCTGTCCGTGATATTTGTCCTAAAAAGGTATTTTCAACAATAGATGTTACTTCAATACTAACTTATGACGAAATTGGTCACAAGTTTAAAACTGCACGCACATTATATTAATATATCAGAAAAACAAAACAATTTGTCCAGGTATCGGGTGGGGATTGAACCCGCGCCCCTCGCCATTAAGAAGACAAAATGCTTTTAAAATTATTATGGCAATAATGCACACACATTGACAAATTTTATTAATGAAATCGGCGAAGAGAAGGATATTTATTTATTTTTTTTAAAAGGGAAAGGCAAAAAACAAATACTTCACAAGTATCTATGGACTGTTAGGCGAATAATTGGTTCACTCGATTAACACATCACTATGGTCACCGCGTACGGTGCCCCGCACTGGCCGGGAAGATGACAGATAGATTTTACCGCGCTTGCAATGTTTAATGCCGTTAATGTAAAAGCTTATTAAATTGTAATTATCAAGAGAAAGGTCTTCATATCTAATAGGACGCATATCCGTAACCGCTTACCATCTGTTAAGCCGCAGACTTAAACAACAACATCAAGGTAAGAAAAAAATACCGTTGAATGCAATGCCTTGAGGCAATACGTAGGCACTCGACATCAAAAATCCTAGGAAAGTTAAAGGAAGTTTTATACTTGACTAAAGGTACGACGGAGGAGGAGAGGAGGCTCGGCCAGGATTTGTTTAGTAAATTACCACCTTCCCTCCACTCCAAAAGTTATCTACCAAAATGTTTTTGTAAAATTACAGGCGGAATTCAACTTAACTACTTAAGAAACAGGGTTGTTACTTATCGAAAAATTATGACTCTCATTATTACTTTCATTAAAAATCACAAGGATATTGTCTTTACAAAATAAATGATAGACTGATCACTTGACAAATAAATGATTTGTTAGAAAGACCCGCCATGAAGTAAGCTCGTCCCGAGAATTGAACCCAGGACCCCAAGATCTCGGCCTGGTACTTAAACCACTAGACCATGGTTACCAGGGGACATGTTTTAAGTCATTAGCTTTACTTAAATTAGCAGCTTTGCACTCTATAGATATTTTTTATTTTATTTATTTAAACTTTAATGCACAATCAAGAGTACATAAGGCGGACCTAATGCCAAATGGCATTCTCTGCGAGTCAACCTTTGGGCCAAGCAGAAAAAAAAATTGTGGCTAGTGCTAACGGTCTAAAAAGTGAAAATAATGCACAGAACTGTATAAATATATAATATAAATAACTAACTAGATAGATATGTTGTCCTTATTAATTTAGAACGAAAAAACTAAAAGGGTCAGATGTGAGATAACGCATTTTAGTTACACCACGGCAGTAGCATACAGGACAAAGTTTTTCAATTTAAAATATTTTTCCAGGAAACCAAAATGTATACCATATTTTATTTTAAAATCTGAGCGAGTGAGCAGTCAGCCTTATCGTCATGACATTCGTTGTTTCCCCAGATACCGCCACCGACAAAATGGTTTACGAATGGCAATACAAACTAAAATTGAATTCCCAATTATTTTCGTCTCGTTGGTATTTCTTCCTTGTTTTTTTTTTATTGTTCTTTACTAGAAAGATATTCTCGTATCAGATGCAAGTGTAATACAGCGGATGAATCCAATATGAAATTGGTTTTATTATCTTTCTCTATAGATATTGGCACTGTTAGCTGTTGCAGCTTAGAAAAGACACCAGATTGAATAAATCTGAATTGTACCAAGACAGATTTTTGGTCTATTAGGTAGTTTCTCGAGGTCTTGTGCTAATGACTAGGTACGAATAATTGTGTAAGTTTTTTACACTCGCTCAGTTCTGATCACTGGTCCACACTTGGCAAGTAAGTATAGTGATTAAGTCAGTACCTTTTTTTGCAGAGGAAAATGTGTTTAAGGCGATAAGAGTAGTCAAAGTGACGGCCTCATTGAATAAATAAAAATCATATCACATACATTATCACAATAACACTTAAAATGTGTTACTTTTGTTGTAGTTTTAAAAAGTAAAACGGCCGTTATTGACACTTATGGCTACTACATCTAATACGTAACATTTGAGCCCTGTTAAAAACGTAATAAATCTTTATCCTATTTTATACAAATGCAACATAGAATTCCTTAATCTTTGTTTTAATATAAATGATATGATTTTTATTTTTTATTGAAATAGGGCGCCACTTTGACGACACTAATCGCCTTAAGCACCATCACCACAGGCTAGCGAAACCAACGGTAGTGTGTGGGACTCAGGAATAACGTAAGAACCACTTCTCACGAAACTCCCCCAATTTTCCTACACACTCGAGTAGGATGACTGAGGATTGTTGACTCAATGACACAGATTTCATTTATTTAACATATTTTTTTTAATAATATAAAAAGATAAAATGTTTCATTGAAACGATATGTATTGGTTTCAATGACGAAGACCAATATATTTCAGTGAAAAATTAAAAAGCTTATAGTTGTTTTTTTATGTTTTTTTTTCAACAACTCCAGTTTAACTTTGGTAGTAGTGGTGAGTATGGCCCACACTATCTCACAATAATTGAGATAAGACCTGTGTTCCAGCAGTGGGAGCGTATATGGGCTGACGATGATGATGAGTAGTGATTTCAATTCCATTCATTGGTCTGGTGTTAAGATTGCATACTTATTCTGATTCGACTGACTCTACCAGTATAGTAACACGCGTAATTGGCCGCTTTAACAACTTTATTCATGTTCCAGCAATATTCATGTTGCAATCAGTCCATTTTAAATGAAAGTCTCGTTTTATGAAGCTACGTATATCTGTACGTGGCTAGCACAATGTATGAAAAAAAATGCTACTTTATTATTCTTCTTTTTTTACCCGCACAACCCTGTTAATGGAAAATCTCCACACTTGCCAATTAAGGGTACATGCAAACCTAAACACAATTTAAATAAAATCTTAACCATACCTAGGACATGTCTTTATTTTTATTTGTTTATTAAAACAATAGTTGGCTTACAGTTTTCAAATACAGAAACACTTCTACTTTCTTAAATTATTTGTAAAAAATGCACCTGAATCACAGTACATACTATCATTAAACATATTGACTTGTTGAAACTCATACGTGACCCGATTCGGAAGGGCTTTTTCTTTTATCTTAAAATCTTTTCAAATTAATGTAGGCATATAAAAAGCATTTAATTTGTCGTTACGGCGACAATTATACTTATTATATTTTTTATTTACGTCAGACGCAAGCTTTATTAAATGTTAAATATGAATGTCAAAGTCATATAAAATGGCGGCGGACTGATTTATCAAGCGCTATTGCCCCAACCGCATGAAAAACAAATGACATTTCCACATGGCTATTTTAACCTCACGCACCTCAATTACACGGAACCACACTCGTAATTACATAACGTATAAAATGCTCGAAATTTTACTGAAATAAGTGTCCAAACAATAATGATATTGTGTGGACATTTCGTCACTTCATTTTCATTCATTTTCTTCATTTCATTTTCGAGAGGCGCTCGTGGCGCAGCTGTGACAGTGGTTCGTTAGCGATAACGAAAGTCGAGAAACCTATGCCGCGGTCGGTTAATGGATGGGTGACCATTCTGACCATATTTAGTGACATTAATTTCGAGCGTCTCCGTGCTTCGGAAGGCACGTTAAGCTGTTGGTCCCGGCTGATATTTACTATAATGTAAATATTAGTCGTCAAGCCTAGTCAGAGGCCATTTGGCGGCTTGATAACATCTGACATTAAGGTTGGTCACTTGCCTTACGCACCCCTCCACCAACCCGCACTAGGCCAGCGTGGTGGAGTATGGCCCACACTATCTCACAATTGAGATAAGGCCTGTGTCCCAGCAGTGGGAACGTATATAGGCTGATGATGATGATGATGATGTGGACATTTCAACGAAAACACGTTGTTATTTTTAAGTTTTCTTTTTTGCCATAGAAATATTAAGTACTGAGTAGCTCGATGTTTACTCAGTACATAATATTTCTTAATAGTACTTAATATTTGCTACGGCCAAAGTAGGTGTAATGTTGAAACTAAATGATCAGAATTCAAGACTATCCTCTATTTAATGTAGTTGCACTTTATAACTGTTGTGATATTATGTTTCTGTCGGTGGAGCACAATGAAGAACCTTTTTTTTTGCTGTTAACATTAAGTGTCCTTTCAAATTTCAAGGTCGGTGACGCGTTTCTGAAGTCTCTGGTGTTACAAGCGTTCGTGTGAGCCATGGCCTGAACACCACCCATGTGTTATCAAATTAACTTAATTTTTCATACGTTTTCACCAAAAAATTCACGAAATTAGGTAAATATACTATCGCAATTTTTCTCCCTCTCTATATTCTTCCTGTTTCTTTCCCTCTCTTTATCTTAGACATTATCTAAGACAACATCAGACATCAATTCAATTCCTTAGAATTTTCAAAAGCGCTTACTCCGCTGAAAAAAAATTTTGGATCTGGTTTATTTTCAAAATGTCATTTCACCAACAAATACTACAACCAACGAGGCTTGGTCTTTCGCGTTTATCTTTACCGTTTCACAAGAAAGTCGTCAAGACTTTAGCAGCAATATCCATGATGAGTTTCTCGGCTAAATACCCGTGTTAGTCAGGTGCAACTCGCAATCACGGTTATAAATCAGCAACAATTCCGAGAGCCATAATAGTCGGTTCCATAAATAATATCTTGCTTCTCACTCGCTCACGACAAACGTCGTTTCGCCACAGTTAAATGATTGAAAGTAAGGAATATATGAAATCGCCTTAATTTTCTGTACTACTTATATGACCCATATAACTAAGAGTAGATCAGCAAAGAATTTACTGCTTTTATGTTTTTGTATTTTTGTTAAAATGTATCGTTTCTGAAAACTGACTTTTTACTTTTTTTACCATCGGAAATCAGGTGCCGTATGCAAAAAGAAACAAAAAAACTACCTAAAAAACTGAAAAGCAAAAAATAATTTTAATAAGACATTCATCAAATGCGCTTATTGTCTAAGCCTATTAATTAAATTGTATTTTACGTGCTAGGTAGGTACCTACTAATCTGTTTGAAGTCGGTGCCAAGCCAAATAGTAGGTACCCAGATTACGTACCTACGTCCGCGGATTAATAAGTAACCCTTTATAATACATTATTATTATATATCATTTTTGATTACCTTTGGCTTGGCACCGACTTCAAACAGATTAGTAGGTACCTACCTAGCACGTAAAATACAATTTAATTAATAGGCTTAGACAATAAGCGCATTTGATGAATGTCTTATTAAAATTATTTTTTGCTTTTCAGTTTTTTAGGTAGTTTTTTTGTTTCTTTTTTTTTGAAGTCGGTTTAATTTTTTTTTTAAAAAGTTTGTTTATTTTTCTATTTTTAGTGTGAATAACACGTAGGTAGTGAGTAAAACTCTTTCATAATAATGATAGCGAAAATACGAGTAGAATTGTATTATTTGATAATAATATTAGGTATTCATTAAGTGTTCAGCACCATGGGTAGGAGGAGAATGCGTTTATGCACCATAACCGCAGGCTAGCTAGACCCGCGGCCGTGTGTGGGACTCGAGACCGAAGCGTCCGCTACCCACTACACTCCCCCGGTTTCTCCTTCACACCCGATTAGGACGAGCCGGTCCTAACCTTATTGGCTAGTGACCAGCCCATCCCCGGGTAATCATCAGCTTAGCTGCAAAAGTACATGAAATACAACTAACGTTCCACATATTCCTACAACACTGAAAGAATTATCCCCTAACTCCTAACCGTTAAGGAGTTGTACTTTCCATCATCACCTTAGCTGCAAAAGTACATAAAATACAACTAACAGTCCACATATTCCTACAATACTGAAAGAATTATCCCCTAACTCCTAACCGTTAAGGAGTTGTACCTTCCATCATCAGCTCATCAACATAAAATGATGTCTATCGGACGCAAAAACTTGAATGGCTTCAGAAAAAACAAGTAACGCGTAGGCGCAGCCTATAAAATTTGAGGTTTTCCCTTGATTTTTCCGGGATCCCATCATCAGATCCTGACATGGTGACAATGGGACCACCTCTGAACTATGCACTTTCAAATAAAAAAAGAATTATTTAAATCGGTCCACAATTGACGGAGAAATCGACGGACATACATAAAAAAAAAAAAAAAAAAAAAAAAAAAAATACATACAGTCGAACATATAACCTCCTCCTTTTTTGAAGTCGGTTAAAAATTATAATTAAACGATGGTACGATGTACGATGGACACAAAATTTGACGTCAAAGGTCAGTTTCATGACATTACTGATCGATGAGATAATTCCTGAAAAATCTTCAACTACATGCTGTCTCTTTTGTCAATTTTGAAAATAATTTTCTAAGTTATCTTATAAATAAATTGTGTTTCATTGGTGTAACTCAGACTTATAACACTGCTAATTTGTTATGGCAGCACAGTTTACCTGTGTAGTTACTCCCTAAAAAAGTAGACCGATTCACTTACAAATCTATTTCACAAAGGCTGTGTAATGTACAACAACACACATCAAATCAAGCCGAGACTTCGGCATATTACACTGTGTCTCTACTCCACGCCCGACTCCGGAGTCGCATGCCAAAACTTAAAATTGCAGGAGTGTGTTTATGCCGGCAAGTGGGACGGGTCCCGCAGGCGCCATTACGCCAAGACGCACACGCTTTTAAACTAAACCAAGCTCAAATTGCGCACGAAAATATTATCAACATACTCGTTCTTTCTTATACGTCTCGCTGGAATCGGGTTCGTTATGGACTGGAGCGCGCATTGTGAGTGAGTTTGGATGGATATTTTTTTAACACGCCTGCAAACTCCGGCTTAGATAATGTTTTTATGTTTTTCTATTTTGATACTTAATGCTGAGGATACACAGTGTTATGCATTATGCAAAGTGACTTATAATTTTAGTCGAAAAAAGGCGATTAAAAAGAGTACCGAGTTACTTGTCGGTTCTTCTTTATACTCGTAGTAACATTACGAGAGCTTTAGCATTATTACTTGACGATTCTTAAGTGCATCGAGAATAAAGAATATTTGGATTATGAATTTTAAAATAACGTCAATCACGTTCTATATCATTTTCTATATCTCTCGCTTTATAAAACCAATCGAGGATCGAAATAATATCATAAATTAATTTTAATGTATTTCTTTTTCTATATGTAGAGAGTTAGAGATACATTACAATAGCTCTATTTTACCTAAGAGAAAGCTAAAGAGGAGGCCACATTGTCATGACAAAAGACTCAACATTGAGGCGTCCTATCCTTTCTATTGTCGATCCGCTTGTTGTAAGACAAAATTATGTCTTGTAATATAAGAAAAGAGAAGACAACCTAAATATCTAAGGAAGAAACGATTTTTATGTATACTATACAGAATGTCCTGTAAGTAATACAACTTAGAACCTGTATCGATGAGAGTAACGATTTAAATATATTCGGTTGTGCCTGATTAAACACAATACAATGAAACTAGGATGTTTATACAGAAAATTCTTCGTTAACGACTTCATAATTGGGAAATTAAGTCATTATTGTTTTACGGTCTGCCCCGAGAACTGAAAGCAGCACCCAAGGCGAAGTGTCAAAATTACATACTTTTCACTACGCTTGAACGGTCAAACTTGTTAACAACGTGTATATCTATCTACCTGTAGTAATAAATAGACTAATATTGTGCTAAATTTGCCTAGAGCCACAAGCATGTCTTATCTTGTAGTTCTAGTCTAGGTTGTCTGAAACATATACTGCCTAGTGGCTACACAAGCGAGAAACCTTCCGACCACCCGCCTCCCATACGGAGTATGAGCGACCCACTAATCATAAGATAAAGAGGTCATATGGCGTTTATGTTGAGAAATTAAAACAATAATAGTTACTGAACTGTTTCGATTTATATTTTATACTATGTCAGTTGGCAGACAGACACGCAGCCCACGTCCTGATAGTAAGCGGTCACTCAACAAAAAATATATTTTTTATTTTAATCACGACATAAGTGAATTAAGATTTCACCCCAACATGTGCAAAATCTTCTACGTATTCCCCTCGACGAGTACCTATACAAGATTTGGACGGAACTCAGCCACTCAGAGATATAAGATGACCGGAGCCAGGCCCAAGGACGTACCCAGGGGGGGGGTCCAAGGGGTCCGGACCCCTCCCGAAAATAGATGCAACCCATAAAATAAATCCCTCAGTAGTAAGTACAGTGCCAAATATGACTCTCAGTTTTGATCTGCGGGGCGGGCGGGTGGTGGCGGGGCACCTCAACGGTCATTGGAGCAAGTATTAATAACTTCCGCCTCGTGGACCTTTTTTTTTTTTTTTTTTTTTTTTTTGGACCCCCCCCGACAAAAAATTCTGGGTACGTGCTTGGCCTCCCGCGGGAAAGGTACGGTTTCAAAACCAAAGTACAGGGGAAAATATCGAGTACATGACACAGGACACGTGCACGGACAGATATTTAGGAACTTTGAAATTCCAATCTCTACTAATGAGATTGCTGAGATCGACAAAATGCTACTAAACATTAAGGGCCTTAATAAATTACCTTCATGCAGGTTGGTGAGCACAAACTCAATTATTATTTTATTATAATAAAAAAATTAAGATTTTGTTTCCCGAACTGGGAATCGACTCCATGTTGTTGAATTCAACTTTTGAACAAAGTCTAGTTGTTTATTTTCAATTACAGGGTATCTGGAACATATTAAAACCACTGTCGACTGAATTTGATTTTCACTTACAAAACTAAATAGGCTTACAATGGATGCAATCGTTTTAATTTGTCATTATTACGTGTCCATACCTACTTATATCTTTTTATATTATTACCATGAAGTGACTTAAGATTTAACATGGACACGTGTGAAATCTTTGCTAAAACCCTATATTTTCCCTGACGAGATTGCAATTTACACGATTTGGACGAAACTCGGCCACTCAAAGATATAAGATGGCCGGAGCCAACCATCCCCCGGGAGAGGTACAGTTTCACAACCAAAGTACAGGGGAAAATATCGGGTACGAAACAGGACCCGAGCACGGACCGACATTTTAGGGGCATTGGAATTCCAATCTCATTAGTAGATTTTGCTTAAAATTTTCTTTGAACAGAACAAAATTCAATAGCTGAGTAATCAAATAGCAACACTCCAATGGAGGTATTTTGGTATTGCCCTGCCTATTCGTCAAAGGACAGAGAGGTTCGAACTTAACCCAGCAGAAACATTTATGTATGTGATGAATATTTGAGTTGGTTCTGTGTCTGGATTTTTAATTATTTTATGACGAGCCATTTGGTGTAATTGTCGAGAAGTCGGTTGTCACACCAGAGGTTCGATCCCCGCACGGTACAAACATTTGTGTGCATGAACATGTCTGTTTGTATCGGTCTGGGTGTTTTTTCTATGTATAATATGTATGTATGTATTTACAAAAAAAAAGTATATAAGTAATGTTTATCCGTTGTCTGGCATCCATAGCACAAGTTAATGCTTAGTTTGGGGCTAGATGGCGTTGTGTTAATAATGTCCAGAGATATTTATTTATTTAAGCATACATTAACTTCATTGCTTTTATATTCTGTGGATTGAACCCATAAACTCTGGTGTAGTATCCTTAGATACCATAATATATTACAGAGAACACTTAAATAATTACAGGCTCTGACTGAATCTTACACGAACCAAATTGATTACATTAGATACAACCGATTTAGTAGTACCCTAATAAACCAATTGTTAATAATCTCAATTATCATTAAGACCGCCATTTACCATTATGTGCCCATTATCGTGTGACCCCTAAAAATCAATAAACTTGAATACTATCTATGTTATTTGGACTTTACGGTCGCTTTCCATTAGTTCGAACTTCGAAGGTCAACTTGAAGAATAGATGAATGACTGACTATACATAATTTTTATTGCATAAAGACTGGTTTTCTCCAGTTAACGAAAACATAAAAGTGATTTAATTTAAGTTTCACTATCTGGACACGCGTAAAACTTTGCGTGGCCAAATGACAAAATGATAATTGATACTAATTTTGAGTTTAACTAACTGGATACATGTGTCCAGTTTTCTTGTGTCGAGTTGACGAATAACCCAATTCTCCGAGCGTTTTGTCCCGACCTGTCAAAATACGCTTGCATTAGGATCTAGGATTTGGCAAATTCAGGCTCTTAACACTCTTGGTTCCCACCAGACCAATTGGATCATGGCTACACAACAATTAGACTATATCTAGGTTTCCTAACGATATTTCCCTCACCGCCGAGCTAGTCCTATAAGATTTGACCTCATTATGATCCATCGACCTCATGAATGAGAAACGGTGCTTGAAAACCAACTGCTAGTACATCTCGTCAAGATTATAAAGATTCGATCAGAAACAATTACACATTTCGGTCTGACCCGGAATTGAAACCAGACTAGACTCCAGTGCGCGGCCGTCGCTTTAATGTGCAACAACAGCAAGGCAGTCATTAAAAAATATTTACTGTTCGTTACAACATAGGACCAACCCATTTGTGAAAGTAGTTTTAGTAGTAACTGTCGACAAATGAAAAAAAATCGCTCATGAAATGTTTTTCCCTAATTTTTCACCCTTAGCGGTGGTATTTTATCTTCATATTTGAACGGGACCAGACATCTTTCTCTACCTTTTTTACGTCTAATTCTTTACCTTCAACGCCTCGATGGTCTAATATTAAAGTACCAGGCCATGATTTTATGGTCTGGGAATCAATTCTCGGGTCGACCAAAAATTAAAAATTTTGTCAGATTTTTTAACGCAGCTCCGGTTTGTGATATGGCCTAATCACCTGTTGGCCAAATAAACAACGTGGTGATTTAGCCAGTACCCCTCATTGTCAGACAATGACTGGATTTCAAAGATGGATATCTTTGCCTTTGAAAAGGACATTACTTTTTTTACCTTTTTATATTCTATAGGGTTTTTCAATAAGGACGGGTAGATTTTGGCGGCCTGTGGCGACCATCCTTTCCTGGTGACATTTGTCAAATCTTCCGTCCATCATTCAGCCACCCATGCCAAATCACCATGCCAAGTTTCAAGTGGTAAAACTTTGTTATCAAAATGAGTGTTCGTTGGTGCAAACATTGTGCATTGCGCCCATGTGGCATCCTGCTGGAACCACATGTCGTCTAGGTCCATATGGTTCAATTTGGGCCATAAGAAATTGGTTATCATCGTTCTGTAGCCCTCGTCGTTGACGGTGACCGCTTCGCCAACGTCGTTTTCGAAAAATTACGCAATTTTTGCACTTTTTTGATAACAAAGTTTTACCACTTGTACGCGCTGTTCAGTCGTGAAACTTGGCATGGTGATTTGGCATGGGTGGCTAAATGATGGACGGAAGATTTAACAAACGTCACCGGGACAGGATGGTCGCCACAGGCCGCCAAAATCTACCCGTCCTTATTGAAAAACCCTTTACATATACATAAGTACATTGCAAATGACGACTGAGTTTGTTTCCAATTTAAAATATGCTTACATTTTTCATATTCTTTAAGTTTCAATTTCTTTAATGTTATCATCAGACGTAACATTATACAGTTTTTACGTATGTACAGTGAGAAGCATATATACTCTTATCTGGCAGAATTTCACAACCAATTTTCGGCATTATGTCCATCCCACACATTCCTATTTCAATTGAGCCGTTTAGTCCGATTAGGATAGGTTCATATGTGAACTGTACAGTCTAGTACTGAGTGTATGAAAACAAAACGCCTTATTTTCGTGGTAATAAGTTCCCAGCGTAATTTCCAGGTGCTTTGCGAACTGTACCCATGAGAACGTGAAATCGTTAACAGATGCGCTACTTCCCCGCTGTAATCATGCATCGGTTGACTGCACATTTGTATTAGGCCGAATTTATGTGCGATGCCGTGCGATGTGTCATGTATCACTGGCATTCCCGTTTAGTGGGTCCGGTAGAGTTTGTTCTGTTATTTGGACTGAAGGTAGGGATGCTATGTGATATCTGCTTTATGATGTAGATTCCAACAGAGTTTTCTATTCTCTCCTTTCCTTGGTTTTGCAAACGGACAATTGTGACCCCTTTTTTTTTCTTTCGGAGGAGAATGCGTTTATGCACCTTAACCGCAGGCTAGCGAGACCTGCGGCCGTGTGTGAGACTCGGGACCCAAGCGTCCCACTACCCACTAAAGTCCCCCGGTTCCCCTATCACCCGGAGAGGACGAGCCGGTGCCCGCTCTGTGTCGATTGACGATGACAAATGATCATTATCGCACGTGGTCACCAGCGATATGGGGAGAAGGAAAGGAGACGACTTACGACTCATACGTCGATCTTCTTTAAGACTTTTCTTACTTTCCCTGTCGAGTCAGCCAATTTCGACGGAACTGGGGAAACATAAATTGTCTGGCATGCATGGCTCTACGGCGGGTTTTAAAATTGAACATTATTGCACAATATTATCAAAGAAAAATAAATATGTTACATAATTATGTGGTACAATATAGGCGGACTTATCGCTAATAGCGATATTTTCCAGTCAACCTTTAGGTATAGGAAAAGTCTAAATTGATTGAAAAGAAGTAGGCAGTGCAAAACACAAGAGCAAGCAATAAATACGAGTAGAATACAGATTCAAATCTCAAAAAAGCAAGAGAAAAAAAACATTTATTGCTAATGTTTTTTTAACCAATAGTAATCACGTAAATACTAGAGACCTTTACTTAAAAACGTTACCATGTTTTTAAACGATACCCTTATGAGTGTTTCTTTACTACACCGAAATGCCACTTAATCTCGATAACCGTCGTCTGTCGTCCTCTAGGATTGCAACCCCCAAGGAATATTCATCGGCGATCGTTTGACGAGGGAACACGGGATCCTTGCACCAATGACACGGCCCCACTATGGTTGATCGCGCCTGCCATCTCCCAATTGAACTTGTCCACTGCACGTAAAATTCATCAAGAGATATTGGACATCAAACATTTTAACGTGGTCTACCTAAGCATTTGGAGGATTTGCTATCGAGTTTCTTGCCAACATCTTATTGGTAAAAACAGTATTTCGATCCAGCAATACATAGAGTCACCTTAACCACTGTCAGATATTTTTTGATGTCAAAAAATATCTATTACAGTTTGGATTTGTGATTATCAAAAAAAAATTGGGATGCGCATGACGCAATGGTCATGACTCATGGTCAAGCAATAAGTATAAACCGGACTTATTGCTGTGGTTATAAGAATAACAATACAAACAGTAAGAAAGATTGATGATTTTTATTTATTTTGGACTCTTTTTTTTCTTTTTTTTTTCTAGCCTATTTGATCCCACTGTTGAGCAAAAGCCTCCCCTTCTGTCCGCCACATCTCCCTACTTTGTGCCAGTTGCTGCCAGTCGGGCCTAAAGGCGTTTAAGTCATCCCGCCATCTCCGCCTAGGCCTGCCACGCCTTCGGTGTCCGTCACGTGGAACCCAGACAGTGGCTATTTTCGCCCATCTGTTTGGATCCATGCGGCAGACGAGGCCAGCCCAGTTCCACTTTAGCTTAGCCGTCTCTGCCCCTTCATCTGTTATTTGAGTTTTGGAGCGCAGCATGGTGTTTCGGATTTTATCGGCGAGCTTTACTCCCAATATACTGCGCTCCATTGCTCTTTGGCAAACCTTGAGTTTGGACTTCAGATGTTCGGTCAAAGACCAGGTCTTCGCGCCATAGGTAAGGATAGCCAAGATACACATGTCGACAAGTTTGCGCTTCAAGCTGAGTGGAAGCTCACCTTTCATCCACTGTTTCATGGACCAGAAGCTCTTCCAGGCGTTTTCGATCCGGCGATCAATTTCCTTGTGTTGCCTGTTTTCAAAGGATACTATCTGGCCCAAATAGGTGTACTCGTCGACATAGTGAATTACCTGCCCATCCACTTCCACCCTTTGCCTGGTGCTATTAGTCATGCACTGTGTCTTGGATCTATTCATCTTCAGTCCAACCTCAAGGCTTGCGCTGCTTAGTTGTTGCAGCATGCTTTCAAGTTCCGGGGCTGTTTGGGCGAACAAGACGATATCGTCAGCGAATCGTAGGTTGGTAAGCCTCCTCCCGCCTCCAATATATAATCCCTTGCTCTCCCAAGGAACGGCTAAGTTTTTAAAAACCTCTTCCAATCAGGTGAACAACTTTGGCGAAAGCGGATCTCCCTGTTTGACACCCCTTTGAATAGGGAAGGATTGCCCAGGCGTTTGAAGCTTGATGTCTGCTGTGCTGTTGGTGTATATGCTCTGTATCAAATTAATTTGGACTCATAAAAAGAAATACATTTCCAATAATATATAGTTAGCTGAAAACTCCAGACTTTCTACAAACAAAAAACGAATAAGCAACTTGGTCCTAAATTGAAAATTTTCCATTTAAATAATTCAAATGTTTGCTATGGCACATAACAATCTGTCAGATATTTTTTGATAATTTTATTCAATATATAATAATGTAGAAACGTCTCTTTTTATAATTAAAAATAAATTAATTAACAGCGACGGAAACGCAGTGAAACTGGCACATGGAATCTTATTAAGTTTATTTTTGTAAATTCGTATATGTACAGAGGAATATGCACTTTATTTTAACGCTTTGTACCTACAAACTTACACGAATAAAGATATTTTTGGTGACACAGCCTCTCCTATGATTGATAGTGCCCTGCCGGCTCCCAATTAAACTTGTCCACTACACTGGACGGCGTAAAATTCACCAAGATAAATTGGACATCAAACATTTGAACGTCAGCTACGTGACGGTGCGTTTGAAATCATTCGAATACACTGCACGAATTGCGTCTATTTTGCAATTCTAAACCATTCGAATGTACTCGTTAAACAATGGCACATGTACAGTATGATGCAGCTTGGAAGTTACACGTGTCTGACGTCCGTTACGTACACAGAATCCTTCGTCCGATATTGAACTTTCTTTTTAAGCTATTGCATAGCTTTTATTATATCGCGGGCTTTGATCGCGGCGACCGAATCAAGAAATTCCGTAACGAAAATACCTTACACTCGTCTAACGTCGTGTCAGTTATGCAGACTTCGGCACAGTGTTTGTGTGCGTGCGACTAGACGTATGCGTGTAGACCATAGAAAGAAAGAGACATTTTTCTTGTTCTGTGGTGTAGACTGTACGAAGCTCTTATGGACCGAGACGAGCATAAGTTGGTAAAAAATGCTATGCAATAGCTTTACAGTCCCCGAGTGCCATACGTATTTTTTTAAATGCAGTTTATGTAAGTCTGTTATTTTTATTTTCCGTGATTTTTTGTTTATATTTTATATGGGTGAGCACTTACTGAAATCGGCGTTATGAGCCTTTTTGGCACACATAGCCTATTTAAAATTAATTCTAAATGTAGTTTTTTGCTATGTGTCAAATAAAAGTCATAAACTCGTACAGTTAAGAAGTATTACATGGTTAGAACAATGAAAGTTAAGCTTCATATCATCAGCTCTTACAATAATTACTTATAATGGTATTCTAAGCATCAGCTATATGCCATTATAAGTCCCGTCCTGTAGTCCCGTCACATCCAGTCAAATACTCTCTGAAAACATTTGCAACAAAAACAATGCCAAAACAATTCGCAATTAACTTCGCTAATATTTTTTTATAATAATTATTGCTTCAACATGTCAATAGTATTATGACATAACAAACACAAACTTCTGTTCTATTTATCTGTAGACATGCATTACACTAATATGTAGGTACTCGTATGAACAATACACGAGACGCACAAATTATGTTGTTACACCGACTACAACTGATTGTCAAATAACAGACACTGAATACGTTGAAAGTTATGTTAAACTCCCCGTTACACTTCCAGTATGCAGATCAGTCATACCACAGTTAGACAATAATATTCAGATCTGACCGGGGCTGCGGTGTTGGGCTCGACTAAGTTCAGTCGCCGTGGGTCGCGCACTTTGCTATTTACGACTTAACTGAGCACCAGTTGTACAAAATTGCATTTTGCGGGAAAGAACGACATGCTACCTTTCATCGGCATAAGGCTTGAGAACATGAATGGTTAAGCATTTTCGGCTATTGGTCTAGCAACATCACGAATCGTAGATTTTCCAAATTTTTTTGGAGAAAGAGAATACCTACATTTGACCAACATAGCCGCAAACGCTTACGCTAACGTACATACGAGTATGAACCCTAGTAACTGGTTCATACAGTAGGTTCACTACGGCACGCGGCATTCAGAATACACGTTCACTGATATTTTCTCTTCTTTTTTACTATACTATATCTATAAATCGTGGATCATAGTGCAAGCGTAGGTACACTAGCTATAATAGATCGGGTCACAACGCTTGGTAAAACAACTATACTAGCACCTACATTAATATTGCCGGAACAGAGCCAGAGCCGTTATGGCGGCAGATTTCACCTGTGGGGGTGGTAGCTAGAGAGAGCTTACAGCTAAAAATTCGCCAGCTAACCAAACCCTACTGTCTTATACTCTATTGGTTATTTTGGTTTGTTCAAAAACAAATTTCAGCAAAATCTACATAGTTAATGGTACTGTTCGTTGTTATGGTTCGCCCGCCCTCTGGTGAATCCCCTTATAGACCGACAAACTTATCTGTTCCGGTGGCGGCGTCGCTACTGTCGACTTATAGAACTGTCATTAAATATCGTTTTTGCATTGCATTTCACGTAGTTCCAATTTTGGCCACCGGAATAGATAAGTTTATCGGTCTGTACATCACACGTAGCACACAACGCCGTGATGAAAATTGATGTCAAACGATTAACTCGTTCGCGGAACAATAAAAACTGCATTGTATAAATTTTTTCCGGTGTGATGGACAAATATTTAAAATCTGGCCAATACTTTACTTTTGGACCGGAAAAAAGGAAGTAAAGTGAATTTATATTTCAGATCTGATGTAGGTGCATTTTGAAAGCTTTTCGAAAACAGTTAAGGTTTGTGACTATCAAAAATTTGTTTGGGAAGCGCATTGGTTATGCAATAAGTATAAACCGGACTTATTCCTGTGGTTATAAGAATCACAATAGTAATACAAACAGTAAGTAGTATTGCAAACTAGAGCTTTTGATTAAAAAAGATTGACGTTTATAAGTTTGTTCTTATAAAAAGAAATACATATCCAATAATATATAGCTGGAAACTCCAGACTTTCTACAAACAAAAAAGGAATAAGCAACTTGGTCCTAAATTGAAATTTTTCCATATAAATAATTCAAATGTTTGCTTTGACATTTCTGAATAAACAATCTTATTTTTTAAGAGAAAATTACGAAGCCAAAAATAGTCAAGCATTTTTTTATCAGACATGAATTGTGTACAGTAGACGAAGCTTCGCCGGATTTCTTCCATTATCCCCAGATAAACGGGGGTGTACACTGACACGTATAATCTTGAAAAGGACGAGTATAAGATTACACATGTCAACTTACCGCGTGTGCTCCCCACCTTGCAGTGAAATGGCGAAAAAATATCCCGCCTTTTTAATAATAAATTCTCCGGCGGAGACAATGCATCCCTGGCGGAACGTTCCATTCAATTATAAGGCGGTACGTTATGTTGACGTTGGTTCATTTAAGTTTTTTTTTCAATCAACTAGAGGCCGCACTTCGATCTAATAACTGAAGACCAAAAATTGAACTTTGGAATTTATTTTTACCTTGGATTTTATGTTGCCAAATGCGGTTTGATTAACAAACCCGCAACTTGATCCATCACAAAGGCCCGACCCGAAAATTGGACCCAGGGCACTAAGATGGACAACACGGTACTTAAACCAGGTCAGGCCCGGGTCCACTTGGCCATAGATAGTCTTGTTCTTGTTTTTTTTTTTAATTATTATTTTGTCAATATTTTTTATTGTTTTTGTGTACCAATGTTGTCTGTGGTCAATAAATGTATTTTCTTTCTTTCTTTCAAACCACTAGTGGACTAGTTTGATTGAACATGGATTGAACCCAATAATGACGAAAAATAATTGTTCAGTTTTAGTGTCACATACTATCTAAATTACATTGATTTCAATCTACCCAAATTATATAACATTTAAAATACACATAAAATCAGTTTAAAGACTTCACCGTGAACAAAAAATCAAACGCGTTTGTATCTAAAGCAAAAATCGAATTTATTACCAACTGGAATGTTGGAGAAAACTCATAAAGAAGAAAAAATCTCCTTAGAACGCTATTACACAATTTACAACGTAATAAATTAGTGTGAATACCAGTTATAACATTTTTAACATTACTCTTTTCCTGTTAAAACGTTATTAAAGTTATTCAAATTGGTTCAATAACCAGCCAGATATACTAAGATTTTTTAAATATTTCTTTGGGTGGCACGCACATATTTTATTATCAAGATTTTCTTTGAAATTATCCATGTTAAATAGGAAAAAAGAAAAGCCAAGGCATGCGATAGGTAAATATGCGAATACGAGCTAGTATACATTTTCGGTAATCGTGCAAAATACATTAATTATTAAGCTTAATTTGGTGTCAGAAGATTGCCAGAAATACAGCTCTAGAAGCTAGAAGTAGGTATTTCGGGCAAAACCTGTGGGCGTTTACCCTACCGGACCATAACAGCTGTGACAAGACCGAACCTACATATTTCTATTTGTCTGATTTGATGCCAAAGTTTTTCAAGCTCCTGACATATCTTGTCCTAGGGAATCTTAATTTCATTTTATTTATTTATTTATTACAGAGAGCTGATAAGCTTTTTCAGGTAGGTATTTTAAAATAATTCAAAAACACTGATTTTACAGTCACATCCACCATTCTTATTTCGAAAAATAATATATTTCGAAAAATATATAAGTAACTTCAACTATTCTCAATCTCACTACCCACCTCTTACGCAAATAATATTTGCAGCTCACATTACATTTATTAGAAACAGCAGGAGGTAATATGTTTCTCCCATACATAATGTATGGGAAGTGTCATAGAAACATGGTAAAAGTTTCGCCGTACTTTCTTATATTAGACGCGTCATACTTCGCGAGAAAGTCGCTTCCGTATGAAGAAACGTACGTATGTATGTATGGTTTATGATATCATTGTCGTCGCGTGTACTACACAAATCTTCGGCTGTTGAGTTCAGTCTCCCTTTTTCATATCACATCTTTCTTTTATCTAATACACTCCAAATATCCTGCTGATATTAGAAATGCGAAAGTTTATAGTAAAGATGAGCTGATCTTATTCAGTATGGACCAAGGACAGCAAAATGATGGTGATCATAGGATGATGGATCAAAGGATAGATCAATGACTTTTATCCCGGGATAATGCTCAGCTCCTGTAGGATAACAGAAATAGGAGTGTGTTTGTCCATCTTTCCCATCATCTTTCCGTTGCTTTCATGTTGCAACCTTGCAACGGAAAGCAACGGATCAACAATGTGGTTTTTGGTATAGGGGATAGTTTCGGAGCCGGCGATTGACAGAGGCTAATTTTTATTCCAGAAAATATCAGATTCCTGTGGGATAACGTTGTATAGTCCATTCAGGCGTAGTCACGGGCGAAAGACTAGATACTTATAAACTTAAAACTCATCTAAGTTGTATCTACAAACGCTTTCTCCATCGCGATAGTTTAATAACCGCGAGTTTCCGAGTTTACTAACTTAGTTGTAGACAACAAAGTAGAAATTGCTGTCACCAGCCATTCTTTTAAAAGTGGAAGAGATGTGGTCAATCCAACTAACCCACAGATTTTAGAACTAGAAACTGACTGACATGACCCCTTTTATGGTACTGCTAAAGGCTACCTGGTGGTAAGCGTCGTTTTTGTACCTATCTCATGTGTGTATTATAATCTTGCAGATAGATACAATGATAAAATATTTGATTTTGAATGTATTGCCTCAATGACTAAACTCGATGATTTACATACACACAGATAAACAATACGTTGCTATTGGCTGCTAACGTTACGGAAAAGCGCAGTTGACGTCATTTTTCGCTTAATTCCAAAAGGTATTATCCTAATAGCATTTAAATCGGATTTCATTAAAAAAAGTGAGATTAATGAAAGAATGTAAGCGGCCTTAAAATTGGAACACTAGACAACAATCGAACCCACGGCCTTTGAGTAGAAGAATCACTTTTATATAGTAGAGTAGAGCCTAACACAGCCACAAATATTAAAATTACATTTACATTTGAATAATTACAAAACGTGACCAGAATAGACTGGACAACTAATACGCAACTAGTAACTCTGTACACAATTTTGTCAAAGTGAACTCGACTCGACGCTAAAAGAGTTTTAAGGGAGACATTGTTATGACGTGAATAACTGATGGACGTTCTCCCTTCGTTGCGTGATTAACATTCAGCGTCGTTCTCGACAAGCTCAGTATTCGCAACAATAGCCCACGAAATAAAAGCTTTGCACGACCACTTGCTGAAAGGCGACTTCCCGAAGTTACGTCAGAACAGTTTTTATTTCGTGTTGGCGTTCGCAAAAACAAAACTAGGCTGAGGCAAATGATAAAGGAGTAAAGTAGATGGAAGTATTAGCTAATTAATATCGTAGGTAAGGCAAATGGACAAAGCAAATAAAAAGTCTATGGAATGTAGTCCACCTTTCGTCTCGGTACAAGTCATTTTGGAGTATTGTTATAAATATTCTTAGTGATTTAACTGTAAAATCTACATAAATGACATAAATTATGTGAACGATCAGAAAAAATATATAATAACTATCTACATATTTACTGGGAATATACCTTTACCACGAGTAAGAGGCATTCCTATGCTAATCCTGCGTCCTAGATTCTATGTACAAGGTTTTTTATAAAGCTAGATAAAGATGGCGCTATTAAAAATTCCCAAGGATATTAACAAGGATACTCCAGTTCACAATGGTGACGAGGTCACATTACGTCCAGCCAGTTAGTATGCGTAGACATGTGAAACACTGCGCTGCGCCGTGCAATTGCGCCAGCACAATTCACTATACTGGTGGTGGTGAGTTAAAGCACATAATATTAAAGAAGCTGCTTATACGCAGCGCAGGATTGGAATATATTTTTCTTTGTATTATTACTAGAATCTTAGTACAATCAATTAAAATGTTATTTTAATTTTATTCATTCATATAGGCTCCAAAGATGCACTACTTTCCAATCGCCAATTGTATAATTTAAGTACCTACTAACCCAGCATTTTGTCTTTGCGTGGAGCAACATGTAACTCAGTAACCCAAAATTTCAACCTAACAAAGGCATGGACCCAAAAAAGAGTCTGTGGCAAAAAAAAATCGACAATTATTGTTTACATTTATCAATACCTTTCGGGCTTTAGTGTCTGTGATGTAAGATGGCGTGCCTTTTTTTCCTACTCATTTCATTACATTGCGCCATGACGCAATTTAATCAGCGCAAATGAGCTTACACTTCGTTTGAGTTACTGAGTTAACACAAAGAAAACCGAGTTACCCATGTCCACCGCAACGGTAGCCCATAGCTTCATTTTTGCAAAATGTTTTAATTAAAATATAAATGCGTGAACACAGGAGCGTAATGACGTCTAATAAGGGCGGGTGACAACAGAGGGAGGAGGGGACGAAAACGAATTTTATGAATATCGCCCCATACCATAACGGTGCGGGTTCACCCGGGTCCTAGTAGGAAGAGAGGAAAGTATGTTTTTTTCATCCAAACAAACCACGCGCCATAGTATCTATATTCTATGCGTCGCCGGACGCATGCTCAAACAAAATGTTGTGCTAAAGATGTCTTTGGATTTTATTGTTACTTCGTATCCCAATGTTCTATCGTGTTGTGTACCTACATAAATGTTATTGGGATAATGTCTAGACTGAAACATTGTAAATTGATAAACAGTATGACAATGATGTTATTCTGTTTGATGTGCCAATAAATAAATAAATATATCTCGACCCGTTTCTCAGTGCGCCAGTCGGGGCTAACACAGCACAAGGTTAGCGCATCTCGGCTTTTCGGCACTGGCTAAAAGTGACAACACTAAGGCCGGGACTCCACCAAAGCAAAGATGTGTGCGGTGTGCTGTGTGCTGTGTTTTTAACGCTATTCTATTGGTTGTTTGTTTTATTCTATTGTAAAAACGCAATTCTATTGGTTATTTAAAAAACATCTCCTCTCCGCTCGACTCGTCTCCGCTTTGGTGGAGTCCCGGCCTAAGCAAGGCAAGCCTATTTGCCAATTTAATCGCGGATTGGGCCGGAGATAGACTACTGTATACTCTTTTTACTATGATAACGGTGCGGGTTCACCCGGCCCTGTTATGATGTACTTTTCACTTTCGGGAGTTTATCAGGCCTCATTGAAGAAGGCGGGTGTTGCGAAGCTGAAATTACCGTTGTTTTATGTTGGATATCGATTACTGATACACGATAGCTTGCTTGATAATAATATGTTTTAAATTATATTTTTATGTTATGTGTATGAGTACATGCGGTTATTGTATCTCCTCGTTGGTTTTGTGGCCATGATCTCGAGGTAGTTGGTTCTAATCCCGGGTCGAGAAAAAATTCTGTGGATTTTTCGTTCACAGTTTAGATTTGGCATAACAAATCCGCATTTCGCATTGGGATTTGGAACTAATTAAAGAATCTATCATCATGGAGGCCTATGCCCAGCAGTGGGCGTCGTATGGCTGAATTTTCTTTTATAGTTACATATTGAAAAGAGTAAATAAACGCAACCTTCGGGATACATTATCTGTGACATTTTTTCTTGCCATATTATTTAATCTATTATAATTTTGCGACATGTGCTATATCAAGAGCCAAAATTGAATAAATTAATTTGATTCTTGATTCTTGACATCGCATAGGTAGTCCACGCGGGCAAAGCCACGGGTGAAGGCTAGTAAATAATTAAATATTACGTTTACTCAACGGGAGCCACCTTCAGAAAGCCTGATAAATTAATTACTATTTAGGTAGCAAAAACAAGGAAGAATTCTTCCGTGGTAACGTAATACACACATTATGTTACCGTATCGCCATTAAACGGTAAAAAATAGCAGATTAGAGGTCAGGAGAGAACTGATGGCACGTTGTTAACGACTATGTGAGGTTGTATTTTAGGATTCCGTAAGTATAAAGAAAAAATAGAGTAAAGTATACTTATAATAGCTTAATTGAAAAAAATATAATATTTGTTTTTTTAATCCCAACTTCTTACTTTAGAAATGGAGTCATGTACATTTGTTTTTTCTATAACCAAGTATCTATTTTTCATTTAGCTACCCATAACACAAATGCTTAAGCCACTCACTTTGGGATCAGACCCATGTGTCATGTTAATCTTGTATTTGATATTATTTTCAAACATTTAAAAGGCGTGTATATTCCTTTTTACGGCCTTCAACAGTAATTAGAACGTGGTACGTAAACAACTGGGTCTTGTCATGTTTTTATTCAAGCGTAATAACTGCCCTGTGGACCTTAAAATGTGAGCCTCCGGCGGGCACCCGCATCTACGATCCACGGAACTCTTTCTAATTAAACGAAATACACCGCAATTACACGAAATCCTACTCATGGACATCTCTGTTTTTACTTTATGTTGGAACCTTCCGCCCGCGGTTTCGCCCGCATGGAATATAACCTTATCCTGCAGGAATGTTTTATCGGGATGAAAAGTAGCTTATGACACTGCACAACTCCAAAAATATCCTCATACTAAAAATTGGTGTGAAAGAAGGGCAAACAAAAACACTACTGTTTCTGTAAACAGACCTGTAAGTTATCCCTTGGAACTGTCATTTCCTAAGGTTAATTTTATAATCGGCGGTGACGGAAAACATCGTAAGAAAAGCACAGTCGAGGGAATGTGTAGCCTTAATCTAATTGACCTATATCGTTTAAATTTGTTATCTGTCTTTTAGGCACATAAAAGTTTTTTTAATATCATTTATTTATATTCGATCAGAAATAGAACGCCTGAGCAGAGGCGGGCAAATAAGGGTCAGTACCTATCGTATTGGTAAAATTACAAAAGAACTAAAAATAGCAAAGCCATATCTCCAACAAATCCGAAAAAATCTTGAAATTGTGTGATCACATCAAAAAGGTACAAAATCACAAAAAAAAATAGCATTCTAAAAATAACGCCTCCAAACGGTTGCGAGATAAGTTCAAAAGTTTTATCATCTATCTGTACTAATATCATAATGAGGAAAGATTTGATAGTTTGTTTGTATTGAATAGGCTCCGAAACTATTTGAATAATTCTTTCACTGTCGGAAAGCTACCCTATCCCCGGTGAACATAGGGTACTTTTGATCCCGGAAATGAGGGGGGAAGCGGGGGATATTTGAAAAAAATAATTACGCGCGGGTGAAACCGCGGGCGGAAGGCTAGTACATTATTTTAATAAAACTGTAGAATTTTTTTATTTTTACATTGAATATATTTACAAAGAAAAATTTAGTGTGGTTAAGAAACAGACACAGAACGAAGCTAAAAAAATGAGTACGCTAATCTCCGGAACTAGGTACTGGACGGATTTGAATGTTTTTTTTTTTTTGTTATATAGCTATGAAGAGTTTTCCTTTTTTCTTTTTTTCGGAGGAGAATGCGTTTATGCACCATAACCGCAGGCTAGCTAGACCTGCGGCCGTGTATGGGACTCGGGACTAAAGTGCGCGTCCACTACCCAATAAACTCCCCCGGTTCCCCTTCACACCCGATTGGGACGAGCCGGTGCCAGCCTTATGGCTATTGACCAACCCATCCACGGGTACCCCGAATATAGCTATGAAGCCTGGGTAGTATATATAATTAATTTTAGAAACTGAAATACCTGGTGCAGAACACCAAAAGACCAGCTAAACTATAAGAGTTACAACAATGGCGCCCTAGCAGCAAATGTTGTGTCTGATTAGCATTACCTGCTGAGATAATAAAATCGATCCAAGATTACCTCTAATACCCAGATATATGATAACAAATAAAGAAATGACATCACAGTTCAGTCTTATGAGCATTTTCTGCTGTGAGAATAAAATTTGAAATCCTCCATCTGCTTTGGTATGATTTAAACTCTACGAACGAAGTCACGGTCACCAGCTTATGATACATAATACAGATGCGGAAAGATCAAAAGAACCTAAAATATAACTAGTTCCACGACTGCTCCTGAATAGGACTCCTTAAAATTTTATATTCGCGCTTCGAATTCAGCGGAATTTATTAGAATAAAATTGGAGTTTGGACATCACTAATTGAAAACATTTCGAACACTTTATATATAAAGTTTGTTCCTGACAAGTTATTAATGGAAATAAATCATTTAGCTGGCATTGCGTTATACTGCGAGGACACACCTCGGCCTATGTACACTTACAGTCAGAAGCACATTAACTTACCCTAATTTGTCAAATTCTTCAAACCAATTTTCGAGGCTTTGGTCATCTCATCCCGCTTAAAACTTATCCCGCGGGATAAGTTGTCCACATTAATATTTTTATTATTTTTCTTTGGTCAACTCATCCCGCTTTAAAAAAGAGGTATAATCTTTTGTTTTATTTGAAATAATTGTACAATAGTGAACAAAAGTGTTTCGGGAAAAAATTATACCTACACCCATAGCTTGGTTAGAAAATCACAGTCGTTCTTACAGTCGTTTCATTTATAGAACTAAAAAATCAATGTACAAATGTACTAGGGCAACATGACCTTATTGGAGATGTATTAATTTGTCAAGCATTTTTTACGAGTTTGAGTTTATTTTGATGAAACCAAACGTATAGAAGAAAAAAGAGATTATAGCTGCAGTGTGTACCTATAGAAGAAAAAAATGCATGACAAAATAAAATGCATCTCCAATAAGGTCATGTTGCCCTAGTACATTTGTAAATTATTCTCTTAAAATTCTCTTTATCCACCCCGGGTGGACAGTGTCACGATTTTTGCAATTTAGTTTCGATGTACACCCCCCCGGGTGACAGTGGGACATATTTGCAAAAGTTGTGTCACTGTCCACCAGCGGGTGCAGAGCTGGGGGTAGACAGCGGGAATGAACCACGAGAAGTATTCCATTAGCGAGTCGGTTGCCATTCTGAGAATTAGCCCTAATGCTTCTAAACCACTTTTTTTCATGTCAGTACAAGACGTTAAATATATCAGCGGGATGAGTTGTCCGATTCAAAAATAAACTAGGACAACTCATCCCGCGGGATGAGATTGAGTGGGCTGAGTTGACCAAAGCCTCCAATTTTCACCTTAATGTCCCTTGCAAAGAGTTCTGTTTCGTTTGATAAATTATCGACAGATACAAACAGGTCGATGTGCTGCTTACTGTACAGGTACACAGCAATGGAGAGAAGGGCGCCTCGAATTCTCGATAGAGTATAGACTGCTTTCTATTCTTGATATTTTGGATGGGAGTTTTGGCAGTGAAAGCATAACAACTATATTTCCTAACTATATCAATAATTACTATTTACGCAGTTATCTTTTCAATGCTCCATAAATGAGGCTTCACTATCTAACCATTTATGATTTTTTTCACAGCACAACACTATCGAATTACCTAATAGCAATTATTTTAAAAACTTCATTCCCAGATTTTCATCCCTAGTGAAAGTAACACATCTGTCTTATTTACTTAAATGTACAATATTTAATAAATTTATCACACATTTCGTATACAATCTGATCCATAACGAGATATTAATCGAAATAAATCACTTAGCCGGCCGGCCACAGCGTTATATTGCGAGGACACACCTCGGCCTGTGTACACAGTTATTGCGAGACGGCCGCCTCGATAGAGGACGTCAATGGACAGCTTCCAGCCGCGTCGTGCTCCTGAGTGATAGCGTCGGTGAAAGCGCAACAAACGTCGTCTTATCAACAACTAAATACACAGTTTTCTTAGTAATGGTTAAGCAACGTAACTTAATGGGACTTTACTAGTTAGGCCTTATAACCTAACATTCCCTCTGCCTGTGTACACAGTTATTGCGAGACGGCCGCCTCAATAGAGGACGTGAATGGACTGCTTCCAGCCGCGTCAAGTGCTCCCGAGTGATAGCGCAACAAACGTCGCTTTATCAACAACAAATACACGGCTTCCTTTGTGATGCTCGAAAATTGTGGCAGGACTTTTTCAGAGTTTGACTGGCTCGCTACTACCCTTGCAAGTAAAATCTGCCATCATAAAGGGCTCTTTCAAATTAGACGTTTTGTGTCGGACGGCTGCGGTACGGTAGCCGCGCGTTTGCCGCACCGCGACCGGACGGTCGTTATTTTTCATACAAAACACGCGGTGCGGCAACAGTACGCGGCGTCCGTATCGCGAACGCTCGACAGCAAGACGTCACACAAAACGTCTTTGAAAGAGCCCTAACAGATCCGGCAGAGTTTTGCTTGAATTCATTTTCTAAATATATTAATAGTCTGTTGAAATAAATATTTCTGTATTCGCACTGGCACTTTTTACATAAATTCTTCGAAACAATGACTCTTGTTGTTATATCAAATATTATTGGCAGCCACATCCTCCATAAAGCGAATATTTATCGACGGGCAGCGTTGGATTTCCATATCACTGATTGTTTAATATTGTTAAAATGTGGCGAAGTCTCGAAGCTTCCAGCCGCAGAGTGCTGATATGGTATCTTTAATCATTACTGCAGCCACAGAACAAGAAAATTTTCTCTTGCAGCAGAAATAAATAAATATCTCTGGACATTATTCACACATCGCCATCTAGCCCCAAACTAAGCATTAAGCTTGTGCTATGGGTGCTAGACAACGGATAAACATTACTTATATACCTTTTTTTTTTGTAAATACATACATATTATACATAGAAACACCCAGACCGATACAAACAGACATGTTCAAGCACACAAATGTTTGTACCGTGCGGGGATCGAACCCGCGACCTCTGGTGTAATAGCCGACTTCTCGACCATTACACCAAATGGCTCGTCGAAAGAAAGTTGGGGAAATAACAAAAAATGTGTCGGAAGACATGGGCTCTGACAGTGACTTATGCGCGTCCGCCCTTTCCCGCCTCCCTGCAATTGTCCTTACTTATTTTCTTTAAATTGTTATCTAAAATTATTTTTTCGCCGTCGCCAGATCATTTTCCCGCCGCATAAAAACGTCACGTTCAATTTATTTTACTTTGCGTTATTAAGCGCTTCGTTGGAGTAGTCGTTTAAGTATCTCGTTCGTAGGTTTGAATTCCGGATCGGCATAAATTGTTTTAACTTAACTTGAGCTTTTTGTCATAATCACGCACTTGGCAAGCACTTATTAAGCCTACCAAGCAACTATGTCAGATATTTCGACACAGCTCGTGTTTGTGAACACAAATCCGTATTTGGCAAAAGTGGTGATTAGGCCAGTGCCCATCACCTGATTTCAATAGTAGATGCCTTTCTCCTGCAGTGGGACATAAAATAGCCGATAAAAACCAACGAAACAATATTTTTCATTAAAAAAAATTACTTTTATTCATTGCATGAACGTTTGTCCTAAATGGAATTCGAAGACTAACATAACGCCATCGAGGCAGTCGAAATACAAAATTAGAGTTTAAATGGACGTAGAACCACTAAATGAGGCCGTATTCGAATATGGATACTATTCGACTATTCGTATATTACGGATGCGTTCACCCGTTATCGATAGTAGGGGATTTCATTAAATCCTACTTAGGGAGAATATTCGAACAATAGTAATTGAGTCAGAGCATAAACGCTAATGAGGCTTTGCTTATACTAACAATAGATGTAATAGACTATTTAGAAAGATGGCTTGTTAGTGTAAAGACGGAAAGGCACGCAGCCTACCTGATGGTACAGTAGTAGTTTCTTTTACTAATTGGGTTTCTTCGATATTAGAGCGGCACGAAAGGGGTGTTTTTTTTTACGTCAAATGTCTTCATCGCCATTTTTCATTATCATCGTCGTTAATTCCCTAAAGAGCGCTGCATCCAAGCGGCAAAACGCAGCTGGTGGGGACAATTGTGTGAATCTCCACACAGGGGGACCTGGTCCCCCGGCCTTTTTCTAAATATAAATATTTAAACAAATCCAGCACTTGATCACAAAGTGGCCTGCGCTTTAAATGGTCACAGTGGAGTCAGTCAGTACCGCCTGATAGAAGACGACTCTGATATTACTTCAGCTGCTCTCCCAAGTGACTAGGTTATCCATAAAAGCTTGCTCCATTTGAAAATAGCAATAAAGAATTATTATTATTATAAACTACTTATTAGATACTTCTAAGGGATATTGAGCGAAGATTCCTTGAGTTAACTTAAATTATGACAGTGCTGCCATCGTTTTGTTTTTCACGTCTCCACATACTAAAAAAGACACAATTACGTTTACAAACGGGGTCAAACACAAAGACAGCGGTGTCCTGTGATAGTGACATATGCGACCCGCCTTTCCTTCTGAGTTATGCTCCAAATTAGTTTTAGGGTCAAAGCAAACCGGTAAGTAAATAAAAACCATTCCGTGACCGTGTTCTGCGACTTACGCGTATTTGTCAAACAACTGGAATTCTTTGTGATAAAGAAAGCGGACCCACGGTAAAGGTTACGAGAATATAGATAAAAGTAAAGAGACTTTTTTACGTTAGTTCTAAATGGAAACTACTCGTTAGTTGAGGCATTGAAGCATTGGTTTTAACTTCAATATATGTTTTGTCTTTTGTAAGTAGACCTTTATTAAACAAATGACTATAAATTCATTGCATTTTAGGATTGAATAAAAAAAAAGTTTATTAGAAAATAGGCCATAGTAAACGATAAGGATTTTCATTTCTAATTTTCAGTTAAGTTATGTGACGATAGTATTGGAAATATTAGTGTGTGATAAGATTTCATCTACGTAGATATTTAAATGTTAATTAGGATATGAATATTTTAATTTTAGAAGTTTTTTCTATTTCCAATTAAAGGCCTAGCTAGAACAAACAACTGGGATCACGACAGGACTCACTTTTTTATTTCCCGCGAAATTTCCTTCGCGCAAGTTGCATTCTACCTATTTAAATGTGAAGATTGACAAGATGTTAATATTTGGGTATTGTAACTCACCTTCGATACATATTACTTATCCCATTAACTTAGAAGTTATAAATATGTAGATGTATCAATATGTGTGTACTCATAGCAATATTAGCAGTACCTACTCACGAATCAATCACGTTATTTGCCTTTAGAAATTCCCACCAAAGTTCGTTTAATGATAGAATCACGAGCGCACGTGTACGAAACACCATACATTTGCTAATTAATCAGACAAACCTTTTTACATCAGTATAGAGATAATCTTCAATTACGAGAGTAATAAAACATTCATTTTGTAATCGCCTCGTTCGGAAATGGTCGAATTTACGAATTTTATCGAAGCGATTTTTAACTTTATGTAGGTACTACTGTCGAATTCGATAGCGATGAAATCAAACTTATATTCATTTTATATGCAGTGCTACTTCTAACTAAGAAAACTGTATAGTTAGCAGACAGACACGTAACCCACCTGATGATAAACAACCATAGCGGTAAATAACTTATTAAATCCTGTTTGTAAAAGCACAAGATTTTAAATTATATATGATAATAACATTATTTCTACTGGGCGATTACTACAAGGGGTTTAGTTAATTAACTTACCCCTTCTGGTTTTTAGGCATAACCGGCTGTTCCACAAAGGCGGTAAAATAAAGTTTGCAATTTTCACATGTTGGCAATGTAGCTAGGCTACCAGGTTACATTATCACAAACAGCCTGTGGAACTCTGAAAAAGTTCAACCAAATTTTGGCAAAACCAATTTGTTATTTTTGGAGTATGTCTAGAAAACGTCAACGTAGATGACTCCCACACCGACACTCCAAGAATAAAATTAATTGTACACACAACTGGAAATATTTATTCCCTTTAAGAGTATTTTTAAAGGCCGTATTTTTGTTTCTTTATTTTAGTGGTGTGGATATTAATAAACCTACTAAACACGCGTCATATATGACAAATTCCTTTCCCATCGACAATAATAATAAAATGATTATTACAAGTAGTATTCAAATGGTAAAGTATTAAAAACTAAGTCACATTTAGTTAAAAATTAGTACACTGGGTATGAGGTAACACACAATAAAAAATACACAAAAACATTCACGATGGCACATGAAAAATTGAAACTGACATACCTATGTTCATCTGTACATAAACATCCTTGCAACAAGCTAGAGTATATGTGCATTCAAACAAACACGGTGGCTTACGAAGCCCTCGGGAACTCGGCAACGGGAAGATAAATAAACTTTATCGGATTAGAATCTAGGTAACCAGCGCTGCAGAGCGAATGTATGCATTTCTGCAACCCTATTACCAATGACACTTAACAAATGGTCATATCAATAGTTAGTTGTTATGCTATAATAAACCATAACCCGTTAAATTTTGCTTGGCAGGAGCCATATTAGTAGTTAAACCATAACCCGTGATATTTTGTTTTTGAGGGCTCGAAAAGAAAAAAGTAAAGTTTTTGGGTTTGCGATCTTTGGAATTGGTAAGTTAATTAAATTAGAATTTGATTAGCCTGGTAATTCAATGACGCCTGGTAATTTTTATTACAACTAGCTCGGCGCTGACGGTTTTTTTAAATTCTCATTTAGGAAATAGGATGACAACCGCTCATTTTCCTTTCCACACTACAAGGGAATCACCAACATTTAGATTTGAATTAAAATCTTGATAAAAGCTTAAAGAGATTCCTATTTATTCTAAAACAATATTACTGCACAAATATGGTAAATTGTTTTACAATGCGTTGCGGTTCGTGTTTATAATCACAACATTACCCACACGTAGGTAAAACGACCCCACTCAACAGATATTAAGTGCGAGTGTACTGTTTAATATTAAGCAGTGAACGATGTGGTCTAATTCTCCTCCGCTCGAATAATTATAACAAATGAACCGCATTCTCCTCGGAAAAGGTTCAAAGTCGTACGCGCCAAACGGATTCACGGTTCACTTTACTATATTAGCGATGCTATTCCTTATCTCGTTAAGTCGAAATTTGTTTAACATTTATAAAATGATTCAATTAATTTTAGATAAAATCACGTGTTTTGAT